>OX381577.1:10445217-12945217 GCA_947458855.1 Monopis laevigella | reverse complement strand
GGAAATGTTTTCCCTGCCTATAATTTATCTTTTCATGTACTATTTTACATAAACAGTTAGAGCTAGGAAAAAAAGATCCTTATAGCTATATTTCCTGAAAATAAAATTAAAACTCTTTATATTAATATGCACATACTGCAAGCAGGGAAATAAGACTATAAATTCCACACTTGTATGCGTCGATTCGCAAACCTTTGTATTATATATACTTACCAACTATAATTTACTGAAATGTTAATGGATCTTTTTCTCTGACAAATTTCCACGGGTACCCGAAGAATCCAATTCGTTTCAGATTCTTCTGCAGCTTAAAGACTCCACTTAATCACTGTAACAACTTTAGATAACAAACATAGCACAATTATATTAACTTTGCAACAATATCTGGCCCTTCATTTGTTGTCTGAAAGAGCACGACAAAAACACCGACTTTCACATAGAATGCAAGTCCTCAGCTAGTATTTTATATACTAAAACCCTATTATTACAAATTATTATTAAATTAATTTTACTTTTCTAAAGACTATAACTAACACACACAGATATCTGTCACCACAGACTAAAAAATAAGGTATGTTTTATACTATCAATACTGAACATAATATATTATATCAATAACCACGTATACAATATATATTATATCGTAACAAAAAATAGAAGGCGTTATTTTATTGCTATTCCTGTTTAATTAATTATAATATTATATGGTTTTAGGTACAAACTACTGTGTGTTCCTGCTGTGTGTTTTGGTAAGTTTTTTTATTATTCAATTACGTTTATGTTCTCGCGCATTTACAATTTTAAGTAAATCGGACTAGTGGTTTTTTGAGATATCAGCGGACATGCACACACCTGAGTCTTATTATAAGTATATTTTTTTATTAAAAAAAAATCGGTGCCGATATAAATAGTATGGCTTAGATAATCTAATACGTCTATGTCATAAGCCTATGGGCTAGATTTTAGGTCCTGTTTTGGCAGTTCACAATCGTAACTCGTTAATATTCGTGAGGCACCTAACGGGCACTATCAAAGACCCGTTGCCAATTCCCGACCGCCCGCAGTCTCCACGTACGTATGCACCATCCATATGCATCCGTAATGTCTATAAACAGTTTAGTCTGGAGTACGAATAGAGTGCAAACATATAGTTATATTGCTATATTTGTTTTTATTAATTTAAAAGTAAACAATTTGTTACGAACTAGATTATGAAAATACAAAACTACGCATATTCCAGTTAGGTATTCAATAAAAATAAAAAAACATCTTAAATAATGAATAACATATTGACATGAATAGGCACCTAGTTAATTTATAAATTACGAGATACACCTTGAATTGCGGTATTTCACAACTCTTGTCATTATAAAGAACAATATAATATTAAGTAAATAGTACCCTGGGGTTTTATAGCGCATCGCTTTGCATCTTTGTGTTAATTATTTCACAACTCGTAGAGGTTATTAACTGCCGGGTTCTCTGAAGTCTCACAACGCAACTCGTAGCACCCTTGTGTAAATTATTTCACAAATCGTAGCATGTTATTAACATCCTGGTTTTCTGAAGTCACACAACGAAAATCGAGCACCCTTGTATTAATTGTCACAACTCGTAGCATGTTATTAACTTCCTGGTATCCTGAAGTCTTACAGCGTAGCACTGTAGTAACTGCTTTTTTTCACATATCGTAGCTTGTTATTTTTAACTGCCATATACCTTAAAGTCTCAAAGCGCAACTCGTAGTCACTTATTAACTACCCTTGCATTGTTTCATAATTAGTCTTAGCTAATGTCAATCATTTCACTCACGCCGCCGGGTAGGTATCCTGAACTTTCGTATATTAACTTTTTGTATCTTACTAACTCGCGCCACCGACAACCTTGTGCCCATACTCGTTTGTTATTTTAAAATACGTAGCGTCTTATTTTTAGTACTGGTGTCAGTACAAATCGTAGCATTATCGCCCAATATTTGTGGTGGTTGAGTTAGTTAGACCCTAGACTTTAATACTCCTCAGTTTTTAGATGACAAGTTTATACTCTAGTGTTGGTAGACCAAGGATTTTATAATAAAACAAAATATGGAATATGTTTGTCAACACTAAAGTCCATTCCACGAAAACATCGCGTCTAAACGTACTCCGTGCTCTTATTCACAAGAATGTAAATATCGTTTTGATGTCGCTAATTGTCTATAATAAACAATGTAAAAATTACATTTAAATGAGCAAAGCGAGTATAGTAAGATAAAAATTATCGCCCTAATATTACATCCGTATATATGTGTGGTTTTACAATTCATAGCGCCTTATTAACAAGCGTAGGCGGGGTTTTATCTAGCGCCCGGAACCCTGGAGTCTCGTAGCACAACTCGTAGCATTTTACTAATTGCGTCGACCTAATCTTAATTTCCGTAACCCGAAGTTTAGTATTAATATTAGTGCCTATATATTCCATGGCCGGTACCCTGGGGTGTCGCAGCATCTTACTAACTAGGGTTATCACCCTAATTCTTTTGTTCTTTGTTCCCTTCCGTTATATTACATTTTGCAGTGCCTTATAATTAACAACCGTTGTCACGATGTACATCGTGACGGCTGTCTGTATTAAAAAAATATAAAAAATGCCTTATTTGCTAATAAGTTTACGGTGATGTTTACAATTTGGATTTATATTATACTGCTTATAACTAAGGCATATAAAAGTATACATTAAACATTAAATTTATAATTATATGTTATATATATCATTACGGATGGCTTACGGCGCTCGAGACCGTCTAAACGGCCTCAGGGTTCCCTGCGGAGGGGATTTTAATCCCACCTCGTCGTAGCCGATGGTATGAGTTTGCACCGAACAAGTGGATAGCTCGTCGCGATGTTTAGATAGACTCAATAACCCATCTATAAACAGTTTCACAAGTTGGTATAGTGAAACTGGAACCGACAGCCTAACGTGCTCTCCAAGGCACTATAGTGTTGTTGTTAAACAAATGTACAATGTATGTACATACATTTTTAGATTAAAAACTCATTGGTACACACAGGGGTTAACCAGCGAAGTGTTTTTAAGTCTAAGGTCTAACCAAATCGGCCACCACGTATATTTATGATAATATAACACATTTTTATTTTTTTATTCGTATTACATTATACTTAAAATCAAAATCCTACTTCTTGTAGCTATTAGTAACTAACATTGGCGTTGTAATCTCGTTCCTGTATTCTGGTTCTAATTTTTATCCCCAGTTTCCAAAACGTTGATTGAAATTAGCTAACAAGACACATGATTGGTGTAATGTTACGGCAGATAAATTTTCTACCAATCATGAGCCTTTGTTAGGTAATTTCAATCGACGTTTTGGAAACCGAGGGTTATTACTAGCGTCTCGGCATCCTTTAGTTTCGTAGCACAATTCGTAGCATTTTACTAATAAGCGTAGCTTGCTTTATGTCTTAATTAGTATTTAATTGATACGTTAATTAAGTTCGTAGCATCTTATAGTTTGTAACAAATGTTGCAAAATTCCTGGCAACACTATATTTCACATTAATATTTATACTATTTCTGTGCTTTACAATAGTATAAGCTTTTCGCTTATCATTTCACTCACGCCGCCGGGTAGGTATCCTGAACTTTCGTATATTAACTTTTTGTATCTTACTAACTCGCGCCACCGACAACCTTGTGCCCATACTCGTTTGTTATTTTAAAATACGTAGCGTCTTATTTTTAGTACTGGTGTCAGTACAAATCGTAGCATTATCGCCCAATATTTGTGGTGGTTGAGTTAGTTAGACCCTAGACTTTAATACTCCTCAGTTTTTAGATGACAAGTTTATACTCTAGTGTTGGTAGACCAAGGATTTTATAATAAAACAAAATATGGAATATGTTTGTCAACACTAAAGTCCATTCCACGAAAACATCGCGTCTAAACGTACTCCGTGCTCTTATTCACAAGAATGTAAATATCGTTTTGATGTCGCTAATTGTCTATAATAAACAATGTAAAAATTACATTTAAATGAGCAAAGCGAGTATAGTAAGATAAAAATTATCGCCCTAATATTACATCCGTATATATGTGTGGTTTTACAATTCATAGCGCCTTATTAACAAGCGTAGGCGGGATTTTATCTAGCGCCCGGAACCCTGGAGTCTCGTAGCACAACTCGTAGCATTTTACTAATTGCGTCGACCTAATCTTAATTTCCGTAACCCGAAGTTTAGTATTAATATTAGTGCCTATATATTCCATGGCCGGTACCCTGGGGTGTCGCAGCATCTTACTAACTAGGGTTATCACCCTAATTCTTTTGTTCTTTGTTCCCTTCCGTTATATTACATTTTGCAGTGCCTTATAATTAACAACCGTTGTCACGATGTACATCGTGACGGCTGTCTGTATTAAAAAAATATAAAAAATGCCTTATTTGCTAATAAGTTTACGGTGATGTTTACAATTTGGATTTATATTATACTGCTTATAACTAAGGCATATAAAAGTATACATTAAACATTAAATTTATAATTATATGTTATATATATCATTACGGATGGCTTACGGCGCTCGAGACCGTCTAAACGGCCTCAGGGTTCCCTGCGGAGGGGATTTTAATCCCACCTCGTCGTAGCCGATGGTATGAGTTTGCACCGAACAAGTGGATAGCTCGTCGCGATGTTTAGATAGACTCAATAACCCATCTATAAACAGTTTCACAAGTTGGTATAGTGAAACTGGAACCGACAGCCTAACGTGCTCTCCAAGGCACTATAGTGTTGTTGTTAAACAAATGTACAATGTATGTACATACATTTTTAGATTAAAAACTCATTGGTACACACAGGGGTTAACCAGCGAAGTGTTTTTAAGTCTAAGGTCTAACCAAATCGGCCACCACGTATATTTATGATAATATAACACATTTTTATTTTTTTATACGTATTAAATTATACTTAAAATCAAAATCCTACTTCTTGTAGCTATTAGTAACTAACATTGGCGTTGTAATCTCGTTCCTGTATTCTGGTTCTAATTTTTATCCCCAGTTTCCAAAACGTTGATTGAAATTAGCTAACAAGACACATGATTGGTGTAATGTTACGGCAGATAAATTTTCTACCAATCATGAGCCTTTGTTAGGTAATTTCAATCGACGTTTTGGAAACCGAGGGTTATTACTAGCGTCTCGGCATCCTTTAGTTTCGTAGCACAATTCGTAGCATTTTACTAATAAGCGTAGCTTGCTTTATGTCTTAATTAGTATTTAATTGATACGTTAATTAAGTTCGTAGCATCTTATAGTTTGTAACAAATGTTGCAAAATTCCTGGCAACACTATATTTCACATTAATATTTATACTATTTCTGTGCTTTACAATAGTATAAGCTTTTCGTTTAAAATAAACAATTTGAACAATTCTTTGTTCTTTATGTGGATGATATTTTTAGCCAATATGATCTTTAATACAAAGGGTCTGGAGTTCTTTTATGTGTGTAACTTTAACAAGCATTTTATTTGTCATTGACGTGTACGTATTTGTTGAAGTATGATTGGAAAAATGAAACTGAACAAATTGCTGTTCGTAAGTTGAATGTAATTTTTGTTAAAAAAATATAAAAAAAACTTTGTGATTTATATGATTTAAAGTGAATAAAAAAATTAAAACCGAAGGACTCTTTATATTATGCCATAAAAACAAACACATTTTTTTACATATACACAAATATTAGTAATCACCCGTACTCGAAAACCTTTAAGGTTTATATGAATCTGGTGTAAATGAAGTTTATATAAGTATTGAACCCTCGAAACTAAAAGAAGGTGAAATACCCAATATAAAATTATTTCTGATCACCGTTGCTGTAATTCTAGGTAATAAATTTCTCCGGAAGTACCGGAACAAATAAAAGACTCTAAACACTTATAGAAAAGTGTGGCGTAGAAGAGGCTCTTCATATTCATGGTGGATTCGATTTAGTAGAGGGATGGTGTCGTGCGTCACTCGACATCATTTATTTCTTGAACCCTCTTCTCAATTTGCCCTACCTTCCCCTAAAAATAAGTTAAACCAGAATTTTACTGTTTATTGCTCGTATAATAAAGTCTAAGTTCCTTTGAGGGAATGGACAATTGATGATTATGGAGGACCGCTGTCCGCAAATTATTTCAGAAACTCCCCTAACCACTTTTTTCGTTCTTCATTGGTTACTTACTTTTTGTTTTAGGGCAACATTTATCAAGATCTTATATTGACAAGGTTAAAATTGTTTTATTATTTTTCAACGCTCTTAAGTGCCTGTCTATCTGTCTGCAGATAACCTTTTTTAATGATTATTTAAATAAAAATTTGTATTTTTTATTCAGCTGTTTATATAAATATTTATTTAATTAACGCCTAATCTAGTAAATTTATGCTATTTTATGTTGAATTGAAATGTAGATAGAAACCTTACGTGTTACGTGCCCAATCTCAATGCAATTAACATTTGTAATAACTGTATGGACTGGTGAAACAAACTAATTATATTGTAACGACTACATTTTGTACCTTTTTGAATTTGATTTGACTTCAGTATATTTAAACACCGCGACGAAATGGCTACTTGTTCGGTGTAGACTCAGAAAACCATCGGCTAAGACGAAGTGGTATAACCCCATCGCTGGGTACCCTGAGACCGTAAAAGTACCATCACAGGTGCCTTACGGTCACGGGCTCCTTAAGGCACCTGTGATGGTACTTTTAGAGCGGATACCATAAATGTTAACTTATTTTTATTTATCTTATTAGTTTTTGGGGCTGACATCAGTCAGGACACTTCGACCCAGTGGGATCTTTTGTGTATTCCCCAGTCCTTTACTCCTCACTCGTCCTTTCCATCCTCGAATATGCTGCAGACATATTTGAGGACGTCCTCTAGTTTGAGGAGTCTGTAGCTTTCCGGTTCCGGGTAAGCCTGTTGTAGGTATTTCAATCTGTAAGTGGCCCTTGCATCGCACTGGCACAGTAGATGCTGCATTGATTCTAGATCATCAGAGCAAAATCTGCATCTGGGATCGTCTCTAATTCCCATTGTATATAGATGTTTATATGTCGTGTAATGTCCCGAGAAGATTCCCACCAGTAGCCTTATTTGTGTTTTGTTAAACTTCCAGATCTTATCCAGACCAATTGCCTTTGTACCAATGAATTTCTTGGAGTGTGTTAGGCCTTGTTGAGTTGACCACCAAGTTGTATGTTTTTCATTGGCAAACTCCTTTAGTGCATTGTTTATTGTTTTACTAGGTATGCCAATAAATGGTTCAGGTCCCATAAAAGGGGTTTCTGATCCCTTTCTAGCCAGTTGTGTTAACTTAAGTACAGTAGTTATAGTACTAGTTATTTCGACGAGTATCTCTAACTTAACCATGCAGAAGTTAATTTTCTGTGGTATTTAGTTGGAGCACGGCATGTGACTTTGTATCCGCCTGGTGGTGAGCAGACCTACAAAAATAACGGTCAAAAGATTTTGTTAAATATGCAGTATTTAACAACATTCATAACCAACATTCCAACTTTTATTTTCTAATATTTATTACGATATTGTAAGTAAATCCTATTTTTTTCCTTCAAAAGTTATTAATCAAAAGAAATTAATTCGCAAACGTTTTAATTACACAAAGAAATAAAGTAAAATACGTACCTACTACGAATGTAATTAATTATGTTTTAAATAAGTTCCTTTTATCTTTATTTTAAGGTCAAATTAGAGAAAATAAAACTGGAAGACAGTAGTGAAATTTTATCACCTTTTCATGAATATTTACTTTTTGAGGAATACTTCTTTTCCCCAATATTATTATTATTACTTCTAGATCCGAAAAAAAACTTAGGCATGCAAAAAATAAGTTCTTTGCGACGCTATTTCAATAGCATAAATAAGCAAATAAATACGGAGCTGTTTTTTTATATCTTGTTGCTAGTGTCGGCGACAGACATGACTACAATAGCATTAGGGCTCGGGTCAACGCGCACCATTTACACATTTCCTTCCTGCTCCTTCATCTTTTATCTATCATCCACATTTCTTACAAAAGACTTGAGCTTTTTATTGAAAATAATTGTTTTTAGGATCTTTATGAGTGGCAATTTTGGGACCCCAATTAAAACCCTAAAATTCTTAAGATGGATTTTTTATGCTGTCACCTGTAAAAGTTAAAACGTTTTATATAGACAATTATATTTTTTTAATGAAAAGGAAGTATTTAATTAATCTAAATACTGGCATTATTGTAATTCCATAAATAAATAAGTAATATAACAACGGCTTTATGTATTAACGTAGTGTTAAATACATTCTATACCAATAAAAATATGGCGCTTTCAACGTACGTCGGTTAGATAACAGTCATAAGTGAGAGGTCGCATAGAAAACTGTTAGTATCATTCGAA
Organism: Monopis laevigella; assembly: GCA_947458855.1. NCBI lineage: Eukaryota > Metazoa > Arthropoda > Insecta > Lepidoptera > Tineidae > Monopis > Monopis laevigella. The sequence goes on along the minus strand of OX381577.1, from coordinate 12,936,778 downwards.
TACATCGAGCCGACATTCACGTCAAAAGTGCAAAAACTGCCCCCTGGGACTTTAGATTGGCAACCAAAGTTATTCCTATGACAGATGATTGCGTTAACGATTGTGCTTTTTACTCAAAAATGCATGTAATGTGGTAATTATTTTGACAACCTTGTTTGAGCAAAGTCGACCTTGCCGTTCTGTTTCAAGGAGCGGCCGGCAAAGTTTTGCTGGTCGCTCTAACAGGCCGACAAAACATTGCCGGTCGCTATTTTGACGTTTCAACGTTTTTATTTAAATGACTTTCTGGTTTTATTTAGATTAGGTACTTGCATTTTTGAGTAAAGCACTATACAAGCCTTGGCCTACTATGACTGTTTCGCTGGTCACGCTATGATTTGCCTCGAGCTAGCCTAGCTACGCTCTAGGCCTTCCAGCTTGGCGATCATTGCAGCTCTTGCTGTCCTCGCTGTAAAGGCCATCAAGTGCTGCACGCTAACCGCGCTGTGTCGGCCTGGAGCTGCGCTACGCTGCGCTGTCGGCCATCATCAGCGCGACCAGCAAAGTAGTCATTATAGACCGCGGCAGTAATGTACTATTAATTGTCACTTGGGATACAAGGTATGAATTTTTGACATACCTTGCACCCAAATGACAATTATAAGCGCAGTTGTTAACGAAATCTTCTGCCAGAGGAAAAACGTCGGCTGGCGTCAATAATACATTGTAACTGCGATTTGTAAAAAATAAAGTAGCTCCGAAAGTACAAATAAACCATAAAAACTTCAGCAGATTGTTGTTACAGAAGTCATGCAAAATTTTTGGCTCCGTTTTATAGCTTACCTTCAGTGAAATATTAGCACATATATCATTTTTATATGTGCGAAGAAGTAACGAATGCTCCATAATGTGTTATTTTATATTATGAAATGATCGTTGTTTTAACTGCTACATGTAACCTCTAATTTCTTGGCATTTGTAATGATGTTTGGTTTTGTAATATATAGGTTTACAGATTTGCCAATTAAATGTAAGGGTTTATATACTTGGTGACTTTGAAAGGTTGTACTTAGAGCTAATATGAGGCTTTACTAATCAAATCAAACAACTTTTCCTATGGAACCATGTCTCTATGAAAAAAAATATGGTTTCTCTATACAAACTAGTAATGTTAAAAACACCAATTTGTATAGAGAAGTTTTTTTTTGTGTCATTTGCAACATATAACTTCATGGGAATAGTTGTTCGATATTATCAGTAGAGCCTCATTTAGCCCAAAGTCACTATGTATCTTAAAATATTCGAAAACCGGGCGTTAGTCGTTCCATGATGTTTAAGAATAATATAACTTATGAGCATTTTAAATATAAGATATGAAATATGCTTTAAAATACATTGATTTATGGTAAATAAAAGTCGATTATCATTACATTATACCCACTCGTTTCTGATATTAATTTCGCTTATTTTTAACATTAACGTGTGATTTAACCGCTACTACCGTTGTGTAGCAACTCGCCCTTAATACGCGTATGTATGGAAAATATATCTGTATATTATCACAAAAAAGATTAACGTAGTGAAGTGTCAGTTTGTGATCTATTTTGGTCCGTCTCGTAAAATAGTTTGTATTGGCAATACATTTTATCTCGACGCCCGCGGCTATCCGACTCGACGTGATACCGTGCCGATATAGCCTTTGTAAATAACGGGTTTTTTCGCCGAAAACAAATTACTTTTATTGATACATTGATGGGATATCGAACTAAAAGGACTTAGATACAATTTATTTTAAATTCTTTATTGCACAAAAATGTACATAGGTGAGCTTAATACCTTAGGCATTTTCTACCAGCAAACCTTTGAGAGAGTGAAATTTACTTAGGGTGCGGAACAATAAAATAAAAATGTATATAAAGTTATTTTATTTGTGAATTGTTAGGGAACGGGCTTATTTTTTTTGACAATTAAATATTACTAAAAACTGTTGTATTTAAAGTTGATCAATATTAACTGGCATATAATATATTTTATTTACAAGGTAATATTGAAATAAGTAAAATATACACAAAAAAAAAGATTTTTATTATTTTTTATAACTTTTTTTTATATAGGACAATTTACACAGATTGCTCTGGTCACAAACTAAGCTCTAGGCTTGTACTATGTGTACTAGAAGCAACGATATAATACATTCAAATATGAGAACAGAAGATGGCCACCCGCAATACAAAATACAACCAAAACAAAAAGTGAGAAAAGGGTATTTTATAACCAATCATTGAGCATTGATTGGTTAAAGTGATAACAGAATATGGCGGCAACGAACATGTTTGACATTTTGTTTGGTAGGCGATTTTAGACCTCAAAGCAGTTATGTATATTATTCTTACTTTCATGATTAAGCTAGACAGATAACAGATTAAGTAAGTTTTGATTCTATGTAAACTAAAGGTTAATTCAATTCAATTCTTTATTCAGTAATTAGACTTTAACAACAAGCACTTTTACACGTCAGAAACACACAATAAACTACATATAACAACACACAAAACATTTCTTTAACATATATGATAAAATTACAACCATTACAACTGCATGTTAAAATAAACTCATACTCGGGATATTGGGCAGCACGCCGTCATACATTATATACATGGTGACTTTATAAGGATGTACTTTGGGCTAATATGAGGTTCTGCTGATCATACGAACAACTTTTCCCACGGAACCATATGCCGCTAATGAAAAAAAATATTGCCTCCATACAAACTAGTAATGTTAAAATAACCAATTTCTATGGGGGAAACCATTTTTTTTTCATTTGCGACACATGGTTCCATGGGAGAAGTTGTTCAATTTGATAACCAGAACCTCATATTAGCCCAAAGTACATTCTTTCAAATTCACCCTGTATATGTAAACTGATACAAGACTATTCATCAATAAAATTATATTACATAAAATCACATCTTAAATTATTAGCAGCTGTATAGGGGCATTGTCTTAAACGTATTCTATATAAAACTAAAAATAAGAAATATTAATGACATTCAACGGAATATTAATGGCATTCAACGGAACTGTAATATAACTGCAGTATATATACTTGTGAGAGAGACAATCTATAAATAATTGACATCTATGACAGCTGTCACCGGCAGGTTACATTAAACTGACACTTATCCAGTTGGTAGACATTTCACAAGAGAGATAATAACCAACTGAAATAATAACATATGATTAATTAAAACTTGTTTTATTCAGTACTTTAGTCAAATATAGTGATGATATTTGCATACTATTTTAGCCTCATAATTATTATTTTTTTGTTCTTTATTTAAAACTATTAACAATAAACATTTTTAGCGAATAATAGAGGTACAGCAGAGTGTAGGAGAGGAAACTGTCGACGGACTCTGAAGTCATTGTCTCGAGTAAGTAGTTTAATTTTTTCCGGCTTCAACTTACAAGAATGGTCCTCAACAAAAAAACTTGCCTTGTTTCAAACTCCCCCAGTATACCTTATAATAGTTACAGGCCGACTAACTTACGAGTAACTGTGCCATTGGATTCGACCATTTAAACATAAAGGAATGCTTTGAGAGAGGAACTTCTTTTTATATTTTTGGTAGCAAAAAAAAATGTAATAGCATTGCTAGTTTATTACGTCGGTTACTATTAGAAGAGCTAAAATTGAAATGGCTATGTTCGGTGCATACGCATAAAACACGTGCTACGAGTTTTATTCATGCTTCACGAAGTCGTTGACTTCATTAATAAATCTGTACACTAATGGCCTTATTCATAAAAACTTATTGATGTCTTGAAGAACACTTTAGTTTAGAATTTTTTCTCTCTTTTAAGCATAATCATTTTTGTTGCTAATGAAAAGAGACAAAATCTTCTATAACTGAACTGGGGCCTTATCAAAGAGCCAATCGATAATCGAATCGAAATACCCATCGAAAGCCAAATGTATGGGATTTGACATTTCTTGTCGATCAGGCTATATCCATAGAGTAAACTTCCTATACATTTTTATCGATCGATGCGGTGATTCGATTGGCGATCGTGTTCTTTGGTCATGCCCCTGTTCTTCAAGGACTCAATAAGTTTTTATGAATACGGGTGTAAAACTGTAAACTGTAGCATGAATAAAACTCGCGACTCACCGACCGCGAGGTCGTCAGTCAGTGCATACTTCGGCAGCAAGCAGTCTGGTTGTATTCACTAGCAATTTATCATATCTTTTAGCTATCATATAGCAAGTAAGAGATGAACACAATACAGTTTATATCATTGTTTATTTCTTATCATCTATCAACAACCCTCTCGACCCCAACAGGCTAACTAAAGTGATTTGAGCTAACGTTTATAATATCTAAAAACAATTAATATTATTATTATCTAAAAAACTAATAACTTATTGTGATATCTTAGCGGCTATAATATTTAAAAACAATCAATAGTTCAAAATACTAAAATGTTAAGAACTAAAAACCCTAAGTTTCGATGTCCCAAATTCTAAAGTAGTTCAAGATGTGTCAAATTTATCGTTAAATTGAATCCCAGGGATCAACATAGATATAAATAAAATGTAATTTGGGTATAATCTAAACTTTTATGAAGACTTATCAACAATGCCACGGATAAAAGCTAGTATAGGTTAATAAGGTACATTATGTGTAAATGCCATGTCACCATATGGTGGCCGAATTGCTTTATGCATATTAATATTTCAACAGCTGCGCGCATTAACAAATTTTTGATCTAAGGGTGATTTGACCACCGTTCATTGACGTTAATATTGTTCTAGAAACAGCGAAAAATATCGTTAGCTGGTGGCTCTTGTGGTTTCGCTTCAGGTACCCAAGGAACGCAATATCTTCGTTGTCTTCTGAACCACTAACATGCCACGCAATTACTATTCACAGATTATTAACAATACTACGTTGGTGACCAAAACTTCACAGCGCGACAAATCTGACAATTATTTGTAGGCGCCTAAACACATGGCGAACGAAACACTACAAAATTACCTATCTAGGTTATTAGCGGCCGCACAAATTTACCCAAAACAACGTCTCATAGTTTCAGTTTTTCCTTGTGTCAAGAACGAAAAGGCTCTTTTGCCCATACAGCCTTATCAATACCGATTTTTTTTAATGTCAAATATATTAGTATTTATATCTTTCTTAAAAAAAATTGTATATGTAATTACTAAAGCAATTTCCAGACTTTGTTTCTGAACTGTCTATTTAAGTCAACGTTCAATCTTAGTCGTTTAAGATCTGATAGAAACCACTCTCCAAACGTAGGCCCTCTGATTATTCAGCCAAAATTTGAAATAATATGCGGCAATGTTGCCAACATGTGAAGTGTTGCCAGCATGAATAATTGCTCTCTCAGTCGTGTGCTCTATGCTGATTAATTGTCACCCATTTGCATATTATCACATGCGAAATTACACTAAAATCCACTCCGTTGTCCAGAGGCGGCGAAGGGAAACGTTTAATCTGATAGAAAACGCAACAACTAGCAATATCATAGAATGGTTTATTATAGTTTCACTGCTACTTATTCTTGAATCATGAAATAGTCCCTACATTTCAAATTTTTTTAATGAATTTTAGAAATGCCCTACCACTTGATAATTCGTTATTATTTATTATTAGTGTATTAAGTATATGGAAATTTTATGTATAACAAAAAAAAAAAATTTGATTGCGTTCCAAGTTAGAGCCTTCCATGGCTGCAATACAATAACACCAGCGCTTAACCCAATTCCCCATATGTTTTTTTAGGCACATTGAGGCTACAAAAATGGCCTTCGAGTGGCAGAGCGAGTTTCATTGATATATTTTATAAAAAAAAAAATACCGCGCTTATTGTTTCCTGAGTGACCACCACCTCCACGTGGCTTTGGAGGGAAAAACCTTAACGGGTATTCCATTGCGGCACGGGTCCTTCAAGAAAGCCGTCTCTCAATCTCACTTTATGCTCTGTACACTAATGGTATCCCTAATCTCCTCCAGAGAAAGCATAACCCCTACGGTCATGCTCCCACCGGTCCTTAGATCACCCCACTCCGTATAGTTTTAAAGACCTCATAGACATTAGACATCGTACATATCTACAACAATTGAATGCTCTGTCCGGCCAGACTGGTGATTGTTAATTATTATTTGACGAGGGCTGAGGATGGCACTACAACTGCTCTTACGTCTCGCTCAAAATGCAAATCACAAATGTCACAGTTATCACATGTGCATATTTGGAACGGGGTGAAATAATGACTCTCTTATGGGGCCCATCACTAACACTATTAGTGTCAGTAGTTACATATTAATCAGCTATATAGTGAACGGACATACGAGTATTAAGCGAAATAGTTTATTGTATTTTAGTCATACATACTAACAAACAAATTACAGACTAATTATTTATTTATTTAAACACTTTATTGCACAGTAAACGAGATTTATGTATAAAGGCAAACATAATGCCTTAGGCATTATCTACCGATTCTGTACTAAGATGAGTCGGATACTTAATTAAAAATAAACTAATATAATAAATGTATATATTACATAAAATATATCATAATACATAGACATAAACTCTCTGGACTCATTTGGACACCAAATGTAAAAGTATATAAGCTTTCAAAATTACACCTATTATTGATAGCATGGTGCCAACTTCATACAATAGAATCTAGTAAGACAAAAAAAACACTCATTTGTAGTGATTTTAAAGTCGGTATTTTTTCGTTAAAATCATTTTCTTATAAACACCCAGGTAAACTGAAGGAAATACTGATATTGTTATGTCTCGAGTGGGAATCGAACCGACACATCCTCCAGATTTAACACCATATGGCGTAACTACTATACAACAGTCAATACATTTTCTTGATATACAGGTGTTTTTCATATTTAGGCCTAAATCTATTAAGAAAATTGTATATCAACGGTATTTCAAAGTTAACATTTGACACATTTCACATACAAAATGTGTCAAATTTGCTTTGATATGCCGTTGATATCCAATTCATTTAGTAGAATAAGGCCCCAATATATTTTTCAACTTTTAAATATAAACCGTCCATATAATTTCCATATTTAATATTCGTAAAAATACACACTTTAAAAGGTTGGTAAAAAATTAATGGTCTAATGTGACTGACGAGACAAAATGATAAAAGCGATCATGACAATCATAAACTAAGCCAATCTCGATACGCTTTCATATCCACTGGGGCGATTTAAATTATATACCATAGTTATTTATATACCCTATATACCGCCGCCCTACTGGCGTAATATTTATATAATTACTATCAAATACTGCTGTACCGGTTTCACCCGCCACTTAATTTAAAATGAATCGGATCGAAAGTAAAATACAACCCATGTTCGCGCTAATAATGTAGCTTTCTATTGGCAAAATAATTTGTGAAATCGGTTGAGTAGTTTTTGAGTTTATCCGGAACACACAAAAAATATTCGTATTAGTATAAATATACTTATGCCCGATTTCACCAACAATCCCTAACTCTAGATAAGAAATAAGAAATATATATATAAGTAAGAAATTTGACATATTTGCTATGAAACAACTGTCATTAATTGTCCCTTAACTTAGTTAGTCTTATTATTATTGTTATTCATAAAACTTTATTGGAAGTTTTATCTAAAATGGCGTTTTACTTTTCTGTCAAAGATGATTTTAATAGTTTTAATAAAATCGTCATCTTTTAAGTTTTTGTATGATAAAAACCTAAAAAAGTTTTTGGGCTGAAAAGAAATGCTTAACCTGAAAATTGTTTACCATTTATTGATTACAAAAATGTTAGTTTACATTTTTATTTTACTAGCAAATAATTTATGAATTTATTTTTATCTATTTGTTCAAAAATGTGATCGAGCTACGGATCCTAAAGTGGGTTGATCAAATATTTATGGACTGTATTGCGTACTTGTTTTTGAAGGCTGAATAATTAATTATTTATATTAATTTCAATGTATTATACAATTCCAAATGAAATTCAAAATTAATTAATTATGTGTAAATTTATTTAAATTATGGAAATGTTTATGGCTCATGTACTACCAATATATATTATTAATATATCTATTGTTATTGTATTATATCTATTGTTTAATTATTTGTACTAACTGCTTAATACTGTTATAAAAAAAAAAAATATATATGATCTTAATAATAGGTATATTAGCAAACTGGACTGTTATTCAAATCAGAACAAAGCCACTTTTAAAGATCTCCATGGGGTAAATAAAAAATAAGTATAATTTATAATTAAAAGTGAAATTTATTATTATTTATGCAAGCGTTTTTAAGATTAAAGTCAAGCTAATTTTACATTTAGTATAATAACGGCGCTCTTAAATTTCACATTAGGTGTTTGGGTAAGTAATAAATGAGCTGTCACCGTCATTTTACTTCTGAAAGTTGGTAGAATTATAAATTAAATGAAGCTAATAATAATATATACTTGGGTTTCTAATAAATGTTAAAAATGATGAAATAATTTATTCACAATAAAGCTTTCTTATCTTTTAATAATTAGATTTAGAATCTGATGTGTGGCTTTTATGTGTGCGATGCGCGCATACACAAACACATAAACAGCCAAAAAAAAAATTTTTTTTTCCGTCTATTACTCATATATCGCGTATTTTTTTTTGTAAAAATCTTGAATGTACAGACTTGAAAAGTCTACGATTTTGTTATATGTAGGTATAGATAAATAAAAATAATCAAAGAGTTGATTACATTGTATAATGAATAGAAATTCAATGTACAAACTTCGATATTAATTAACTCCTATAGGTAGGTTACATTAAGTATGGTGTTCTATTAAAATTCATACAATGATCTGAATCAGCGATTTTATTTTGTGTGTAGTTAGTAAACGCTCATCCGCTCTATCCCATTGTATTAAGGATTAATTTACTTTGAATATTGATAACTAACTTTGTCGTCCATCGTCATCGTGAGTAATTTTTAAGCCAATAATTAGACCTTAAACCAAGGAATTAAGTGGACATGTCGTTTATCCTTTTTTAATTATAATTTTAACCGTTTTTAGATTGATTTTTATTTTTACTGTACGTGACTTGGAAACAGTATGTATCTATGTTTGATTCTACTATTGACTATTACATTAAGAGCTATCTATTTAAAAAAAAAAAAACGAAGTGTCAAAAGACTGTTCTCTAAGAAGATCTTTATACATATTACTATCGTATGAAGGTGGTATTTTTTTTTTAGCTTGATAGATTTTTAAGCTTTGATAGGTGTAGGTAACTCAAATATATTGAGTTACCTACACCTATCAAAGCTTGATTGGTAGTTAATAAAACTTTAATTTTGTCTATTGTTAACAATGTAAAAAATATTATTTAAAATAAATTTTAATGGCAAAGCTTTCACTGTTGTCCTCCATTTTGTCGCGTTGGTCGAACGTCATTTGTCAAAATAAATTATTTAAACCACATTATCGCAGTTTCTATTTCCAATAAACATTTGGTCCTTCGAGCCGGATATTTGCTACTTAGTATATTTTTAATTGAATAATAATAACATCTAGTGCTGAAGATTCAAATTATGTATTTTTCTCTGACAATATAACCTATAAGTACTAATATAAAAATATGAAATTAGTTTATTCCTTAATAACGAAATTACCTACAGCTAGGGATATGTCTGTTGTGACATATAGTACATGATAATGACATATATACATTATATTCTTTAGAATTATCAAGGTATAAAAATTATCAGTCCGTGTAGAATTCCTACGAATCGAATTAAAAATTCCAGTTGAACGAAGTTGCAAGTAGAAGCTATATACAGGGTGATTTTTTCAAATGTGCCTTCAAGGACAATTCCTAAACTACAAGGAATAGCGAAAAATGCTCAAATGGTCTCGGGGCCGATTTTTAAAAACTAAAACTGTATAGATTTTTGAAAAAATCGCCCTGTATAATGCGTAGGTACAGCCAGCCTCCATTCTAGTAAAATGCTTCATCATAAATCTAAATATAATAGTTATTTTCGGTTTTCCTCATGTTTTCCATTGGGACCGCATCAGAAACCATTTTTAAAAATCATTGCTTGAAATAACGTAACGTTTTTATAACGTGATCAAAATAGGAAATGAGTGAAATGGAATGTATGAAGAGATGTATGGATGTTGAGGAAGCTAGAGATGTATGTAGAGATCGTGTGAAGTGGCGCACATTGCTCTGCCTACCCCTTAGCAGGGAGGCAGGCGTTTTGGTATGTATGTATGTATGTATCAAAATAGAACGGTAATTACTTAAAACAAAACGAGGAGATTCTTTCACACAATCCTAAGGGTAAGCTAATACCTAAGGTCAGTGCAAAATATGGTAATATGAAACCAGTGTAATGAATTTTAATGATTAAACATTAAATTCACCAATCCAAGTATCATATTGTTAGCTTACTAAAACGTAAAATGAAAAAAGAATTCATAAAAACTAAATCCTGTAAATCACGTAGAGCAAAATTTCCAAGTTTTATTAAATTCCTTGTATGTTCTAGAAGTGAGATATTTTCTATCAATCGTATTATTGTATATTTAATAAATAATTAAAACGCTGTGATTTGTCTAATGGTGCGTGAAGTCCTTGGTGTGGAATTCGTTCATAAATAAATATTGCGGCCATGTCGCGTGCCGCCGCGTCTGCGAAAATATCGCGTGCTGCATATTAAGCAGAAACCTTATCTTCAAGAAAACGCTATGCTATTTCTATTCCTTAGACTGAGATAGCATTAAAATTCTCGAATGCCATTGGTTTGTTTTATAGTGCTTATTCTTTTTTAATGCATCGAAACAAGATTGTTTTATTCCATTATCACGTGTGCCATTAGATTTTACGTCAAAAATGAATTATAGCGAAAATTTAAAGGGGTTTTAGAATTTGGGACAATATCTTTTTGTACGATGTTCTATTATTAATAAAATCTTGCCAAACTAATCCCCGATTTCACCAATTCTAAGGGAGAACCTAACTAAGTTAAGGGACAATTAATGACAGTTGTTTCATTTTCAGCAAATATGTCAAATTTCTTATTTAGGGGCTCCTTTAGAGTTAGGGACCGTTTGTGAAATCGGGTATAAGTATCGCAACATAATATAATTTTGATATACACTTTATGTTCCAATCTGTGCCAGGTCATCGACCTATTTATGAAGTACAATATGTACATAATTTATTATCATGATAGATCTTATAATAAAGTATCAGATTCAATTTAAACTAAATGAGTTTAAACGACCACGTCCAAAATATACCAAAATGATTCTGCAGCATTTTTGGTCTGATGTATGGGCATGTTTGTTTTTGTAGTAAATTTTCCTAATATAATAAGTAACTTATTATTTACTTTTATTATCTACTGTGTGCCATAACTTTAATCCGATATTTGTTTCACCTATCAGTAGAGCCTCCTATACTATAAGCCTCAGCACAACACCACAACACCATTGGCAGCATCGATATAGTCGACTAACTGCCGTTTCAATAATATAACTTTTTCTTACATATATATCTATATATAATTGTGTTCTAAAAGCATGTAACCTATAATGATTATATATATTTCTCTCTTTTTTTTAATCAATGCATAGTAATCGTATTAACTTCTAAAATTATGTAATGAAGTCGCCAAAAGAAGATCTATTATAAAAATGGCGGTAAGTAATGATAATAATAATAATATACCTAGGACATTTTGCCCTGGTTACAAACTAAGCTCTAGGCTTGCACTATGTGTACCAGAAACAACGATTGATGTGCCACAGAGGGCAAAATCGATATTAGCAAGTTTTATTGTAGGTACAGTTTGTCTGGTCGTTTATAAAATTTAATAGGTATGTCTGATAATATACAGTCACTAGAAATAGCTAAAACTCAAAAATTGGTTATTTTAGAGGTTTTATTAAGCACCATTTTTCAAATATTACTTTTTGAATTTAACTTCGATAAGTAACAATGATTTTACTCGGAATCAGTATAAGAGGATTATTTTCTCGAATCGGAGCAAAAAATGTATAATTCCCTTTATCAATGCAATCACGTTCTTAATCCTATAAGCTGTTTGAGCTACGATTTTTTTTTTTGTGTTATAACGAATTTTTAGTCTATCATAGGCTTGTGTTTTGATCAAAAAATTTCAGGTATATTCACAATTATTTCATGTTGTCCTTCTTTGATAATAGCCCTTGTTAGATAGTTTGTTTTCCTCAGATTGTTTTCCGATATCCGAATCTTCAATCAATCGGAACTTTTAAAACTAAGAGGAAACTATAACGCCCCTTACACTGATTGTATTAACGTGCTCCTTCCCCTGCGCCCCTCTGGGAAATCAGGATATTTTACCGGCCGCTCGTTTTCCGTCTAAAATTATTTGACAATATTTGCTCCCTGCTCAGCTTCTGCATTGGCCTCATCAAATTATCTTCCGGCTTTGTATTTGTAAATGGAATTTGTATCAGAGAGGTTGAACCATCGAGTCATCGATTTTCTTTGTATACTTCTAAATTTGTCTTCCTTTTGTTTAAGTTTATGATTCTGTAGAAATCTTTATGTTAACAAACTTTTCAAAAACTATGGAAAGCAAATTGAAAACTAACAAAAAACTTAACAGTATATAGATTTTATGTACAATATATAGATTTAAAAGTTGGGAAGTAATTTTCTTTTATTATGGAGCAGAACTTATATAATAAAATTCATAGATAAACTCTGATCTAGCAGTGATAGATTTGCGGATGGATTGACTTGAAACAAAATTATCTCTAGCTATATTTTAGAACCAATGACATATTTAATATTTATACATGATTTTTAGCTTTTAATTTATGTTTTGAATTTAATTTATCTAATGTACGAGTATTTAAAATGTTTAGTACTAATTTATTGCAAATCTCAGTTTGATATGAAATTTATATTTTTATTTAATGTTCAATTTGATTAGTCTAATGTGTTTACTAATATATTTAGTTTGATGTTCAGTATAGCTCTTATGAGGACTCCAAGTTTACCTTGTATCCTTTAAAAAATGTGCTATTAAAATGTACTTAACTTGTTGTTCGTTTGCCTTTTTGAAAAAATAAAATAAATAAATAACTATTAAAATTTATTAAATAAGAAGCACAATAAATTTAAGCCGACATTAATATAATCGGATATAACTCAAGGAAAATACACATAAATATTTTTCCTCATAAATTAATACAGTCCAGAAAGTTCATTTTAATTTCGGCCTGAGGTGGGTTAGCTGGCAGGACGTCGCCACTTTCCTCGGTGCCTCGTAATTTATGTGAGACGACATTTTTCTCAGACTCTGGGTTCTTGAACCCTTAATTAGAATTTTGGGAATATTTCTTGGTCATAGATGATACAATGCTCGTAGATACTGCCATTAGTGTCAAACGAATGATAAAAAAAACTGCTTTACTAAAGGTTTGCAACAACTTCATTACGTTTCTTAATTTTCAGATTTTAATAAAGTCAGTTTATAGTGAATCCAAAATATTTTATTTTTTTATTTTATTTAAAACAAGTATTTTATTATGAAGCTTAGGTTTTTTGTAATGAACATTTAAAAACCCATTATTTACATATAATGTTTAGTTTTTGTGTAAGCAATAGATCAGTGTATATTTACCTTGGTCGTCACAGTCATTTCTTATTATTTACGAGATGGTTTAACAGACATCCATACCAATAATCGTTTAATTAAATTATATACATTAATATAATAAAATCGTAGATATTAAAGAATTATACATTAAAAAAGAAGATGAAATACAATATAAAAAAAAAACATTTTATTTTTATTTTTTATCTGTTTGTCGGGTAGTTTGTTTATTTACACAATAGCTGCTTATTTTATTCAAAATAGAATTACTAAAAGATAAAAATATTTACCTATTGGGAGTACTATTGAGCGTTTCTCTAATCAAAACCGACCTACAGAATCAAAACATATATTTTTTTTTAACTTTAGTTAGAAACCTCATAAAGCCACGTGCCGTAACACCTATTTGATGACGGTTGTGGAGTTTTTTTGTTGTTTATAATAAACTAGCTGTGCTCGCGACTTCGTCCGCGTGGAATAGTTATTTTTTTATCATATAAACTTTCATCCCCTATTTTATCCCCTTGGGGGTAGAATTTATCAAAATCCTTTCTTAGCGGATGCCTACGTCATAACATCTACCTGCATGCCAAATTTCAGCCCGATCCGTCTAGTGGTTTGGGCTGTGCGTTGATAGATCACTATGTCAGTCAGTCACCTTTGAGTTATATATATTTAGATTATTCTTTAATACATATTTTTTGTGTATCTTGAACCGTTTTCACGGCGCACGCAACGGAAGGCTTCAAAGATGAAATAATTTCTCCCGTTTTTTACACATTTACCACTATATCTTTGCTCCTATTGGTCGTAGCGTGATGTTATATAGCCTATAGCCTTCCTCGATAACTGGACTATCCTACACAAAAAGAATTATTCAATTCGAACCAGTAGTTTCGGAGATTAGCGCGTTCAAACAAACAAACAAACAAACAAACTCTTCAGCTTTATAATATTAGTATAGATAACACGCACACGAAATTGCATGGACTATAAGCGCACAACGCCAAACTAATCGTTATGATGCAACTCTGACGTAATTTAAACCTGGTGACATAAAAAAATTACAGACAACTACGTCATTTTCATTAAAGTTTAGCTTAACGTTGTATGGCGTAATAGGCCTACTCCTGTTATAATGCGTTCTTTCTACAGACGTAGTGTTCTTGGTTTAGTAGTACTTGGCTTTAGTAAGGGTATTTCTCGCGATCGTCTCGCGTTCCTGTGACATTAAAGCTTCTCGTAAGGCGTTTCAGACATGTAAGTTTATTAGATCGTAACTTGGCGTAACTTATTACATTGACACGACAATCTGAGAGCTTTTCACTGCGACTCGTAGCTTGCTTATATTTGCTGTTCAAAGGGAAGTGCTACGCTAAAAGTACTCAAGGAAACGAAGTTTTAGGATCCTCCATTGACGACTGAAAGAAAATTTCAGAATTGGATAATATTGTAAAAGAGCTAAGCTTTGAATTTTAAAATTATTGAAAATCATATTATAGGCTTGAACTAAAAAATCAAAAGCTTTATTGAGAGTACTATTTAGAGTTTTTTTTTAATTTAGTTAGAAACTTCATAGAGCCACATGCCGCATTAAGTAACACCTACTTTGTGACAAAAGCGGCCCTAGCCTAGTGGTTCAGTCACTGCACCGGTCCAAACAAAAACAAAACCGGTCTTGGGATGGGTGACCGCTTTTTGCATCGAGGCTATACCATCATGAACACCCCAACATTTCGCCACTTGTTAGGTGTTGCCTCCGAAATACCATCGGCGAAATGAGGATGGATTTTTAATCCTTCAGCTGGGTACCCTGAAGCCGTTTAAACGGTTCTCGGGAGCCAAAAAGGCACCCGTGATGCTATTTATTTATTATTACTTTGTGACGGTTGTGGCGGTGTTTTTTTGTTTGTTTAGAATATATAATACGCACACGAAGTTGCGGGGGCACCAGCTATAGTTATAAATATATGACTATAATGTTCTCTCTATAGAGATTTGCTATAAAATAGGCAAATATTTAAGTTTTTAAAAAAGCTCCATTTTAAGGTCTTAATTACTGTTCTGAAAATTATTAAATAAATTTTGATAAAATCTTTGTGCTTGAATAATATTTAATTTAAAATTTTCATGATCGTTTTTATATAATACTAGAGGATGGTGTTCCATGGCCAAATTCAAAATAATTATTTCACAAAACCGTTACGGGAGTGATATGTAGAGTATAAAAAAATGTTTATCAATAGGGTGTAAGTCCGCATTTGGCATTCCTTCTACACATTACAACACATGTTTTTTTTATTTAATTGGAGCACGGCATGTGACCCTGTATCTACCTGGTGGTGAGCAGAGCTACAAAGTCCATGAATGGGGTTAATCAATAACTGTTCTTAAACAACATGATCGCTCCCACTATGTCGGCTAAATGATGCGATTACAAAATGGGCGGCGACAAAGGCGAGTTGCATTTTGAGTATATATTTTTATTTTATTTAATCAAACAAAAAAATACTGAATTTCACAAGTATTTCTCTGCCAAACTATATAAATAGTTTGTCGGAAACAAACTATGTTGTAGAAGTTATTTGATACCTATCAACTTAAACGCGTAGTGGAACGACTCTAAATGTTACACACTAATAAAAAAAACAAAAGAAAAACCTCCACAATTACAAAATACAAGGTTTTAAGAAATTAAGTCGCAGTGCAGTTTGAGGGAACTTGTTTCCGCTTTTCCTGATTGGAGTGGAGTGCTACTTTTCGCACTTCAAAGCTCTGTAGAATAACAACATTAATTTTCGTTTTGTTTAAAAACTTAAAAATCTTTTTAAATCTGCCATTGATAAATCCGATTTACCTTAAAACTACTGTCTTCTTTTTTTGTAACACTTTACAATTTATGTTAATAAATACTAAAAAATATGTAATAAAATAAAATAAAACCCTGAAACCCTGGATCTACACCCAGCGGATGTTTTATTCTTAATCTTCATCGAACATGTAGCCAGCTTCTGGTTGTATTAATTATTGGACCCGCATACCACTTTCCATCAGGACGAGGTAAGGTCACATACCGTTTACTTAAAAAAAAAAAATAGTTGTAGTTAAACTGGGATTCTAAAATATGTAATCAAAACAATTAATACAAAATTCAACAGTACTCCCACTGTCACGTAAAATATTTACTTTGCAAATAGTTTTCCCGTCACCACCGTTATCAACACGTCTAATGATTTATCCGCGCGTGTGAGCGGAATGGGCTGCGGTGCCGCTGTGAGCGAATCAGCGAATCCTCTCGTTACGACTAAAGGGAGCAATTTACTCCAGAAATTTGATTAAACAATGTAAATCAACGTGTTAATCAAGTCGAAATCAAATTTAGACTACAATAAAACTATATTAACACTTGATTTCTAATTACAGATACAATTGCGAGCTGTTCTTCTCATATACCAAAGTAAGTAATCACATAATTATCATAATATAATTACCTTTAGCCCGCGGCTTCCACGCGTTATTAAGTCATTAAAAAAGTCTTATATCTAAATCACGACTCACTACATCTTAATTCCCATTTCGTTTCCGTACTACACGGACTGTCACTAAAATGCATACACATACAGCGGATGACAAGCTCTCCAGAACAAAAAAATAAGGTTATTCTTATATATATCCACGTTAAAAAGTGGAATGCCTTGCCTGCATGGGTTTCCTTCTCCCTTTAAGCGAGTCGTGAATAAGTTTCTCAAGCAGTAATAGTGGAATCAACCAATTGAAACATCATTGCTATTATTGGTTGACAACAGGTGGATGAGGGGTCACATGTCCTGCGATATTAAAAAAAAACTTGATCTCCGGGATTGATTACTACATTTCATAGAAATCGGAAAACAGACAGACAGGTAGACACATATTTGTATTTGTGGGTATTATTATTATTATATAAAATCTTTTTGTTAAAAATATATTCAAAGAATATCAGAATGTTTCTATTCAAATGTGCAATTTATAGATTTAACAATGGTTCAAAATAAATAAAAACAAATCTGCACAATCAGAGTTACTGTTTAAATTACTTTAATCACAGATCAATTTAATGATCCTTTCAGGCTAAGAAAAAGTGTACAAAGATTTTCAGTTCCTGTCAAATAAAAATTTGAAAAAGTTTACAATCTACACACTTGCTAAAGGTACACATGTATCTAGAGAAAAAGGATTACGGTAGAAGGGCGAAGTGGATAAGGGTGTGGTTGTTACTACGATATATTTTTATATTTTTATGTATTGGGTCATCATTTCCCAGCCAAAACTGCTGAAGCTGAGGATATGATATTTGGACCGTAATTTTCTTCTGTTTTGTACACTGCTATGAACGGACTCTTTTTGTAAAACATTCACTTTTTCAGATAAAAAATGTCATGCTCTTTTATACTTTATTCGTATACTATTCCTAGAAAACTAATAGACACATAATAGGGGAAGCAGTGCAGTGGGATCCGCCCATACAGAATGATCTAGTCATGTTTTCTTATCGAGATTCATTCATTTTTGTATTACAAGTCTATTGTAATATCCTTGCTGCTTTATCGACAAATCCGTCGCCCGCACCATCATTTAGCCGGCATAGCGGGAGCTATCAATATTGTTAAATAACAATGATCGATTCCATCGTCAATGTTTTTTTTTAAATAATATAATAGGCCAAGCCGGGTTAACAAAATCTAGTCTTATATTAGTATTATATATTAATACCGTTGGAACCCTATAAAAAATGTAGTAAAAGGGTCTTTAAAAAGTGTTATTTTCCGTACGGCCGTTGCTACAATGCGGACGCGCGTTTCTTGTCTGTAAAAAAACAAAAGAACGAGGCTACGAGAAACATGGCACGCGCGTTATTACTGAAGACGATACTTTCCGCCTATGTCTATTGATTCAGGCTGCAACCATGCAACTTTACCGCACTCCCTGCAGACACGTAGCACCGCAACATGGCATCGTGCCCTCGGAATAACTACAAACTAGTAATGGAGTCTAGACGCGTGTAATTGCAGGTAAATGCACTTTACCGCTCGCTGCCATGAACTGTCTTAACTTTTGTGATTTTTTAGTTTACACTGAAAAAAATATGCCTCGTTTATTAGGTTGTACAGGGATTTTTATTGCTTTTAAACTTTTATGAAGTAGATTATTCTGTGTCTATTTTAATATCGTTAACTTTGTTGATACACCTCTTCAGGCTTGTGTGCTGTAAAGAGATGAATTTAAATAAGTAATGAAATCTCGGTAAGATTTTTTATCTGAAACAAATTAAGTGTGTTAGATGTGTTTCTTACTTGGTAAAATATATAAATTGAAGCTATAAAATTTTATTGCCAAATATTTCGCCTCTCTTTGGAGCGGCGTCATCAGTGACAGGTAAGATTTTTTTCTAATTAAAAATATATATGCGTATTTAATATATTATAAATACGCTTCCTTGGTCAGAGGAAGCTAGTAAATTTATCCATGAAATTGGAAAAAAACTAAAGATTGGTACTGGTGATCCTCTGAGCAAGGAATTCCTTGTTCAGAGGATCAGCATTGCCATCCAGCGTGGTAACGCCGCTAGCGTCCTCGGCACATTACGCCCATCGTCTCAAAATCAAAATTATTATTAAATAGTTAAGTATTTTGTTCATATAATAAATTAAATTATATAAAAATAGTTTGTTCGATAGGAATAATAAACTAAAATTTTTTGAGTAACAATAATTGATGAAATATATTATATACTTATCTAAATATAAAGATTTACCATATTATACTTATCGTGTAACATTCATATTTCCTATATAATAATATATACGCACAAGTTTACATAAATATAGCTTATACAGACCCTTCACCGTAAGATGTCACCTGCCGTGATGTTGTCACTGTGGCAGGCTAGGTTAACGGTCTGTACCTACACCTGAATATTTTTTTGGAACAAAGTCGCGTGTAGAAAGCCTCAATAAAAAAAATTTTGATTAAGTTTATGAACATATTTCATATTAATTTATTATTATTTTTACATAACCTAAAAAAATACATGTTTTTTTTGTAATCTATATACCTACTCGTATATATAAAAATGAAACGCCGTTCGTTAGTCTCGCTAAAACACAAAGACGGTTGGGCCGATTTTATTTTGTTCGCTTTAATACAGGGGTGGTAGTGCCAGGGAAAATAAAATAGTGAAATTTCTAAAGAAAACCTAAAAATAAAATAAACTAATAATTGTATGTAAAATTACGGTACTCTGTGATTGTGTTTATTTTGATTTGTCATGAGTCACTTTTTTTTTCTTTTCTTCCACCAGTGTGTAAAGGCAAGGATCTTTCGACCATACACGATACAACCATAAAGCATATATTTATGTTTTAAAAATCGATTTATCTACAAGTTCAATGTAGGATTTTTCAATGTTGTATGAGGTAAACATAGCTTTAGTTTTTTTATTCAATTTTGACTTTACAAAAAAAAAAAAACTAGTTTAAGCCTCTATCGAAGTGCCTATATTTTTGGATTTACCAAAAAGAGTATCAATTTGTAATCTATATACCTACTCGTATATATAAAAATGAAACGCCGTTCGTTAGTCTCGCTAAAACTCAAAGACGGTTGGGCCGATTTTATTTTGTTCGCTTTAATACAGGGGTGGTAGTGCCAGGGAAAATAAAATAGTGAAATTTCTAAAGAAAACCTAAAAATAAAATAAAGTAATAATTGTACGTAAAATTACAGTACTTTGTGATTGTTTATTTTGATTTGTCATGTGTCACTATTTTTCTTTCCTTCCACCAGTGTGGATAGGCAAGGATCTTTCGACTATACATCCATAAAACACATGTTTATATGCTTTAAAAATCGATTTATCTACAGGTTCAATGTAGGATTTTTCAAACATAGTTTTAGTTTTTTTATTCAATTTTGATTTTACAAAAAAAAAATAGTTTAAGCCTCTATCGAAGTGCCTATATTTTTGGATTTACCAAAAAGAGTATCAATTTGCCAGTTGACTTGATGCAATCGCGGACTCATGTCGACGATTCCCGGAAATTATATCCCAATGAATCCCGCAGATAAACTCTTTTGCACAAATATCCCCCTATTCTCCGAAATCTGTTGAAAATATTCGTGATTCTATGAAGAGGGTTTTGTGGTGTTTAGTAGCAGCTATTGTTGATATATTTTTAGGGTTCTGGTTAAAATTAAAAAGTGGCAAAGGTGGATTAATAACTATGGGCAGGATTCTGTAGAAAGCTTTACTTTCAACAGCTGTTGGTTGTTTTAGTTCGACCTACGTTCGATGCAAGTTTGACAGTTTGAGGGTAAGCCAATAAAATATCATTACCGGTGCCTTACGGCGCCCGAGACCGCCTAGACGGTCTCAACCCAGCGGTGGGAAAAATACCCAACTCATAAAGATTAATTAATGATAATTAACACAATGACAAAAATATTAATTTAATTCTGCGACAAACAGTGGTCGAGTATTACTAGAAGTGCGAAAGCTTATTTTGTATGGAGAATGCAGACTTCGCTATTGCGAATGCAGTGTCCTTAATGTGCTCTTCGATAGTGGTGTTGTCAAATATATATTTAATTAAAAAAATATTAATACACTTAAACTCAGCGTAGGCTGAGTCTAAACCGAAAACCTAAAAACTAGTTTTTAAGTCTGAGGTCTAAACAATTCAGCCACTTCGTTTAGAAAATTCAATCATTAAAGGAGAATTCAATTTAATGCCCAATAAGGTAAAATTAATAATATCTTAAACCGAACCTTACCCTGATTGCTTCTTCAGAAGTAAAGATTATACACAACGTTATCGCTAAATGTTTTCACGATTTTGTATGGCATTAATGGATTTTGAAAAAATGTATGTAATGGTTATTTATTTATTTTCTTTATCTAGAATATTTATAGCAAAACAGCAATAATATATACTAAATATTATAAGCTGAAGTGTTTGTTCGAACTACTAGTTCAAATTGAAAAAATAGTGTTGGATTCATCGAGGAAGACTATAGGATACATAACATCACGCTACGACCAATAGGAGCGGAGTAACAATGAACAATGTTGCTAAAACGGGGTAAGTTTATTCCTTTTGAAAGCGTACACTGCGTAAACGGTTAAAGTTACGCAGACGAAGTTGCGCGATATAAACAACTATGGGCTATCTACAAATCTTTACAAAATAATGACTTATTGTTTTGTTACAACACAAATACACAATATTTATTTATTTATTTATTTTAAATTTTTTATTGCACAAAATTGTACATAGGCGAGCTTAATGCCTTAGGCATTTTCTACCAGCTAACCTTTAAGAGAGTGAAATATGCTTAGGGTGCGGAACTTTCGATAGAAGGATATACATATAATTTTAACAATGATGCATTAGATGCATAACAATACTTAAACTACTTAAATACTGTATATAATATAATAAATGTAATACATAAACATACATACCATACCAAACAAAAATTGTCACGCTTAAACCAGATGGTTTAAGCGTTCAGATAATGAGCAGTGAGCAAAACACCCCGATGGAAGGGGATGATCTTATAGTCAGAGGAAGCAAATTCCACTGGCGAGCAGCTGACACCGTAAACGAATCTGAATATTTGGAAGAGACGTGTGACGGGATTTTTAGAAGGTTATTGACAGAGGAACGGAGGGGACGATCATGCGAATCACCAAGGAAAAGAAAACGAGTCTTAAGGTAAGAGGGAGTATTAGGGTTATATAGTATATTATATAAAAAGGATAGCAGATCTACGAGACCGGATATTAAGCTACCTTAACTGTTTGCGGTATTCGGTAACATGATCAAATTTACGCAGACCGAAGACAAAACGTATGCACATATTAAGGAGGCAGTCAAGTTTGTTAAGTAGATCTTCAGTAACATCTTCAATACACATATAAAAGATAAAATAAATGTAACAAACTAACAAACATCAAAATATATTTTCGTCAGAGCTCTTCTAATCGACGAGGTATTAGTGCACAAAAGATTTATATCTATTGGGAGTTCATTGGATTTTTGTGAGACTCTCCACACAAAGGAATTTTTGTCTGTAGTTGGTATTAACACAAGGAGTTGCTAACAATAACTTATGTCTTATGGTCCCATTAATAGCAATTGCTAATGCTTTGCCGATTCTCCGGACTGTCAAACTGCATATGAAAAAAATAAATAAATACAGTTCCAAGCAATGGCTCAGGCTAAGCAACGACTATTAATCCGGACATTAGGCTCTTGCTGGGCACTAAGTAAAAACCGAGAAAGGAAATCGGGTCACTCAATGGCCCCATTCAATAGACCGATCATATATAACCAATATAATTGATGTCACGTCTGGTATCCAAAGGAATTTATCCCAAATAAAGGCCGCTATCGTATTCTAGTGGTTGGCATTGGCGTTTTATCCAGAGGTTGTGGGATCATTTTCTGGGTGTTTATAAAACCTATATACTATGTATTGTTGTTGTATCTGGTAGACATAGTACAAGCCTAGACCAGCTTGTGACCAGTGTAATAAGTATAAAAACTCTTACATTTATTAATTTATGTGTATGTTAAAAGCGTTTATATTCATCATCATCAAGATCTAATTGATTTCTTTTATTCGTTTTAAAAAAACTAAGATTTTAGTGGGAGGATTTACCTAAGTTAATATATAGTAGAGATCGTCTAGTGTCTAGTAAGACGATCTCTACTATATATTAACTTTTTATACTTTATAACATATATATAATAACATGTATATATCAGGTGTCGAGGACGTATAGTTTTGACTAGAGTCTAGTCAAAACTATACGTCCACGACACCTGAGCCTATCCATCACCAGAATCAATTGTTGATCCCATTGCAAAACCGGCAAGTCTATATAAAAATACTGTCATAGCAACCGATGATTTATGATACTTAAGTCGTACTTATAAGTCTGTGGGTATAAAATCTATTTCTCCGGCCCACTGGAACTTCCATAAAAAAAAACATATATACTTATATATATTTGATGGATAGTAACCAATGTATCTACTAAAAGTTATACTGAAGTAGCGGTAACACAAAATCTCAAGTTATTAAATATTAAGTCAGTTTTACCTAAATAAATTATTCCCTGTGAGTGCAACAATGTTTATAATATTATTGTTTTATAAATGAGAGGACCAAAGTATAAGAAAACTTTCACCCCTCCGTCCAATGACATCGTGAGGGGCAAACCTTCTCCCAGTGGAAACCCCAACCCCTGTGCCGCGCATGCGCCAAACCGACCCGTCACCGCAGTCCCTCTGCTAACCTATCATCAAATACACGCATTCCAATCCAAATAACACATTTATAGCATCACCTCGGAGTGCCAATGCTACTCAAATACTAAAAAAAACTGTTTAATTGTGTCTAACGAAGTGAAAAGTGTATATGAAACAGTTGTACTGTTAAGTGCTACACAGTTTTATTTTCAACCCTATTTATTTCATGTTGTAGTGACTCATCAAATGAGTTGCGACGTCTCGAATTGTATAAGTTTACACTATTGAGCAGTTGGTAATCACTTCGAAGATTGGTACGTTTTATTGATAATTTGATTATATATTTTTATAGCTTTTTCAATCAGCCGACGCGACGGTAGCTATTTAAGCAACCTTTACAATTTCCAGTCCAGTTGTTTTTATATAGAAAAGCAATCCCGGCTCTAAATAACTAGTTTTCCGTCATAGACATTGTCTTTTATGCTATAACCTTTTACCGACAAAACAAAGACAATGATACTCAACATAATAAAAAAGCTTGAGTTGTAGAATTAGAAATTTGCATTATATAAGTTTGTTTATTAACTAGATTACCTGTAGAATACTATCTATATAATATATTGAATTTGGTCAAAGGCTTTATACTAATTTTCACAAACATAGACTATTCAAATTATCGATTATTGCATTAATAGTAAATTAAAAACCGAGTAACTACTAAATAATACTGACCGCTTTCCTTTATTGAATTTTCTCACCAATCTGTAAATTATATTCTAAACTGAAGACAGATCAAGATCATAGTATTATTAATATGATAGCGATAAGATATGATGAGAAACTATTTATTATTGTTATTATTAGTACATTATTTGGCTTTCTTTTTGTGCTTCGATTATTTAATTAATCCAGCTTTGTTTTTGTCCAACTGTGAATCATATTGATTTCATAGTTGAGTCGATTTGTTTTAGCCTTCGGAGCCATAATATTTTTCCTCTTTTGTTCTCATCGCTGCTGTAGTTTGTATACTTGTATGACTCTTTTTGGTCTATTCTTCAATGTATGTATTTTCTTTCGAGGTCTATTTAACCGATTTGACGATGCTACCATACGGCTACATATCCAGATTTATCTTTAGAACTCTGAGCTCTCCACTTGTGTTGTGTAGACTCCGAATACTATCGACTACGACGAGGTGGGAATAAACCCCAAAGCTGTTTCGTCTGCCTCCCGTGAAGCACCTGTGATGGTATGTTTATGTCAGAAATATGAATATTGGCAGTCCTGATGGTTTTTTTTTCCCAATCCATTGCCTCTAGCCTGATGTTATTAAATTGTTACAGTTTTTTACATACTGTTAAAGGAAATTGTATTAAATCTCTAAAAAGATTAACACTCAAAATTCGTACGTATTATTTCTTGTAAGAAATTAAAGTTTAATTTAAAAAAAGCCAAAGTCGCGTCAACGAGAGACAAATATAATACTTTAATATAATATAATACCAAAAATATATCTTTTTGTAATTTTGGTTATATTTAGCGATTTAAAATTGACTAGCCAAACATACATTGTATATCACTGCAGTTTAAACCTCCTAATCACTTCGATGAACAAATTGAGTTGTGTAAAATGAATGCCTTAATAAAGGGTCGGTAAACCCGCCATGGCTAATTTTGTGTGTTTTGTCACATGGGAATAGTAACCCTTTTATGAAGTTACAAAATTGTAATGTAAACGTTGGTTTTTCGTATATAAATAGATGTTACCGTGACGTTAACAGTCACATTCATTTACCAGAATAGAATACAACAATTACTTGTCTATAATTAATTACACGCAACCAAAAAAACTACTTTGATTTATACATACCTACGAGTATAATAGATACACCTAAAAACAAAATTACCTAACTTTGATCTACCTGGTGGTTAGCAGACCAACAAAATCTATAATGGCGTCGATTAATACACCATGTGCCATGGTTACTACTATTCCGAATAAATGATGCGGTTATGAAATTGGCGGCGATAAAACGAATTTACTTTACGAGTCTTACTTTAATATCCTCGCTTTTTTTGTAATCAAACCAACCGCACCCTAAAAGGAGACTACCACTTCGATAAAAAAGATGCAGTAGGTCCCTGAAAATAGGTAAAGCCACAGACTAAAACCTGACTACTCGGTGGTTCTATGTAACGGTGGTTTTTGTAAGGTGGTGGTTCTATGTAAAGATTACAGTGATAGAGATAATCGCTTCAATCCTGCCAGTATATTGTATGGCCCAATTTGTCTAGGGCACCATAGAGACCTAATGTCTAATTTTGGCCAAGGCTATGTTTAACATGCTTATCAAATATGACGTGACAGAACCTGGATCACGCATCGTAATATAAGGCCCTCTATTTATAGTGCTGCATGTTTCTAATTAGCTTCGGTAAGCCGAGATTTTCAGCTTCTAATTTGCAAAATTTTGATTTGATTCTACGACATGTTTTCTCATACAACGATCCAGAAATTATTCAAAACAAAATTTTCATATATTATTTTTGTTTAGACTTGAGCGAAAATTTACGTAGGCCAGTTAAGCCTTATGCATATAGAGAGCGCTATAAATGTTTTAGTAATGTTACGAAAAATTCTAATATTTATGCAGAAGCAAACGTCCTTGAAGCCAACAATGAAACATTGACCGAGCCCATCCTACTTTACATTGTAATATCCTGACAATAGCAAGAGTTTCGTTTGTTGAGATTAATGGGCCAGGTCTTCAACAGTTTGACACTGACGAAGGTGGCCGCTGTCAGACGCAGGAAGGTTACTGCTTGACTAACTAAACAACACTAGGTATTGATGATAACCTATATGGGATGTTACCGTACAGAACCGTAATTGGTTACTGATGAGTTGATGGCATTGTATCCAGGAGTCGTCAGTTGGTTCATTGGCTTTATTAGGTTCTATTATTAGTTCACATTTAGGTTTGCCTTTTAATTACGTTCAGTTAATCGTTTGATGCAACTAATTTAATAATTTTCTATGTGTTATATTCTATGCTATTTTAATTTAGTATATTAACTTTTAACATTTTGACATTTATACGTCCACCAGTATTATTTTGTGCCAACAAATGGGATATTAATAACAGCGAAGTTTGGATCACAATCCATTGAAATTGGATGATTTAATGCGCTAAATCTGTGTTGGCAGAGTTTTGACAACCTCAAGCGAAGTACGGTTTTCATTAATGCGTTTTGAGTGGAGTCTACAAACGATATTGATACAACAGAATTTAGAGTGTTGGTTAAATGTTTAAGTGCTATATGCCTGAAATTACTGGCACTGCATTGCTTTCATTTGATAATTAGAGTAAATATTCCCTTTAAAGTAAAGTCAAGTATGCTGTCCAAGTCTTAGTTACATTTCAAGAATAAAATTGGAGGGGATTGGGATTAAAAAATGGAAATTTAGACATTTTCAGAATGCTCGGTCCTGAAGCCTAAGACTTTCTTAGAGACCTGGGAAAAGGGTATTTTCCGAATGTTGAGGTCCCATTTGCCACAGCTACATTTACAAAGAAAAATGCCTTTCCATTTAAAGTTAAAATGCTGAGAGTTGTTTAGGTACTCAAGCGGGCCTTTTCAAGGACGTTTTTTTGTTTAATTTTAATTAAATTTTATTATGTTAAAAATAGTAACTCAATAAAGTACATACTATAAATACATATTATTTATTCCTTTTGTCTCTAGCAGAGATAAATTTCAATGTGACATAGAACCAGGCGGTCAGTGAACAAAGCATTCGGATTAAAATGTAAATTCGTCTTTTACTACCCCTTTAGCAATCGCATCCTTAAACAAGAAGAATGGGAGCAATCAATACGGTTGTTGAATAATAATGTCTCCCCATTTCATGAATTTCGTAGTTTTACCATCAGGTACAGACAGAGTACGTTCCATATAAGAGTACCATAGAAGAAGTGTCTGAACATTAAAATAATTTCAGTTCTGTTGTAGAATAACTAAATTCTTCAATATCTTAATAACAAAAGAATATTGATTTATCTTACTCTAAAGGGTATATTTCAGATTATACATATATTAGATTGTAAGATCTATGTTATATAATATATAATGTTTTATATTATAAAACATTACATCACTCTTAAGATTTGTGATGAATATTGATATTGTAATAAAATTATATTGTTAATCAAGAATTTATTCTTTTGTTTTAAATATAAGTGATGATAATAGAGTTGATTTTCTTTAAGATAAATATACTGATATTAGAGACCATAGAGATGTACCCATTTCCTCAAGATAATACTTTAAGTATTATATAACATGACCGTCCATATGTTACAATATCCATCTATTAAACATGACACCACTTTGAAGACGATTTGTGATCCAAAAGCGGTGTGCCAAGTAGGCTACGAGAGCAGCCAAGGACGTTAACCTAAACCTGTAGCAATATTTTGTGGAGTTTATGAAAGACATATCTCCTTACACCCTCGTCGATCTCTAGTGCTACGACATAATGTAGTTATCTTAGTTTGGGTAAAGTTACTACGAAGCCTTTTTATTTTGGATGTTGATGAATCTGTTTGAGTTTATGAAAATTATATTAAATTTGAACTCAAGTTTTATAAAAGAAAATCTTAATCATCGATATTAACGTATTAGAAAATATTTAATATACGTGGTGGCCGAGTTGGTTAAACCTTAGACTTAAAAACACTTGGGTCCCTGTTCCAAACCCCGATGTGTACCAATGAGTTTTTAATAAAAAAACTTATGTAGGTACATTTGTTTAACAACACCACTATATTCCCTCGGAGAGCATGGTAAGCTGTCGGTCCCAGTTTCACTATACCAGACTTGTGACACTGTTTATAGGTGGATTATTGAGTCTATCCATATGTCGCGACGAGCTAGCCGGCTAAGACGAGGTGGAATTAAAAACTCCTCCACTAAGTACCACGAGGCCGTCTGGGCGGTCTCGGCGCTGTAAGTCACCCGCGATGGCTTTAAAAAAATATTAAAAACGAGAGAATTGTATAACTTGTAATTTTAAAAGCCTCAGAGGGTTATATTTAGCCTTCTTTACAAAATAATACAGATTTTTAACAGTGGAAACATGATTCATAAATGTACACACGTATTGTGCTTGCGTATGATGTTACAAATGCCTTCACTAATTTATTTGCAAAAAATAATTAAAACAATAAAATGTTGTATACCCATCTTTCATTATTCACTAAATTACAAACTTAAGTAAGAGTAAGTTAGCGATTCTAATTCTAAAGTAGCTGTTCGTCGCACAGCTCACCTTGTGCAGAGTGAAGATGCGTCATGAATAAAGATGCCTACAATATGTGCATTTTGAGCAAAACTTAGTGGGTCACCCGGCTTGAGCTTAAGACTAGTGCTCATATATCGCATTGAATATTCATGATGTTGGCAATGTTATATATAGGTTATAAGAAGTTTTAATCAGAATTCTTTTGTGTTTGGTATATTTATGATCTGTCGGATGAGAAATTGAAGCTGCCCCAGCCTTGTGGTTAAGTCACTGCGCAACTGATAATAAGGTTAAGCAGATGACAAGGCCGGACCTCGGAGGGGTGACCGCTTTATACAACGAGGCTATATACAATCTTAAACACCGCAACAAGCTCGCCACTTGTTAGGTGTTGCCTCCGAATACCATCGGCGAAATGAGGAAGTGTTAACCCTCCTCTGGGTACCCTGAGGTCGTTTAAACGGTTCTCGGAAGACAAAAAGGCACCCGTGATGGTATTTATTAGGACATAACACAAATATTTCCCTGGTCAGAAACAAAGGTTCTATGTAATAAAGCTTATACTATGTGTACTAGAAAAAAAGATACTATTACATATTTTATTTAAGTACTTCTTTATATTAGTAATAATGTTGATGCAAGTTATTTGATAAGGTAGAAGGCAAATCCGTTTTTAATAACAATAATTTATAAAGTATTGCTACGGAGGCTAGCAATGCGTTATAAAAATTTTACATGCAAAAGGCGTTGATTATAAACATTGCCCGGACGATTGTAATGATAGATTTATTTATATTACATTTCATTCAATTTTATTTCTCCATATAAAAAAAATACCATATTCTTAACATCCATTTTTAGATTAGGCAATGAGGCAGTGTTTTTGTGGGAGTCACTGAACCTTCTCAATAACTCATGAATGTTTATCTCGTAGTCGGAGCGAGGATGTTTCCGATGGATGATGGATTGACTCTGATGTCGCGTCGGTCGGCCTGAACCCACATTATCAAAAAAAAAAGTATAGACAAGACTTTCGCTAATACGTCTACATCACTGTGTAGCTTGATTTTTATTTTTTCTTTACTTTTAATTTGTCTAATCTTTTTTTAAATATGTTTACATTTTTGTCATTTTTACACTATCTGGTATGCCATTCCATCACTACACGGTTTGACAAAAATAATCTGAAAGGGTTTGAGTTAAAGATTTGTTTAATTAGAATTTTACTTCCACGCAATCGATCATTTATTAATATTTTTGTTTTAAATAATTATTTTTTACGTGGGACATCATAATAAGAGTTGAGAATTTTATATCTTTCAGGTCTCCCCTTTCTCTTCTGTTTTTAAGTGTAGCCGGTTTTAGGATTTATAAGCGTTCTTCATATGAGATAGGTATTTTAGATAACTGGGTATAATATCACGTATTATCCATAACTGTGTGAATTGCTTCTGAAACTCAACTTTAGACATTAGTAATTGGGTTATTGAAAAGTCCTAAGTTATTTTCTGTTAGTTGCTATCAGGAGCAACTCATTCTAAATACTCTTGCATCTTTTTGTTTTTTTACTTTAAGTGTCTTTTCATCCTTATTCTTACGAAATTTTAAAAGTATTTTTTACCGTGCATTTTTTTCATGTCACTTTCGAGATTTTTAATTATTTAATACCTTAATTTATAATGGATTTAGATCTTTTAATATATCTTATATACAGTAAATCAATATTAGACCGTTGGTAAAAAATAAATTGAAAAATATGAAATGAATTACTTATATAAAAACATATATTATAAAAATATGGAATGAATTTAAGGGAAAGGTTTTTGAGAAAACTAACCTCTAATATAATAATATCTTCACTATGAACGATTTTATTCACAAGTTTAGTCAAATAAAGTTAGTTTGTAAATTAATACCAAAGTCTCTAAGTACATTCAACATATTGATTTAAGCACCTGGCTATTCGTTATAGCCATGTATAGTATACATATCGTATACGTTGCATAATCAGTGTTAACCCCATGGCATGGCAGATCGATGGCTACAGGTCAACGCCCCGTCCACTCCACTGTGCCACTGTAACACATTAGCGTACCTTATACTGTGTTTCTTTAAGAATCTAAATAACCTACTTACATAATTTAGGTTCGGTTATGGAAATTCAAAAGTTGACAAAGTTGCTCTGTGTTATGCAAGTCAAATCTTTATAGTTTTAAAATCGGAAAAAGAGGCGTGTTAAATATTTTACGCCTTATTAGGTCTATCTGTCGGTGGCTTTGTAGCTCTAAAACGGTATAACGGATTGATCGACTTCTACGCCTTTTTTTTGTGATAAGTTTATGAAAATTGGTTCAGTAGTTTTAACTTCCTAAGCTCTTACCTTAGTTAGATGAGGTGACGCTACGGCAAATGCAAAATATCAATTTTACTTACTTTTAATGGTTTGATCGGCTTTAATGAGTTTTTTTATTTTAATTTTAAATATGAACACCGTACCAATCACTATACCATTTTGTGAAACTGTATATTGATGGGTTATTAAGTCTATTTAAACATCGCGGCGAACTAGCTATTTGTTCAGTGTAGACTCAGAAAACATCGCCCAAGACGAATAAACCCTACCGCTGATCTATCATTACTAGTATCCTGATAAAATTTGTTTATTTTTACTAAACCGATTGTAAAAAATATTTTATTAATATAATGCTTAATTAATATATTCCTAGAGTGAATAAAAAATTTTATGTTTTTTTTTCTTCATTTTACAGGTATGTTTCGAGCTGTATTATCATCATTTGCTTTTATATGTAAGTACCTAATTTTTTCATTCAACAGTACATATACTATAGTAATACCACAGAAGAAATTAATAATAATACAAGTAATACGTATCTTCCGTTTTCACAGTACAGGCAATGAGATGAGTACCTATAGAGTGGCAATCAATCATAAAGGTACATTTATGAAACCAAATTCCGTCCCAAAAAGGCTTTTATGTACACGTTGCGGATAGTTTATTGTTTTTCTACTTTATTTTTTACTAGCTGGTATAAGCGAGTATATTAAAATATACTCGTAATGCTATTCATCATTTCGTAATTGGATCATTTGGCCGGCACAGTGGGAGCAATCAATATTGTTTAAGAACAATTATTAATTGACCCCATTCATGGACTTTGCAGTTGTGCTCACCAACAGGTAGATACAAAGTCACATGTCGTGCTCCAATAATAAAACAGGTACCTATTAATAAAGAACCTTTATCAGTATTTATTTTTGAAATAAGATTCAGTTAAATGTCATGAAATGTCAAAGATTTGGTGACTCGTACATCTGTCGCACTATTAAAATGTGGAATGCTTTATCTCCTTGCGTGTCCTTCATCCTATAAACCTTGAGTCCTTTAAACGAGGCGTTAATAGGCATCCTAAGCCGGCATAATGGATGAAACCAGCATTTATAAGACAAGTGTAGATGCTGGTTGTATTCATTCTTGGACTTGCATACTGCTTTCCATGAAAAAACGATCCACCTGTTAGGTCACATGCCGCGCTGTCTTAAAAAAAAACTCCTCTATACATTAATCCATGAAGGTAAAAACCGTGCCCATCCGCGCGCCCCTACGTTTTTTTAGCTTCATGCATTAATCTCATTGTGAACAGGCATCACCCCAAAGTAGACTGTTCGTGTAAATAGCAAATTCTGCAATATTCAGAGATTTCCAAATATTTTCACCAAAAACACCCCCAAGGAATTTGGGAGTCTTTTATTTGCTACACTATTGCTTATATGTCGCGCTGTTGACATCTTCCGATTTCTTTAGCCTACATTGCTTTTTGTGCTCCTCTTTGTATATTTTATTATGAAAACGGGTTGTTTAACCTTCGAATAAGGGTTGATTATTAGCTTCAGCTTTATCTGAATTCATCGCGCATTCTTGTCAACTTTGACTCATCAAAATTCTTTTCGTGTCTTCGAATTTGTTGAGAATATATTAAAGTAAGCACTTTAGTATCTCTGCTTGATATTATATCATTAATAGCTCGTTATATTGGGAAATAGTACCCAAATATCCGTGTCACAGTTTTATTAAAATAAGTCTTAATTTAGAATAAGTCTGTATAAGATTTATTATTATCTACGATTAAATAATGTATTTTAGTAATTTTTAATGTATTTTGTAATTTAGATGCTTCTTTAAACTTATTATTATTATTGACTTGCGTGATATTTTTTATAAGCTTTTATCTAGCTAAACATAAATCATCATTATTAGCCAAGTATTTTTTTCTTTTCTTTAGGACATACATATGTGACATGTCCTAAAGAAAAGAAAAAAATACTTGGTGTCAACCTACCCTGGTGTCAATATAAGTTCTAAGCTTGTACTATGCATACCAGAACCAACTATATTTATACTATATTGGAGATAAATATTGCCAACCCAAGTTAAATTGTATAAATAGATTTTCAAACTTGTTACTTGGAATCCTTACGGTGGCTCTAAGCCCCGTCCAAACTTTAAAAGTAAATCAATATCTGTGCTGGAGCACAAATAGAGAAAGTGTAATATCTAGTTTTATTACTGTCCCGGGAATAGTTCCTAAATCTATGCCCACGAAGATAACTGAAACAAAGAACTGAATTTATTGTGGTTTATTCATTATTGCTTTCTTGGGTAGTTCTTTACTACCCTAGAAATGTTTTTATTTATCATCATAGCAGTCCTTTGCGAGGAATTAACCACTCACATTTTCACATCAATTGTCTTTGAATTTATTCCTTTTGTCTTTTCGACAATAATTACTTTTGCCTTGTCTACAGTCATTATTTTGCCTTCCCTTCCTTTTTGCCCCACAGTCAGTACTTATCTATTCTCCACATACACATTGATTTTAGTGGTTATTAAATTGCACCTTTTTTACTTAATATATATAATACTTTTATCTTTAGATCTTTTAATTGCGTGCGGTCTACGCTAAAAATAATATGCCTGGTATACGCCTGAAACCTTTTTAAATGTTCAATTTAAAATTGTATCCTCTCGAAATGTACCTGTAGTCTGTACTAATAGATGACATTAAAAGCACACTTAAAAGTTAAATTGTATCAGCAAATGAGTACTTACTCGTACTCTTCAATAACGATTAATCTTAAGCGTGATCTAATCCTTGATAACGTATTTTAATTCATCTTTAATCTTTTTTTTCGTTAATAAAATATCAGATATGTTGTGTTAAAATTAATATCCAGCTAAAATTTAGGTAAAACAAACATTTCGATTAAAATTTATAACATACAATGTAATATTTAATGATTTCAGAATTCGATGAAACTGAATGTTAAAGCAAATTGTTTGTATAATAAATACATCAAGGCAATATCAATAAACCAACCGAGTTTTACCAAATATATGTATGTATGTATAAAAGGAAAGCAATAGGTATAAGTGAAACAAAACTGTTCCTTTATCGGAAAACCTACGATCTTAAGATTATTGCTAGGCGATATTAAATGGATAAATTGCGAGCGCGGTTTCATGAATTCTTATGCGATGCGAACCTCTATTGTTCGGAATGGGTTGCTTTATAAGGGTGATATTACACCACACCCCACTTACTGTTGATGGACATCCATCATCAGACGGCAACAGTTTTATGTGAGAAAAATGTATTATTAGCTTTATGTCCCTTGACGTAACCTTCATAGCGTTTGTGCTGATCGTTTTTCTTTTCCAATGTAAGTACGGTTTTGAGTACGTTTTCTGAAAAGGTTGTACGTTTATCTGAAGGTATGTTTGTAGAGATATCAGCATTGCCTACTAGATTTTTTTTTTCCTGTAAATAGTTTTCTACTAAATCAGACTTGCCCCCTTGTGATTTTTTTAATATGATAATTTGGGCACCGAGAATACTATTCCAAATTGCAACTTTTTATTTTAATTCGTTTTCGAGAAATCGGTCTGGTTCATGCAGATGGAAAGGACTTATATTTGAGCGCTATATTAAACAAAGTTACTGGGTAGGTATTTATTATTTATTAATATTGTAATAACTTATTTAAACCTTTATTACAAATTTAATATCCATATTAATATTATTAATGCGAAAGTAACTCTCTGTTTGTTATGCTTTCACGCTTAAACCGTTGAACCGATTTAGATTAAATGTTATACGGAGATAGTTTGAGACCCTGGATAGGAAATCATTTTTAATTTATCATTTTTGGAACTAGGTATTAGGGAGTGAAAATATACATATGTGAGTGTTTTAAAAGTTTCTCAGGAAAAGTTATTAAATACCAGATAGAGAAAAGTGTTCTGTGACATAAATATGTATATATTTTTTAATTTATATTTACTTTTTAAAGAATATATTTTTAGCCAATTTTTACGTCTTTAACTTTGACCAAATTATTTAAGTAACCAACTTAAATCATTTAAGTAACCAACTTAAATTATTTAAGTAACCAACTTAAATAATTTGGTTGGTATTTTTTTTAACTTATTAATGCGAATCCGCGGACATAAAAGCTAGTCGTTATATAACACATTAAAATTTGAAGCTAGCTTTCCAGTGGAATTGATTTTGAAACAGGATATTGAGTGCCACTGACGACCGCGGGTCGGGTTACATGTTCGGGCTTTGTATGGCATTGTTTACTTCCGCATATATCAATAGCGTTCGAATTTGGTTTAAATTTCGAATTTTGTGGTTCTATTTTTTAAATATCTGCCAACTTACTCACCTACGGCATATGTTTCATTGCATGATATTTATTACAATTCTGAAGTATTTTAGCAGAATAAAGTACAAAGGTTGTTTGAGAACCGATTTTATTGAATAAATTAGAGATGGCAGGTAAATATGGGACGAGATATATATTCAATTAAATTCATTATTTAAGTACCTAATTAGGTTACCATATATTTAGTACATTTACCAGTCACAATTCAACACAATAAAATAAAATTTAATACCTACATTATTTTATACACTTGTAGTACTAATAATACATAATATAAGCTTGGAATACTGGGCAGCACATTGCAGTAAATCAGTATGTAAGTATACAAAGAATAATTTATAAAATAAACAAAGCTTAAACTATTAGCTGCTGTATAGAGGCATTCTCCAAAATGTAAACCTAGGTATAACTAGGTTTACCTAATAAGATTACTGAAGTAGCGAGTCTTCGTACTTGTTCAGTGTTTTTTTTTATTGAACTTCACAATCGTGTGATTATAATAATTGGTCTCTATATCATAAGTAGGGCAGTGTTGATTGAGATTTGATGATATAGATTGAACGAAATTCGATTGTTTGTAATTCGATTCTTAATTAATTTATATTAAGTTTAATAATTATTTGATTTAAATAGTATATAAATATAAACTCGTGAAGCATAAGTTGAGGATCAGTTCATCGGTTTTTCGTTTTAGTGTATAAGTTCTAGGCTTTAAAAGTATCACTATGAATTATTTATTTGAAATTCTTTATATTGCACAAAATTGTACATAGGCGAGCTTAATGCCTTAGGCCGTTTCTACCAACTAATCTAGCATATACGTATTTAATATATCTCTTCACGTCTTTATTTCTATATACTTTCTGTATTACTTCACTTGCTACAGTAACTCTACTCATAAATATAAATTAAATCCAACTTTTAAAACTTTATTTTCTTAGTAAGTTTATAAATATTAAATGTTCGTAGCTTTATAAAGTTTTACAGGTACTTCTAGTCCCGAGAATAAAACTTCGTAAGGCTCTATTAACATATCTTGATCTTTTTGACCTAAAACATACAAATCCTTGGCCGTCTCGACGACAATTTCGTTTTATTCATCAAAGCTACTTTGTGATTTGTATTCTCGTTTATGTTTTGGGTACGAGTTGGCTACTTTTTGGACTGTTATATTTGGTGATGTTTTTTCGTTGTTATTTAATTAAATATTTTTTTGTTATTATTTTACTGACATTATCATGACAATATTTCTGGTAGAGTCGTATTTATTAATTTGTGTAATAAAAATTAAGAATAAACAAGCTCAGCGATGCCAATAAAAGGCTCCTCCAGAAGTTTTGTTTATGAAAACAAAAAACTCTATGTGACAAACAAAAAACTCTATTGTCCGGATTAATAATCGTTGCTAAGCCAGTGCTTAGCACGAGCCACTGCTTAGAACTGTCAAAGTGACAGTTGTTTCTATAATAGTCGGTGCTCCGAGCGGTGGCTCAGCCTAAAGCTTGAGCCGTTGCTCGGCTAAGCATTAGTCACGACATTCCTTTACTTAAGTCATGCTCAGCGTTAGATTTTTCATGTTAGTCTGTTGTTTCTTTAGTTTCTGTTGATTACATAATTATGAAATTTCTTGTCGTTTTAAAAATATTATTCCCTAGTTTTCTTTTATTTCTTGTGTATTTTATAATTTAATCATACAAAATCTATGATTTCTTCTGTGCCAGTGCAAGTTATAGATTTAATATTATAAAACTTCAATAGTAGAGGGTTACCTAACTCGATGGAAATGCAACTTATCAATACTTTGAGGTTTTTTACACCAGGATTCCAAGTAATATACATATTTCAGCGAGCATTGGCTCGAGGCGTTGCTTGGCTTAGCTGCGTCAATTTACTCGACTATTATAGTGCGAAGTGGTTGCTCGGCTAAGCATCGCTTGAGTATTACTTTCGTGAGCACGACTTGAGTCAGTGCTTAGCCATGACTATTAATCCGGCAATAAGTGACAAACAAAAAACTCTATGTGACAAACAAAAAAATCTATGTGACAAACAAAAAACCCTTCAGCTTTATAACATTAGTATAGACTATAAAACTAAGGTTATAAAGCCGAAGAGATTTTCCTTTGTTTGGTTAAACGCGTTAATCTCAGGAACTACTGGTTCGAATTGAAAAATTGTTTTAGTGTTGGATAGCTCATTCATCGAGGATGGCTACATAACACTACGACCAACAGGAGCGGAGCAACAATGAAAAATATTCCAAAAACGGGAAAAAATCCATTCCTTTTGAGAGCGTATATGCCTCTTCTGCGTAAATAGTTAAAGTTACTCAGATGAAATTGCGCGGATCAGCTAGTGATTAGATATACGTGGTGGACGAGTTGGTTAGACCGTAGACTAAAATACACTACATTTTTGGGTCACAAGTTCAAACCCCGTTGTGTTCTAATGAGTTTTATAATGTAAAATCTAGGTACATTTGTTTGACAACACCCATTATAGTGCCTTGTAAAGCGTGTGGTCCCAATTTTACTATACCAACATGTGAAATTGTTAGGCTATTTTTCGGTGGAGATTCAGAATACTATCGGCTACGACGATGTGGAAATAATACCCCTCCGCTGGGAATCTGTAGCCGTCTCGGCGGCCGTAACATTATAGAAACCACATTGTTGTATTTTTTTTATGAATAAAATTTACAGGTACTTTTTTTTATTTTATTTTTTATTGGAGCACGACATGTGTCTTAATATCTTCCTGGTGGTGAGCAGACCTACAAAGTCCATGAATGGGGTCAATCGATAATTGTTCTTAAACAATATTGATCGCTCCCACTAGGCCGGCTAAATGATGCAATTACGAAATGTAGTTACCTTTTATTTAGTTTATCGTTAAAATTGTAATACTAGAGGTCAAGTCTGTATTTCTTGTTTTTAACCATTCCATTCAGTTCGTGTAACCTAGGTACTGCCACATCTGTATTTATAAAAGAGCTTAATCATTATCGCCCAGCAGAACCTACCTTAAGATTTTGATGAAGACACACTCAAAAGGGTTTTTTTTATTCGATTTCCAAGGGGGTGAAAACGGAGGATAAATAATTTTTCAAAAAAGTTAATAATACATTTCTCGGTAAAGGAATCCCTTCCTTTACTCTTCAGGCTTGAAATTTGGCACATTTTCTTTAAAAAGTATTCGTTTTTTTTTGACATTTAAATATGGAGTAGTGGGGTGAGTAAAGTAAAGGTTAAAAAGTAAAAAATATTTATATCATGTAAACCTTTACAGGTATTTATGCAGAATCAAAAAAAACTATATATAGTATAAGGTCTAAGTGTGCGCTTGGTTAGGCCGTCAATCCTCCCACACATATATAAAAATAAATAGAAACCAAACCGAACATACACCACATAACCAACTAGTGTAAGACTAGGTGGTTAGGTTTGGGGGTGGTTTATCATACTTTTCTATATCTCTAAAATCGCGCTTAACATAAACTTGAAATTAAATTACGCGTACTTTAAGTTTGTATATAGACTCTTTTTATAAAACTAAGAGACACGTGTTTAAATTATAATAAATATATATAGAGGAAAGCGGGGAAAGGTTATGCATAACGTGTTTTTTTAAATAATATTATTAAAAATTTAAAGACTAGTGTTTTACAATTTGAAAGTAACATTTTTAATTATACAAAAAATATAACGGGCACTAAGCCGGCCCAACAAAAGCTAGTTGCTACATATAAGACAGAATTTCACATTTTAGAAATGGAAATGAACTAGCATGTACGGTATCTCAGGCATATAACCACATTTGCGTCTCCATCACTTTCAGGTTCAATTTTCATTGTTTGCATGATAAATTGTGTTGACGTCACATCCGAGGGACGCGGTGTCACAAAATTGCCACTTGACCTGATCTCGCGCACCTCTCCATTCTCCATCGTATTACATCAAAAAGCTATTGCGGTTCCCTATTTAGATTGTAATATCTTCCGAAGTACATATATGTATGTGTGAATGAGAACTTAAAAAGAGACCTGTAAAGCCCAGTTTACAAAATAATAATGTAAATAGTAATGTAAGAGGTTAATTCTAAATACATATAATCTACCGTTGAAGAAACGGTTGGTTGTTTCCAAATAAAAATGGATTATAAACAATCAAATGTTTATAATCCATTTTTATTTGGAAAAAATCGACGTGGTGGCCGAGTTGGTTAGACCTTGGACTTAAAAACACTTAGGTCCCTGGTTCGAATCCCGGTGTGTACCAATGAGTTTTTAATTTAAAAAAATATGTACATATGTTTGACAACACCACTATAGTGCCTCGGAGAGCACGTTAAGCTGTCGTTCCCGGTTTCACTATACCAACTTGTGAAATTGTATATAGATGGGTTATTGAGTTTATTCAAAACATCGCGACGAGCTAGCCACTTGTTCGGTGTAGACTCATACCATCGGCCACGACGAGGTGGGATTATTTTTAATATCTCCCCTCCGCTGGATACCCTGAGGCCGTCTAGGCGGTCTCGGGCGCCGTAAGGCACCCGCGATGATATGTATATGTATTAAAAATCAAAAGTTAAGAATATCGCGGCAACAAACGTGTTTGACATTTCATAAAAAATTAAAAGAAACAGTGGTTATTTATCTCTTTTCTATATGTAGAATTGATAAAGTGCGAGCGAAACAGATGAATATTAATTATAATTTCTACTTTACAAGGTGTTATACATCACTTCCATATATTATTTATCTCAGTATAGAACACTGTCTTATTTAATGAAAACCTGTCTGTGTCCATTATTTCTAAATTACTACACCTGTTGCTTTTATGTTATCATTTTATTTTAAATATACAAGAAAATATGTATATAAAGCCGGTATTCATTAACCAAAATGTAAATGATAAAAAGGACACTTCCTCAAATAAATGTATTAAAATATTCCGTCTGCGTACACATCTTTACAGGATACGCTACAGATTAACGAGTTTCTGACGACTGTTTCATGAAAAGAAGATTTTTCCTTTTATGAATAACATGCTCTTCTTTCCAGCCGAGATAAATACTTTAAAAAGGGCATATTTTGCAAAATTTTATTTTACTTTTTTCGTGTGGGTTTTCAATTTATTTCCGCTGATGACATCTTTTGTAAATACGTAAATATTAAGAAGGTTAAAGCTGATTGGATTGGTCTGAAAAATGTGTCAAGTAAGCCTTTAAAATTATATAAAAAGGAGGATAATTAAGGATATATTATAATAAACTTTGCTATATAATATATTTACGATACTGCAGTGCATATTAACAATGTTATAAAAAATGGCATATTTATTCACAAAGCAAGCAAAATTCTGCCGCAACGCTGATGCAAGGCCTTATTCCGCTTCAATAACTCTATTTAGTTTTTACTTTTACAAATTTCATTGCGGTCAAATCAAATCAAATCAAATATTATTTATTTCATGTAAATCTTTACAGATATTTATGAATAGTCAAAAAAAAAAAAAAAGTTTTAACAATAAGGTCTAGAGTGCGCTTGGTTAGGCTGCTATATATATATTAATTAATAAAAGGTGTCATAAAATAAAAATATTAAAAAAGAAAAAAAAAACAACCAACCGAACGCACGCTACATAACCAACTAGTGTAAGACTAGGTGGTTAGCTGATTCCATTGACCATCCGATTATCATCCGCCATACAAGAGTGCCACCACTGAAATTAATTGTTATTGCTGTAAAATAAAAGCATAAAGGAAAAATCTAGAAACTCCATTTTTTTAATCAAAAAAATATAGTAAAGTTTTATAGAATTGGGTTAATTAATAGCATTTTAATAATACGCCGATATTTTTACTATTATTTTTAAATTGAAAATCTTGTGATGTTTTGCTGGAGTAATAACTATTTTAATAAGCTGTTTAAAAATTATGTTAAACCAACGAACTCCCTAGTCCCCCTTTCACTTCTTACCTTTAATCCTGTGATTCTCTCCTATATTAGGCATAATTTGAGATTAGGTGTTATCTATCATGTCTTTCTTTAAATTCTCTAACTTAAATTTTAATTTAAAGTCTTTTATATGTATCCACAGGATCCACTATTTGCATTCAATCATTTACATAAAGTCTACTTTTAAAACAAATAACATTTTCCTACCATTATTTACTTCGTTGACCATTCATCACACTTACCGCCAAATTTAAAGACGCTCCTTGATAACTTATTGATGCAGCAGTCCCCAGATAACTGGGAATTCAGATAGATAGAAGAACCTAACACACAAAAAGGACTGAGAGTCCTTTTGTTTTGTAGATAAACAAAAAACCCGTCTTCCCAGATAATATAAATTTATTAGCCTGTAATTCTTTGTCATCCTATTGGACACAACTGCTAAGTTACCAAATAAGCAAATGAATAAGATAGTACATAAAACGGTAGAAATGGAGGAATTATTTCTCCAGACCTCACATAAAATGGCAACATTACAGTTGGTTTGGCAAATGAACCTTATAAGGAAAGTCTAACAGAAATATAACTGACAAATTGGTCGTTTATTATGATAGTGGTTAACGATATTAGTATGAATTTGATGTACAAGTTTATGATATAAAAACATAATTAATCGTTATGATCGAAGCTACATAAACTTAAAAAAAAAGAAGAAACTACGAATGTTCTATATTTGTAAAAAAACATTACTCCAGTGCACAAATTAAGGCACTAGATAATTACCAATTTATTTAGGTACATCTTTGAGCGTTGGTTTCAGTATTATAGCCAGGATTTTCCAAGTCCATTGTATCGTAAGCCGAGTTTAATTCCCGCAACTTTCATAAACAGTTCCTTTGCGATACTGCTGGGCCTTCGTTGGAAACTTTAACAAAAGGCTTAATGATGCCAGCTTCCAGATTATCTGCACAAAGTATTCTTCATTCAGTTTTTGCTTATTTTTTACCACCAAACTTTTGAATAGGGATTATAATAAGGGCTTTTTAATATAGCATGGCGTTTACTATATTCATGATGAAATGGAATGAAACGTGATCATTTACAGTGAGTGCACTTACTTATTCGGTATTTTTTTCATACTAAACTATCATTTTTTTTCCATTAAAAATTACGACCAATACAAACTTCCCCGTTAGATTTGGAATTTTCATACTTCTATTAGACTTCCCCGTTCTGTCTA
Source organism: Monopis laevigella (assembly GCA_947458855.1). NCBI lineage: Eukaryota > Metazoa > Arthropoda > Insecta > Lepidoptera > Tineidae > Monopis > Monopis laevigella. The sequence continues at coordinate 12,893,543 of OX381577.1, read as the reverse complement.
CATTAAATACATTGTACACTCGCAAATTAGTAACTGCGAATTTACTTATTTGAATCATGACCGTTGTAAGATATTTTAATTTGAAATGTCGTTGTGCTGTCGATCTCATAGCCACACTTCCTCCTTTAAAGAAACTTATGTTATATGACGGATTCTGACCGCCTTACCTTCTTTATACAAGGCCTCGACAACAAGTGCGTAGAGCCAGTCAAGGGCAGGATCGATCGATCTGTGCCAAGGACAAATCTGGACGTGCCGTGGTTATGCTACACGCAACCATCTGATATCAACACGCCTGCTCAAAATTACTTGATTAATAATAAATATCATTACGGATACCTTACAGCCTAGACGGACTCAGGGTACCCAGCGGAGGGGTTTTAATTCGACCTCGTCGTAGCCGATGATATGAGTATACACTCTACACTGAACAAGTGGATAGCTCGTTGCGATGTTCACGACTCAATAAGCCATCTAAATACCGTTTCACAAGTTAATATAGTGAGACTGGGACCGGCAGCTTACTGCGATCCGAGCCACTATAGTGGTATTGTAACCTATATCAAAGATACAAATTAATTATTGATTTTAACAATGGGGATGATAGATGACACTACTGATTTTCTGGAAGTGAATTAGGCTATTACTACTTTTTGATGTTGAAATACATTTTCTTACTTACTAAAAATGAAAATAAAAGTAGTCTGGTTTAAAAACAAATCTATGAACAGGTCCTGAAAAAAATCTCTATAATTACATACATACACATACATCATCACGGGTGCCTTACGGCGCCCGAGACCGCCTAGACGGCCCAAGGGTACCCAGCGGAGGGGTTTTAATCTCACCTCGTCGTAGCCGATCTTTATAATTTTAAATTAATAATCATCCTTTAATTTTCAAGCATTTGTTTTACATACCATATTATTACTAAATTAGTATAAATAGAAAATTAAATTATAAGCCGGCTAAACAAATAAAGAGACACGAGATTTTCCCTTCCCCTAATATAGGGAAATTACACACCCCAAGGCTTCAGAGGGCAGATCTGAACCCTCATTTTGACTTTAATAAGCTAACATAATCACGTGCGATGTGCAAAATAATATATTTTGCTGTATTGAAAGAGATAAGTCAACAAATTAGAGAAAGAAGGAATGGAGGAGAGGGTTTAGGAAAGATAACGTTTTTCTGTACAATTTGCCTTGGTTATTGTAATATATAATATGTATTAGTATGGTTTTGCCAGAGGCTCTACCATGGGTCGCGCATTGTAGCACGTAATGTATTTGTATAGTAGTATCGCTTTATTCAATCCTATTACCAAAAATAAAGCGGGCCCTATTGGTTGTTGCTCACGTATACGTATACAAATACGTTACGTTGCTACAATCTGCAAACCTATTGTAGAGCCTCTGGTCTGCGAAATTACGTTATTATTATTAATATTATAAATGTGAATATTTGTTATTAAGTGAACACTGGCTATTTGTAGTAGGAGGTATCTGATTACACGGATAAACGGTTTTTGTTAAAATTCAGAAAATATCTTTAATTCATCATCATCATCATCATGCCAGCCTTTCGCGCGTCCACTGCTGGACATAGGCCTCCCCCAAAGATCGCCACAATGACCGGTTCTGCGCTGCCTGTATCCATCGGCTTCCCGCGACCTTTTTCAGATATTTTAATTACTTATATAAAAATATATAATTTAAAAACTATTTAGTCTAAGAACTTACGAGAACTTAATTTAAAAAGAATAACGTAGTTTTTGTAAAAAACAATCGGTGAAGATTTTTAGATTTAGTCAAGCTGCTTCTGGTTTTATTATACTTTGAATATATAGGGATTAAATTAATAAATATATCTATGTGAAGCCATGCATAATTATCTTTGTTAATTTGGGTTTACTTCATAAAAAATATAAATCCTAAAGTAGGGTCCCCATATTTTAAATAGAATAATTCTAGCGTTAGCTGATGAAGCTGTTCATATCTGACCACAAATATAAACCGCTATATGAAGCCATTACCCAGCGCTGTACAAACGTGGGCAGGTTTGCTCGTGCCAAACATTAGAAGGGTGTATACGTGAATAAATTGTTACGTTGTTTCTGTGTTAGATAAAGACCGAATTATATTCTCGTTAACTTTTAGGGTTATGGAAAGTTGTATATAGAAATAAATACATTATTTGATAAATATTACAAGATAATTTCAACATTTAAAAATTACTAAAAATACATACATACATACATATCATCACGGGTGCCTTACGGCTCCCGAGACCGCCTAGACGGCCCCAGGGTACCCAGCGGAGGGGTTTTTAGTCCGTCCTCATCGTAGCCGATGGTATAAGTCTTTACCGTGCAAGTGGGTAGCTCGTCGCGATGTTTTGAATAGACTCAATCTATAAACAGTTTCACAAGTTGGTATAGTGAAACCGGGACCGACAGCTTAACGTACTCTCCGAGGCACTATAGTGGTGTTGTCAAACCTATGTACATTTTTTTTTTTATTAAAAACTCATTGGTATACACCGGTATTCGAACCAGGCACCTAAGTGTTTTAAGTCTAAGATCTAACCAACTCGGCCACCACGTATATTTAATTACCAAAAATAAGACTTAAAATAATACCTATTACAAAATATATGTAAAGTAAAATAGATAAAATAAATGAAATCAAAAATAAACCCCTAAATAAACCCTACATGTATAAATATCGCCCAAATCAATGTCCGTTATTTGATAGAATCCGCTTGATATTGAATATGTCTGCTGCATGATAGGAAGTATCATCTTATTGTTATTCGCTAATGGGTGTCAAAATCGTAGTGTATGTAAAGTGTTCCAATTCTACGATTTTGACATATATTTTGTATTATGATCACGTTTCGCTATAGATATATAGTACACGACATGTTGCTGTCTTTCCATATTTGTGAGCAAAATATTATTTAGGAAGGGCATGCCATAATCGCCACGCTTACCACGCCAGGCAGAATAAAATTATATAAATAACTATTTTATATAGTTTATATTATAAAAGCGGCCCCAGCCTAGTGGTTAAGTCACTGCGTAACTGATAACAAGGTTAAGCAGATGACAACAAAGCCGGCCTGGGATGGGTGACCGCTTTATACAACGAGGCTATTTCATCATAAACACCGCAACAAGCTCGCCACTTGTTAGGTGTTGCCTCCGAATACCATCGGCGAAATGAGAATGGGTTAATCCCTCCGCTGGGACCCTAAGGCCGTTTAAACGGTTCTCGGGAGCCAAATAGGCACCCGTGATGGTATTTATTTTATTTTTATATTATATATTAGAAACAAAAATTGCATGAATATTGTAGGTTATCCCAATTACAAATTGTTAAATTATTTTCAAGAATAATATAAGCATTATAACAATATAAATGAAAAATGTTATTGAACGGGTTATTGCTTGGTTTCTTCTTGGCAATTAACAGTCGATTTAAATTCGTTTTTTTTTATAATAACGGGCGAGGTAACGGGTCATAAAAAGCTAGTAACCATATATGTTTTTCTACTTTCCGAAGTAGTCTATGTAGTAGTCTATGTAAGTAGTATGGTAGTCTATTTCCATCGATAATATTGCTCCTAGGGATGTTTCGATACAACTAAATACGAGTAAGTACTCGTTATTTTCAACACGAAAGTACTTGGTATAATTTGAATACTTTAAGGGTATTCATATGAGTATAGTATCAAAAGTTGATTTGAATACTATTTATATGTGTAGGTATCGATACCTACTGTATCGGAACATCCCTAATAGCTCCAGGCTGTATGGCATATGGGTCCATTATTGTCTCGCGCAGCTTTATTAAATAAACAGACCAACAACGTGTATATAGAAGCATACAATTTCATTACAGCAGCGCAGGTAGCGCTCTGGTGTCTGGTACATTCTCATATATGAAATTTTATTATTTATATTGCGTTTATAAAAAAAATCCTTTCAGTAGAAAATTGTGTTATATAACATTACGTTAATACAAAGCAAAAACATATGGCAAGGGCTTCTGGTCACGACTATAATTTATTTATATCATTAATAGGTGTATTTATTTTTAGGTGGGAGGAAGGTCTCGTTACCACCGCCCATACAGATACAAAAACCGACAAGTGACCTAGTCATGTTTCGGTTTTAGTCTGTGGGTTTACCGGTTAATATGCCTTTTTCTAAATGAATTATGAGTATTTATGATTTGAATCACTGAATATAATAATTACGTTTAGGAAAGGAGTAATCTAAGTGGTTTTGCGAGTAGATATTAATCCTAGCTTATAGGAGAGAATTTATGGCCCATCTGCATAAAAATAAAAGCTGCAGGAAAACTGAAGGATTATATGTTAATTACGATCCTGGGAGGAAAACTTTTGCCGCAAATATGTATAAAAGGTTTTACGCTTGTTGTGGAAATTAAATTTTTCGATTAAGCTGGTAGATTTGTATGCGAATAATTAATTTGTATTTGTTAAAAACATTATTTTGATAAATTATTTTAAAACGTAGGTTTTTATCAATTGTAATAGTAATGCTGCTGTTTTTATACTATTCAAAGCTAATATTTTAACTGACCCCTGTTAAAAACCTGGTCTTTATACAAGGACTAGCTGACCCGCGTAACTCATTTGCGTAACTTTAACCGTTTACGCAGCGCACGCAACGGAAGGTCTCAAAAGAAACAAATTTACCCCGTTTTCCCAACATTTTTCATTGGTGCTCCGCTCCTATTTGTCGTAGCGTGGTATTATATATTTATTCCATACAACCCATACAACCTCACAAACTTTACTTCTTTATAATATTAAGTATTAATTAGTATGAAATTTAATCTCTTAATTTTAAATTCAGTAGCTTTCCACGAGTTTTTGTTAAACAATCGCTCACTAATCCAATCTTTCACGATAATCAATATTCTTTTTAAACTACAGGGATCCACCAATATGTTTCACATTTACTGTCGAAAAAAAATAAGCTCTCCTATTTGATGATACAAGTTATATCACAGTAAGTTGAACCCGTGCACTTCATTAGGCAAGCCCGTGCTAAAATAACTCTGTTATGGTTAGGTAAAACTTTATTGGTGTATACCTACAGTTTAAACTGAAATATTGTTTAACAAAATCTTATAGTAGAGTATTATATGTGTTTTTTTTTGAACCTACGGGTTCAAAAAAAAACACATATAATAACGTTAGGTTACAACCACTGCCAATCGTTAGAAATGTATTATATGTTCTGTAACCAATTATACATTTGTTTGACAACACCACTATAGTGCCTCGGAAAGTACGTTAAGCTGTCGGTCCCGGATTAAAAACACAACTTGTGAAACTGTTTATAGAGGGGTTATCGAGTCTATTCAAAAAAATCGCACGGGCTAGCCACTTGTTCGGTGTAGACTCATACCATCGGCTACGACGAGGTGGGATTAAAACCCCTCCGCTGGGTACCCTGAGACCGTTTAGGATCAAATACAAAATGTGCTTAAAAAGGACAGGTGCGTAGGTTCTGAAACAGGAGCTAAGTCTGTGTGGGTTGTGAAAGCTAGGGAAGAATCTGCGATCATGGAAGTATGTATGTTTTTAGAGGTCATGCAATGTGATTTATATTACTTACCTAATCTGGTCTACCCCTTAACAGATATACTGTGTTATATAATGTGTATAATGTATAACTTATTAAACAATTATTTGTACAAGGTGATGTAAAAGTATAAGTATACCATAATGCGAATTTGCTCCCATTTGTACAAAATGTAAGTTTATTGAAAAAAATATGACATTAATGCCCGATTTCACCAACTCTTAGGGAGCCCCTAACTAAGTTAAGGGACAGTTAATGACAGTTGTTTCATAGCAAATATGTCAAATTTCTTATTTAAGGAGCCCCTCCTTTAAAGTTAGGGAGTGTTGGTGAAATCTGACATAAGTATTACATTTAAATTATCACCTCCTAAGTTGATGCTCATTTATGCTCGTTGTACGTTTGGTTTGCTCGCAAAAAACTGGCTACCAATTAGTGTTTTTTTTTTTAATTAGTTTGGCTTCAACAAACCACAAAGAAGCTTGTAGTATGTTGCAAGATTTTAATGAAAGAAATTCATACTGCTAATGCAATATATCAGAAATTGGTGAAATCCTTTGCTTGTTGACAGCTAATCTATCTGTATGTATGTATCATCACGTGTGCCTCGTCGTAGCCGATGGTATTATGGGTCTACACTGAACAGGTGGCCAGCTCGTTGCAATGCGTGTATACTCGTAGTCTCAATAACCCATCTTTATAAAAATAAATGTTATAAAAGTTCTATAAGTTTGTATAGTGAAATTGAGACCGAGAGCTTAACGCGCACTTCGAGGCAGTATACATAAGTGGTATTGACGAAATATGTACATTTTATTAAAAATTAAAAACTCTTTATTAGATACACCAGGGTTTGAACTTGTGACAAAATCTAAAGTCTAATCAACTGGGCCATCATCTATATTAATTATTTATCTATCTTAAACATAAATGTCTAAACATAATGACATTTGACGCTATTTATATTAGACCGCCTTCGTAGACTGGTGGTTGCGCCTTTGGCGTTGTATCCGGAGGTCATTTTACCCACCCATGAAAATATCAAAAAAAGTACAGCTTGTCATGGTCTGGATGTTTATATATATTAATTATATCGTTTTGTTTTTGTTTGGGCGCCGTAAGGCACCCGTGATGATATATATATATATCGTTGTTTCTGGTACACATAGTACAGGCCTAGAGCTTAGTTTGTGACCAGAGCAATAAATATGTAAATTGTCCTACATAAAAAGAAAAAGAAAAAAAAAAATATGGCACATTCATATTATGACACTTTTGCCGCACCTTGTATTCGAAGTGAAATGAAATAAATTTTATTTGTAAAACTTTGAGAAAAAAATGAGATATTTAACATTAAGAATTTAGTTTGCCATTAAGCGTACAAATATTGATAGTTTACATTAAATATTATTTATATACTACATTGCATTCTATAAATAATTATTTATAATTCTACTTCCTATATATCAGGTCCAGATACAGTCTCTGTATTCAAGCAATAGATTTAAAAGTATAATAAGTTTCTTATATGAGAAGACTCAAGATGCTGCCAAAGTTTAAGCTGACTATCAAAGTTTTGTATTAGTTCAGCATAGTTGAAGCTTTTTGATAAAGTTGGGTAAATTCCTCCACAACATGCTTACAGCGTTATCCAATTGTCGCTCATCTTAAGGGAGTGAAGTCAATCAATAGTTTTCTGAAAAAAAAATGCTGCTGTAACAATTTAAATATCAAACACAATTTTAAAAACGCAATAGAATTGATTTGTATATAGATCAAATGTATTTTTATTAGGAAAATAAAGTAATAAAAAGAAGGATGTTTTGTACAAGAAAGAGACAATGTTTCACCGTGCCGGGCCCAACGCGTGGTTAAAAGGCAGGGGAATGAACTGCAGCGTTCCCGGACTTGAGACCGCGAAGTAGGTTTAAAGGCCTTTTGAACTCTCATCTGCACTGTGTTCACTACCCTTTATCAACCAAATACTATATGATCCTGTTAGCGCCATCTTGGAAACACGCTCCATAAGAATACTCATAATTATACTCAGTAAAAAAACGTATTTATCCACCTAAGACGATGCGCAACAACAATACGACAAACTAATTATAAGTTTAGCGGAAAAGGTTGCCTTTTTAAGGATTTATTTACTTCCGCTCCCGACTTTGTCCTCTATCCATAGGGATAACAACTGTCCAATGTTTCTTTAGGATTTATTAACTGCGTAGGTACCAAATTACATTCAAAGTTGTTTTATCCCAGATTATCTCTAGATTTTTCTAATTTCAGTAGGTACTTACTATACTGAAGAGGTTGCTATGCATTAAGTCTGCCTTTGTACTTCATGAGTGCAATAAAGTTGTGTACAGCTAGGTATGTTACACCTGGATACCAAATCATTTAAACTTTTGCATATAGGTAAAGTACATAGTAATTTACCTATACACTAAAATGTACTTTAAAGTTAGTCTTTGCTTTTTATTGATTAATTTAATTTATTTAAACACATTATTGCATATTAAACAAAAAATATATACTTATATTTATTTATTTTATTTAAATCTTTATTGCATATAACATACAAAGCGGACTTAATGACCCTAGGCATTAAACCAGTCAAACCTTCAGGACAAACAAAGCTGTGTAAGTGAGATAGGTGCAATACAGGATCTGAGTATAAAGCGATTATTATATAAAATAATAATCGCTTTATACTCAGTTACTGTATCTAATATACACTACTTAAATATATCTAATATACACTACTTAAATATACTTAAATATAACCTTTAGGGTTGTGTACGAAGAAGAGCCGGCGCTTAATTTAATTTAAACATTTTCAGTCATGTCAGGGGCTTAAGAAACTTGGTGCTTTGCGGGTAGAGTACTTACAGAGCACCAGTAGACAAAGTTTTAAACTTTGGCGCTAACGTGAAATTGATACGCGCTCCTCTTCCACGCCATTTCCTTTATCCGTATGTTTTGATTAAAGGCATTCGATCAAAATAAAATTATGACATTTAATTAATCACTAAAAAAATAAACCGAAATATGAATTTTGTTGTTAATTAGACTATTATTTTGTTTAAGTCAGCACCAAAATAATAATAATAATAAAATGTAGGACAACTTACTCATATTGCTTTGGTCATAAACTAAGCTCTAGGCTTGTACTATGTGTACAAGAAGCAACGATATAATACATATTATATTTTATAAACACCCAGACCTTGACAAGCTGTACAAAAAAGGCGTACCAAGATCTTAGTATAATATTATGTAATTTAGTGGTGCTAAATGCTTCACTTTAATTAAACTCATATCTCCTTTATAAAAAAACATCGAATGTATTATGCTTATATACATAAAAATATGTAATACTTATATTATTATTTAGTATGGACTAGAACATTTTTCCAATAATAATAATAATGTAGGACATTTCAGACACCTTTGCATTACAAACTGTACAAACAAACTAATACTGTTTTGCTATGAGTGGTAATCGAACCCACGACTTGCGGATTAATATATATATATATATATATTGGGCTACGGCATGCGACTTTTTATCTACCCAGTGGTGACCAGACATACAAGTCAATGTATGGGGTCGATCAATAATTGTTGTTAAACAAAATTCCTTATGCTCCCACTATGCCGGCTTAATGATTACGCAATGGGCGGCGGCATAGACGAATTGATATTACGAGTATATTTTAATATCCTTATCGTCAATTCAATCAATGCAGTAGTCATCTGAAAGTGATGCAGTATACCAGCTATGTCCCACTACGCTAGCTAAATTATGCGATTACGAAATCGGCGGCGGCAGAGACGAACTGCAAGTACGAGTACATTTTAATATCCTCGTTGCCTTAACGTCAATTCAACCAATGCATAGTCATCTGAAAACGATACAGTAGTCTTCTGAAAACCGGTGAACCCACAGATTAAACCGAAACATTACTAGGTCACTTGACGGAATTATTATATTACATACTTAATATAATAATTTTACATAATAATAATATCATCACGGGTGCCTTACGGCGCCTGAGACCGTCTAGCCGGCCTCAGGGTACCCAGCGGAGGGGTTTTAATTCGTAGCCGATGGTATGAATCAACACCTAACAAGTGGCTAGCTCGTCGCGATGTTTGGATAGATTTCTTAACCCATCTAGAAATAGTTTTATAGGTTAGTATAGTGAAACTGGGACCAACAGCTTAACGTGCTTTCCGAGGCACATACTTATTTTTTTAGATTAAAAACTCATTGGTACACATCGGGGTTTGAACCAGCGACCTAAGTATATTTAGCCTAAGGTCTAACCAACTCGGCCACCACGTATATAGTTTATATACTTTATGTATGTAGTATAGTTTTATATATATATATATATCTTCACGGGTGCCTTACGGCGCCTAGACGGCCCAGGGTACCCAGCGGAGGGGTTTTAATCCCACCTCAGTTTTATATACTTTAACGAAATTATTTACTTATCCAGTACTATTATATTTTCTGCTTATACCAAGTTTAGAACAACTTGGCTCAAGTGTTCTTTTTATAAAATAGTGTTGACGCAGCTATATCACAAGCACTAGGTCAAGAACCGACCTCCGTCACGATGACACCCAACACGCTGTCCCTGCTTTACTGAAAATTATACAACGACGCAGATATTAACATAAGATTCGTTGTTTAGTGAAACTTTCCCGAAAACTTTATTCTAATGCCTGTGCTGTTGCTTCGTTTTTTTTTTAAAAGTTAATTCTAAAATAAGCAAGTTTTTATTTGCTTATATTTTTAGGAAACTTTGAAAAGATTGAGATGGTTCTGAAAGACAAAATTAATACATAAGATATTTTTAGAAATAACTTATAAATATTTAATCCTTTATATTCTGTGTTGAAGTATAAAAGACAATATCACTTTTGAGTTTCAGAAATCAAACCTGCCCCCTTTTGATATGTTACTTTAGCGGGGTCTAAGAATTTATAATCCTTCCGTTTAAATCCTTTTGTTTTTTACGATTGGAACCAGTAAGCCCGTTCAAAATTAATCTCTCAATGATATTCCATTTCAGTCCTATTTCTATATCTACCTCTACCTCTCCTTGGATACAGATAAATTCAATAAATAAATAAATATTATTACGGGTACCTTACGGCGCCCAGGGGGGCAAAGGGGTTTTAGTCCCATCTTGTCGTATCCGATGGTATGAGTCTATCTACATTTAATAAGTGGCTAGCTCATCGCGATATTTGGATAGACTTAATAATCCAAGTATAAATAGTTTCACAAGTTGGTATAGTGAAACTGGGACTGACAAACTTAACGTGCTCTCCGAGGCACTATAGTGGTGTTGTTAAACAAATGTACATACATTTTTATAAAATTCATTGGTATTGAGGTTTGAACCCGGGATCTAAAACTGTAATGTTTAAAGTTTGAGTAGCATTTATAAATGCGCGTATAATCATAAGAAATATTTATAAAGTGCTACGCCGTAGCAAATCACTAAAAATCAATTCTGACTCGCACTAATGTAGGTACGAAAAAGCAATATCTGTAATAGCTGCAGATTATGCAAAACGGATAGTAATGCATCCTGTGACGTAACCGACACTGATGTATGACTGCTTTATTGAAACTGGCGCGTGTCCATTCATACATTTCAGCGCTTAATTCATTTTATTACATAATTGGTGAAGCGCCGTTGATTTTAATTTAAGCGGAGGGGATGGCAGTTAATTTTACTTATGCTTCTCCGACAATGGTGGTATAAAAGCAATTTATGTTAAAAGCGTAACTTTTTTAAATTAAATAGGTGTTATACATTATATACTGTTTTTTTTAATGGGCTCGATAAATAATATAATAATATAAATATACATACATAATAAATACAATCTTGCTTAAGAGGCAATTTATATTTGTTTCTGAATATAAACTTAAACTACAATATATTTTCACCCGTTTTTTTATTATTAGTAATTCCGTACATACATATTACATTATTTCATATAAGTATTTATATGCCTTGCCCAATATTAGGTCTATACAACTTAAAATACGTATTCTCAGTCTACAGCGAACAAGTAGCTCGTTGCGGTGTTTGTTTAGATTTACTTGTTTAAACAGTTCAAAAAACTGGGACAGACAACTTTACGTACACTTCAGGGCACTATAGCTGTGCTGACAAATTAATGTTTTGTTTAAACGCATTGTGCACACCAGGGTTTAAACCCGTGTCTAAGCTACCACCGCCTATACAGATACAAAACCGTCAAGTGACCTAGTCGTGTTTTGGTTTTAGTCTGTGAGTTTACCGGTTTTCAGGAGACTATTGCATTGATTTATTGTCGAGGTGGTAGTCTCCTTTTAAGGTGTAGTTACGAAACGGGCTGTTATTTTGACGATAAAGCAGCGAGGCTACGAAAGTAGTGCAAATTCTACTACTAACTCGTAATGCAAATTCATCTTTATCGCCGCACATTTCGTAACCGCATTATTTAGCCATGACGGCTACGGCAGTGGGAGCGATCAATGTTTTTAAACAAAAATGCATTGATTGATCCCTTTTATTTATTTTATAGGTCACTTATAGCTTACCACCAAATAAATACAAAGTCATATGCCATGCTCCAGTAAGAAAAAATGTCGAAAGTCTAACCAACTCGGCAACTAATGTTTAACTAATCTACTTTTATAATACCTTATTGTACTAAACCTACGTCTGAAAATCTAATGCGCTGTAACCCGTAAGAGTTATACCCTAGACCAGCCTGGGCCTCGATACTCTAACTTTAGTTCATTCCTGTCCTAATTACATCAATAGAATCACAATAGCTTAGTTTGTCATATTTCGTATTCTGCTAACCCATCGCCCATAGAAACTGTCAAAAAATAGCGTGTGTGATTCTATTATGATACGAATACAATTCGACTGAAGTAAGTTAATTTAAGAAAATTCAAGTTTGGCTTTGTCACTGCTTTCAAATTTAAGGGCTCTGTAGACGTATTGACGCCTACCCAAACGTACTTTCAATATTTTAACTTGGCTATTAGTCGAAGTTCAATTATTATTATTATGTTGGTTATTGTACGCGAAAATCTTTCTTTTGGGGGTAATAAATATTTTTGTATTAATATTTAAAATCTTTTTTTATCTAATTAAAAAAAACCATAACCCAGAAATATTAATTAATAAATATTATTTTAATTCTGCGACAAACAGTAGTCCAGTAACAGTGTTGCCACTCCCAAGCAGCACTCAAGCTTTATAGAAGCTGCATTTAAGTTGCCTTTTATACTAAAAGCGTTTAATTAGGCTGTATAAAGGTTTTAGAAGCACTTAAACAGACCTTATAATCACAAATTGGGCCCCAAAATAAACAGCTTTAATAGTTATTAAAGCTGTATAGTAGCTGTACAAGTAAAGAAGAAGCTGTTTAAAAGCTGCTTTATCGCTGTTATTAGGTGTAAAATAAAACCCTAAATCTTTAATTATTCTTTTGTAAGTATTTTGTAACGAAAAATGATTTAAAAAAGTTTTTAAAGCGAATAAATGTAAAAATAATAAAGAGAAAATTATATTATGGCGACATAATTTTATCATAATTGTAAAGTGTACATGTTTAATAAGACTTGAAAGCTGTTGATATTCGTAAATTTTCAGTGCGGAATAAAATTTATTGTGTTATGGTATACATTTTAAGTGAAAATATTAACGCGCCTTCAAAACAATAAGATTATATTAATAAGGATTTGTTCTAAGTACAATTGCTTTTAAGGTACAATCAAAATTTATATTAAAATATTTTATGTGATATTCAACACCGATTATGTTTTATTCTAAAAGATACTAATACGTTCATCACCGACCATGAAATTTTAGTTATATATTTAATAAATTTGTTTTTAATTATCGAAAATGGCGATAATTTTTTTAACAGCCTAAAAGATATTTTAAAAGCATTATAATCTAAATAGCTGTAAGTAGTTTGTTACGGATTCTTTTAGTCAGCTATAAGCTGCTATTTAGCTGTTTAATGGAATATTTTTATCGTTCAAGAGGTTTAATTGATAATTTTCATATCTTGTAATTCTTAAAAAAAAGGTAGTTAATGAATATCCATACACTTTGAATTTTAGAGATCTTCAACGTATCAGAGTGTGAAAAAACCTCTCTTATTGTATATTTTATATTGAAATTTACTTTGTCAGTAAGTGAGTAAAAGAATTCCGTTTCACAAGTGACGAAGGATGAAAAAGAAAATAGCATCACGCTACGACTAATAGGAGCGGAGCATCAATGCAAAATATTGCAAAAACGGGGAAAATTTATTCCTTTTGAGAGCTTGGCGGTCATGTGGGGGACGGCGCGGTAGCGAGGTACAGGGTTGCCATTTGTACGATTTAAATCGTATTTGTACGATTTTTTGATGATTTTACGCGAGTACGATCGAATCATCGAAATCGTACGGAAAACGTACGATTTTTTATAATCCTTTTTTTTTTTACTTTTTTTCATCGATTAGCGACTATATATTTGCCTATTTATTAATATGGCATGTAGCAAAACTTATTTAAGATGCAAATTTTTCTCTTTCTGGTATATTTTTTTTAATGTCTTTTTATTTTTTAATGTGCGAAGAACAGACACGTCTGACAGACGAAGTTGCGTAGGTCAGCTAGTAGAACATAAATTGTTATCTGTGTTTAATTTATACATGAATTATTGTGTAACTTATTTACTTTGTATTATTTTTCAGAAATTGCCGTTTAAAATTGTGAAAACTGTAGAGAAAGGGAAAAAAATCTCTGCATAATACCAAATGGGAAACAAAAGGAGAGTTAAGGTGGCCAAAAAAACGAGTTGACATCGCTAGATTTGTCAAAGACGAAAATTCGCCGGTTGGACCATAATTAAATGTTACATAAAAAGGCATTCTATACGATCGTATGAAACCAAAATAGCACCAGATCGTTTTATTTTTTTCCATGTAGATTTATTTTCCATTTTACTCGAACTTGCACAACAATTAAAGTAAAGCTGACTAAAATCCCACTATACATAAGTCATAGGACCAATGTCTTTACAAGAGCGTAGAGTTACACTTTAAATATAAGTTTTATTTTAGATTTAGCATGTACCATTGTACAGATAAAAACATATAGTGATACTATAATAACACTTTAGGCTTTAATAAGTCAGCTTCAGGTGCTTAATAAGGTCTTTATACAGCTTTAATGATAAAAAACAGTGTTTAGTGTAAAAAGATGTTTAAAGTTGTACAGTAGTGTTTTTGTATTCTTTTTAAAATGCTGATTTTTTTGTCTAACACTTAATACAGCCCTTATAAAATTTGGGCTGTATACTAAATAACAAACCGTAATTATAAAGTCAAAAGCGTCTTTTAAAACTCTTTTACGGCTCTAATGGAACTTAAAGTTCTTATTGCGCTGGTATATTGATGTTGAAAACGCTTGCTTGCTGCTTGGGACTGTTACTGCGATAGCTCATTTTATATGGAGAAATTTCTCGAATGTAGTGTCCTTAAGTTATTCTTTGCTCAAACCTGTCTACTCGTTCCGCAACATACTTTACACGTTATCTTGGTCTCAGATTTGCAACTTCAGAAAGTGGTCTTTGGTTTTTGGGTAGGTTAATATTGATGTAGGTTAGTTAGGAATTGGGGCCATCGCCACAACATATCGTGCGGTTGTCGAGGTCCGGCTTGTATCTAACTAGGGTAGACATAGAAACTTACCTAGATAGGTTGCGCATAATTTTGATATCAATAATGATAGAAAACATAACCGTTAACGTTTACAGCTTTTTACTTGTGTTTATAGTTTTAAAAATAAGATGAGTTAAGCGCAAGAGAGGTCTCCAAATCGCTTGAAACTTTTTTTTTAATACTAAACTCACGATTTAGACCTCGCCACTTCTTGAAGGTTATTAGAAGCCTTTATTTGCAAGTTGCGATCATAATTTGCATTTATTGGAGTTATTTCAAAAAGTCAAAAATCAAAATCATTTATTTCATCGAAATCTTTACAGATATTTATGAATAGTCAAAAAAAAGGTTTAACAATGAGGCCTAAGAGTGCATTTGGTTAGGCAGCTATTCATTAACAAAAGAACGACAAATATTTATTAAACCTCGATATCAGATTTTGAACTTAAACGCGATGGAATGGAAATCATAATATGAAAAATACTACCGAACCGAACACACACTACATAACCAACGTATAAGACTAGGTGGTTAGCTAATTCCATTGACCTGTCAATCATTATCTGCCATACAAGGGAGCCACCAAGACGACCAACTTCACCGACCATGTCCGCGCCTTAAATATATATTCTAAATAAAAGGTTAGTTACCAATCACATATAAGTAAAGGTATAAGGATCGGTATTTTTAAGGGCGTGAACATTAACTGTAAAGTCGATCCCCTCAGAGACACCTTGGAGAAAAAGAAACCAGCAAATAAAAAACTCTAGTGCTTCACACAAACTAAAAGAGGAGCACTATTGATTTGCTTATGCTATATATTTTTAAGATATCGGCGTTATAGTTTATGTATTCGTGTTTATATTCCCTTTCAAAAATAAGTTTTGGGGCATATAGTAACCGTGGGAGCGATCAATGCTGTTTTACAACAGTGTATTCGTCCTATTCATTTTTTTTTTTAGTACTGCTAACCATCATGTAAATACAAAGTGGCATGCCGTGTTCCAATAAAAAATAATCCATATCATGAACTTAAACACACCTTAGGTTTAATTTAGATCCAATATCCTATCTAGATTAGTTTCTTGTCGTGTAAGCAATGATCACAATGCAGGATACAAGTGCGGTTGCTTTCAAATTGCTATTCTACTAGCTTTATATGTCTGTTATATACCTCGAGGGTATTTCTGTGAATTGTCCTAACAACTATATTAAGCATTAAGACAATTTACACAAATAACTTAACTTAAAGTTTATCGTTATCCCCAGTCAGTTGATCAAAATTAGTTAATAAGGCATATTACGAGTATTGTTAAAAGTATGAATTATTCCGCATTCACCCGCGAAGTTTAAAAAGTGTTTTATATTTACCCTATAATAAAAGAACACTTTTTAAGGTGAAAAAGGATAAAAATAATTGATACTTAATTTAATACTTAACGTAAATCATGTGCCGCCATGTTTACAACTTTTGAAAATATATTAATTTGATCAACGTTCTTAAAACTACGGGCAGTGTCAAACTTCACTTTATAAATCTGGGGGCACGGCCGTGCCCCCACCAAGTCGAGCAAAAAAGCGTCACGGCCGTACCATCCTTTTCTCGAAGCAATTCAGACCATTTTCGACCCCCTGTAACTTCGTTGTGGATAAAACTAGAAGACTGAAATTTTCAGTAACCATGCAGGCATTGTAAAGACACGTATATTTCAAATTTCATTCAATTTGAACCAGTATTTTTAAGAATTATAACGGGTCAAATTTCTTAATTTTGTCACTCACTGACTCACCGATCATCAAAATTCTAAGGCACTTCTAGCAGACCTAGAAGCTTCAAATTTGGGATATAAGTAGTGTTTGGTGTATGAATCAAGGAAAAACTAAAAAATCTAGAAAAGACCGCAAAGAAAATTAAGCCCATACAGCCAAGTCTTCAGTAAAATTTTTCTATATTGGCTTTATTCGTAACGATGTTTTACGGCAGTTATTATTATTGCGTGCGAAGCCGCGGGTTTAAGCTAGTCCCATATAAATATAGGCGCATGGTAGTGCCCCTGCCAAATCGAGCAAAAAATGGGTATTCCCAAAGAGAAAACGGAAGGCTACCTACAAAAATAAGAAAAGTTCATAAGTCAGAGAGAGGGCTTTAAGAAAATTCGTTGCTGGTAGATATACATATATACAATAAGTAGAAGGTACCGAAAAGGAAAAAAGTAGAACTGTCTACAAAATACAAAAAGAAATGAGATCCCATCAAAAACAATACTTGTCAAAAAAACCAAGTCTCGCAACTCAGTTGTTCTGCGGTAAAAAGTTGTGAGATCCATGTAATACCAAGTTGGTTATTAATTTATTCAGTCTCTACTTAAGCGACTTTCTGTCTTAATACGTCCAGTCTCTAAGACCACGATCGTAGTCCATAACAATTGAAAATCAATTGTGTCTGGAATCTCCGTACTCGAAGCATTAAGTTGTTACGTAATAATTAACAGCATCTTTTAGTGACGCATATCAATATTAAAATTCTTTAATGTTTTATAAAAATATATTGAGACTTGGCCATCGCCTGAAAACACGTGTAAATTCAATCGCCTGAAAACACATGTAAATTCAATTATTTAGTGCGATGGCCAAGTCTCAATATATTTATATAAAACATTAAAGAATTTTAATATTGATATGCGTCACTATAAGATGCTGTTAATTATTACGTAACAACTTAATGCTTCGAGTACGGAGATTCCAGACACAATTGATTTTCAATTGTTATGGACCACGATCGTGGTCTTAGAGACTGGACGTATTAAGACAGAAAGTCGCTTAAGTAGAGACTGAATAAATTAATAACCAACTTGGTATTACATGGATCTCACAACTTTTTACCGCAGAACAACTGAGTTGCGAGACTTGGTTTTTTTGACAAGTATTGTTTTTGATGGGATAAGATATAACACTACTAACACAAAACAGGCTATACCCAGTTTACGTCCAAATGAGTCTGAAAAGTAATTGTAATAATCGTAAACATATAATATGTCCGAGACACATTCGAAACGCATTCAAAAATATTTCTGGAGAAGTTCCATGTTGTTGTTTCTTTTTTTATAACCATGTACATTCAAAATTCTTGACTATATATAATACATTTTATTCAGACTTAAATTTTCCATTTAAAATATCATGTCTTCACATGAAATTTAAATGGAAAATTTAAGTCTGAATAAAATGTATTATTTATATACTCGTATATTAACAGAAAGCCGAAAAAAGTGTAATTCTAATAAAAATAAGACTTTATAAGCAACATAACGTATGTAAGAAGTACAAGTTAGTTGCTCCCGGAAGAGCTACAACCCGCCAGCATAAACATTACCAAGCTGGAACGAACCAACTTGGCGGCACTTCCGCACATTTTACACCACGACACCTCCTTCCTTATTCTCCTTTCAAGATTTCGTATCCTAACTTATTTATGTAGCTAGGTAGAGAGCGCAAGGGCTAGTATTCGGCCTTTATCATTGGATAGCTTCGGCCACCTAATTTACCAGAGTTGGACCATAATATCAATAGTGATGTCTTTTTATCTAAGTAGGGTTTTTATACCATGAATTACGTATTTATTTTGCAAATAACTGGCTCAGAAGAAATAATACTAAGCTGGAACGAACTAACATAGCACTTCCGTAAAGTTACGACAACAGCAGACTATTCCTCTGCGTATGGCAAGCGCCTGCGCAATAGAACCATCGGCGTTGACCTGAAAATTTAACTTCTTGCGGAATTTTTTAAATAGTTCACTTATTGAATTTACGACTAAGCCTACAACGAGCACCTTCGTGGTATCGGTCCCTTACAATGATCCGTCAAATTGCTGGCTTACGTGAAAGATTTTGGCGGCATTTATTCTTCAACCCCATATCCCTCATTGCGTTGTACGACGTGTTGTCACAAAAACGGTCGAATTTCGGTTGCTACCGCAACAAGTTTGCCTTCCGAATACCTTACCTCAACAACAAGGTCGACTCTAGCAGCTGTCGACCCCATCCACGTCCAAAATTCCAAATGTGATTGATTGTTTGACCTCCTCTTTTATTTTGCCTGAGATCTCATAACCCGACTTGTTTACTGTTGGAAAATATAGGAAGGTGATTTATAAATGCTCTTATAAATCGCCTTTACACGATGCGTGGGGAAATGAGCATGATAGTTCTATATATGATACAGCTTTTGAAACGATGTGCTTTCTATCAATTCTTAGCTCATTTTCAGCAACATAAACTGTTATGTTTATGTGTGAAACAACATTGTCAACATTTATTGTCAACTTTTTTTATAACGTTTCTTATTTTGTCTGCTAAATAAATATATGTAATATTTTTTTATTTCAGATAAAAAGGCGATAGGAGAATGCCGATCAAGGGTGAGATTTTCTATATAATAATTATCATCTATGATAAGAATTTTTTTATTGGTAAATTATATTTACTGAGAAGAAAAATTGCTTTGTTTTTTTTTATTGGATCATGGTATGTGACGCTGTAAGCAGATCTACAAAGTCCATGACTGGGGTAAAATAATATACCATATATTATTTTACCCCAGTCATGGACATGTTTAACAATATTTATCGATCCCATTATGAAAGCATGAAAAGATGTGTGAATGTTGAGGAAGCTAGTGAAGTATGTAGGGATCGTACGAAGTGGCGTACATTGCTCTCTGCCTACCCCATAACTGGGATAAAGGCGTGATGGTATGTATTATGAAAGTTTATTGATGAGTCCGAAAGGCTTCGCTGCTTTATCGTCGTTGGTATCGTATTCAACTGCGCGCCGGCTTCGTAACTGCATCCTGAAAGGAGACTACCACCTCAACAACAAGTTGATGCAATAGTTTCCTGAAAGTCGGTAAACGCACAGACTAAACATACCTAGATCACTTGACGGTTGTTGCATTTGTATGGCCGGTGTTAATTAAACCGGTCGATCTACCTAGTGATATTATAAAGACCTTCCTCCCATATAAATATATAAAACAAACATACTTTAATTAAAGTAAAAAAATAATAAGCCGCGCTTTGATAGAGTTTTAATATTTATTCTGGTGAAAATGAAAAATCCTCGTTAGCGCAGACTAATCCTTTGCTTGAAATATGTTTTAAAAAGTTCTCTACATTTGATCTTTCCTCTCTCTCGTTTTCTGGCGATGTAATTACAAACTCTACATTATTTCTTAGAAGGATTTTCGTGTTACAGAAAAGAGTTTAAAAGGGTTACTGCCACAGGGTTACAGATATGATAAGATGAAGAAGGTGGAATGTGAATTAGGGGAATAGACTCATTATAAGCCTAATTAGTAACGCCCTGAACTCTATTCATGTTATTTTATGTATTTAACACAAACGACTGTCTAAAGATGATGATGCAAAAAAAAATCGACACATTCTGAGGTCATTGTATTTTGTATAAATGGGGGGTGGATTGAAATGTCTGGGCCTATTCAAGAAAACGAAATGGAATACATATGACAAAATAAATATTAATACGTTTTTATGTTTTTACAGTTTGTCATGGTCTGGGTGTTTATAAAATATAATATGTATTATATCATTGCCTATTGTAAACATAGTACAAGACTAGAGCTTAGTTTGTGACGAGAGCAATATGTGTAAATAGTCCTACATATTTATTATTATATATAAATAGTTAAATTTTGCAACGTAATCTTCATAAAGTTCAGCTTTCTAAAGTATCTTTACCAATTAAAAAAAAAGACTCCTAAATATATTTGATGAAAACTTCTGCTCACTGATGCTTCATTTTTAGGTTTGGAAATAGATAAAAATATTATGTTGCCAAATTAGAAGAATAAACCTGGTGAGGCAGCATCATAATCAGGACCCCAAAAAACACACGCCGGCAAGATTTCCCCTTGCAAGTGGTTAGAATTGTAATGGCTCTCTTTGGGGTCAGTTCTGGTCTCTTCTACTGCTTAGACTGTTGTTATGGTGCTGATATCTAAAGGTAAACCTAAGTTCATCCGCAACAATTTCACTGTAGTAAAATGAGAGAGATTCCCTATGTTGTTTGTATATCCTGGAAATTCTGCTCGATTTCTAATTTTAAAATTCAAAAAAATATTCTACATAATAAAGGTTTTCATTGAACACGTGGGTTATAGCCATTCTTTCTATGCATGCCCTTTCATTTTCCGACCTTTAAATGTCGAGTTCTGTCGACCTCGGAGCGTTACCTACGAAAGGATCATTGTTGTCTATCATCCGAAAGTATTTAAATAAACTCTGTTACAACCCATTCTTTATTTCGTCAAATAAACGTATAGAGCGTTCATTTGACGAAATCAAGGAAAGATTTGCGAATAAACTTACCGGCATGCTTAGAAACTGCCTCTAACCCATAAAAATATATTAACTTTTAGGGAGGTTAAATTCTACTAACATAAGTACCTACAAATTAATATGATTTTTCAGTGTTTAATATTTTTTTCGGCAAAAGCTACGCAATCATAATACTACAATAAACCAAGGCCCGATTTCTGTTGACTAACCGTTAAATAGACGTAACAGTCAAATGTTTTTCATGGATAATCAAAGTTTTTAACGTTGTAACAATAAAAAAATAAATAAATCTGATTTAAAATAAACCATTGTAAACATCAACTATTGGTTCATTTTAACATTTCTTTCTTTTCCATTGATTCTATTATAAACTTCGGTAATTTTGACTTTGACGAGCGATTTAACAGCCCAAGTTCTCAGCCTGAGTGTTTTCGTCATAGACTGGACGTTTTTTGTTTAATTGTATTTAAAGAAAAGATAGTATGTATTAGTTTTGCTTCGACAAACTATCTATCAATTTGTGGTATCAGTTATTAGGATCACAAGCTTTAAAAATAATAGCGTAGGATATTTCTGCAAGTTTCAGATTTAACTTCCTAGAGGTTTATATTTATAATAAGAACGAACCTAAACTACATAATTAAAGACCTAGATTTATTCAACTATCAAACCATGATATTTTATTAACGAAGTGGCTTTCTGTAAACAGTATATTAATAGAAGATGAAACAAGTGTAGGCTAGCGTCAAATTGTCTTATGAACCGTGAATGAATCTTACTCTGAAATAATATCAACAGCAATTACGCCATTAACTCGACCACATGAATGAACTCTGCTAAATTGCTCCTTTTCATAACTAGCTACCTTTTAAATGAGTACCTTCGTAAGTTTTAGTTCAAATGGGAATTTAATTACTGTCGACTTTTTATTCATTCATTAGGTAAATATCAAAAGTTACATCTCTAAATGCTCGCAACTTGCTAATTGGTGAAATGTCGCCCAACGCAAGAACGGTAAAGGAATAGTCGGGCACGTTTCACTGTCTGCAATTAGTAGTAAAGCAAAAGGGAAGAGAGTTGCGTCTCTGAATGTGGAACGCGAAATTTGATTGTAATTTTCTAAAGTGGGAAAATTAATAGCGATCCATGTTGCTGCCGTCGCCAATTATGCGACGGAGTAGACGACGAATAAATGTTTAAATACTTCTACATTATTCCTCGAACGGTAATTTGAAAATTTTCTTGGAGAAATTTTAATTTACGAACTTTCAAATTAATTATCTTTAACTTCTTTTGGAATAGGTTTATGGTAATACTCTTGTTAAAACTCGTATTTTCTCAAAAATAGTATTTTCAAAGATATGCTTACCTGTGTAAGGGTTTTTAGGAGGCATCGATTTCTTGATGAGATAGTCTCCTTTCGGGGTTTTGTTTTCGTCATGACTAGATTCCATGTTTTCGAATACCGCAAACAGTTTAAGGTGGCTCAATTTTGCGGTCTCTTAGAAGAAAAATGACAGCATTTTTATACAAAATACTCTATAACCTCGTTTCTTGGTGATTCGCATGACCGGCCCTTCGTTCTTCTGTCAACAACCTTTTAAAAATCCCGTCACGTCTCTCTACCAAATATTCAGAATTTACTGTGTCTGCTGCTCGCCAGTGGAATTTGCTTTCTCTGACTGACTATAAGAATCCTTCACTCAGAGTATTCAAGCGCTCGTTCACTTGATCTAGATCCTCGTGGCAAATTAGTTTGGTATGGCATGGCATATATGTTTATGTATTTCGTGTGTTATATTATATATCGTATTTAAGTAGTTTAAGTATTGGTATGCATCAATGAGGATATTATTATATCTATTTTTTATTTTATTATCTATTTCTAATAAGTATCTACAATTTTGGTGGCCGTATTGGTTAGACCTTGGACTTAAAAACACTAAGGTCCCTGGTTCGAATATCGGTGTGTACCAATGAGTTTTTAATTTAAATTTTCCTTTATTGCCCAATATATATATATATATATATATATATATATATATATATATATATATATATATATATATATATATATATATATATACAATTTTGGGCAATAAAGGATTTCAAATAAAAAAATAATTACTTTATTTTATAAACATCCAGATCATGACAAGTTGTATATACTCGTATATATATATATATATATATCTTCACGGGTGCCTTACAGCGCCCGAGACCGCCTGGACGGCCCCAGGGTACCCAGCGGAGGAGTTTTAATCCCACCTCGTCGTAGCCGATGGTATGAGTCTACACCGAACAAGTGGCTAGCTGGTCGCGATGTTTTGAATAAACTCAATAACCCATCTATAAACAGTTTCACAAGTTGGTATAGGGAAACCGGGACCGACTGCTTAACGTGCTCTCTGAGGCACTATAGTGGTGTTGTCAAACAAATGTACATACATTTTTAAATACATATAAATGTATGTACATTTTTATATATGTATGTTGGCAAACTACTTTATCAAAAATCCGGTGACCGTCGAGCTAAGTCATTTTTTCTACAGAAGATTAGCTTAGAGATACAAAGGGGTAACGCAGCGAGCATACTCGGTACTATTGGTAACACTGCAGGGTTGGAAGAAATTTATTATTTATATATTTTTTTCTGTATCTTCTATTTTTTTTTTAAATATATGTACCTATTTAATATTTTACTTGATAACTACAACTAAACTCTAATACTAATGAATTAATAGAAGTTTTTACTAATATATATTTTTTATTAAATACGCCAATTCGCTATTTCTTATCCTTTAGAATTTGGGCTGCTTTAGTTTAAATTTATTCAAAGAAAGCTCAGTAGGCGATATCAGTTTAACAGCTGAAGAAAAATGGCTTTTCAAAATATCTAAAAGCCTTTCAAAGATTTTGTGAGTTTTTTAGTCTAGTCTACGGCATGTGGCAAAAACCGCAAGTATCTGGTGCCAAGTCGCCGATCAATAAGACATTATGTCTACAGGCGGCCGAGTCACGCGCGAGCGTTGCACTCTTCTAAATAGAATTTATGAACAGCCTTACACGAAGTCCCGCATTTACTTCTGGAGATTTATGTTGTCCTCGTATAATGATTTTGTACTGTAATTTATTGCTTTAGTAGGGATAGGTATTGGTTAAAAAGTGGTTTCCTAGGTGACATTATTGGCGGATTTTTTTTTTTTTTATGAGAGCTGTGACCTCACATCTACCTGATGGAAAGCAGTATGAAGGTCCAAGAACAAATGCAACCAACAATTACGATCTACGTAACCGTTGATTGCACCTATTATGCCGGCTTAAGATGCCTATACACGCTTCGTTTAAAGGACTCGAGATTATAGGAAGAAGGAAACACGCGAGCAGGTAGAGCATTCCACATTTTAATAGTTTGACAGATATACGAATCACCAAATTTTTTAGTGCGAGTTGGTATATCTGCCACAGTATATGCATGCATTTTGTTACCCGCTCGTGAAGTCCTATACTGGAAAGGAGAAGGAGGAATGGTTAAGTCTTTATTATTCTTATCAAGGATATAACACTCTTTCAAGTTATCGCCAACGTGATCTATCGATTTATCAAACTCATTTAGAGTGTAATGAAACTTAATTATGGTTTCGTAAAACAATATTCAGTATGTTTGTTGTTAACACCGAAGTTACGTACGCACTACTATGGTAGTTTAATTAAAGTAAATGCATCTAAATCCTTACTCGGATAGTATTCTACTAGCGAGTAATAACTCCTCAAAGATACCAGAAGTTTAAAAGGAAAATACCACGTGTTGGCTTTTTATTTGCTCGAGCCTACTTACCGTCAATTTAATTTATTCGTAATAACTTAACGCCGCAAATGTTTAGCGTATGTTTCGTCACTAAAAAAATACTAATCGTAGTCCTATTACGTCGTACAATGTTAGCTAAACTTTAACTAAAATGAGGTAGTTGTCTGTAAATTTTCAATGTCACCAGTTTTACATTACATCAGATCGATTAAAGTTTAGCTTATCGTTACTAATTATTTATGAACTAATTGTTTTTTATCATATTATATTAATTTGTAAACATCGTTAAGTGGGTACCTATACAGACAAAAGAAGTCGTGGTCAATTTAGTTATTATATATTTAAAATTCTTTCAATGGAATCAGCTAACCACCTAGTCTTACACTAGTTGGTTATGTAGCGTGCGTTCGATTGGTTGGTTTTTTTAATACTTTTATTTAATGATACCTTTTATTAATTAATCTATAATGGTTATATATATATAGCAGCCTAACCAACCGCACTCTAGACCTTATTGTTAAAATTTTTTTTTTGACTATTCATAAATATCTGTAAAGATTTACATGAAATAAATAATATTTGATTTGATTCTTTATTGCACTAAAAGGTTTGTACAAAGGCGAGCTTAATGCCTTAGGTATTATCTACCATTTACTTTTAGGAGAGTGAAAATTGTAATATAGGGTGTACAGAGTAATGTAAAAAGAAATATCAAAATATATAAACTACATAAGTTATAGATATAAGTACCTACCTACATGCTCAAATATAAAACTAAATAAAATTCATAAATATATGTTTAAACCTTAACAAGCCTTAATATTTTCCGTTTAATATTTCAAAGTTTTGTTAAAGAAAGTTTAAATAATTAACCATTTAGTCTAAAATATGCTTAATTTAATGGTTTTTACTTAATTTGGTGGTCCGGACGATATAATATTTTAACACCTATAAAATATGTAAATCTATAAATATCCTAAATAAATATATCTTTCTTTTTAATTGACTGGCCGAAATATAAGTATTTAAAATATAACATAAGTAAAAAAATAATATAATAATTTATATTAAAAATATTATGATATGAAAAAAGAGTATTAAAATTTATACAGTTTCGTTATTCAATATGCAAAATGATTTCGGGCCCAGTGACACGCACGCGTTCAGCCCCCTTACAACTAAAATTGCGTTGGTTTTGCATCGGTTTCCAAAGATACAGGTTCCTATTCGCACATGCGGTCGGTGCACACTGAAACTGGTTTCGCTGCTTATCGTACGTAAAATGATGATATAACCTTACAAGTACGGTCAGCCAGAAAAAAAATATGTAGTTATTCTTTAAAATTAATCACAAAATAAAAACTTCATTTCCGTTTTTTGTTGATCGAATAATGCAGTTACGAAACTGGCGGTGTCAAATACAAATTTGCATTACGAGTCTGCTTTGTATACTCGCTGAATTGTCATAAAATTAACTGTCCATTTCGTAATCGCACCGTGATAGGAGCCTACCACCTCAACAATAAATCATGGTAGTAGTCACCTCGTAAGAGTATTTAATAATTCACTGTGCAATATGCATATATTAATTGATAAAAATCCACACGCGATTAACAGCTACATATTACGAATTGCTATACTTGTATCTTATATCTAAATTTGCAGATTTAATTTGTAGCTACAAGTACATAGAATAGTATATTATGTATTTATTCAACAAACAAATAACTTATAAAAATATTATAAAACAAATTTGATTACAAATTTACCAATAAAAACTACATTTTATTGAAATGGTTTCACCCTCACCTTTGCGGTGGTGACTAAATAAATAGTGCCTGGCGCTGATTTTCAGGATAAACCATGGTTTATTAATCTAGATTTTATACAAAATAAAATTGCTAAATTGATAATTAAATACCTACTTAATAATAAACTTGTCCTCCATATTAACCATTTTCTTAAATTAATTTGAAAAATAGTTGGAATTTTAATATTTCTCATGATTATCATGTCATACATGTTCATAATGTCTCTAATATTCTATTATCCAACAATAAAAAGGAAAATGAACAAGTTGGAAGCAGTATAATAACTTAAATATCGAAAAAGCTAAATAAAGCCCATCGATAACATCATTACCAAGTAACCTATCTAGCAATTTGCCGGCAACTATAACGGAAATAGGTTATTTCCGGCGCAAGAAAAGAAACTAGACCGACGAAGTTTTACAGCTGTTGCCTGTGAATTTCCAATGCAATCAGCGTAAGACGTCGGCTTTCATTGCTTACAAGCAGTCGAATTAGAGTAGCTGCTAAATCGACTTTATTCATTATGCAGTAACAGAAAACTTATCCCACAGACGTTCGCAAAGCAGAGTAGGATATTCCACAAAAAAAACTTAATTGAATTTTAGAATTCAGTTGTCTAAAAGCATAAAGTGGGTTAAAACCTTAAGTTAAAGTTTAAGTTTTTATTATTAAAAAAAAAAAGAAGTATTCGGCTCGAGTGGTTATAAAATTAATGTAAAATATAACTTGAGAGTAAATTGCTATCTTGTTGACTAACTAGCAGTTACGTAAAGTCCAATCCCATAATTTGAAACTCAGGAAAAACTTTATAGCCCTCGAATCGTCATGGTAATTATGAGCTGCCGATACTTTTTATTTACTATTGTCCTTCGTGTTGTCTCCAGGTAAAAGCTGGTGAGGTGGGCGCGAGATGA
Organism: Monopis laevigella; assembly: GCA_947458855.1. Classification (NCBI taxonomy): domain Eukaryota; kingdom Metazoa; phylum Arthropoda; class Insecta; order Lepidoptera; family Tineidae; genus Monopis; species Monopis laevigella. Next base: position 12,865,282 of record OX381577.1, on the reverse strand, counting down.
GCACGACGGCGCTGAGGATAGAAGGCACGGGCGATTCTACGCCCGGCTCCGACGTGGGCGAGAAGATCACACGTCTGTTCCCCAAGTGCCGTCCGAAGAACCTGCACCACATCCATGAAAGGTAAACTATGCCCACATTGATGAAGTAACACAGCTACTACTAAAGTGCCCTATTAATACTTCGTTATTAGTCATATTTAGTTTTTTTAGATGATACGCCTTAATTAAGTTGTTAAGGCTAGATCGTTGTTGTTTGTTATCTGTTTGATTACTACTCACAAATATTAAGCGACCTAATTATTAAATTAAATTTTAACAGATCGCTATCTTCTTCGCCTGTAATGAGAAATGTAATATCCTTCAATTCAATTCAATTCAATTTTTCTTGTGGAATTGATTTTCTCGCTTTACGCGTAATTCTGCCAATGTCAGTCTTATCATTAGAAATACAACTAGTACTATAGCTCTACAGACCGTTCACCGTAAGATGTCTCTGCCTGCCATAGTGCCAACATCACGGCAGGGGATTTATTATCAAGTTAAAAGTCTTTCAGGATACGATTACGAATAGCAGCCGTTTTGTATATTGGTACTGCAAGTTTATCGTGAGTTTTTTGCAGTTCTGTTGGCAGTATTGGCTGACCACATTTGTGACCGTAAGTCTGCTTATCAATACTTATATTAAGGGTAAAATCTTGTGTTCCTATAAAAAATCCCTACACAAATAATGTATAATAGAAAACTTAATATTTCAGATTGAATTCTAGTTTGGAGGCAAGGAACAACGATCTGAACAACATGAATCTTTCTTCCGACGATGAGCGTCGAGATACTACTGACAATGGAGTCACACTAAACAACAAGGGAGGCAGTTATAAATTAAGAGATTCTAGGTATCAGCTATTTTTTGCTGTTTGTATAAACTTAAAATTTTTGTTTGTAAAGCTAATTGTTTAAACTTAAAGTGAAGTAATAATATAATTATTAAAGAGGCCAGGCTATATAAAAGCAACTTTTACAATAATTATATTTTAATATCCCTTTGAAGCCTTTCAACGCTGCAGTAAATGAATGTTAGAAACAGGCACTTAAATATCACCGTGGCGAATTTAAGACTAAATTCCAGATTTTCACTCATATATTGTAGTATTCTACAGCTTTGTGAATTATCAACTTATTATATAAGTAGGATTAGCAAAGATACGAAAGTAAGGCCATTGTATAGCAGCTGCTTAGTATGTTCCTTTTAAAACACAGAACAACGTACCTACTGCTTTTAAAATGAATTTAGCACAAACGCTTATATCTCTACGTATTTCCTGGTATAAATACCAAAAAACGTTATCTAACGAAACTTCACCAACATTTCAGAATAATCGAAATAGCAGGCGGGAGAGAGCTGTACTCCCAAAGCCGAGCAAAAGCGGTCCGTAAACTGCGTCACAGCACCCACAAACACAACCTGAGGAACAAAGCGCGCTCGCTAAACAAAGACCCAGGCGACTATACCGCCGAGAACCTTACCTCTGAGGTATGTTGCGCAACCTAAGAGGATTAAACAATATTTTGCTGGAAAACTTTAATATTTAGTATTTATGGTTCCTTTTAAAATATTTGAATATTAAATGTAATTTATAAAAGATTTAATAGACACAGCATAACCTTAATAGTATAATTAAATTTAATTACCAGCTAACTGAACATTAAAGTCTTATTAATTTATCATACTTGTATATTAAGCAGACATACAAACTTAATTTAATTTATTATAAAATATCATCAACCATTCCTAAACACATACCAATAGAATACTGTCGCTTTTATTAATTGATGCTGCAGTATTTGTGTGGTCAACTCCACTTTTCACTCACTTAACCGTCTGACTCTTTCCACCAAATTTCAAATAATGATATTTGGTGGAAAGAGCAGAGGGAGAATGAGACAAGTGAGTTAAATTAAGTTGAGTGAAAAGTGGAGTTAAGTATACAACTTCTGTATTCTAAGCTGAATCACCAACTCCACTTTTTTAAATGGAACCATATAATCAAACTTTTACTTTTATGCTGACTCTACATGATGTAACAGATTAAACGAGTGAAGTTATCAGCGAGTAAAATTTTGACAGTTACATTTCTACCAACAGATTTTGCACCTTATTTTATCCTTCGTACTTCCAGATATCCTTACACAGGCTTCAAAATCATGACACCAAGAAAATGGTGTCTCGACACACCTCTCCATCTTACACTAATGGTGTTAAAGGACCCAGCATCGTAGAGAATAGTATGGGTATTCCAAGGAATAGTTCCCCTATATTGGATCCACATAAATCTCTTGATGTTAATGCTAAAGGCAGTCCTATTGCTGTGGTGGCCGATGGAGAAGTCATGGTCTTTGAAGAAAACGAAGACTGGAAAGGTAAATATTTGATTAAATCTTTTATATTTTTAATGAGTTTTGTTCATCATGATTTAGTATTTATAAACATTATTACCAAAATATTGAAAATTGGTAAATAATATACATATTTTCATTTTTTTATTTTATTAATTGCTTCATTCTGAAATTGACTTATAATATCTATCTAAATTGTTTAATATTTAGAATTAAAGCCACTTTGGAAACTTGAATGTGATATATTTATTTTGCATGAATTAATCAATCACAAATCAAATTCATTCCCCACCTATTCCACAAATTCGAGTAGCAATCACAAACATTTTTTTGTTTTTCTTTTCTTTTCAGTGATATTGAATTCTGTGTCCTTAGGTTTGAGATTGGATGCTGACGTTAGTGATCACGAAATAGATATCAGTGTAAAAAGAACTTTAGACAACTTAAAGAATGGTGATATTGACTTAATGAATAATAAAAGTGGTGACCTGAGCTGTGACGGTGACAGTGAGTCGACTTCGAGAGAAGAGCGACTCAGCGATGAGAGCCCTAGTCGAGTTTGGCTGAGTGGCGACGAAGAGAAGCGAGTTACAAGAGTAATTGGTGAACTGCCTATAGCTGAATATGAAGGCTCGCCGAGAAGATACGGAGTGGGCAGTCAAGTCACTTCTACTTTGGTGACTCGCTCGCCTAGGCCTGGATTTCCCCAGGTACTATTTTATTAATTTAATTTCATATTATTGTGATAATGCTGCATGATTATAAATTTGATTATGTTAGTAATATAGGTCTCGTTTTTTGTAAATAAATAGTAAGTTTTATAATGTTATTCTTATTTCTTTAAATAATTTTCTGTGTTTGGGGCATATTAATATTATTTTTATTTTTTACATAATAATAAAAGTCTTATTTTTATTCTATCTCTACTTATAGCAACACAATTCTATATGGTGGACCAAGTAGATGTCACTTTAACAAAATATTATTAACTTAAAAACTATTGAACAGAGAATACTTTCATAAGTAATATCAATTCATATATTACTAAATTAATTTCCATTTCACTTTAGTAATACAATCCTGCACACTATACATATAAACGCCATCTTAACAGAACAAGTTAAAATTCAACTAATACCTAGTTGTACCATTATATGAACATACACCCATGAATGCACACCTAGTTACATAATAATATAATAAGCATTACGTAAAAACTACCATGCTGTAATCTTAATTTTATATTGGTCACTTTCATTGTCAAGATTTCAACATAGCAGGCTTATGTTAAGCTTATATGCAAAATACATTTAGGTGTTCATTTATGGATGTATGTTCATATAATGGTACAACTACCCTATTAGCAGTTATGTCATAAGTAAAGTAAGTTAGGCCAAATATAAAAAAACAACTCTTATATTTTAGTTTTTTCACAATTTATTTTTTCTTTTTATAACAGAGAGTGGTACCAGAAAGTAGGGAAGCGTCACCGCCTCCAGATGCTAGTGCGTTTGACTACTTGTACGAATTCTCTGAAACCAGAAAAGTGCTTGAAGAATTCTTCAGATGTCCTGCGGGTGCTGGTCAAACAAAACTGCCCAGCGGAATAGCGGATGAAATAGTTAATTTCCAGGTTTTTATAGCTTATATATTTTTCTTGCACTGCTTTTAGTATTTTTTTAATTAAGTACGTTATCCCCAAACACAGTGTTTTTTTTATTAATTTACTGTCTTTAGGCACGTATTAATTATTATATTATAGGAGGTACTCATAAACTTAAGTACATAAAACCCGAGTTGAATCTGTTCTCAAACTTGGGAGTTAACTAAGAGTTAGCTCTTAGATTTTCATAAACTGTAAAACTTAGACGAATTATTTTAAAACAATAATGCAAACTCACTGGTGTGAGAATACCAAAAAAGTTACCGTATTTTGTATTTAAATTGTCTTGATCTTTAGTTTTTGTTTTCTCAATTAATATTTTTTCTTTGTCATATCTTTTTGACTGATACATATTTAATCGTTTAATACATTTTAAATCAAAGAAAGTGGCTAGTTTTTAGTTATTAAACAATTTTCTGAGTGAAAAAATCATGACTATATTCTTCCACATATATAAAATAAATCTTATAAAACTAAATTATAATCACACACAATACAGATTTTACTTTATTTTGTCAATTTTGTGACATAATAAATTCATATTTAAATGGTAACAGTTTAATTGATGTATTTTGATCAAATAGTACGAGTTCAAAGACAGTTCAAACATAAATTGTTTGGTCCTTCGAGCCGGATTTTTATTCTCAGATGATAATTTGACAAACTTTTTAGGAGCTTGACTACGAACTTCGTCGTCAAAATGCAGAATGTCCATCGGAGAATGGCATCGAGGGCGGCAGTGAATCCGATTGGCCCCACAATGATATTCTTGACTCTCCCCACATTTCGCATAACCTTACTAACTTTTTGGGAATTCAGGTATACTAACATTAATGTTATCATACTAATAACTTATAACTTTTTTAAATTTCTAAGGCTGGAATGTATTGTAAAAACAATTGAAGCGAGTACCTTACTCTCTTTGTCAACGGGAATTAAATATTAATAAAAATAATAGGGTGCATATTTCACCTTGCTGCTAGTGGGTCTCTACAAACAATACTTTAACTGAGTTTTTTAGCGTGTTATTCACTAGAATAGCAACTAACCGTTTTTTATAACTGCTGCTCTCCTGGTGCTCTCTAGAGAGCCAGTGAGTCAAACCACTACGTCGCTTACCTACAAACATCGCAATGTGCATTTAGTGTGACTTCTAAATTTTCTAATAGGGAATTAAGAGCGCAGGATATGTATTTGCGTGCTCGAACATCAAATGACATTAAACGTTATTTTCAGTGATATTAAAGTTTTTTATTGCAAAAAAAGAACGTGAAGGTGTAGATTTTATTTACTTGATCCTAATTGCATAGTCTTTTTATAAAAAACTTGTTTAATCTTTTGAAGTGACAACTAAGGTAAGAGTCGCGAATACATTTCCTGTGCTTTTAAGCTACAGTAATTGTACTCTTTATTACAGATTTCGCAAAACATTGTGGTTTTACTCTTCTATTAAATTACCTAATTCATTTTAACAGCAACCAAGAGAAAATTACCCAGAAACAAACGTACCAGAGATAAGTGTTGATGCGGCGTGGAGCGGCTCTGGTTCGCCCACCGGTGATCGCGAACATGTTCGGCCAGTTCGCGAGCATGTTCGCCGCGAGCCTCGCAGCAAGATATATACCATGACGCCTGACACCAGCGACTGTGACTCTAACTGCGAACTTGACAGTGATCTGTCACTTATGCTGGTTGAAAATGATATTTGTGATTTAAAAGGTAGGTCAAAAGGTGTCTTTGTAAGTTAAAACTTATGTGATTTTAATGACAAAATATATTTTTGCTCCATTTTTGCATAAGAAATTGAGTTGTCGGTCTATCGACATAAAGTTCCCATATTAAAAACATGAAGATGAATTCACATTTATAGATGGCCGCTTTAAATGTCAAACTGTAATTCAAACTTATGTTCATTATTATAGAGCTGACATTATGTTGGTTTTCAACATGCTGAAACGGATTTTTTTTTTGCCCAATCACAGCGCCCGTATGAACATATATAGTCAACCAGTCAGAGTTGTCAAATTGTCAGACCCCTTCCTGACCCGGCCTAGCAATTAAAATAAAATCAATATATATTGTTGTAGGTTTAGCAGAGAGTACTCGGGCGAGTACCGTCGTGCCCCCAGCGGCAGTGGCGGCGCCGGACGATGCCGCATCCTCGCACTCCGACACCGACAATAATAACATTGCTCCTGTACAGGTGAGTTACATAATCACTATTAGTCCCGTCAAAAAATACATAAAACAGGTTTAAATGCGGTAAATCCAAGACGTTTTCCGCATATATCTGTCTGTGCGTTTACAGGGTGGCCACTTTCTGTAAAACATGGAAAACCGGGAAAAGTCAGGGAATTTTCGGAGACTGGAAAAGTCAGGGAAAACGCTAGAAAGTCGGGGAAAATATTGAAAGTACTCACGCAACTTGCTTGCGGGGGGATTCCATCTAAGTTCTTCAAAATTGCTTGTTTTTTTGAGAATGTGATATATATTTTACGAAAATATTGCTAAAAATAATTGTTTTTATTTTCTTATAATTTTTATCTCAAATACAATTTTTTTCCAAAAATCAAACCAAATAATATATTTTTGGATTTTTTTCTTTTTGAAGCTCATTAAGGTCGAAAAGTCTGGGAAATTTGTATCCAAAAAAATGTGGCCCACCCTGGTTTAGTTTTTCTAAACTACAGATTTTGATACGGTTTTCACTATCATTTGGAGAGTTTATTCAGAATAATATATTAATATGTAAAATAAATGCATGTTATTTCTTAAGCCGGCATAATAGGTGCAATCAACGGTTACGTAGACCGTAATTGTTGGCTGCATTTGTTATTGAACCTTCATCTGCTTTCCATCAGGTGGATGTGAGGTCACATGCAAAGCTCTCATAAAATAATATAAAAAAATATCTTCACACTAGGTTCTCGTACAGGGTATGCAGAGACAACCGAGCGTCACTTGTCCCTATCCCTTATATTCCCTAATATATTCCTTTTGCCTCATCCAGTCATAACTCTTCTCATACATGCACACCGATTTCAGAGACTTTTAATTGCACCGTCTTTTAAAACCTTTTTAATTTGGTCATGGTACGTGTGTCTTGGTCTCCCTCGGCCACGTTTACATTAAAAAATATATTTAAAAGTAAACATTTCATACAATTTTAATTTTGTTAAAAAAAAAAACTGCTTTTATAACTTTACGAGATATATATGTACATACAACAACAACATGATGTACTAAGAAATTGGGTATCTTATTTAAAAAAAATTTCACGATAATATGTCTATTTCCTATAGATAATCCACAGTAACCATTTACATGTTTTTAAGGTTTTTTGGGTATTTTTTTAAGAAACAAAACATATTATGTAAAAAATAAAATATTTTTACATGATTGATAGAGAAACCGGGACCGATAACTTAACGTGCTCTCCGAGGCACTATAATGGGTTTGTCAAACAAATTACATATTTTTAAATTAAAACTCATTGGTTTAAAAAAATGGAGTTTAAACATGGGACATAAAAAGTTCTCTGTTTTTAAGCCTAATGCCTAACAAACTTTTAACCACCTCCGTAGACTAGTGGTGCGCCTTTGGCGTTGTATCAAAAAAATCGATAGTTCGATGTGTTAATATCGTTGTTTCTGGTACACATAGTACATGCCTAGAGCTTAGTTGCCTTGCGGTCCGATTCACGACAAAATCGATGTCAGCGCTGTCAGCACCGGTCCGAATGGGCGTAAGCGCGCTAGCGATAGATGATTTGACATTAATACGGACGCCATATTGGACTTACAATGATTCTGGGTGCGTTTTATTAGCTAACCCTTACCAGTATTTCGCGCTAGCATGAAAATCAGCTGTTTTGTCGTTTTATTTAGATCATGTTGACATGTGTTAGTATTTTTAGCAAAACAAAACGATAAAATTACCACAAAATACTGATTTCTGACATCTGCCATTTTGACATTTACCTTAAACGTAAAAAAAGACAAAAATATAAAGTAATTAAACACATAAATTAAACAAAAGTATATTATAAAACCAAAAATAAAATTTATAGTTCGAAAGATAATTTTAAGATTAATACATACATACATATCATCACGGGTGTCTTACGGCGCCCGAGACCGCCTAGACGGCCCCAGCGTACCCAGCGGAGGGGTTTTAATCCCACCTCGTCGTAGCCGATGGTATGAGTCTACACCGAACAAGTGGCTAGCTCGTCTCGATGTTTTGAACAGACTCAATAAACCATCTATAAACAGTTTCACAAGTTGGTATAGTGAAACCGGGACCGACAGCTTAACGAGCTCTGCGAGGCACTATAGTGGTGTTGTCAAACAAATGTACATATTTTTTTTAATTAAAAACTCATTGGTACACACCGGGATTCGAACCAGGGACCTAAGTGTTTTTAAGTCCAAGGTCTAACCAACTCGGCCACCACGTATATGGTTTTAAGATTAATAACCTAATACATTCGGGGGAAAATACGGATTGTTTGACATCTGTCAAAGATTAACAATAAAAATTCACCTCCAACGCGATGCTAAAAATGTTAACATTTATTGCTAACATTTCGCAAAAAAACGACTGTTACTAACGTCAGATGTTGGTATTTATCGATATTTTTTCCAAAAAAAACGACCAATGCTAGCGCCGCGCTAACATAACGCACCCTTTGCTTCTGGGTGAAATCGCTGTGACCGCTGTCAGAATGACATTTATCTCGAAACATGTTTTTGAGGAAAATACTAAAATTGCTAAAATAATTATTAAATAGATAGTTTAAAGTATTGTGTTCTCATTTATTTTGGTATTTATGTATACAAATATACAAAATTCATTAATATGTTATGACGTTTTATTTGACATTAAAACAAAGAGTGAGAGGAGCATATGTTTTAGTTACGAGATAGATACAAGTGATGTGCTTGTGAGCGCGCTTAATCGCTGGTCCGATTCATTAGAATGCTAATAGCACCGTGAGAAGTCACATCGCGCTTTTTGAATCGGACCGGTGATTATGAACGTTAGCGCTGACAGCGGTGTTATCGCCATTCGGACCGTGAAATTGGTGACCAGCCTATGTAATGTATTTTTTTTTTCATTCAATAATATATTGTTGTATATGAAACAATATATGTTTTGACTAGAAGGATATTGTTTAGATCAAAGAATTTATTTCTATCTGTGAGTTTCTACATTTTTTTTTTTGCAGAACCATCATCCGTCAGTGATAGAGCCGGTGGTAGAGAATGGAACCAGCGCAGAGCCACATGTTCTCTCCGATGCCGATCTACACTCCTTAGATCCTCTAGGTATGTTGTATCAAATACACTCGCTAGCAAGGATTAAATCATCTAGTTTTTCGTACTATAGTGGTATTTTTTATATGATGAAAAATCACCTTAACACCTAAAAAAGACAATACCAAATATAATATATTATTGCAAATATATATTTGCAATAATATAAACTGTTGACCTTGTATGTATCCTTTTGACTATTTATATATATGTGCTATTAATTTTCAGACTAGTAATATTAAAACTAACATATTTGGATAATAAATATACTGTTTTGAAAGTTAATGACAAAAGGGCTTTAAAATCGTATAGGTAATTTTTATTATTGGTAATCAATATTTTATAGAGAACGCAGATTTAAACAAACCATAAATAGGTGACTTGTAATATATATTTATTAAGGCGATATTGAAAGGTTGTACTTTGGATTTATGAGACTATATTATGTTCAAATCAAAAAACTTTTTCTTTAAAACCATAACAGCAATGTGTCGCATATAACAGCAATGTGTCGCATATTAAAAAAAATGGCTGATCTGAACAAATTGATTATACCATTTAACAAAATGCCAATGTTAAACATTGGTACTAGGAGTTAATTTTCTACACATGGTTCCAAGGGAGAAAAAAAAAATGGCTTCTCTGAATAAATTGATTATACCATTTAACAAAATGCCAATGTTAAACATTGGTACTAGGTAGTTAATTTTCTACACATGGTTCCATGGGAGAAAAAAAAAATGGCTTCTCTGAACAAATTTATTATACCATTTAACAAAATGCCAATGTTAAACAGTGGTACTAGGTAGTTAATTTTCTACACATGGTTCCATGGGAGAAAAAAAAATAATGGCTTCTCTGAACAAATTGATTATACCATTTAACAAAATGCCAATCTTAAACTTTGGTACTAGGTAGTTAATTTTCTACACATGATTCCATGGGAGAAAATAAAAAAAAAATTGAGCCTTATATTAGTCCAATGTACAAACTTACATGTATATAAATATCATATGAGTATGTACTACTGTAGCATGTAGCGAGGTGTCGCCCCCTCCGCCGGCGCCGGCGCCGCATCGCTCGCCCGAAGACCGTGCGGAGGACGACACTGAGCGAGGCGCGGTCTATAATAACAGGTATGTACTACTTATATCCGCGGTACCTCGTTGACCCAAGTTAGGGAAAGTTTTTACCTTCGAACATACGAAAACGAAACTTCGGTAATCGTGCGCTTTTTCTCACATTTTATTATTTCTATAAACCTGTCAATTAGAGGGTGTTTGTGACGCCACGCAGATTTTTTTAAATTAATATATGAAAACCCAGATTTTTATTTAAAAAATAAACGAAATAGTTTTTTATTTTAGGCTATATTTTCGAAACAAATTTTTTTTTTTTTTTTTCGGTAGCCCATTACCGATGTTTTAGTTTTTCCAAAGTGTGTGAATTCATATAGCTTCTGGTACCTGCCTATTAACTTTATATCTACCAACTATGGCTTGTTGACTTAAATGTATTTTAAAAAGCGCTTTAGACAAAAAGATATATTTTGCTAAATGTTTACATAAGTTTAAGATACATTTAATTAAAAAACAAAAAATAATTATTAAACTAATTAGTATTCTTCACGGGTGCCTTACGGCGCCCGAGACCGCCTGGACGGCCCCAGGGTACCCAGCGGAGGGTTTTTAATCCCACCTCGTCGTAGCCGATGGTATGAGTCTACACCGAACAAGTGGCTAGCTCGTCGCGATGTTTTTGAATAGACTCAATAACCCATCTATAAACAGTTTCACAAGTTGGTATAGTGAAACCGGGACCGACAGCTTAACGTGCTCTCCGAGGCACTATAGTGGTGTTGTCAAACAAATGTACATAATTTTTAAAATTAAAAACTCATTGGTACACACCGGGATTCGAACCAGGGACCTAAGTGTTTTTAAGGTCTAACCAACTCGGCCACCGCGTATATTACAAGAGATAAAACACTAAATTATCTTAAACATCACTTAAATATTTTTTAGTAAGGGGTGTAATTATTCAAGGATACTTAGGGGCCGAGCACGCGCGTCATTCGGTTCGATACATATCGATCGATAAGACATATATCTACAAAGCTAACACGCTCGACCACGATATATAACGAATATACTAATTTGACGCATTGGAAGATACTCGTATATGTCGACTTTTATCGAAAACGGTAGCATCCAGCTTATTAACATCAAAACTAAACTGTCAGATTGTAGACAAAGTCGATATATATACAATTTTTATCACGTTTCTTTTAGGTGCTGATAAGTGTCGAAATTACTTTTGCTTTGATATTTCTATTGATTTAATAGCGAAAAACAGAACCAAAATTGTTTTATTCTCGTTAGAAAAACTGTTATACTTAAGTGGCTATAAATGTGCGTGTTATAGAAAAGCTTCTGGAACAACTGAAACCTCAAAAAACAATGATTTTGAAAAAAAAAACCTGGCCGCCCAAACCAAGAACGAGATTATGAAAATAAGATTGCCTATCAAAAAATAAGTATTTATGTTTCTAGAGTTATGCTATTTAGAAAAAATAATTTAATTAATATATTTAATTTTATGTATTTATTATTATGAAGTGGCAGTAGGTTAGTTTAATATTTTAAAGCGAACAAATCCTAGAGGGGACGATCACTACCAGAGTGAAAACCTTTGAACTTCGGTAACCCCCGAAGTTCAGAGGTTTTCAAGTTCAGATAGGTCTTGAATGCGGAATGTATTGATTGTGTAATGTAATTTGATTATTCAGCAGGCGACTAATTCAGGCTGATAATTAAATAAATCATTCACACGTCGCCGTATTGCTTAAAATTCAAAACATCCATAAAATAAAATATTTGATTTATATCATTGAAGTATATTATTATAGGGAAGTACCTTAAGGCTTAATCGCCTTACCAGTCATAAGAACAAAAGATAGCCGCCCGCAATACAAACCAAGATAAAAAGTGACACAAATGCGATCATAACCAATCAATGCTCAAGAAAATATATCTGACAATTCGTTTGAATAGCGTTTTTAGGTCTTAGACCACTTTCGTATCTATGCGTACTTTCCATTACATTTTTTTAATCCTATCCATTCCCTTAATAAATAAAAAAAAACTCACCAAAAAACAAAAACTTTTTTTAGGCCAAGGTAAAGAGTTTTCTTCGGCTTTATTTTTATTTTGTTAAACATATGTATTTTTAAATCTTTTTAAATTAAAAAATATATTTCTGTAACGATTATTAATAATAATATAAAATAAATGCATCGTATAAGCCTTATACGTATAAGGTAATAATTATTTATTTATTACATAAATGTTTTTAAAATTGTCAACGAAAACACACTTGTTTTAACTAGTAGACAAAGGTCGAGAAACTTATCGATGTCGGTTTGCGTGCTCACCAATTCGATATATTTTTCGACAGCAGACGGTATAAGTCGAGTCGGTATATATATTATCGTTGTCCGCGTGCTAAGCCCCATAGTGTTTAATTTTATCGTTCGTATTTATGTTTTCATTTCTTTGTTTTTTTATAACCCAGAGTCAATTTTTCAATCGTCAGCAGTTTATTTGACAAATAACTTTCACGAAGAAAATATAAATTTGACATTTCTTCATGTAAGTTAACTGTAAAATAACTTTATCAGACGTTTGAAAAATGTACTCTTAATCTAATTATTAATTTATTGTGTAGAAAAAGGCCAACTTCAGCACAGAGCACAGAATCAGTTGGAATCAAACCTGGGAGTGGAGACGAGGGTTAGTATTAAAAACAATATTATATTTATTTATTTGGTGCCTAATGTTTTTATTAAACTTGACTAAAATTATCATATATATACACGCCGTGCAACAATATATTTTTTCAAAGTTCAGCCTTTCAGAAAATTACACTAACTGTATGTAGTTCAACGTTTTCCATTCGCATGTGGGTCAGGCCATACGGCATGGATTTAGAAAATAAATGCGTTCAAATATTCAAAATAGCGGAACTTTTATTAAACGCGATTCCAAGATGGCGCTGACAGGATCGTATAGTATTTCATTGGGTAGAGAAGGTAGTATTACTAAACAGTGAAGGGGAGAGTTTAATCCAGAAAGTTTTTCGGCCTTTCTTTAGTCTAAAATCTTCCGTCAATACAAGTTTATTTTGTATAATTATATTTTAAGGTTTCCGAAATACAATTCATAAAAGTTACTCTGAAATTTGGTTGTCCGTTCTCTTTTTCTGTCTGTATGTCCGCATCAAAACTACAGGTTCGTTTGATTTTTAACTGAACGCCTGTCGCAGCTCCACACGGTCGTACAAAGGAATAAAATGAGATTAAATGTTCCCTTTACGTAGTTTTTATAATCTATGTATTTTTTACTACTTTTTTTCATAAAACAATCAAAATAAATACGTTCAAATATTCAAAATGGCGGAACTTTTATGGAACGCGATTCCAAGATGGCGCTGACAGGATCGTTTAATAATCCATTGGGTAGAGAAGTTAGTATTACTAAACAGCAAGGGGAGAGTTTAATCCAGAAAGTTCTTCGGCCTTTCTTTGTTGTCTCAAGTCCGGGAACATTGCAGTTCACGCCCCTGCCTCCAAACTACACTTTAAACCGAGCGGAGAATCAATGGATTTAGCTAAGAACATTGGTTTTCTCTGCAATCATTTTTGATTACATAGTTTCTTAAATAAAGTACCGTTATTAACAATTAACTTGTATCCTTCTAGGCTTACTTTATCGTCTAACGAAAATGAGCCCCTACTCAAAAAAAAAAATTTCAGATGAAGCAGATACAGACCTGGAGACTGACAGACTTCTGGGACAACAAAGAACGGACGACCAGGGTTTCTTTGATGATAAGGTGAGTAACTACACCTTTAATATTTTTCCTACTATAAATTTGCTTCAAGCCAATTCAATTTCAATTTTTGGGAAAATGGACATCGCATAACGGTTATTTCAAAGAATTGCCCAGAGATAGTTTCTTGCTGATCTAGGATTTGTCGGCGTTGATTGATTGCGGCACCATTCTGAAATATCAAAATGTTATCCATGATTTGCGGATCCTGGTCTACGAGACTATGCTTTTTCCAAAAAAAAACCCTACGAAATTTACCTATTTTTTTTTTTTTATTGGATCACGGCATGTGACTTTGTTAGATACAAAGGTGGTGAGCAAACCTACAAAGCCCATGAATGGTGTTTAGGATGGCCTACAGGCCACATAGAATACGTAATAAAAGAATATACGTTGCGTAGAAACTGTTTATACTGTCAATCAAGTCAAATATAATAAGCGAATTGCATCAAAGCCAAAACTAATGGAAACTAAACCCAAACAATTATGATCCTGTCACGGTCGCCATAATTGTTTGGGTTTGCTTCCCTGAAAATTAAACGTATATTCTTTTATTACGTATTCTTCTATTAGGTATATTGTAATATACTCGCTCCCTTATCGTCAACCACCCATTTCGTAACCACACCCTGCAGGGGGAGACTACCACCTCGACAAGAAATCGATGCAATAATATCCTGACGGTGACTTGACGGTTTTTTTAACGAGACCGGTCGGTCGGCCTAACGAAGTCTTAGAGAACTTCCTCCCATCTAAAAATATTTTTTTATAAGGACGCATCAAATTAATTCAAAACATACAATACAATTTAAGACATTTTTAGTGATAAATAGTTCTATCAAAAAAAAAACTAACTAAAAATCTTGAAAAAAAGCCCCAGTAGTTCAATCTTCCGTCAAGGTAAAATAATTTAAGTTTATAAGATTAACGTGTGGCTTAAATAGACCTATAGTCAACGTTTACCATTTAATTGGAAGCGTTCTTTAATATAATTCAGGGAAAGAGGGTTGAAAATTATATTGAAAAGAAGAGTTAGTGTTGTGGAAACTTAGTTTTACGAAAGGGTGGCTGAAAATCTGATCTTAGTAAAAGTAATAATTATAATAAAATGTGTGGGTATCAGACACCATGAGATATCGCACAAGTGGGCGTGGCACTATTCTCATTGGAATAATTCTTGTAATATTTCGAATATTATTGTCGTAAATATGTATAACATGGTGTTTAGGGGTAGGCAGATGTTGCCAACCACTCCTAAATGCGTATAAAACCCTATTGGTATCCCCAATGTATACAACGTATTACAAAATACCCCGTAAAAAATATAATTAATTATCTAAGCCAAAAAGATTGTCAACCCTAGTAAGCTGTCATGTCATGAAAGGGATAATTTAACAGAAAGGCCTACGTATCTATTTTACCTAATAATTGTCTACTTTAATAGGTTTTCTATTTTCATTCATAAATGTTTGCTACCTCAATACAAGGATGTCATTATACTCAAGTACTGGCTTCAAAAAATGTCAAGTTGGAAAAAAATATATGTTGTCAATTTCAAATCTATATCCTACAACTGTTTCGAGTATTTTTTCCGACATATTTTTGCCTTCGTACCAGTGTTTTCTGAACATGTCAAGACGACTACATTCCACCCGCTCTTTTCATCGGTCTACTGGAAGTGGACGTCCAAGCACAGTCGTCAGGCTGAATAGCAGTACTTGTGGTCGACTCTTCTTCAAAATGCTCTAACACTAGAGCATTTGGCAGAAGAGCCGGCCACGAGTACGAGGCGAGCCAGAACAAGATTCGGTATAAACTATGTTGCAGTTTGGCGAATTCTTCGTGACGACAATCATCACCCTTATCACTATCGTCGTATACAGAAACTGATACCCTCCGATTTTGCACCCAGGAGGAACTTCTGCGAGAAGTACCTCAGGCAGTTAGAGGAAAACCCTAATTACGCAAACTATGTTCTTTGGACAACATTCACGAGGTCAGGACTTATGCATAACAATCACGTTTGGGCTCGCGAGAATCCACATGCTTCACGGCAGGGCAGATTCCAACCAGTGGCAGCTGAATGTGTGGGCTGGCTGAATGTGTGGGCATGGCATCGGTCCCGTTATTATGCCATCACGTCTGAACGGTAGCAACTATCTAACGTTTTTACAAATGTAATTCGAAGAGGCGATTGACGACTTTGGCTGACTGGGATTACTTTGAGAACAAAGAAACATGGTGTTTCAGCATGATGGAGCTCCGGCACATTTTGCTCGCAACGTATGAGAACATCTTAACGTTCGCTTTCCGCTAGGATGGATTGGCGGCGGGGGACCGGTGCTATGGCCTGCTCGTTCTCTGGACCTCACACCCTAGGACTTCTTTTTGTGGGGTTATGTAAAGGACAGAGTGTATTTCTCCGATTGCCCAACGGTTGCCGAGATGGAACAGCGTGTTAGATCGGTTTTGGCATCAATAACACCGACGATGGTGCGAAATGCCACACAAGCCATATCCCGACGAGCGGTTGTGTATTGAGCAAGGCGGAACACACTTTCAGCCGTTTCTGTAAATTTGACGTTTATTATGAAAAAGGAAGTGTTCGTTTAGGATGTTTCGTCAGAGATTTTTTTTTTTTTTGTTGCGTTACTACGGTTCTTAAATATTGTGAATGGACTCGTTATAAGGCCCCATTTAACATCCTTTCGGCTATATATATCCCGACGAGCGGTTGTGTATTGAGCAAGGCGGAACACACTTTCAGCCGTTTCTGTAAATTTGACGTTTATTATGAAAAAGGAAGTGTTCGTTTAGGATGTTTCGTCAGAGAATTTTTTTTTTTTTTGTTGCTACAAACTACGGTTCTTAAATATTGTGAATGGACTCGTTATAAGGCCCCATTTAACATCCTTTCGGCTTTACGGGGTATTTGGTAACACGTTGTATAAAATAAGAAATTATAATTGTGAATAATTTGTGTTACTTCTTGTATGAATAAGTTGTGTTTCTCATACGAATCCTATGTGATTCTAGTATGACTTATTTATAATATGTATCACCACGACCTGTTGCGTAAAAGGTCTGGGCAGAATCAGATTGGATTCCAAGCCCAACAATGTCTTGATGCCATGATTTTCCCCAAGTAAATCCTAACACATACAAGGGCGATCCGTCGAGGTCCTGTTATTAGGGAATAACGGTACCTCGGGTGATCTAAAGGGCTCTAGGGTGTTGTCGACAATAATAATATGGCGTCAATCGTTTTTGGTTGTACCTTTGCTTTGTGATGTGTTCCCTCCGTATCCGAGCTATCGGGGAGGTGAAGCCACAGTTAGTATGGTGTAAAGTATGGTAAATTTGAGTTAATGGTCTATATTATCAGCGATTAACTTAGGCTGTATTCTATTTTCGATCCGATTATAATTTATATTGTTAACGGAATAAAATATACCAAAATAAATTAATTTGGGGGTGAAAAAATGTTGCAACACTGTGCGGCTGGCCTTTTTAAAATAATTTTATTTTAAGTATCAAAAACGTCTATATTAAAGTAAGTGGTTTGACTTATGTCAACCCTAAAACCAATAAGATATTAAGATACTACCTATACAGATTCAAAACCAGTCAAGTGACCTAGTCTAGTCATGTTTCGGTTTTCACCGGTTTTCCGGAGACTACTGCATCCATAAAAAAAACTATATAATCCATATTATATTTTATAAACACCCAAACCATGACAAACTGTACAGAAAAACGTACTAATATTTTTTCCATAGGTGGAAATCGAATCTACGACCTTCGGAAATTGGGTGTATTATATTTTGATATATTTAGTAATCTCAGATCCTCACATTTAATCCCAGATCTAATAGCTATTCAACAAAAAAACCTATATAAATCGGTTCAGTAGTTTTTAGTGAATTTAGAATCCACCCTACCTATTTAATTTGAAAACAAGTCAACAATCTCAGATTTTTTTTATTTAGAAATCTATTATATGTATTTATTTATTATTACAAAAATCTAAATCACATTTAGGGATGGGTATTTTTTTACACCCTAACCACATTACAATATAAACCTAGGTATATATTAATAAATAATAATATTTATAATTTATGGATTCTTGGTTTTGTTATTCTAAGATGATTGTAAATTTGATTTTCTATAATAATAAAATATAATAAATAAATACCATCACGGGTGCCTATTTGGCTCCCGAGAACCATTTAAACGGCCTCAGGGTACCCAGCGGAGGGATTAACCCGTCCTCATATTCTATATTAATTAATTAATACCATCAAGGGTGCCTATTTGGCTCCCGAGAACCATTTAAACGGCATCAGGGTACCCAGCGGAGGGATTAACCCGTCCTCATATTCTATATTAATTAATTAATACCATCACGGAGGCCTATTTGGCTCCCGAGAACCATTTAAACGGCCTCAGGGTATACAGCAGAGGGATTAACCCGTCCTTTCGCTCATGGTATTCAGAGGTAACACCTAACAAGTGGCGAGCTTGTTGCGGTCTTTATGGTGAAATAGCCTCGTTGTATAAAACGGTCACCCATCCCTAATAACAATAAAAAAATTAAAATAAATGTAGGACAATTTACACATATTGCTCTGGTCACAAACTCAGCTCACTATGTGTACCAGAAACAACGAAATACATAACATTATATTTTATAAACACCCAGACCGTGACATAATATTTTTTAGCCATGGGTGGGAATCGAACCCACGACTATAATAATACGAATATAACGCCAAAGGCGCAACCACTAGTCTAAGGAGGCTGTCACCTCTTAGATGCCTAAATACTTTTGTAATGCATAAAGTAACCCTGTTCCACTATGTACTTCGTTTTGTATTTAGGCATGCTGATCTTTGACTCGCACTATAAAATTACAAAAATAAAGAAAAGTAAGACCTCTTACTTACTATCTTATTATTAAATACTTGTGATAAATTATTTTGAATATATTTTTATAAAAAATACAATATATTAGGCGATATTAAAATAATATTTAGCTCCGTAAAAAAGCGCCACGTCCACACCTCATACATATCGAAGTCTGACTGACGCTAGTATAGAAACCTTATGAAATCATTGAAAAAGGGCCGAAAAATACCGTTTTAAATTAAATATAAATTAAATAGTATAAACAATACAAATTACTTATAATTTTCTAATATATTAATATGTGAAAGAATTATTTTAAACCTATATCCCGTATTCAAGAGAATACTCATCATCATATAAATACAAATTAATAATGAAGAGTGATATATACCAACTATATATTTTTTATTTGGATAAGATAAGCCGTTAATTTTAGAATATTTTTGGAATATAGCTATTTGGCATTAGTTAACCTTAAATCGATTTACGACGTGGTAGATAGGTTTGTACAACGTGGTAGGTTGGTGTGTCAACTTATTTATGTATTTGTCGTCATGCCATGCAACATTGTTCGTCGTTCTATGTTTTGTTTTTATTAATGTTTCTTTTTGTACTTTAAGGCAACATTTTGTGTAACGCATTTGACATTTTCTTAAGTAAACAATAATAAAAATCGTAAGATTATCCTATTAATTATAAGGTATTCTTGGCAGATTAATTTTGATATAACAAGGTTCTATGACAAGTCAGCCATTACTTTCCATGTTACCGCTATTGTTATATAAAAACTTTGTAATATTTGTTACTTATAATATTAAAGCATATTTAATAGCATTATACAAACAAAGCTGGTACTTAAATAGTCAAACCGGTTCATAAGAAATTACATTACAGAATAATTCATCTGTGAACGATAAGCGAATCACCGTTACTATTAATAAAGCAATAACTAAACGTTTTACAATCGTAATGGCCTAAAAAAATGTCAAGTCAATGCTCAATGATGCAATACGAGACCGAACAGTATCTCAGGTTTATGCTTCGTTAATTTTCTACTCTGTGTAGTTGTATGAATTGAGCGAGATGTAGGCGTTCGACCTTGTTTATGTGTGTAACGACAATGATTATGCAATGAATGTAGATCATATTTTTATACCTAATGTGTGTTTGCCTCACTGAGGATTTTGTTTAAGTCGTTATTTTTTTTATTTTAATATTGCGTTTTAATAGTTAAATTGCACCATTCATATTTTAAAAAAAATTAATAAATCAATATAATTAGTAAATATCTCTTTTAAAATGCCCGTCTACTTGTTATAACGACCTAAAGAATTATTATAAGATTTTTTTTTTAATTTGTTTAACTAATGAAATTTTTTTTTTAACGTTCAATTAGACCCTTCTCGGTGTTCAAACATTAGTTACATGAATTGTTGGCATGAAACAAAAATTATGACATTTAGGCCATAAACTAGACACTATACTCATATATATACTACTAAGGGTACCAGAAACAATGATACCGTTACATATTATTTGTAAACCAAGAATAAAAATCATCCTAATATTCTTTGTCGAGAGTACAAATGTCGAGAGGTCATGGGTTCTGACCACCAGATAAAACGCAAATGGCGGATCCCAATAGATAGACCATAGAACCGGTTATATTAAATTACTTATATTATAAGATAACATTGTATCCCATCATCAGTCCTATCTAGATTTATTATATATTTTATTCTTTGGCTTAAATGTTTATACAGTAGTGCCATAAACACGCGGCCACGCAGTCCAGTATACAAATACTCTGTGTATAGTCGTGTGTGTACATTGCTTATCAGCGCATTATCGCAATGGGAACTCGCCAAATGACCTGATAATACTGCAGACTGCTACTGAAAACAAAATATAACAAAAATACTATAAAATGAGTGCCGGCGAAAAAGAACCTTGTGTTAGTGAAGAAAACTTTAGTGATAAATCTCTTGTTTTAAGTGATGACGTAAATTTAAGCAGTGATGATGAACGTAAAGAGACTTTAATTATTCAAAATGAAAACAACAATACAGTTGAAAGAACATATGACGATACAAATTTTATAGAAAAATTAGATTTGGATAATAAATCGAGTAATGATGTAGTCCAAATAGAAAATGAAACTAATAATGAAGACATTTTTATTCCAAACAGTAATAAAATAAATAGTAATGAAATAGAAAATAATTTAACAGATTTAAGAGGTGACGTAAAATTAAAAAGAGATAATAAACTTATAGATACTTTAGCAATTAAAAATGCAGACAATAATACAGCTGTGAAAGCAGATGAGACTTGCGAAAGTGTTTTTGAAAATATAACTGTAGAAAATAAAAATGTAGAGAAAATAGAAAACCAAATATTAGAACATAAATCTAGTGATGATTTAAGTACAGAAGTAATAGTTAATTTATTACCTAATGATGGTACCAAAGAATTTGAAAATCAATTAGATTTAATTGTAGACAATGATTGTATAGAATTAAATAACCAGAATCGAGAGGTAATTATTAATTACTATATCACGTTTATATTTTTAAAAATGTTAAGAGTTATACTACTCATTTTAAATTAATTGAGAATATTACGAGAATAGGTAATTTAAACTTATTATTTTTTTAATCAAACTTAGATTTACTCTAGTCATAACTCACAACCATCTATAAGATTAATTCAAACATTATTCCTACATAAACTTTAAACATATGTTTGACAGTGTCTATTGGCTGCTTATCTGATATGTTTATAATCTTTATAACTAAACTATCGGTACGTTCCGCCATACGATATAATTATTTTTATCTAATTTCCGTTGATTTCAAAATATTCCGTCTTTTTGAAATAAAATCAGTAAGATGTAACTACACATAACTAATAACGTTGTTTGCTTCGTTCAGTTGAAAACGTAAATCAATTAGCGATTTTTTTTTAATGGAGCGCGGCATGTGACTATATATCAACCTAATATTAAACAGACCTACAAAGTCCCTGAGTGGGGTCGATCAAATTACTGTTGTAAAAATATTGATCGCTTCCACTATGTCGGCTAAAGGATGCGGTTACGAAATGGGCGTTGACATGAACGTGCATTACGGGTCTATTTTAATAGACTCGCTGCTTTATCGTAATCAATAGCCCGTGGAAAGGAGACTACCGCCTCGACAAGAAATCAATGCCCTCCATCACAATTCCCAAGAAGTATTATTGAAACATAATATTATTATTCAAAAATATTAACTATTTATTAACATAATATTCTGTGGTAATATGTTATTATAATATTTATAATACTTTTTCCGTGATAATATTTGATATAGAGGTAAAAACGCAAGACTTTCTTGCGACGTGACTCCTTATTGCCATGTAATGTCTTACTTCACCAAATGTAACAATTCATTTTATTATATTGTATGACTTATCGTAATAATGAGTGTCGTTTAAACATGTTTTGTAATAACTTCGCCTGTTTAATGTGAAGTTAATATCACATTAATGTATGAACAATTTAAAAACCTTTAATTGATATACCGACATATTTGCTTACCGCTAAATACGAAAATAAGTCTTATCTGATTGTTTGTATTATTTTACGACAGTCACTGAACAATAGGCTATTTGACTACTTTTTGAAACTCGGTTTATTACATAATAAGCACACTACATGTATATATCCAGGATGTCTGCTCTATTATTAATAAAAATCAAAGTTAAAGTTGGAATTTCCACAATGGCGCTAAAAACGCTATGT
The DNA here is from genome assembly GCA_947458855.1 of Monopis laevigella. Classification (NCBI taxonomy): domain Eukaryota; kingdom Metazoa; phylum Arthropoda; class Insecta; order Lepidoptera; family Tineidae; genus Monopis; species Monopis laevigella. The sequence goes on along the minus strand of OX381577.1, from coordinate 12,842,322 downwards.
CGGTAATGGCGCAGAGTGTGACGTCACACGCAAGTAAACAAACAAGCCCAGATTAAATAAATAGAGAATACATAGGACCTAACATTAATCAGTCGATAAAACTGTGACAACAACCAATTAAATATGTTTTTGTCATAGATAAAATTGTAAAAAATATTCAAATTTATTTCGTGTAATCTACAAAAAATATACATAATTTAGTTTAAATTAAAGTGAAATATGTTTTTTTACGTCATTGTCTGATAGGATGACCACAATTTTTAGTATATTTTTAATGTAGTCAAATAGCCTATTTTGATATTTACATACATACATATCATCACGGGTGCCGGGGCGGAGGGGTTTTAACCCCACCTCGTCGTAGCTGATGGTATGAGTCTACACCGAACAAGTGGCTAGCTCGTCGCGATGTTTTGAATAGACTCAATAACCCATTTTGATATTTGCCAGAAAAAATAAAACTCGTAGTAAAAGGCGATTCATAGTCCATTTGAGCACCACTTTTATTTCTTTTTTTATTGGAGCGCGGCATGCATCTACCTAGTGAACAGACCTACAAAGTCACAATATTGTTCGCTTCCACTATGCCGGCTAAATGACGCGATTACGAAATGGGCAGCGAAAAAGACGAATTGCATTACGAGTACATTTTAATATACTCGCTGCCCTATCGTCAATTCAACTACGCATTTCGTAACTGCACCTTGAAAGGCGACTACCACCTCGACAAAAAATCGATGCAGTAATCTCCTGGAAACCGGTAAACTCACAGACTAAAACCGAAACATGACTTTGTGGTAATAAGTCCGGTCTTTTGACATCCTCCTCAAGACCTTTACTATTATTTTTATAACTCGGTAACTCATTTACTTCTCGTAATTCGGTTTAAGGACACGCCAGTTGCGATCACGAAGTGTACATTCCCTATACAAAATTGGCACTGCACTTTCCATTATTTCTCCACTACTCTTTGTCGTAGAATTAAAATAATATTTTTGACTATCATTGTATTTATTCATCTTTCGGTTGATGTTAAAATGTTATTTATTATATATAAAATAAATAACATTTTATCATCAATCGAAAGATTAATAAATACAATGATAGTCAAATAATACAAAAGTACCTCATGTTACGTTTACCACCATAAAAATCATAATTAAACTACGACTAACAGCCAAATTGTAATACTAGAAGAACGTTTGTATGGGACGTAAAAAGGTCTGGCAAAACCCTAAGGCCCTATCTATCATATATTCCAGGGCTGGCGCAAACCAAAATCTCGAACTGTTATGCCTCCTGGCAGCAACAGTGGGGCCGCTAGATCTCCTCCTGATGCAGCTGACAACAGAGATGAAGAAAACGCTCAGAGTAACAAAGTATGTATTAGTTAAGTCACAGAATAAGCCTTGGTATAGAACTTTTAGTATATTGCATCAAGCTTTTATTTTAAAAGAATATAAGAAGGGCCAATATCCGCACCGATGCAAGTTAGAAAACTATTCTAAAATTCAAATTAGTGCCTGTTGCTAAGACTTTTTAGATGTGTGTAGTAGTCCTGTAACCCTGTACCCCTAGTGTGAGTTTTCTTACTATTACTTTGCATTTGAGTTAACTAAAAGTTGTATGGGAAATAGTTCAGCGCTCCAAGCGGAAATTTTGAGAACTAAAAATGCGAGCGTGTAATTGGTCAAAATGTTAACGCAGTAGTATAGTTAACGCGAAAGTAAATGTTAAAAAAACTCACACTAGAGCTACTGATGTGAGTTTTCTAACTATTACTTTACGTTTGAGTTAACTAAAATTTGTATGGAAAATAGTCCATCGCTCCAAGCGGGAATTTTGAGGATTAAAAATGCGAGCGTGTAATTGGTCAAAATGTTAACGTAGTAATGTATTTAACGCGAAAGTAAACGTTAAAAAAACTCACACTCGGGCTACTGATCTAATAGAAGAAAAGTTAAATTTACAAACTAGGTACTAACATCAAAATGTAACAATAAAATTAATCTAAATTATTAAACATATTCTCAGAAAAAGCATTAAAAAAAATGCATAAAATGCAACATTAAAAATTATTTATATCGATGGCTATTTTATTTTTATTAAGAAGTAGGTACATTTTTTATTTATTTTCTTCATATATTTTCAGGATAAAGATGCCAAGAAGAAAAGTAAAAACAAAGAAGGTTAGTTATTTTTATTGTTATAAATTTTATTATTTTTATTAACCAATTATTATTAATAAAATAAAATAAATAATTGATTGCCATATGTTTATTGTTTCCTTTCATGCTGCATTTGGACAATATTTAACGGTAAATAAATATTTTTATCAATCAATATCATTTTCTTTGTCAATGCGAGCTTATTCATTTTTAATATTAATAATAATACATTAAAAAATATTCATTGCAATATCAAATTAGCTTGTTAAATTTTATTTTCTATTATTATCATTAATTTGGGTTCTGTTGCACTAACTTATTTTATAAATATAAATATCATCACGGGTGCCTTACGGCGCCCGTGACCGCGTAGACGGCCTCAGGGTACCCAGCGGAGGGGTTTATAATCCCACCTCGTCGTAGCCGATGGTATGAGTACACCGAACAAGTGGCTAGCTCGTCGCGATGTTTTGAAAGACTCAATAACTCATCTATAAACAGTTTCACAAGTTGGTATAGTGATACCGGGACCGACAGCTTAACGTGCACTCCGAGGCACTATAGTGGTGTTGTCAAACAAATGTACATATTTTTTTTTTAGTAAAAACTAACTCACCGGGATTCGAACCAAGGACCTAAGTGTTTTTAAGTCCAAAGTCCAACCAACTCGGCCACCACGTATGTAACTTATTTAACTTCAACAATAGTAACCTATTAGCGTAATTCGTGAATACTTGGCGGCAGAGTTGGTTAGACCTCAGATAGAGGGTGCGTTCGAATTGGCTTTCATATTAAAAACGCGAACAAACGTAATACATTGCTTGTTTTATTATAATACCAAGATAATAAGATAATGGAAAACATTCAATGGACGACATTTAGTGGCGTTTTGGGCAAAAATAACAAGCAACTCGAACGCCGCCTTAATATCATTACAGGTTTTATGTCCTCTCCGCTGGATACCCTAAGGCCGCCTTGGCGATATTCGTTAGTGAAGATATTTACTTACTTAAAATTCACTTAGGCCACAAGTTCCAATGATACAAAGTCCCATGCTATATTTCCATTAAAAAAAACTTTTACACTTAAAATAAATATGTAGATGCTTTTGTTTGATAACTACACTATAATGTCACGAATAGCACATTCAAGTTGTCGGTCCTAGGTTCAGTATACCAACTTTTGCATGTCAAATGTTCAATAAAATTAGAACACCATTGAGCAATGACGAGGTGGGTATAAAACCCCCATGAGATGATCTCGCCGCGGTCACAACTCATTTACACCGGTAAATGATAGTCAGCTTTAATTTTTTTTATTGGAGCACGACATGTGACTTTGTATCTACCCGGTGGTGAGTAGACCTACAAAGTCCATAAATGGGGTTAATCAATAATTGAATTGCATTACGAATATATTTTAATATACTCGCTGCCTTATCGTCAATCCAACTACCCATTTCGTAACCGCACCCTGAAAGGAGACTACCACCTCGACAAGAAATCTATGCAGTAGTCTTCTGAAAACTGGTGAACCCACAGACATAACCGAAACATGACTAGGTCACTGGGACGGTTTTTGCATCTGTATGGGCGGTGGTAACAAGACCGGTCGGTCAGCCTATGGAAGTTATAGAGACCTTCCTCCCACCTAAAAATTAACTAATAATAGTTATCAAACAATTAAAATCAGTTAATGCAACAGTCCCAATTTCACCCTAAATTCCACTATAACATATATTTTTCCTCTATCCAGTTTCACCGTCAGTGCTCATTGAAGGAGTGTTATTTCGGGCCAGATACCTTGGGTCCACCCAACTGGCCTGCGAAGGTCAGCCCACCAAGGCTACCAGAATGTTGCAAGCCGAAGAAGCTGTATCCAGGATTAAGGTCTTTTATTTTTGCCTACCTACTTAAGTTAATTAATTTAAGATTAATAAATGCCAAGAGTAATCAATAATTAAACATATTTTTTTGTAACTTTTGAAACAGTTATTTATTTATTTAAATACTTTATTGTACAATTAACAAAAGAGTAGGTACATAGATGAATTTAATTCCTTAGGCATTTTTATTATACGAAGATATGCCAACAATTTAAATTGAAGTCCAAAAATAGTTTCTATGGTTACAATAAAATTTAAAAGATAAGTTTAATTATTAGAAATGGTAATAATTTTACGGAAATTATTTCTTCGTGTTACACAAGTATATTATATTACCAAAAAATATATATATTTAATATTTGCGGGTACGAAACAAGCAGCACTGTAAGTATTGCTGCTTATTCTACAACCGTATTCTTATATAGGAAACTGTAAGAATTATAATCATAGAAATACAAAGTCGATAGAAGTACAAGCCTCTGATGTAGGTATCAGAGGCTCTATCATCTAAAAGAGAAAAAAAAAAAGATTTTAATATCACGATGAAACTACAATAGTACATGTCTATTTTTACTAGCTATTTCTATCTACTTATTCTTGTGTTAGGTAATTATAATTATACTGAATGATTAATAACTTATTTAGTAACGTCAAATCACATACAAATAATTATACTAAGAATTAATATTTTAATCTATGAATAAAATATTTCTATGAAATTTGACATTACTATCCCCAGTATAAGTTATGCCCTCTTTTGGTCGAATCAGCCCTAAGTAATCGGAAATTCGGGTGCAATTATGATACCTAAAAATTATTTCAAAAATATATTTCTGAATATTTTTGAAATTTAAAAAATACCAGATTCCCGGGGTTCTTATATGAAAATATTAAAAAATATTCGTGAAGGCATTTTTTCTCGGAGAAAAAATAAATTTAGCTATAATTGTACCCAAATTTCCAATCAATAATGATTAATCAATATTAAATTAACAAAAATTAAATTACAGACTTTTACAATATTAGTAGATACCAAATATTTATTTTTCGCTACTTTTACAGATTGCATTCTCATAATTTATATAACAAAGATTATTGTCTAGGTTCTTGCCGGTGTGAATCGGAACAGTTGTCTTTTAATTTATTAATACATATCTAATTGTAGTTAATATTATAATACTTTAATTTTAAGCAAGTTTGAAATCACAAATATAATATATTAATTTTTATTAAAAAAAATGTGTTTTTTAGTCCCACAAAACCTATAGTACCAGAGATTTTATCCAAAAAAAAAAAAAATTTCCGATAGAAAAAGATGATATAAATTAGAATTAGTTGTACTTCCATAATAAAAAAAACTGCTGTTACATTCTGTGTTTACCTTGATAAATATTATATCAAATATTCGTATTTTAAACAAATTGGGAGGAATAAAAGCACTTCCATACTGTGATTTCAAACTTATTCAAAATTAAATTAGTGTCATGAGAATGCTAGTAAATATATTGTATATTTTTTTATACCCTTACAAAACCTTGTGTTCGTCAAAACTTAGTACAATAGCAACCTGCATATTGAAGTGTTCGGTTATTTTTCATGATTGGCCCCAGAAGCTCAGACTAATTGTGCAAAATAATAACTATTTATAAAATAAACAGTCGTATGTACACAAAATTGTTTGCCAAACCATCATCGCCTCTGTTGAATTGGCACTAGAGTATTTTTTTCAGTGTGATCCCCACCCCTCGCTCCGTCCGAGAAGTGCGACGTCCTTTTGGCCGGCTAGCCTCCTTGGGAATGTGTTTTGCTCTCTTATCGCTTTACGCTCCGCTTTTGCACTATTTCTGCCTTCATTTTGCATTGACACATTATTTTTATTATTGAAAGGTAAGGTTTTTTAAGAATATTTGTGTCATTCTCGTCCAGGCTTTTTCAGTATCTTATAGCATGTTCACTTATAGTTTCGTATCTTCTGCACATTACCATATTGATATACTCGTAATATTGCTGCACACATTTATTCAATGTTTACGTGTACCGATTCACACGGGATTATAAGGACGAGAAATGCACTTTAAACTACCACACTAGCTTCTTACGCGACTAAAATGGAGCCTTACTCTAAAATGATTAAGATTTAATTTTCTTTAATGATAGGTCTGCTTTCATACTAACTGAGAATTTCGCCTGCTTCTCACATACCATCAACGTGTTGTCGATTCAAATTGTTTTGCTTGCTTTTGCAATGTTTAACGGGAGTTACGGTTTTAAGCTTTCTATTTAAATTAAATCACACAAATCAGCTTAAAAATAAATTGTATCTAAAACAGTCTATAAGAGTCATAATATGTGCTGCATGCCGATGTGTAATTCAAGCTTAAAAAGCAAGCTAAACAATACCTCAACAATCTGGCTCGAAGGACCAAATAATATAATGCTTAAAATTAACCAAATAATATAATGCTAAAACTCTTATTTTTTTAACACGTTGACTGTCAAAAATAAATTAAATTCTTTTACAACTACAACCAAAACACGTCTAAAATAATAATATAAACACTATATAGTTTAGGTACATATCGCTTAAAAGTAACAAATAGAATCTAATGTTAGTCGAGAACTCTTTTAATGATGATATATATATATATATATATATTATTTAAAAAAAAAACGATAAGTATAAAAAAATTTACTGTTGTGCGTTTGTCTTTTAGCGGCAGAAAAACTTAGATTGTTATCTATTTTCTCTAACGAGTCAGTATCTACGGTTAAACGAGAGTAATTTCCATGGTGTAATATGAAATCTATATAACTTAATAAGAATCAAAAAATGTACTATCGTGCGTTTGTCTTTTTTATGTTAACATATTACAGTCAATTTGTTAAAAGGAAAGTTTAGATTTACAAAATATAATGCCCGAGAAATCTTAGTCATTTCCTCCATATCAACTCCATTTTGAGTCGTGCTCGAATAAAAAAAAATATACTAAAAAATGCATTGATGAGCTCAAGCCGCTCAAGGAACCTTTAAAGTGGCAAATAAATTTATTATTATATTATTAATATCAATGGTTAAACAATTAAAAAAAATATTAAATTCGAATCTCGGTGTGTACCAATGAGTTTATAATTTTTTTAAAATATGTAGGTACATTTGTTTGACAACACCTAGTGCCTCGGAGAGCACGTTAAGCTGTCGGTCCCGGTTTCATTATACCAACTTGTGAAACTGTTTATAGATGGGTTATTGAGTTTATTTAAAACATCGCGACGAGCTAGCCATTTGTTCGGTGTAGACTCTTACCATCGGCTACGACGAGGTAGGATTAAACACCCCTCCGCTGGTTACCCTGGGACCAACAATTAAAACTTAACGTTCGAATTAGATAGAACTATAATATTTGGGAGTTTAACAAAAAAGGCTGGACTTTCGAGGAAATGGACCAAAAATGGTGTTCTCCAAAAAAAAAATCGAGTTTGGAAATAAATGAGGAAATGACAAAGATGTTATTTTACTTGTATTGGTGTCCAAAATCTTAAACGACTCGAGTCAGTCGATGATGGTATGAGTGAAGGGGGTTAGCCGGCTTGTGTGCAGTGCGCAGAAGGTCCATATTCGGGAGTGTACGCCGCTCCAGCCGCGGTGTTTCGATTGACCTTCTTGGGGTCCGTTGAAGTAGACGAGGACTCTCGCAGACGGAAGAAGAGAGCCAAAAAGAACATGGTGGAGGAGGCAGTCTCTAAGATCAAGGTGGTTTGGCTCACAACTTTGTTTATATAGTTAAATTGACGACACAAATTAATAAGGCCAGTAATGAATATTCAATTTTTTTAAAAATCATTGGAAATATTTTTCGCATTTTAAAAATCTAAAGTTTGTAACCAGATTTTTTATCTTGATTTTATAACTTATTATACTGAGTAAAAGATACTTTGTCTTTATTGTATGAAGAGTTTTTGTTCAGTAAAACGTATTTATACACTTTAGTTCTTGAACATGTGCTTTAGTTCTTATGTGCTCTGTAATTTTACTACTCATTGTTATTGTTTCATTGTTAATCGTTTTTTTTTGTTATGCTGCAATGGAATTATAGGCTTTGGTAAGTATATAATATAAACTTAATATTAAATTAAAAAAAAAACAAAAACAAATTTATATTTGTCTCGCCTGTACTCATTTAAATGTCCAAAGTGTCCATGTTAGCCATTTTCTATTCTCACTTAACTATTTTTTGGTTTGGATATTTTATTTTCTCACCTTTTATTTTGTTTTGGTATGGCGGCCAAATGGTGTCGTGAGAAATTTACAACAGAATATTCTGTCCCCACTTTTTTAGACAAGTTATTTCGGGGCCCTTTGCAATTATATTTACTTCCATGGGTTTAAGGCATTTCTCCAATATGACAGAAAATTGTTGAAGTTCCGTAATTGAACAGTGTAATTAGAACTTAGCTAATCATCTCGTCTTTTATAGTTCAGTTATTTTTTAGTGACCTTATCAAGTCCAGGAACTTTGAGTTCACTCCCTTTTAACGTGGTTTAAAGGTGAAACACGTGATGGACCTGGCATCCGCACGGAAAACCACTGATAGCTAAGAACAGTCTCTCTTATGAAAAACAAAAACTGTTCTTATAAATATGTTTTTCTTTTGTTCTCACAGGCACCAGAAGGAGAAAATCAGCCAAGTACAGAAGTGGACTTATTTATCTCAACCGAGAAGATAATGGTGTTGAATACAGAACTTAAAGAAATAATGATGGACCACGCACTGCGGACGATATCATACATCGCTGATATTGGGGAATTAGTAGTCCTCATGGCCAGAAGAAGATTTGTTCCCCATGAGAATGATTCTGATCAACCCAAACTCAACCGTACGCCCAAGATGATATGTCATGTTTTTGAAAGTGAAGAGGTTAGTAAGACTTTTGATTTTGTTGACGTCCATACAAACGTATTTCTTACAACTTGGCTGTTAGTTGTAGTTCAATTACTATTTTTATGTTAGTAATTGTACTTAAAAATCTTTCTGTTGTAATAAATACTTTTGTATTATTGATATAATATAAGGTTTTTCTTCTTCCGATATAAAAATAAGTATGAATTTGTCCACAACAGAAAAAAAAAATTACAATGACTGACAAAAATATAATTTTAATTCTGAGTTAGTGGAGATCGACTGAAAGTGCGAAAGCTCATTTTATATGGAGAACGCAAACCAATGAGTGTTCTGTATATAACTAATAATATATTTGGAGAACGCAAACTTTGCGATTGCAAATGGAGTGTTCTTAATATGAACATATCAATTTTTGACAATATTAAAATAATTTACCCTAGCTTTATTAGAATTAGATGTAAAATTCACCTAAACATCTCAGTGATATTTAATTATATAATCGTTAGTGATATTTAATTATATTGTTCAGGAGCTACTCAATACTATTTTATTAATAAATGAAAATTTACAGGCGCAATTCATAGCTCAATCCATAGGCCAAGCATTCCAAGTAGCCTACATGGAATTCCTCAAAGCAAACGGTATAGAAGACCATAGCTTTGTCAAAGAAATGGACTATCAAGAGGTTCTGAACAGTCAGGAGATTTTTGGTGACGAACTCCAGATGTTTGCCAAAAAAGAGTTGCAGAAAGAAGTTGTGGTCCCTAAAGCGAAAGGAGAGATTTTGGGGGTTGTAGTTGTGGAATCTGGTTGGGGGTCGATGCTACCTACTGTGGTGATTGCTAACTTGGCACCGGCAGGAGCTGCTGCGAGGTGCGGACAGCTTAATATTGGTAAGTAATAAATATATTATTATTTAACCTGTTGTGTCCCACTGCTGGGCAAAGGTCTCCCTTCTCTCCTTCCATCTCTTCCTGTCTTTAGCTGCCCTGGACCAATCCTTTGAAAAGGTGTCTTGCTCGTCTCTCCATCTCCTCCTGGGTCTATCGCGTTATCTTTTCCGGGCCTGTGGCAACCACTTCGTGCCCACAATTCGCCTGGCATTCGATATACGTGGCCGACCAAGTCCCACGGCCAAGTAATAAATATAAGTATATAAATATCATCATGGATATTGAACGGACATGGGTCTTAAATACTGGTAGACACTCAGCTGTACGTGATTTTGATACAATTATTAGGTTGGCAAGTAAACATGTATCTACAAATAGAATAATGAAGGATTTGGACATACCTCTGAAGCAGCCTCGTCTCTTTAGAAACACAGATTTCACTATCAAATGGCTTTAGTTGCATTTTTTTTAATTTATTTATCACCCGGCACGGGAGCGATGTGTACACGTATCTCTTGCAGTCAACGACGTGTCGAAGTCGTTTCTTGATACGTTTTAAACCAGGCAAGGGGTTCGGTAGGAAATAGGAATTAAAACTGGGATAGGAATAAATTATTAGGACATTTATGGCTGAACAGATTTCCTCGCTCAAAACCGCTTAGTCAGCCTCAGGGTAAACCCAGCAGATGGGTTTAAATCCCACATCGTCGTAGGCGGCGGTATAAGTCTACCTACACCGAACAAGTGGCTAGCTCGTCGTGATGTTTGGGTCGACTGAATAACCCATCTAAATTTTATATGTTTGTGTTTTTATGCCATAATTTTTTGATTCTGTTTGTTGATTATATTATTAAATTTTTCATATTCCCTATGTTTTGTCAAATTTAGGATGATAATTTTGACAGCTCACGCCTCTGTCGTATTTTTTTTTTCGTAAAATAGGCTATAGATAATGTCGTAGGTACTTCATTATGGGTAATAACTTATATTAGTAAAGTGCCAGACATAACGATTAATTAATTTTTTTAATTGTCAAAACATTGATTATTGCCAGTCATATAATATTGGGAGGGCTTTTACGCTAGTATTAATAAATTATTAATTCAATAGAAAATTATATAGTTAGTTTTGTATTATAATCTAAAAAGCAGTTATATCGATTCCAAGCTCTATGAGAATAATAATCGAATAAATTAATTAACGATTAAACACATCCCAACTGTGAGCTTTCAAAATTATCATCCTAATAATGATTATATAAAAAAATTGAGTCGATGGAACGCACATCGTAACCATGGAGATATAGATAGGGAAGCACCCATGTTCTTTAAATCGCATCTTCAGTCATGAGAACAAAAAATGGCCGCCGCCATACAAATTAAAAAAAAGTGGGAACAAAAGCAATCACTGAACGTTGATTGGTTGAACAGGCTCGTAATATATCGGCTCGTTTGACATTTCGTTTTATCGGCCATTTAAGGCATTAAGGCGGCTCCATACATTGTTATTAGTTTCTTCATCGTAACATAAATCTCTACGCTACAGCTGTTATATTTGACATTCCAATCTTCTATTCCTTAGGTGACCAAATAATAGCAATTAACGGTGTGAGCCTGGTCGGTCTGCCACTGTCTACTTGTCAGACGTACATCAAGAACTCTAAGAACCAGACCGTGGTGAAGCTGACGGTGGTCCCGTGCGCCCCCGTCGTGGAGGTTAAGATCAAACGACCCGACACCAAGTACCAACTCGGGTTCAGCGTTCAGAATGGTGTTGTAAGTATTTTTTCACTTCTCAATCTCCGAAAGTGCTTATTTGTGCAGGATATAGGCTGCACAAAATCGAATTTTGTGCACAAGGGCATTAACGTATATACTCATAAATGTATAGAATCTATATTAAGGCAAAGAAAATGAGCCATACAGCCAAACAAGAAGTTCATAGATAGAATTTGTTATTTTATAATATTTACTTAAATTTATTTGCCTTATGTGTTTTTTAAGACTTAAAAACAATTTCTTTCCCCGCAATCGAAGTGAAAAGCAGAGTTTATAACTCGTCCACAAAACCATTTTATCCTCGACATTTTTGTACACTTGTAAAATCTACTATTTTCACACACCTAAAAATAATCATGAAAAATATATTCCAAAACACTGTGAAATATAATCGCGTATCAATTGCGTTCATATTGCACTTTAGCGTTGCGTAATGCATCTTTAGGTGAGAAGGTCTTTATGACTTCGTAGTCCTAACCAAAGACCTAGTCAAGTTTCGGTTTTAGTCTGTGTACCGGTTCGTATGGTTATTCGTCTGTCGCCGCCTGTTTCGTAAACGCATAATTTAGCCGGAGGAGTGATCAAATCTATTAAACAACAACTAGTTTATCGATCCTATTTATGGATTTTGTAGTTATTTTTACTAGCAATTGTATTACAGTCACATGCCAAGTTCCAATAGAAAAACAAATACCAGTATAATTCTAGTAAATGTTCTGAATGTTTTTAGATCTGCAGCTTGCTTCGAGGAGGCATAGCAGAGCGAGGCGGCGTTCGCGTGGGACACCGGATCATAGAGATAAACTCCCAGAGCGTAGTGGCCGTGCCGCACGAGAGGATAGTCAACCTGCTTGCCACTTCTGTAGGCGAGGTAACCAAATATACTCTTTAGGCACAACTTCATATCTTACGAAGCCAGTAAAAGGTTTCGCGATCTCGAACGTTTAATAACGTATAAATGTTGTTTTCAGTAATATCAAAGTTTATTTTCAATGAAAAAGAACGTAGAGGTGTAAATATTACTTACTCGATCCTAATTAGATAGTATTTTTATAAAAAATATATTAACTTTTAAAATAACACCCAAAGTTTAATTTACGATTCTAAAAATATTACTTTGGTTCTCATTTTAAAACTAAACATATTTTTTATAAAGAAATTATGTAATTAGGATCGAGTAAATAAAATCTACACCTCCAATTTCCTTTTTTCCAAAAAAAAAACTGAAAACAACAACATTTAGACGTTTTTTGACGCTCAAGTTCGCGAATCCTTTTCCTGCCCACTTAAGGACACTATTCGCAATCGCGAAATCTGCGTATTCCATGCAAAATGTGTTTTCGTACTTCCAGTATCACTGACTATTTTTTGCCATAGATTTTTTTCTCAGTCGTATGTTGTATTTTTATGTGTAGGGTTTTTTTAAACAGTTTTTTAAATTATAATACAAAAATGTTTATTACAAGAAGACTCTTAGCCACAACAAAAGGTTTTTGCGTATAATTACCAACATAAAAATAATAATTGAACTTAGACTAACGACTAAGTTGTATGTGATATTGGAAGTACGATTGTATGGGCGTCAAGTCGATTGCATAGTCCTTAAGGTTAGCAGGTAGATAGTAATTAATAATATAATAAATAAGAGTGTCTTATGGCATCAGTAGCCCTAGTGTGAGTTTTTTTAACGTTTACTTTCGCGTTAACTATACTACTACGTTAACATTTTGACCAATCACACGCTCGCATTTTTAGTTCTCAAAATTTCCGCTTGGAGCGTTGAACTATTTCCCATACAAATTTTAGTTAACTCAAACGCAAAGTTATAGTTAGAAAACTCACACTAGGGGTACAGTGTACCTAGTGGAGATTTTTCCTAAATCGTCTAAGCCGATGGTATTTTAAGTCACCGAGCAATTCTCGACAATTTTTCTCGCTCTTTCTATAAAATATAATTTATGTAATAAATCATTGTTTCTGGTACACATAGTTAAAGTCTAGAGCTTATTTTGTGACCAGAGCAATATGTGTAAATTATCCTACATATTATTATTATTAGATTGAATATAACACATGCACAAGTTGGTATGAGTGAAACTGGGACCTACAGCTTAACGTGCCCTTCGAAGCATTATAGTAATGTTGTCAAACAAATGTACATAATATATAATATGTGAGACATATCACACATATACCCTGGTGAAAACTAGCCTAGCTATATGTGTATCAAGAATAACCATTATTACACATATTTTATTACCAGGCAAACAGGAAACGTACTAATTTTGTTTTGACATGAGTAAGAATCAAATCCACGACCTCCGAATACAATGCCAAAGGCGCAACCAAAGATCACGGAGGCGGTCACTAAGGCTTTTATGGTAAAAGAATCGACTGCTTAAACTTTTTTTTATACAACACTCCACCATGTGATCCTTGCATTATTGCAGATCCTGATGAAGACCATGCCGACGTCCATGTTCCGGCTGCTGACCGGGCAGGAGAACCCCGTCTTCATATAATGGGACCGCCAAGCTCTCACAAGTGCCTGCGATCGTTCACTCACTCATGCTATGCTAGTGCGACCTAAACACACTTACATTTGTATTTTATCTTGTACCAAAACAAAATATATATTTATTTCAGCGAAAAACCTTAGCAATAATCAATCAATATCATCACGGGTGCCTTACGGCGCCCGAGACCGCCTAGAATAATAAAAGTACATAATAAAGCAAAAAAAAGTACAATAAGTGGCAGTTTTGTTGGCGTTACACTGGCACTTAAACTAATTTAATTGGTGCATTAAGGTTGTAGTGTCAAAACTTGAACTTGACAGAATTACGCGAAAAGCTAAAAGCCATATCCAAGAAATAAAATATAAATAGGATGGGAGCAACGATACCTTTCCAAGATGGCCGCCCGCTATACAAACTCAAAACAAATATTAAATTCAGCAAAATCGTTGATTTGTTTAGGTGAGAACAGAATATGTTTGGCATTTCGTTTTATAGGCCTTAGGGTGGTTTTGTATATAATTATTACTTTGATGGATGGGAATGGACCTGACAGTCGCCGTCCCGTTCGGTCGGCACTGAAAGCTTTTCCTCATATTAATATATATATAGATAAGTTTCGTAAAATAGTATACGTTTTTTATCTACTAGACGTTCCATGAAGGCTCACCTTTTTGTAGTAAAATAGAATGTTATAATCATATTTCAACTATATTCTTAAATTACATAAACATATATATATATATATCATTATCAAAGTGAATTACATAAACATATATATATCATCATCATAACCTACGTATTTTTATAATTATCATTGCTAGGCTATTTATTTTGTTATGTGCTATATAATATACAAATGTAAGAAAGAGACAAAACAACTGATGATTGGAAATTAGACTTAAATAAAATATTATATTACGCATAAAATATATAGGTACTAATTTATCGTATTATTATCATTCCATAATCGGTGTGTTTATATTAAGGTCGTATTTAGTAGAATTTTGACAATATTATAGAAGCGTAGTGCAGAATCAAATAGGCATATTTTAGAAAAGATTTGATTTTAGTAATTATTATATTTGCTATGACTATTCGCAATCAAGCAGTGTCTATAATAAGATTCACAATCTTATTATGGACACTGCATTGCAAAGTCTGTGTTCTCTATACAAAAAAAAACTTTCGCAATTTCAGTATTTTTCGACTAGTATTTGTCGCAGAATTAAAATAATATTTTTGTCTTTTCTGTGTTGTTTTTTTTTAAATAGTATTAATTATACAAAAAAAAAAAACGTCAGAAAGATTATTGATTACCAACAGAGCCCTTAAATATTCAACGTGTGGGGCCAGAAATATTCACACACATAATATATAAAAAAGGTCTTTCAAATCTTATTAATAATTGAGTTATAGCAAATCTAATAAATTGCTAAAATAAATGATGCACAACAGCGCCATCTGCACGACGTATTCCGCTGTCATTTGGAATTATAAATACTCAACACTGCATCACTATGGAATAAGTGATGTGATGATAGGTTTCGAGTGCTTTCTAAGCTTTCGTGACTAAGTAAGTTAGTTAAGTACATAAACATAAGTTACATAGCACATCTGTTAGAATTTTGTACTTTTGTCTCACAAATCGTACTGAAATCGAATCGATTGTTTTTATTCAGAATTTATACAATATTCCATTCATATTATTGGCTCAGTCTACATAGTTTACATTGTCGTTTTTTCTTTCTATAACCGCCATCTTGTTTTTTTCACCAACTTAAAAAAGAGGAGGTATGAGGTATAGATATATTTGTTTTTTTTTAAATATGCATCTTAATGACAATAAAATAACTACTTAAATCTTAAAATATTTAATTTTAAGTACTAACTAAATTACCTATTTGGTAAATTAAATGTACAGTCGGCAATAGCTTAGGTTATCCATTTTTTATAGTTCTTTCTCGCTCTAACACTAAGAATTCGCATTCGACGGGAGCAAGAAAAATAATGGCATTGGGTAGTTTGACCTGTTGCCGACCACATCATCATTTTAATAATTAAATATACACATTAACGGAACATTTATGGAGTACATTTGTCTGTTCGCTATTAACTGCTGCTGGTGATCAAATAATTCCTTTAATTATCAATATACTGACAATAGTCTTTGATAAACATCATCGCGTCTTAAAACATTAGGCAAAAGTACAAAATCTAACTTAAAAAACTGTTTTATTAATTAATTATACGTGTATACTTACTAATAATTAAAATATCAACACCATTCATATCCGCTTAGTTATCGTGTATCCGCTGGCTTATATAACTATTTCATTTTATTATACACATTCCGCAAATAATGCGATATAATGGTCACCCTAATGCCTTTAATTGATTAATCGTAGTGACCAAACTTCACTAGAATAAAATATTTTTATATTTTCCATTAATATATCATCCAAATTATGTCCTAATTTTTCACGCTTATTTATGAAGCTATAGATAGACGCTATTTTATTTCAGAAAAAAAAAAATTGTCTATATGGTTATATTTGTCATCCATCATTCCTTTTATTTGGTATTACTAAAATAATTAAGATTGAATGTGATTTATTTTGTTAAATAAACGTTTTATTATTTATTTAAATATTTTAAAGTCAATACTTTTAGATATTGTTTTTAGTTTAGTTTTACTAACATTATGAAATTAAATATAAATTAATAATTTTCTGGGCTTTTAAGTGTTGACCAAATAAAGACCATTTTATACACGAAATAAGTATTAATCCTCCAAATAAAGCCCAGGTTTTTTATTTTATTTACTTTATACTTCTTCAGGAATAGTTTAAAGGCAGTTTAATTTGTTTAAAATTATAATTATTCAGCTTAGATAGATTTATTAACAGATGAATTGATTAGAAACTTATATAGGGTCAACGTGGTTAAATGTAAACAGAGGTAAATAAAAACGCTTTCAATTATCCCCCCATTTTAATACTTTTTCATAATATTTGCCACTGATAATTCAAAATGGCCGTCATAGACCATAAACTATAAATGCGTTCCGAAGCATGCAGAAAGTTTTAAATGTTATATTGGAGTAATAATTGGAAGTGTTTATATTAACCCACTTTGACTATACTTATATTATAAAAATAAAAATACGGTGTTATCTCATGTAGCGTTTCGAATGATATATCATATTTTGTAAATTTTATTGTATCGCTATACTATATAATAATAATACTTATATTGTGTATATCTATATTTTAGCTTAGGAGCTCTGAGGACGAGTCTAACTGTGTATGTATTGGAGTCATATATTATTGTATAGGTTGTTTCCCACTACACAAAAATGATGAAATACCCGTTATATCAGCAACAGCAACTTAGGGTATACAGGGTGACTTTCGAAGGTTGTTCTTTGGGTTAATAAGAGGCTCTACTGATCAAATCGAACAACTTTTCCCATGGAACAATGTGTTGCAAATAAAAAAAATAGATCTTCATGAAAATAAAAAAAAGTTGTTCAATTTGATCAGTAGAGCCTCATATTGGCCCAATGTCACCCTGTATATTAAAACTATTTGCCTGCTATTTTTCTATGCAGTTTCTGTGTAGTGGAAAAACACCATTATGTTTGTAGTTTTTCTAAAATGGCAGATCAAATCCAATGATACCAACGTAAAAAAAAATATAACTAGACGACATACAAATAAAATTTTAATATGAACTGTCATTTTAGTTATTGTATTAGAAAAAAAAACTTTTGTATCTTAAAATTATAAAGTTCATACATATAATATAGTCTGATATATAATTTATATAGCTAGCTGTTGTGTATAAGATTTATTTACAAATCACATTATTTATCATGCAGCCTATTTACGCTGACCATGTGTAGGTACATTGTGAATTAACTAATATCCGTTGTTGTTCTCATTTTCAAGAGTATTATTCTAGTCTGCATTAAAGTTAAGAATAAACTGAACAAATTGATATTATTGTCTATTATTTTCCTACCTAAAATAAATTGTGTGCAATAACTAATAATAATTTCAGATTTTCCTTCTAGGACTTATCGCATTATTATTTTCGGGTGGTATTCAGAAATTAGATATTCTTTGAAAATTATGAATTAAAACATTGTATCTTTTTTAAGTTACTGGCCGATGAAAAGTGCCGTCAACGATGCCTGAATTAAATAAATCAGCTACCAAAATGTTTTTTCTCAAGCAAAATTTTTAATCCCTCCCTCGCCACGACATGAGGGGTGATTACGCACACAACGCTAAACTAAACTATAACCCATATGATGCAATCATACTTCTGACCTGGTGACATTGATAAGGTCATTTTGGTTAAAGTTTAGCTTAACGATGTGCGGCGTAATAGGACTAAAGGGTTCTACAAATTACCTATCTATCTATTCTACTCACTCGTCCTGCCAGCATCACGTAACTCCGGCCGGATCGTTTAAACTAAGCAGTCTTGCGAAATGATAAGTAAAACGAATATCTACAAATGCGTCAGAAGTAACTCTATGACTCTTATTCATAAAAACTATTGAGTATTTTAGTTAATATGGTCTTTTATCTCTAGTTAAATATGGATTTCATTGGTATAAGAAAAAAAAACGTAATTTTAACAGGGTGCATAAAGCAAATCAGAAATCTAGATCTCCGATTATGAGAATACCTTCCAACAAATATACCTATAAAAAAACACTAATAATACAAGAATCTTTAGAAGTACCTAACTGGCTCTTTAAAAAACGTAATAAAATGTTGAATAAAATGACGGTCCTTCAAAATTTTCAGAAAAAGTAGTCGTTAATACTGTCATAATTATGATGATGTCGATTAGGGTAGACCGGGTACAGTTGTAGCGGGGTACGGTAGTACCATTGCGAATATCTCTAAAACTAAGCGCTGTACATTTTTGACTTTGAGTCAGGGGCCCGCTAGGCTTCCCGTCAAACTGCCAGCCTCGTGGGAACGCAGCTCGACGAGGACGCGTGTGACGGCGAAAAGATTTTAGTGCGCATCCAAAATAAGTTTTTTCGATCTATTATTTTTAGTCATAACAAAAAACTAAAGCACTATTTTCTACTCAGTATCAGTTTAAATGTTTTGTATAATTGTTGGCCTTACATTATAATCGTATATGTGTAGTGTCGAGCTCAATTTCACGAGAATTTGAGCCTTTTCGTCAAAATGACCCAGAGGGGACAATTGTAACAATTTTTCGGGGATGGTTGTAACCGTACAACTGTACCCGTGATTCAATGAACCCTATCGCAATACAAGCATCGCTATGTTAAGGGCGGATTATACATAAATATGGCCAGGGTCCAGGTGTAAAACAACAGACCCTAAAAACTTAAAGGGGGGAAAGTAACCTTCATATATGATAACTTTTATTATGGAATCAAGTATGAGTACTTAAAAAAACAGCTGTTGTTCGCAAAGGTGGTGGAAGGAAAATCTTAGGAGTGTCTGATGATGAGGCTCTTCGATGCTCATGCTGATTAAACTGCAAAGTATTACCTCTCCCCGCGCATTACGGTGAGTCGGTAACACTACCATACATTTATGTAAACCTTCCCCTCGACCCTCAATAACAGAAAGAGCACGAATGAGATTATACCTACAATTTAGGCAGCAAAACGACTTTCGGGCCAAAACTGTTTTCTACCCCTAAACTTTAATGGATTTGAAAAAAAATGGTCTCATTTTATTAGAGAAAATAAACGATGAAAGATAAAAAAAAAATGTAGACGTTTTCCTTTTTTTAATTTTTTGCCTTATAATTTTATAGGAATTATTTTAATGTGAGGGATTTATTTTGCGATTTTATTGAATTTCAGGGGTTGATATTATTTTTCCTACACCAAAATTTTAAATAATAAAAACGTACGAGCCTAGATATAGGTCTTATTTATAACGCCTCCAAAACTCATAAAAAATTATGAATGTTTAGTGGGGGGTAACAGTTAGTACCAAAAGGTCGTGAATGTATGGGAAATGTTTGATCGGACTCCGCTCTTCACTAGGCCGACCGACCGGTTTCTAAATCTTTTTTCTTTTTTTTAAATATGTAGGACAATTTAGACTGCTTTGGCTTTGGTCACATACTAAGGTCTAGGCTTGTACTATGTGTACCAGAAACAACGATATAAGAAAGAAGAAAGAAAAAATATTTATTTGCCAATTAACACACAATATAAAATGAAATAACATAAAAACTAAAATAGATAAACAAAAAAACAACAAATATGCACATTTTAATGTACCTACCTATACCAAGGAAACAAAATTCATATGTATGGTGGCAAAAGAGTCATCAGCTCAGCGAAGGCTATATAACTCATTGAGTTTTATAGTGCTGATTTTCAGCTAATGCCCGCTGGTAACCAGACACATAATGCAAAGTCACATTTACCTGTTTCAAGTAAAATAATATATATATATATATATGCCTGGGATGGGTGACTGCTTTATACAACGAGGCTATTTCATCATAAACACCGCAACAAGCTCACCACTTGTTGGGTGTTGCCTCCGAATACCATCGGCGAAATGAGGACGGGTTAATCCCCCCGCTGGGTACCCTGAGGCCGGTTAAAACGGTTCTCGGGAGCCAAATAGGCACCCGTGATGGTATTATTATTATTAAATATATATATATATATATATGCATACCTATCATATACATATAGTATAAAAGAATATAATAAATTAATAAATACACTGTAAAAATAGGGCTAAGTATTTCCAAATTAATTATTTATTTTCATTTCTTTGAGCTGCCTTCTGAGAGAGTAATAAGTAGTCGTTAAGTTTCAACTTAAAACCTGTGACGGATTGCATTTCCCGAAATGGAGAAGGTAAGTTGTTCCAAATTTTGCAACTGCATATCGAAGGCTTCCGCGAAACGCAGACGTTTTGTATCTGGGCACAGAAGATTTAGGCTACTACGCGTATTAAATGGCTTGGGTTCACGAGGCCATCTCAATTTATCATTAAGAAAGTTGGTGACGATTGCTTTATTACGCCAAACAAAAGAGAAGCCAAATGGAGTTCTCTCCGGTCACACATCTTATGGGAATTGTGTGAGTTCAAAAAAGGTGTGATATGACCCTTCTTGGGATAGGGTAACAGAAGCGAGCACAAGCGTCTTGAACTCTCTGTATCGACCTTTTAGTTCTCGACAGTTGACACGGACCATATACGGTGTTAGCATGATTGAATTTTGATAGAACAATAGCTTCGCAAAGCTTTACACGGGGGGGGGGGGGTGGGTAAGTAGGTCCAAGTGCACGAAGTTGGACTAACAGACGCACACCTAAAGTCCGAATATACATGTCCACGTCACCATCACCGTCTCTGGCCGCGGCGGACGGTAGGGCGGTCGAGACTGCTTGGTGGTTAACCTGCCTTATGCAGGTCATCCCCCCTGGGCAATGTTGTCGGCCAGTGAGCTTCGTGCAGCTGTCATCCACCTCACGATACCGACAATAGCAGAGTATATCGGGCGCACTGCATTACCTGGCCGTAGGAATACGCTTTATATATCTTATCTATGCACTTATTGATATAACTTCTCCTTTCCTGCGGACCATTCCTCTATGCATCCAGGCGGGGGCTTCTCTCACTCGGGGAAGAGCTCCTAGACAATGGAGATGGCTTTATAAATATGTATGCAAAATATAATGTATCTATTAATATTTATATAGTTATATACTTACTATTATATTACACTCATTCACATTTTAATACATAATTGTATGATATAATAAACCTTCCCACAACTACTCACAATCACTCCTTATATATAATATACAGTACACTTCGCTGTGGATGAGTAGTGGGTGCTTATCTATAGTTTATAAATATATATATATATATACACACACAATGCCCACCCGCGTGTTTGTGCCGTGCGCGGGGACCCGTAAGAGAGGATGAAGGAGTCCTGGTGGTTGAGTGGAAAGGAGACCTGTGGAGGTTGTTTCCTGACTGCAACACACCACTTTGGTCCGGATTTCTTTCGACACGAGCGGTCGCAGATTAGCCAACTGTGATCAATCGGCTGCGGTGTCCGTCAGACGGCCGCCAGGCGAGCCCTCTGGGGTATGGGGTCTGCAGTCGGCAGTGCATGTCTTTGGTTTCATGTACTGTTTAGCCTCGCGGATAACATACTCTGGAAGACTATATTCTGTTAGTAGCCCTGGTGCTTCTATAAGCATCCCCGACGTTGAGGACTCCATGGAGGGTGGGGAACTAATGGGATGAAGTATTGTAAAATACCCCATGGATTTTTTTTCATTAAAAAAAACCAAGTCAGCCCCTAAGGCTGAGGTTTCCTCTGCGGAGGAAGCAAAGGCGCCTAGCGCAAAGGATTTTTTTTCATTAAAAAAAACCAAGTCAGCCCCTAAGGCTGAGGTTTCCTCTGCGGAGGAAGCAAAGGCGCCTAGCGCAAAGGCAGAAAGCTCACAATCAAAAGGATGGGCCACCGCTACCGGCAACGGAAGCAAAGGTCTATCAGACAGTAAGCTGAAGGAGGGGGCCACCGTGGCCTCTACCAGTGGCATTGTAGTGCATCGTGGTGGTCACAGGGAAGGGACACTTAAACCCAATACTGGGAATAAGTGTCAGTCCTTGGGCGGGCCAGATGATACTGCTTCTGCTGCTGGCAGAAAGCAAACGTCCATCCGGAAGCCAGGGCGCCGGTTTTACTAAATCTGTTATTCACAGGTCTAACATAGAAGGCGCAAAAAACAGAGGAGGGAAAACTGCAATGCCGCCTATTAAAGGTGCCCCCTTGGGGATGCAGCGCCCGCAGCAAGGTACTTCCTCAGGGAAAAAAAACCCCACCTTGAACACCGATCTTTGGAGAGTGGTTGACACTATCGTGGAAGACCTCAATGTGAGGCGAATAGTCCTTATGGACCACGACTCCGCTGAGGTAATCCGCGAGAAGGGTTACCACATCAAAACCAGTCTGGAACGAGACTTCTTTAAGCTTCTGGAGGAGAAGAAGCCAGAGGAGGAAAGCAAGGCCTCAGAGAAGCAACCTGTTGAAAAGGTTGAAGAACCAACTTTACCTACCACCTCGGTGAAGACAGCAGAGTTGCTAGTCGGAAACGTCAGGAGCAGAGGAGGGCCCCATGGAGGTCCCAACCAATCCCTAACACACAAGAAACAGACACAAACACACGCTTATCAAATTACATACACACACACACACACACACGCATACTCAACTCACATATCAGAAACACATAAATACACGCACTTTAACGTACACAACATATCAAAAGACACAAAGGGGATTATCAAGAATGACGGACTCCATAAAAAGGTACCTAAATTTTGTACAAATTAATTTACATCATTGTAAATCGGCGACTGCCCTTATGGCACGAGCACTTATCGCAAATCAATATGATGTTGCTTTGATACAAGAACCATACCTCTGTAAAGGAAAGGTTAAGGGCTTGGATAACACAGGTGGTTATACACGGTGACTTTGAAAGGATGTACTTTGGGCTAATATGAGGTTCTACTGATCAATACGAATAACTTTTCCCATGGAACCATGTGCCGTAAATGAAATAAAATATTGCCTTCTTAATACAAACAAGTAATGTTAAAATGACCATTTTGTATGGGGAAGCCAAATTTTTTTTTCATTTGCGGCACATGGTTCCATGGGAGAAGTTGTTCGATTTCATCAGCAGAACCTTATATTAGCCTAAAGTACATCCTTTCAAATTCACCCTGTATACACCAGGCTAACGATGGGAATATTAGAACTTGCATTTATGTCAGACATGGCATACATGCAACAATACTAACTAATTTCTGTCACAGGGATCTTACAACAATAAAATTAATATCTGGAGAAGGTCGGATGGATACATTGATAGCTTCTGCCTATCTGCCATACGAAGACAAGGAGCCCGTTACACCTAGAATTGAGAACTTAGTGAAAAGATGCTCTACAAGCAACGAGCACCTCATTATGGGATGTGACGCAAACGCTCATCATGTTGTCTGGGGAAGCACAGACAACAATACAAGAGGGGAAAAACTACTGGACTATGTGGTAAGTTCTTCCTTAATAATTTTAAATAAGGGTAACAGGCCTACCTTCGTTAATGCTAGAAGGGCCGAGGTGTTAGATATCACAATGACCACAAGGAATACAGTCTCTAACATAGAAAACTGGCACGTGTCTAATGAAATATCTCTTTCTGATCACAGATACATATGCTTTAGGTACATGATGCAACATAACATTGAAACCGTACAAAGAAGGAATCCTAGGAACACCAACTGGAAAACATACTATAGTGACTTAAAGGTAGAACTAGGAGACAATAAAGGTAAGCTCAATTCCATTATCGATTTAGAATTTGAAGCGGACAGGATTAAGAGAGCAATCAACAAGGCATGGACAAATAACTGTCCGGAACAAAAAAAATTGGCTAAAAAGGTACCTTGGTGGAACTCAGATTTAGCTAAGCTACGCAAGGTAACCCGTAAGGCTTTCAATATCGCTAAAGCAAGAAATGATTTTAGTGAATATGCACGGCTATTAACAGAATATAATAAAGCAGTGCGAAAGGCAAAAAGGCAAGCATGGAAAACACACTCGAGTCGATTGAATCGGTATCTGCCATCATGAGAATAATGAAGGCAATGGCTGCTACAAAGGCCAATCCACTTATGATGGTAAGGGACGAAAACGGTAAGTTAACGGAGACTGGGAAAAGTACACTAGAAATAATGTTCAAAACACACTTTCCAGGATCAATCATAACTGACAACCTAGTGGAAAACTTAAACAGTGTCAGTGAACAGGCAGTACATACCACTAAACAAGATTGGGAAACTGCGAAAAAAATTGTAGACGAGCATAAAATCAAATGGGCCCTGAGTAAATTCCAACCATATAAATCACCGGGTCCTGATGATATATATCCCATTCTACTACAAAGGGGACTGCCGATACTGAATTCTTACATTAGCAGACTATATAAAGCATCTATTGCATTCGGATATACGCCGAAGCAATGGAGATTAGTTAAGGTAGTATTCATACCGAAACCAGGTAAAGATAACTATGAAGAACCAAAGTCATTCAGGCCTATAAGTCTATCATCTTTCTTATTGAAAGTACTGGAAAAATTATTAGATAGACACATTAGGGAGGGCCCACAAATAAGGACTCCTCTTCACAGACTTCAATGTGCCTATCAGCAGGGAAAGTCGACTGAAACAGCACTTCATCATGTTGTTAAAAAAGCTGAAATGGCATTGGAGAATAAAGAAGTATGTGTAGGCATATTCATAGACATAGAAGGAGCATTTGATCGCACAATTGAAGGGATCGATAGTGCCTCAAAAAGACACGGCATAGAACCAACCATTTGCAGATGGATACAAAATATGCTAAGGGGTAGAATTGTTATATCAAAACTACTAGGAGAGGAAATGAGGATAACTACAACCAAAGGATGCCCACAGAGTGGAGTGCTCTCTCCTTTACTGTGGAGCCTTGTTGTGGATTCAATTCTTACTAAGCTAAATGTTGGCCCATATAAAACAATAGGATACGCCGATGACCTAGTTATACTAGTAAACGGAAAATTTGTGGGTACAACAATTAGTGTAGCACAAAAGGCACTGGGAACTATTGAACAATGGTGTAACATACAACATCTATCAATAAACCCGAGCAAAACAACAGCATTGCTGTTTACAAAGAAAAGAGATCTCGCGGGATTAACATCTTTAAAACTGTTCTCTCTTACACTTATCTCAAATACAGTGGTCAACAGAGGTAAAATATCTAGGAGTCATTCTGGATAAAAATCTCACATGGAGACGACATGTTGACATGGCAATTAAAAGGGCAATAAGAGTCTTTGCTATGTGTCGATCGGCATATGGCAGATCATGGGGATTAAAGCCAACAGTGATGAGGTGGATATACGATACCATAGTGGCACCTATGCTGATGTATGGAAGCATTGTATGGTGGCCACGAACTAAGCTTGGCACCTGTAAAAAGGAGCTAGCGAAATTACAACGATTGGCATGTATGTCCATATCAGGCGCCTTTAGAACAACACCGACGGCAGCAATGGAGGTTATACTAAATCTGAAACCTCTACACGTGTTAATAGATATAGAAGCTAGGAAATCACTCTATCGTCTACAAAATAGTGACGAGTGGTTTCCAAATATGCCTCAAACTGTTCACACAAAAATGGATACTAATAAAAATCTCGATAGGATTCTAGAAATGTGTGCTGACAACATTTCTACTGTTCGAATATTCAAAAGGAACTATAATATATACTTCTCGTTACGGGAGGAATGGAAAGTTGGCTCTAAACTGGACAGTAATTGTCAAAACTGGTTTACTGATGGATCAAAGATGAACAGGAACGGGTGCAGGAATACATACCAAAGGTTACGATATTCTTGTAAGCATGGGCCATTACAGTTTTCCAAGCGGAGCTGTACGCAATAATTGTATGTGCAAAGGAGATCCTAGATAGGAATTCTCACGGAGAAACTATCAACATTCTCAGCGATAGCCAAGCGGCACTTAAAGCGCTGAGTTCATATGAGACGAAATCTGGTCTGGTCTTGAACCGCGTTAAACTGTTGAATAAAATCGGTAGGAATAACAGGGTGAGACTAGCCTGGGTTCCGGGGCATACGGGAATCGAGGGAAATGAAAAGGCAGAAAAGAACTGGCTAGAAAGGGATCATAAACCCCTTTTATGGGACCTGAACCATTTATTGGCATACCTAGTAAAATAATAAACAATGCACTAAAGGAGTTTGCCAATGAGAAACATACAACTTGGTGGTCAACTCAACAAGGCATAACACACTCCAAGTAATTCATTGGTACAAAGGCAATTGGTCTGGATAAGATCTGGAAGTTTAACAAAACACAAATAAGGCTACTGGTGGGAATCTTCTCGGACATTACACGACATATAAACATCTACATACAATGGGAGTTAGAGACGATCCCAGATGCAGATTTTGCTCTGATGAGCTAGAATCAATGCAGCATCTACTGTGCCAGTGCGATGCAAGGGCCACACACAGACTAAAATACCTACAACAGGCTTACCCGGAACCGGAAAGATACAGGCTCCTCAAACTGGAGGACGTCCTCAAATATGTCTGCAGCATATTCGAGGATGGGAAGGGCGAGTGAGGGGAAAAGGACTGGGTAATACACAAAAGATCCCACTGGGTCGAAGTGTCCTGACTGATGTCAGCCCCAAAAATTAATAAGATAAGATAAAGCTTTACACGAATGCTGACAGCCAAATAACTATACAGAACCCTAAGTCTGTAAAAACAATTTTTAACAACCTCGGTATGATGGTTTTCTTAACGGAGAGAATACCAAGATTTCTCGCCTCTGTCACACGTTCGATGGGTCGACCTGAAATCATCACTGAGGGAGTATGCGATTCCAATTTTGCAATGAGTTGTCTAGAACCCAGAACCATAAATTTCGATTTACTGGGATTTAACACAAGAGCATTCAACATAGACCAATCAGCTAGACGATTCAAGTCCTCGTTAATTCTCTCCGTAACTCCGCTGATGTCACGAGGAAGAAAGGGTGTATAAATTTGTAGGTCATCCGAATATAGAAGGTAGTCATATTTCACACTATTTATAACATATGCGCTGTATAAAATAAAAAGAAGCGGGCCGAGTATATAATAAGTATAATACATAGGTACTATATTTTATAAACACCCAGACCATGACAAACTGTACCGTCGAAATCCCTAACTTCGCCTACATTTTGACACATTATTAAATTTTACGGCTAAATTTATAACTTAATGTTGCAACACTGTTCTAAACAATATTTGTTTAAGACTTAGCTCCACCAACAGAGCACGGAATCGCTGCGCGCTGCCCGTAGCGGCGCGCGTGGATTCCGTGCTCTGTGGGTCACCTCTAAATGAAAAACGAACTTATAATTAAGACTCTAAGGTAGAAAAACCGATCGTAAAGCAAGTAGGCGAAGATTGGAAATTTTACGTAACTTCGCCTATGCTATGTAACTTCTATGTATCAAAGCGTTCATTGGCTGAAATTTGTTAAGATTATTGTACATTAAAAGTTATCAATAAATACATTTATCTACATTCAAAATCATCATCATTTTCTTGAATTTGATATTACAGGCGAAGATAGGCATGGACATCTCACTATTTTCATATATATTTTCTTTATTAATTTATTTTACGGCTCTGGATACATGTCCTTTTGAGCCAACTATTTTCATACAAACTTGATAAATTGTCTAGGGCTGTCAAAAATATTGATTCACTATATAATCTAATAAGCCTCAATTATTATAATTTTGAGATCCCTGTAAAAACTCGTTAAAACCTGTAATATTGTTTTAATTTGTTAAGTGTATTTTAAATCGCTAAAAAACACGTTTTAGGTTAAAAAAAAAAGCTCTAAGGCCCACAAACATTTGTTGTAATATCACCGTTCCATACAAACGTTGTTTTTAATTGAATAACGACATTGTTTTTATGGTACCGGATGAAAAATATGTAGTTGATAATTGTTTTCGATTTAGTATGTTTACAATAATTGGGTTTTAATTTATTGTGTTTTACAGAAATCATATTATAAACCTAGATATTTGCCATGCGATATTATTTTTAAAAAGTCATACAATTAAATAAGTATTCTCTTTGTTGAATTAAAAAAAACGTATCGTTGTGTAAAAATACCTACTTATTTCAACCATAACTATATGCAGCTGGTTATGTATATACGAGTATATAGCGAGTCGTATCTAAAAGGGCACTTATTCAAAACAACAAATAATAGGAAAAGAAAATGAAATAAGGAGCCTATCTAGGGAACAATAAAAAAGGCGTATGTGGCGCATCTTGTATTTCAGAATTGATATGAAAGCTGAATTTACAGCCCTAAAGTTAGTCCAAAATGAGTATAATGTTAATTTTTAACAATTTTGACCAGGGCCGCCATTATGAATTTCGAAATTAATATGAAAATTGAATTTACATCCATAAAGTAGGTAAGTCGAAAACGAGTATAATATCGATTTTTTACACATTGACCAGGGTCGCCACCTTATATTTCATAACTGATTTGAAAATTGAATTTACAGCCCTAAAGTTAGTCGAAAACGAGTATGTAACGTATGTAACGGTTTGGTTGTGTGGAAGGTTTTTCTTTTATTAAAACTACAACTTCCAACCATTAGCACAAATAAATTTATTTAGGAGTAGGTTACAAAAACCCGTCTGAATTATTAATTGTCACAACCCGGTACTCTCCTGGGCTGGGCCGTAGATGGAGATAGGCTTTCGAGGTCGAGCTGGCGTGGAAGACGAGCGTCGCGTCGGTGAGGGGCGCGCTGGCTGTAGATGATGGCCGCGACGAGGGTTGTGTGGAGTAGGTGCTGGTAGGAGTAAGCTTTTTCTTTCTATCAGCTGATTGTAACGCCAATTTGTACTCCCAATCTTGTTCCCTGGAAAGCACATTGTTCCAGCATTATGGTATGTCCAGCTTATGTTAGTTTCCGACCGATTGTGACCGATGCCGAGCCTAAGGAGCTACCAAAGAGTGAGTGAAGTGCTCGTGATCACAATCAGAACGGATTTACAAAAGTAAGCTGAAGGCAAAAGCTATTACATTATAAATGGTGTCTACATGACAAGTGGCGGGTTCGAACCGGCCACATATGCAATAATTAAAATTGATGATAGGCAGGCATACAAAATAAGCAAACAGCGTATGCATAATAAAATTATAAATACATGTATCGTATATAAAAGTAAGTACCTGTAATAACATAAGTTAAAATAGTAAAAATTACAATGTATGGTCGGCAACGCATCTGACTTCCCATTTGGAAACTCGAGCTTTGGTACAAAGAAATAACGTAACGGTATGTACTTACAGTTTGATGCGTTGCCCACCATACCATTCCAGAAAATTCCACATACAAAACTACTACTACCCACATAAATGAGCAAATGTTATAACGTATGTTCACCACTTACCCAACACAGGGGTGCGAAGAAGACGATAACTTTTATAATTTAAAGAAACCTTGTTAAATTAGCTATAGTAAGTTAACACTACGCAATACGTGCGTACAAAAGCCTTCAATAGGAGAAAACAAATGAGACGTGTGACGCCTCTGGAGGTTTCGAACGAATGCCGCCGGGCGGCGCCTGCGATCGCCGTAGCGCGGATGGCCGGTTCTGAATATGACGTCACGCATTGTTTGCGACTAAAAGTACAGTCAGCTTCACATTATATTATTAATTTTATAGAATTTATTATTAAATTAATACTATTTCAAAATTTAATTTATGTAACGATACCTATCAGTAATTATGTTATTAATAATTATGTACAACGTTACATTACCGCCTCGCGTCGCGAAGGATTTTATTTCTAAAAATAAAATCCGCAACAAAGTGTCGTATATGCATTCAACTCGCATACATTCACTCTATCATACTTCACGCATTCATTAAAATGGCAATAAATAATTTTAAATATTGACACGTCCTTGTAAAATAAAGGGCACCATATATGGTACGATGGTGACCTATACAAATACTTAATAATATGTTATGTTATAATTAAGACACGAGTTATTAATGAACGATTATTATGAAATTATTATATTTATTGTACATATATTTTTATTTATTAAGACCAATTAGTTTTAAGTCCTTTATATGCCAGGTGCCTAAATCCTTACCTGCCATATCTTGCAGAACGTAAACCAGTGGTGATTTTTTAGCTACAATACGTGATTTAATGTATTTAGGGGCTAATTTCTTACTAAAATTTTTATCCTTATCACTTAAAACATAAGCACGTTTCATGACGATATCACCGACATTGAATTCAGCCTGTTTACGACGCAAGTTGTAGTGAGATGTATTTTTAACGTGAGCATGCCAGAGCTTGGCCTGTACTTCATCAAAAATTGAAGATAGGCACCCTATGTTCTCCGCATAGATGTCACGAGGTAAGAACAGAATTTCATTACCTAAGTCTGTGTCAATGTAATGAGTACCACAAGTTACAAGTTCTCTGCCATATACCAAGAAAGACGGCGTAAAACCTGTAGCCTCATTAACAGAATTATTAATTGCACACTGAACCTTTGGAATAAAAGTGTCCCAAGTTCTGTGATCAGATTCTACAAAAGTGGAAATACAGGTAATTATGGTTCTATTATAGCGCTCAACAGTGTTAATCTGTGGCGTATATTTGGGCGTATAATAAATATTGGGAATTTTATATTTAAAAAAAAACTTTTTGGTTGTGCCACTTATAAATTGACTACCATTATCAAGAAGAATTGTTTGTGGTATGCCGTGGACGAGAAAAACAGAATCTTCTAAAATCTTTGTTATGATGTCCGAAGTTGCTTTCCTTATGGGAAATATGAGGCAATATTTCGAAAAACAGCAAGTCACAACAAAGATATAACTATTGCGTTTTCTACTTACAGGAAGAGGACCCATGAGGTCAATCGAAATCATTTGGAAAGGGCGTGAGCACTGTTTTGATCGACCCATTTCACCTAAGGTCTGATGATTTTGTGTTTTATATGATAGGCATTTAAGACAAGATCCAACAAACTTCACTACATCTTTATGCATACCAGGCCAGAAGTAACGTAAAGAAATTCTATTATATGTTTTATAAACGCCTAAATGTCCAGCCGTAGGCTCTGAATGGTTTTCCCGTATTACCTTATCACGTAACTCACTGGGAACAACCTCTTTCCAATCAAACTCCGATGTTAATTTACATTTATTTTTACACAACCTATACAATGAATTATTTTTTACAAGAAAATTAGGATAATTTTGTGGTTTATTTATACAACCATTATAAATAGTTTCATACCAACTATCATTAGTACTTGGGTAAGTATTACAAGTATTTATGAAACTTACAGGAACAGCTCTAGAAAGAGCATCAGGGATTATGTTGTCTGCTCCACGCCGATGTTTAATTTCGAAATCAAAAGATGATAGGCGGACGCCCCAACGAGCTAATCTACCGGTCGGGTTATTTAGGGAAAGAAACCATTTTAAAGCACTGTGATCAGTAAAGACAGTGAATGTCTTTCCGTTCTCCAAATAACACCGCCAATGTTCCAAAGCAATAATAACTGCAAGTGTTTCACGCTCCGTGATGCTGTAATTTCTTTCTGGAGCTGTCAATGATTTACTCATGTAAGCGATTGGATGTTCCTTACCGTCGATGGTCTGTGTCAGCATAGCGCCTATACCATAATTGCTTGCGTCGGTATGAACTTCGAAAGATCGATTGAAATCTGGACAGGAGAGAACAGGAGCAGTGACCAAGCACTCTTTTAACTTCTGAAAGGCAGAATCAGCTTCGGATGACCACTTGAATGGTGGTACGCCCTTTTTGTTACAAGTCAACTTATTCAAAGGTCCTGCTATGGAACTGAAGTTGGGAACGAAACGACGGTACCAAGTAGCTGTTCCGAGGAAGCGTTTAAGGTCTTTCCGACAAGAAGGTGTCGGAAAATTTAAAATGGCTTCGATTTTGCCGGGATCAGTCCGTAATCCACAACTGTCAACAACATAACCAAGATATTTAAGTTGAGAACGAAAAAAAATTGACTTTTCCAAGTTTATCGTAAGGTTGGCTTGTTTTAATTTTTCCAGTACCCGCAATAAAAGTGACACGTGACTGTTAAAATCCTTGCTTACGATTATAATATCGTCTAAATATGCGAATACGTGCAAATCAAATTCCCTAAACAGGAAATCAACTAAGCGTTGTTGGGTAGCCGGGGCATTTGTCAAGCCGAATGCAGTCCTCTTAAAACGCAAAGTGCCTCTGCCTGGTATATAAAATGCAGTTTTATCCCTGTCCTGAGGAGAAATAGGGATTTGCCAGAAAGCCTTTGATAAGTCGATACTAGAAAGAAAACGAGCGTCTCTAAGGTTATCGAGTATTTCTGAAACATATGGCAAATTATAAGCATCTCGTTTAGTTACATTATTTAATTTACGACTATCAAGACAGAAACGAGGCTGACCATTTTTCTTATTTACAATTAGGACAGGGGAAGACCACGCGCTTTCACAGGGCTCCACCACATCTAGAGCCAGCATCTCGTCTACTTGTTCGATCAAAATCCGTTGCTTTTCAGGAGACATACGGTAGTAACGTTGTCGAATCGGTTGAGAATCTCCGGTGTCGATGTGATGCGTTATTACGTGTGTCTCACCTAACCCTTTAATATCGGCAGAAATAGCTTTAAATTGATCAATTATATTATCAGCTATGTTCTTTTCTGATGAATTTAAATTATCGTAACCATGAATGAATGTCTCTGGAGGAGAATGAAGGTTACTGTCATTATCACTGGTAAAAGAGATACTATTTAGATATTTAGGGCATAGTTTAAATTTTCTCCAAAAATCTATGCCTAATATATTATACAGTACCAATACTGTCTGTACATACTATTTACAGACAGTATTGGTACAGGAATAGGACAATATTTTAATTATAATTTAGATCATTCTGTGACAAACTATTGTATGCCAGGTAATAGTTTTAAGAATATTGTAAAATCCATTTCCTCCAAATTTTACAATTCTTATAGTAATATAGTTATTATGGTAGGAAATGGATTGAACACTAGCAAAAAAGACTTGTTGGACAGTGTGGATCTTTTGTCTGAAATTGGAGTAAGGAATGTTACAATATGTACATTTCTTTATTCAAACCAATATTCCACCACACAGAATAAACATATACATTATTTAAATAATTGCATGTATAATTTGACATGTTACAATAATTTGTTTACTTTATTTGATATTAACAAATTTGTTAAGAATATTAATATGACCCAGGATAGCTTTAAACTACCTATGAAGGTACAAAAAAGTATTGCTACATTGGTAGCCAATAATATATTATTAAGTATTGACTCCACTTCATCATTTAGTACTAGTACTAATAATGTTGTGGTACAACCTATTTTAAACTTATAGATGTGACAACAGAGAAGGTCAATTGTAAACTTACCTTAATACACCAAAATATACAAAGCTTCTCTAGCAAGGTTCTTGACATTGAATTATTAATTGAAAAATATGATTTAGATTTGATGTGTTTTACAGAATCCTGGCTAAAAGCAGAGAAAATGTGTTTCAGTATAAATAACTTTGTAGTTGCTAGTTTTTTCAATAGAAACTCCGGTGAGGGAGGTGGATCTATTATCTTAATTAAAGAATCACTAAAATGCAAAGAGCGGAAGGATATTGTAAAACTATCAGTCGAACGTGTTTGTGAGATCTCATGTGCGGAGATGGATACTTATATTATTCTATGCATATACAGACCCCCCGCCTCTGCATTATCTAATTTTATTACTATAATGGAGGATGTCCTGTCAAAAGTATTTGACTTAAATAAACAAATTTTTATATGTGGGGATTTCAATATAGATATTTTAATAAATAACAGCGACAAATGTAAACTAATATCATTGTTTAATTCCTTTAATTTAAATTATGTATTCATGGAGCCAACTAGGATCACTTCAACTAGTCGGTCTTGCATAGATAATATATTTACCAATTGTTCACTCTTAAGTAATTCTGTTATTACAGGTGTGCGTTCTGACCATAAATGTTTGTTGGTTAGCTTTCAGTCTCAAATTAAACCCATAAATAAAATTATTAAGTACAGGCCGTTAACAGTTAATAGACTCAATTATTTTAATGACAACATAATAAAGCAAATGTCCAGCTTCATATATAATATTAATCAGCCAGATATTACATACGCGAATCTACATAAAATAATAGATCAAGAATTTAATAAAGTATGTCAAATAAAAACAAAAAAAAATAATGAGAAATTAAATTTTGCTATTTGGGCCACAAAGGGCATTAGAATAAGTAGGGATACACTTTATGATCTATATGACAAAAGATCATACACATCTGACCAAAGTTTCCACAATTATGTTAGGAATTATTCAAAATTATTTAAAAAAGTTTGTATCATAGCAAAATCTATTTATATTGGATCTAAAATCAAACAGTCAGATAATAAATCCAAGTGTGTATGGAAAATGATAAACACTGAAACTGGAAAAAATCTAATTAGGCAAAATAATATTTCAATTAGACATAATGGAGTTATGATATCGGACAATAAACAAGTTGCTGAGTTATTCGAAGATTTTTTTACTAATATTCCATTACAAATCACGAACAGTATTGAATCATCAGCTAGTACTGCTAAGGAATTTTTAAAACAATATATTAAAATACCAAAAATACCTAATTTTACTTTTAAACATGTCACAAATGAGGATATTCTTAAACACTTTAAAATGTTGAAAAAGAAGCAAACTGAAGATGTATGGGGGTTGTCGGTCAAAGCTATAGAACCAATCATTAATACTATAGGACCGGTACTTGCTGATATTTTTAATGGGTGTGTTAATGAAGGAATTTTTCCCGATCTTATGAAGAATAGTAAAATAGTTCCCATATTCAAGTCCGGCTGTAAGGCAGATCCAAATAATTATCGTCCTGTTTCTGTCCTGCCAGCCTTAAGTAAAATATTCGAAAAAATAATTCTCGGTCAACTTTTAAGTCATTTTAATAGAAATAAATTGTTACATGATCAACAATACGGGTTTACAAAAGGAAGAAACACAACAAATGCCGGTACAAGTTTGATTGCGGAAATAACCGATGCATGGGAAAATTCTCAGGACCTCGTTGGTGTTTTCTGTGATCTATCTAAGGCGTTTGATTGTGTTGATCATCAAACTTTGTTAGATAAGTTAGAATTTTATGGTATTCGCGACTCAGCTTTAAATCTATTAAAATCTTACCTTTCCAATAGAACTCAAGGTGTTAATATTGATGGCTGTCTATCCGAAGGGGTCCTTGTAAAGATGGGTGTTCCGCAAGGCTCAATTTTAGGACCATTCCTCTTCCTAGTATACATCAATGACCTTCCACATATGGTTCAGGAGATGGCGCAGATAGTGCTATTTGCTGATGATACATCTCTACTGTTTAAAGTTAGTAGAAAAGATAATATATTATCATCAGCAAATGACACTCTGGAAATGGTTTCGAAGTGGTTCACCGCGAATAATTTAGTTTTAAATGCTAAGAAAACTAAGTGTCTAAAATTTACGCTCCCCAACGTAACTGGTATTAATTCCACAGTGAAGTTAGGTGGTACTGATCTGGAATTTGTTGACTCCACTGTGTTTTTAGGGATCACAGTCGATTCCAAACTACAGTGGAAAGCTCACATAAATACTCTATCAAATAGATTGAGCTCTGCTGCATATGCAGTCAGAAAAATCAGACAATTAACTGATGTTGCAACAGCCAGACTAGTGTACTTCGCCTATTTTCACAGTATAATGACGTATGGTCTTATAATGTGGGGATCCGCGGCAGATTTTGATAGTATATTTATTTTACAAAAGAGGGCTATTCGGGCAATATATGGCATGAAAGCTCGTGATTCTCTCCGGGAAACATTTCCTATGATTGATGTACTGACACTACCATCTCAATATATTTATGAGAATTTATTGTACGTCAAGAAAAACTTAAGTATGTTTAGTAAAAATGGCGACAGGCATAATTTAAACTTAAGAAATATAGATAAAATTGATATTCCAAAGTTTAGACTGCAAAAAACTAATAAATGTTTTGTCATTAACAGTATAAGGTTATTTAATAAATTACCTAAAAGTATTATAGATTTAAGTGAAATAAAGTTTAAAAATTGTATTAAACAAACATTAATCCATAGGGCTTACTATAGAGTTAATGACTATATTAATGATAAAGATGTCTGGACCCGTTCTGATCTGCAATTGAGGTCTCACAACTAGTATTGCCTTTTCAAATGAGTACCCTAGTAGGTATGTTAAATCTGATATTGTAATAACTTATTATTACTTAATTTATTTTTTATTATATTTAAATTTTATCTTTGGATAAGGTATATCTTATGATTACTTATTAATATTTACATTATGCAGGTACTCTGTTATTATATATTATTATTTAGTAAAGTGCCTGTACTCTTTAGTATTTGCAGTTCTGTACATTGGTACAGCAACCAATTGCTAAACTGTTAAATAATCTGCCATAGGGTGTTTTGCGCATGCTTTTAGTAGGGTTAGAGCATTTAATGTATGCTGCGATATGCATATCGGTAACTCAATGGCTATATTCCTCTGTTAGTTTGTGTGAAGCACCAGAGTTTTTTACTTGCTGGTACCTTTTTCTCCGGGGTGTCTCCGGAGGGATCGACTTTACAACTAGTGTTTACGCCCTTAAAGATACCGATCCATATAACTATGTTAATGCGATTGATGGTCATTTAAAAAATGTCTACAGCCAATATAATGATAATATAAGAACTAATATTTAAGGCGTGGATACGGTTGGTGAGGTCGGTCGCCTGGGTGGCACTCTTGTATGGCAGATGATAATCGGAAGGTCAATGGAATCAGCTAACCACCTAGTCTTACACTAGTTGGTTATGTAGCGTGCGTTCGGTTGGTTGGTTTTTTCAATACTTTTATTTATGACA
Source organism: Monopis laevigella (assembly GCA_947458855.1). NCBI lineage: Eukaryota > Metazoa > Arthropoda > Insecta > Lepidoptera > Tineidae > Monopis > Monopis laevigella. The sequence goes on along the minus strand of OX381577.1, from coordinate 12,804,454 downwards.
CCTTTTATTAATTAATCTATAATGGTTATATATATATATATATAGCAGCCTAACCAAACGCACTCTAGACCTTATTGTTAAAACTTTTTTTTTTTTTTGACTATTCATAAATATCTGTAAAGATTTACATGAAATAAATAATATTTGATTTGAATATTAAGTTACTTTCGACATTAGGAACAACGTATATCTTAATGAGATGACATTGATCTTCAAAGTGAACCAGGGTATTGATGTAACCTATACTAAGAAGAGAGTGGCCGCCAGCAGCAGTCACTGAAAGACTACCGTCTTCAATTAAGGTTAAACCTTGGCTACAAAATATTTGATGCGAATTATTTCCTAATATTGTTACTGCAGAGCCAGAATCTAAAAGTCCAGTGATATGTGTTTCATTTATCTTTACTGCAGCATAAGGTCTATTATCATTAACTGGTTTGCTTTCAAGAATTGTGGCAATCCTGTAAGCTTTAAAATAAAGACTGATAGTTTCAAGCCATGTATTCCAATCTTTAATGTCAAAGTTAACATTCTGAAGATTACCACAATTCTTGTTTATTAGTTTTTTGAAGTAGATGGGGAAGATTTATTTTTCTTACAATCGGGACATTGAGGAGCCTTTACGTCCTTACGTCCACAAATAAAACAATATATTTCATTTTTATTAGCTTGACATTGTCTAAGATTATGTGAATCAACGCGACATCTAGGACAATAACGTGGCTGTGAAGTGTTGATTGCATCTAAGTTATTGGGATTAATACTATTATTATAATTAAATTTATTATATTTTTGTTTATATGAATTATTATTATTATTATTAGATTTATTAAAATTATTGTTTTTATTTGATTGATCTTTATAAACAAATTCAGGTGCCAAAGTATCGCTTGTTGGTCCTGAAGGTTCCTGAAAATGATCTAGGCGAGCTTGTACGTTTTCATAATTACGGCACAATGATTTTAAAGCTTCTAATGAAGTGACTTCGGGAGCTGAAGCTAAAATATTTGCATAACAAGGACGTATATTATGAAGTAATATCTCCAATTTGTCAGCATCTGATAGTTTCTTTGTTAAACGAGAAAATAACCCAGACATAACGGCAAGATATATTATGATACCTTCATGTTTACCCTGAGTTCTAGCGCGGATCTCAGAAAGCAACCTATAGTCGTAATCAGGCTGATCAAAGTCTTCCTGTAAAAGTAAAGCTAGTTCATTCCAGTCATTAACCTGATCTCTTACACTCCTATACCAGTGAAGAGCGTCACCAGTAAAGATATCAATAGCGTAAGCCAATAATTTAGGACTACTAATATTTCTTGAAACACAAAATTCAGAAACACGTTGTATAAAAGCCCTAACACAGCTTTTACCATCAAATTTAAGTTTGCTTAAATCACCGGTGATATTACGATCACAAGATACAGCGATTGTCATAGGAGCTTGAGGAGTAGAAGACTCTCCACTACTAATAGAGGGCATCACTGGTTCGACAGTATTGTCCTTAATAGAATTAAATAATTCAAAATATTTTTTAAATCTTTTGACATGAGAGTTGTAAGTATCTTTAGTTTCCTCAGTAATATTGATACGTCTTAAACGATGATGTAAATGATGAAGTAAGTTCTGTACGCGAGATACGTTATTCTTATCAAGTTCGGAATCAAATGCCTTTTTTATTTTTTCTAAAACATCGCCTACACCATTTAAGTCTAAAGAAATTTCTAACGAACTCTCCTTAATTTCTTCTGACGGAAATTCAAGCGCAAGTTTCGGAATTTGTTTACGTAATTCCTGTACTGTACTGGCAGGGATACAATCTCTAACAGAAACTTCATATTCTAGTTCTTCCTTTTGTAATAATAAAAATTTTATTGGATATGCCATGTTCAAAAAATTCGAAAAAAATATTAACGAAATAAAAAAAAATTAACAATATTCAGAATGTTTGGGTAAATCATTGACGTAAATAGTAAGGACGGGCCTCAAAACATGTTTCTTGTGTACTAAAACATTGGTGCTAAAAAATCAATTTCGCACCAACGATACGTCAGTCTGTGTCAAGCAGCGGTAGCGAAAAGTACTCTAAATAACTTGCCAAGATCCCGTATTGTGTAGTAAAACGTTGCACAAATTACTCGACAAAGTTTAACAAAAAGAAAGACAATATTTCTTATCATCGGATAGTCAAAAATTTCATATTTAAATGTTAAAAAAATATATTTAGGTTATGTTTCATTCGTTCAATTTCAATGTATAGAGAGATTATTATGAACGACTTAACCTTGTAATGACGTTACATATTTTAACGCCTATAATACTTATACTGAATACAATAAGATATGTCAAACTTTAATAAAAGTTATGATTATCTATACTTATATTCTTAAGCTGAAGATTTTGTTTGTATTATGTTTAAACGCGCTAATCTCAAGAACTACTAGTCCGATTTGAAAAATTGTTCTTGTGTTATAACTCCTGTTTAACCTGTTACGTATATCTTAACCCCCTGTATAAAAATAAATAAATAAATATCCTATACGTAGCCTTCCTCGCTATGTATAGGCTATTAAAATATTATTTTTTATACAGAGGGCTAAGATATTCGTAATTATACGGGATATTCGGATTTTAAAGAAACTCTTAGAAAAAGTTTTGATATATAACAGATAGATGAAAATGACGCAAAGATGCGCATTTTTGCTTCATAATAAAACATAAAGCTGTATTAAAATATATACGATTTTTATTGGGGATTTAAATGCGGTTCTAAAACAATAGTTTTTTTTTTCTAATAGTTTTTTTTTAAGATTTCCTGCTAATATGAAATACGAAGGGAAGTATGGACTCGTATTATATAGAAAGATTGGCCGTAAACTGCCACTGTCAGCTTTGTAAATAAAAAAATATAGACACAAACTTAGATTTTAAATATTAATTTCTTGAAAACCAGTTAAAAAAAAAGATTTTTAAGATAAATTATAAAATTAGGACATTTTATTATTTCGCCAGAAGCTCATTCTGTATGTTTTAGAGATGATGTTTTTGGAGTAACCTTAAACTTCTTTTAATATACCAACATTATTGAATTTTTAATATATTGCTATATAATATTGCAAATTAAATAATATTCATCAATGATGGTTCATTGTTGTTCGGTACTGCTGGCTCACGGTATCCATTATCGCCCTTTGTGTTAGAGTAAACTCCTTCTAACACAAATAATTTTCATTTAACGGGAGCTAAACTGTACCTAATTTAACTACATAAATATATTAATGTTTTATAAATAAATACCTTTCAGGTGACACCCCGCATGACCTAATTTGTCCCAAATTTATTTAATTTTCTATATACACCCTTTTTCACTCGAGCCTATAAGTAACTATGACTTATACCATTTTGGATGAATGTGGGTTAACAATAGCCAGGGGCGCCGACTCCGTGGGTGCTCGGGGGCTCGAGCACCCATGATAAATAAACAGTGGGTGCCGAGCACCCCTAATAATAGACATAAGAAACAGATCAAAATGTTCATTACTGCGCGATGCCGATGCGAACAAAAAGACAGCTCAAAACTCTTCATCCTTCCTCAAACCACTTTTTTGAGCCATCAAATGAGCATGAGCACCCATGAGGTTCTAAAATCCGGCGCCCCTGTTTATAACTATTCCAAATTTCAAGTCAGTCGGACGATTAGTTCTCGAGATATTTGACGCTAAGATGTAGATTCATAGACAAATTGATAAACATACATATCGATATACAAACACCTGAGTAATATCCACATATTTATGAAAAAAAAAACGGAAACATAAAAATAAACTATGAAAATGAAAAATATTAGTTTGGCTAATTAAATTCGTACGCCCTTACAACGTCACATCATACTAAGTATTAGTTCAAATTCTTACCGCTAGTGGCGCTAGTTGTCACTTTATTGACAAAAAATCGTTGGGTTTTTGTATGGAAGGGCCTATCTTGATATTTATATCTATGGGGTAAATGGTGAAAACGTCTCAAAAAATAAGCAATGAATAAAACAATAAACTAAAAAATAAAACTAATCTAAATGATCTAATGTAATGAATGAAAATGATCCGTCCTTTACAAAATAAATGAAATGAATGAACGTTATGGTTGCAAATGACAGACAACTGAACTACTATAAAAATTAAATAAAATTAATAAAAATTAAGACACAAATTAATAAAGAATTAAAAAAATGAAGCAATTAATATATTGTAACTAGCGTATACCAACACTGATAACAAAAAATAATAATAATTATTTTATTTAAAAAAAATATTAAACAGAAAAATTTATTTAACTTTTTTCTTCTTTTTAACAAAAAAATATAAAAAATTTATAAGAACTTTTGTGACCGACTGTACATTCCACAAAAATATTTTGCAATAAGTACAAAAAAAAACTTTGTTTACAATCAATTTTAAATCACAAAAACACTATACACTCTAAATGTAGGTACACTCTAGTTACTAGCAACCAAAATTTAATAAAATAACGTTTTACAACAAAAAAAAAAAAACAGCACAAAACACCACACACTCAAAATATTAAAATATTAACTGCGACAATCAAAAATTCAGACCATAATAACCACGTTGGGCGCCAGTGTAACGGTTTGGTTGTGTGGAAGGTTTTTCTTTTATTAAAACTACAACTTCCAACCATTAGCACAAATAAATTTATTTAGGAGTAGGTTACAAAAACCCGTCTGAATTATTAATTGTCACAACCCGGTACTCTCCTGGGCTGGGCCGTAGATGGAGATAGGCTTTCGAGGTCGAGCTGGCGTGGAAGACGAGCGTCGCGTCGGTGAGGGGCGCGCTGGCTGTAGATGATGGCCGCGACGAGGGTTGTGTGGAGTAGGTGCTGGTAGGAGTAAGCTTTTTCTTTCTATCAGCTGATTGTAACGCCAATTTGTACTCCCAATCTTGTTCCCTGGAAAGCACATTGTTCCAGCATTATGGTATGTCCAGCTTATGTTAGTTTCCGACCGATTGTGACCGATGCCGAGCCTAAGGAGCTACCAAAGAGTGAGTGAAGTGCTCGTGATCACAATCAGAACGGATTTACAAAAGTAAGCTGAAGGCAAAAGCTATTACATTATAAATGGTGTCTACATGACAAGTGGCGGGTTCGAACCGGCCACATATGCAATAATTAAAATTGATGATAGGCAGGCATACAAAATAAGCAAACAGCGTATGCATAATAAAATTATAAATACATGTATCGTATATAAAAGTAAGTACCTGTAATAACATAAGTTAAAATAGTAAAAATTACAATGTATGGTCGGCAACGCATCTGACTTCCCATTTGGAAACTCGAGCTTTGGTACAAAGAAATAACGTAACGGTATGTACTTACAGTTTGATGCGTTGCCCACCATACCATTCCAGAAAATTCCACATACAAAACTACTACTACCCACATAAATGAGCAAATGTTATAACGTATGTTCACCACTTACCCAACACAGGGGTGCGAAGAAGACGATAACTTTTATAATTTAAAGAAACCTTGTTAAATTAGCTATAGTAAGTTAACACTACGCAATACGTGCGTACAAAAGCCTTCAATAGGAGAAAACAAATGAGACGTGTGACGCCTCTGGAGGTTTCGAACGAATGCCGCCGGGCGGCGCCTGCGATCGCCGTAGCGCGGATGGCCGGTTCTGAATATGACGTCACGCATTGTTTGCGACTAAAAGTACAGTCAGCTTCACATTATATTATTAATTTTATAGAATTTATTATTAAATTAATACTATTTCAAAATTTAATTTATGTAACGATACCTATCAGTAATTATGTTATTAATAATTATGTACAACGTTACAAAAGTCGATTATTTGACCGATTGACACATTTACCAGAGCCGCCATTTTGTATTTCTAAATTGATATGAAAATTTAATTTGCAGCCCTAACAGCGCGATGTCACTAGTCGGGTACACAATGTTAAAACTTGCACTTTACACATTATATACATGGTGACTTTGAAAGGATGTACTTTGGGCTAATATGGGGTTCTACTGATCAATACGAACAACTTTTCCCATGGAAACATGTACCGCAAATGAAAAAAAATATTGCCTTCTCCATACAAACTAGTAATGTTAAAATGACCAATTTGTATGGGGAAGCCAAATTTGTTTTTATTTGCGACACATGGTTCCATGGGAAAAGTTGTTCGATTTGATCAGGAGAACCTCATATTACATCCAAAGTACATCCTTTCAAATTCACCCTGTATATTATATGTATATGTGCGTAAGTTTTAACACTGTTTATTATTGAAGCACGATATGTGACATTGTATCTACCTGGTGGTAAGCATACATACAAAGTCCATGAATGGGATCAATCAATAATTGTTCTTAAACAATATTGATCGCTCCTGCTATGCCGCCTAAATGATGTGATTACGAAACGACAATAACAAATTGCATTATGAGTATATTTTAATATACTCGCTGCCTTATCGTCAATTTAACTACCCATTTCGTAACCGCACCCTAAAGGAGACTATCACCTCGACAAAATCGATGCAGTAGTCTCCTGAAAACGGGTATTTCTTCTGTGCTCCCAACCTAAAAATCCAATTCATATACGGTGATTCTAAATTGATTCTAAATAACGATTTATTAAATATCGGCCGATGTCGCGCCATCTCGAATTTGATATAGAATTTTGATGTATTTCTTCTTTAAAAATATCAAGATCAGTTGCGTGAGTTACATCAAATACTTTATATAATTCATAAAATTCTTATTTGACATCGTCCTTCCACAACAGCGTCTCAACACGGACCTGTGACACGGACTGAGATATTTTTTTTAATGCGTGCTAATAGTACAAGGCTTACCGAATACCATGACTATAAAGACACAAAATAGGGAATATGCATGTTTTTTTTTTATTTCATTACTTGATAGAGTAACTACATTAGACCCTAAAAACAAATATTAAACATTTTTTAAAGGGTATTTTTTTTAAATTCCCTATTCTTATTTGATAATAATACAAAAATATAATGGTTTAAACTTTATCTGCCACTACCGCAGTAAAAAATGGCACATCACTAGCGGCCAATCTGTGACGTCATTCGTACTCAAAAATCAATTAGTTAATAATATGCTTATTGCACCTCAAAAGATAGTCAAAAGGTTTGTTTCTAACAAATTATCGTAATAATTAGGACAATAAATACCCGAGAAAACAAGAAACTGTAAACTACAGAACACACGTTGACATTTGTTTATGCACGAATGACGTCACATGAAGTGTTGGCAAATTTTATATTGTATTGGCCGGTTTTAAGGAAAAATAATTATTTTTTATTGCTTATGTTAATAAAATTTCATTATTTTTTTTCTATTGGTTTTAAAATTGACTATATATGCCATCATGCACTATTTTAAAAGTAATTATAACTCCTCAAGTCATTGTAAAAATTGTACCCAAAGTCAAGCATTTTCAACGTTTTCGCATGAAGAGTTCGATTAACATTGGTTTTACTCCATAAAAAATATAATTTTTCTTGGCCGAATCGTAGATTAAGGTTTAATTAAACCATCGATCGGTATTAAAAACATTAAAAAATGTTTGCTTAGAGTCCTTAAAATTGTACCAGAAATCATGTCATTTTAAAACTTTTTGAATATAGTACCGTAGTATTAAAGAACCACGTTTTATAGTCAATTTTAATTTGGTTGTTTAAGGAGGAAAATCCTGTTTTATGTTTTTAAATGTTATGTTCATTAAATTTGCGTTACTTCTAATGTAACTTGGTTCATTAAGTTAAATGTGTTCAGTTTTTAGTTAAATTACTAAATGTTCTGTTGAGATGTAACCATTTAACAAATATCATATTTCTATTCAAAACATTGTGTTTCTCCAAATCTCTGGTATAACTAACCCCAGCGTAGGGGTCACTATATATTAACAGCCTAAATATTAACAGTTATTTCACAATTAAACGTTAAAGATAAAATGGTACAACTGTACCCGGTCTACCCTACTGGTGATTTGATTCAGGATGTCAGGAACTGGATTTTTTAGGCCCGAGTTGCACCAAAATGAACACTTTGTAAATGTATTGATTGAAGAAAAAATGACGTTGATCGAATGAACTAATTTTATTTTGTTGTTCGAATAACAGCTGGTACTATTGCCCCATCCAACTCAACTTTAAAATTCCAGTTCCTGTCATCCAGTAATAATCCAATCACCAGTAACCGATATCATCATGATGGCAATAGCAGTTATTAAAATTGTGTGTGGCATCAGAAATGTAAGGACTAATGTATTAAAAATAAAAAAGTAAATGTATTGATTGAAGATAAAAATGACGTTGATCGAATGAATTAATTTTATTTTGTTGTTCGAATAACAGCTATTGGTACTATTGCCCCATCCAACTCAACTTTAAAATTCCAGTTCCTGTCATCCAGTAATAATCCCATCACCAGTAACCGACATCACCATGATGGCAATGGCAGTTATTAAAATTGTGTGTGGCATCAGAAATGTAAGGACTAATGTATTAAAAATAAAAAGTAGGTGGTAAATATTGAACGAAGCATTTTTCAGCTTAAAATATATAAAATAATCCAAAAATATGATTTGGATTATTTTACCTACATTATACTAGCAACCCGCCCCAGCTTCGCATGGGTGCGTTCTGACACTGTGTTCTGTTTTTTATAGATCTGCAGAAGAATCATAAAACACATAATTTCGTAATACCTAGGTACTTACATCATTTTGATATATCTCGTAAAGTTTAGTCAGCAATAAAAAGCATTGATTTTTTCTACATACTCCCATTCTGAAGAAATTTTCTAAAACCTTATCAAAATCCTTTGGGTAGTTTAGATCTAAGCGTAACATGTAGTATATGATATAAAGTTTGACCTTAAACATGATGGAGTGAACAGTTCAAGATTTTAATCAAAATTTATACATTGAGGATCCTATCCTCCCAACAAAATTACCAACTTTTATGTAATAATTCTCAAGTGACGATCACAACCACTCTGACTATATATGAACATTCTTTATGCAGTGAAAGTTTTTGCATTATTTTATATAGGATCTATCATGGCCTTTATTGTTCAATGGGAGCTTGTTGTCCGTAATTGGCTGGTTAGGCCTTGTTGTGTTAGTCAGCCACTGGTTAGGCCTTGTTGTGTTAGTCAGCCAACTATTCTAGCCAGCTCAGCTCCTTCCAGAAGGCAACAAGAAACCCGGATTTCTTCCACAGACTTCCAGGATCTCTATTGTCTATTATGGCCTTTCAAGATTGACCATCAGAATTTTTATAGAATGTGTTTCAAAGATTGTATAGTATTTGTTTGGGTTGAGACAGTAGTGAACACAGTGAAGGGGAGAGTTCAATTCAGGCCTTCACTGGCTCAAGTACGGGATCCCTGCAGTTCACAAACGATGCAATGGCATGGAGAATCCATAAATAGCTAAGAACATTGTCAATCTACACACAGTTCTATATATTATTTGTCCCATATGTACTTACGTTTTATTCCCACACCAATTGAACTCCTTAGTTTATACAAAATAGCCAATAATAAGATCAGGCAAATAAAAACCAATCAATCCTTTTCTCAACTTCAAATGTAAAAAAAATATGGTGTGTGTGATTACACTTGAACTGTGTAGTTTAGATTTTGGCTGCAACTAATAATAAAATTAAAGAAACAATGTTCAAACTGTTCATAAAATGTGAATAACTGTTATAATTATATTACAAGGGATACAACAACAAAACATGATTCACAACTTTCATTTATAAAACACTTTGTCATTGTTTGAAATAAAATAGTGATTATATTTTGTATTATGTATTTTGAAGTTTGCTCACAAAGCCAAATAAATTTACATAATAAATACAATTTATTGTTAAATTATTTTAATTAAACAGTATGAAATAATTGAATTAAATGAAATCATGTGGGGGACAATATCATTACTTAGTTCAATATATCAACAAGACAATACAAAACAAACATTGGAAACCCTTGTACTGTCATTTCTAAAGAATTAGAAATGGAAGGTTTCCACACAAGAGACAACATCAGAAGTTAAATAGAAACTTCTTTGTGACAATCAATACATCTCTCTTCTGTAAAATTAATATTTTCCTATATCATATATAATTATGTCTATACAAAACTCTAGACGACCGCACTTATCGGTAATTTCAATGTACTAATTAAAAGATTGCCTATTTCCATAACAAAGCTAAACATTGGTGAAATTATTAAACAACATTGTAAACTATCTCGGTCGAACAATTAGAAGATAAATGTTAACACAAGCGAGGCTACCTACGGATGCAAGAAATCTGAACGTCCCGGACTAACGGCACCACAGCAACGGGCGGCCGGTGCACGCTAATGATAAAAAAATATCCACAATTGTCTGCACAAGTTACTTCGTCTGAGATGTTTCCGTAATATAACTTGCACTCTTAAAATCATGATATATCAGAGTTCGTTCCGCAAACTGTGAGCTCTGCCCGCGGGTTGTGGTTGGGCTGTGCTCAGTTTTCCATGGCGTACCTCCGTGTCCAATCCTTCGCATTCCGAATGGCCTCGCTCTCGTTCACCTTCCATAGTTCAGCGACGTCGTTAGCCAAAGGATCGTCCGGGTTGGGCGCCGATAGTAAGGCTTGAATAGACAGAAGCACCGTGCGAATCTGAAGCGCAGGACTCCATTTGTCTTTTAAAATATCCAAACATATGCGACCCAATCGATCTATATTAGGGTGATATATTTTCGTTATAAATCTAACCTTAGGCGCCGACATCGGATAGTCTTCCGGTAAAAACAGTTCTAATTTGAATAACCCTCCTTCGAACGGCGAATCCTCCGGGCCGGTGACGATAACGTGGAAATAACGTGCATTAGTGTCGCTCGGTACTGCACTGATCCCGGGTACGGGCTCCAGCATCAGCCGCTGTGTCTCTTTGATTATTCTACGTGGTAGAGCTGCCATTTTAAATAGGTCTAGCGCAAATTGACGAAAAGCGTTTTAACATAAATTTGTATAAAAATATGGTATTTTATATACACTGCACGTTGTTGTATCGTAATTCTATAGGCACCTTTTATAAATTATTGATTAAATTATCATTTTTTCCATGTTGAAATAAAAACGCGACTACAAAAGACAATTTTTTTTATTATTCATAGACAAGATAGATTAAGGTTTTAGGCATGAACTATAATGACACGTGCACTGATTATTTACTCGATTCCAAATTAATTAACAGGGGCCTTACCAAAGAGCCAATCAATAATCGAATCGAAATACCCATCCATCGAAAGCCAAATGATTTGACGTTTCTCGGCGATCAGGCTCTACCCATAGAGTAAAATTCCTATACATTTTTAACGATCGATGCGGCGATTCGATTGGTTGTCGTGTTCTTTGGTCAGGCCCCTGGGGCTTTATTCCGAGTTTTGACACGTTCACCGTCGCGCATTTTGCGTAAAGTCCGGGTATTGAAATATAAGTTCTATTGTGTGAATTATAAAGTTGAAATTCCAATGCTCATAAGATAGTCAATCTTGCGAAGAATTCGTGTATTTCAAGAAGGCGGCATTATTATAGCCAAACTAATACATACTATATAACCATTGGAATAGAACTCTTATTTCCATACTTATAGTTTGCGCAACGTCTTGTCGTGATTAGCGGTTGCAAGCTCGGAATAAGGCCCCTGTTCAATTTTGTAACGTTTGCGGAATTTGTATTACTTTTTTTAAATGTATTATTAATTTTATTTCTGTACCTAGGATCAAAAATATTTAATTAGTAACGACAAAAAAATAATCCTTTCAAGTAGCAAATTAAAGGCGACGACAGCTATATTCACCGAAGAAGATACTATACGATAAAATTTTACAACAGTTGAAAAAATTAAAATGTTTCTTATAGGAACAGGGGCCTTACAAAAGATCCAATCAATAATCGAATCGAAATACCCATCGAAAGCCAAATGTATGGGATTTGACGTTGCTCGGCGATCAGGCTCTACCCATAGAGTAAAATTCCTATACATTTTTATTGATCGAAGCGGCGATTCGATTGGCGATCGTGTTCTTTGGTAAGGCCCCAGTATGTTTTAAATATATATAATTTGCTATGTTTATAAAAATTTATAAGGATGTTTTCTTAATTTTATTTCATCAAATATTCTTGACTTAGGACTAAAATAATTATTAAAGTTTTGCGTATGGCAACAACAATATAATTTTTCATCGAGAAATTCGGTAAAAATAGGCGAGGGTTATTTTCATCGAAGAAGATACCATACGAAAAATATTTACACCAGTTGAAGAAATAAAAACGTTTCTTATACGAACAGGGGCCTGCAGGGTGAGGTGGATCTTTATTTAACACTTTCGCTTTCGTCAGTGTGATCGTTTTCGTCTTGTCTATGGTCAGAACCTGTATGAATAATATACGGATGTGCTGTAATAGATCATGTAAATTATTAAAACTGTACCATAATTCTTTCGATTCAACTTATAGAAAAGAGATAAATATCAATTATTCGTTTATTTGAAGAATTCAATCGAAAAATCATCAACCTAATAATTTTGAAGATGCATTACAGCACTTCCGTATATTATTCAAACAAGTTCTGACCATAGACAAGACGAAAACGATTCCACTGACGAAAGCGAAAGTGTTAAATAAAGTTCCACCTCACCCCACTGACCAAAAAACACGATCGCCAATCGAATTTCCGCATCGATCGATAAATATGTATAGGAATTTTACTCTATGGGTAGAACCTGATCGACGAGAATGGTCAAATCCTAAATATTTGGCTTTCGATAGGTATTTCTATTCGATTATCGATTGGCTCTTTGGTAAGGCCCCTATGTTTTAAATATATATAATTTGCTATATTTATAAAAATATATAAAGTTAATTTATTTTAACATAGCACTAGATACAAGTCCATCGGCTAAAATATATAAAGATTTTTTCTTAATTTTATTTCGTCAAATATTCTTGACTTAGGACTAAGTTAACTAAAGTTTTGCGTATGGCAACAACAATATAATTTTTCATTGAGAAATTCGGTGAAAATAGCCACAATATACCGTTTTGACACTTGTTGTAAAACATACTTAATTGTTCAGTGGGTCAGGCGGCAGGCCCTGCTGGTATACGAAGCTAAGGGGAGTCGCCTCTTACCAATAAAAGCGGAAAATTTGGTATTCATTCACCACAATTTGCCACTTTTTAACTTTGAGTACTAAATTATATTCTTGCTCTCTATCTATAAAAAGCTTGCTCTATATACATAAAAAGTGACAAAATATGGTAAAAAATATAATACGTCTTGCAATACCAAAATTTAGTTTGAAGTTGACTTATAGAGTAACTAGACTAGACTGGAAATCACAGATGGAAATATACCTCACGGTCCGAATGGCGATAACACCGCTGTCAGCGCTGACGTTCATAATCACTGGTCCGATTCAAAAAGCGCGATGAGACCACTCACGGCGCTATTAGCGTACTAATGAACCAGTGATTAAGCGCGCTCACAAGAACATCACTTGTATCTCCCTCTGTCTTGCAACTAAAACATATGCTCCTATCACTCGGTTTGAATATCAAATAAAACGCCATAAAAAAATAATGGATTTTAGTGTATTTTGTATATCTATTTCAATAATACCAAAATAAATGAAAACATAACACTTTTAACTATCTACTTAATAATTATTTTAGAAATTCTAATACTTTCCTCAAAAACATGTTTCTAGATAAATGTCATTTTGACAGCGCTCACAGCGATTTCATCCAAGGCCGTGTTCGGAAACTTAACACTTTAACACTGGGTAGTGTCACAGAGTGCGATAAAAATATTGAAAAATGCTTAGAGAAAAAGAGATGCCTATAGTGTTGTGACATTACCCAGTGTTAAAGTGTTAGTTTCCGAACACGGCCCAGGGCCGTGTTCGGAAACTAACACTGGGTAATGTCACTACAGTATATGCATCTCTTCTTCTCTAAGCATTTTTCAATATTTTTGTCGCACTCTGTTACACTACCCAGTGTTAAAGTGTTACGTTTCCGAACACGGCCCAGAAGCAAAATCACTTTAAGCCCAATATGGCGTCTGTAATGACGTCACTATTAATGTCAAATCATCTATCGTTAGCGCGCTTACGCTCATACGGACCGGAGCTGACAGCGCTGACATCGATTTTGTCGTGAATCGGACCGCAAGGATAGACCTATATACTCAAATATAGAAACAGTTTTTGTGGATATCCTATATCTAGTGGAATATTTAGGAACCGTCAAAAAGAAAACTCCTTGATTTATTTTATTTATATGTAGATCATTAATTCAAGTTGTTTGCCGTATTAAAACCAGTTATTAATTAGTTAAAACTATACCATATTTTACTCTGCAGCTGAAACTATTGACGCCACTTTAAACTTTAATCGTTACAATTACAGAAAGTTCATTTTGGTGAAAATGGAGGCGATAATGAGGAGTTTTCCAGTAGTTATTATTTAACGCAACAGATGGCGTTTAGTCGCTATCTACAAAAACGTCAAATTAGATAGTGGCAACATATAAAATACACCCAAAATTTAGGGTAAATAGGAAAGTAAATACCTTTATACGAATAATTTATAAAATTTACTTAACTCTGTTTAATATACAGGGTTACAGAAAAAGTCGTGCTAGATCCGTTCAGCGCGTGGAGTACCCATCAGTTCTGACTTATTTCTCTATGAAACACCCTACCCTAAATTTAACCCTTTTCGAGATTTTCGAGTTTTAATTTTTTTATTGAAAATTGCCGATTTTTGGGCTACTAAAATTAATTTTGTTTATTTTGTGTGCCTTATTATTATTATTATTGCATTTTTACATGTGTAATAAGATGCTTTAGGACGTCAATCATTAAAATAGTGCATAAGTTAATTGAATAGGCCGTAGTAGACAAGTGAAAGTTAAGAAATTACAAAAATAATTAGCAAGTTTTTTTTCTGGGATATCTAAAAAAAAAATTAGGGCAGTTGTTCGGCAGATGTATTTTAAAATATCTACGTATCATAAGCTATCTAACGAGATATAACAATCTAGAATTTGTATTACATTTCGTGGAAAAAAAGTAGTTGGGACGCTTCAGGTAGTAGTTCTAACGGACCCGCACCTATTGTTTTTCAAGTTAAGACGCACCGTGCGAGCGAGACAAATGATGATTTATGCAGGTGTAAGTGAAAGAAAAAATGTGTATTGTTTTGGTTGGTATTCTGCTTTTGTGCTTCGTACATAGTAGATGTGATATCGTTTTGCTCTTTTTCTCGACTTGGCTGTGATTCTGGACTATTTCTTCTGATTTGTGACTACTGTGCTTGTTAACCGGACTCTGATTTGTACTTGTGATACGGAAGTGTGAAGATGACGTCCTACACACCTGAGGAATATGCTGATATGCTTATTTGTTATGGATACTGCGATTGTGTGTCTGCGCAAGCTCGCAACGAATACATAACTCGCTACCCCGGTCGTCGAGTGCCGGATGTGGCCGTTTTTGACAGAGTTTATCGAAGACTTCAAGAAACTGGCTCTATTTTGAGACGAAGTACAGACATGGGAAGACCACGAATTGATGATAATGAAGAACAGGACAATGAGATAATGCAACGCTTTTGAGCGGATCCGACAACTTCCACTAATATTGTTGCCCGTGATCTGGGACTTTCGCAATGGAGAGTATGGTTTACAGTGCATACTGCTGGCCTATACCCCTACCATTACACGCCGGTACACGTTATTGAAGAAGGAGACCCCGCGAGAAGGTTGGACTTCTGCAGATTCATGCTAAATGCTGACGTAGAAGAACCAGATTTTCTAAGAAATATCTTGTGGACAGATGATTCCAAATTTGATAAAGATGGCATAACTAACTATCACAACGCCCATTACTGGGCCCTAAAAGAACGAAGGAATCCCAATAAGAAAAGAGTGAAGGGGTCCCAACGAAGATTCAGCGTGATAGCGTGTGTGGATGGGCATTATCTCCAATCATTTGATTGGACCTTACTTTCTCCCGGACAATCTAAATGGGGAAAGCTACGAAAACTTTCTCAGAGGAGACTTGAATGATTTGCTGGATGATCTGCCACTCAACTTGATCAGGGACATGTGGTTCCAACAAGATGGCTGCCCTGCCCATTTCAGGAGAAGTGTCAGAGACTGGCTGGACACAAATTATCCAAACAAATGGATAGGACGAGGTGGGCCGTTGCCATGGCCAGCAAGAAGTCCGGACCTAACCCCCATGGATTTTCATGTGTGGGGGCGCATGAAAAGTCTTGTCTACAGCGAGCTAAATCCAGTTTCGTCTGTGGAAGAATTAAGAGAAAGGATTGTGGATGCAGCAAATCAAATGAGGACAACGTTGACAACTGGAGTAGTGAAGACTGGTCTCCGTAGAAGGATGCGACAATGTGTTAGAAACAGAGGTGGCCATGTTGAACATGAACTGTAGAGTAAGAAAAAGTTGTGTGAAAACCTGATTTAATAAATAACATTTCTTGCTTACCTATTGTTTTACTTTACTTTTAAGGGCTAAGTATTAACTTTCTTTCCCACTGTCGCCTATCAAACTAAGTTTTTGCCACGAAATGTAATACAAATTCTAGATTGTTATACCTCGTTAGATAGCTTATGATACGTAGATATTTTAAAATACATCTGCCGAACAACTGCAATAATATTTTTTTTAGATATCCCTTAGAGAAAAAAAAACTTGCTAATTATTTTTGTAATTTCTTAACTTTCACTTGTCTACTACGGCCTATTCAATTAACTTATGCACTATTTTAATGATTAACGTCCTAAAGCATCTTATTTTACATGTAAAAATGCAATAATGATAACAACTGCAATAATATTTTTTTTAGATATCCCTTAGAGAAAAATAAACTTGCTAATTATTTTTGTAATTTCTTAACTTTCACTTGTCTACTACGGCCTATTCAATTAACTTATTCACTATTTTAATGATTAACGTCCTAAAGCATCTTATTATACATGTAAAAATGCAATAATGATAACAAAATAAACAAAATTAATTTTAGTAGCCCAAAAATCGCCAATTTTCAATAAAAAAAAATTAAGTCGAAAATCTCGAAAAGGGTTAAATTTAGGGTAGGGTGTTTCATAGAGAAATAAGTCAGAACTGATGGGTACTCCACGCCCTGAACGGATCTAGCACGACTTTTCCTGTAACCCTGTATATGAGGACCAAGTAAAAAATTAGACATTATGTATAATGCCCGGCCATTATGAAAAATGCCCAATATGAGAGTGCAATTTGATAATATTATTCAAATTATATACACTAACATCCTGAGCACTTTGCCTTACGGCACCAACTTAAGTAATATTTTTTCTTTTAAATATCATCATTTAAGTAATTAAATTTAGATTTCTAAGGTATTTTGGTATTTTTACGAAGTTTTTCTTGACAGGGTATCTACTAAAGATTATAGAGTGCAAAAATATAGAGTAAGTAGATACATACAAAAGTGACAAAATATGGTAAAAAATATAACACGTCTTGCAATACCAAAATTTAGTTTTAAGTCAAAGAGAATTTAGAGTCTATATTTGAGTAGTCTATATGAATATATAGACTACCTAAGTATAGAAACAGCCTTTTTTGACAGTTTTTGTGGATATCTCTCCTGCTACCATCTAGTGAAATATTTTGGAACCGTCTAAAAGAAAACTCCTCATTATTTCTTAGGGACCCAGGATAGTTGGAAGTTCGACTCCGCTGCGCTCCACTATGAGCGCTATTACATATGCTAAAACAAATGCTATAATGGCATTTTTTTTTCGGATAACTTAAGAGCGGAGTCTGATCAAACATTTCCCATAAATTCACGACCTTTTAACCTTTGGTCCTGTTAAATAAATAATAAATAAAATGTTTATTTCTTTCCAAATTATACATTCCTTTACTTGAGGTCATTTTTTAAGTAAAACACTTGTGTCAAATGACCTCACTCTTCCATAGCTGATTTTCTTATCAAGCACAAAAATATAAACATTAAAATTACTTAACCAATAGAATTGTTAACAGAGTTTATTTTTTATTAATAAAATATACCTATGAATGATTGTGTGTGGTGTATATGATGTATGTGGTGTGTGTGGTGAATGTGGTGTATGTGATGTATGTGTTGTGTGTGGTGTATGTGGTATGTGTAGTGTATGTGGTGTGTGTGCTTGTATGTGGTCTGTGTGATTTTGTGTGGTGTGTGTGCTTGTATGTGGTCTGTGTGATTTTGTGTGGTGTGTGTGATTGCGGGTGTATGCGCGTTTTGTAAACCTAAAGATTGTGGGTATGAGTGAGTGCATAGTTTTATAGTGTATAATGGTGATTCATGCGTGGATATATTATAACTTGTTTTTTTTTAAATATTATTATAAATATTCCTTATGATTTATTTTATTTTATTTTTTTAAGCTAAAGTGAAATAATAGTTTTAATCCGAGTGGGTAGGTATTTTTTTAAGTTCAGTAGTAGAATCCTATGCAATCTATGAAATATACTGCATAAGATCCTCAGTCTGACTGTAATTTAGCCTCATACAAGGGTTTTTTTACAATCTATATATTTCATGTTCAGTATTTTATTAATTTTATTATAAATATGAGTTGATTGTTTATCATATTGATGATTTGCGAATGCAGTTTTAGTTATATGTGTTGGAGCAACATTATATTTTCTTCTTTTACTTAAAACATAGGATTATAGATTAGCGATTTATGCGTTCGTAAGGTAATCTGCAATACAAATAATTTTCTTACACTAAGAATTTCGTTGGTTAGATAAAGTTCGTCTATAGGAAATCTGTACGGCTTAAACAACTTAAACTTAAGTGGGCAGGATAAGGATTCGCGAACTCGAGCGTCAAAAAACATCTAAATGTTGTTTTCAGTTATACCTAATAAAGTTTTTTTTGGAAAAAAAGAACATGGAGGTGTAGATTTTATTTACTCGATCCTAATTACATAATTTCTTTATAAAAAATATGTTAAGTTTTGAAATGATAACTAAAGTAATATTTTTAGAATCATAAATCAAACTTTGAGTGTCTTTTTAAAAGTTAATATATTTTTTATAAAAATACTATCTAATTAGGATCGAGTAAGTAATATTTACACCTCTACATTCTTTTTCTGTAGAAATAAACTTTGATATCACTGAAAACAACATTTACAAGTTTTTAGACGTTCGAGATCGCGAAACCCTTTACTGGCTTCTTAAGAAGCCACCGTTGAGCTCTTTCCACTTCGATAAACTTAGTTTTAGAAGCACCTCCCCATACTGACAGTATATTAAAATAGACTGAATCAAGGCTTTGTAAATTCTATTTAAGAGTTCTTTTATACATACATATCTTAGTTTTTTAAAGATCCATATTAGTTTTCGTACTCTTCCCGTAACAAGTTCTATTTGTACATTCCAAGACAGCCTTTGATCTATCATAACACCGAGGTACCTGGTAGATGTTACTTTGCCAATTTCTTGGCAGGTACAGTTATGTTGCAAACCACTGCAAATGTGAATTTTTATACTAAAACTATTTTCTGGTTGAGTTCTGTTGTTTATAGAAAAGCACATATAATTAGTTTTATAAGCGTTTAGTGTTAGGAGGTTAGTTTGTAACCAGTCGGCAATATCAGCAAGTCCCTTCTTTGCAGTTCTTTGTACTGAGCTCTACGATGCTCCAGTAAATACAACGGCTGTATCATCGGCGCAAGATATTATTTGTCCGTTACTCATGTTTAAATTACATAAGCCATTTATATACACCAGGAACAGCGTGGGGCTCAGCACACTTCCCTGAGGAACCCCGAAGGATATGTGTGTATCGTTGCTTATGTACTGACCAATTTTAACTCTGTTTCCGTTCATTTGGGTAGACTGCAAATAGGACTAAGGGGGTACCCCTAATGCCAATTCCTCAAGTTGCACAAGGATGGGGACAGAGACGGTGTCAAATGCCTTTTTTAAATCTATAGAAACCGTTAAAAACTTTTTTCCATGAAGTTGGTTAAAAATTTGTGAGCTGAGTTTTAATACTGCATCTTCTGTAGATTTTCCATATCTGAAGCCATATTGAGAGTCTGATAAGATTTTAAATTTATCTAGGTAGTTTATTAGTCTATTATTTAATATTTTTTCTAATATTTTAGAAATTGAGGGTAAGACTGAGATCGGCCTATAATTATTGACATCACCTCTGTCACCACCCTTGTATACTGGAGTGATGATCGATTGTTTTAATAGGAGGGGAAAAACTCCTTTGTCAAAGCATAGATTAGCAAGATGGCATATAACCGGAACAATGGCGAATCTAGCTAGTTTTAAAAAAGCGGTTGTAATGTTGTCCCAGCCAGGAGCACTATCTGACTTTAAGGACATGAGTATTTCATATACCTCGTCAGGTGTAGTGTGCAGCAAAACAAAAGATGATTTTTGTGTATGGCGCATCCTTAAAGACGATTGGGAACTGGCACTTACTTGAATATCTTCTGCAAGCTTCTTCCCAATGCCTCCAAAGTAGTCACTAACATAATTTACCGACTCTAAGGGACTTTATATGTAGCAGTTCTGTATTATTAATTTTATTTGAATTGGTTTGTATAATATTTTTTATGTTTATCCAAAGGTTTTTAGAGTTTTTTTTGTAGATTTAGCCAATAATTCCGATTCATATACATATATATTTAAGCTTTTTAATTAAATTATTACAAAAGTTGCGATATCTTTTATATGTTATTTTAAAGATTTCATTATGAGGATTACGTTTTAGTTGTTTTTGCATTTTATTCCTATTATTAATACAACGTAGAATCCCTGGACTTATCCATGGTTTTATTGTACGTTTATTTTTGGGTATTCTAATTTCTCTAGTATTTTCTTCTAACGAATCTGATATTTTACCTATAAGGTTTTGTATGTTAGGGTCGTGATATGTTAGTAAGTCAGATAAGTTTTTTTCTATTAGTGTATTTAGTGCCTTGTCAAAGTCAGTTATACTTTTTATTTTAGGACAATGATTTTTTATTATATTTTTAATGATCTATTATTTCGTTCATATGTTTGTTCGACTGTTTTTGGAATAATATTTATATTAATATCTCCAGCCAATGTTATTTATATATTTAAACGATTTAATTGTTTCTAAATGGTTATTTAAAGAGTTAATAAATAAATCGGAATTATGATTTGATGGAGAGCGTTATAGGTAAACCTAGAATAGCGTTATTTTCAATTGTCACTTGTAGACAAGTAGCTTGATTTAGGTTTATTTCTTTAACTATTGCTTTTACAGTATCTCGAGTATATATCATGCATTCATGCCCCATCATTTTGATTAAGATTGTTTGTGGTAAAATATGTTTTATAATTTGTAAGATTAGGAATTTGTTTATTAGGATTAAGTCTACATTCTGCAAGCATGTCTGCAAGTATTAAAATGTCTACACTAAAATTTAAATTTTCAAGGGTTATTTGTAAGTCATCTATATTTTTGTAAATACTTCTTATATTTTGTGTGATTATTGTAAAGTCTTTTTTCTTAACATAAAAATACTTCGATACATCCTCAATGTTACATCGAATAGCGTGTGCTATTTTAGTATTGTCTATCTCTTTCAACGTTTGAAGAGCATTATTCATATTGTGGATAATGTAAGAGATAGGAAGTTATTACTATATACAGCCTATAATAATACAGGTCCTTGATTCTTACATTTTCTATAATTTCAATGTCGATGCATGGTTCTATAGGTATATAGGTAGTAGTTAACAAGGATAAAAGTAGGCATATATAGGTAGGATTTAAATAGTACAAATAGGAGTGGATTATCTAGGTTATTACATTTTTTAATTAATCGTATATGATATGAAATAATAATAATAATATGTAGGACAAATTACACATATTGCTCTGGTCACAAACTAAGCTCTAGGCTTGTACTATGTGTACCAGAAGCAACGATATAATACATATTATATTTTATAATAAACACCCAGACCATGACAAACTGTACAGAAAAAAACGTACTAATATTTTTTGCCATGGGTAGGAATCGAACCCACATACAACACAAGTGGGAATAGTTTGTAAGAGTGAACTATGTAGATTTAAACGTTTGTATCTTAATTTATAATAGATAAAAATGCAATGAAAAAAATCCTGGTGGCGGGACTCGAACCCACGAACCTCGCTATCGCGGCAAGGCGCTCAACCGCGAGCCAACCAGGTTCCAGTCAGCCCTCACGAATTTTGTCATTGCTTGTTAACAAGCAATACTTATACACAGACGCCCTCTATTAGCTTTCTTCTAATAACTCTTATACGACTGAAGTTAGAAGTCCTAGTTTCTAATACTAGATGACAGAGGAAAAATAGCGCCTTAGCGAGCGATAGCGAGGTTTGTGGGTTCGAGTCCTGCCACCAGGATTTTTTTCATTGCATTTTTATCTTTAAAAATTTAATATAAGATTATCCTATAAAGGAATTTATAAAAATACATAAAAAAATATAATAGAACGCTTCAATGTTCGCAAAAGGAGAATGTTTGTCTGTATGGAAGTATGTAAGTACGTGTATTTATTTATTTATTTATTTAATAGAAAAATTGTACATTACAGAATTATCTTATTGTATTGTCTTAATGTGTACATAACAATGTTTACGTTGTAAGGCTAATAGTGTTGTGATAAACGAGTATGGAGTTAGTAAGCAAGCAAGTCAGTAAGTGTAGTTTATTAAAATTTGTATCCTTTGCAAAGTTATATATACATACATATACATGGTGACTTTGAAAGGATGTACTTTGGGCTAATATGAGGTTCTACTCATCAGTACGAACAACTTTTCCCATGGAACCATGTATTGCAAATGCAAAAAAATATTGCCTTCTCCATACAAACTAGTAATGTTAAAATGACCAATTTGTATGGAGAAGCCAAATTTTTTTTTCATTTGCGACACATGGTTCCATAGGAAAAGTTGTTCGATTTGATCAGCAGAACCTCATATTAGCCCAAAGTACATCCTTTCAAATTCACCCTGTATATACAGGGTGAATTTGAATGGGTGTACTTTGGGCTAATATGATGTTCTACTGGTCAATACGATCAACTTTTCCCATGGAACCATGTGTCGCAAATGAAAAAAAAAAATGGCTTCCCCATACAAATTGGTCATTTTAACTTTACTAGTTTGTATGGAGAAGGCAATTTTTTTTTTCATTTGCGACACATGGTTCCATGGGAAAAGTTGTTCGTATTGATCAGTAGAACATCATATTAGCCCAAAGTACACCCATTCAAATTCACCATGTATATATATATATTTTTTATTTAGGAGTCTTTACAATTTTAATAACCATGAATTTGCATACAGTTGCTTGCAACTGCAAATGGCTTGCTATTAGGGTCATAGGTATATACATTACAATATACCTATTAATATAAAGCACATACAGTATTAACGATAACTTAATCAATTTAAAAAACATTAACGATATATTAACAGAAAAAATGTATAAGGTATGTAAATAGGTGTAGTAAACCTGATGTAACAGTCATGGTTCTTGCATTAGTTGTTGTATCTGTGTTTCATTTCTTATAGTAATAATGTTGGTGTTCTCTTTTCTGATATAATCTTTCCCGTAGGCTGTTCTTATTTCACAGCCTTGTTCTTGACCAAACATTCCACCATTTCAATCAGATCTTCCTTATTCTCACTGTTCTTTTTAGGTACATTTTTTTATTTCAAAATGAGCTTTACGACTGCTCTTCTGCAGATCTTCAATTTTATTCTCCAATATAGTATATACTAATAATTTAGTATATACTTTTTATTTTCTTTAGTTTGGTATTTTAATTGATCTATTCTTTTTTTAAACTCTTCATTTTGAGCGGTAAGGAACGATATTGATTGTTTTATGTTGTAGGATTTCTTTCTGTGTGGATGTAATTTTTTTAAATTCTTGTAGATTCATAAATGACATATCTGATATATATTTTTTTATTTCTTCCTTAAAATCACTAAGTTCCATATTAACATCGTCGTCTCTTTTCCTTTTTAGCAAATAGTTAGTAGAGGGTGTTCTGTCTATTTTTTCTATGCGACTTATATTTGACTTCGATATCGCTTTGTCCATTGAGTGCTCCATTCTCAACAAATAGCGTGGACCTCTATTGTTAAATATAAAATGGTTTCAACTACGACACCACTGATAGGTGTGGCGAATCAATGGCGTTCTTTATAGGCGTATTTTATTAGCAGTTGATAAGCAAATCCCGTAGCAGCGCGTGCGCCGCGCGACTCAATAGGAGGAGTAAGTAACGGAGGCGTGGTAGTAGGTAATCTTCGTCGTCCTATAACGTTTATGATCGACGTTTGAAAGTAGGGCTCTAGAGAAAAAGCAGGCGACACGACACGTCGCCTCGCCTGATTTTTCTCTAGAGCCCCAGGGTACTTGTACTATTATTTCTTCTGTGACCAGGGTAGCACGTTTATCTAATAAAACATTACTCACAGATCGTGGTGACTGCTTGTAAGTTCTGCACTCCTATTTTTTGTTGTTGATTTTATTTCACAATTTCTCACTTTTTATTTAATTTTATATGTAAAAGCGACACTAACTGATTACACATTTGCACTTGAGAGCGGTCCGAGGGGAAGAGGAGTGGACTGTTATCCCCACTAAACATTTATAGATTTTCATGAGTTTTGGAAGCGTTATAAATAAGACCTATATCTAGGCTCGTACGTTTTTCTTTTTTTAAAGTTTGGTGTAGGAAAAATAATATCAACCCCTGAATAACGAGAAAAATCGCAAAAAAATCCCTCACATTAAATTAATTTCTATAAAATATCAAGGCAGAAGATTAAAAAAAGGAAAACGTACAGTCATCGTTTATTTTCTCTCTAATAATTTTTTTTCAAATCCATTAAAGTTCAGGGGTAGAAAACAGTTTTGGCCCGAAAGTCGTTTTGCTACCTAAATTGTATGTATAATCTCATACGTGCTCTTTCTCTTATTAAGGGTCGGGGGGAAGGTTTACATAAATGTATGGTGGCATTACCAACTTACCGTCATGCGGGGGAGAGTTAATACTTTGCAGTTGAATCAGCATGAGCACCGAAGAGCTTCATCAGACACTCCTCAGGATTATATATCTATAATATAAACAATACTAGTGCGATTTTTTTTAACTTTCTCATTATAGTAAGTGAGCACTCTTCGCCAATAAGATTAGCTTATTTTAGCAGGCTTAGAAAATTAAGCTATTCTATTGGTGGAGAATACTTACTTAACGCAGTGAGAACGTTAAAACAAACTTGCACTAGGGCCTCTGATATAACTTATATCAATGGTTACTTATATCATATAAGTAACCATTGGTTACTTAGTAAAACCATAATTATACTGATATATTAATGTCCAAATAAAAAAATACAAAATAAATATTCGTATACATTATTTCATTTTATTTGCCGTATGAAACCTACCTAAAACGTTTTATTGATCATAGTAATAGTAATTGAAAACAGCTGCATTTTATAACGGAAGCAAGCCAATTTGCACAGTGACCTATGGACCAATACCTATAATATCATTATTATCAATATCTATTCAATATATGTTATTAATGAATAATGTCTGAACATAAATGTGAAAGGAAACATGGGATTGGGTGTTGTAGTTAATTATTTTATAAATCAAACAAAAACTGTTGAAAAATCATAAATAAATCAACACTTACTTGATTATATATTTTATTATCGATTTTTATTTTTGATGATGTTAGAGGCACGCCGTCCTCCTCTTCTTATAACGTTCCCTTCAATTCTTCTACGCTAGAAGGGACAAGCTTTCTGGCCCATACATTTCTTTTGAGCTCGTATTATAAATTCTCGATGGGATTAATACCTGTAGCTCTACCACAAGTTTGTACACTAAAATCGGCTTCCGCAACTACTCTGGTATAAGTAGAGACGTAAACTATTTTCGAGAGCACAAATTTGGTACCACAAGTTTTCCAGTGACAATCCGCAATTAGTTAAGTTTTGACTGTACATCCTATCGAGGCCATATATTTAGGTTGCCATCTTGGATCTATAATTATCTCTTTCTGTTACACAGGAAAAAAAGAAGACGCAAATATCAACAATCTTGTTTATGTTTTGTCAGTGTTTTATTTTTAAATTTTAATTTGTATTATTTTTCCTGTTGGAAAGGCAAAGGGCATATTAATATGGAACCTAGTCGTAGATTATTTGTAGATGTTATGGAGGTGTTTTGTAGTGGTTGTGATATTGTATTTTTTTTGTAAAATCATTTTGTACAAAACAATTTAATGACCAGAATACAAATTATAATTAAGTAGGTACATATTCAGTGTGTTCGTTTACTACTGTTTTTCACTTAAAGCGCTTAGGCTTTAAGCCAATCTAAACAGCCGTCAAAGTACACAAAGTGAAGCAAAGCAATCGCAGCGTTTGCAGGAGTACTCGAACAGTTTTATGTGCATAAATAAACATCATATAAAACTCATAAGAGAATACAAAATAGAGTTCAAAAACGATTAAGTGAAAGGGAGGGAACAATAAAAATAAACAAAGAAAAGTATTTGATACATAATTGTGACCACAGACAATTTACTTTGATTGCACTACTCGTATTTTCAAAGCGTTCGCAGCGAATTCGATGACGTAATTTGCTTTTTTTCGGTGACGTCATCAAAAATCCAAAGCAAAGCGAAGTACTAAAAAAACACCTGTCAAGTAAAATAAGCTAGCTTTCAGTGTGTTCGTTTACTACTGTTTTTCGCTTAAAGCGCTTAGGCTTTAAGCCAATCTAATCAGCCGTCAAAGTACTCAAAGCGAAGCAAAGCAATCGCAGCGTTTGAAGGAGTACTCGAACAGTTTTATGTGCATAAATAAAAATCATAAAAAAATCATAAGAGAATACAAAATAGAGTTCAAAAACTGTTAAGTGAAAAAGAGGAACAATAAAAATTAACAAAAAAAGTATTTTGATACACAATAATTATGACCACAGACAATTTACTTTGATTGCACTACTCGTATTTTCAAAGCGTTCGCAGCGAATTCGATGACGTAATTTGCTTTTATTCTGTGACGTCTTCAAAAATCCAAAGCAAAGCAAAGTACTAAAAAAACACCTGTCAAGTAAATTAAGCTAGCTTTGTAAGCCTTTTAAGCAGTACTCAAACGTACCGTTTGTAAGCCTTTTAAGCAGCACTCAAACGTACCGATTATAGTTGTAAATTTACTCTCTGGGACGGGTTTGTAGATATCGATATGAAAGTGCTCTTGGTCGGACAATACAATAAAAAATACTCTCAATAAATTATCTTAGATAGAGTATCTTTAACTTGAAAACGTAAATATCTTCGGAGCTTTTATTGAACTCCTAATTCCCATCTTTGATTATCTAATTCATGTTCCACTGAAAGTATATAGGGAAGTGCCCTAAGGCCTTATTTGCCTTTCTAACTGAAAGCACAGAAGAAACAATAGTACTACTGAAAATAGGTGTAAAATCGCCTTTCTACGGAAATGTCAAACATGCTTGTGTTTTAACTTCTTGTGCATTGATAGGTTCATGCGCATAGTTATTTTTGTATAACGGGCGCCCCTCTTACGTTCTCACGTTTGAAAAGGTAACTTTATGCCTATCATGCTACAACTGCTCCAGGGGGAAGTTAGAGAATATTTTTATTATGGTGGGAAAGTGGGAATTATAGGAACATGGGTATTGAGGAAAGTTGTCGTTATATAAAAGGAGGAAAATTTTTAAGTGGGAAAAAATCCCACTTTACGGAAAAAGTTTTTTTTTTTAATTTAAATGTGGAGAAAAATCACATTTTATGAAAAGTAGGAAACAATTCCCACTTAATTAAAAAGTGGGAAAAAGTCCCACTTTACGAAAAAGTTTTGAATAAAAAAAAATATGTGGAGAAAAATCACATTTTATCAAAAGTCGGGAAATAATTCCCACTTAATAAAAAATTGGGAAACAATTCCCACTTACTAAAAAGTGGGGAAAAGTCCCACTTTACGGAAAAAGGTTTTTTTTTAAATAAATGTGCAGAAAAATCACATTTTATTAAAGTGGGAAACAATTCCCACTTAATGAAAAAGTAGGAAAAACGTACCACTTAAAAATTCAAACTTTAGTGGCCAAAATCCCATTTTATGAAAAAGTGGGGAAAAAAATCCACTTAATGAAAAAGTAGGGAAAAGGTCTCACTTTACGATAAGTGATTTTTTAAATTTAAATATGGAGAAAATCCCATTATATGAAAAAGTAGGAAAAATTTCCGCTTAAAATTCTAAAAATAATTCCCACTCTTTTTCAAAGAGTGGGAATTTTACGAAACCGAAGATTTCTTTTTTTTTTATTCCCACTTTTCGATAAAGTGAAATATTTCAATTTCTACATGACTACTTCTTAAAAATTCCCAAGTTCCTAAAATGCATACTTTCTTTTATAAATATTTCCCCACCTTTACGTTGATTACTTTTTACATTCCCAAGTTCCCAAAATTACTTCTTTATGGTTTTTTATTTTTTACTTCATAATGGTTATTTTCCCGTAATTCCCAATTGTTTTTAAACAACATTGATCGCTCTCACTATGCCGGCTTAGTGATGCGATTAGGAAATGGGCGGCGACAAATACGAATTACATTACGAGTATTAAATGTTAGCTGGTAGATAATGCCTAAGGCATTAAGTTCGCCTCTGTACATAACTTTTGTTTACTGTGCAATAAAGTGTTTAAAAATATAATTTTATAATATACTTTCCGCCTTTTCGTCAATTCAACCACCCGTTTTGTGACTGCACCCTGGAAGATCAACCTCGATAAGAAATCGATGCAGTAATCTCATACTTAACATTTTGTTTGAAAATTAACAGAATCAAAAAGTAGATATTTATCTGTTTTCCATTATATTTTATGTTTATTACTCTAAAAGGTACTACAGCTCTTCTATATTATTCATACTCAACCATTCGTTCAATAATTTTATTATGGTCCAAAGAGACCTTTGTCTCTTCAATAATCGAGAAAACCAACAAAACCAAACCGAAAAAAAAACTAATTATTTCTAGGTTATATTTTTCAAAACACACTAAAAAAGCTATTTTTAAACACTATTTTATAAAAATAAATTTTCTTATTAAATAAATAAAATTAAGAAACACTTTGCCAGTAAGATAAATATTATTTGTTAATCTATCTAACTCTCTCACCGTGGAAAAGGTCGGTGAGTGCCGTAACTATTTTGGTTATAGTTGGCTGGTCAAAAATAACACTTTTGGTACCGATTTGTATGAATTTAGGCCTCAACTACACTACACTTATATTCTTTTTACGCTACAGCTGGTGTAGTCCGGATGAAAATAGTTGCTCGAGAAGCCCGTGGTGCCGATTTTAGTTCCTGTAGTAACCAGTAGAGGCGCTGAACAAATTTCCATACAAAATCAGGTCGAAACTCGCTAGCGACCTTATTAGGCAAAAACTTGTGGTAGAGCTACTGGTCTGAGTGTAGGCTAGTCTATAGTGCGTATTTCACCTTCGTCAAGAAACTCCATATTTACATTTCACACATATTGCTCTATTTCTTCTCAGATTTCTACCTACTAGGTATTTATAAATATTTTTTTTTCAATGATTAAAAAATAAAATCAATTCCCTTTTTTCGAATTATTATATTATTGTTGTTATTATATATAATTTTATTATTATATTATATAGTAAGTATAGATTAGGTAACGTAATGTGATCCAGTGGCCTAATTGGAAAACTACGAACGCGATAGCGATCTTGCAATGCATTGGTAAATTGAATTCTCATCGCTCTTATTTCCAATGCAATAAATGTTATGACAGGATCTGTCATATAAGAGTAATGAAAATTCGCGGTCTCAAATCCCGGCACCCGCACGGAGAATCCATGGATAGTCCCTCTCTATTCTGAGGTTATGTATAAGCACTTCAAAATTAGTTTTCCATACTTGTCTAAATAAGTAGGTAAAGGTTAATTTTAATCGACCCCGATAATCTAAATGACCCCATTACATTGACCATTTAAGCGCAAAACCAATTTATCGACAACATAAAATTCTGTGTCACGGGAATAGGGGTTTATGTAAACTAACAATTTCGTAATTTTTGTGTAGGATCTCGTCTGAAAAAATATTTAAAGCGCCAATTCACGTCTGTCTGTTATTTTGCGCCATAAAGAATATAAATACATATTATGTATCAGAGCTTGTCCTGATTGACTGACTTACACATCACCGCCCAGCCTAAGCTAACTAGGAATATCTTTGGACATCTCTTTATACTAACACTATTCCATAGATGGGATGTTATATTTTATAAACACCCAGACCATGACAAACTGTACAGAAAAAAACGTACTAATATTTTTTGCCATGAGGGGTTTTCGCACCCACGACTTACGGATATAACACCAAAGGCGCAACCACTAGTCTACAGAGGCGGTCAAATGTTTTTTTTTATCGACATGTAGGTAAGTAGGTGTATATGTCAATTATATTAGGTATACATACACTTTCAACTTCATCATCATCACCGTGTTTCGATTGCTGTGTCTTTTCAATTGTGACATTTTTCCATGTCTCGTAGATAAGACTATATATTATATCTTGCCTAATAAGTATACCTTTAAACCAAAAAACTTAGCGTAAATTATAGGTTTACAAGCAATAAAATGAGCAATAATTAAGTTAAAAAAAAATGCAACCATTTTTAAAAGAAATTATTATTTTTAAAATTCAATTCGTATAAAAACGAAAAATTATATTGAAAACTAAATTGATTTTGCACAACGCGAAAGCGAGCGTCGTGGATTGTTTTTTTTTGCAATCTATAATTATACAATAAGCAATTTTATTATAATACAAAATTTAAAACTTAAATACTTACCTATTTATTTTGTAAAAAAAAATGTGACATGAATCGTTTTTCACTTAGTTACAAATATTATTGAAGCGTAAAACTAGATATTTCAGCCAGGTCAATTATCAGCGATGTAGGATGTATAAGCGACAGTCATGTTGCTGACATCCACTTACCTCTAGTTGAAGTTACACCCTTTTCAATGTCCAAATCACCCTAATAATAATGTTCTAATCCGACTTTAGGGACCATGAACAAATTGTGGCTCTGAAACTGAAATAATAAGATTTAGGTCTTAATAAATAAGGGCCGGATTCAATCTAAAACCAAAATAGTCCAGAAAAATAATAATCGTAAGAGTCTATTCGAAGCACATGAACGTAATTACATATAAAATGTATGTAGCCATAAAAAAATAGTTTGTCGCCACAAGTAAGATTTTTTTTAAACTATAATGTCGGGTTTCCAGCGATATTTTACTTTCACCTCTTAACTCTTTTTCCAAAGCCCCAGAGAGCTCCTAAGTTATTGTACAATCGTGTCGTCCTTCAGCTGGCAGCGTACAGCAAGCTCGTCACGTCACGTAGCGCCTTTATGACTGCAACACCGCCGCTGTTTTGAGGTGATAACACCGCTTATATTAAAATCCCTCTACACTATAAGCTAGCGAAATTTTGCAGAGTGTTCAGACAGGAAAAACTTGTTTCATGTGTATTTATGGTTTTCAACTGACCGCTACCTTAAAAAAAAATCTTTGAATAAAGATTAATAAAGGCGAGTTTGCTGAATTGATCTCTTCCACTATCCCGGTTAAATGATGCGGTTACGAAATGGGTGGCAGCAAAGACGGTTCGAGTTTACTTTAATATTTTTGCTGCTTTATCGTCATAAATTTATCGTTGCGTAACCGTAACTTATGAGTTTTCGGGTAATAACAAAAATGTATCTAAGTAATATACAAATGGGAAAAGAAACCTAACTCTTTACTCTATACGCTCTAGTATACTTGTAAAAAAAGAAGATGGTACCTACACAATTGTAAATGAGATTTTTTTACGAATCTTGATGAAATATACCTTTAAAAATATGTCTCGACTTAGTTTAAATACGATTTACTAGTCTCGACTTAGTTTAAAGGATTATAGTAAAGTCTAACTGGAATTATGAATTATATGAAATAACATTCAATTTGACTTCTACATTATGGTAAAAATAGGAAATATTTTAATTTAGGCGCTATAATTCCATCTACAAAGCGATAGAAATCACTGGCGATTTGTTTTTTTAGGCGTTTAATCACACTGAACAAATAAGTAGTTTATCACACGTTAGATATGCTCAAGATAGTTTGGAGTTTGAAATAACATATAATTCGACCATATAGGTAAAATTTTTTTTTGTGGGGCCTATTAGTCAAACAAAAAAAATTATCTTTGTATGACCACGCATTTCTTCGTAAATTCTTAGCCGATTTAGTTATTTTTAGATGTATACAATTTATAAAATTTGGTTAGGATCAGATGATGCTATTGGTAACTGCTGCACATCAGAAAGAAGCACGTGTTATTTAAATTGTAATGGGTGTATCACTCTAAAAATGTTGTCACTATCGAAATAACGTGTTAGAGCCAGAGAGTTGAATTCATCAAAAGCTAGAATAAATAACTAAACAAATCGTGGCAAGCTTTCCACTTGTTTGGTATAGACTCGAAATAACATCGGCTACGACGAGGTGGAATCGCTGGGTAAACTGAAGCCTAGAACTTCACTATCTAGTTATATATAAATATTGCATTCTGATATTTGGTTATGATTATATGCATGTCAGTCTATACGATGAAGTAAAAACAAACCAACTTTAAGAAAAAGTATAATTTTTTTTCGGAGTTTGTATAATAATATGATATTATTATTTTTTGTAGTTTCTTTTAAAGTAGACACCAACTACGAAAAATAACCTAAAAACACAAAATGTATGTACATACATATTATTGATATAGGTGACTTAGTGATGACTGAAAATGCAGAATACAAAACTAAATAATACTGGAAAATAAAAGTGTGGGATTCCGTTAAATATGTTTGATTCCGTTAAATATGTTTATACAGTGTGCCTGCCTGTAAAATTGTTTAAAAGTCTATACAATAATCGCGGCGAGCTTTTTACTTGTTTGGTATAGAGTCAGAATACTATCGGCTACGAGAGGTAGAATCGCTGGGTAACCTGAAGCCGACTCGGGTGCGTTTATTTAGGGGTTTGGCCATTTAGGTATTAAGCATCCAGCAGCTCAAGATCGAGTCAATAAAAAATAAAAAGATAAAAAAATATAAGCTCCGCCGCGACAGTGTAACACTGCCGTGACCAGGATTCGAACCTGGGTTACTACGGCCACAACGTAGGGTCCTAACCACTAGACGATCACGGCTATCGGAGCTGGTGATTATTGTAACCAAAATCTTAGCTACCTTAAAATTGCACGCTTCACAGTTGATTAGTTTTCTATTGCACGAGTGCAGCATTGTGGTTCCAAGTTTTTTGCTGTCAATAAAAACTTACCCGTAGGCTAAGTCAATTTAGTGACCCATTGTATATAGTAAACTTACCTATTCCGACAATCGTTATACAAAACTTTTTAACATGTTCACTAGTTTTGATGACAACCAGTCCAAAATTTAATGAATGATTCAATATTGTCTTATAACAGGTATTTAGTTCAAACAATATATATAGGAGGTATAGAGTACGCGGGCATACCTAAGAGATTCCTGCATAAACTTGTCCAGCGTGCTTAGGGAGTGTAGATACTAAAAGTTTTGTTTATCTCAAGCCACAATTATGCATCGTCTAATAATATTGTTTGCCACACTCTGAACGTCTAGAAGTGACATTTCCATAGCAACAATCCTTAATCTCTCCACCTTTTCATTTTTGGCCCGCAGTTTTCGTGCCACGCTTCATCGATAAATTTATACTGTGTTTGTAAAACATACCACGAGCATACTGAATCTGTTAACCCCTGAAGTGATCAGTATTTGATCCTAGGGATATTAGCTTTCGGAATTGAGAAACTGGTAGGATTCATAAAAGCAGCAACAAGATTTGAAGGACAGGCGACAACGACAATATAATCTAGCAACAATAAAAATATCATATAATTGGAATAAAAGATAATATTATTATTAATTGAAAATAAAACCCCAGTACTTTTGTTCTGCAATATAATAATTTAATAATAGACCAAAAGCTGGGTTGCACTAAAATAACATATAATTGTAAAGTCGAAAATAATCTTCAAAGGAATAAATAATAATAAATGTTATATTTTCTTTAATTAGTAAAGCAGAAATTGCAAACATCAGTTATATACGAATATGAAACGTTGACATAAAATCTGGAGCCCTGACGACCACGTGCTCAAAGTCCATGAACGACAGCCTTCCGTCGCCGTCTACATCGGCTTCATCCAGAACGCTGGCCACAATCTCGTTCCTCTCATCAGCATGTAGCTCGCCCTTGGTGAGGAGACGAGTGGCTTCCAGAAGATCTTCCCGACCGATGAACATGTCATCGTCTAAGTCATAGATGCGGAAGGCGTACCTGAAATATTGGGATTCTTTAAAACATATTTTTTATAGAAAAACGGAACGGGGGCCTGGGGTATTGGAAAGCCACATCGACAAACCGATCGAGGCGCGTCGATGGATAAAAATGTATGACATATTACTTTTTATATTCGCTTTCGATCGATCGACATGTCGATCGCTATTATATGTGGCTTCCCGGGTTTATATAGCCCGGCTGTCCATCTAGACTAATTTCTTGAAGATCAGTTGAGATAAAAGTTGAACTCGGAAAAGTAGTCACTTACCTAAATCTCTGTTTTATCTCAGTGCCGAAGTATCATATTATTTGAAAAAAAAAATCGGCCATGGGGGATTGAAAAAAAAACTGTATACACTGTTTGAGATAAAAAGTTGAAATTCGCAATAATTACGTATGCGGTTCTCTTCATTTTTTTAGGTTTATAATCTTTTGATATGTAGTGAATTTGCGCTGATATAATAAATATTGGTATTGTTAAATCATTAATAAATAAAAAGAATCGATTAGATGTTTTGAAATTATTTTTTACTTTACATTACTTACCAAGCCTTGATATCTCTGGGTGCTGATTGGCTAAACACAGACATCATGTCCAAGAAATCTTCGAACGTCAAATTTCCTGAGCCATCATGAGAGAATACTTGACAAATACGTCTTTTGAATGGATTCTCCTGAAAGAGATTAAATATTATTTACTTTGATGAGTATAAGGTTATTCTACATGGTAAAAATAGCCCTTCGAAACTGTCTATCTCTCCAGACCGATATCTCGAAAACCATTGAGGTAAAGGTAGTAAATTTAGAGCTGTTCTTGAACATTTGTACATATTCAGATTATGCCAACAAAATATTATTTTTAACAAAAGAGCCATTGTTATAAATAATATTTTGTTGACATAGCCTGAATATGTGCCTGAAAGTATTGTATTTTTTGAACGTACAATACTGTTAAACCTGTAATATCATTGAGGAAGCTTACTTTAAGTTCTGGCAACTTGTCTTCTATCTCTGTCATTGGTACCGCGATGGTGTTGGCGAGAGTTTCCGTCATCCGCTTCGGCACCAACTCTGGGTTCACATCACGAAAACGTTTGTAGACTCTACAACATTTGATTTGGTATAAATTTTGCATAAAGTTACACAATTGCGGTTCCACTGAGCGTTTAATTTCATAATGCCGTTTGGATTTACCAGATGTAACATCTCGTACCAAACGTTTTTACGACCTAAAGGCACAGGTTTTATTTCTATCTCGTCGTTGCTGATGGTATTCTGAATCTACACCTACAAGTGGCAAGCTCGTCGTGATGTGATATAGATCTTATAGGTACCAATTTCTTTCAATTATTTTTCCAAAGACTTTCAATTTACCAATTTTCTTACCTCAAAATTTCTTTCCTTGTGAAAAATGTACAGTCCTGAAATGTTTTTTATTTGTATTAAGTTAACCTCTCGCTTTCATGACAAGGTACAGCCATCCTCTAAACTAGATTCTCATCGGTCAGACGATCACCAAAACCAATTTTTATTAATAACCAACTAGAAGTAAAATATCTAGTTAAATAAAAAATAGAGGTAATAAATTATAAACTAAAATAGACATTCGATGATGGTAGTTAATGTGCTGAGGGCAGGGGCTTTATTCCGAGTTTTGATACGTTCGCCGTCGCGCATTTTGCGTAAACTATAAATATTAAAATATAAGTTCTATCCTATTAAATATAGAGTTGAAATTCCAATGCTCATCAGATGTTCAAACTTGCGAAGAATTCGCGTATTTCAAGATGGCGGCATTATTATAGCCAACCTAATACAGACTATATATTATATATCCATTGAAATATAACTTAAATTTCAATATTTATAGTTTACGCAACGTTTTGTCGTCTTTAGCGGTTGCAAACTCGGAATAAGGCCCCGGGACACTCGCGTTCCCCGTTAAATAAAGATACACCTACAACACTAGAACTTAATTGTTGACTATGACAATATGTGTGTAACCATCATATTATATTATAATTAACATAACCAACCATGCATAATTAACTTAATTTACTATATTATTAATTTTATTGTATTTAGGTACACTTTGACTATCAACCCCGGTAAGTTTAGTATTTACTATTTTTATATATGTTAAGCAGGTACGTACATAATATAAGTATTTAATGTTAACTATAAATTAATTAACTATTAAAATTAAACCTAATATATAAATATAATTTAACTATTAAAAAAAACCACCAATACCTACCTAAAAATAAAAAATCTATAAATAATAAATTTCTTCCAGAACGCTGTCGACAGGTAGTGTGCCTATTAGACTGGCTGCGTTACCCAGTGGAATTTCCAGGCTAATTTGTTGGCCAAAGAACGAGCCAGCCCGTTGGTCACCAGATGTATCAACCAAACGCTTAGCAATATATTTATACATTGCTTGAGCACCTGGCCCCCACGGCCCCAAACGGTTCAAATACATAATCTGAGAGCAGCATATTTGCGCCGTTTGAGGTTTTCTGCCGTGCAAGCGGCAGCGCCAACTTTTTGAGACGTCCCTGGGGCCTTGGAGAAAAATCAGGCGAGGCTTTGGCAGGTGACGGGTTGGTACCTTACGCCTACTGTCACTGTCAAAATACATACGATTTTGACTGAGGCGACGCTCCATAAATGTTTAACATTTATTTATCCTTTAGTTTTAATATAGATTTAGAGTTTTTATTGTACTACCTACTTTGTTATTTAATTTTTTTAGCTATATTTTGGTATTTTAGCGCTTTGTGTATTTTTGTTTATCCTTTTTTTTTATTTTTTCTCTGTTATTCAAATGCTCGTTAACCATTAACCTGTTAATAGTATTTATATTTTTTATTTATTTTGGATTTAGTATTTTAAGTTACATTTAATCTTTTTTTTTATTAAATTTATTACAAGTAGATAGTTTCATAAATACATTGGTAGTATTTATGATTCATATCCATTGACGTAAACGATTTTTTTTTATGGTGGAAACTGATTCCACGTGACAGGAAACCCTAGTGTGGGAATCAGGGACTTATGCTTTTAAATATCTGTATTTTTCTGAAAATAAATAAATGAATTGAATTGAATGTCGCCTCGCCTGCTTTTTCTCTAGAGCCCCTGGCAGGTGTGACGGCGCGAAGGTTCGGAGCATGTTGCATCCCATACTAAGCAGCGTCCACCTTCCCCGGGCACTAAAGTCATTCCATCAGGCCTCTTACCATCACCCCTAGGCAAACCGTTAGGTTCTAAAATAGAAATATAAAATAGAATGCATTAAGTTGTATTTTACAAATAGTATATTATTCACCTGATAATTTTCTAATTGTTGTTCAGAAAACGTTACTACTTTGTTTCCCATTTTGGTGAACTAAACACCATTTACGGAACTGAAACACCCGTTTGCTGTAGAAGCGTGAAAATACTGTTCTGATACACAGCTGGATACAAACTAAGGGTGCGGTTGCTACAGAGCTTACAATGAATTAGTAAATCCGAGTAAAGGACATTTTAAAAACAAAGAAAAAAAAACTAACAAGTCAAAATTTGCTTAAAAGTAATAATATACGGTATCAGTTATACTGGATGTATATATTTTTTTGTTTTTAATTATATATCACATGTATTTAATACATTTCACATATATTGTCCTGTGGTAGAGTGTGGTAGTAGTGAGTTTTTTGTTTACTTTTACTCAATCGTTAACTCTCTACCAATAGAATAGCTTTATTTTCCGAGATTGTCAAAATAAGTGTACATATATGTACATTAATAATTGTGAACAAATAATTACTAGTAATATTAATCTAAATAATAATAATAGTCATGAAAATTTGTAATATTGTATATAATTATTTCTATGATCCTTTTTTTTTTTATGGGAGCTCGTCATAAGACCTCACATCTACCTGATGGAAAGCAGTATGAAGGTCCAAGAACAAATGCAACCAACAATTACGATCTACGTAACCGTTGATTACACGTATTATGACGACTTAAGATGCCTATACACGTTTCGTTTAAAGGACTCGAGATTATAAGAAGAAGGAAACACGCAAGCAGGTAGAGCATTCCACATTTTAATAGTGCGACAGATATACGAATCACCAAATTTTTTATGCGGGTTGGTATATCTGCCACAGTATGTGCATGCATTTTGTTACCTGTTCGTGAAGTCCTATACCGAAAAGGAGAAGGAGGAATGAGATGAAAAAGTTCTTCAGAGCACTCTTCATGATAAAGGCGATAAAACACGCTCAACACGACGCTACATCTCTGCGAAGTTGCAATGGCTCTAGAGTGTCTGTGAACTCTTTGCTCTCGATAATGCTCGATGCACGCTTCTGCAGACTATCGAGAGCTTCCAGCAAGTATTTGGCAGTTCCACCCCAAAGATGCGAACATTATTCCACACATGGCCGTATTTAAGCTTTATAAATCAGATGCCTGAGTCGAGGAGTAAAATACCGTCGTACCTTATTAAGGACGCCGAGCTTCCTACTTGCTGTCTTTGGAGTGTAATATATGTAGTTTCGCGACCTGAGGTCATAACATCAACGGGGACTCGTATAGCCCGGTCTGATAAAAAACTTGAGTTCCAGCCAAAAAGTCGCGCCGAAAATCCATATGCTGGCAGCTTAGAGAGTAAAGCTTTGTGCCATACCCGGTCAAAGGCCTTAGAGATATCGAGGCCGACTGCTAAGGCCGCTCCATGCCTATCCATTGCCTCACCCCAGATATGCGTAATGTATGCTAGAAGCTCACCCGTTGACCTTTTTCTACGAAATCCGTATTGACGGCCATTGATAATGGAGTGACCTGCCAGGTATCGCATAATCTGTGCATTAATAATTATTTCTTTAAACAGAGAGAACTTTGCACAGCACTAAGGTGATGGAAATGGGCCGGTAATTATTGGGGTCTGACCGGTCACCCTTTTTAAGTATAGGTTGCACATTCGCTTCCCTCCAAGCTGCGGGGACCATACCAGAGTAGTAGTAGTTTGCCGCCTATCATGGCGGCAAAGTCGCGTGAGAGCAGGAGACAACTCAAGAGCGCAGTTTTTGATAACAATCGCTGGAACACCATCCGGCCCACTGGCCTTCCGAACATCAAGAGAATGGAGTGCTGCACACGTCACGCTGCCGGATATGAATTTCTGGCATTGTGAATCCGCAATTGGGTGTAGTAGGCGGTTGTGCGCCCCGTCATCGATCGCCAGAAGATTTTTTAGTCGCCAAATGAGCCAACGAACCATCGGGATATCGCAGCGATGGCAATGATGAGTAACAGAAATTTACCTCGACCGATTCTGCATGCTGCCAAAACTTTCGGCTACCTGCCGGTTGTTCAAGCAGCTCACTACCGATCCGAGGTATATGATTGAACTTTGCTCTTTTAATACTTTCTTGCACATCTTGAAGGCGACGTTATATGCTATCTTCAGGATGGCTGAGTTAGAGTCAGCCGTCGAGCGACCCCTTACCCATTCTCGGTATGTAGTATTTTTGACTGCCTTTGTACAGTTGCTGTCGTACCAGGGTCTGCTGTTGCCCTTGCTGGTGACAGACGTGAACGGAACGTAATATTACATTCCAAGAATAAATTTATCAGCAAGAGCAGAAGCACAAGTATTGGGGTCATCAACCTGAAAGCAGCGTTGTCCCCAAGGTAATGCAAGAAAGTACTCCCTCAGTCCATCCCAATCTGCTGATGAGTAATGCCGTGCCTTCATATTAGGAAGGAATAGGAACACGCGGAACTGATGTAACTCCGGGATCCGAACCCCCCAGGGGGGGGCCATGACTGACACCTTATATCCGGCGGGGTGACTCGTCAACAGAAGGTCTAGTTTGGAGGGCGCATGGCTGATTATGTCTGGGATCCTGGTGGTCTGATCAACCAGCTCAAGCCATGGGTAAGTGCTAATTGGTAGGCGGATTTCCCGGCATGATTGGTCTTTAGAGAACCCAACCATTGTACATGGTGTCCGTTGAAATCTCCCAAAAACGCGATCTCAGTACAGGGAAATAGTTCATGTGCTTTATCGCTCTGCTCGAATAATTATAAAATTGAGTTGACTCCAGGTCACCCCTATGGGATCTATATAGACACACGTAGATTCGAGATTGAGTTCCCAGATCTACGTGTACCCACAAGGTGGAAAAGTTGGATTCCTCTAAACAGCGTAGACGGCGACAACAAATATCCGACCGAACATAAAGGCAGACCCCGGCTTTGGGCAGGAACTTCTCCTCAAGAGTAAATCCGGGGTATTGCAGGTATGAAATGTCGGCCGGGCAGTGGATTTGTGTCCCCATCAGAAACAATAATTCGGGTTTAGCCATCTCAAGGTGGTGAAAGACGGCAACTATATTGGCGTGGATCCCGCGGTTATTTGTAAAATTCGCGCCAAATTTGGTATTGGGGATGTGCACCGCTGTCCGAATGTTTCTTTTTATTTGTGCTATCATCGGTTTTTTAGTTTTATAGGGGGGAGGGAATGAGAAGCGTGATGTAAAGTGTTGTTGTCACCATAAATGCGTGGAAAGGCACTGCTTAGGTGAAATAGGTGTCCAAAGAAGAAGTTGCGCTGTCACGTCGGACGGAAGGGCCCCTGTACCCCCCCGAAAGTGTTTGTCTGGATCCCTTCCGGTCACCAACCGGCTCGACATACCACATCAGGATTATGCGCCACTTGATGGGGCAGCCCCCTTCGGTGGTTAGACAAAGGTGGGCCCCTGTACTACGTAGCGGGCGGCCAGTGGAGTAACCGTTTCTACAAGTGTCAATGAAGTTCATTCTAAAATTAAATAAACCAAGAGCAAGTTATTGCGACAACAACACTTCAAGTACTGGTACTTCACTGACTAATCCCGAAACACGGTTTAAAATGCTTCACGGGGTTTTCGTCCTGTGAATGGTGGTAGCGACCAGGCGAACTTAAAGCTCTTCCACCACGAGATTTGGTTGTCGTTTGGCCTACTAGGTCCGAAAGTTATTAAGCCGCTAAGAGGTACGACGCTCAGCCCCCAAAAAAGTTATTTATATCCCCAGTTTCCAGAACGATAAACAATTGTTATATGATTAAAGTTTATCTATGCCTATGTGCATAATTGGTGGAAAATTGACAGTGACGTAACATGCAACACACCGTGCCTTTGGAAAATCTTATCCATAATCCTAGAAAAATATGTATAGCAAATTATGAAAAATAAAACGGATTAAAAATAAAATACAGGCCATATTACCGTTGATAATATAGATTTCCATTTGTGAAAGAATATAAAAATCGTTTTTGTAATTTATCTGGATCATGCAAACAATAAAATCTTTTCTTTTTATATAAAACATATGTTAGTATAGATAATAAATAATGCTCATGCTGATTCAACGAGTCAGTAACGCTACCATACATGCATTTAAACCCTCCCCCCCGACCCTCAATAAGAGAAAGAGCACGTATGAGATATTATACTTAAAATCTAGGCAGCAAACCAACTTTCAGATCAAAACTGTTTTATACCACTAAGACATTTTTTTCAGCGATTTTGTTAAGGAAAACGTACGATCCTAGATATCGGTCATATTTATAACGCCTCCAAAAATCACATATAATCTATGTATGTTTAGATTGGTAACAGTCACGAGTCACGACCGATTTCGCAAGAAAATTTAGATGTGAATTGTTATTTTCATGCCATTGTTATTTTGACAAAATTATATGAATTGGCATGTTGTCATGTTCCAGGTAATCCTCCAGTTTCAGTTTTGATGAAAAACAACCTATTATATATAATATAAATATATGATAAAACAAAATACCTATTACATAATAATGTTACTCGGTACCTATGTAAACTTTGGTCACCTAAATGAAAAAAAAATTGCTGCCTGGAATTTATACCTAATCTTTCTACCATAAATATTTGGTGTTTCGTCTCGTACTAAACGTTATGTTGATTCCAATCTATCGCACCTCACACTATTAAATAGTGTGTTATTTACATTCTTGCACTTTACACACCGCTTACCATCAAGTAGGTGCAGAGTCATATATCATGCTCAAATAAAAAAAGTCTACTTATTTTGGTAGTATCAATACTAGGTACAAATACTATTCAAAATAATTTAA
The DNA here is from genome assembly GCA_947458855.1 of Monopis laevigella. Lineage (NCBI taxonomy): Eukaryota > Metazoa > Arthropoda > Insecta > Lepidoptera > Tineidae > Monopis > Monopis laevigella. Next base: position 12,761,587 of record OX381577.1, on the reverse strand, counting down.
AAATGATTAAGCATGTCATGGTGCAGTTAATATTTTTGTTTTGGTAATTCTATGGTTCGAGGCACAAGGTGCGGCACTACCACACCCGTAGCTGTGAATTAATGAAGAAATACAAACTTAATACTATGTATAGCTGTTCCGTAAGTTCGTGTGCGTGTTATTTTAAAGCAAAAATAACTATTTGCTATTTTTTAATAGAAAAAGTATCATGTCAGTTGTTAAGTGCACAGGAAATGGATTCGCGAATTCAATCGCCAGGTAATATCTAAATGTTATTTTCAGTGATAATAAAATTAAAAAAAAATATAAAATAAAACATGGAGGTGTAGATTTTATTTATTTAATCGGTTATATTTTATTGTAATGTAATATAATATTGTATACCAAACTTTTCTTTATAGAACAATGTACTAGTATTTTAAAACTTGCCCTAAAGAGAACACACACAATCTGTAGGTACCTATATCTGAACTCCCATGTATGTATATTAAAATAAAATAGCTTATTTTAGTATAGAGCTATTCAACGAAGATGCGTATAATATTATAAATTGGTCCAGTAGATTAAAATGGAGGCGATAAATTCAAAAAATTATAGATATGGCCTTTTTTAATATCAAATCAATAGATATCAAATGCCGGCTAAATGATGCGATTATGAAATGCCCATTTGGTAACCGCATCATTATGACGCTCAATATTGTTAAACAACAATGCATTGTACGATCGACTCATGGAATCTGTAGGTCTGCTTAACATCAGGTAGATAAAAAGTCACATGCCGTGCTCCATTAAATCTATATACCTATATAATATATCTACACATTTTTTTTTTAATTTAAAATGTGCAGTTACAAATACGAAAAATAAAATTACAGTTAATTAGCTTTAGTTTAACAATCGCTTGTTTTGTAACTCCGTCCCAATAATAGGGCTTTTCGATAATATTTTCTGTTATATCGGAAGAACACATTATTAATATTTATAAAAAGCTAGCTGTTCAAATTTAATATATTTAGGTAATGGTGTTAGCCATGGCATGCCAGTCAATCTGTAAACTGTAATAAAAGGATATATAGCCTGTAAATATTACCTTTTTATACGTAGACTACAGAGAAAAAAAATAAAACAGTACTATTATATACCAATTTAAATATTTATTTATAGTATAGTATTTTCTTAAAATAGTATATATGAATAACTACCGAGGTTGTCCAAGTATGTATAATAATTTAAAAAAATCACTAAAGTGGGTTAAGTAGTTCTCGACATATATTAGCACACAAACGAACAAAAAGATAGACAGATAAATAAGAGAGAGCTGTAAGTCACATTTTATATGTAGGTATTGGAAATTAAGCCCACCCGGAGCAATAGTACAAACAAGTATTAATATGGTCAAAATTATTTTTCCCTTTTTCTGGAAGTTGGCAGTAGTTCGCCCATCGGATCGGAATGCATTTTCTTGATAACCAATTGTAATAATACCTGAAATAAATGATACAATATATTATATCTTTCAGGATATAAAATAAATAAATATATATTCATAACATGGAAATAAAGGTGGATCGACTGGATCCACGTCGTGCAAGTTTCACAACTCTTCCATGAAGGTAAAAACTGTGCCCGTCCGGCGCTTTTTTAGCTTCATGCTATCTAGAGATACGACAAAGGGAAAAGACGCTAGTCCATGAAACCCACAGACACGCTGAGTACGATGACATAAACTTACATTAAACATGCATAATAATAATAAAAAATATCGTGAACGTGCAATGAACAACGGGCTAATAACGTTGTTTTGAAAAGAATTTATATTGATTAAACCTAAAAATAATTGCCTAAATATTACGAGTATATAAAAGTTCATGAATGATTTTAATTTTATTTTACAAAACCTTATTGTAATTAGACGAGCTTACGCCATAGGTACTTGTATATTAGACAGGCCCACCCCCATCGGAGTGTTTAAAAGTGTATGCATGCATTACCTATGCCTATTTTATTTTCAAAACAGTTCTGCGTCCTAAGCATATTTCACTCTTTTATTTTGGGTAGCTGGTAGAAAATAGTAGGCATAACGCCTACTATTTTCTACCAGCCTATATAAAATTTTATGCAATAAATAATTTGAAATAATTATTATCTCTCAGCTCGAGTAAAAAAAGTAAGCCTTCGGTAAGCCTTTAATTTTTTTAAGAAGAATTAAAGCTAAAAAACGATTAGTTAGCTACCTCTTGGTGTGTGGAACCCGATGTCTTGAAGCATATTCTACAATGCAATGCCTCTCTGACGGTATCTTCTCACATTCTTCATAAGTGATATCTAAGTACATAAGAAAAACTCATTTGATCATTTATCTTTATCTTATCGAATACAGGGACCTTACCAAAGAGGCAATTGATAATTGAATTGAAATACCCATCGAAACCCAAATGTATGGGATTTGACGTTTCTTGACGATCTGGCCCACCCGCGGCGATTCGATTGGCTATCGTGTTCTTTGGTCAAACCCTCAGCGGTCTTACAGTAGTGTTACCCTTAGTGTTTAATACAACTCATACAGGAGACTGATGGGTATGCCACGGTTTAGCAGTGCTTTCAATTTTGCTGAGGCGCGTGTGGATTATTCCAGCAGCCTAATGCGCTACTAATTATAAATATAGGGAACTACCCCTTTACAAGCGTGAGAACAATAGGTGGCCGACCGCCATAAAATAAAAATAAAGTGAGAACAAAATATTTATAACTAATCATTGAGCGTTGATTGGTTAAATTGAGAACACAACATGGCTGCAACAAACACATTTGACATTTTGTTTTATAGGCTATTTTAGGACTTAGGGCGGTTCCATATATTATTCTTAGTTTCATGTTCTCTGGGGCAAAGAGTTTGGGGCAGCCCCAACAGCATCCTGACTATGATCGCGAGTAGGTAAACTACATGAATCACTACTACAGGATCCAGACAACATACACAGAATTTAATAATTGGTGGAAGAATCTTTTACAAGATGTCATAACATTACTCCTGGTACAGAAGTAGTAGAGAACTACTACACATTGTAAAATATGAATAGGTAAGTAACCTACCAAAAGTTTGTACTTATACGTATATTAATTTAATATATTATACATTACAAAATTTCGACGAACTAGCAGTTAAAGCCTATAGACCAAATATACTACTATACTCTCGGTGCTTAAAGAAAGTAATACCTACTTATTGAACTCACCGTTTCGTCCGTGGGAAACCTCAACTGATCTGGGGCCTTATTCCGAGCTTGCAACCGCTAATCACGACAAGACGTTGCGCAAACTATAAATGTGGAAATATAAGTTCTATTCCAATGGTTATATAGTATGTATTAGGTTGGCTATAATAATGCCGCCATTTTGAAATACACGAATTCTTCGCAAGTTTGAACATCTTATGAGCATTGGAATTTCAACTTTATAATTAACAGGATAGAACTTATATTTCAATACCCGTACTTTACGCAAAATGCGCGACGGTGAACGTGTCAAAACTCGGAATAAAGCCCCTGAGGTGGAAAACAAACATTCTTAAGGCCACACCATCAATTCAAATAGTTTGATCTTACGAATAAAATTATAACGTTTTTAAAATTCAACTTTATGCAGAGAAGTCGTATGCAAGACGATCGACTATTGAAGGAAATTTGGCCTTCCAAAATCAGCCGTCGTATGGAACGTGTTTCCAAAATGGCGCTGACAGGCTAGTATTTGGTTGGGTAGAGAGGGTAGTGAACACAGTGAAGAGAGTTGAATCCGGACGTCCGGGAACACTGCAGTTCACTACCCTGACTTCCAAACGCGATGAGCAATGCTGAACGCGTGGAGAATCCATGGATAGCTAAGAACATTGTCTCTCTTAACGTATGAGTACCTCGTAGATTTGTTTTACAAAGCTTTATTTCTTTGATTTTATTAATAAATAAAGCAAAAGTTTAAAATGTCACCAACGATTTATTTATCTGCTTATCTATTATTAAAGTAAATATGTTTTAAACTAAATATTAAGTGTAGGTAAGTAAAAATATTTTTTACCTGAATTGTACACTTCGGTAATAATTAATAACAGTATAAAAACAAAATTCATGCTGCAGCCAAAAAAGTACAATTGATAATAATAAACTTTTCCATAGTATTATTGTAAATTCAATTGTTTATAATAATTATTGTAATGAACCGAGATGTAGTCATCGAGATAGCGTATCGTTGACCTCGCTCCAGTTGGTTTTGGCCAGTACTACATATTCATTCGTACCTTCACGACTTGCCTTCAAGGCATAGCTAGCTATATCTTTTTACGACACAATGAAAATATTATTTTTAGTATACCTTTGATTATTTTAACAAATAGTTTTTAATTTTTTATTGAAAAATGGATATAAATATATATTAGGATTTTAGTACAATATTTAGTTTTTGTTAATGAAGCACGGCATGTGACTTTGTATCTACCTGATGTTAAGAAGACCTAAAAAGTCCATGAATGCGTTCGATCAATACATTGTTGTTTAACAATGTTGATCGCTCTCACTGTGCCGGATAAATAATGCGGGTACATTGAATTAGAAAAATACATTGTATACCTACTCTCCGCTGGGCACCTGAGATGTTTTTTTTTTATAAAAGCACGACGTGTTACTGCATAACTCTGAGATGGTAAGAAGATTATGCAGTCCATGAATAGGCGCTACCAACGCTAGAATCGATGGAACTATAACCTAGTGACCAAAGGACTGGCTTTTTCCTCGATCAAAGGAAATGCCAGAATTTTGGCCACTATGCCATACGGACAAATATTAGAGTTAATTATTAAACACAATTGGGCATGGATTTGTAATGTTTCTCCATGTTTTCCTCTATTTAAGTATTACGAATATTTTGCGTTGGTTGTCAAAATATTATATTTTTAATATATTAGATTTTCTAAATATTAAAAGTACCTACCAATAGAATTATATACCAAGTTAAAATAAAAATATTTATTGAACTTATATATTACTGATTAAAATCAGTCGACAACAGCTCAAACCAGGGGCGGATCTAGGATTGTTTTTCTTTTAGGGGATTTTTTTGTTTTTTGGAAATAGCCTCCCGAATACCAACCCCCCCCCCCTTCTGGATTCGCCAATGGCTCAAACTATCCATTGGCATCATTTCTCTTGCTCCCGTCGAATGCGAATTCATTGTGTTAGAGCGAGGAAGATGCAACGGAAATAGATAACCTATTGCCGGCTGTACCTACTAGGTTATTAAATAATCAAATAAAATATTGTTATAGGTGAAATCACATTGTTGAAAATTGAAAATTGTTTTACCAATAAACTATTGCATACCATTTTATCATTCTTATCTTTAATTAAGTAGAGCGTAACGGAGTGAAAGTTGCTGGACCAGTTTTTTAATCATGACAAAATTTTTATGTAGCCGAAATTTTCGTTAAACACTCACCAGCTCCGATAGCCGTGATCGTCTAGTGGTTAGGACCCTACGTTGTGGCCGTAGTAACCCAGGTTCGAATCCTGGTCACGGCAGTGTTACACTGTCGCGGCGGAGCTTTGTTTTTTTAAATACAATATTTTTATTTAATTATTTGTAATTAACTCTTTTGACCCGGATTCTCTTAATCATATTTGGAAATGGGTAACGAAGTCCACAAGGGAAAAGGTTGTTAAAAAGGAACGTTGTTAATCCATTTTCCATGGCAAACGGTTTTATTTACTCGAAATTGTTTTTTTACTTTTAGTTTAAATGGCAGTAAACAAGCTTTTAATTTTAGCATCTGCCATATGACAGTTGAAAAATCTGGCATCATCAACTAATTTTAATATAGGTAGAAAATATTTATTAGCACTGAAATGTATTTTTTAACACTTATAGGTACTTAATTATTTAAGAATCACCAAAAAAAATACATTAAAATTTGCAAACTAAACACTTGTATTAAAAGAGGAATATTACAAACATACACTACATTTTTTTACAGGAGCACAGCATGTGATCTTGTTACGCAGACCAACAAAGTCCATGAATTGGGTTGAACAAAAATTGTTACATTACATTTGTTATGTACATATTATTCTTTTTAATTAATAACTATTTTTTAGGTCTTTGGTTTAAACCGGGGACCTAAAAAATGCGAGGTTAATCAACTCGGCCACCACGTATATAATATATACGTGGTGGCCGAGTTCACATAATAAAAAGTAAGCTCCTTATGGAGCAAAATACTTATAAATATTTAACGTTACTAACCAACAGAATTTTAGTATTTTTAGTAAAACTGACAACTTTACAGTAAATATTATCAAGGGCGGTATTATTGTTTATTATTGAATTGTTAAAATATTCATTAATAATAAAACAATTTCAGGCGTAGAGCTCAATTATTATTTATCCGAGGATAAATCCTAGAAGATTTCTGTCAAAGACATTACTTGTTTCGTTTTACATTTTAAAAGCTTCTCTTAAAATAAAAATAATCCATAAGGAAGGTAGAAAGTACTCACTTATTATCAGGTTTATCGGGATTTTAAAAATATTGCCAACGTGCTTTCAGTGAAAATTGTATAAAAGCTGGGAAAAGAGAAACACTTATTTATGCTTAAATATTCTGAAAGGTTCTTTAAAAATAATATCAAAGACAAACATTTCTAAAGTACTTTTTGTTGATTTTTTTTATACCTTTCATAACACAGAAGAAATAGTCTGTTAGAAACCTGCGGGTTCAAATGATGCAAGCTTTCAAAAACTGGCGACATAATTCATGTTAGTGTAATTATTGTAAAACCGTATTAGACTCTTTAAACAATAAAAACATTAAAAAAAGAAAGCTCCGCCGCGACAGTGTAACACTGCCGTGACCAGGATTCGAACCTGGGTTACTACGGCCACAACGTAGGGTCCTAACCACTAGACGATCACGGCTATCGGAACTGGTGAGTGGACCCACAAATATCGCATTCACTTTGAACTGCATTTCACACTTGAGTACACTCCGATACAATAACCATTATGCTTGAGCGCGCCTTTAACACCTAATTACACACAATTTCAATTAAACAACTAAATACTATATTTGATTGCAATGCAAACAACACTGGAGACCGACTTAAACGACCTTAATAAACCTATAATTAAATAAGTTGTTATTTTATGTTTCTAAGGAATAAAATATAATTTTCATTAGTACCTATTATAGAAAAAAAACCCTATCACGTTGAAATCCAGATGTTAACGCATCAACGTGCTGGGTCGGGGCAGATCCTGATTTCATTTGGGGGGCTCCTCAAGTTTTCTCGTCAGAACTATATACGTCAGATAATATCCTAAATTTTAAGATTTCAAAAAGCTTTTTGCTTTTAAACAATTTTCGATGATTCTGGCCTCCCTCCCTGGATCCGCCACTGGTTTTTACATATAGGTAAAAAAGTAAAGTATAGGTTACTTATAGGTACTCGTACGTATGTAGTATGCCTACTTGTTTATTTTATTTAAAAAATATATATATACGTGGTTGGACTTAAAAACACTTAGGTCCCTGGTTCGAATCCCGGTGTGTACCAATGAGTTTTTATTTAAAAAATGTATGTACATTTGTTTGACAAAACCACTATAGTGCCTCGGAGAGCACGTTAATCTGCCGGACCCAGTTTCACTATACCAACTTATGAAACTGTTTAGAGATTAGGGTTATTGAGTCTATTCAACACATCGCGACGAGCTAGCCACTTGTTTGGTGTAACCTCATACCATCGGCTACGATGAGGTGGGATTAAAACCCCTCCGCTGGGTACCCTGGGGCCGTCCAGGCGGTCTCGGGCGACGTAAGGCACCCGTGAAGATATGTATGTATGTAAAAAAAAAAATCAATTGGTTTTAAATAATATTATTTCGGCTTGTTCCGTTTAGCCCTCTTCTCTATAATTATTATACATCGCAGTGATATCCAATGTATTTATAAATTACAACTCTAGAAATAAAATTTATATTTAAATTAAGGAAAATTATATATTTTACGAACTTATAAACTTTTTAATGGTTCGTTTTTGTGTCGGGGGATTTTTTAAATGGTTTACTAAAATTTAATCATATAATTATAATAACTTGTGTATTAAATCGCATGTTTTTTTTTTGCTTAATGAAGATACTAGTTTTGATTGATTTGACGATAAAGCAGCGAGAATATTAAAATAGACTCGTAATGCAAATACGTCCGTGTGGCCGCTTATTTGTCATCATTTAGCCGGTATAGTGGGAGTGATCAATATTGTTAAACAACAATGTATTGATTGACCCCATTCATGGACTTTGCTATAGATATGCTTACCAATAAATATATACAAAGCCACATGCCGTGCTCCAATAAAAAATAAAAATAAACTGACAGTTGTCGCGCGGCATATATAATAGCTGGACATTTTTTCTTTCTATTATTATACAGAGAGAGAAAGAGGTACGATCCAGAGGCCTATTTCATAAACGTGACAATTGTAATTTACCATGACAATTCATAATACATTGCTCAGTTTAGTTGGAATTATTTACTTAGAACTATCCAAACCAAGCAATGTATTATAAATTGTCATGGTAAATTACAATTGTCACGTTTATGAAATAGGCCCCTGGTCTCTGGTGACCGGTGACGTAAATTAATTATGATTACAACTTATTTATATATGGACGTACTTGGGCCACATAATCCTACGGTTTCTGCTCATAATAAACATAAATATATAATAATAAATAATAATTAAGACACCTTAATTTCATTTGTGAAAATTAACAGAATTAAAGCCGTTCATTACGCGAGCTTACAAAGCTGGATCTTTATTATATGTTTCAGGCAAAAGGATAACAATGTGTAAAATCCACATCGTATCGAATTTTCGCAGACCTTTGCCCTGGATTTATTTTCAATTATGAAACAAAATTGTGTTTTCCTCGAGGTAAATTCGCTTGATACACGTTTACGATTATACCTACGAAGGGGAAATTCGAGGTTGATTACGTGAAATAAATGTCTATTACCTCAAAATTCGCGAAAAAAATATATTGAGTAAGTAAGCTCCGTTTTGCAGATCGTCTCTATTATATTTTAATTATCAAATTGACATTTTTCTCCAATCATTCCTTAATTAAACTAAACTGTCGACGTTTCAATCAGCAAAATTTAATTACGTGATTCAATCCTACGTTTAGATGTTGAGTTAATAATTTCGCTCTATTATCTTATCTTTGGGTAACATAATAATTGAATACGTCATTTATATTGTATGTTACTAAATTGAACAAAGCTTACCTATAGTTTATGTATGCAATAATTTAATAATAATGAAAGGTTATTCGTTTAATTTTGTTCCTTTTATAGTTGGGACGAAGGGTCCTTGGTCCAAGGAAGTAAAAACTTGTTATTTCTTTGGGTAAAAGACTTAGAGAAGTGACCAGGGGCCCTAAAATCAGGATTTCTTTTTCAACGCGGAAACGCAGTTTCAGGAATTAGTAAAATTATCGCCTCGTAGCGGTTCGTAGTGCTATGGGGTACTTTTTCAAGTAATCCTTTAATGTTTTTTGCCAATAGTTTGTATAATTAATATAAGATTTTTATGTGGGATATTTTATTTTAGTTATTTTAAATAACATTTTTCTTTTTAAATTCGTTTTTTTTATATTTAAAGGGTGTCCAAATAAAGTCTTAATTCAGGTCTCCTGAAAATTCATACGATTAAAACTGGAATATGACTAGACTACATTTGGACTCCATAAATATTTTTCACTCTTTTGTACCTTTTTACAATAGGACATTAAAAAATACCTCTAATTCATAATATCAGTGTCAAATTCATAATAATTTAGCTGATAACTACTAATTTAAGTTATTTCCGAAAATAAATCTCTTTTATTACAAATGCTAAGTAGGTACTAAGTGTCGTTTGAAGGATTTAGGTTCTTAATGAATGTTTTATGAGTTTCAGGAATTAGTAAAATTATCGCCTCGTAGCGGTTCCAAAGTATCAAACTTTGGTCACCAAAGATTATTGTAGCCGTGAAATACAATTAGATGTTTCATATAAAGATAATTTGCTACATTCAGGCATTTATTTTCTCCGATATATTTATTATCTAATTATTTTTAAATGGCAAAAGATATTACCATTTTCTCTACAGCTTATCATAATCTGTTTTTATAAAATATAATATAAATAATAATATGTAGGACAATTTACACAAATTTCTCTGGTCACAAACTAATATACTCATACTTGTACTATATGTGTACCAAAAACAACGATATAATACATATTATATTTTATAAACACCCAGACCATTATTATATATGTATAGTATCGTTACACATAGTACATACGAGCCTAGGGGTTAGTTTATGACCAGGGCAAATGTGAAATGTTCTTATAATAAAAAAACAATAAATATATCTATAAAGACATAATGTAGTCTATAATTAAGTTGTCGTCGATGCAAAACCGTTAAGTGACCTAGTCAGTTTGTGGTTTTGATCTGTGGGCTCCTTTCAAGAAGCGGCTACGAAACAAGCAGACAATATATTACAAATTCGTCTTTATCGCCCATTTCGTATAACCGCAAGCGAACAATGTATTAAACGACGGGATTCATTGACTTTTTAAGTCTATTTACCATTAGGTACATAACGCGTTCCAATAAGAATACACAAAATTTATTGCCAAATATAGCTTTAATTGAAATGTCGATCATTTACTGTAGGGTAAAGTGCAGCAATGATCAATAAAAAAATGTAATGCTCTACTAGCATGTGGGTTTCCTTCTTCGTTATGTAGGTCCTTTATAAGAAGCGTGAATCGGTATCTCAAGTTAGCGTCATATATTTTGTTTCGACTGCTGTTTTCATTATTAGACACTACATACCGCATGAACTATACCAGGTCAGTGTAGAGTTACCCCTTTTCACCACCTGGAGGCTATAGAGTGCCATGCTGAGCTCTAATAAAAAGTATATAAAATTAAAAATCCAATACGGACGCGTAAATTAATACGAATTGATCTACAAATACGAACCTATAATAAAACATTCATCTATACATCTTCTATACAAATAAATAAAATTGGAGTGTCTGTTTGTAATATTTAAATAACAGCTTTTTACTAAATACATATGAATGGATGATATGGATGTATACATATACCAAAGTATATTTTTATTTTATTTTTTGTCTGGCTGTTTGTTTCGGGTAATCTCTGAAAGGGCTGGACCGATTTTGACGGGACTTTCACTGACAGATAGCTGATGTAATACGAGAAACTTAGACTGCTTTTATTTTAGTTTTTTTTATTATTATTAATATAAATAAATAATAATATAGTATTGATATAGAGTCATCATTAAATATATGTAAAAAAACAATTTAGCTAACCTACACTGTTTTAGTTAAATGTTTGTTATGGGTTAATTAAAACGGTAAGTTCGTTAGGTGGGTTTAACCGACTGTTTGTTAGGAATTAAGGCAAAATGGTCAAAAGTGTCTGTTGATGAGCCTACGTTATACAAACGCTTTGACATATATATGTGGGCGGCAAAATGGTCTCATAGGGCGGCTTATTTATAAACGTATTTAGTAACATATTATTTTATTTTGATATAACTTTTATACATATTATTTTTTGTTTCATATTATTTTATTTTGATATATTCGACTGCACTTGTAAAGTATTATTTTTAACAGTAAATAATTAATTTTATTGATTTAAGACACATTAAACATATTTACATGTTTAAGCAAAATAGGTATACCCACGATGTATTTACAAATTAGACTTTTGCAGTATTTTTTTATTTCATATTTAACCATACAGTAACTAACGATTGATATCATTTAAACCATAAATAATAAAATACAAAAATTATAGTTTGTTTATATATTATGTACTAAATATAGTAAATTTAAATATAATATAACATTTTTAAGCCTTTAGATATTTTGCCAAAATAATCGCTACACAATGAAAGTGCTTCAATTTGGGCGGGCACTCTTAGCTAGGGCGGCAGATACGGTAAGCTTACTATTTAAAACATAAATAAATATATAACATAAGTAAATATACATATTAAAGTTAGTATGTACTACAAACAATAAATATAATCTAAAAAAAATATGCCTAATAATTGTGATGTTCTGAAAGTGCTTCAATTTGGGCGGGTATTTCTTAGCTAGGGCGGAAAATGCGGTAACCCGTCAGTATTTCAGCAGCGCCCTCGCAAACCAGTCGATTTGCCGCCCAACAATGTAGAGATCGCTGCGTATAAAAGCTCGAATTTTAGCTCTTCATTTAAATCCTAAATATTAACACTAAATAGAAAACAGTATTATGATTAAATTTAGTTAGTTATTAGTGTTTTAAAAAGTTATAAATTTTAGATACTTTAAATGTAGAGATAGCAATCAAAACATTCAACTGGTGTCATTTTGTAATCTCGTGTGAAACCTTTGACAGATTTACGTAAAGTTTGGTGTTAGTTTTTAAACATTTATGGTGATTTGTTATTTGACTGGTATTAAGTTATATTTTGCCCAAAATAATGATGAGACAGTTGTTCCCTTTGCTTCACCTTTGGTAAGTATTTGGAATATGTTTTTATAATGCAAATTTTTAGGTACAATAATAACTATGCAGAGGTAATAAGGATAATTGACAATTTTTCGTGATATTTCTATTATTTTTGTATTTCTATTATACATTTTTGTATACATAAATACCAAAATAAAAAAAAAACTAACGAATTTATTAGATGCTCATTTCTGTATCTTTTTTTATTATTTATTTAGTTTTTTTAAATCTTTATAAACACTGTGTTGAGCACGCCACTTGTTTAGTAGAGACTCGGAAGTCATCGGCAATGCCAATATGGGAATAAAAACCCCTCCGCTGGTACCCTGTGGCCGTCTATGCGGTCTTTGCAGGGCCAAAGTTTTTCTTCTGTGGTCCTGTATGTAAAAATGCAGTGATAATTTATGTACAGTTCTTGCTGGTCCTATTTTATTTTAGTTTTAAGGAATGTAGATAACGTCTAAGGTTGTTATCTTAAATTCCAATTTTAAATTCTTAACCATCTAGTTTAGATTCCAAGTTCTAATTTATTGTTTAATAATATATTCAAATATTTGAAGTAAATATTCCTATATTATAAGTAAACATACATACATATCCCTAAAAAAACTATTAAATGCAAATCTCTTTATGTTTTTATATATCCCTGACATTAGACGCTTTACGCCCGATAAAGCCGGCAAGCCTTTCTCATCTTGATACGAAATACGTCCCTTTCCGCTTTATATAAAACAGACTAGAGAAAGAAGTAACTACCTATAGGATTTGCATTTAAAATGTTAGAAAAATTTAATCTTCTTTAGTTTTTTACGAGCCATTTTATTACGTTTGTTTCACTGCGAAGTATTTAATTAAGTTCCAGTGATACATTTTTGTTTAAGGAAAAGCTACTTTGTTTTTTTATGGTAGAGTTTTATTTTATATAGGTATTTTTAAAGATATGCATATTTAACTGCCAAATGCCTGGAAGATATTTTAATAATTTGTATAATGAATCAGACAGTCACCGTCTCTCGCGATTTTTAAGAAATTACTAATTTATCGTTATTACAATTCATGTTAGGTTTAAACATATATTTAAGTATGTATTTATTTTACTATATTATTTGTGTATTTTATATAGTTGTATATTTAAGTATGAATTTATATCTACTGTATGTAGTTTATGTATTTTGCTTTCATTTTACACTATCTGGTAGATAATACCTAAGGCTAAGCTCGCCTTTGTACAAACTTTTAATGCAATTTTAAATAAATAAATAAATATAAAAATATTTTTAAATAAAATTAAGAAACTTTTTTTTTTAAAATAAAATATTTATTAAATATACTATGAAGAAAATGTGATATGTACTGTCAACGGTAAAGTAATTGCACGTAATTGCATATATCTAATTTATTATAGAAACATTAACTTTACTTCGCGTTTACCGTAGCAGCCTCTTAAGCCTTGTAACAATACTGGAATCACAATAATCTGTCATTAAACAAATTAATACACCATAATAAGCTTGACCGACAGGTACCTGGCAAATTCGAGTAGGTGTGACGTTGTCCTACAGGTATAAATTGGCTGTGAGATAAAAACAACGTACTTAAAGAAATTTACAAAATATTTAATAAAAGAAACCTAACTATATACAAATTATAAGGAAAGCGAAAGAGAGAGAGAATGAGAGAGTGAGTCCTATCAACATCCAGATTATTTCGTGGAAAGAATGTGGCTGCCCTGGTATACAGCGATCGGGGAGGGCAGCTTCCAATGTCCTTCAGTGGCAGGCCAGGCTCCGGATGGGGACCGGGCAGCGGTCGGTTATGGCCGGCTATGGCAAGCCGTGACGCCTGCTGAGCAGATGGTGTCCAGCTTCAAGTAGGGTGCAGGCCAGGTTTGCCGTAGGTGGTTCCTCCACCCTGACCGTGGTTTCTTCACCTCTATCGTAGATCCTAAAATCAGTCGTATGGGGGCCTAAGCGTACTGCGCCCAGCACTCGTTTCTCGTTTTCTTCAGTTTTTGGTAGGGCAGCAATAATAGATGTGCAATGCGTAAAACTGAAGAACGGAAGCTGGGGTGCAGTGCTAAACAAACACATGGACACATTACTATTTTTTTATATAAATTCTAGTGAACCCTAAAAACTCACTAAATTAATGTTGGAATTCCGAACTTTGTGCGTCACTATTATATACTTTTGTTTAACTAACTGATTATTACTAACACATACTCGCGATATTAGTAATTTATCAAATGGCCTGCGGTATATTTCTACAATTTAAAACATTATTGTTGATAATGGATTTATTTAATCTACCTGCCTCTTTTGCATTTTGCACTTTTGATTAGGGTTCTTTTAAGTCCTAAACGGTCCGTTCCATATCGCTGTTCGCTGTACATTCCTTACATTAAGTAACGTTCTGTTACATAAATAATAGCTAAATGAATCAGTCAGAATGACGTGATTATAGAAAACGTAGCTTTAGAAGTATAGGTTATGAATGCCATTGGGTGAAAGAAACTACCCGAATGGACTGAAAGAACATAATTGTTAATTTAATTTTGATCTTTAATAACTCTATTTATTAGGTATGTTGGCTTTTTTTTTTGGTGATAAAATCTTATTATAATAAACATGTTTCTCTGTCCCCTAACGGGTCTGAGAAAATAGAGATTTCAGAATTATGTCTATTAGTTTTTGATTTTTAAAATAAATATTTACATTTAGCGACAAAACTCAATATTTAAAGAACTCTTTTCCATATCCCGTAAGTTTATTCTAATATATATAGTAAAGCACAATGAAAAAAACCTTTACATTCAGTGTCAAATTTCAATATTTAAGGAACTTCCCGTTAAGAGATATCCCGTTCTTTTTTCTACCTATAGCATAACACAAATCAATTTGCATAAATATATTACAAAGACAGGGTATTAACAATTTGATTGCGATTTCAAACATTGATGACGGACGTCACGTCCTTCATGGATCCAGTAAACAAACTTTGTGGAAACATAAATCGTGCACCGGACGAAGATTGTTTATGGGCACGTGCATTAAGAGATTTTATGAGGATTACAGTAGTGAACGAGATTTGTCCATAAAAATGCTATAAAACAAGGGAAAATTAATCGAGTTTATTTTAATAAATACTCATAAGATAAGTAATATTTTTACGACAAATAAATTTATCCTTTTTAAACATTAACGCTGGTATTTATAAAAAAACTTATTGCGGCCTTGATGGACACTTTAGTTATGAGTAGTATGTTTGCCTCTCATTTTAGCAAAAACAATAATAATATGGGTAAAAGAGACAAAGGAGTCAATAAGTTTTTATGAATAATTACTTAAGTACCTAGCTAATGTAGAACTTTACAATTTATCATACATTTTAACGGGTTTTGGTACCTAAACATAGAAATGTTTACTTGAGATTTATGATTGCCAAACCATATAGATACAAATGTTAAATAATACCCTTTTATTTTGGGCGTCGAGCTAATTGTTTGTAATTTAATTAATGAAGTTATTTATGTATATTGCTGCTGTATTTATATAGCCGCTGTATAGCTGTATGTTATATGAATATTGCACTACCTATCAAATATAATAGGCCCATAACTATGTTAAAAAAATTGTTGTTAACTACAATATACTATTTGACTAAATTAAAAATATACTATAAATTGTGGTCATCCTATCAGAAAATGGCGTAAAAAAATATATTTCACTTTATTTTAAACTAAATTAAGAGAGAGACAATGTTCTTAGCAAACCATGGATTCACCGTGCGGGTGCCGGGTCCATCGCGTGGTTGAAAGGCAGGGGAATGAACTGCAGCGTTCCCAGACTTGAGACCGCGAAGTAGGTTTTGAAGGCCTTTTGAACTCTCACCTGCACTGTGTTCACTACCCTCTCTACTCAACCAAATACTATATGATCCTGTTAGCGCCATCCTGGAAACACGCTCCATAAATGTTCCGACGGCACTTTTATGTCTATCTTTAATATATATATATATCTTTTGTAAATTACACGAAATAAAATTTGATATTTTTTACAATGTTATTTATAACAAAAACATCTTTGATTGGTTGATGACTTGCGACGTCACACGCTAGTAAACAAAACAGTACACAGATTATAAATTATGTGGATGAAATAGATATATATATATAGGAGATTATTTAATCTGTGCTTGTTTGTTTACTTGCGTGTGACGTCACACTTGATATAGACTGCGAAACAGCGTTTTTAGCGCTATTGTGGAAATTCAAACTTCAACATTAATTTTTATTAATAATAAAGTAGACATCCCGGAAATATCAATGTTGTGTGCTTATTATGTAATGAAGAATCATATAAAATGGGTTTCAAAAAGGAGTCAAATACCCTATTGTACGGAAGACACTCCTAATACAGGTGCACACACTTAAATGGAGTGTCCCAACCCTTGTAACTTTTTAATCAGAGTTTTTTTTTTCTAGACCTTGATATTGTCAGGAATGAAATTTTATTTTCTAAAGGTGTTGAAAACTAATATTTTGAAGTGAAAGTTGTATGGAAATGTGAGTTGGCCGGCAGCCAGCCGCACATAGACTGTCTGGAGCCTCTCTCAGTATAAACTTGCAATTCCTCTTATGCCTGAAAACCCGAATAGATAAGGCAATTGATTTATAGTCTTTATAAAAATGCGTTAAGCTCAAAAAATTACGGTATTATTTATACCTATATATATCGTAGTACTTTTTGCGTAGAAACGATTTTTCTAACATTTTTTTCCAAAAGAGCGAACTACGATTAGCATCTAAAGAATATAATCATTTTTCATCTTCTAGTATACTATATTTATATATTTGGAAAACCGCAAAAGTTATGATAGACTTGTTTGAAAAAACAGAATTTACCGTTAATTCCAATTTAGGAAAATAAATATTTAAAAAAATATACGCAAAGTAAGTTCATTTTTAAAATAATTAAGATTTGCAAACTCAGAGATTAAAAGTCAATTCAACAGAACAATACGAGAGACACCCCTACTACGTCCACAGAAATTGGAATAACAGCTGAATTTTCATTAGCAAATGGATATCTCTTCGCAAACTCAACTCGGACGATTGTCTCAAAAGTTGTATTAAATTCATAATTACTTATTGTCCCGAGAAGAGGATTTCATTAGACTAAAACGTTTCGTAGGTAAGCAGTAGGTAATAAGCACAGAAGAAATAATACTACAAGTAGTAATAGTGAAGTTTTGTCTGAAAGCCAAGTGAAGTTATCTGGAGAATAGCTTGCTCTGTGTAACTCTACCACCAGTTTTTGCTGTGTGGTAATTATAGATAGGGATCAGCCAATATAATTACTTTATTGTTCAAATAAAATGGATTGCAGGTATCGTATTTTGGCTGCATTTGAAATATTTATTAGAAAACACTAGTTTATACCCGCAACAACGAATTCAGGTATGTATTGAAAATATAGGCTGTAATTTCGAACAATTTACTAGTTAGGGCTTAAAAACATTAAACATATTAAATTTTCTTAAAAATCAGCATTCAAACAAATACGTTTTTCAAAAATCCAAAGTTGCAGTTTTAATTTTTATCAAAATCGGACCCGAGACTCCTTTGAGCATTTTTCGCTATTCCTTGTAGTTTAAGATTTGGCATTGAAGGCACACTTGAAAAATTCACCCTGTATTTATATAGAATTTTCGAAATAAAGCAGGAGCCTACATCCACCTGATGGTAAGTGGCAATGTAACGTCCAAGAATGTCCTCAACCAATGATGTTTCAATTGGTTGATTCCACTATGTCTGCTTGCGAAATATATCCTGCGACTTATATAAGAATCACCATTCATTTTTATCTTTTTTTATATCTTGGGAAGTTTTATCGGGTATACTTATATATCACACCAGACATTTTGCACCTGTGTACTAATTTTACTACATATCGGTTCAGCCATTTTGGAGTTATTATCTAGCAAATATCATAATAAAAACACCTAGTATAGAAATCTACTTAAGTTAAAACGTTCAGAACTGAAGCGCAGAAAATTGTTATATCTAAATATGAATGTGGTAGCCAACGAATGAAAGTATACGGTTCGTTGCACAGTGCACATGGCACTAGCCCACTGGGATGCAAAGACGATAGACTCATGCATAGTTCTATCAAATTGTCTAGCTAGTAAAATGTACATTTTGTTAATATACTTAAACATTAAAGTATTTGGTATTACTATCTCTAGCACAGGTTCTATATACTATGTTTTTTTTACAGTTATATTAGAAACGTTATTCTTTGTGTTGATGTTAACTTTTCTCCCAATAGAAAAGGTTTATTTATCCCGTTTTCAAAAATAATATGAATGTGAATGTGTGAGCCTTTCTTTGTTGTTTGGGTAGTAAGATTTAAACCTTATTAATTCTACTACAGTAATATATAGGTATATAATAAGAACATGTCTGTAATGAAGTTCAAGGAATATACCAATGCAAACTTCAAGTATAATTTTAATCATAATTACCTATACTTTTTTTTGATACATCATAAAGAAAATAAGTATTTTATATTTTTATATATAAAACACTTACTTTTTTCATTTACCTTACGTTAAATAATACTAATATGTAGGACAAATCACATATATTGCTCTGGTCACAAACTAAGCTCTAGGTGTGTACTATGTCTACCAGAAGCAACGATATAATACATATTATATTTAATAAACACCCAGACCATGACATACTACAGAAAAAAATTACACCCACGTATCCACGACCTCCGAATACAACGTCAAAGATTATATATATATATATATAATCTCCTCGTCGAAGCCGATGGTATGAGACTACACCGAACCAGTGGCGAGCAGCTCGTCGCGATGTTTGGATAGACACAATAGCCCATTTCTAGAAACAGCTTCACAGTAAAAATGTACATTTTGTTAATATACTTAAACATTAAAGTATTTGGTATTACTATCTCTAGCACAGGTTCTATATACTATGTTTTTTTTACAGTTATATTAGAAACGTTATTCTTTGTGTTGATGTTAACTTTTCTCCCAATAGAAAAGGTTTATTTATCCCGTTTTCAAAAATAATATGAATCTATTGTTGGGGTCTCAAGTATTAACGTTACGTTAATACGATAGCAAAGCCTCAGCAGATGTCGCCAGCAACATAGCCGCATTGCATCGATTGCCACAACACCATCCTATCAATCGACAATTATTTTTTATTACCGAAATTAAATAGAAGTTTTAGACTAAGGCACCACCATCTCAACAATGAAAGGAATACATAATAAACGAAAGTACATAATTTAAATACCTAATTTAAGTAATTTAGATACCATAATTTTAAGTAATTTTTCGGTAACGAAATGGATCGCCCATTTCGTTTTGTATGTAGTTTGGCAACAACATCCAATTTTATTGCTAAATTTAGGTACCTTCAGTTTGAAATTATCGGATTTCAGGATACTTAATCTCATATTTGGCCACTTAAATTCTATCTCATTAACCCCTGGTTCCCCACGATACCACACGTATCGATAACATCCAGCCACATAAAAAAAAAATTGTTGGTATACAATTTTACCTTTACAATTTTTTTCTTCTCCTTTTAGATTTTTTTTTTAATTAGTTTTTATTTTTTATACTATACTTATACACCTACGCTAAGTATTCACTGTTAACTGCTATGAAGTTCCTTACTTCAGAATCCAATGTCGTTATTTCACTTGAAACTGACCATCAATTAAATACTTAACTAACAATGAACGTATATCTCCAGAAATATAAAATTTCCCCAAAAATCCATCATTAGATTATAATGAAATTATTATGGTTTTAACGCTGAAACTTCACCTATTGACGTAAACAGAATTATTAATATTTGCCAACGTATATATATATAGGTAACGTAAGTTATATATATATAGGTATATATAAACGACTATAACGTCCTCCTAAAGTCGGTTAATAAAAACAATTGCAATTCGTTCAAAAAATATTGTTCCAAAACAGACTAGCGTGATATGTTTAGCATTGTCGCTACGTGTTTATTTGCCACAGGGTGTTGTATGTGTGGCGTACGTTCCGTTTCACACTGGGGTGTACATTTGCATAATTTTATAAAATGTTTGCTAGATGTGAAAACATTTATCAAATATTTTTCTCTTTAAATGATTTTTGTTTATTTTTGCTTTTATTGTGTATGTTATGGCCGAGTTGAATAAATATATGTACATTTATATATGTAAAAAATATATGTACATTTGTTTAACAACACTATTATTAGTGCCTTGGAGAGCACATTAAGTTGTGACGTGAGCTTATGAAACTATAGATGTGTAATTCAATCTATCCAGACATTCCGACGAGCTAGCCACTTGTACGGTGTAGAGTAGACCATCGGCTACGATGAGTTGGAATTAAAATACCTGGAGCTGGAGCCTAAAGCCGTCTAGGCGGTCCCGGGCCAAATAAGGCACCTGTATTTTTTTTTTTTATGTAATAGAGATAGTTTTTTTTTTATTAATTGGACCGCCTCTATGGTCTTTTGGTTGAGCCATTGCCGTTAAAAATATTAGTATATTTTTTTGTACATACAGTTTTTATGCTTCAGATGTTTGTAAAATATAATATTTAGGTATTAGTATCATTGTTTGTGATACACATAGTACAAGACTAGAGCTTAGTTTATGACCATAGCAATATGTGTGAATTATGTAGGACATTATTATTATTTAAAGATATTAGGTCCCACCTAATATCAAAGGTAAGGTTTCAAAAACCGTCTAGTGACCTAGGGCTTTATTCCGAGTTTTGACACGTTCACCGACGCGCATTTTGCGTAAAGTCCGGGTATTGAAATGTAAGTTCTATCCTGTTAATTATAAAGTTGAAATTCCAATGCTCCATACATGTTCAAATTTGCGAAGAATTCGTGTATTTCAAGATGGCGGCATTATAATAGCCAACCTAATACATACTATATAACCATTGGAATAGAACTTATATTTCCATATTTATAGTTTGCGCAACGTCTTGTCGTGATTAGCGGCTGCAAACTCGGAATATAACCGTATATATAAAATACTAAAACCGGAGCATGACCTGGGGCCTGGTCATGCTCCGGTTTTAGTCGGTTTTCAGGAGCTTACTGCGTCCATTTCAAATTCATATAGTTTGACTTTGATATTCAATTCATTTAGTAGATTTTATCCCCTGAAATTTTGTAGATTGTGACCCCTGAAATTATGAATTGTTATGAAAGTTTTCGTCAAAACCTCAACATTATGTCGTCCGACAAAAAATTGCATACTTTTGGTGTAAAAACAAAAAATATACAAATTTTCTCAATAAAATAACAAATTTCAGTTTTCATAAATTAATGTTGTATTCATCCAAATTGTCAATCGGATAAGCCGCTTTTCTGTGAATACAAAAAAAAACCTTTTCATTTTATTATTTTGCTCATTGGGTAAACCCAGTAATTAAACTTCTGTCATTTTTTGCCGTTTTAATTAACAAAAGGTCCTTCAGGTTGAATAATTTATCACGGATACAATTTATGGAAGCGTTTTTTTTTATAATTAAGAAAATGTTTTAACGAAAGAGTAAAATAAAGTATCTTATTTATTTTGTTATTTATATTATTAGGTTTCTAAAAACATTTTTTTACAGAAGGAACCCTAGGTGTCCTGTGTCTGTCCACGTCAAATAACTAGAAAAATATGTTTTACTTGACATTTGGAATACTCACCGATCATGTTTCATATACATAATTAAATATCAACATATTTCTAAAAGGATACCTACCTAAAATAATACCTACATAAATTACGCATGAGTTTAGGTAAAAAAGAGTCTAAATAAACTTTTAAGAAAAATTGCGACTAGATTTGCGATATTGCGACAGCGCACGCAACGGAAGCTCTCAAAAGGAACAAATTACGTTTTCCCAAAATTTTTAGTGATGCTCCGCTCCTATTGGATGTAGCGTGATGTTATATAATTTTCACAATCGGTTCAGTAGATCCAGAGATTACCCCCTACACCGTCACAAACTTTACCTCTTTATAATATTATATATTATTATACAGATATATACGTGGTGGCCTAGTTGGTTTGACACTGAGAAAAACACTTAGGTCCCTGGTTCGAATCCCGGTGTGTACCAATGAGATTTTAATTAAAAAAAATATGTACATTTGTTTGACAACACCACTATAGTGCCTCGGAGAGCACGTAAAGCTGGCGGTCCCGGTTTCACTATACCAACTTGTGAAACTGTTTATAGATGGGTTATTGAGTCTATTTAAAACATCGCAACGAGCTACGACGAGATGGGATTAAAACCCCTCCGCTGGGTACCCTGGGGCCGTCTAGGCGGTCTCGGGCGCCGTAAGGCACCCGTGATGATACTAATACATATATAGTACAGATATTACGGACATTAAACACATATTGCCCTGGTCATAAACTATGCTCCAGGCTTGTACTATGTGTACCATTTTGAATACATTGTCTCCATTTTCAGTTTCTTTAGTATTTGACCGGCTCCGTAGACTATTGGTTACGCCTTTGGATTTGTATCCGCGGGTCGTGGGTTTGATTCTCACCTATGGCAAAAAAATATTAGCACGTTTTTCTGTACAGTTTGTCATGGTCTGGGTATTTATGAAATATAATATGTATTATATCGTTGTTTCTGGTACACATAGTACAAGCCTTGAGCTTAGATTGTGACCAGGGGAAATATGGGTGTAAGTGCTGCATATTATTACTATTATTATTATAGTATAGATTAGATTTATTAATATGTCACCAACAAACTATTCCGCTAGCCATGTTGTTATACTTGTTGGCAGTAAGTAACCAATTCTTGTTATTAAATTAAATGCGCGGTCGAGCGTAAAGAGTGACGAAAGTATCGGAGTGTACTCAAGTGTGAAATTTTGTTCAAAGTGAATGCGATATTCGTGGGTCCACTCACCAGCTCCGATAGCCGTGATCGTCTAGTGGTTAGGACCCTACGTTGTGGCCGTAGTAACCCAGGTTCGAATCCTGGTCACGGCAGTGTTACACTGTCGCGGCGGAGCTTTTCTTTTTAAAATTTTTGAACTTGAATATATATGTAAATTACATAAAAAAAACGATTTGAAACTCATACTATTAGATAATTTATTATTTTATCCTGTAAAGTAATAATTCAGGAGACTACTGCATCAATTTCTGGTCGAGGATTCTTTTTTCTGGTGCGGATTCAACTCGTAATGCACACTCGTCTTTGTCGCCGCCCATGTCGTAACCGCATTGTTTAGCCGGCATAGTAGCAGCGACTTATATTACGACTTTGTAGGTCAGCTTACCATCAGGTAGATACAAAGTAACATGCCGTGCTCCAATAAATAAACGATAAAATTGTTAATTTTATCATTTTATCATAGGTTTATGTGGGAGGAAGGCCTCTATAACTTCGCTAGGTTGAAACACCACCGCCTCGTTACATACAGATGCAAAGAACTCAAGTGACCTAGCCATATTTCGGTTTTAGTCTTTCAGGGTGCCGTTACAAAACGAGCGGTTGGTTTGACGGTAAAGCAGCTAGGACTCTTCATCCATGTTGCCGCCCATTTCGTAACCGCATCGTTTGGCCAGCCTAATCGCTATAAATATTGTTAAACAACAATTTATTAATCGACCTCATTCATGGACTGCTTAACATCAGGTAGATACAAGGCCACATGCTGTGCTCCTATATAATAATTATATAGGAGCACAGCTATCTATACATTGTTGATTAACAATATTAATCGCTCCCACTATACCGGCTAATTGTTGCGGTTAAGAAATGGGCGGGGACATAGACGTATTTGCATTACGAGTCTATTTTAATATCCTCGCTGCTTTATCGTCAAATCAATCGCCCGTTTTATAACTGTACCATGGATGGAGACTACCCTCTCGATGAGAAATCGATTCTGTAGTCTCCGGAAAACCGCCGGTGAACCCACAAGCTAAAACCGAAATATGACTAGGTCACTTGACGGTTTTTCCATCTATATATAGACGGTGGTAACGCCCATACCTATGCAAAACGGTCAAGTCATGTTTGGGTATGTTAGGTGCGGTTACATAATTGGTAGTTGATTTAACAATTACGCAACGAGGTTATTAGAGTAGACTTGTATTACAAGTTTGTCTATAACTTTTAACTTTCGTAACAACATCGTAACAGCCGGCATAGTGGGAGCGATTAATACTGTTAAACAACAATATGTTGATCGACCCCCTTTTATAGAGTTGGTAACTCTGTTTACCATCAAAGAGATACATGGTCAAATGCTGTGCTACAATAAAAAAAAACCCTTGGAATCCGTATTAAGCTATATATACAGGATAAATTTGAAAAGTACATTGGGCTAACATAAATTAAGGATGTACTTTGGGCTTTTATTTCCGGCACATGGTTCCATAGCAAAAGTTGTTCGTATTGATCAGCAGAACCTCATATTAGCCCAAAGTACATCCTTTCAAAGTCACCATGTATACCATAAAAAAAACAACTCTTAAGGGTATAACTAGAAAATTAACATAAAATGTATAAACTTTTACATTTTACCTATAGTAATTACTTTATTTAATTATTATAAATGTACATCTATTAAATACCTGTATTTGGTTTTGAATTCATTCCGCATTCATTAAACATTGACATACTATATAAAAGCCGATTGCATTTCACCGCAAATTAAAATTACTGAATTGCAAAATAATTTAAATTTATTAACAGAAATCTTTGTTTATTCATTTATATTTACATACATATTGAAAGTCTGTATAAACGAGTATACAACATCATCACGGGTGCCTTACGGCGCCCGAGACCGCCTAGACGGCACCAGGGTAACCAGCGGAGAGGTTTTTAATCCCACCTCGTCGTAGCCGTTGGTATGAGTCTACACCGAACACCGTTTTGAATAGACTTAATAACCAATCTATAAACATTTTCACAAGTTGGTATAGTGAAACCGTCGGACCCGGTTTAAAGTACTTAGCGTGCTCTCCGAGGCACTATAGTGGCGTTGTCAAATAAATGTACATAAATTTTAAAATTAAAACTCATTGGTACACACCGGGATTCGAACCAGTGACCTAAGTGTGTCCAAGGTCTAAGAAACTCGGCTACCACGTATATAAACGAGTGTAATGTGAAAAAACCCCTAAAGAACAATTGTAGTTTTGTTATTTTATTTTAAACTAGTTTCACTCGCGTTAATTTTCAACCTAACCAAAACATTAAGTTTGACATCTGTACCTTCAAATGAACCCTTATAATGAAACTCCGATGTCTGTAAATCTGTCTGTCCACATAAAATATCTCGAACACTACTGGTCTAATTTATGATTGTAGATCTTGTTGACCCTATCCAATAGGGTATTATAGTTTGATATTTCTCAGAAGTTATTAAACCGATTGCATTGAAAAAAAAAGGTATTTTACTCAAACATTGAAACTAAATTAATATAAGTAGGTACCAAAACGTAAATAGTTTTTGATAAAAAAAAACAACCGAAACCCTTCGCAACAAGTATTTGCACTTGTCGTTTATTTTTTTTAATTTATTATATCTTTTGAATAGAATTCAAAAAGTAATCCATAGGTACTGAAACAGCCTCGAATACGAAGTGATTTATTTGGATAAGGATTAATACCAAGGTCTAATAACTAATAACGTGGTCTAATTGCTACTGGCATTATATTATAAGAAATTGTTATATGACATAACTATAATAGTTGCACATATGGTACCGAGAACTTTTTTCGGATGCCTTTTATTTTTGAAAATCAACCATAGCCGATGTTACTCGGTTCTAATGTAGCATTCTAATAGTGAAAGAATTTGAAATCGGTCCAGTAGTTTTTGAGACTATTCGTTACAAACAAAAGTACAACTCTTCTCAGTAGGTTCCTGGAACCTATAAACCCCGATCGGCCTAGCGACTTTACAGATACCCTCTTCCCGCCTAAAATATTTGCGAATAAATCTTATCCCGAATCCTTCAAACAACTTAATTCTTAGCTTTTGTGCCAAGGAACAATAGAGTCTCCTTCGCGAGCTTTTTGCTATTGTCAGCTTATGAAAAATGATTCTTTAGTATAATACCTACTTAAAATATAATAATATACTGATACTGAGCCTCTCTATTATATTTTTGGAGATAAATAAAGTGAAGACGCTAAAGGATGTAAAAAACAGTCACTTCTGTGTACCTTACTACAATGTGATAAAGTTCAATTTACGACAAAAAAATTGCAAAAACTTTTCATGAATAATAATCAAATCGTTAGGCACGTATCAAAGTCTTGTTATTCAATCATAAAGTATCAATCTAAATTAAGCAATTTAATTATAAAATAATACAATATAATATGTTACCACATATTTGGGTTGGAAATTCCTTTAGAGTCTTGTCAAAATGTAGTACGAAATGTGAATTTCTACTAAAATATTAATTAACGTTGCTTGATTATAAATTACGTGAGCTTATTTTAATGTGTAATTTTGCATTAGCGAGGATTTTGAGATGTCTATGATTACCTACTATGTTTTTTAAGGTTCCATAAGTTTTAAAAGAAAAACGGAAACTTTTTGGGATCATTTTGTTCGTCTGTCTGACGTTCAATCGCGACACAGTCCGAAAACAGATTGGAGTAGAATTTGAAAGTTAAAAATTTTCGGTGGCCGATTTTTAATTGCTCCAAAAAAAATATATAATCTCAGATAAATATAAGTATAAATTTGGAATGTTTCTACATTTTATTATGTAGGTATCTCCCGTTTTTTTTTAATTTAAGAATTTTACTTATTTAATGTAATTTAAAATTAAAATTAGTTTTTTGTAAGAGTAGAATTTGAAAGTTAAAAATTTTCGGTGGCCGATTTTAAATTGCTCCAAAAAAAATATATAATCTCAGATAAATATAAGTATAAATTTGGAATGTTTCTACATTTTATTATGTAGGTATCTCCCGTTTTTTTTTAATTTAAGAATTTTACTTATTTAATGTAATTTAAAATTAAAATTAGTTTTTTGTAAGAGTAGAATTTGAAAGTTAAAAATTTTCGGTGGCCGATTTTAAATTGCTCCAAAAAATATATATAATCTCAGATAAATATAAGTATAAATTTGGAATGTTTCTACATTTTATTATGTAGGTATCTCCCGTTTTTTTTTAATTTAAGAATTTTACTTATTTAATGTAATTTAAAATTAAAATTAGTTTTTTGTAATTCACAAAAAACTAATTTTAATTTTAAATTTAATAAATTTCATTAAAACTTTTTTTAAAAGAGCGTAAATATCAATCGCACTATTCAGTTTTGATATGAAATTTGTTATAATTTGTTGAATTGTTATAGATGACAGTCTCCGTAGACTAGTGGTTGCCCTTTGACGCCCAACCATGGCAAAAAAATATTAGTACGTTTTTACTGTACAGTTTATCATGGTCTGGTTGTTTATAAAATATAATATATATTATCGTTGCTTCTGGTACACATAGTACAAGCCTAGAACTTAGTTTGTGACCAGCGAAATATTTGTCCTACATATTATTATATCCGTATATTAAATGGAAAAAAAAACTTTTAAAATGAATCTCGTGATATGATATTTTAGTAAAATAGGTATATTTTTGAAACGTTGTCATTTTATGTCTCCTTTTGAATACTCAAATGATTTAGTAGGTAAAAAGCTTACTAAAACTGAAATTTATTAAGTATCATAAAAATAGCGGTAAAGGCAACTTTTGTTTGCGCACTTATAGTTCGGTATAACAAAAAAAAAGGCGGAGAATACACGTAAAAGGTATAATGGAAAGTCTTTCTACAGAGATAATTTAATTTCAGCAACCATTTTTGATAGAGAAAAAAATTATAATACGAAAAATATAACTTTTCTACCTATTGCATTTTAAAACAGGTATCCGACGTCTCGGTGGCCTAGTTGTTACAATGTGGGACTCGTACAAACTTAGTTTTTAACCGAAACTGACAGTTTATCGACTTATGTGGTAAGAAAAACTTTTTGCAGAGAAACAAATATAAACTTAAAAGTTTTTTTGTTTTGTATATTTTTTAGAAATTTCCATATATTTGTTCTCCTTAGGGTAATTTCTTATTTGTTTATTTAACTTTGAGTTGGGTAAATAATAATATGAAGTTTAAAATATTTATTTACTTAAAAAAAACATAAGACATATGTCAACTAAACTTTACTCGGCAGTCGTAACTCGACTGCCGAGTCTAGGTGAGTAACTTAAAATAAATAAACACTTATTTATATATATATTTGGTTGTAACATAGCACTGGATACAAGTCCATCAGCCGCATTCATTATACAGGATGAATTTTAGGAAAGTGCTCATTTTTAATAAAATAAAAAAACAAATATCATAATTTACCAACTAATCAAATTGTTTAAAAATAACCCCATCCTCATTGAAAACAACATTTTTTTTTTTTGAATAAACGTAAGAAAAAAAAAAATTCACTTATGTATTGAAAATAATAGCTATCATTCAATTTATTAGTTAGGGTTTCAAATTTTTTTACATATTATCTTAAAAATTATCACTTTCCTTTAGTTTACTGTCTAATATGACTTACCAGAATTTGATACTTATAAGGGTTACACAGCTTATGCAATAACTCAGCATGACTTTTTTTTTCAAAATCAGCTAGTGTAATGACTTTTTTTTTTCAAAATCAACCGGTTCGATTCCCGGCTAAGAGAATATTTTTTTCAAAAATCTAATGATGCAGTTTTAGTTTTTATCGAAATCGGTCCCGTAACTCCTTTGAGCATTTCTGGATATTCCTTGTAGTATAGGATTTGGCCTTAAAGGCACACTTGAAAAATTCACCTTGTATTAATTAACTGGTTTTTAAAAGTATTTACAAAAAAAATGTTTAGTAAAAGGTTTTGATAAAAAATAAAACTGCATAATTTTTTTTTTTTATATTCTGCTATCTGGGAATCGAAGCGGATAATTTTGAAAAGTCACCTGTATAGTATTAAGGAAAGTGCTAATTTTTAATATGTTTATTTTAAGTTCTAACAAATAAATTCTTCAAAATATTAGCCATTATTGTTTTCAATGAGGATGGAGTTTAAAGAGCATTATTTCAAACAATTTGATTATTTGGTAAAGTAGACGGTGGTAAAGTATGATTTTTAATAAGTTGTATCCTTAATTCCAGTTTTAACTCAAAGGAGGTCTGCCTCATTCTAGATTTATTGATTGAACATTTGGTTGAAAGATACCTTGAGTAAAAAGTGGAGTATTTGTAGTTTTCATTTGTCCAGAAAGAAAACTTAGCTCAGTACATAATGTTGACTTAAAATTATACTCGAGTGGAGTATAAGATATACAAAAGTCAATTAGGTATACGGGCGTATTTGAAGCCAACATTTTAATATAACACAAAATGGTTATTTATGGAAAATTTTGTGTACCTACAACCTTTAATATTATCAGAGATTACTTATTTCATTTTACATCAGATATTAAAATTATAAAAATCAAATAAAATACTGATAACTAATTTCTAACAATATTAAAATACTTTTACATCAAAGATTACCTTTTACATCAAAGAATATTTTCTTTTACATCAGAGATTTTTTCCTTTTACAAGCACAACAATGGTAAACGGTTTTTCCTATTCGAAATCCTTTTTCATAACATTGTTACGAAAGTAGACAACAACTCGTATTTTCCGCTAAATGACATGGGAAAACGTTTTCAGCTGTGAAAACTATTTATCAGTGTCGTGCGTTTCTTGGGTTTTTCTTGTATACCTACAGAGAATTTAGGATATATGTAACTTAGTTCTAAGCTTTATAAATATATTAGTTGGTGCCCTATCCAGCCAGTGCAACTTCGTAAGCGTATTCATGATTAAAATAAACATGTTGACTATGGTTATGATACGAAAAATAAAAAATTCTCAAATATTTTTTATGCAGTTTTATATCAACTTAGCTTCATAGAATACTTTTTTCTATTTTTCTTATGAGAACTCTTAAAATATAAACACCCCATATGTATAAAAAATATATGAATAAATAGTATGTATGAACTCTCTGTATGTTTGTCGAAATATAATAAACCCTGGAAGAGCTATTGGTCAATGAAAGGGTTGATGAAGGGTAACCTGCCATTAACCCTGAAACGTAGACTTATGGATATGTGCATTCTTCCCGTCCTAACTTATGGAGCACCGACTTGGTCTTTGACTGCCCAACAGAAGTTCAAAATCGGGGTTTGTCAACGAGCCATGGAGCGCAGTACACTAGGCGTTAAACGTATAGATAAGATACGAAACAGCATACTGCGCTCTAGGACGCGAATAGCCGAAAGAAAGAAAAAACTCAGAAAGCCGCCATGCTCAAATGGGACTGGGCCGGCCACGTGTGTCGAATGCCAGGCGAAATGTGGGCGAGGATTACCACAGAGTGGGTGCCACAGGCCCGGAAAAGACAACGCAGTAGGCCCAGGAGGAGATGGAGAGACGAGCTAGACGCCTTTTCAAAGGATTGGCCCAAGACAGGTAGAGACAGAAAGAGATGGAAGGAGGGAAGGGAGACCTTTGCCCGGCAGTGGGATACAATAGGTTAATAAAAAAACTTTAGCTAGTATTTAACAAAAACAATACTCATATAAATCGGTCTAGTATGTTTTAAGTTATGCCCCGACAGACGATTTTGTAAAAATGATTGATTATTGTTCTACAGAGTAGCTACATCCCGTCTTTTTTTAAATCAGATCAATGTATAGATTTTTTCATTTACAATTTTATTATATGTATAGATATATACTTCTACACTGATGCATCATCATGATGAACAATATATAATATTTACCTAAATAAAATAAACTAATTATAATTAATATGTTAACAAGAAATTATACAAAATTAATATCCTATGTCCACCATATCCAAACAACACTGGCAGCATTACACTGACAGTGATTTTTTTTTGTTTTAAAAACACTTCCTTATATACTAATATTATAAAGAGAATATATTTTTATTGTTGTTTGCACTGGATAAACATTTAAAAAAACCTTTTATTCTGAGTTAAAATATTCTTTCATGTTTAGTTAGGCTAACATTATTATCTAGACTTGGTTATTTAATTAACTTACGTCAGAGTTAGTTAAAAAGCAATCATTGTAATTTATTAATTAAACTCCAGAGTTATAATTAATGAGGTCATGACCCACCCATCTATTCTGGGATAAAATTATAATATCTACAAAAGATTTTTTATTATTTTATTGTAAGATCGGGGTATTTTGTAATATTTATTATTTTATGGCAGTATTTTTAATTTAGTAAAAGAGTTATTAGTTATTTACATTTTTTTTTAATAATCTCAGAATTTAAGGCATTAAGGTTTCTCCAGTCGCCTGTGCAGTCAGAAAAATGCACTTCTTATATTATTATTGAATAATATTGTACTTGATCAATTACTGTAAGTAAAATCTTTCTGTTTAAACCATATATTTAACAAAATTAATTAATTTTAAATCTTTCAGTCGGACTAGCGAAGTTATAATTTAATTACAATTTTTATAAGGAATATAATTATTTGGAAAATATATATTAGGATGTAAAACAGGAAGATATTACTTATTGATAAAGTGAAAATTTTCTGTACAGTTTGTCATGGTCTGGGTGTTTATAAAATATAATATGTATTATATCGTTGCTTCTGGTACACATAGTACAAGCCTAGAGCTTAGTTTATGATTAGAGCAATATGTGTAATTTGTCCATATTATAAAAAAAAAAAAAAAAAAAAACGTACCCTGAACAAGATTACATTACCTCGACATGAAATCGATGCAATAATCTCGTGAAATCGATGAATTAAACTACTTTACC
The DNA here is from genome assembly GCA_947458855.1 of Monopis laevigella. NCBI lineage: Eukaryota > Metazoa > Arthropoda > Insecta > Lepidoptera > Tineidae > Monopis > Monopis laevigella. The sequence continues at coordinate 12,728,972 of OX381577.1, read as the reverse complement.
AGAGGTAAATAAATAATCGCTTGTTATAACTCATTTGATACCTACCTATATATTTTTTTTCATTTTGCGACACATGGTTATCAAACACATAGTTCCATAACCAAGTGTCGCAAATAAGAAAAAAATGGCTTCTCCATACAAACTAGGATTGTTAAAATAACCAATTTGGAAAATTTAAATGAAAAAAGTTGTTCGATTTGATCAGTCGGCTCATATTACTCCAAAATATTTACTTTCAAAGTCACTATGTATATCTCTTCATAATCCAACTCAGTATCAGTTCTGTGCAGCAATAGTAATCCCTATCGAAAATAACCAATTAAATCCTGACAATCGCAATCCTTTGTCGCTGGGATTAAAAATGACGTAACTCGCTAAAACATAATTAAAGTTTTCTGACCTAGTTTCGTTACTAATGTGAAAATAAACAGCTTATAGCCGGATTAGTGACGTTCAACAGTTATGTGCTAACTGTAGACACCGCTTAATCATTTCTGTTTCATATTTATTTAATTATATATCCGATTTATAGTTTTTTTTTTGTTAAACCATTTATTAAAATATTTATTATAACTTTTTTTTTTTAATAATTGGATGAGCGTAGTGTTCCGTGCACACTCGCTGCGTTTTCCCCAGTTACACAGAGAGGCTGACTGCTTGAATAAAGTACTCCTTACTCAAAGGGTCATCACAAAACGAAGCTTATATCACCAAGCTCGCGGGAGAATGCCAGAGTGTCTTGGGACTACGGCTTATAGTTTATTTTTTTAAAGCAAACATAGATAGAAAATAGGCCTTTTCTATAATGAAAACTCGGTTAGTGATCATATTCACGCAAAATGCGTGATCAGCATGATTTTAGAAAGAAATCTATTATTTAATATTTAGTACCACTTGAGATAGAAAGTTTAAACTTTGAACAATTGTACGTATTGTAGAAGTTCTATACAGAGTGAATTTTTCAAGTGCGCTTTCAAGGCCAAGCTTACAAGTATGTGGTGGCCGAGTTGGTTAGACCTTCGACTTAAAAACGCTTAGGTCCCTGGTTCAAATACCGGTGTGTACCAAATAGTTTTTTAATTAAAAAAATGTATGTACATTTGTTTGACAACACCACTATAGTGCCTTAAGCTGTCGAGCGGAGAGCACGTTAAGCACGTCGGTCCCGGTTTTACTATACCAACTTGTGAAACTGTTTATAGACTATATTGTTCGGTGTAGACTCATACCATCGGCTACGACGAGGTGGGATTAAAACCACTCCGCTGGGTACCCTGGGGCCGTCTAGGCGGTCTCGGGCGCCGTAAGGCACCCGTGATGATATGTATGCATGTAAATTTATTGATTAGGAGGCAGGATACAAAATAACCTGCTTAATTCAGAAGGATTACTTACAAATTATCTTCTTAATAGGCAATTTCTAAAAGTAGGGTCTCCCTAAATAATGTGCGTGTGTTCACACAGCCCTGAACATTTTTTTTAATCAGACAATAATATTCAAATTTGTTGTAAAATGAATCTAAACGATTCTTGACCTACCATGAACCTTTGTTGCTGCTGAAAATATGACTTCACATAATTCCTGACCCATCATAGAATTTTGTATGCAAAATATAATATAATTGCGATGCTCGTTTGAATCAACGGCATGCGTGCTCTATACCAGCAATGACAAACTCTACTTTAGTCGTTTTGTATGCAAAACTAGGCGTATGCTGAACGGAAAATCGGAGCTTCATAGATGACCGCCCTAGGCGCCCCAATACTGTTGTACAATGGAGAGCAAAGTAAAGTTTACTCGCAATGAGTACTTTTGCACCCAATCTATGCCTTTGTATTAGGATATAAAATAAATCTGCTCTACAATGTACCTATTTAATTAATTCAGAATAAAAAAAACACTTATTTATATATCCATAGGAGTAAAACAAATGGGTAATTATTTTTAAATAATTATATTAGATATACGTGGTGACCGAGTCGGTTAGACCTTGGACTTAAAAACACTAAGGTTCGAATCTCGGTTTGCACCAATGAGTTTTTAATTAAAACAAATATGTACATTTGTTTGACAACACCACTATAATATAGTGCCTTGGAGAACACGTTAAGCTGTCGGTCCCGGTTTCACTATACCAACTTGTAAAACTGTTTATAGATGGGTTATTGAGTCTATTCAAAACATCGCGACAACCTAGCCACTTGTTCGGTATAGACTCATACCATCGGCTACGACGAGGTGGGATTAAACACCCCTCCGCTGGGTACCCTGAGGCCTTCTAGGCGGTCTCGGCGCCGTAAGGCACCCGTGATGATACATATTTTATCATAAGCGACATTTTTTCAAAAAATATTTATACACAGTAATAGCGAACAGTAAAAAAAAAATCATATAGACCTTTCCCTGAATCTCTGAATCTATATTCTATCTTTTATCTATATCTCAATTCTGTTTACAAGTTAAAACGATTTTCAATTTGATCCATAGTACTTGTACTATTATTTTTAAATAATATGTAGGACAATTTACACATATTGCCCTGGTCACAAACTAAGCTCTAGGCTTGTACTATGTGTTCCAGGAACAACGATATTAATCCATATTATATTATACCTACTAGCTGATCATAAATTAATATAACAATTTTTCTGATAAGGAATTTATAAAAATTCATAAATGAAAAAAGTGTGAAAACAAAAAACGTGTGAAAACAAAAAACTGACTTCTCTGCCATCTAGTAATATAAACTAGGACTTCTAACTTCACTCATAGACTTATTAGAAGAAAAGCTGACAAAAAACCAGGTTGGCTCAGCTCATAAAATTTAAATTATATATTGCTAGTCACAAATTAAGCTCTATGCTTGTACTATGTGTACCAGAAACAACTATATTAATACATAATAACTTACATATAATGTCCGTCATATTATTGTTATTACTTTAATTATGAAATAAATATAAAACATTATTGTTTTTTTATGTATTTTCATCCAAGCTACGGGATACAGGTGTCAGTGGTGTCACCATGATGCTTATTTGAACCCTTCTCTCGACACCTATGTACACGCAGGTGGGCGATTCTCGCGCTTTCGAGATTCATCTCGATTCGAGATTTTTAAACAAAAAATGACTTAATATGTCATTTTTCGTTCAATATATGTATAATTCTTATTTATTAATTAATATTTATTATTTATTTCGTTTAATGTTCGATATTTTTGAACGAAAAATGGCATATTTAGTCATTTTTCGTTTAAAAATCTCGAATCGAGATGAATCTCGAAAGCGCGAGAATCGCCCACCAGGATCCAGAGAGTAATGAAATACTTTGGTTAAGATTAATCCTATGTATATATAACAAAAACACCCACAAAATAATATTATAATGACTATCATGTTATTGGTAATTAATATTTAATCAGATGATTATTTTATAGATAGTAATAATCGATTATTTTCCTTATAATCGTATTTGATTAGCTGTTCCGACTATAGAGAAGTCGCACAAAGCGACGATAACCTTTCGTTATACTTACTCGTAGGTAACATCAATAACAAATATCTAGTACTTACATACTTACTTATTTTTCGGTAATATACATCATGGACATTTTAACATTACTAGTTTGTATGGAGAAGCCAATTTTATTTTTCATCTGCGACACAGGGTTTCATGAGAAAAGTTGTTCGATTTGATCAGTAGAGCTTATATTCGCTCAAAGTCATCATCATACCAGCCTTTCGCGCGTTTCTGCTGGACATTGGCCTCTCCCAAGGATCGCCACAACGACCTTTTTCAGGTCGTCGGTTCATCTTGTGGGAGGCCTGCCTCTGCTGCGTCCTCCAGCACGCGGTCGCCACTCGAGAACCTTAATGCCCCAACAGCCGTCCGTTCTGCGAGCTATGTGGCCTGCTCACTGCCACTTAAGTTTGGCGATTCTGGAGGCTATGTCGGTTACTTTGGTCCTTTTGCGGATCTCATCGTTTCGAATACGATCCCGCAAATACAACCTTTCAAATTCACCCTGTAGGTATATTATTAACTCAAATTCAAAATCTTTATTGCATAAAGTGTGGTCTTAATAGTTATTTTTGTAGGTAGGACTAATCACAATACATGGTTTCTGATTTGATTTCACCGCCGACTCAAAAAAATACCAACTCGCTTACTTGCAAAAATGTGTTCTGTTACTAAGGCTCTCATATAACGTAACCTAAGTTATATGAGATTGGTAAAAATTAAACCTGAAAATTCGCTCGTGGAGGATCCGATCCTGATTTTTATCAAAAATACTTTTTGGTGATATAATTATTTTAACTTCTATATTTGGGAATTTGCATTTTTTTTATAGATAAGGGGCTATTTAAAAAAAATAATTAAAAAAAATCCAAATAACCAAACTTTCTATAAATACCTCATAAATATATTTGTCGTAACTATTTTATGAGTACCTCACACTGCAGGTGAGAGTTAAAAGGCCTTTAAACCTACTTCGCGGTCTCAAGTCCGGGAACGCTGCAGTTCATTCCTCTGCCCGATGTCACGCGATGGACTCGGCACCCGCACGGTGAATCCTTGGATAGCTAAGAACATTGTCTTATATTGACTAATAAATCAGGCTAGGTATATATTCTTTTTTACTAAATGTCTATCCATTCCAAATTTTAAGTAGGTATAATGGTGAGTAGTTCTTGAAATAGTATTGTATGCTGTCGGTCTATCTACATCAAGACCGACAAAGACAGGCACCACCTGAGTGTAGTAACCTACTGGTTTCTTTTTAAAGAGAATCCATGCTAGTATACATCTAAATATCTACATATATATAATATGTAAAAAGGGGGTTGAAGTGTAACTTTAAAATCAAATATTAAAGCGTATTTTTGTATGTATCGCGTCATACAAATAAATGCAAGTGGTAGTAATGCAAAAATGTAGTGCAAATGACCTTTAACAATTTACTTCACGGTTGGATGTTGCGTTGGTATTTCTGGTGGGGCAGAAATACCACTCACCTTGCCTCGAGCGTAAAAGAGTACATTTGAGTGCGACGACTTACGTAAAACCGCAGTTACCCCAGTTTGTAAAGTAAGTGACTGTTACATTTGCATCGATACTCACCAGCTCCGATAGCCGTGATCGTCTAGTGGTTAGGACCCTACGTTGTGGCCGTAGTAACCCAGGTTCGAATCCTGGTCACGGCAGTGTTACACTGTCGCGGCGGAGCTTTGTTTTTTTAATATTTTTTTCAATAAAGTGATAAAAAGATTACTGAAAAATTAAGTAACTTTCAACCTAGATAAAATACTTAAAATGAAATGTATCTAATTATGTACAAAATATGGTAAAAGGACTCGGTTATTATATTATATATCTAGCATAAAATAACCCTTTCAACAATAAATTAAAACCAAAGCTACTAAATACACAAAAGTTATTATACTTTTTAATATTTTTTAATGATAAATACATTCTGGATAAAATAATATATAAATTATATTTCATTCAGATTTTTATTTTTTATTATTATATTTAGGTTAGGTTATATATGTAATTTTAGTCAGTGGTTAGTGTAAGCTATCTATGCTTAAGCCAGGAATGTGCGTGTTTTATTATATTTTATTATTAATATTATAATCATTGTAAATATCTATAGTTAAGATTGTATATGTTTATATTTTATAATACTTGTGTTACCAAGATACAAATAAATAAATACTAAATACGACGGAACGACATATCTAAAATATAGATACATAGTCACTATACAAAGTTTTACAAAAAGCTCAGAATTTAATATTACAAAAAATTTCATCATTATCTTGTTACTGTGTAAAGGAAAATAAAACGAATAGGTATTCAAAGTATAAATGTACTATTAAACTTTAATTCCTGAATTCTTTTGTCATACTGTGAAATAAGTTTGCCTGCATAAAAAAGTAAGCTTTGACAATGGCTGCTGGTAGCCTAAAGGTGAATGACACAAGTAATGGTGTACAAAAAATAAAAACAAATCAAATAATCATTTTATTATAGAATGCGACTTTGTACCTATCTGATGTTAAGCAGACATATAAAATCCATAAATGTTACATTATTATTTAACAATACTGATCGCTCCGACTATGCCGGTTAAATTATGCTATTATGAAAAAGTTGAAATTGTTCAAATAAATTATTAGTCTATTTTCATATAAATACTTAAACATAAAAAAAAATAACTGTGTAATCTGCTGTAATATAATTTATTTCTCAACCATATTTGTAATATTAATATAAAAAAAAGGATTATTATTATTATTTAATGAGGCTCTTTTTCAGTGGTACATATTTAAGAATATGCATGCTAACTCCGAAGTATTACCTCTCCCCGCTCATTTAGTATATTATTTTGTTTCTTTATTAGGTTCAAAGTTTAAAGCAAGCCTATAAAATGTAAAATGTATTTTACATTTTTAAAGGCTTGCTTTTTTTTGTTCTTGTAGAACTATTAGCGAGGTGACGCTCTTCTATTTTTTTTTGAGTATATGTATTATTTAATTCGTTATTTCCCTTACCATTATTTAGTCGGCATAGGGGAAAGCACCAAATGTATACGTAGGTAAGTAGTTTAATAATACTTTTAAATGTGTTTTTGTAATGGATTATATAGATGCTTATATAGATGCTTACCAACAGGTATTTCAGTATTTAGTTATTTCTACCATTAGGTACCTGAAACATCATAAAAAGTGGATATAAATCAACAAGTTAATATAAAACAAATTCCTAATGAACAATAAAAAATAATTAAATACACATAAATTAGAATAAAAGTAATATGTAAACCTAAAAAAATAATTAGGCTTTGTTAATGAAAATTATCATTAATGTTAATAATCGAAATACCAAAAAAAAATGTGCGAATGATGTAGTCTTGCACAAAAAACAAAAAAGTATCTTTAAGAGGAAAAAGATTGATTTTAGAAAGAAATTTATTAGGTATTATCTTAGTAATCATTTGAGATAGAAAGTTGAAATTTAAATAGTTTTTAATACCTAAGTAATAATAACTCTATGATTTTTAAGTACATTATTAATCACCTATTGACAATAAAGCTAGACTCGTAATGCAAATACGTCCATGTCGCCGTCCATTTCGTAACCGCATAATTTTGTCGTGATAATATTGTTAAACATCAATGTATTGATCGACCCCATTCATGGACTTTGTAGGTCTGTTTAAGATCAAATAGATACAAATACACATTCCGTGCTCCATTAAAAAAAAACTCCATTTTATTTCACCTCATGATATGCACCTATGTATATCTACATATACTTTACATTTTGCTGATAGTAAAGCAATGCTATTGTAATAACATAGTTTGAGTCCATGTCTGTTGGAGGAACTTATTCACCTCAAGACTAAAGAAAGAAGAAGGAAAAACGCATGCAGGCAAGCCAAACCAGCTCCATAAAATTTATTTCAAAATAATAATAAAAAAAATAGAATTACTAACAACCTGATTGATTCTTGATAAGACAGCCTCAGAAGAGACCCCTGGACCCTTCTTCTGATAATATCATCAAACCCAAGATAAGATACAACACGCCCAGGTCAAGTGGTTCTACCTACACACACACTTAACTAACCAATAAAGCACCCTGATCAATTGAAATCTTATCACTTTAACCATAAAGTTCAAAATACATTTACAGGTTTATGAAATAAGACTTTAGGTATACAGTTACACGTAATTTCCATAAAGCTTAGGACTTCAGAGGGGTCGATTTACATTTTATTTACAATGATATCTTATTTGATTCAAGTAATTGTACTGTAGAATTATTTGGAAATAGGATCAGGGTACATTATTCAAATTATTAATCTTAAAGGATGAAGTTATTTTAGCTTCCTTTTGTCTTGAATAAATTCTTTTCGATTGCGAGCTGCCTAATTAAATTTATTTCTTTATTTTGCAAATGACTATAGTATGTTTTGTAATACAAAAGTATAGTATTGCTAACCAATAAAAACAACTTTGTAATATTTAGATATGTCGACCACCTATGCCACCCTAATAAAGTGGTATATTTTTATAATTAAAAAATACAATATATTTATAAAAATAAACTTGTCAGTGCGCAGTGTCTCGAACAACAAATGAAATTGAAAAAACGTTAGACAGTTGCTTTTCACGAAGGGTCTTGAGTCAGGGAATTAAAAGCTAAAGGTCTATATTTGGATTATATGTATATTAAAGTGGTGTTGTTTCTGTATAATAATAAAGTTGTAAAAGTTTCCTTTATTTATATAAGGTAATCTCGGGTTGTTCAAGCGAAGTGTTGGTGTTATCTGTTCATGGACTATATAATCTACTTACCATCTCAGGGATATGCATGTCACATGTCGAGCTCCAATAAAAAAAAAAGTGTAAATATGTAGTGTACAAAGATTTCATCATTCCAAGAGGGTCATAGTGCGGCCGGCGCCCGTTGGTCACTAGATACCTTAGGTATAATGTAAAAATATAAATTGTTATACCCTATCAGAACTTATAACGGAATTCGGTGCTACTAATGTGAAATTATATGTAGGCTTGTAAATTCAAATGAATTAGGTACATAGGTAGGTAAATATTTATGGCTTTATTCATAAAAACTTATTCCTCTTAGTCCTTGAAGAACACTCTTTTACGCATATTTATTTTTATTTCTCAAAAAGAGACAAAACCTACTTTAACTAAAGTGTTCTTCAAGGAAACAAAGATTTTATGAATACTTGTGTTAATATTTAGTTAGTTAATTATAGATTTAGACACCTTTCTATAAACTTAACTACTAGGCGACTGCTGAAAAAAAAGGAAGTAAGTACCTGTGGGTATTGGTTAGCGTTCTGTTGTTTTTTAGAAAGAAACACAATATATTAAAAACTACATAATACAAAACCTTGTAGAAAAAAATTATGGCAACGGGACCAAGCGTCTGTTACGCTGCTAGCAGAGGAATCTACATAGGGGACTGGTTTTCAGAATGTCCCCTTTTCCATGTAGGTATACCTTTTTACATGCTCACCATAATTCCCACAACTATATTAGTCCAGTCGGTTGTTTCCCTCATGCTACTATATATATGTCGGCAGGATGTGTGGACTTTCGTTGCCGGACTGGTCGTCTTCCATTATGGTAGTTTCCGAATACGCCTAAGTCGGTTCGGTTCGGCTTGACGTTCTGTTTCGAAATCCACGACGTATATATATATATATATAATAATAATATATGTAGGGCAATTTACACATATTTATCTGGCCACAAACTAAGCTCGAGGCTTGTACTATGTCTACCAGAAACAACGATATGTATGTATGTATATATGTATCATCACGGGTGCCTTACAGCGCCCGAGACCGCCTAGACGGCCCCAGGGTACCCAGCGGAGGAGTTTTAATCCCACCTCGTCGTAGCCGATGGTATGAGTCTACACCGAACAAGTGGCTAGCTCGTTGCGATAAACAACGATATAATACATATAATATTTTTATAAACACCCAGACCATGACAAACTGTAATTAAACAAAAATACGTAAATGTATAAAAGTGACACTGATGCTTGAAATGCATAGAAGTTTAAACCTGTTGAGGTGTGGGGTCCGATTTTTCAAAATTCGAATACCAAGCGGGTGAAAAGTGATGTCAGAAGATTCTACAGACTTGACCAATTTTATTGATAGGTGTTTCCAATTTCAGGGCGGGCTAGAGGAGCATAATGAGCAAGGATGGTTTTTTTAAATCGTGCGATGTTTTATTTCAGAAATTACAGATTATTGGTCTTCGGCGCCGTAAGGCACCCGTGATGATATTTATTTATTTAGCGGACAATATTACAACATTTTTGGTAATAAAACATATTCATATATCAAAATTTGCCATTTAATCATTGACGTAAATAGTAAATATATTGTATAAAATCTATGCATTTATTTTATTAGTAATCCAAAAATAACTACTTTCCTCACTATCTGTATAAAATAGTGTTCGTATAACAAAACATTGACGGCTACTTATCTATTTTTATCGAATTTCTCGTGACGTCACCTGCTGATAATATGAAAGGAGGGTATAGCCAAATTTCGCTTTGGTTTACATCGCTCCGATAGCCGTGATCGTCTAGTGGTTAGGACCCTACGTTGTGGCCGTAGTAACCCAGGTTCGAATCCTGGTCACGGCAGTGTTACACTGTCGCGGTGGAGCTTATTTTTTATTTGTATGTAAATATTGATACCTATAGAGTTTAAAATAATAATAATTTTATATAATAATTTTTAAAATACTAGGAGTGACTTTGTATCAACCCGAATCGAACAACTTTTTCCATGGAACCATGTGTTGTAAATGAAACAAAAGTTTGACTTCCTAATACAAATTTAAACATTACTAGTTTATATGGAGAAAGCATTTTTTATTTATTTGCGACACATGGTTCCATGGGAAAAGTTGTTCGATTTGATCAGCAGAACCTCATATTAGCCCAAAGTACAACCTTTTAAAGTCACTATGTATTTATTACACATATTTTTTTCTTATATATATATATATATTAAAGCATAATTAAAATTAAATACGTATTATTATTAAGCACGTTGGTCTCCAGAAGCATTTATTCATAACTTTGTAATAGTTTTTCTATTTTATTTTAATGTATATTAATTAAACCATAGGAACATTACAGAATTAGTGGTCGCGTCTCAATATTTTACATTTCACTTTAAATTAGTTATAGGTGCGATTTATTACAGTATGTTTCTTGCCTAACTATTTATAGTTAGGCAAAAAAACTCCCATCTGGAGACCAATTGCGCCCATTGAAATGTTGCCATTGAAAAAGCCAGAAATCGGTAGTCATTTAATATAAAAAGCTCTATCAATGCTGTGTTTGGAGAAGGCACGACTTACAAGCGCACAGTACGACTTTTTTTTAAGGTAGATACAAAGTCACGTGAAGTGACTTTGTATCTACTTTGTATCTATTTGTGGTGAGCAGACCTACAAAGTCCATGAACGGGGTCGATCAAAAATACTGTTGTTAAACAACATTGATTGCTCCCACTATGCCGGCCAAATTATGCGATGATGAAAAGGGCGGCGACCGAGGCGAATTGCATTACGAGTATATTTTAATATCCTCGCTGACTTACCGTCAACTCATTCTTGTCCCTCAGTCTGTCAACCAGATCGACAAGAAATAGATGCAGAAAACCGGTGAACCCACTGACTAAAACTGAAACATGACTAGGTCACTCAACGGTTTTTGCATCTGTTTGGGCGGTGGTAACGAGACCGTGAGTTCGGTAGGCCTAACGAGACCTTCCTCCCACCTAAAAACGTTTTTTCGATGTGTTAAAAGTGATGGTGGAAGGCGATCCGATCAAACTACCAAGTAATTGGCTACATGGTTTGATGTTATAACTACAATTGATTTCCCAAAAAGATGCCTAATTCCTAATGGAAGAATTAATAGGATCTTTAACTCCTTCATTTCTGTATTGGTTTATCAAGGCAACAGACTACAAATTTTACGCAGTTTAGTCAATTTTATTTTATATAGGTCCATGACCTGGCTAAATACTAAAAAAAATAAAAAAACATAAAACAATTTCTTACTTTAACACCAAATTTTTATTAGATAAGTTACATAAAATAAAATAAAACACATTGTTTTAAAAATATAATAATTTTTGTATAATATTAATAATTTATTAACATTTATAACAACATTAATAATTAGCAGAAAGCGTTAATTCCCCGAAATCCTAATGGAACACGACGTTTTGCGAGTTCTATATATGTACGATTACCTCAAAATATAATGGAACATCTGTGTAGGGGGACCATGCTGAAAGTCCTGAAAAATACCACTGACATAAACATCACATTTTTTATTTAATTAAAGGAAGCAAAAAATAATTACTTCGGACTTGAATCATCATTAATAATATTAACTTCATAAAAGCTTATTAAGTCAGAACGTTTTAATTAAAATAGGTATTGTCTCATTTTTTAGCAACAAAAATAAATATGCGTAAAAGAGACTTCTTTTTTTTTTAACTAAAGTGTTTTTCAAGAACTAAATGAGTTTTTATATATAAAGCCATATGTCTATACCGAACAACTGGCAAGCGCGTTGCCATGTTTGTATAGACTTATGAACTGCAATTGTATTATGCTGCAAATGTTTCACATAAACAAAACTACTTTTTAGCAAAATCAATATGAACTTCTGAAGCGACCGATGTAGCTTTTTGTTATTACTTTTTGACAAGTAGCAATTATTTTCAATTTAATAATTATAATTAAGCTTTTAATATCTTTTCGTATTTTGTAATAAAAGTTTTATTTTCAATTATGTAACTTTTTTATTTTATTTGAGCACGACATGTGACTTTGTCATGCATCTACCTGGTGGTGAGCAGATAATATTGTTCTTAAACATAATTTTCGCTCCCACTATGCCGACTAAATGATGCAATTACGAAATGGGGGGTATAAATGACGTATTGCATTACGAGTATATTTTAATATACTCGCTGCCTTATCGTCAATTATACTACCCATTTCGTAACCGCACCCTGAAAGGAGACTACCACCTCGACAAGAAATGGATGCAGTAGTCTCCTGAAAACCGGTGAACCCACAGACTAAAACCGAAACATGACTAGTTAACTTTTAAAAAGAGACAAAGTTTACTAAAATTCTCTTTAACATTTTTTATTATTTTATCCCTATACCCAAAACAACATGGTCGCCCTTCTGAAACACCCGACTATGACCGCTCGTATATTTATGTGCATAAAATATAAATCCGATGAAAGCTTTCCGTTTACTTAGGGCGGTATTACATTAGTTTTCTAGTAGTGATTTATTTACACTTAATGCCACTAACTGTCACGTTTAAGGCTTAGTGAATTATGAAACAGCACTTAATTTTATTTGAAAACCATTTATCTATATCTATACTATCTATATCTATACTAATATTATAAAGAGGAAAGATTTGTATTATTGTATTTTTGTATGTTTGTAATGAATAAACTCAAAAACTACTGGACCGATTGCAATATTTTTTTCACCATTAGAAAGCTGCATTATTCAGAAGTAACATAGGCTATATAATATCACGCTAGGTCCTATAGTTGTGGAGCAGTAACCAAAAATGTTTTAAAAACGGGGGAAAATGTATAATAAGAAGGTTTATATTTAGTATCAGCATTGCACCCGTGCGAAGCCGGGGCGGGTCGCTAGTCATATATATAGCTGGGATCAAATTGTAAGCGTTCATAATTTATATGAAAATAGCATAACTTTTATATGGTGACTATGTACATTTGTTTGACAACACCACTATAGTGCCTCGGAGAGCACGTTAAGCTGTCGGTCCCGGTTTCACTATACCTACTTGTGAAACTGTTTATAGATGGGTTATTGAGTCTATTCAAAACATCTCGACGAGCTAGCCACTTGTTCGGTGTAGACTCATACCATCGGCTACGACAAGGTGGGATTAAAACCCCGCCGCTGGGTACCCCGGGCGCCCGTGATGATATGTATGTATGTATATGGTGACTCTGTAGGGTTGTACTTTGGGCTAATATGAGGTTCTGCTGATCAAATCGAACAACTTTTCCCATGGAACCATGTGTCGCAAATAAAATAAAATGTCTTCTCCATACAAACTAGTAATGTTAAAATTATATCCCCATGGAAGCCAAAAATTTTTAACTCATCCTTATAGGAAAAGTTCGACTTGATTAATAGAATATCATATTAGCCCAAGAACAACCTTTCAAATCACCTTATATAATACCTATATTCCTCTGCCACTAAATAAGAGTTCATTTATTTACTGTAACACTGTGTAATTATAAGATTTACCTACATAAAGGCGTGTGTGTAAATAAATAGGTATAGATAGGTGGGTGGAAGGGTATGACTTCGTAAGGCCGACCGACTGGTCTCGTTACCACTGCTCATATAGATCCACCAAGTGACATAGACATATTTCGGTTTTTGTCTGTGGGTTCACCGGTTTTTAGGAGATTACTGCATCGATTTCTTGTCGAGAGATATTTCGGGGTGCGGTTACGAAAGGGTGGTTATATTGACAATAATAATAAATATATAATAATTAAAATGGTCACGCCCTTTTCCCACGGGGATAGGCAGAAACAAGGGAGCGCCACCTACAACGATCCTGGCATAACTCTCTCGCTTCCTTCACATCTACCACTCTCTTCATACAAGCTCTACGGTTATGGGCACTACGGATCCCAGCTTTTTTGAGAATGTCCCCGATTTGGTCGAGGAACATTCTTCTGGGTCGTCCCCGCCTTATTCTTTCATTCACCTCTGATTCATAAATCTCTTTCGTCAGTCTCTTTTCATTCATCCTCTCAATGTGCCCAAACCACCGTAACATTCCTTTCTCAATCCTTGTCACTACATCTTCTTTCAAATCACACATTTCACGCACAACTGTATTCTTCACTCTATCCGCAATTGTTACTCCACAAGCACTCCTTAATGACCTTTGTATTTTTGTATTTTTGTATGTTTGTAATGAATAAACTCAAAAACTACTGGACCGATTGCAATATTTTTTTCACTATTAGAAAGCTGCATTATTCAGAAGTAACATAGGCTATATAATATCACGCTAGGTCCTATAGTTGTGGAGCAGTAACCAAAAATGTTTTAAAAACGGGGGAAAATGTATAATAAGAAGGTTTATATTTAGTATCAGCATTGCACCCGTGCGAAGCCGGGGCGGGTCGCTAGTCATATATATAGCTGGGATCAAATTGTAAGCGTTCATAATTTATATGAAAATAGCATAACTTTTATATGGTGACTATGTACATTTGTTTGACAACACCACTATAGTGCCTCGGAGAGCACGTTAAGCTGTCGGTCCCGGTTTCACTATACCTACTTGTGAAACTGTTTATAGATGGGTTATTGAGTCTATTCAAAACATCGCGACGAGCTAGCCACTTGTTCGGTGTAGACTCATACCATCGGCTACGACAAGGTGGGATTAAAACCCCGCCGCTGGGTACCCCGGGCGCCCGTGATGATATGTATGTATGTATATGGTGACTCTGTAGGGTTGTACTTTGGGCTAATATGAGGTTCTGCTGATCAAATCGAACAACTTTTCCCATGGAACCATGTGTCGCAAATAAAATAAAATGTCTTCTCCATACAAACTAGTAATGTTAAAATTATATCCCCATGGAAGCCAAAAATTTTTAACTCATCCTTATAGGAAAAGTTCGACTTGATTAATAGAATATCATATTAGCCCAAGAACAACCTTTCAAATCACCTTGTATAATACCTATATTCCTCTGCCACTAAATAAGAGTTCATTTATTTACTGTAACACTGTGTAATTATAAGATTTACCTACATAAAGGCGTGTGTGTAAATAAATAGGTATAGATAGGTGGGTGGAAGGGTATGACTTCGTAAGGCCGACCGACTGGTCTCGTTACCACTGCTCATATAGATCCACCAAGTGACATAGACATATTTCGGTTTTTGTCTGTGGGTTCACCGGTTTTTAGGAGATTACTGCATCGATTTCTTGTCGAGAGATATTTCGGGGTGCGGTTACGAAAGGGTGGTTATATTGACAATAATAATAAATATATAATAATTAAAATGGTCACGCCCTTTTCCCACGGGGATAGGCAGAAACAAGGGAGCGCCACCTACAACGATCCTGGCATAACTCTCTCGCTTCCTTCACATCTACCACTCTCTTCATACAAGCTCTACGGTTATGGGCACTACGGATCCCAGCTTTTTTGAGAATGTCCCCGATTTGGTCGAGGAACATTCTTCTGGGTCGTCCCCGCCTTATTCTTTCATTCACCTCTGATTCATAAATCTCTTTCGTCAGTCTCTTTTCATTCATCCTCTCAATGTGCCCAAACCACCGTAACATTCCTTTCTCAATCCTTGTCACTACATCTTCTTTCAAATCACACATTTCACGCACAACTGTATTCTTCACTCTATCCGCAATTGTTACTCCACAAGCACTCCTTAATGACCGCATTTCTACGGCATTAATCCTACTTTCATGCTTCTTCTGCCATACCCAGCATTCACTTCCATACATTAATGTAGGAACAAGCACCGCTTTGTGAACAGCCATCCGAGACTTTTTAGACATAATTTGGCTGCTCATTATGCTGTGTAAGGCACCATTCACTACATTACCCTTTTGCACTCGACTTTCAATATCTTCCACACACTTACCATCTCTTGTAAACACACTTCCCAAGTAAACAAATTGTTTAACTTGTTCCACTTTCTTACTATCTATCATTATCTCACATTCTGTCATGTCATCCTCTCTCTCCAAAACCAAAACTTTGGTTTTATCCACATTCACTTTCATGCCTTTCCTTTCTAATTCTCCGTTCATAATGTTAACCATTTGTTGTAACTCATATGCCGATGATGCAAGGATGACTTGATCATCGGCATATAAGAGACATTTGATTACCATCTCATTCATTCTCACACCGCAATCTCTTTCACGCAGCTCTTTCAGACAGCCGTCCATGAAGAGATTGAAGAGCCACGGTGACGCCACACACCCTTGTCTGACACCTCTACAGATGTTAAACCGTTCGGATAACGTCCCGTTAATTCGAACACATGCACTGGAATCCTTATAAAGAGATTTCAGTGCACGGATCATTTTGCTCCCCAATCCAAACACTCACACGATCATAAGCCTTCTCAAGGTCTAGAAAAGCGCAATACACTTGTTGGTGTTTTCTATCTTTTCACTGACGCATCTTAAAGAGAAGACTTGATCCATGCATCCCATACCTTTCCTAAATCCCGCTTGCACATCCCAAATTTTCTTATCAGTTTCATTCATTACTCTTTCAATCAAAGCCTTTGCATACAACTTGCCAACAATGCTGAGAAGGCTGATGCCACGGTAATTCTTGGGTTCCTGCTGCGATCCCTTTCCTTTATAAAGCGGGACTAGAACTGCCTTGCGCCAGTCTTCTGGCACACGACCGGCCTCCCAGCACTTTTTAAACAGCAGATGCAACCAGGAAGCGACCAGATATGCACCCCCCCTTAGCATTTCGACCGTTATCCTATCACAACCAGCTGCTTTTCCAACTTTCATTCGTTTTAATGCATTCATAATTTCATCCATGCTCAAATCTCTTTCATTCTCATTACTTTCACTCAATGTAGAAGACACATCTGTACACTCAGGTATTTGATGGTCTATTGACAATAAGCAGCGAGTATATTGAAATATACTCGTAATGCAATTTGTCTTTGTCGCCGCCCAATTCGTAATCGCACCGTAATTCGTAGCCGGCATAGTGGGAGCGATCAATGTTGTTTAAGAACAATTATAGATTGACCCCATTCATGGACTTTGTAGGTCTGCTCAGAACCTGGTCGCAAAGCCACATGCTCCAATAAAAAATACAAAAATTTGGTGGATGGCTTAGTGGTTGAATACCTTGGAGAGAAAGCGAGAGTAGTGTGGTTTGAGTCTCCAGGATTTTTTTCAATGCAATTTTATCTTTATACAACTTTTCAACGAACTATGAAAATTTTATAGAAGTTATAAACTTTTCAAATCGTAGTTATTATCAAAAAAAAAAAACAATTCGAAACCTAAATAATAAATAATCTTTTACTTTTGTCTTAGTTTTTAAATAAGTACTTACAAGGGCTTAAAGGTTTTATACCCTCGTAACGCGCCGCCGTAGTAATGATGAGATATTTTATAAACAGCGTCGCCCTTTTTATAGCGGAATATACGAGGATTTTGTTTCTCTTATCTTGAAAAAAAGCCGGCAATTTCTAAGATAAATCTGACATATAACCCGATATATGGCAGTGAAGACATTTCAGGCGTTTTGTATAAATTCCTATAAAGAATAACTTGTATAATTTTAATATACATAGGTAAGTAATTACAATAATATTGGTTAGCATTTAAAAAACAGATTAATATATTTTATTTATTTATTTAATGCTTACTAAATATATATTTCATACAAAAATATTAGTCAACCATCACAACTTTGAATTTCGAAACTCTTGCATCAATTGCATAAACTTTTGAAATTGGAAAACTATGAAACTGCATGCTTTATGAATTTTAGAATTCAAAGTTATAATTTCGTAACTCAATTTTGAAACATGGTATCCCAATCTATCAAAATTAATCCTATACCCAAACTATAACTTATTACTTTTAAATTAGTTTGTATTAGAACTATAAAGTTCTTATTATAAATTGCAAAACACAGGCTGCGAAGTAATAATAAGATATAGTATTATGCAAGGCATATGTTTTAAGTATACAAAACTTTGTTTTAAGTTAAAATGGATACATCAAACTTGGGAGGCTTACAAAGTTTTATTGAAAAGTGAGAAAGTTTAATTTGGCAAAGATTTATGGCCTGTCAATACTATATTAATCAACTGGTAGATTGCAAAAGGTGTTTTTTTTCTTTAGGTATAATAAACCTTGATAATCTTTGATCACTTTGTCGGTATGTGTATAGGGTGATTTTTAAGGGTTGTATATATATATATATATATCATTACGGGCGCCCGAGACCGCCTAGACGGCCCCAGGGTACCCAGCGGAGGGGTTTTTAATCCCACCTCGTCGTAGTTGATGGTATGAGTCTACACCGAACAAGTGGCTAGCTCGTCGCGATGTTTTGAATAGACTCAATAACCCATCTATAAACAATTTCACAAGTAGGTATAGTGAAACCGGGACCGACAGCTTAACGTGCTCTCCGAGGCACTATAGTGGTGTTGTCAAACAAATGTACATATTTTTTTTAATTTAAAACTCATTGCTACACACCGGGATTCGAACCAGGGGTTAAAGGTTGTACTTTCGGCTATTATGAGGCTCTACTGATAAAATCGAACTCATCATTGGTTTGTATGGAGAAGGCATTTTTTTTTCATTTGCGACACATGGTTCCATGGGAAAAGTTGTTCGATTTGATCAGTAGAACCCCATATTAGCCCAAAGTACAACAATTCAAAGTCATCCTGTATAATGATAATACCTATGTAAGACAACTTACACATATTGCTCGTATTTGTATACGTATACGTGAGCAACAACCAATAGGGCCGCTTTATTTTTGGTAACAGGATTAAATAAAGCGATCCTAGCGTAAATTAATACGTTACGTTTCTACAATGCGCAAACCCATGGTAGAGCCTCTGGTTGCACAAACTAAGCTCTATACTATGTGTACCAGAAACAACTATATAATACATATTATATTTTTTAAACACCCAGACCATGACAAACTGTGAAGAAAAACGTAATATACTTTTTTTGCCATGCATGAGAATCAACTCCGGATACAACGCCAACGGAGCAACCACTAGTCTACGGAAGCGGCAGTATGTCCGTCTCCGTTGTGTAGCTTCTTTGGCGTTGGCTTTATCCCTTTCGTGGCAGACCATATTAGTACGTTTGCCAGTCGTGTGTACAGTCTGGGGTTTATAAAATATAATGTTATCGTTAATTCCGGTCCGAATGACAATATATCATCGCTGTTATCGATAACGTTTATAATTTATAATCACCCGGGCTGAATCAAAAAGCGCGAATTGACAACTCACGTTGCTATTAGCATGCCATTGGAATCGGACCAGTGATTTAGCGCGCAGCCAAAATCATCACCTTTATTTCACCCGCTAGCTCGTATCTAACGCATATGCTTCTCTCATTTAAAAAAAATGTAAATTAAACAATTGAATGTATTTTATTATATTTGTTTACATTATGTACTTGTAAATACAAAAAAAAAAATGAACACAACACTTTTAACTTTCTAAATAATTTGTTCGTAGTGCCTCGGAAAGCACGTTAAGCTGTCGTTCCCAGTTTCACTATACCAACTTGTGAAACTGTTTATAGATGGGTTATTGAGTCTATCCAAACATGTTCGGTGTAGACTCATACCATCGGCTACGACGAGGTGGGATTTAAAACCTGTCCGCTGGGTACCCTGACTGAGGCCGTCTAAGCGGTCTCGGGCGCCGTAATGCACCCCTGATATATAATTATTTTTGTAAAATTATTACTTTAAAAATATGTTTTTACATAAATTTCAATCTGACAGCGCACTAAGTAAAAGCACTGTAAGTACAATATGGCGCGCCTGTATTGACTTCACTATTAATGTCAAATCATCTACCGTTAGCGCGCTTACGCTGATTTGGACCGGTATTGAAACCGATAATATCGATTTTATACGTGGTGACGACCGAGAATATACGTGGTGGCCGAGTTGGTTATACCTTGTACTTAAAAACACTGAGGTCCCTGGTCGAATCCCGGTGTGTACCAATGAGTTTTTAATTAAAAAAAAAATGTACATTTGTTTGACAACACCACTATAATGCCCCGGAAAGCACGTTAAGCTGTCGGTCCCGTTTTCACTATACCAACTTGTGAAACTGTTTATTTATAGATGGGTTATTGAGTCTATTCAAAACATCGCGACGAGCTAGCCACTTGTTCTGTGTAGACTCATATCATCGGCTACGACGAGGTGGGATTAAAACCCCTCCGCTGGGTACCCTGGGGCAGTCTAGGCGGTCTCAGGCGCCTTAAGGCACCCGTGATGATATGTATATATATCGATTTTAGATATTACAAGCCTATAGGTTAGTTTGTGACAAGGGCAATATGTATTTTAAAAATGTCCTACAATTAATGTCCAGAGAAATTTTGTCGCAAAGATCGTCGTCGATTGATGTAGAGGAGACAAGAATAGTTATGTATATAATATATTTTGTAGTAATTTATACAAAGCTTGTATTACCAAAAAGACTAATATTTTTTATTGCATGAAAATCATTAGCCTGCGTCAGTTTTTAGGACTCCGTAAGTATTTAAAGAAAATCGGAACTTGGTTCGTTTGTCCAGACCAATATACATAGTGACTTTGAAAGGATGTACTTTGGGCTAATATAAGGTTCTACTGATCAATACGAACAACTTTTCCCCTGGAACCATGTGCCGCAAATGAAAAAAAATATCGCCTTCTCCTTACAAACTAGTAATGTTAAAATTACCAATTTGTATGGGGAAGCCAAATTTTTTTTTCATTTGCGACACATGGTTCCATGGGAAAAGTTGTTCGATTTGATCAGTAGAACATCATATTAGCCCAAAGTACATCCTTTCAAATTCATGCTGTATATCTCGAAATCGGTTCTAGGTAGATTTTTTAAATATTTATTTTAGAATAGAATAGAACAGAACTTAATAAATAATATCTTTAATAAATTCCATATTATACTTTTTAAACTTTAAATATTTATGATATACGAGTATATATAATATTTTGAAAATAAAGTGTGCGAATATCAGTCACACATGACCGCTTTTGTTTTTCTTTTGTCTGAGAAAAACAGCGAAAAGAAAAAGAATTTTCTAAGTTTATTTTTAAATAAACAATTTTATTATGAGAAATGCCACAGTGTACAGGCGAACTAAAACTTTTTGTACAGAAGTAAAAAACGATGTTAAGAGAAAAGTTAAATATTCTTTTTAAAAAATACAAGAAAATTAATATAAAATAAACTCCACAATACGAAGTCGTACTGGATCGCCACGTTCGGCTAATGCTTTGCCAAGTTTATCAATAATATCTGTGAAAGTGAGAAAAGTTCTCGTTAAGCTACGGCCATTTTATATTTTATTTTATTGGAGCACGCCATGAGCGAGGTTAAGTAGATGACAACAAGGCCGGACCTGGAATGGTGACCCCTTTATAAAACGAGGCTATACCATCATAAGCGTCGCAACAAGCTCGCCGCTTGTTAGGTGTTGCCTCCGAATACCATCGTCAAAATGAGGATGGGTTAATCCCTCCGCTGGGTACCCTGAGGCCGTTAAAACGGTTCTCGGGAGCCAAAAGGATGATCGTGGAACATGCTAATTTGTATTCACCTGATGGTAATCGATGGTAAAAATGAATTCTTCAGCAAAGAATAAAATAATCTGTGAAATATTATTTCACTAGAAGTATAAGAATAGAGAGTTTTTTTTTTAACTGAGATAATATGTTCTTTACACTAGACAACTAAAACCTTACATATCTGTTTTATTCAGTAATATAACTGTTTTCGTCATATATGGTATTGATCCATTAATTTAATTTTACCGTATATAAAGTTTATGGATGTCATAGAGGAAAATTAAATACCTACCACCCAAAAATCTATACTAATATTATAAAGCTGAAGAGTTTGTTTGTTTGTTTGTTTGTTTGTTTGTTTGTTTGAACGCGCTAATCTCAGGAACTACTGATTCGAATTGAAAAAATATTTTCGTGTTGGATAAGCCATTTATCGAGAAAGGCTATAGGCTATATAACATCACGCTACGACTAATAGGAGCGGAGTAACAAAGAAAAATGTTGCAAAAACGGGGAAAAATTATTCCTTTTAAGAGCGTACGCTGCGTAAACGGTTTAATTTAAACGCGCAGACAAAGTTGCGCGGGTCAGCTAGTTGTTTATAAAAACTAGCTGACCCGCGCAAATTCTTCTGTATAACTTTAACCTTTTACGCAGCGCACGGAAACTTTTTAAAGGATTTATTTTTCCCCATTTTTGCAAGATTTTTTATTAATAATCCGCTCCTATTGGCCGTAACGTGATACGTAGCCTTCCTTGATAAATTGACAAATAATATTTCAATTCGAACGATTTCAAGGAACGAGTAAGTAAAATCTACACCTCCACGCGCACAACGCTAAGCTAAACTTTAATTGATATTATGCAATTCTGTCGTAATGCAAACTTGGTGACATTTAAATAACTACGTCATTTTGGTTAAAATTTAGCTTATTGTTGTACGGCGTAATAGGACTAATGTTCTTATTTTTTTCATAAAAACTTTATTATCACTGTAACATTATGATGTTTTTTGACGTTGAAGTTTGCGAATCTATTTCTGCACTTAATTCACTCGGTTAAAGTGTACGGACGTGACGCAGACTAAAGTCTCGAATACCTAAAATATCCGAGAATAACAACGGAATTTCCGAACACTCGGAGTTGTTGACAAAGTTACTAACTAATAACTTTGATCTGCATTAAAGTTACATAACTTTCTATTATAACCAGTAAATAGTTGAACGAGAACATTGACTGATTTATTAGATCAGTAACAAATACTTTACAAATAATATAAAGACACACTTATTATATGTCATACCGAAATCTGCAGCAAGACATATAATAAGTGTGTATAGGTACTCCCTTTTTATTATTAATATAATATTTGTTACTGTGCCGATGCGTGCGGATATATGTCTACCGATATATGCGGCATGACATATAATAAGTGTGTACAGGTACTCTCTTTTTATTATTAGTAATAAAAAGATTATAATGCACAGCCCAACTCAAACTGCAAAACAAAAAATCTTGTATATATTTTAGAATGTCGTTTTTGCTCATCATTTTATATAGGAGAAACAAAAAACCCCCTTCATATTCGTATAAACCACCATCGGCATACAACTGACTCAATAATTAATAGTGTTTTACCCATACCCACTCACGCTAAAACTCATTCTCAAAAATTTAATGACTGTTACACTGTCCGTGTCATTAAATCGTTCCCATCATCATTAAACGAAATACAGCTGAAAACTTGGGAATCATCTTTCATCTGGACGCTTGGTGCTCACTATAAACCAGGTCTAAACATTCAACATTGATCGGTTATCATTCACTTAAACTCGCTCCATATTCTATCATTCACTTAAACACACCTATATATATTCAATCACCTATAGACTTTTTCACTCACTCACACACTTACTTACAATAAAAAAATAAAAAATAAAAAAAAAACTTGTTACAAGTATTTTTTTTTTGTATATATGTCATAATGTACCATGATTATTTTGTAAATATTGTTGCCTGAAGACGCCCTAATAAGGCGAAATATAGCAAAAGTATTATTATTATATTGTGTTTTATTTATGTATCTTATTGAACGACCTATGAAAAATATTATTAGTAAAGTATTTGTTACTGTGCCGGTGTGCGGATATATATCTACCAATATCTACCAATATCTGCGGCATGACATGACATATAATAAGTGTGTACAGGCATTTCCTTTTTATTATTAGTAAAGTATTTCTTATTGTACCGGTGCCGCGGTGTCCGGAGCTGTACTAGGTGCATACTGTTGTTCTACCACAGGTTTTTGCAAAAAGTTTTTACTATAGTCGCTAGTAACTATAGATAGGAATCAACCAATAAGAGATATTTGTTTGAAAAATAAATCGATCATATTGTTTGATCCTATCTATAGTTACATACATACATACATATCATCACGGGTGCCTTACGGCGCCTAGACGGCCCCAGGGTACCCAACGGAGGGGTTTTAATCCCACCTCGTCGTAGCCGATGGTATGAGTCTACACCGAACAAGTGGCTAGCTCATCGCGATGTTTTGAATTGACTCAATAACCCATCTATAAACAGTGCCACAAGTTGGTATAGTGAAACCGGGACCGATAGCTTAACGTGCTCTCCGAGGCACTATAGTGGTGTTGTCAAACAATTTTTTTTAAATTAAAAACTCATTTGTACACACCGGGATTCGAACCAGGGACCTAAGTGTTTTTAGGTCCAAGGTCTAACCAATTCGGCCAACACGTATATTACTATCTATAGTTACATCGGATATATTACGAACTGTTTGCAAAAACATGCGGTAGAGGCACTGTTATAAATATTGTGTAGTTCTGTCCATTGTTACTGTAACAAGTAATCTGCTATAGCGTGTTTCACGCATGCTATTCAGGTATGGGTGCATTTTGAGTATGCTACTTACAATCTATGCTCTGCTGTTGGTTTGTGTGAAGCACAAAGTTCTTTACTTGCTGGTCCTTTGTGTCCCTGTGGAGATAGACCAAATAAAGTACTCATTGCGATCAGTACTTTACATTACGCCCTTAAAATTACCGATCCATATACCTAAATGTATGCGATTGGTTACTTACCTTACACTAAGAATAAATATGGTCAGTAAAGTCGGTCTCGGTCGGGCGGGGGTAGGTCCATTTCATCACCACAATAGATTGATAAAATTTACCTACACTCATTTTCATCCAGTCACCCGGGGATGAATCTGGCAAATGGCCTTAGAGGCAATTTTAGTTTCATAGTTTCTTAGCTACTAAGTTAGTTTTAATTAGTGTAATTACTTTTAAGGCAAGTCTCATCTCTACCTTCACGTGGTGCCGCCTGTTATTGACTTGGTTCCCTCAGAAGCTGGCGTAACTGAGTGAAATAAGGCCTTCCTCACTTCTGAAGTGTCCTCATATCCTACACAAACAGCTGGGAAGACAAAGTGGTCGATCTTCACGGCCTCATCAAAGTTATATGAAACTTGATGGGGGGGAGGGGGTTGCACCACCCGTCAGTGCCGCAGACGGTTTGGCCGTATACTTAACATATTCCGAGGACATAGGACACAATACGCCCCTTTTGGTCCGGATTTCAGTGAAACGGTAATCCTGTACGTTAGCCGCGTACGGGACAGACGGCAGTAGTAATGGAAGGGTGGTGCATAACCTTGCACCACCAGTTGCGGGCTCCCTGGAGGGTGGGACGCTCATGAAGATGAATTTTTATTATGTCAACATATGGAATTTTTCTCAGCCATTACAAACCATAACGAGATCCACCGCTGCACCGCAAGGAGCGTGAGAACTGTTCCTAACAACTCTTGCAGCACCCGAAAGCGTACAGAAACCGGCAAAGGCGGTAGTGCGGGTGTTCGCGCAAGGAGCGCGAACGCTAGTATGATAGCCAAAACCGCCGTGAACAGTGTCGCTGAAGGTAGCGCGGAATGTAGGGAGCATATAAATATCATACAAACCAATCTCCAGCACAAGCAGCTAGCGACGAAGAAGAAGAAGAGGATTGGACAAAATATAAAAATGCCCAAGCCCACTTCAAAAAGCGTGTCAAACATTGGAAAACGGAATCATGGCGATGTTTCTGCGAGAATATAGAAACAAGCCATGAAGCTAACAGAGTCAGAAAAATTATGACAACCAACCAAAATTGTATAGGATCGCTAAAAAAATCCGACAACACCGTTACAAACACAGACAAAGAAACCAGTGAAGTAGTTTTGCAAACTCACTTCCCAGACTCTAAACTGACTGACAATAAAGACTGGGAAGTAAGTACCGCTCTGCCACCAATGGATGAGGACTGGAAAATCGCGAAAACAGTCATCACGACAACAAAGGTTGAATGGGCTATAGAAAGTTTATCGCCCTTGAAGTCAGCAGGTATAGATGGCATCTTCCCAGCACTCCTTCAGTGGGGCCTCTAACCTACTGCCCTTACTGACAGAAATATTCACCACGTGCCTAGCTCATAAGTACGTTCCAAAACAATGGAGAAAAGTGAAAGTAGTCTTTCTAAAACCGGGAAAAAGTGACTACACACAAGCTAAATCCTTCAGACCGATCAGCCTTACCTCCTTTCTGCTTAAAACAATGGAAAGGCTATGTGACAAACACCTAAGAGACACGATCTTAGTTAAAAACCATTGCATCCTTATCAGCATGCATACACAACAGCAACATCAACGGAGTCGGCTGTACACTATGTAGTAAGTAAGATTGAATCGTCTTTAACTCATAAAGAATCGACGTTAGGAACCTTCATTGATATCGAAGGGGCCTTTGATAAAACTTTTTGTGTCAGCATATCTACGGCCCTAATCAAATATAAAGTGGAGCCGACCATTATACGCGCTGTGCAGCTCACTGTGGACAGTACGACCAGAGGCATAGCAGCAAAGGCTTGTCCGCAGGGAGGGGTCATGTCCCCCCTTTTGTGGAGCCTAGTTGTAGATGGACTCATAAGAGTATTGAACGACCAAGGGTACTTCATGGTGGGCTACGCGGATGACCTAGTGATCCTCATAAGCGGAGCATTCGAGAACATACTATGTGACTCGATGCAAATCGCATTAAGAATCATTGAAAACTGGTGCACAACAAATGGCCTTAATGTTAATCCTAACAAAACGGAACTGATCCTCTTCACCAATAAAACAAAATTGAGGAACATGAAACTACCAACATGATTTAATACAGAACTTACTCCAGCTACAGATGTCAAGTATCTAGGCATAGATACTTGACATCATAGGTCCTTTGTGTCCCTGTGGAGATAGACCAAATAAAGTACTCATTGCGATCAGTACTTTACATTACGCCCTTAAAATTACCGATCCATATACCTAAATGTATGCGATTGGTTACTTACCTTACACTAAGAATAAATATGGTCAGTAAAGTCGGTCTCGGTCGGGCGGGGGTAGGTCCATTTCATCACCACAATAGATTGATAAAATTTACCTACACTCATTTTCATCCAGTCACCCGGGGATGAATCTGGCAAATGGCCTTAGAGGCAATTTTAGTTTCATAGTTTCTTAGCTACTAAGTTAGTTTTAATTAGTGTAATTACTTTTAAGGCAAGTCTCATCTCTACCTTCACGTGGTGCCGCCTGTTATTGACTTGGTTCCCTCAGAAGCTGGCGTAACTGAGTGAAATAAGGCCTTCCTCACTTCTGAAGTGTCCTCATATCCTACACAAACAGCTGGGAAGACAAAGTGGTCGATCTTCACGGCCTCATCAAAGTTATATGAAACTTGATGGGGGGGAGGGGGTTGCACCACCCGTCAGTGCCGCAGACGGTTTGGCCGTATACTTAACATATTCCGAGGACATAGGACACAATACGCCCCTTTTGGTCCGGATTTCAGTGAAACGGTAATCCTGTACGTTAGCCGCGTACGGGACAGACGGCAGTAGTAATGGAAGGGTGGATTGCTACAGACGAGAACGGCAGGCTTCGGGGCAGGCAGTCGCCTTTGCGCGGGGTGCGAGGTTTTGGCAACCTTACACTTTTCGTAGAGAGCCGGCTCGTCGCGTCTCGTTGCTTGGTGTCTATATCTTCTGAGTAGGTCCTGGTGCATGCGTGCATAACCTTGCACCACCAGTTGCGGGCTCCCTGGAGGGTGGGAAAACTGGTGCACAACAAATGGCCTTAATGTTAATCCTAACAAAACGGAACTGATCCTCTTCACCAATAAAACAAAATTGAGGAACATGAAACTACCAACATGATTTAATACAGAACTTACTCCAGCTACAGATGTCAAGTATCTAGGCATAACGATAGACAGTAAATTGAACTGGAGTAAGCCTCTTGAGAACAAATTGAAGTCAGCCTGCGTCACAATGTGGCAATGCAAAAGACTTCTAGGAAAAACATGGGGACTAAAACCTAAGATTACCATGTTGCTATATACTACAGTCATCAGACCCACTATCACCTATGGAGCTTTGGTGTGGTGGCCTAAAACCACTCAGACCACAGTTACAGCTAACCTACAGAGTCTTCAAAGACTGGCTTGTTTAGCCACAACAGGACATGTGAAGACTACACCGACAGCCGCTATCGAAACCTTACTAAACCTGATACCTTTACATCTATACATACAATACGAAGCTACTATAAGACTCAGAGCCTCTGGACAATGGAATATAGACAATCGAGCGAGGCGACTCAGTCATTAAACGAACACATTGAGATACAACCACTCATTAATGCAGTGAACCACAGATGTCCTCGCGTTCATATATTTGTGAGAAATTACTTAATAAACATGCAAGAGGAACCGACTGATCAATCTGGCTTACACGAGGTCAGAATTTACACGGACGGTTCAAAAACAGAACACGGAACAGGCGCAGGACTCACTCGACCTAAACATTAGAATTTCAATAGCTCTTGGCACACATGCTTCCATCTTCCAAGCAGAGTGTATACCATAATAGAAGCAACAGCGGCAATACGCGCAAGAAAGATAGAAGAATATGGTATACGAATACTATCAGACAGCGCAGCCGTACTACTAGCATTGAAGAACAAACAGATGAACTCAAGTCTGGTAAAACAATACCACTACGCACTGGAGATAGTCTCCATCAGTTGGTAACAGGGTCACTCTCCAGTGGATAAAGGGACACAGCATCTCCCTCAGTAATGACGCGGCTAACGAACTAGCGAAAAGAGGTTCGGCTACAACACCGGTAGGACCCAAACCGTATGTACCTTTTTCTTTTAATCAGTTGAAAAGTTGGCTAAGCGACAACACCTTCAACCATCACTATTGGTATTGGGCTAACTTACAAAACTGCAGGCAGGCCAGAGAGGCGGTCACCAAACCTAGCCCACGCCTAGCTCGGAACCTGCTCAATCTCAACAGAGGTAACCTTCGTATGGTGGTGGGTATACTTACCGGACACTTTCCATTAAACAGGCACCTTACAATTTTAGGTATCACCAACAGCCCTCTATGTAGAGGTTGCATGGAGGCTGATGAAACACCCACCCATGTGCTGCTTCATTGCACCGGGGTGGCTTTACAACGGGCGAAAATCCTCGGAACACCGAGGTCGCTTCTTGAGGCCTGTGGAAGACCCGGACTTCTTGTCGCCTTCTGAAAGGAGCTGGGCTGGCAAGAATAGTCAGCCGACTCACGCAAAAAGGCATAATCTCTTGGATGAACATGAACATGAAGTCGGTAGCGGCACTTTTGTGTGGATGGCAGGCAATGATTGGCAGCTCAATGGAATCAGTTACCGCCTAATATTACAATTGTTGGATAAGTGACGCTCGGTTTGGTAGTGTTTTTATTTTAACATTTCCATTCCACTTCAAAATCTGATATTGTAACAATAGCAACCTAAATAAACGCACTCTAAGGCTGAGTTGAACCAAAGTCTCTGTTAAGTTAATTGTACCGATTAAAGTTAAAAATGGCGTCCAATGTACCAGCTGTCATTCGAATTACATAATAGAACTGGTACATTCAACGCCATTTTTTATTTAAATCATTACAATTATTTTAACGAGAACTTTGGTGCAACTGGAGCTGTTTTTTTCTATTCATGTAAAGATTTATATGAAAATAAATGTAAAACTAAATTACATAAAAAATATATTTAAGTCTTCCGATTCCGACGCTGCGCATGCGCCCAAAATACTTATACTGTTCTTCCTCTGATATGCGTTGGAAAATATAGGATCTATCTAGCATGTTGATCTCGTGATTTACCCTTGTTTTTTTCCAAATGTTTTTGCATCTGGAGACTATGGCCCTAAAGACTCAATCGCAAACGCTATAAATTCATAGGAGGAACAGTGTCTAGCATATTTCTGTTTTATTTTGAGCAAGTAATGCTGCAGCACCGGAAGACATAGAGGTGACGTGTACGTAACTGGGGCGAGGATGTCCACACAAGTGGTCTCATTAATGTTCGACCTATATAATTTGTAACAATACTACTGACAAACAAGACTACTGAATCGTTTTCTTGTGGTAGTGTCCTTTCAGGGTGCGTTTACGAAACGGGCGGTTCATAAAGCATCGAGGATATTATTAAAATTTACTCATAATGCAAATTCGCCCTTGTTGCCGCTGATTTCGTTTAGCCAGCAAAGTAGAGATTAATTACTAAATAACAACTAATTGATTGACAAAATCCATGAATGGGGCCCCATTCATGGATTTTGTAGGTCTACTTAGCATCAGGTAAGTCAAAGGCAGTCAAAAAATAAAATAAATACTTAGGTATTATGTAAAGAGCTTTTCATGAAAACTTGGAGAATACAATGAAGCATATAACTTATTAGAACGTAATATCAAGAGCTTTCATATTAGCAATATGTCTCGCATAGTTTTATTTTGAATTTGACTGACCCGGGAGGGGCGGCTTTGAAAGCGAAATCCTCGCAAACTCTTAATTTATTTTTTCTCTCATTCTTGTGTTAGTATTCCTTTAAATTATTTTTGATTAACCATTCACTGAATGCATTCATTCTCGCTGTTGGTTTATTAACACGTATTGTTCTAATGATGAACAAACTGTCTTTTGTGTACGTACAGGGTTATAATATAGATATTTTCTATCTTTATTTTTTTACATATTTACTTGGCATTAAAACCCCTCCGCTAGGTACCCTGGGGCTGTCTAGGCGGTCTCGAGCGCCGTAAGGCACCCGTGATGATATGTATGTATTTACCTTAGTAATAATAATATTTATCTAAACAAAAAAAAAGTATACTTAAATTTAATTATAATACCTAATAAAACTAAATATAAAAAAATTAAGTAAATTCTCCAAAGTCGCAGCAGTAATTTTTTATTATTATTATTTGCAATTTTTTGAATAAAGTAAGCTCTGGCGCGACGATATCCCGACTTTTCAATTAATATCTTTTCTACGTCGCCGCTTCGTAGGCAAATTTTCTAGAGTCGGGAGACCACGGGCCAAGAGTTTCTACGGCAAATGCCAAAAATTCAGTTTTGAGTACCTATTTGATTTTTTTAAATTTTAG
Organism: Monopis laevigella; assembly: GCA_947458855.1. Taxonomy (NCBI): domain Eukaryota; kingdom Metazoa; phylum Arthropoda; class Insecta; order Lepidoptera; family Tineidae; genus Monopis; species Monopis laevigella. The sequence continues at coordinate 12,697,411 of OX381577.1, read as the reverse complement.
CTTTTAGTGCTACTAAACCGGCTCCTACGGTTGTAATGGCGACGTGAATTGAATAAGGTGCCAATGAAAATTCTTATATACACTTTTATACAAATATCTTATATACGGCGTGGACGCGTGAAAGGCTGGTATCATGATGATATACATATTGTTCCATGGGAAAAGTTTTATGATTCAATCAGTCCTCATATTAGCTCAAAGTACAACCTTTCATAGTCACCATGTATAAAAGATAAAAAGAAAAAGTAAGGTCGGAAATACCCCAGCTGTATGTGTTCTTTGTCTATTTACTTGCGCCTTGTATGTATGTAATAAATTTAATGTTTTCATCGAATTATCATAATATGATCTATCAAATATAGGAAATTATATTTGCAATAATCGCTAGGCCGGTTTCGTTACATTTGTAAAAACCGTAAAGTGGCCTAATAATTTTTCGGTTTTAGTCAGTGGGTTCATTTATTTTCTAGAGACTTAATTACTGCATTGATTTCTTGTTTGTCGCCGCCTATTAGGTACTTCATTTAGTCGGCATAATGGGAGCGATCAATGCTGTTAAAATGCCGTTGTATTAATCATTGTAGGTTAGCTTACCATCAGCCATCCATCCATCCACCATCATCTTATAATTCATATAAAATCACATGCCGTTCTCCAATAAAATAAAACAGCATTTATTTGAGAATAAGTGTCATTAGAATATTTTTTTTATTATTAAAACAATGTTGTGAAACATGTGTCCTTACACAAGAAATATACTATTATTATTATAGGCTTACAAGTCTACGACGCACGTATGTAAGAGTCGTATGTAGGCTGGTACAGTTACAGCTATTGAATTATTTAGTAGGTACTCTTCAGCTAGTAGTAGGTACCTGTCACTGCCATCACCCAGACGCTTCTCCCCATCCGTCGCAAAGCTTTCTCAACTTGTACACCTTTAGTTGAGCCTTGTATTTAAACGCGGAGGTAATTTAATCTTCGTTAGTTTTTAATTTCACATCTATATTTTAATCTAGTAAATTAAATTTAAATGCTTCGTCATGGAAAAGCTAATAATGGTGGTTTGACAGAGAGACGAGTTGCTAAAGTAATAAATTTTCAATCGTTAATCTTCGCCCTTGATGAATATTTAATCGCCGAAACCGAGACTCCTGAACGGAAAATTACACCAAAATTTTCACTAAGCTTCTAATTTTCCAGGACACCCAAGTAATATTAAAGCTAATATAGTTTATAATAACTTCTCGTATAATATCGATACAAATATGAGCACAGTTGGGTAATACTTCGCGCAAAATTTATGGAGAATTATGGTAGGTTTCTATAATAATGGTTATTTATTTCTTTAGGTATGTTCACCTACCTACATTATTAACTATATCTCGTAACGTACTTGTAATACGTTAGAAGCGTTAACTTCTACCAATAGAAAAGGTTTATTTATTCAGATAACAAAAAGAAAACGATTCTATGAAGGTTGCTCACGTATTAAATTAGCGTTTCGTTAATCAGGAAAATCAGGAAAAAAAAATGCTCTGAAGTACTTTTACGTTACGTTTTAACCACTTAGAAATTTACATACATACATACATAACATCACGGGTGCCTTACGACGCCCGAGACCGCCTAGACGGCCCTAGGGTACCCAGCGGAGGGGTTTGAATCCCACCTCGTCGCTCCCGCCGATGGTATGAGTCTACACCGAACAAGTGGCTAGCTCGTCGCGATGTTTTGAATTTACTCATTAACCCATCTATAAACAGTTTCACAATTTGGTATAGTGAAACCGGGACCGACAGCTTAACGTTAGGGGCACAAGTGAGGCACTATAGTGGTGTTGTCAAACAAATGTACATACAATTTTAAATTAAAAACTCAATGGTACACACCGGGATTCGAACCAGGGACATAAGTGTTTTTAAGTCCAAGGTCTAACCAACTCGGCCACCACGTATATAATTAGAAATTTTAATATAGTATGTTGGGATAATGCGTTACGATGGCAAACGACCCGACGGCATGACAGTTGGGCCATGGAAACTCGGAAGATCGTTGTTGTGGGATGCAACGTGTGTTGACACACTTGCACCATCTCACGTACGGTTGACCTCCACGAGTGCAGGGGTAGCAGCAAATTCTGCTGAAAACCTCAAACGGTGTAAATATGTAAATCTTAGCAAAAGTTACATATTTGCACCTTTTGGGGTCGAAACGATGGGAACCTGGGGTCCTTCGGCCAAAGACTTAACCAAAGAATTATCTGGACGTCTGATAGAGAGGTCAGGCGACAAGAAGGCTGGCAATTATTTTTGTCAACGCTTAAGTTTGGCTATTCAGCGGGGAAACGTTGCCAGCCTTCTTGGCACCATTCCTGACACGTTAGCACTAAATAATGTTTTTTATTTATAGTATTAGTTTTATTTTAGAGTTTTTATTTAATTAAGTTACAAATGACTTTGTACATTATAAGTTGTAAAGCATGTATACCTGTAATGTAAGGATTATACCTGTAATGGTCGTTTTTAAAGAAAATCGGAACCCTTATGAGATCATTATAGTAAAATATAAACATTTTCCATATTCATTTTTGAGTATATATTTATAACTTTTCTTATAATATCGATACAAATATGAGCACAGTTGGGAAATATTGTTGCAAAATTTATGGAGAATTAGTTAGACACCTTTCTATAATAATCTCAATTTATTTCCTCAGGTATATTTATCTACCTACATTATTAACTATACCTACTATAATTTACAACAAAACGTTATTGTATAATTAGGTGTATCGAAAGCGCGCCCGAGCATAAAAGATGACGAAAGTATCGGAGTGTACTCAAGTGTGAAATGCAGTTCAAAGTGAATGCGATATTTGTGGGTCCACTCACCAGCTCCGATAGCCGTGATCGTCTAGTGGTTAGGACCCTACGTTGTGGCCGTAGTAACCCAGGTTCGAATCCTGGTCACGGCAGTGTTACACTGTCGCGGCGGAGCTTTGTTTTTTTTATTATCTACACCCGTTTAAGTATACATGTTGCTCCCAATAATACTGATCTAAGAACAGATATTTCTAGGTTCTATCTGCTACACCAAGAGGCCTTATATATGACAATCTCATATAAAAATACAATACATATGATTATAATGCCAAACCATGTCTAAACGCAATAATAATAACAACAATAATAAAATAAAGACAATTAACACATATTGCTCTGATCCCAAACTAAGCTCTAAGCTTATATACTTAAAAATCTTATATATTTTTATAAACAACTAGACTATGACAAATTATACAGAAAAACGTACTAATATTTTCTTGCCATGGGTGTCCACGACCTCTGGATACAACGCCAAAGGCGCAACCACTAGTCTACGGAAGCTGTCTTATGTCAATAAAATAGGCTCACTGCATAAATATTGCCCAGTCAATAATATGTCTCTAGGCTTAGTATTATTATATACGAGTATTAATTATACAGCAAACCGTTCAGTAAAAAAAATCTAAACAAATTTCAAATGTAAACAAGTGTGTTGTAAAATGAATTTAAACAATAATTAATAGATTATATATTTTTTAATTTTTAAATAAAATAAGGTTTTTATTTTTTGACTGAACAGACAGTACCCACAATAATGCGACACATACTATCGTAAACTAGAGACATTTATCTATCTATCTCACCTTATATTATTTCTGTACATCGTGGGTATGGAGCTCATACTTTGGCACCCAATGACCTTTAATGGGATTTTTGTTTATAAATAATATAATAATATGTAGAACAATTTGTACACAAATTGCTATGGTCACAAACTAAACTCTAGGCTTGTACTATGTGTACCAGAAACAATGATACATATTATATTTTATAAACACCCAGACCATGACAAACTGTACGGAAAAACGCACTAATACATTAATAAATACAATAAATATATACAAAATACATAATACTGCTCTTATAGAGACCAATAAATAAAAGTAAACATGACAGCTCAGACCTGTCATGGTGTATATTTTATTTAATACATTCCACTAATAAAATATTGTAACTATAATATTTAGTTGCCTAATAATATTTAACAAAACATAACATTTCAGTGGTCACCAACGTATTCAGTGGTCACCAACGTATTCATAAATTAAAAGTAATTAATAAAATTAATTAAAAGAAAAGCTTTATAGAACAGTTTCCACTTAATTATTTTATACTTTTTAATAATATTTTTAATTAAAATCAAAGTTGTGAGTTAGTTCGGCCGTAGGTATACTTAAACACTTAGTTCACGTGTTCAAACAGTGTTCCAAATATGGATCTAAAATTTTTAATAAAAATAATATGTAGGACAATTTAAATAGATTTATTTAAATAGTGTTATTTAGTAGTAGTAGTAATAGCTATCAATTAATAAAAATATATTATAGGTGGGAGGAAGGCCTCTACAACTTCGCTAGGTCGACCGAACGGTCTCGTTATATAGATGCAAATATCGCCAAGTTATGCCTGAATCTCTACCATGGGTTTGCGTATTGTAGCAACGTAACGTATTTGTATGTACAGGATTGAATAAAGCGATCCTATTGGTTGTTGCTCACGTATACGTATACAAATAAGTTACGTATACTAATATACATTTATTTGATAAAATAAAAAATAACAATAAAATAAACTAAGTAGGTACCAATTAAATATTCAATATCTCATAAGTAATTATATAAACTAAAAATTACGAAAAAAAAACCTAAAATAATAAAAAGAAGAGAAAAAAAAATGCAAAATTAATAAAAATAATTATAAATAAAAATTTTCTTCCAACCCCAACATATCACCAATAGTGCCTAAAACGGAAGCTGCATTGCCACGTTGTATCGCCAGACTGACTCTCTGAGCCAAATAATTGTCCTAATTATATTTCGGTTGGAGACTGTGGGTTCATCAGTTTTCAGCAAACTACTGCATCGATTTCTTGTCGAGGTGGTAGTCTCCTTGCAGTGTTTCCGAAATGGGCAGTTGATTTGACGATAAAGCAGCGAGGATATTAATATACAGAGTGATTTTTTTAAGTGTGCCTTCTAGGCCTAAACATAAACTATAAGGAATAACGAAAATGCTCGAAGAAGTCAGAGCCCATTTTGATAAACTGCATCATTACTGCAAAAAAAAAACTCACAATAATACAGGATTATTGCACCAGCAGCATAATGTAGTTTTAGTTTTTATCAAAATTGGTTCCGAGACTCTTTTGACAATTTTTCGCTATTCCTTGTAGTTTAGAACCCTTATATATACTATATTACTCTGGTCACATACTAAGTTCTAGGCTTGTACTATGTATACCAGAAATAATTATATGATACATATCATATTTTATAAACATCCAAACAAACTGACAACAGAAAAACGTACTAACATTTTTTTGCCATGAGTGAGAATCGAACCCACGACTTCCAGATACAATGCCTAAGGCGCAACCACTAGTCTACGAAGGCGGTCAAAATGTAAAAGAAGTAGGTACATTTTTTTGACAACTAACAATAGTACCATGGAGCACGTAAAGCTGTAGGTCCTAGTTTCACGAACCCAGCTTGTGAAATAGTTTATTACACAAACACCACGACATGATTATTCAGTGTAGGCTCAAAATACTATCGCCTACGACGATGCAGAAATGAAACCCATAGGTGGCCACGGGGTTTCATTTCCAGCTAAATGACTTTTAGAGGAAAGAAAGCTTTAGGGATAAAGCTTTGTTTCCTCCAAAAGCGGTGCCGCCATTTAGGGGACGCAATATAACAGCCGTAAAAGACAGGGTTTCAACTTCGACGGCTGTCTTTTACGGAACTTTTATTTTTAAGCGTATATGAGTATGTAAGAATGTATATTTCAATACTTGGCGAACCTAAAATCTTATAGCTAACAAAATTTGTTGCAGTTGTTCACTGAATCTTAATACTTAATTCTTATCACTAAAACTAATACTTGCTTAGTTAACAAACTGTACTACAACTATGTAATGACACAATTAGAATTAATGTTTAGATTTATTTATTTATTTAAAATACTTTATTGCACAAAATTACAAAATAAACTTGTACATAGAACTTAATGCCTTAGGCATTTTCTACCAGCTAACCTAGATGTAGGTACCTAATTATAAGTATTACTACTGGAGAGACGGGCTGCTCCTAATATAGGTAATTATAACTTACAGTGAACAGTAAAATCGTGTAAATCTGGTTAATTAATAAAATTATTAGTATTTACTTTTAAGTCTTTAACAATTATTTTTTTAACATCTTTGCTGCTCCCATTGACATTTTTGAAATAAATTGTTCAAAGTTATTTAAAAAACGTAAAATTTCTTTTTTTTAAATATACTTACAAACAAAAAAGTGTGTACGGTATTTAACCTAGCTGTCACTGCGTATTTCTCTTCGTATCAACTTTAATATTTTATTTGTTCCGTGTATTAAGTGTAACATGTCTGGTAATAAATATATTACTTTCTTTCTAAAAGTAACTTATATCTGCCGGAAATGCTTTAGACTTTTCTTGTGAACATGCCACTCATGTTACAGGTACTTCAAAGATCCTTTACACGTGCCAGCAGGTCTTGAGTTCCCCACAATGTTGGTCGGTCGTACCCTGCACCCGAGTTAGTTAAGCTTGTTATGAAGTCCGTCAAGTCTCTGTAGAACTTGGAAAGTTGGTTCAAAGTTCGACTTAGAATTAAGTCGAGAACCTCTTGGAAACTGGGACTGTTTTGTTTATTATTTGGGAACTTGTGTGGCAATGAATGTACATAAGTTTAGAACCGTTTATTAGTTGCCAAAAACTTTTACTTAGGCCCACTTGCTGGTGGCTAACCGACGTTAAACTGACGAAGCGGTTAAATGTTTTTTTTATGAATAATCGAAGTTTGAACGTTGTAACACAGTATAAGTATTTTACTTAGTGGTTGGCGTTGAATCCGAAAATCGTGGGTTCGAGCATGTGAAACAATTTTAGTACTTATTTCTGTTTCGTAAATATAATAATAGTATTGTTGTTTCTGGCACACATAGTACTTAGTTTTTGGCGTGGAAATATGTGTAAAATGTTAATTAAAATATATAAAATGAAAAAATTTCGCTCTCTAAAACGTATTACAACAAATTGTTTTAAAATTAGATAACTGTAAAAAAATTGCGTGTGTGATTAACCATTAAATTTAATTAATTTAAAAGTTAATTGGCGCCCATATCCTATGTAAATATGTTTACACAGTTCTTTTCTAATTCTATTACAATTAATTTGAGCCCTAGTCACCACACTAGGATTCTCTGTGTCGTGGTGACTAGTCTTATACACTACCTTTATAAACTTAACTACAGATAAAAAAAAAATATAACATATCTATGTTATAATATATGTTAACTAAAATTAATTAATTTGTAAAAGCAACTCGAAGTAAGGTTATACAATCGAAATTATTCCGAAATATAAATAAGAAATTGGTGCCGCTTGTACCAATGAGTTTTAAATTTTAAAAAAAAAGTTTATTTGTTTAACAACACCATTAGTGTCTCGGATAGCATGTTAACCTATCGGTCCCAGTCTCACTATGCAATAATGTACCAAAAACGTATGGGAAAACATTTTATTATTGCGAGTATTTTGTTAATGCGGCGCAAAATTGCTCTAACGTACCTACGTAGTAAAGTAAATGTTTTAATTATTTCTCCATAGAATAAAAAAAAATGTTTGTATTAATTTGTGTTCACTGAAAAATAAACACATGCTCAATCAATCAGAGTCAATATTTCTTGCTAATAAATAAAAGCTAGAGTTTGATGGGTGCTGAAAATGTGCAGCTGAAAAATAATAAAAGTTTTGATGTTATATTTTTATGCAGCCTGCCAATCATGGCTTCGTGTTTTTGTTTTTATGAAATACGGTATTTTTTATGCGAATTCACTCAACTAATATATTTTTAACAGCCTCAGTAGACTAGTGGTTGCGCCTTTGGCGTTGTATCCGGAGGTCGTGGGTTCGATTCCCACCCATGGCAAAAAATATTAGTACGTTTTTTCTGTACAGTTTGTCATGGTCTGTGTGTTTATAAAATATAATATGTATTATATCGTTGCTTCTGGTACACATAGTACAAGCCTAGAGCTTAGTTTGTGACCAAAGCAATATGTGTAATTTGTCCCACATATTATTATTATTTTATAAAATTACTAGCTGCCCATCCAGGCTTTGCACGGGTGTACTAGTGAATAAAATGTTCTGTCTCAATCTGCATCATTCACTTTTTTATACATATGGAGATTTTTTTAACCCAATTTTTTTACTTTTCCGTACGAGGACTTTTTGAGTTTCATGAATATTTGATTATCATTGGTTTCGGAATCCATAGAGTACAAACATTGATTTTTATTTATAGAGAAGATAGTGAGTAGGTGTATTTTTTTAATTATAAATTTATTTGGCAAAAATCATGGTTAGTAACATTCTTCGGTAAATAATACCTATGAGTAAATATCATTTTAGAAAAAAAACTGAACGGTTGATAATTAATCAGTCATCGACCACTAATGAATGTTGAAGATTACAACAGTACTAATATCGCTATTAAAATATGGGGGTTGGTGGTAGATGGGTGTATATCAAGGGTTATATGTATTTTTTTTAAACTCATTGGTACACACACCGTACCGGTTTAAACCAGGGACCTAAGTGTTTTTAAGTCTAAGGTCTAACCAACTCGGCCACCACTTATTTTAAAACTCGTGAAGAGAAAATGAAATTTTTTATCTATATTATTTTAAACATCCTTTTTATGTTCTATTATTCATCAATATTTTTATGTTGAGAAGTACTTTTTATTTCCATTTATTTTAGTATTTCTCGCTTTTAACTGTTTATTTTATTCCGTGGATTTATTATCTTCGATTTACTTATTATCTTGGACTATCTGATACGTTAAAAGGAAATCCATTTAGTTTTGGTTTTTATGTTTTTAAGAGGATATAAAATAAACTTGACTATTAAAGAGTATTATAGTAAGAGAAAGGTTTAAAGGCAGGGGTTCTGTAATATTATAGTTCCTTTTAAAGAGTAAAAATTTTAAATAAGTTTCAGAGCGCTTATGGTTCACTCCCGAATCTGACGCGCTTTAAGCTGTATTTAATCTGATAATTTTTTTTTCGGGGGACGTCTTTTTGAGGCTTGATTAATTTAGTACCCCGATGGTGTGCGTGTTTTATTTTTCATTTATATGTATTGCGCCTCAGACCTCATTTACAGAACAGCTTGTGACTAAATGCAGAATGAAATCGCCGACCCTTAGACCCTTATTCACTTAACCCAGCTTAGAAACGGATTCCAGTTATTATTTTATATTTAAGGCACGCAACCCTAATCCGTAGTTATATTTTCGCAGACGTCTGCGGTCGGCCATTACGTCTGATAGGAAGCCTTAGATAAGATTCTTGTACCAATCTATCCCTGGGACAAGAAGGGACAAACGTTACTATCCCTTTGAGAATTCCATGTAACGCTCGTGTTACCATATTTGTAGGAAACACCTAGGACAGCGTGAGCAGAGTGGTGCCAATAGACCTGAATCATCCTAGTATTATTTATACCCTCATAATAACCTCATACCTACTGTTTTAGTATATATGCTAAGTATTTGTATGTGTGTGTATGTAAATTCCACATATGCACGTAGTAATGTATATGACACTGTATATGTTTTCTGCTACTACTTTTTCAATTATATTGTTTTATAATTTGTGTATGTAATTATATTGCTGTGAAAAATTGAGTGAATTATTGTCGCCAAATACCGTCCTACAATGGGCTCCTCCACCTGATAATTAGCGCTACAGTTTGTGCTGAGCAGTATATCTACCACAAGTTTTTGCAAAGAATTTCTACTATAGTCGCTAGTAACTATAAATAGGGATCAACCAATAGGATCGCTTTATTTTTCAAATAAACCTCTCTATGTTTTCGTTTTATCTGTATTTTTTTATTGTAACATACCTGTACTTATATGAAAAAATAAAGTTTTCTATATTTCTCTTCTTTAATACTGAAAACTATGGCACATATTTTATTTTTTTCTATTATAAAATAATACAGCGTACAAATCAATAATTTTAGGAAATACTTAAATTTAATTAACTCGTCTAGCGAGTTAATTCGTTGCATGGATATACATTAATTACCTAGATATAAACTATCTAATTATATAATGGATATAATTAGATAGCTATAAAAGTTCGCAAATTTTAACTATCAGAACACTCTGATAGTTATTACGTATTTAGTATTTACGTCTCACGGCGTAAACTTATTTGTCCGACAACCGATAACTTATTGTATGTATATGATTTTCATCAGAAGATATAAAATGATTGTATGTTAGTTAGCTAGTTTGTTTAATAATTTAACATTACAATTAAAATGAAATGGATCTGGTCTGGACTTAGATTAAAAATAAGTTATCCTTCAAAATACTAAATCCATGGTCACAGTACCACTGCCCAAATGCTTTAACCGCGCCCGACAAATTTGCTATCCGTTAACCAATAACGGATGTCGTTATCCCACATCACGGTGCTTTGACTTTACGTTAACAATATGAAATTCTTGACATGAGCCCATCCGGCGCTGAAACCGCTGAACGGCTTAAGGCTGTAGCGGTGTGGATATACATAGGTACATACTAGTTTCAGTGCATTGTGGATCAAGGAACGGTAATCATAATAGTTATAATTTAATATAGATAGAAATAATTAATAATAACATAGCAATAATTTAACATGTAAAAACCGTCAAGTGACCTCGTCATATTTTGGTTTTAGTGTATGAGTTTACCGGTTTTCAGGAGTTTTTTGCATCGAATTCTTGTCGAGGTGGTAGTTTCCTTGGTGTGCGGTTACGATACGGGCGATTTGACTATAAAGCAACGAGGATATAAAAATAGACTCGTAATTCATTTATTCACAGAAACAAAAATATACATAGATACAAATTAATAATAAAAATAAATAAGTTAGCTTAAGTTGTTTGTCGTCGCCGCCCATTTCGCGACCGCTGGTTTAGCCAAAATTTAGCTGGTTTAGCCAAAATTTAGCTGGTTTAGCCAAAATTTAGCTGGTTTAGCCAAAATTTAGAAGGTTTAGCAAAAATTTAACTGGTTTAGCCAAAATTTAGCCGGTTTAGCCAAATTGCCGGCTTAGTGGACGCGATCAATATTATAAAACAACAATGTATTGATCGACCCCATTTATGGACTTTCTCGATCTTCTTACCATCAGGTAGCTGCAAAGTCATATGCCGTGCTCCGATACAATAAAACAAAAACATACATATATAGTTAAATTAATTTTAAAGTCATTTCTTTTTCGGATTCTCTGACTTACTCGTAACTAAAAATTCTACGCATTTATTAAACAGGCCCACATATTTTATTCTTTTTGGAAAAAAAGAGTTAAGAATTTCCGAATTATGGTTTCCTAAAATGGCTATTGTTTGAACAAAAGATTTCTTAAGCGAATAGCGAAAGTGAAAATACCAGGAAATGGAAATGCCGATGATAAAAAACAGAAATATTATTTACTCATTTTCATAATAATTTAACTTTTTTTCTAAATTAAGAATTCTACAATATAAATTAATTGGGTAGGTATAACATAATATTAGTTTTTTTAAACATACAATAAATTATAAAGATACCGAGTGTATATTTATATATACTAATAAGCTTCCCTTTAAAAATTGTTTTTGGCTTTTATGGTAAGTTATTTAAAAAAATATCTAAAACTATATTAGGCCAAACTTATATTTTCCTACATCTTAATGAGTTGTAGAATAATGAAATTCTCGTGTTTTCGGGAGCCAAATCATCCGTGATACTATTTATATAACTAATATAAGAACAAAATATAAAATTAAGTACCTCTGAAAAATATTAGGTACCTAATAAATATATTTCACTTAGAATATAAATATAATATGGCTGGTTCAAACCCCGGTGTGTAACAATGTACATATGTTTAACAGCACCACTATAGTGAGAGCACGACGAGTGGAGAGCACGTTAAGCTGTCGGTTTCAGTTTCATTATACAAACTTGTGAATCAGTTTATAGGTGGGTTATTGAGTCTTTCCAAACATCCCGACGAGCTAGGAACTTGTTTGGTGTAGACTCATACCATCGGCTACGACGAGGTAGGATTAAAAACTCCTTCGCTGGGTATCCTGAGACCACCCAGGCGGTCTCGGGCGCCGTAAGGAACCCGCGATATTTTTTTTTAATGTGTAATGTACCTAAAACTGCAGTCCTATTGCTGGTTTTAATCTCTAGCCTAGTATGAAGGTTCTAGCACGAATGTTATTAATATATAAATACACACTAAATACAACTGTCTGCCAGTTTGTTAAGTCCCCGCCTTTTTAAATTGTGAAATACAGCTTTCTTCATTTTATGGGGAGAGAATACAGATACAAATTATCATTATTGTACCACCCGTAGTTTCCGAAATATTCTCACTCTTTTTGTTTATTACGTTTCAATTAGATTTATGAAAAAAAAAACAATTATTCTTCTCTGAGAAAGACGTACTCTTCCCAGCTCGCAGACCACTTTGAATTTCCGGCCTTTGCGTTGGAAACTTTAGGCCCCTGATCACCTGATGCTTTAGCATTTTCTCAATCATTGGGAAAATTGTTAATAGAAAAATCAAGTGACCGTCGTGCTAGAGTCTACTTTTTCCAACGTATAGGGCTAGAAATTCAAAGAGGCAATGCAGCTGCATCCTCGGCACCTACGCGGCTCCTGAGGAACTCAATGAATTATTTTCATTAGTTTAATTTTTATTATTATCTAGCTCTGAGAAAGTCTCTACTATGTTTCATTGGATCGATCTCTTGATTTGAATATAGTTTGCGCTTTTAACGTAAAAGTAAATCTATAAATGTATATAGGCTACTTAAAGGATTAAAAAAAAAAATACACAGGAAAGTAAATTAATATTCATGCTAGAAAATTTAAACTTTGTATGTAGACTTTTCTTATAAAACTAACCCCGGAGCCCTCATGCGCAAAAACATTCTTGCAAATGTTTTCAAACAGGGGCTTTCGAAAAAAACTACTCCAATCCATCGATGACATCGCCTTCAGTCATAAAGTAGGGATTTTGACAGAAAACGTCATGCCCTCTAGCAGTTTGAAAACTATCAAAATCTATATTAATTTTGATTCGTGGCGATTCCATCGATGGAATGATCAAAATTTAATAATTTAATCTAGTCAGATTGTTTCCTCAGCTTTTCTCCAGGTCTATAGCGAATATATTGAATATAGGTATGGCGAATGTATTGTAAAAATATCGCATAAGTTTTATTTCATTTTATCAGCCGGTTTAGGTGACACAGTATGACACATGGAATTATCAAGGAAAATTAACTATTTAACAGGCAATGATATTATAATATAAAAAAGAGATGAACAGGTAGTATGAAATGGGGATGCTATATGACAGGCGTCAATAAAACTAGTGGCTTATTAAATTATTTTAAAAACCTACTTTGTGGCTAGATGTCCTATATTTCAGCCAAATGCCAGCATTTACACACAACTTTTTATATAAAAAATATTATTTTATTTATCATTATTACATATATATTATTCTTATTATAAAGCCCCATTAATAAGCCGTGGAAAACAGCGTAGTAGTTTATATAAATTAGTTACATAAATGGTAACAAAAGCGTAAAAAAGACGTCACTGAAAAGCCAAGACCCCAGAAATGATTCATTAGGATTGATGGAGAGCAACGTGTACAAGGAAACCCTGTTACTTGGATATATTATACGACGGAGCGGTGACATGGGGTCATCCAAGCTACTCAGTCTTTCGTAACAAATGCCTACAATTATTTAGCAGCAACTTTATTAAAAAAAAAACTTCTTTCAATTAAGTTATGTCAATAGTTCATACTACGAGTATATAGTAATAAATTGCACTTTTAATTATTAAAACCAAGTCTGTACTTAATACCCACATTATTTTATTTTTACTATACAGGTAATACAAAAAAAAAAGACTTCTAATTAGTTTATCTTTAATGTATGTATAATGTTACATTTCTATAATGTATGCTAAATTTTCGGAAAAATATTTTTTATCAATTTGTTGTAAGCCAATTGGCTTACGGCAGCATAATTAATCTTTCCAATTTGTTTTATTTTTGGTGTGTTTTGTTCTCTCACTGCACGATATGATGCGGATTATATGAGGGTAGCCCGAAGACTGTAGACGCGTGTTTGTGTTTTATAGGATATTATTGTGCAAAAATAGACAAATTTTGTAGAGTAAATATTCGCAATGATCTTAAGTGTGAGAAGAGTTTCAGTGATCTCGATATTTGTGTTACCTCAATATATCCCGTAATCTTGGTTTAAAGTGGCAGTACCCATTTTACCGTTTACCGTTTACCATTTCATTTCATCTACTTGACACTGGCAGAAGTACCATATGTTTGATACGGTCAATTTACCATTCCTAGTCCTTTCCTTCCTATTTTCCCTATTATTAATGATTATTCGTTTTTAAATCTACTCACTTGATATTGGCAAATTTACGAGAACCCATTAATACCAACTGACAACTGAAAAGTTGTGTAACCGAAATTCAAGTAGATAGCTTATAGACTTCCATTCTCCCTTCAGACAGATATTTATCCGTAACACTTAGGTACAGCTTCCTGTCCTTGAAAAAATACTGTCGAAGCTGTTCACATCAATACTGCCGACAATTCGATTACTTTCGTGGCATGTTGACAAATGGGACTGAATTCCGACCTCTCATTCGATGGCAGAACGCTCCACTCGAGTACCAATGTAGAAACTAAATTAAAAACATGTTGACTCCCAATATCAATTTGTTGTATGATGTGTTGTAATGTAGATAACTGCTATAGATTGTGAGAAATGAGAACTTATTTATATGTATGGAGGTAGTATGGAGGGAGGTTTCATTAAATTTCATTTCATTTCCACCGCCCATACAGATGCAAATATCTTCAAGCGACCTAGCCATGGCTCGGTTTTAGTACATCGATTTATTGTATCCCCCTTTCAGGATGCGGTTACTAAATGGGCAATTGATATTAAATAAAGAAGCGATGATATTAAAGTTTGTAATGCAAATTCGTCTTTTGTAATTGCATCAAAAATAAATTATTAAAGTTTAAATAAAAATGTTTTATATATAGATATTATTTTATTGTACTTTAATTAAAATTTAACTATTATTAGAAAATAAATAACAACAATAACTACCTATAATATTATATCAATAAATAATTGATATTGTGTCATATTAATTTACTGAGAGATACGTAGTAGGTACTAAAATAAAGAACAAAATAAAATATCAAAAGAGCAATTTGATTGCGTTGGAAATGTCAAAATAAATCGTCTGTTATTTTCTGATATTGAACGTAAATTAATATCGTTCGACATCAGCAGCTTAAGAATAAGAGAAGGAGAACATAAAAGAATAAATAATAAGGGGAATGTAATACCGCAAAGTAACGACTTCTTACTTTTCTTACTTATTGGTATTTATACAATTATATTAATACCTATTAAAATATAGAAATACATACTTTAAATATAGTAATATTTATATGAGCATCAGGATTGAGGAACCAAATTTTTTATAATACCTATCTAACTATTTGCAAAGAATTAATATACCCGCAGTTAGCAAAAGTCGAGTTTAAGTTTTAAAACTTAAAATAAAAAAGTTACATGGGATAATAGTTGGCCCCTTCATGCTGACTGCTGACGATTTTATTAAAGTACATTTTAATATCTACAAATCTGTACTAGTTACAAACTTAGAATATAGGTCTTGTTTGTTAAAAAATATACTTATGTACCGTTTAAACCCATTAACAGGAACATTTGAAAAAAAAAATCCCATGTAACTTTTTAATTTAACTTTTACAAACTTGAGGTTTTTTTTTACAAATTTGAGCTCGATTTCTACCAACTACTGGCACAAGAATTATTAGCAAATTCATATTATCAAAATGTGGACCCCCAATGCTGATGCTCATGGTGCTTTTTAGTACACGGCTATAGTAAAATGAGCATGTTAACCATGGTAATGTGTAACCTGCATTGCTCCATCGGCATCGTATCAATGTCATAATAGAAAGTTTCCTGCTCTTTATAATTTTAAGTATATTCTTGCTCTACATTATTTATTACGAGTACTTTATTACTATTATGTTAAGGTATTAAATTTATTAACCACTCTTCCAAGTCTTCTATGGCAATGCAGTTCTGAGGGCACACAGAAATATAGAGGACAACAATCAATGAGTTTATGTAATAATATAATTAAATACATTTAGAAGAACAACACGTTGACCGCCTCCGTAGACTAGTGGTTGCGCCTTTGGCATTGTATCCGGAGGTCGTGGGTTCGATTCCCACCCATGGCAAAAAAAAAGTACGTTTTTCTGTACAGTTTGTCATGGTCTGGGTGTTTATATAATATAATATGTATTATTTCGTTGTTTCTGGTACACATAGTACAAACCTAGATCTTAGTTTGTGACCAGAGCTATATTTGTAAATTGTCCTACACATTATAAAAATAAACACCACTATTGTGTCTCTGGGAGCACGTAAAGCTACGGGTCCTAGTTTCACTATACTAACTTTTAAAATTGTTTATAGATATAGGGTTAGTCTATTCGAAAAACCGAGACGAACGAGCTGACCACTTTTTCGGTGTAGACTCAGAATACCGCCAGTAGTAACAGTAGGTTACGACGAGGTGGCAAGGCCTGAGAAAAATCATTGCATTAAATATGTACTTTTAAACTAAAATCGTAAAGTACATCCCTACCACAAGAATCAAGTAAAAGTTTATATTGATTTATTTTGTATTGAGAGAGAGAAAAAATAACATTTAACAATCGGGCAAAATATTTAAAAGTTAAGAGTTTTCTTGTTTCAATTCTTTTCGGGAAAATTTTCAGAGGAATCTCATTACACCTCCATTGAAGTTGTAAAACATTATTTATTTTGTGATTACAAACCAAAATAAAACTTTTATGAAGTATAATTTAAGCTACGTTTAAAAACGTAAAATGGAGGGCGGGAAAATTTATACATATTGGTTTATATATATTATTCTTTTATGGTTTATTTAGTGGTTGTTCAAGACAAACCAAAAAGAAATAAAATAAAATATAAAATCTAATCGCGTAGTATACAGTCCTTTACTACAGAAATAATACGAATAGAACTAATTTTAATTTTCAGGATACTGATTTTTTTTACATGTCTTTTTGCTAAAAGGATTTAACCTAAATCTGATCATACGCTACCACTAGTTTAGCTCTTTAATCTCGTTCAAGAGGTGTTACTGTCAAGGTCAAACAATCATACAAGGGAATGTGTTTTTTTTTTAAACAAAATGGAATGCGTTTTGTTTCTTTCGGTTCGAAAGAAGATAATATTTAGTTAAAAACAGCTGTAGGTCACTTTTATCTGTTAAAAATACTAAACGTATCGTTTATGTCTTTCTTGGTTTTCGTAAACGCGATCAAAATTTATCTGGTGAAATCGGATTCCTGTAAACCGAGATCAATTTCGAAATTTAAACTCGTTTAAGCTGGACTTAGTTTTACCAAACTCTGTTTATATAGCGAATGGTGAAATTGGCCCTTAATGTTTATTTAAATAGAGTTGCACTGTATGTATAAGTAGTTAAATTGTAAAACCATATTCAGTTGTTTTTTGATGGGAGATCTCTATTATCTTCGTTAGGCCGACTGACCGCTGCCCATACCCAATGCAAAAACCGTTAAGTGACAAGTCGTTTTAGTTTAGAGGGATTACCAGTTACGAAACGGACAATTGATTTGTTAAGAAAACAACGTGGATATTTCATTTATTTTCACGCCAAGTCTCTTTCGGAGTAAGAAAAGAAAGAAAGACGGCACACTTACCTGTCTTCTGTCTGTCTTCATACTCTTTTTGTCTCGTCTACAGTCGTAATAATAAGATACTTAATTAATGGCTTCAGCGGTCTCGGGTGCCGGCCGTGAGGCTATATATATTTTGTACATGCACGTAGACTTTTAATTGCACCGTCTTTTAAAACTTTTCAATTTGATATTACTTTTAAATGACAATAATTCTTCTTCATATCGACATCAGGATACAGTCACATGCTCCAATAAAAAAATATCAGTTTAAACAAATTTTTGTTTATATTAATAGTTAATTTTTAAAGTCAAATAAGTTGGACCCCAGATCTAATATCACAATTTAATTAGCGTATAGGAAATTAATATTGTTGATGTTATTTTTATAATATTTTTGGAGAACGTTAGCTATACATGAACAAATATTTGTATTTGATTTGTATGTAAACTAATGTTATTTTTATAATATTTTTGGAGAACGTTAGCTATACATGAACAAAGATTTGTATTTGATTTGTATGTAAACTAATGTACACTAGTTTCTTTTCCTGTAAAATTTTATTTAAGATGGTAGACAACATGCGGTCCGGTACTCGAATTAAGAACTTCTCTTTTGTTAGTTCTGTGGTCCTACAGATAGGATTCCATCCGTCTAGACAGTATTATTGAGTTTTGAACTGAGCTGAAGTGACGTTCTCTTTCAGCTGCAGCCATTTTATTTTATTTTTCTCAGCTCGGTGTTATTTTACGTCTATTTTCTTTCAGAAGTGGCTTTAGTCTACAGTCGGTACTTTTAAATTACAGCTTGGACCGATTCAGTTTGAATTTCTAAAGTCTTTGAAATTAATCCTTAGTATTGCATTTTACTCAGCCTGCTGCGTTGGAGTCTTAATTTAGTTTTTTTTTGTTTAAGACATTTTCTTTTATTTTTTCTCGTTGGGTTAATTGTATTTTTAATTACTTTTGTAGAATGAACAGTAATAAGTTGATTGAAAGATCTTGATATAATCCTATTAAAATATACAAATTATACGTAGATAATCATTTTATGTGTCAACATAATTTGTCACTTATCAGTTTAATGAATAATATAATAAAAATAAAATAATTCGCTTATTTCTCACAAAATTCACAACATCAAATAATACAAAATTTGTAAGAGTGGAGACGGAAATAGGCACAAAGCATGTCTTTCAGGATACAGACTATGTGCCTAATTCCGGCTCCAGAGTGGTATTCTCCAGGATCTCACCTTTATTAACAATTTATACTGAATATCAGGATAAACAATTTATTACCTATACAATACAGATAAACATAATAAGTGTGCTAACATCTTTAAAATTAGTAAAATATTAGACAAGAAAAACAATGATTGTCATAGTTGTGAGTGTGTGTGTAGCTGCGACTCACGGTTACACCCGTCTTTAAATATAAGAGAAATAGGATCGAAAGTAAAATACTGCTACTCGATGATAAATTAGAACTTTCTTTTTGTGAAATAATTTTAAAATCAGTTCAGTATAATGAAAGAGTTTATCCGAACCAGACCAACAATCAAATCTTTTCTCTTTATCTATCTGTCAGTACATATATGATAAATATTTATTTAACGTTGCACATTTTACATTCACATAAGTATTCTTACATTATATAATAAAAAAAAATACATTGACTAATAAAATTGTTACATTATTACACAATCAATGAAATAATTATAACTTCATTTTGTTTGTTTTCACACAAGCAATACACATAACGAACACACACATACACACACCTATACATACATACATGCAAACACACACACATTTAACAACATATTTACTACAATATTATTACATATATGATAAATATTTATTTAACGTTGCACATTTTACATTCACATAAGTATTCTTACATTATATAATAAAAAATAAAATACATTAACTAATAAAATTGTTACATTATTACACAATCAATGAAATTATTATAACTTCATTTTGACTTATATGATAAATATTTATTTAACGTTGCACATTTTACATTCACATAAGTATTCTTACATTATATAATAAAAAATAAAATACATTAAAACAAGACCATTAGCAGACCGGTCCCATGGATAGATTTTGAGCTACAGGTAGTTTTAGTAAAAATATCACAAAAAAGTCAAATAAAAAATAAAAATAAATTAAAAAAAAACCTTGAGGCCAAGGTCAATATATTGGGCGGGGGTAGGTAGCAGACTATCCCTAGTTTCTACCCTAGGCGTATGTACAGCTCCCTTCCAAACACCCTGTATAATAATTTATTATATATTAAAAAATTATGATATATATATAGCAAAACTTGGACTAAGATTTTTAATAGTAATGTTAAAATTTTTAATATATGAATCCAGATATATGTTTTCCTTTGTAGGGTTTACAAACTCTCCTGGAAGTCGTATATTAGTCCCGTATGTGAGAAATGCTGCATTATACTTATCATCAGATCGAAGAGCTGCACGTAAACCAAAAAGCACTGTTGGTAATTCAGAAGACCAATGAAGTGAATTGCCTCTAGCCATTATTGCAGCTTTTAGACTTCGGTGCCAACGTTCAATTTTACCAATTGATTCTGGATGATATGCAGTAGTTCGTATTTTATTTATACCAAGTAGTTTAGATAGTTGAATAAATAACTGTGACTCAAATTGTCTGCCCTGATCTGATGTAATTTTGATAGGATACCCAAGAATTATAAAATACTTTAGCAACGCTTTCAGCGTCTATATCACTAACCGGCACCGCTTCAGGCCACCTAGTAAAACGATCAATCATTGTTACTACATATCTATGACTGTCAGAAATTAGTAATGGACCTACAATGTTAATATGTACATGTTGAAATCTATCTACAGATGAATATGATAGGGGTAATTGTATGACGCTGAACTTTTGATTTCTGACAATCTATGCATTGTCTGGCCCATAGCGATACATCAGTGATCATTTTAGGCCAATAAAATTTTTGCTGTATCAATTTTCGCGTTGATCTGATACCTGGATGACTTAAACCGTGTATTATATTAAAAATCTCTTTTCTTAATAGCAATGGAATGTATGGTCTATAACAATCTGTTGAATTTTCGCAATAAACATTATTAGTAGGAGATATTGAAACTAATTTCCAATGAAATTTAGAATTTTGTAATAAATTGGTTAAAGTATCATCATTCTTTTGCAAAACTTCTAAATTATCCAAGTCAATGGGTGTAGGAAAATTTATTTCTGCAATACGTGATAGTGCATCAGCAACAGTATTTTGTGATGCACTTATATGTTTTATGTCAGTAATAAACTGATGACTAATAAAATCTAGATAACGGATACGTCTAGGAGTAGTGTTATCTTTAATGCTATTTTGACACATTGCAAACTATAAAGGCTTATGATCCGTGTATATAACTAATTCTATTCCTTCTATCATAAACCTAAATTCTTCACAGACATATATATTCCTAACAGTTCTCGATCATAAGTACAATACTGCTGCTGAGCACTACTCAGCATTTTACTGAAGAAACCTAATGGTTTCCAGACACCATCTATAAATTGCTGAAGAACAGAGCCAATACAAGTATTGGATGCATCAGTCATTAAAGCAAACGGTGCAGAATCAGAGGGATGAGAAAGTGTAAGAGCGTGTTGAATACTAAGCTTACACTTATCAAATTCCTCTACTAATGTATCAGACCAAATAATTTTTGTTTTATCCCTTTTAGTGGCACCATGTAGTAGATTATTAAGTTGAGACTGTTTCTGTGCTGCATTAGGTAAAGTGTTCCTATAAAAATTTTAAATTGATGTTCGACATTGTGTTTTACCGGTTTGCTAAACGAGTCTGGTTTTGTAATATCAGGATATAATTCCAATAAATCACTATAAGAATTTTTAATATTAACGGTTTTAATACTGTCCGATAAGCTTGACACACTTCCAGATAAGGCGAGACCAGTAAAATTATCAATAATTCGTCGATTATGTAGATCCACTACAATTGAATGATGACTTAAGAAATCTGCTCCTAGAATAGGTTGATTGACATCAGCTACTATAAATGTCCATCTATAAGGTCATAAGTCCTTATTTCGCTTCCATTAGCTGCATATAATTTATAAATTTCCTTTTTTTGGCAAAACGGAAAGATTTGCACCAGTGTCTATTAAAAATCTTAACTTTGAACTGCGATCTTTTACAGTTAATCTTTGTGCTGGATTAAGAGCACAGATAGAGCCTTTGACTGTGCATCTTCTAGTTTTTTGGGGATTTATTCCGTTACATGGAGATTCGCATTTAGTTGCATCGCTTCTAAATTTGGCACGATATTTACAAAGCCAATCCGGATCAGAAGGAGAACGTCTGCGACGAGATGGTGATCGTCTAAAATATCCTCATCGACTGTTATAAAATCTTGACTGACGTAATGATGCAACTTCCAAAGTTAAATTTTCAATTTGTTCAGTTAAAGATTTATTAGCGCAATGGCAACTTTGAGGAACGCTTACAGCAGGAGATAATCCCGAAGATGTAGAAGGTTTATCATGAATCATTGAAACAGATGGCTGAGCAATTTCTATAATTTTATCTGCTATAGCAGCCAAATCATCTAAACTTAATATAACTAGCAGCTAAAACTGCTCTAACTGTTGAAGGCAGATGATTTGTCCACAAAATTTTTAAAGAGTCATCAGGTACCTTAGATCTGGCCAAATCTCGCATTCAACACAATAATTGGGACGGTCTTTGGTCACCTAACTCAATTTCGCTTAATAATTTCTGAAACTGTCTAGTTTCACTTTCTTCATAAACTTCTAATAAATGATCTTTTACATTTTTATAATTTCATCAATTTTAAATAATATGTCGGAAATTTGATCTAACTCCTCCTTATCAAGTGACGCGACTAACAAATTAAGTTTAGCTTCTTTGTTAAGTTTTTGTGGTGAAATAATAGCTTCAAATCGTATAAACCATAAACGAGGCGTATCCTTCCAAAATATTGGTATTTTGTTAGCTATAGATATGCCAGCAACATTATATGTATTAGTTTCTAAGGAAATCAATTGACCTTCTACCTCATTATGTTCTTCATTCTTTTCAGAGTTCATGTTTAAATAAATCACAGTCGCGGGTCACCAGTTGTTAGTGCATCAAATAAATAACACAATAGAGGATTTAACCTGTATATTAAGCTTCTACAATATATATTTAAATCTATCTTTGTATTACATATATTTTTTACTAAGACATCAAAAAATTAATTAATTAATTTGACAATGACATGACATTGACTTATATTTTTATTAAATATTTTTAAATGACAAAACATTGACAAACATTGGCAACAAATAAAATATTAAAGAAAAAGAACATAATATAGTTTGATGTGGGAAAGCGCCACAACATTATATCATGCTATCACCTGTGTCAAAACGTATTTAGCCCTGACTTAGCTCTGATTTCAAGTCAAAAAAATACATAAAAGAGTACCCTGTTACTACATATATACATAAAACCTGGTTATTTACAAATATAAAAAATTCAGGTAGACATGATGCATGATGTCGGGTAATGTCAGCGACGCGGAAGACGCGCTGGCAGACGCTACTCATCATGTGACTCCTCTGTTGGTGCTCTATACCCTGGTTGCACTCACTGGGATTATTGGTGAGTACATAAAAGATAAATATAAATTAGCGCCCTTAGCTAAATGTTTAGCATAATTATTTATCGGCGGTATATATGCCCTTGTTGCACTCATTGGATTTATTAGTAAGAAAAGATAGAGACAACAAGACAGCGCCCTTAGTAAGTGCTTAAGGATAACGTCAGGTAGACATGATGCATGATGTCAGGGTCCATAAATTGCATGAAGGTAAAAACCGTGCCCGTCCGCGCGCCGCGTTTTTTTAGGTTCATGATAAATTGGCTTTCCAACGCTTTTCCTCTGACAGATATTCTGATTGCATTAACGATTGCACTTTTAATTGTCATTTGGGTACAAGGTATGTTATAGGTGAATCGGTTTTCAGTTTTCCATTCTAACAATTTACCAAAACGCAATCGTTAATGTCAAATGATCTGTCATTTTGGGACTCCAATAATGTCAGCGACGAAGCGCTGATAGATGCCACTCATCATGTAACTGCCTTGATGCTCTATGCCTTGAGGGTTTACTACACCATACACACTTCGAAGCTTCGGTTATTGTTGTCCCAGTCAGACATAAGAGATGTAAAAAGTGAAAAAAGCTCACGATATCCGAAGTTTCGGTTTCGTTCTAGCGGCAGTAAGGCTTTTGGTTGAAAAAAAAGTATTACTCTAAGTATTTTATATATATATATATTTTTTTATAACCAGGCAACATCAGCCTTATAGCAGCACTAGCAGGAGCTGGTGCAAACAGACTGCGTACTCCACAGCTCCTAAGCGCGTGTGCAGCGGATCTACTAGTATGCGGAGCCAGCGCACCTCTTGCTGCCACTCGGGCCGCCAGGGTCAACAATTTGCCTTGTATACTGGCTTATTATGTAGAGGTACCTACATACTGAATTTTTTCGCTATGAGCATTAACCGAAACAAGTTATAAAACTGTAAAAAATAAAAATAAAATGTTTCTACAGTTTGTAATACAAACGAGAATTGTGAACACCTTATATAATAGATATATAAAGAGTTTATTTATATTATTATTTATTATTTATTTATTTTGATTAGTTTTTAATTGCTACATTGTATTTACAGGATATGTAACCATTACAAACATTAAACGTTTAAAATATGTCAAATTGTCAATAGTGTCAATATTTTGCTCACCTACACTTTATACAAGATGTCTCGTCGATTAAAATCGGCAATTAAAAATCTACCCAATATGACGCTGACCCTCTGCGAATAATTGCTCTAATTTACCCGAAAGTTATGTAAATATTGCTGTAGCACGTTGCATTGGCTGATAATGTTGTTTAGTTGAAATCTTTTTAAATTTTCAGATATTCCCTGTGACCGCCAGCACGTTGTCGCTGATGGCATTGGCAGCAGATCGTTATGCCACAGTGCAAAGGGGTCGTGGACGGGGAGCAGCCCTTTGCAAGCGACCGCTCGTCGCTGTTATTGCTGTCTGGACTTCTGCAACTACTTTAGGTTCATCCCAAAATATTATATATAAATCAGAAACAACATCCTAGGAACCATCCTAATATCAGTACAGTCGAGTTTCATTAATAAACTTAAGAGTAAAATCACTCTTCAAAAATAAATGTATTTTCAATGAATCTTTTTTAATAGACACTATGTGTAATTTTCGAGGCGTGAAGATGTAATAGTACATTGTTCACCGAGGGGAGAAAGTTACCGATTACTAACGAGGGCGAAGTTTGAGGACCTACGCGAAGCGGAGGGCCTTAATTCGCTCGAGTTAGGAATCGCACTTTCTCGCTGAGTGATACATAGTGTTTTATACTACACCTACGAGGAAAATAAAAAATAAAATCTCTATTAATGAAAGTTTATATTAAAATTATTACAGTTGTTAAAACTTAATAAATCAAAAATGCAAAGAAAGTAAACAGCCAATAAACCAATACTTTTATTTTATTTTATTTTGATTAAAATTTCGAACTGGTAAAAAAAAACTAGGCTGTATGGCTTTGAACCCTTGCCTTTCCTAATTTGGAAGAATTGAAGAAAAAAAATTAAAAAAAAACTAGCACGTTAACAATGAATTTTCATATACTTTTTCCTCCCGCTTAAGCACGTTAACAATGGATTTTCATACACTTTTTCCTCCCGCATATTTGTACGACTACAAAGACGTACTTTCTGACCTATTCTTACGCAAGTAAGAACCTACTTTCCGAGCAGGTGTAGTATAAATAATTTTACATACCTTCGATACAGTTAATACAATACAACAAGTTTGAAACTGGATCCAGTTTGAAACTGGATCCAGTCCCTTTGTAAGGGTTCCATCCAGTGGACTGTAACAGGCTTATCAGCCAGAATCAGAAATGAAATGTTTATAAATTATGATGTGTTTTTTACAGGTATCATTGCGACCGTAGCCACATGTATCTCTTGCCCACCCCTGGCTGCGGCACATGCGCTGCTCGCATACTGTCTGCCAGCCGTTGCCGTGCTGCGCTGCCACTGGGCTGTGCGAGTAAAGCTCACCGCGCTGTCCCTCACTGCGAGAGCCGCGCATGGAGAGCTGCCACTTCCTGTGCCTCTCATGAGACGACCCACACACGTCATCATCGTGGCAGGAATCGGCCCGCGCGAAAGACGTGACGCGGTGGATGTAGGAGACGTGAGGGGTAGAAAGCTGCAACCGAGTCTACTAGGCCCGCAACCACTGACTTCTACGTTGCGATCGCGACGCCGCCTTGGGAATGTTTTGATCGGTATAGCTGCTATTTTTGCTGCTTGCTGGTGTCCTCACGCGGCATTTGTTATGGCGGGCGCCTGTGGACTGCGGGTTCCTGCAGTGCTGGCACAGTACGCGCTACTACTGGGTCACGCACACTCGGCGCTGAATGCGGCTGCCTACTGGGCGCTAAACCGACATGCCTTGACGGCAGCATGCGTAGCGTGGAAGCTACCGCAGCTTCGCGTACGTGAAGAACGGCCTTCGTCAACGAACGAGGCCGCGCTGGGAGCGTTCCACCCGCGACACGCGCGCCCCCCGCGGTCGCCGCGACCTCCGCCCTCCAGCTTTCTGTATTGATGTGTAAACTACTTCTGAACTCTTTCGATCTGTGATTCCTCTTGTTCGGTGCCTCGTATAGATTCTATTAGGCCGCCGGTTCTCGCCGGTGCGCCGCTCGTTTCGTCGTTATAAACGTGGTTGTTTGAGATTTTATGGAGAGTAATATCCGTGAAGCAATAAAGTGTATGAAACACTTTCAGTTGTTTTATTGTCGTCGTAACATTCGGGATAAGCAATACATACGTCCTTAAGGTGATTTAATGAGTCGTCTCATCCTTAATCCTTTTGCAATTACGACCAAATCTATAAATCTACATCTGAATTAAAATATATTAACATTTGACAATATCAAGACAATGGAGACAAAAAATATAAATATACCTTTGTGCTTATTAGAATTAATATAAAATAACTGCTCGTAGGGAGTACAAACAGAATGGTACAGCTATTAGCGTACAAATTCCGAACAGCCTTTGTTTTGAGAATACTCGAGGCTCTTCTCTCAAGGGTACTTTACAAACACTCGAGTATTCATTGTAATATATTTCAATGTAATGGTGGATGGCTCAATTTAATATATTATTTTCCAATGATATATTAAATAATTTTTCAATGTTTTACTAAAATGGGTTTTGTTTTATTAACTAGCTTTTGTTATTATTGAACAACATGCTTTCAAAATTTCCTGAACCTATTTTTTTAATAGTGAGTAGGTCACTTGATGGTTTTTGAGTCTGTATAGGCATTTAGGTGGTAAAGCCATTTAAAAAAGCTCTTTTTTTATAAATATATTTTTTAGCCCATGTAGCATAATAATATTGCATAACAGATGATTTGCTCGACAATGTACAAGTAATAATGTATACCACCAAATAACAATAAAATAAATAATAATCAAATGTAAAGCTGATGATAATGATTTATTTTATTTTATATCTTTTAATATCGGCTACGTCCGGGTGCGAGACGTGTAAAGCTTATAACTTTTTTATGAATACGACAATTTATGTAGTAAAAAACAACCTATTATCATAAATATTGCTTATATTTTCAATCGTTTATTTATGAGCACTTAAATGATCATTGTAAAAAAGTTTGATGGCGTGGCCTTTCGCATGGCCCCGGGGAGTAATTACGCGACTTTTACACGGAGTCGTGATTTTTTTTACGTTTTTCCTCGAACGTTACCTTTGAGGTATAATCATAAATATTTAACTTTGCCTAAAATATTTCGCGTAAAACTGGTGTTAAAATAATTTTGTATTATGAATTGAAAGACGATGTTTATTTTTATTAAAATACCTATGCTTTTATCATTCAACAATTAAGATATCGTTGTATACCTAACAAATTATATACTGCATATCTAAGTAACGGCGTTTGCTAGTGCAACATGTAGGATAATGTAAAAAAAAGTGTATTTTTTTTCAATTATGAATATATTTTTTGAGAAATGAGACAATTTAACCACTTTTTTAATATGCATTACAAAATTAAATTAAAATTGATAAGAAAAAATATAAATAGAAATAATTTAATTATAATTACTGCCTTTTCAGCGAAACCCTATACAAAAGGGGTTTGTTACAACAAAGGCGGTTATTGTTACAAAAAAGTACCTATCTACCTCAAAATTTCTCAAATAAAGAATATAATGAAAAAATAATTTTACCGATAAGATAATTTACTTTTTTATATGTAGGTACTTTTTTAATAAAATGAATTACTAAAGTATCTACAACTTAATATAAAATATAAACAGAGCTTAAACTAATTCAAAATGACAAAAATACCTAAAATAAAATTTATTAATAAATAATACAAAATGAATATCCTATGTCCACCATATCCAAACCCCGGCCCGGCCCGAAAGTACCCATAGCACTGGCAGCATTACCACGCTGTACTGCCAGTGATATTCTTTGTTTAAAAAAATATCCTGACCGAGGATCTCCAGAGGTCTCTTTTAGAAGAGCACATTATTTCTTACCAAAGACCACAGCCTCGGTACCCCAAACTCCAGTTGTCTCCACAGCAAATGGGACAAATAAATATTCAGATTTTAAATTTTGATATTTAGTATGTTTTAATTTAGCTGCTGCTTCAGTAGCAGCCCCTGATGACCTCATACCTCGGAGATGTGATGCCGCAAATGAATCAACGCAAGTGACATCCCAGATAAGGCTACGTCCTCTCTGCCACGGCACCGGCGTTAAACCATCTTGGCGTTTCCCATCTACTCTACTTAGCCCGTATTCGAGAATACTAGGAACATTCATTTTTTCATATATTTACTTTTTTTAAATAAATATATGAAAAAACAAATAAGGTAGGACTGCCTCCGTGGATTAGTTGGTTTCGCCCGTTGGCATTATATCTGGAGGTCGTAGATTTGATGATATGTTTTTGTACAGTTTGCTATGGTCTGGACGTTTATAAAATAATGTATTTTTTTTTTTATTTGAGAACGCCATGTAACTTTATATCTACCTCGTGGTAAGCAGACCTACAAAGTCCATGAATGGGGTCGATCAATAATTGTTTTGATCACTTCTACTATGCCGGCAAAATGAAGCAAATTCGTCTCTGTCGCCGCCCATTTCGTAATTACGAAATGGGCGGCGATTTGTCGGCGATGGGCCTTATTTCTGGTACAACTGGTACAAGACTAAATTATAATTTGTGACCAGGGCCTATAGCACCAAGTCTATAGCAGTAGTGTTTTCGAAACAGAAGTAATTCAATGCAAATTTTGATCAATAAAAAGCACAGATTTTAATTTTTCTTTCTTTATATTGGTCAATATTTAAGGGAAGCTTGTTTCGTAAACCGTATACCTACTGATGTAAGAATTGGTGGTATGGGCCCAGGGCAATATATTTTTTTTATTGGAGTACGGCATCTACCTGGTGGCGAGCAGACCTACAAAGTCCATGAATAGGGTCGATCAATAATTGTTCTATAACAAGGTGTTAGGTAAACCATTTGAGTAAAACAAAATAATATAAGGCCTACTTAGACGCCTTGTTAAACAAAATTTATTGCTCCCACTATGCCGGCTAAATGAAGCCTTTACGATATGGGTGGCGACAAATTGCATTACGATTATATTTTAATATACTCGCTGCCCTATCGTCAATTCAATCACCCATTTCGTTACCGCACCCTGAAAGGAGACTACCACCTCGACAATAAATTATTTGTGTGAAATGTTCTACATGCTATGAAGACGGCAGATAGTGAACGCTTTAGATTGCACAAGGTTGACATTGCTATAATATACTAATTTACATACACAATTAAATTCTTGAAGCGCTATCAAGTGAGCAGTTCATTACGTTATACAACTGCTCACTTGCATATGCATACTTATTTAAATTTTTAAATTTTATTTAATAAGTACTTACAACGGTCGACTTGTAAATGGACGCTTCAACCACCGATCTCTACTTTCAGATTGATGGCTTCAACTCTACCAGTCATATTGCTGACCGATGGATTACCTATTATTAAAAATAATCATTTTAACCGCCTATTAAAACATATTTTCTTAAAAATTAGCACTTTCCTTAAGTTTGCCGTTTGGAGTTACTTTCCACCATTTGATAATGATAAGCGACTTTATCATCTGGTGCAATATTACAGGTTAAGTTATTTTTTTTCAAAATCAACCGGTTCGATTCCCGGCTAGGAGAATATTTTATTAAAAATCTAATGATGCAGTTTTAGTTTTTATCAAAATCGGCTCCGAAAATCCTTTGAGCCTCTTTCTCTATTCATTGTAGTTTAAGATTTGGCCTTGAAGGCACACTTAAAAATTTAACCTGTATACACAGTGCAGATCAGTCGACGTGATATCAAAGCCTATATACATGGCATAAATAACATGAATAATTTTAAAGGAACTCTGAAAGCTATCTATAAAATAATACCTTAACCGCGCGGTGTTAAAAAAGCGCGCCGCGTCGTAAAAAGTCGTCACACCGACTACCGAATTGTGAAAGTGGTCCAGTTTTAACAATAGCCACTCCTACCGAATGAAGTGTTCGACTTTTATATAATCTTACAACTAATTTTAAGCCAATATGAATTGGTTGTATTCGAGCAAAGTAAGAATGATATTAAATTTTTGGTCATTTTAATCACCAGCTCCGATAGCCGTGATCGTCTAGTGGTTAGGACCCTACGTTGTGGCCGTAGTAACCCAGGTTCGAATCCTGGTCACGGCAGTGTTACACTGTCGCGGTGGAGCTTATTTTTTTTTTTACTGTTGAATGATGTCAGGAATTTAAAGCCCTGGAGTCGACTTGACGCCCATAGAAACCTACTTTCAAAATTAAAACTTGGCAGTTGGTCGAAGTTCAATTATATTTTTAATGTTCGTAATTGTACGCAAAAATCTTTCTGTTGTGGGTAATATTTTTTCGGTATTATAATATTAAAAAAGTTTTTTTACTAAAAGAACATACTCGTAGGTAGTATTTTTTATTATATAGGACAATAATCGTTTTAAAAAAATGCTTTTGACATTCCCCGAATAAAAATTCAGAAGCAATTTTCACCGAACAGTTTCGAGGCAGCAAGCACCGGAAACGTAGGTAATTTTCACTACTTCACTAGCTCGGCTGTTACGAATTTTTAAAGAAAAAACTACCTATTGTATAGTTATAGTTAACCGTTATGTTTGTGCAGGTGAGATACATTTTAACAGTGTTTTTATATTGGATCACGGCATGTTAGCTTGTATCTAGTGATCGTCGATCAATACTGTGATAAAAGCATTGATCGCTCCCACTATGCCGATTAAATAATGCGGTCACGAAAAGGGTGGTGATAAAGATGAATTTGCATTACGAGTCTATTTTACGAAGAGTTTTTCAAGTGTGCCTTTAAAGCCATATCGAAACTACTAGAATAGCGAAAAATGGTCAAAGGAGTCTCGGGCCGATTTTAATAAAAACTAAAACTGCATTATTCGATTTTTTTTATTTATTTGTTATCCTAGCCTCCATAGTTTCATATCGACACTATCAGCTAGTGCAATAATACAGTATGAGTTTTTTTTAATGAACCGGTTCGATTCCCGGCTAAGAGTTTTTTTCCACAATTCCTTGTAGTTTATGATTTGGCCTGGAAGGCATACTTGAAAAATTCTTCCTGTATATTATTATTCTCGCTGCTTTATCGTTAAATCAACTGCCCCTTTCGAAAAGAGACTACCACCTCGACAGGAAACCCATGCAGTAGTCTCCTGAAAACCGGTAAACCCACACTCTAAAACCGAAATATAATTAGGTCACTTGACGGTTTTTACATCTGTATGGGCGGTGGTAACGAAGCCTAGCGAAGTAATATATATAGAGATTTTATTACATAGAATAATAAAATTTCTTCATTGTTACAAAAGACATGAATGCTTGAATAAAAATAATATATGTTGCACAAGGGCAGCTAGTTCTAAACTCCATTTATCCCAATTAACCCACACCACCTCGAAGATAAATCAACGCAAAACGGTGAACCTATAGCATTGGCGTAGCCAGGAAATATAATATCAGGGGGGGTTTAAGTTTAGTATTTTTTTTTTCTTTTTTTTTGTGCTATAATATCACTAATATATGGTGTCTGCTTCAGGATGTGTATAAACGCAATTAGTCACATTACAACGCCTCGTCATAATATCTATCACTTATATATAGATCTAGTATCAGGATTTTTGAGGACCATTAAAAAACACACCTTTGTCACCTTTTCTGGTCCCAATGTTTGCTCCCCGATACAATTTTTTCTATTTCCTAATATTTCAGGGGTCACCGTTTTACTCAAAACCAACTTTACTTGTAAATATCTTATTTAAAATAAAATTGTTTTTATCTTTAATTTTCTTTAATCTTAAAACCCCCCCGCTACAACACGTATTTGTATAGCTTATAGGTATATATGTATTTAATTATACTTAAATATATTAACTAATACTTAAAATTAATTATATATTTTTATTACACACCTACCTAATAATGTCCAGAAGGTTTGACTGTCAGATAATGCCCAACAGCATTAAGTCTGCCTTTATATTATGCAATAAAGTTTTATAAATAAATAATAATATTTATAAACACAAATCAAAGAGTTTGACTAATTATATATATCTCTGATTCTCATTTACTTATGTGGGTACATTAAAAAATTATCTCTTATTATAATTAATATAAAGGTATTTATAAATATTCATTAGGTAACTTAGTTGTTCGGGCCATTGCCAAACAGCTGTAATATTTCATGAAAATGTTTCCCTAGGGCGACTCTACCATTTTGTTTTCAAACTTTTCAACTTGGGATCTGCTATGTTAACTTTTCTTTATTCTATTAAAAGAATATATTTAATACATACCTAACTTTTATTTACATTACTTACCTATATTATAGTGATAAAAAAAACCACTAAAAGTATAAAATAACGATTAGTTTGTATTATTTATTTTTGTATTCTACATTGTCAGACGCCATCAAGTCACCAAAGGACAATGGTCATTCTGGACCCAACCGTAAAAGCTTAGCGTTCACAAACAACGATATGCTTACTTAATAATACATAATTTAAGCATTATTTTCCAGTATTCTAAATAATTTTAGAAGTTGGGAAAAAAAAGTTCTGACAACTTTTGTTACTTGCTGATTCTTTGCCTTTTCAGTATTATTGTCCACATTATGCAGCAAAAAAAATGCTTATACATCTAAAAATATTATTTTTGCTTATCTGGATTGAGATTTAACAAAATAAAGAGAGATTTCCCATTATTTTGAAAGAAAAAGAAAAGGCCGTTTATTATTGAATGCCCTTTGTCCATCTATCGCATGAACAGAATAAAAATATAGCGATGATAGGCCCATAGACTTGCATCCAGTGCTATGTTAAAATAAATAATTTAAAAAAAAGAGCGACGATATATCATCCACAGATTATATAATTTTTTTTTGTTCTGTTTTCTTAAATATAGAGAAAGCAAAGGTCTCTATGAACCACATCCTAGGTCAGATTATATAATATTATTCTGTCAATGCTGCAGCACAAGGAAACACTACTACTACTACTATAATTTTGCGGATTAATAATTCGCGGGCCGAAATGGTTCGCTATACTAACCTAATAACTAGTCATAACATAAACTCAAATTGAAATTCAAATAGGAATAACTGTTTTCTCCCAAATTCTCGAACTTCGATGTAATTAACAATTTTATTATATGTATTTTCCTCTATCGAACTGGATAGGTTTCATTTGTGAACGCGGCTTAGAAGCCTGGGTCTGAAAATACATGGGCTATGACCGTTCTTCTTTACCTATACAATAATATTTGGTATCTTCTATAAATTTTGTTTGTAACATTATAAACCCTAAACTATCCATAAAATAATACCAACTAAAAAAAGTGTTCGTTATTGTATACTTCTTTTAGTAGTGTTGTAGACGGTTTAATTTTTTTGTAATTTTTTAGATGATTGATTATTTATTATTAATAAGATTTTTATTATGCCTTTTTCGTGTAATAGGATAAGATATTAAAATCATAATTATACATAAGATGAATATGTATACATTACAATTAAATTATAAATGAAATAATAATAATATACTTATAGGATAATTAGACTTGTACTATGTGTACCAGAAGCAACGATATAATATATATCATATTTTATAAACGCCCAGACCATGACAAACTGTAAAAAGAAATTTTTTAACGAAGCAATCGTTAATTATTTGCAAAATTAATTAACGAAGTGACCAAACGCAATCAAGG
This sequence comes from Monopis laevigella, assembly GCA_947458855.1. Lineage (NCBI taxonomy): Eukaryota > Metazoa > Arthropoda > Insecta > Lepidoptera > Tineidae > Monopis > Monopis laevigella. The sequence continues at coordinate 12,662,851 of OX381577.1, read as the reverse complement.
TTTTCTTACATAGGACTAACTGCGTTTCCACGTTGGATAGCTATGAGATACTTTTTGTCCTAAAGAAATCTTGATTTTGGATCTTTTATTATCATACTTTAAAGCGAATAAAGAGATTTAATTTTTCATTTCATTTCATTGAATTGTATGGTAAAGTTAGAAGTAACTACAGTATTTTTTTTTTTTTAATCACTTCAATTACAATAGGACACTACTGTTCGAATTTTATATTCCTAGCTTCAGTGAATATTATTACTTTACCGTATGATTACGTTATAAAATTCACCAAAATATTCCGAATTTAAGCTTTCTAGACCAGGTCAAACGATTTTATAAGTATAGATTATACGATAGAATTGAATATTTTACAGTGAGAATTGGAAATTGAGTAAATTAGATTGTAGGCTCCACAGCATGATTGTTCAAAGGGACAATCAGTACCAGCTTGCCCCCATTTCAAACATCAAAAATACTTTCAAAGAAAATGCCTCAATAGTTTTTGTGTGCGTTGCCGGAAGATGCACGATTATTCAATACGTTTTACCACAAATGAGATTACGTTACGTACGTAATAAATACGTTAGGTAACTACATTTTACAAATTTAGGCTTCAGTCAATTTAAAACAACTGGTTTTTAAGATATTAATGCTTGAAAATTTTAATGCTTTTTTCTATTGCTTGAAAATTTTAATGCTTGCTTCTAGCTTTTTCTATCGCTTATCTTGATGTGATAATTCAGTTTTAGTCTATTATTTGTGTGATATGTCATTATATAATGCGAAGTTGACATGTCAAAACGTATATTGGGGACCGCGGGTTACCACCGCGAAGTGAAAATTTGGGTTTCTACAGTTTATAAGTATATGGTATACGTGTTTCTTGAAACTTATCTTCTCTACAAGAAATATTTTGAAGCTTTATTTTTATCATTACCTATAAGAATAGTGCAGCAATAAAATTAAAAATAATACTTATTACCGTGCTGCAAAAAAAATATTAGATTATATTAAGTTGTCATTAATAATATAATAATAATATGTAGGACAAATTACACATATGCTCTGGTCACAAACTAAGCTGGCTTGTACTATGTGTACCAGAAGTAACGATATAATACATATTATATTTTATAAACACCCAGACCCTAACAAACTATACAGAAAAAACGTACTAATATATTTTGCCATGGGTGGGAATCGAACCGGCCCGAGGCACGACCTCCGGATACAACGCCAAAGGCGCAAGTCCACGGAGGCTGTCAGCATTCATTTTATAAATGTGAAAACTAATAAAGGGTGCATGTGACGTTACGCACCTTTTTAGATTTCAGATTTCAAATATTAATATCTCAAAATACAGTTTTTTAAAAAACAAACGAAATTAGTTTCTTATTTTAGGCTATATTTTCGATATTTATTATTATTATTATAGTCGGAAACACATTACTTTAATCAAAAAATAATTACTTACAAACCTAACTGAATTTGTAAAAGAAATAGGCGTAAACATCCAGTTTATCTAGTATCACAAATCATTTGATCGTTACAAAGAATCTTGTCAATTTATTAGATAATACGTGAAAAGGGAAAAGCTCGACCAACGTTCCTTTGATACCTACTGTAAGCTTTTCGTTCGGTCGTACGTTGAGATTTCAGATAAATAAATCCCTTTCACATAGATCTTATAAAATACTTGTTAATGTGTTTCGAAAAAAATATACAGGTTTAATACAAGATTAATTTTCTTTTAAGATTAAGTCTTTGCTTAACCACAGTTGTTGCTTAAAACTGTAAAAAAATCATTTTTTTACAGAGTGCGTGAGAGTTTGAAGGATTGATTTATTAATCAGAGCATATGCTTTGAAGTCATCTTATTAAGCAATGACTATAATTCCTGTCATTAGTGTATTCTTTAAATATTGTTGTCTTAACCTCGTCATATTCATAATTTTCAACCATTTAAACGCCTGAATTTTCTTTATTGCTTTAAGGAGCTTGATTAATTAATATATGGGTCAGGACCTAATTATTTGCTTAAAATGTTGCTTTTGTTTGTCCTGTTTGTCCATCATGTTTGTAGTATAAAAAAAATACAGACCCATCACAGTGACCCATATAATGTGTTTTATTTGTTTTATTAGTCATATAAATCCAATATCAAATTAAATTAAAACAAAATTAAAGTACAGCCAAAAGCAAAGCCTATACCAAAGGATATTGCCCATTTGTGAGACACCATTTTGCCTTAACAAAATATAGTACACAAATTAGTCCTTATTTTTTTTTATTTTATGTAATAAATATAAGCGTTACTTTCACCCTGAGAAAGAAATTTATTAAATGAAAAAGTTCTTGAAGTATATCTGCCTTCAAACCAAAATACACTAATGTCAGGAATTATAGTACATATATATCATCACGGGTGCCTTACGGCTCGTTCTTAACTCGCCCCGAAAATTAGCCCCAAAAATCTAAATACCTAATAATTGTTCTTAACTCGACCCACATATAAAAGATGTTCTTAACTGGCCCCACTTTTATTAACTAATACAATGTATTATCTAAGTACAATGAAGAACAAAAATAATTGGGGGGAAAAAAATACCATTAAGTACATTATAATTCATCTGTGTGTGTTTTTATGGAATTGAAAAATTAGGGATATGAATAATAAAAAATGCAAATTAGGGGTAAATTAGTATTTATTATCATCATCAATTTCTACACAAATGACCATTTTTTCCTATACAATGTCCAATTGTGATGGTGCCATGTAAATATTTGTCAATTGTGTCGTTAACTTTTTCTTCACAGTTGATGCTAGGTCCCGCGCCCGCCTCAAACTCTTTTATTTTTATAATTGTATGTTTGGCATCCTTTTTAATTCTATTTAAGAAACTTAAGATGTTTAATAGCGCTGAAAACGTTTTTTTCAATCTAGAATGCAAGAGGCTCTACCATGGGTTTGCGCTTTGTAGCAACGTAACGTGTACGTTTACGTGAGCAACAACCAATAGGATCGCTTTATTCAATCCTGTTACCAAAAATAAAGCGGCACTATTGCTTGTTGCTCACGTATAGGTATACAAATACGTTACGTTGCTACAATGCGCAAACCCATGGTAGAGCCTCAGGACTCTACAACGTTTATGGTGCGATGACGCTCTTTGTAGAAATTCAAATTGTATAAGTTACGATTAGCCACCATGTGTTTTAAAATAATTAATTGTAAATTGTTATTGTTATTAAGGTAAAATCTTTGCCATGGATGTTATTGTTTTATTAAATAAATAAAAATTTTACTTGCCCAATTATTACGATTTGTTAAATTCAGTTATACTTAAGACTTCGTCAGTACAGTGTGGGTTCAGTTAAGAATAAAATGTGGGTCGAGTTAAGAAAATTATGTTTGTATAAAAATGAGAGACCAATAGAGAATAAAAAATGGGGCGAGTTAAGACTAAAATTACAATTTATTTTTTTGGGGCTAATTGAGAATGAAAAATGGGGCGAATTGAGAATTTTAAAATGTAGGACGAATTTGTGGGGCAAGTAAAGAAACGCTCGCCTTACGGTGCCCGAGACCACCTAGACGGCCCCAGGGTACCCAGCGGAGGGGGTTTAATCCCACCTCGTCGTAGCCGATGGTATGAGTCTACACCGAACAAGTGGCTAGCTCGTCGCGATGTTTTGAATAGACTCAATAACGCATCTATAAACAGTTTCACAAGTTGGTATAATAAAACCGGGACAGACAGCTTAACGTGCTCTCCGAGGCACCATAGTGGTGTGGTCAATCAAATGTACATACTCGTACAATTTTAAATTAAAAACTCATTGGTACACACCGGGATTCGAACCAGGGACCTAAGTGTACTTAAGTCCAAGGCCTAACTAACTCGACCACCACGTATATAAAGGAGTTATAGTCATTGCTTAAAAAGAGGAATTAAAAAGCATATAATAATAAATCAATCCTTCGAACTCTCTGTAAAAATATATTTTTTACAATTCTAAGCAAAGACTATAAATCTTTATATTTATTATTATTTTATTTTTAATTAAGTAATGATTTGTGTACTATATTTTGTTTAGGCATAATGATGGCCTATTTCTCTAACTAATTTGAACAATATCCTTTACACCCTGTTCGGATGTACGAACCAAATAAAAAAAAATGCTATTAAAATGCCCAAGTAACCCGGGCTAAATGGATACTCGTACCTAAAGACATATAGTGATATGCCTATGTTGTTTGTATTTCAATAGTCTCTAAGAAAATAAAATAATTTAAAATACACAAAAATAAAAAAGTATACTATGGCGAGAACGTGTGATATTAAAAAAACATAATTTTTGATTTTACATATATTTTTAAAGTTTTAGTTTTATAAAGTTTTCATTTTATATAAAAATATTAGTAAGTTTTTCTGTAAATTGTCATGGTCTGGATGTTTATAAAATATAATATTTATTATATCGTTGTTTTTGGTACTCATAGTACAAGCCTAGAGCTTAGTTTGTGACCAGAACAATATGTGTAAAACATATTATTATTATAAATCGAGGTTTTATAGGTATCATATTGATATGTTTACTTTACAAATATGTCATATCTGTTAAAACAAACTATAGCTAATAGTTTTTTTTTTGCTTTAAAATAAACACGCAACAAAGTTGTAGTTTAGCAGTTTGCTAGTGTAAAAGTATATATGTCTATAAAAAGTCCAAACCGACTTACATTCAGTCAAGAAACTATCTCTTTGGACGCAGTGGCACTGATTAAATTTTGGTTTGGGGAATTCGATTTGCTATCAAGGAAACTAGATTTCCTCTGAAAGCTCAATTTAGTTCGCGAACGTGGTTGAGAATGTTCTCCTGCGTGGGTAATAGTGTATATAGGTTTGTTAGCATTATTATTATTGCTTATCTGTCTATATGTATATCTATCTATTATTATTATTATTAAATACACTAGCAGCTTTTCTGATGCGTATATATTACTGCACTTATGCATTATTACTATATTTAAAATGCTTTAAGTTTTATAATGTATAACATTGTGCTGTGATACATTTATTTATTTATTTAACACTTTATTTATTACAAAAGGGCGGACTTAATGTCTCTAGGCATTGTCTACCAGTCAACCACCAGGTAATTTAGGAACAATCAGGTAGATGTCAAAAATGAGAGTTTACAACAAGTTATTATCATTAGAGAGATAACAAGCAGTTTATATATAAAATCCAACATACACACAATATATACAATATTACATACCTTCCCACAACAAATAGCAAAATGATTATGATAAAAATACACATAGACAAACAATTAACACAACTTATGGATATAATAGACAAATAATAAAACATTAATATTATAAAACATAATCTTCAATATAAAATATATTTAAATTTGAATCTAATCAACTTTAACCCCGACTAGGTACCTGCCAGTAGATTTTTGAAAATTGGTCTGTTTGGGGCCTGCCGTATAGATTGAGGAAGATAATTCCAGAACTTCCCAGCCATTACAGTGAAAGAGTTTGCTACAAAGTCGGTACTGTGTGACGGAGTGGCAAGAGTAAGGTTGTCAGAGGAGCGAAGTGACCTACAGTGGGTAGAACCAAGAAAAGAAAATCTGCTTTTAAGATAGGAGGGTGTGTAAGGTTCATAAAGGATAGAAAAAATAAAACATAGAGTCCTGAATTTACGTCGTTCAGTCAGAGTTAGCCACTTTATTTTTTGTCTGTATTCTGAATCATGATCGTATTTTCGTAGATTAAAGATAAACCGAATGGAGCTGTTTAATAATCTTTCCAATTTTTCAGACTGGTCCCTAGTAATGTCAGGATAGCAAACGTCCCCATAGTCATTTTAGCCTGTATTGGTAAAATATATTTTAATTTATTAAGATAGTGTAACGACGCGTTAACTTTTCTGCTGACTTCAGCAACTTGCTTCCTCCAGGTTAGGCCACTATCAATGATTAGGCCGAGGTTCTTAACTTCCTTAACAAAAGGTATTTTAATACTATTATATTCTATATTTAATATTTTATTTTTATTTCATATGTATGGAGGTAGATGAAACAAAATATCGGTTAAATGGCCGTTGCGCTGTTGTAACTACTATACAAGTGTAAATAAATTTTATAAAATCAATATTCATGTCCTTGTACTTTACTGGGCAAATATTTCAATGTCAAAATCAAGCTGAAAATCCGATTTGAACACACAAGTATTTTCAACAAATACATCCTCGAAATAAAAAGGCAATATAATAATTTTCAATTTGAACATTTTCATATTTGGATGTCACTATTTCATAATCACGTCAAAACGTAACCATAGTTACTGCCTGCTGTTCAATGAAAGAGAACATATATTATGACAGATATTTATTTACAAGAAATAAGATTAGTAATATTAATTATTTAAATGAACATATGCGGACAAGTTCTTTCTTCAACACATACTTTTTTACCATGTCCATTATGTACAGATGGTAAGCACTATAAAGGAGCAAGAGGCTTGGCTATTCATACAAGTCGACGACACCGTACGGATACCTCTACTCCACAGTCTTTAATACAACCTACAGATCCCTCTATACAGCAAAATCAAGCTTTGGATAACGCTATACCCTTTTGGAAGACTATATCTAAATTAAAAAGCGGTATTCAAATAATTAAACGTATTCCTCGCGGGGCTCGCATAGCTGTAGCTCGTTCTTTAGGGGAATGTATAGATAAAGTAGTAACCAATAACGATTTGTCATCTTGGCACAAATTCCTAACATTTTCTTATTCTGTATTACACGCTAAAAATATAAATACAACTGAATCACTAACTAAACAGATTAAGACAAATACTTCAAATATTATTATTCCAGATTTTAGTACTGTTGTTGGTTTCAGATCAAAAATCATATATAAATATCATAATATTAAAGCAGTTGAATCAAAAATATCTGATGGAAACGTCAGAGGAGCTGCTAAATTACTCTTTTCTGATGACTCAATAGCTGATTATAATAATGATACCCTTCAAGCATTACAGAATAAACATCCATCAACTTCTCCATCAATGCGGCTTCCTAATCCACCTATATCAGATCATTTAGCTATACAAATAGAGGAAAAGGATATAATCAATGCTTTGTTAAGTTTTCCCAACGGTTCATCTGGAGGTCTTGATGGAATAACTCCTCAGCACCTTAAAGATCTCATAAATCCACAGACAGCAGATGCAGGAAATTTTCTCCTTACAAAACTAACATCTTTTATAAATTTTATACTCGCAGGTAAAGTTAATCCCGAAATTATCCCAATAATTTATGGGGCTAATTTAGTGGGTCTTAAAAAAAAGGATGGCGGCGTACGTCCAATTGCCATTGGAAGCACGTTTAGGCCAATTGCATCTAAAGTATGTTGCCATTTATATCGCGAAAGATTCATAACTAAATTTAAACCGAAACAATTTGGATTTGGCGTTAGAGGTGGGAGCGAGGCCGCTGTGCATAGTGCTAGAACTTTTTTAAATTCTAATAAATATGATGTTTTTTGTGAAGTAAGTAATGCTTTTAATTCGGTCGATCGAGGAAAATTACTTACAGAAATTTAAAATTTTATTCCCCTAAATATATAATTATATGTGGCAGTGCTACAGCCATTCATCAAATTAGATTTTTAATAATAATCTTATAAATTCAGAAGTAGGTTGCCAACAAGGGGATCCGTTGGGACCGGCAATTTTTAGTTTAGCCATTCATCCCATTATTTCGGAACTAAAATCTAAATTTAATTTATGGTATCTGGACGATGGTACTCTTGGAGGAGATACTGATACAGTTTTCGAAGACCTGCAAAATATAATTACAAAATTTTCTAATTTAGTCCTTTCAATAAATTTTAATAAGTGTGAAATTTTTATTCCAGATAGTATTCCAATCACTCAACGCTCAGATATCATAAATAAATTTAATATACTTATCCCCAATATTTTAATATTAGAAAAAAAAAATCTTACTCTTTTAGGAACGCCTTTATATGAAGAAGGTATACCACAATTATTAAATTCTAAATTAGATCTTTTTTGAGAATGTCTCAAAATTTACTCAAAATTGAACCTCATATTGCTTTTTATATTTTACGTTTTTCTCTTTTTACTCCAAATCTTACATATTTTTTACAGTGCTGTCCTATTTGGAAATTTCCTCTTTTATTATCTTCTTTTGATACTAATTTAAAAATTATTTTAACAAAAATTTTAAACATTAACTTTAATTCACAATCTTGGATCCAGGCAACACTTCCGATAAAATATGGTGGATTAGGAGTTCGCTTACCTACAAGTGTAGCTCTGCCCGCTTTCCTATCCTCTGTCCATAGAGCTCGCTTTCACGTCGGTACAATATTGAATTTATCATTAAACGATGTGAGTGTGAGTTATCTGGACGAGGCCCGGAGAGCGTGGAGTGTTGCATATCCTGGTCTGAATTACCCACTGGAGGCAGACGTGCAAAAGGAATGGGACTTGCCCGGTATTGAGCGACTTTGCAACAAATTAATGAGTGATTGTAACAATGACTCAGACCGGGCACGTCTACTTGCTATAACTCAACCTGAATCAGGGTTATGGTTGTACGCCCTCCCTTCAAAAAATTTAGGCAACCTCCTTGACGCAAATATATTCAGAATATCAATAGGCCTACGACTAGGGATACAGTTATGCGAGCCCCATCAGTGCCCGTGCGGACGAGACGTGGACCGATCCGGTGTCCACGGGCTCTCATGTCAACAAAGTGCTGGCACAGTGCTTTGAACGAGCTAATTCGACGAGCTTTAACCACTGTGTCTGTACCTTCTATTTTGGAGCCGCCCGGTATTTGTCGCGACGATGGCAAGAGGCCGGATGGCGCCACAGTCGTGCCATAGAACCTCGGTCGGAGCTTGGTGTGGGATGCGACCTGTATAGACACATTGGCTGCGTCCCACATCCGTAATACTTCACTGAGGGCCGGAGCGGCTTCGGAAAGTGCTCAATCCCTCAAACGCCGCAAATATAGTACGTTGATAGACAATTATATATTTGTGGCGTTTGCAGTAGAGACTTTGGGCCCTTGGTCATTGGATACAAAATTATTTGTAAAAGATATTGGTAAAAGACTGGTCCTCGCCTCGGGTGACCCTAGAGCGGCGGCGTTTTTCTCACAACAAATAAGTTTAGTCATTCAAAGAGGAAACGCCGCCAGTGTCCTGGGCACTATGCCGCACGGGACCAATTTAGACAGTATTTTTCTTTTATAAATTGTGTACATACTTTTTATATATAGGTTTATTTAATATTAGTTTTATTTGTTAGATTATTTTGCTTTAAAATATTGATATGTAATTAAATCGATATACTTAAATAATATTTTTTTTTTTGTTTTTTTTTAATTCAAGTCCCTTTAGTATAAAATATGATTTTTGATTCAAATGTATTTCCTATATATGCATGGCGACTTTGGGCTAAAATTGCACTTTGGGCTGATATGGGGCTATTATTATTTATGGAGCACAGCATGTGACTTTGTATCTACCGAATGGTAAGCAAACCTACAAAGTCTATGAATGGGGAAGAACAATAATATTGTTGTTTAACAACGATTTCTCACATTGATTTCTCACTAGCCTCATTCTCGCCGCCCATTTCAAAAGGTAAGCCCATGGGCGGCGAAAGATAATTTGTAGGAACTAAAAAAACTATACTATATTTTTTTTCTTTCAAATCGCTGTCTATTGTGATTAACTCACTCTTATAATACTGTACAAAGCCAACTACAAAATATAAAATATATTTCTTAGATCGGGAGTTAAGAGCAGACAGTGAGGGCGGGCGGTTTGTCGTATAAGTTGAGTAACACAATTTTCTGCCCATCTCCGGAGATATACCGGCCTTTCCTTTATAGTTCACATTGAAATAGCATTTTGCTGAGATTTTTATTGGCTTCAATAAAATCTTATTATATCTACCAGTTCACCAAAGTACCAATATAATATAACTTTTACCTTTTTACTACAATAACATTTTATAAAACCTACCATGTCCTATGGAGTTAAACTTGGGTTTATTGGTAGAGAAACCATCTGACATGACAGCATGAAATATCATTCTTAGTGTTGCCCCAAGTAACCTAGATATAGTTTTTAAATTTTTATTGTATTTTTCTTGCTAAGATGGAGAGTTTGGGTATTCGTGGGATGCCATTACTTCTTTTTAATAGTTACCTATCTGCACTGGAACAAAGTTTGCGAATCGGACACTACCGTAATGACTTTTGTCCAATGCAATATGGTGTGCCTCAAGGGAGTTTTCTGGGGGCCATTTTATTCCCAATTTGTATAAATCAGTTATGATAAAGAAATATAAAACCGCTCAAATCATTACCTATGCTGATGATATTGTTATTATATTTAATGGGTTGTCATAGACTAAAGCAAAACATAGATATTGGGTTGAATGAAGTCATAAAATGGTTGCATGTGAACTTATTGACTCTTAAGATAACTAACTTTAAGATAACTAAATATAGGTGTTTTTCCATAAATAACTTCACACAACCCAAACAGGATTTCAAAATTAAAGCCCATACTTGAAACTTCTATGGTAATTAGAATGGACACAATAGACAGAGTCTCCCAGCTAACATATCTAGGTGTTATTGTCGATCGACACCTCTCGTGGTCTAAGCTTATTGAAATGATCTCCTGCCGTATGTATGAGAAAAAATATGTTTATCTTTAAGCTGGCACAGAGTTACTGCGTATGGTATATTATACATTCATATACTCTGTGCTTTGTGACTGTGTAGGTACGTGGGGTGGCAGCTGTAAAACCATGATATTGAAAGTTGAACGTGCCCATCGGGAAGTACTAAAGGTTATGGTCTCAACACCATTTTAATACCCTACGGATGAACTATACTTAATAGCAAAGGTACTGTCTGAAGACAATTTTTTATTTACAAAACTTGTTTAATGCAAAACCATGCAAAACTAAAACATTAACACATTACCCACACACGGTGCACCCTGAAAACCAGCGCGTGACTTACTGTAAAGTCGTCACGCATAAGCGAGCGAGGGTGTATACAATTCAATAAATTAAGTTGTTTTGTACTTTAACCCTTGTATATGTCCTATTATTTAAATAGAATAAGTTTGGATTTTATTTTTTATTTTATTGAATATTTAATTTTCTATTCCATTCTACATTAAAAGATCTAGCGGAACTACAACTTAAGAGAAGAAAAAACCAAATATTTTCCCCAGTAAATTTTGGAACCACCTTTGCACCAAGGCTCTCTAGTTGAGTGGCTTGTGTCTCTAAATTACACACAGTCTGAAAACCTATTGGAGATTTCAAAATAAATAACCCATTTAAATACACTACATACATATTCACAATATATATACAAAATACAAAACACGTACCTAAAGGTATAATAATAACCTTGCATTTTAACATTTAATTTTAATATAGATTTAAAGTTGTTTTATGTAATAACTACTTTTTAGTTATTTTTTGCTATATTTACGCTTTGTCTATTTTTTTTTCTTTTTATTTAAATTCAGTTGGCTAACTATTTATATTACTTATTAGTTTCTTGTTATTTTTTATTAATTTAAGGTTTTTTTCTTCATTTTAATTTGGATTCAATATTTTTTTACCTATTATAAGTAGATTATGTCATATGTAATTATTTGTTAGTTTTTGTGTAAATAAATAAATAATAAATAAAATAAATCCCAAGATCAAGGTCCGGCAGACTTCCCCAGACCTTGACCAGCTACGCGTCTGCTGGAAGTATTATCATACGAAAAGGTTTTGGGCGGTTTCCGATTCAGTCACCTCACTCAAGTGATACTCTTAATGGACATTCGAAAACTATGTCCAAGCTACTTGGGACAACACTAAGAATGATATTTCATGTCCAGCAGAGGGTTTCTTTACCAGTCAGTAAATAGTATGGGCTACTTTAGGGTTCTCAAAAAATGCTACTAAAAAATTAACACCTATGGTGAGACTCTGATGTCCGTCCAATGAATCCAATATCTAGAAAACTACTGGTCCGTTTTATTTGAAAAAGGGAATAGTTATATATCTCGACACCCATAAATATATAAGGGTATAAGTCAATAAATATGTAGGTTCAGATTACAAAAGCTCGAAGACAATATATATATATTTTAATTATGACGAATAGGTCATGTGGGGTAGGTAGGTATTTAAGAAAAGCTTTAGCTTTACTTATTATATTTTCGTTAGGAAATAGGAATTATATTTAAAAATATCCGAAAAATTACCATTCCCGGGCAGTATTGAATTCGCGGGCGAGATTTATTGCACTTATTATAGCGTTTTTTTATTATTTTTATATTGTGTAAGTTTGTCTTTATCATGTAAAGGTTGTCACTGAAGTTATAATGCGATGAATATGCAGCATACTAATATCTTAATAAGGTCATTATTATAAACATTGTACGTCAAGTGATAACGTCAATTTAGGGTCTTTTATTTCCATACTGACGACTTCTATTCTTAGCAAGATGTACCATTAACGTTTTATTTCGTCCAAAAAAAAATCCCGATTTACTAATAATAAATTAATAAAATCTTTAATAATCATAAAAATTTTATCTTTGTCTGAAGTCTACATTATGTATATATGTATACTTAATAATAATTTTCAAATTTTCTTACTAAAAACAAAATACGTATCTGTAGGTATATAAATAGATTCCTGCTACCTGGGATATACCTACGTAGGTATCCCGAGGTTCATTATTCGACAATATTAGGTTCATCTGCTGGCAACACATCTGCTGGCAACACATCAATGATAAACTCATCTGCTGGCAACACATCAATGATAAACTCATCAAATTCACCGAAAACTAATTTCACATGTGATTGATAATGAACCGAAAGCAATTACTAAGTTAATAGGAAATTTTCTCTAACACTGATTGCATTTGGGTTGAACCACTTATAGTATTTTCAGCATTTTTAGTAACAGACGAATCCACCGATTTAAAAAATTATGTTACTGAACCAATTACCTACCTAATTAAGTTTCCTTATACGGTATTGTTACGTGTTACCTGAATTAGCTAAACCTTAAATTAAAAACACCATAGTTTTAGGTATTTCAAAGTTATCTAACTAAATTACTAAATCACTTGTATAAAATTAATTACTTTATCAAATCTAAAAAAGGCTTTTATGTCTTAGAAATAAAGCTTAAGTTACATTATATCTTTCGTTATACATATAATAAAATAGATGAGATTATCCTGCCTGAGGGAATTACGCTGTTATTCTTCATTAAGGTCAAATTAAAGGTGATTTTAATTATGTGGTAATTACGGGTTCTACAAGACATAACTCATTATATCAAATTTTATATGTTAGTCTTAATCAGTGGTCTAATTACAGTAAATTTTGGTAAACGATCGCGATCGCTTTAACTTTAACATTGTGTAATTATCTTTGAGAATTTTAAATGAGTCTCCATCGATTTTTTTTTATTAATCCGCTCATGTTATAAAAAAAATTTTTTTGGCTACCTAATTTTTTTTTTAAATATTAAAACCAGTGTCCATTAGTTTTTTAAGATGTCTGCAGACAATTTTCATAAATCCCGTTATATATATAATACGTAAAAAAAACTACCTAATTTTGCCTTCCCCCTATTGACATTTCGGAAAATAGTAAAACACTTGCAGATTAAATTTATAAGAAGAGTATAGATAGAAAGTTCCATGCAAAGTTTCCTAGGATACAATACAGTAAAGGGGGTGATATTTCTATCACCTATCAATATATTTTCAAAGAGACTACATACATTCAAGTCTGTAGCACCATCCTTTGCAGGGTTATTAACTTTCCAAAAAAAAAAATTCATCTCCTTGGGATTCGAATTTTAAAAAAATCTGAATGTAGTATTGTCCATTTGTATGAGTACATAGCTACAGTAGTTTAGGCTGGGCGATAATGAGTAAATCAATCAATCAGTCAGGGCAAGCTTTTATATAAGTATATTATATATCGTTGGTTATTTCCTTTCTTCACTTGACTTTGGCAGGTCTACCTACTAACCTTTTTCTACCCTAGTCCTTTCCCAATTCCTTTCTATCCAACTTTTACACATTACATTCTTTCACTTTATAAGTATACCTTGTCATTGGCATAATTATGCACAAGCGTAGAAGACAATTTAATTGAAGAAGAAGTGTATATATTTATGATTTATGTAGATTTTTTTTTAGTATCGAACATTTGGCACCAGCACAGTTTTATTAATCTTGTAGCATTCTATAGATCTCCTACTACTACGAAAGCTACGAACGCTCTCTCGTAGTCGAAAGTCTTCTCTGTATACTGGAATCCTCGTGAAAATCCTCCTGTGAGTTCGAGTCTCCCTTTACAAAGAAAAAATAATACATAAGATTATTTTGTTAGTTTATATTTGTGTACCTACATCATGCTAAAAGTATAAAGAACTTTGTATTACTACATTGTTGCCAGAAATTCTTTTGTTAATATTATTTTTGTGAAGATATTGTATTTTTTGGTTACAGTATGTCTTTTCCACAGTGGCAAAATTTGGAGAACGCTTCAATTTATATTGTGTTACTAGATATAACTTATAAAGCGGTACCCTGTATTTATATAACGACATAATTTAATAATATAGTAATAGTGGTTGCGTCTTTGGTGTTGTATCCGGAGGTCGTGGGTTCGATTCCCACCCATGGCAAAAAATATTAGTACGTTTTTTCCTGTACAGTTTGTCATGGTCTGGGTGTTTATAAAATATAATATGTATTATATCGTTGCTTCTGGTACACATAGTACAAACCTAGAGCTTAGTTTGTGACCAGAGCAATATGTGTAATTTGTCCTAAAAGAAAAAAAAAAAAAAAAAAAAAAAAAAAAAAATTCATATGTAGTATCTTCTATATCTTTACATATAAAAAAAATGTTGTAAATGCAAAAAACCTGTACAAAATATGTATTTAATATTTTGATAAAAAAAAAGTAGAACTAAAATATGTATGTTCGTTCAGGCATCACTTAAAAACTACTGAACAGATTTGTATACAGTTAATTTTGATTAGCTATTAGCTCTGGGAATAAAATAGGGTATATTATATTTCGATATACCTACATGATGTTTACGTTGCCTAATGTATCTAATATCAATGCCACAGTGAAGATAGGTGGTACTGATTTGGAATTTGTTGACTCCACTGATTTTTTAGGGATCACAGTCGATTCAAAACTACAGTGGAAAGCTCACATTAATACTTTATCCAATAGATTGAGCTCTGCTGCATATGCAGTCAGAAAAATCAGACAATTAACTGATGTTGCAACAGCCAGACTAGTATACTTCGCCTATTTTCACAGTATAATGACATATGGTCTTATACCGTATTTGGGGATCTGCGGCAGATATTGATACTATGTTTATTCTACAGAAGAGGGCCATTCGGGCAATATATAACATGAAAGCTCGTGATTCTTTTCGAGAAATCTTTCCTATGATTGATGTACTGACACTACCATCTCAATATATTTATGAGAATGTATCGTACGTTAGGAAAAACTTAAATATATTTAGTAAAAATGGCGATAGACATAATTTAAAGTTAAGAAACATAGATAAAATCGATATACCAAAGTTTAGACTGCAATAAACTAATAAATGTTTAGACATTAACAGTATAAGGTTATTTAATAAATTACCTAAAAGCATTATAGATCTGAGTGAAATAAAGTTTAAGAATTGTATAAAACACCTATTAATCAATAAGGCTTACCTACTATAGTGTAAAATACTATTTTAACGATAAAGACGTCTGGAACCGTCCAGTAGCCCTAGTGTGAGTTTTTTTAACGTTTACTTTCGCGTTAACTATATCTCGTTAACATTTTGACCAATCACACGACCGCATTTCTAGTTCTCAACATTTCCGCTTGGAGCGCTGAACCATTTCCCAAAAAAATTTTAGTTAACTCAAACGCAAAGTAATAGTTAGAAAACTCACACTAGGGGTACTGATATGCAATTGAGGTCTCGCAACTAGTAAACAAATTGCTTATGTAGAATCTACCCTACACGGTAAAAACAGATTACTTGAAAATAAGACATGTTGCTTTATGTCAAAGAAAATTCATTAACTCCAAGTAAATGGTAATCTCCCTATAGCTGTTAGAGGATATTTTCTTCAAAATAGAAATAAAAAATCTTAAAATGGTTCATTTGTATCAAGAAAAACATATCACAGATCAAAAGAAAATATTTAAACTAAGATAGAATTTAATTGAATTGTCAAGAACAAATAGTCTTAATGTAAAATGTCCACTTTTTCCATAAAGATTAAAATGATACTTGGATTTAAAAAATATATTCTAAGATCAAGTAAAAAAAAAATTTGATAAAGAAAATATTATCATAGCATTAAGAAAAAATATTCTTCGAACAACGCGTTTTTTGTCACTACCAATACATAGGGCTCTTATGTTTAAATAATGATGTTCTTGATTAAAAATAAATTTAATTGTTTCGAGTAATTAATTATTTTGGTTGAAAAGTTGGCAGCGTGAAATAGAGTGATTTGTTTCTTTGATTAAGTTGATATTTAATTAATATTAATATTTTACAATCTACATTAAATATAGTGCTTTAAATGAAGAGTGATGTTGTGTTGTATGTAAACAGTAATGCTTAGTTGAAGAACATTTTCTTAACATTAGTAAGATTAAATATTCTTGAAGTAAGAATTATTTGTATTGGAATAATAACAGTAGGTACAGGGCTATATATATAATAAACAACTTGAATAATACAAAAGAGTTTTATTTAAAAAAATATCGTTTTAACATAACCTAGAAGTCTTAATACCAAAAGATAACTTAACAAAAAATTTGACACTTACACTAAATAATTTGGGCACTTGAAATAATTTGGATACTTCTATATCATTTTGTGAAATTAGAACTGTTTTTTTTTCATATTCAGCACCAGAGTCATTATTATCAATGCGGAGGAAACTAGAGTCACTAGTATTGGTTTCTGTTGATACCTAGAATTCATAAAATTTAAAATTATTTAAATGGGAGTTTATAAGGACTTAGTAAAAATATATAATATCCTATTGGAAAAAAAAAATACAATACAACTAATAAATTGTTACTTAATAAAAAGAGTAGTTTTATATTTCTAATAAAAAGTTGCATCAAATAATTTACACATACCTGTGCAATAACAATCTCTGATATTTTCTCTGTTAGAACCAATGTTAGGACATAGCTCCTTAAGGATTTCTCCATTTATTTTAGGAAACTGTTTCTCCATTTATTTTAGGAATTTAGTTATATTATTAGCTGTAAATAGAAACAAAAATATAAATGTTATTATATTAAATTGTTAATATAAATGTTATATTATTAATATAATTGTTAATATGTTGTATAAATGTCTCCATTTATTTTAGGAAACTGTTTCTCCATTTATTTTAGGAATTTAGTTATATTATTAGCTGTAAATAGAAACAAAAATATAAATGTTATTATATTAAATTGTTAATATAAATGTTATATTATTAATATAATTGTTAATATGTTGTATAAATGTTATTATAAATTTTAAATGACGCGGTGATAGTTAGCAAAGAAAAATAGTAGAGTCAAAGTAGGTAATATTATGGTTTGTTACTTACATATAAAAACGTCGGTTATATCTTGAGGAATTTTCCAAGAAGCTAACAGTTCGCTGATTGAATCCATTATAAGTAATATTTCGATTTATGCACAGCGAACAAATACATGGTAAATAGATAGAGCCTGTGCCTAAAATTTGGCTGGTCCACCACAAAATACACCGCGCGAGCGCATAAACTAATAAATACAAACGATTGGTTTATGATCGCGTGCCTTTTCGATCCGAACATACGAATATACGTTGGCATCTGTGGCCCTAGTGTGAGCTTTTTTAACGTTTACTTTCGCGTTAACTATACTACCGCGTTAACATTTTGACCAATCACACGACCGCATTTATAGTTCTCAAAATTTCCGCTTGGAGCGCTGAACTTTTTCCCATACAAATTTTAGTTAACTCTAACGGAAAGTAATAGTTAGAAAACTCACACTAGGGGTACTGATGGGATTATCAGATGCCAACGTATATTATTAAAATTAGTATTTTTTATCATTAAATTAATAATTTCATTCTTAGTTCAAGAAAATATTTTCTGGCAAATATTGCATCTAGATCGAAGATTTTTTTTATTAGTTTTGAGATATTTTAATTAATAATAATAATAATAATAATAAATAATAAATAATTTATTAAGGTTCAACAGAAACAGCCTTACAATATATGAGGAAGAAAAAGAAGTTTTTTTTTTTTGTTCTTTAGTTAGGTAGTAGGCTGAACACGAATGCCGCGCCAACCACTGCACTAGGCAAGCCTGTGTCGCAGATGGTGGCGAGTGTGCGCGTGATGGTAATATGTTTATTATATAATGTTAAATATATCAGAGTTAAAAATAAAACATAGTTAAATTAAGAAAATTGGAGTGACCATTGTTTAGTATTTATATAATTATTTAGAAAATATGTGTGATTAGTGTGTAACTAATGCAAGTACAGCTATTAATTGAATTTTATCGTGGAGTACCTACACAGTTATCATAGTTATTAATACCAGTATATTACTATAGTTTTAACAATTATGATACTGTATTGAGGGTCGCCTCACACTCCTCATAGTCGAGAGATAGAAGCCAGACTTTTGTTATCTTTTTTAGTTTATAGTTGGTGAGGTTATTAATTTTAAGTAGTTTATTCACTTTATTATATACCCAGGGACCCATGTAGTAGTATTGTCGCCGCGCAAATGTAGTCCTAATTTGAGATACTTTGAAGACATCCTCATGCCTAGTTCGAAAATGTCGATCGACATTTAGTGATATATGCGGATGGTTACATTCTCGGGTGTATTGATGCAGGTTTGTTAATAGCGTCAGTATATATTCCTTGCGAACTGATAATATATTCCATTTGTTATAGAGTTCAGTAGTGGGGTAGGTTCTAGGTAGAAAGGCCATTACCTTCAATACTGCTCTTTGTGATCTTTCGAGATATATTAAACGTGATTTAACAGCAGAACCCCACGTTGTGATGCAATAACTAATAATGGAATGACAGAGGGCGCTGTAGATATTCTTTAGCAAGCTTATGTCGGCTACATATCTAAGGTGTCTAAAGGTGTATAAAAGTTTACGAATTCTTCCTGTCACGGCCTGGAGGTGATGTGTCCAAGATAGTCTATCGTCAATGGTGAGACCCAAGTATTTTATCACTGTTACTTGATTAAGTTGCATACAGGCGCAAGACCGTGCAACCCCATATGTGCAATTAGAGCCATGTAACCTAATTAATACTTTTTGATTAGAAACAGTCTTATCGACAATACTGAAACACATAAATTTGGTTTTATCTGCATTTAGTGTAAGCAGATTGCTTTCAAGCCAAGACGACACCACCTTCATTCCGGTTTCAGTTGATTTCTGGACATCATCCCAAGTGACCCCTTTAAACACAATAGCCGTATCATCTGCAAATGATACTATTCGAGCTTTTGGGATATTCAGCCTTGTTAGTCCGTCTATGTATACCAAGAAGAGCTTTGGTCCCAGGATGCTACCTTGAGGGACGCCAAACAGAATGGGAAGGTCTTCGCTGCTATTTTTATTAATGCTCACGTGTTGAATTCGGTTAGAAAGATAGCTTTTAAACCATGCAAGTGCTACGCCTCTAATGCCTATGTTGTTTAGTTTTTGTAGAAGTATAGGAATAGATACCGTGTCGAACGCTTTCGCGAGATCTAAAAATACTGCCAAGCTTCGACACCCTTCATCTAGAGACGATGATACTTCAGACAACAGGTAGTTAACAGCATCATTGGTTGAGCGTTTCTCTCTAAAACCGAATTGGGTTTCCGATAGATGGTGCCCATCTGTCAAGTATTTAGTAAGTCTGTTGTTCACAGCCTTTTCGAGAATTTTAGAAATAGTGCTTAAAAGTGATATGGGTCTGTAGTTCGTTGGAGATTTTTTGTCACCACTTTTGAAAATTGGACTGACTACGGCTTTTTTGAAGGTGTCGGGAAAGATGCCACCTTCAAGGCTAAGGTTGCAGATATGCGTAATTGCGTCACAAACGAACTCACTTAGGGATTTAAGTAGTCTTGGGCCAATACCATCATGTCCGGGAGCACTATCTGTTTTTAGCTGTCTGATATACTTCTTTATTTCAAATGTGGTCACAGGTTGCATGTAAAAGGAATCCACTGGGCTACTTGTATCAACAATTTCAGAAGCCAGTTGTGTTTCTGTTTTGTTAATTTTGTCTAGTATGTTTTTAGCTAAAGTATGGCCCACTGACACAAAATAGTTGTTTACCTTCGACAGTGAATGGGCTTCATTATCATCTCCTTCTAGTAAATCAATAGGGGAAAATTTCTGGACCTTTTGATTAGTTATGTTTTTAATTGTGTTCCATGTCCTTTTAGGATCATGAATGTTCTTTTTAAGCTCTTGTCGTTGGTATTCAAATTTATGGTATGCTGATTTGATTATAGAATGGCAAATAAGTCTGTATTTGGTATACTTTGCTTTAAGTAATTCATTATTGGGATCATTCTTGACTTTCATATGCATTTTATCTCGTCTTCTAATTGAACGAATCAGCCCTTGTGTAATCCAGGGCTTTCGGATCACTTTTGAATTAGGTATCGTGTAAGTGTTGGAGCTAGAAATTTGTTATTGTGTTAATTAGTTCGTTGGTGGCTATGTTTATATCTTTTTCTTTTGTTATTTGTTTCCAATTGACACTATTTGCTAATTCAATTAGTGTCCGAAAATTTGTTTTCGTTACCGTTTTTGTGTAGTTTTTATTTTTTAAACTTGTAGTGTTATTAGGTATAAATGTAATAATAGAAGAGTGATCCGTGATCGTGGTTTGTACAATTAGTACTTTAGTGTTATCAATAGATCTAGTCATAATATGGTCAAGACATCCCTTTCCACGAGTTGGCTTGGTGTTTTTTGGTATAAGGCCATGCGAAGCAATCAGATCAAGATAAGTGTTTGATCGGGGGTCATTGCAGTTTTCTGAGATATCTATATTCAGGTCACCAGTCAGAATTATTTTTGAATTGTGTTTATGTTCCTCGAGTATCTTATCAAGTGATTGTGAAAATTTTGTTATTGTGGGGACGCTTGGAGTTCTGTATAGACCGATGACTTTAATCGAGCCGCCCACGTCAGCCAGTAGACCACTGCAATCTGATAATATTAGTTCGTTTACCACAGCCGGGATGCCATTTCTAATAAACATGATGACTCCATCGGCTTGGTTGCAGTGCGTCGATGTATGGTACGCCGTGTAGCCGTCTAACTGAGGAATATTAGAGCAGCACTCTAGCCAGCACTCCGTTAGAACCACAAGGTCAACTATGAAATTAAGCTGTGACAAAAATATCTCGAGGTCAGCGAAGTTGCGGCTAATACTACGAATATTTTGTGTTAACAATATTAATTTGTTGTTAATATTTGCACGATTAAAAAAAATAGTTTTTGAGGGATCATCCAAGACAAAACTATTAGGATTTGACGAACTATCAAGGTCCTGTGTGAATCCCAAAAAGTCAAGGCCTTCTGTACATATGGGTAGTTAATTTGACAAAATTGTTGACTGGGATAAATATTTCAATAGAATGGTCTCTGTGTATAATAGTATATGAAAGCAAGAGTAAATAAATTATTTTTTTCTGAGCTGCTTTTAGTTCTGTTGTGTTGGGTACAGATGTTTGTGTGGGTTGGTTAGATAAAATGATTTTTGAATTATTAGGAATATAAAGCTGGAGGTATATAGATACATAGATTGTTGAATAGTATAATATAATTTTGTAAAATGCAGAGACTTCAAGTCAGGTGGTTACGGTTTCTAGGTGCTCTGGAGATTTCACATCAGAGCAGGAATAGTTTGTGTTGTCTATTTTTTGAAGGTTAGATAGTGCTTGGATATTTTTTATACGCATAGCTGGGGACATCGGGTTTTTTTTAATAAAAACCTTGCCCCAGGCTGTCCAACAATACATATAGTTATGCTCTTTTTTAAATTCCCTGGTTTTGTAGAAGGTGAGTTTGGCCCTAGGTGTAAGCAGTTCAGATATGTATATGAATTGTTTGGTATTAAAGTTGTCGAATATTTCCGTGTTCAGCCTATTACCTTTGTTTTTGATGTTGTAGTTTTTCAGGGTCTTCAAAAATTTCGTCTTGTCGGTTATATTGTTAAAATTGACAATTATATGTTGTGTAGCCTCTGTCTTGGCTGGTTTCCGAAAAATATTTGTAACATTACTCATGTCCACCGGTGCTTGTACTGTGTTGCAGATAGTGCTGAATATTTTAGTGAGATTTTCATTATTAGTTGGGATTATGTTGCGTATTTCCAATGATAACTGAGTTTGCTGACGTTTTTGGTCATCTGATTCGTCTTCTAGCTGTTCTATTCGTTCTTTTAGTATTATATTTTCTTCTTTTAACAATTTAATTGCTGAGATTTTTCCCTCTAGTTTTTGTGTGTTTGCCTCTAGTATATCAAATTTTCCCGTAATAAATTCAATGCTTTGCTCTATTTCTTTGTGCTTTTGGTTAATTATTTGTTGTTCTTTAATTATAGAGTTTAGTTTTGTTTGTTGTTCTTTGCGCATGTTGTCTATGTTTTTTAAAATGTCTTTCTTAAATTGATCTAATTTGTATTCAATCATCTGTTGATATTTATCGAAACACTTGTCTAACTGAGTGGAACTTTGCTCGTCGGGAGTAGAAGATTCGTCCGTCAAGTTTTTTACTGGAGTTTCGTTATTGTTTCCTCCCCTCTTACTAGTTGCCTTGCAGGACGGGCACTTCCAATTCATCTTGTATGGATTTGAAAATTTTGCATATTTTTCAGTAGGAATGTTTAGGCACTGAATATGATAGATTTTACAGCATTTGCAACATTTCAGAAACTCTTTAGTAGTTACAAAGTTTTCACAGGCTCCACATTTTTCTTCCATGTTAAAAACTTAGGTCTTGCTATGGTGACGCAAACGGTACACCTCTAAAGTTGTCTCGCAGAGGTGACAGGCACACTGGAATGATGACGCTCTCAATACGTTGTCACGCAGTGTCGATGCTTATCCGGTATGGTCATGCAGTTGTGATGAACACTAGACGACCCACCGCACTCTTGATTGGTCGATTCAAATGACGCGCCTCGGTAAGGTAGGTAAGGCTTGATCCGTGGTCTCGCGACCTACTGCGCTCCTTATTGGTCGATTCAAAAGTCGCGCCTCGACACTGCCGACGCGTTTTATGAAGTGATATGTGTTATTCAATTACCACGACACTTATTTCAAACTCGTGTTTATTGTTATTAAATTAATTATAGTTAATGATTAATTACTTAATTGTAATAAAAAATACTTTGTTGGTTGAAATAAAATTTTATGATAAGTTTAAGATATATTTTCTCAAACTCAGTAATATTTTGAGAAAAAAAAATCTTAAAACGAGTTTAGTAGTATTTTAAAAGTAAAAATATTGTATCAATTCTAGTAAATTTATTTTCAGTTTGACAAAATATTCCAAGATAATGCTAATTTTTATTTTAAGAAATCCTTTTTACCTGTGTAGTTTAGTAGGTATGTAATGTCCGATATTGTAATAATTTTATATTACATAATTTATTTTCATTACATTATGTAAATTTTGTCTTTGGATAAGGTAATCATTGATGATTACCTACTTATTTATACTTAATTTATACTAATAGTATACTGTGTAGTTCTGTACATTGGTACAGTAACAAATAATCTGCCATAGGGTGTTCTACGCATGCTGATCAGTGGGGTGCATTTTGAGTATGCTACTATATATATTTATTTATTTAAAATTCTTTATTACACAAAAATTTACATAATCGAGTTTAATGCCTTAGGCATTTTCTACCAGCTAACCTTTGAGAGAGTGAAATATATTTATATTGACTTATGCTATATAGCATAAGTTCAATAACATCAGACCTTCCCCATTTTTTTTTTATTATTATTTATATTATAGACACAACATAAAATTGTTGCCACTGTTAAAATAAGAACACCCAGTATAAAACGTAATCTTTAACATTCCGGTGTGACCCTTATTAAGACCCACAAAATCCAGGGTTTATTAAAACTTTGCGTTTTTACGGTAAAATACACGTGTGCGGAATAAGGCAAAGTGATTAAAACTCTGGACCCTTGTCTTATGTCAGACCTTTACTATCCCTAGAGACCGGTACTACAACTTTTTTTTTAAAACCGCCTATTTTTCGTTACACCAGGTTTTGTTATGAAGATAAATTTATATTTTATGTTTTTAGGTACCTACAAATTTAATGTTGTAGGTCACTTTTTGACTGATTGACGTTAGTCTGTCTGATAGTGTTTAATAAAACCAATTAAGATACAAAATTAAAATTAAAAAACAAAACGTCCAAGAGGATTTAGAGGAAATAGTGATTTTAAAACGAAAAATATTATTTCAGTAAACGTAAAAATTTGGAATAAATTGGAGTACCAAGTACCAAGTATTTAAAAAAATGCTTCCCGTGGGAAAATTGGGGGAACGTTTTAATTCACAATTAAATTACACCCTATTTATATAATTTTAAGTTCATTAGTTTTTTGAGTTATTTACGAAAGAATTATTCTTTTGCTTCTACTGTACGGAGCCCTAATTGCTCAAATATCTTTCACATTTGGCAATTTTACGATCTTCAAAAGTAGGAGATATATAATTCGACCGTATATCTGTTTTAATAACATGCACACGAAGTTGAAAGCAAAGCAAATAAAATCAAAAAAACTTTACGCCAAAACGTAAAGAAAATTTGTAGGCATGTGACTTTGTATCTACCTGGTGGTGTGCAGACCTACAAAGTCCATAATATTAGCACCTGCTAATAAAAAATATATACTAAGAATAATCTAGGTAATAACTCACTAATTAAACACCTTTTAGTTCACACACCATGCTCGCCGATGATACTTTTCAGAATCATCGACCAAGTGGCGAACTTGTCGCGGTGCTTACTATAGTACTGTAGGTAACATAAAATAAATATAATATTATAATAGTATTTAGTTTCAATAAACTCCTGAAATCATTTAAAAAATGAGCAAGGAAGCAACAGTTTTATTGCAGACCTTTTGAATCAGGCGTTTACAATTAATATTATTAAAATACTCTTATTTACATATGTTTTATGATTTAACTTACTATCATATAGTATGAAGTGCTAATGTTTGCCAAAAAAGCACACTATTGGTAAAATTGGACGTCGCGTACTAAATTTGATTACTTAATAAATTGGGGTCAGTTATGTAGAGTACTACTCTTACTAATGTAGTAAACTACGTACTACTGTAGTTTACTACATTAAAAGTTGGCCATTACTATCACTTAATATATAATATTACCTAACAGTACCAATGCCAAATAATATATAAAATTACTACGCACATACGAAAATATCGCCATCAACTATACTTAACGTTAACTTAGAAATTTGTTATTTACTTATTAAATAAAATCTTTTAATCCTATTCATTTTAATTAAAAAACAAACAATAGTTAATTAAAAGTCTCAGATCACAGAAAGGAGAAACGCCATAAAAAATAAAACAAGCAAAAGTCTTGTCTGTGAAGTTGTTGAATCCGCAACAAACTTCTGAAACTTTTACGCTAAATGTCAAACACAGAAGTTCCAACAAGATAGAATGAACCCGGGATAAAATAAAATGGTACATATTTAAAAGAAAATACCAAATTAGGTATTAGGCACGAGTATATACTCGTATCAAGCCGCTTCTATTCGCTCATGTAAGTATACTAAAATATATATATATATTGTTTTAAGAACTTTCAGCTAAGCGTAAAACTTTAAATAACTCTATGTAAATCGGTCCGGTACTTTTAAACTAATGCGAGATTTAACTAACAGATTATATCCAATCTGTTAGCATATTATTGTATATATTACATGATTAGACATAAAACATAGATATATTCAAATTGATTGTTATTAGTGGTTTATGTGCATTGTAACTAAGAAGCCAGTTTCCCACAACACAGGGAAACCTAAAGTGGGAACTACGCGCTAAAATTATTTGTAACTTTTCTCTGAAATAAACAATTTTATTTTATTCTTATTTATTATTATGAGTCGAACTCTTCTTTTTTTATAAAATCAATAAAGAATATAAGTATAGTGTTTTAATGTAGATTCCGAAATTATTGACTAAAATAAGAAACCCATTTCTTGAATAGAAGCTATAAGTGTCGTCATACGAGTACAACTCATTATTTCTATAATTTCTATCTCAAAAACTGTTTGTTTGTAAATCATCTTTATTAAAGGTAACATACGTAACTATAATACAATGCTAACAAAATACATAATCCAATTACCTATAATTTGCAATTATGCACATATTAATAATGATAATATTAACAAAAATTAACCGATAAAATTATAACTTAAAAAAATAAGTAAAAGTAGGTAACAATTAAAACTCATTCTAAAATCATCATGCCAGCCTTTCTTTGCGCGTCCACTGCTGGACATAAGCCTCCCCCAAGATCCATCGGCTTCCCGCGACCTTTTTCAGGTCGTCGGGCCATCTTGTGGGGGGCCTGCCTCTGCTGCGTCCTCCAGCACGCGGTCGCCACTCGAGAACCTTAATACCCCAACGGCCGTCCGTTCTGCGAGCTATGTGGCCTGCCCACTGCCACTTAAGTTTGGCGATTCTGGAGGCTATGTCGGTTACTTTGGTCCTTTTGCGGATCCCGCAAGGAAACGCCGAGCATAGCGCGCTCCATCGCCCTTTGTGTGACTGTGAGCTTTTTCATGAGGCCCATAGTAAGCGACCACGTCTCTGATCCGTAAGTTATCACTGGCAACACACACTGCTCGAACACCTTATTTTTAAACACTGCGGTATTTGGGACGAGAAGATATTACGTAGCCTCCCGAATGCTGCCCAGCCGAGTTGGATTCGACGAGAGATCTCTTTCTCGAAGTTGGATTTACCTATTTGGATTGACTGTCCTAGGTATATATAATTGTCAACAACTTCGAGTGCGGAGCTTCCTATTTTTACAGGAGTGGGTATAACATGGGCGTTCGACATGACTTTGGTCTTATCCATGTTCATCTTTAGGCCCACTTTTTTAGAAGCCCCACTGAGATCATTGAGCATTATGCCGAGGTCCTCCAGGGTTTCAGCCATGACTACGATATCATCGGCAAATCGAAGGTTAGTGACGTACTCGCCATTAATGTTGATGCCAAATCTTCTCCAGTCCAAGAGTTTGAAGACATCCTCCAATGCCGCAGTAAAAAGTTTCGGGGAGATTACGTCTCCCTGTCTCACTCCTCGCTGTAGCTGGATGGGTCTGGTCTTGGAGGCGAACTGACATGGTGGCGTTTTTGTACAAACACTTTAATACTTCGATATAGCGGTAGTCAATTTGGCACCGCTGGAGTGACTGAAGCATGCAACATGGGCGAATGTTTCTATCGAATCGAAGGCTTTCTCATAGTCCACGAAAGCTAGACACAGGGGCTGATTATATTCATCGGTTTTTTGTATAAGCTGCCTCAATGTGTGGATGTAGTCTATGGTACTATAGCCTTTTCGGAATCCGGCTTGTTCGGGAGGCTGGAAGTCGTCAAGCCTACGTGAGAGACGATTCGTGATGACCCTCGAAAACAGTTTATAGACATGACTCAGAAGCGAGATGGGTCTGTAGTTCTTCAAAAAGGTTTTGTCACCCTTTTTGAAGAAGAGTACCACCACGCTTCTGTGCCATGCCTTAGGTGTTTTGCCCTCGAGGATGACGGAATTAAATAGCTTCTGGAGAGCCATCAGCAAAGGTTTGCCATCAGCTTTCAGGAGCTCAGACGTGATTCCGTCATCACCCGGTGCCTTGTTGTTTTTTAACTGTTTGAGAGCCATCCTAATCTCATACAGGCTGACTTCCGGGATATCTTCGGTATAGTGTCGGGTTAACCTGGCTCTTGGATCATTTTCCAGGTTTTTGACAGGAGGCCGTGTTGTTGTATACAACTGTCCATAGAACCTTTCGATCTCCACCATAATCTCTGGTTTGGAGGCGACAACTCTGCCGTACTCGGTCTTCAGCTTCGTTAATTGACTCTGGCCGAGAGACAGATCTCTTGCGAATACTTTAGAGTCTTTGTTTTGCTCAATGGCATCTTTAATACGATCTGTATTAAATTGCCGTATGTCGCGAGTCAAGAACTTTGAGATCTGTCTGTTGAGAAATCTTACATTAGAAGCGTCAGACGAAGACTGCATGGTCATCCCGCGTCTCTCTTCCATGAGCTTTAAAGTATGGTCAGAGATCTTTCTAGCTCCTTTGTTAGATCGGATCTTAAAAAACTTTGATCCGACCTGGTGGACAGTTTCCACAACCCTGTCATTATATTCGTCCACATCTATGTACTCGCATAGGCATTCGAAGCGGTTTTTTAATTCCAGCTGAAAGCGCTCGGGGTTTTGGGTGTTAATAGATGCCGGCCGGAGCGTAAACTTCATTAATCGTGACCTTTCAAGCTTTGTATTGATATTCAATGTGCCTCTTACCAAACGGTGATCGCTCCCGGTTTTCACCTCATTGATCACTGAGACATCATTGAATATTTGCTTTCTGGTCGACAAGATGAAATCTATCTCATTTTTGGTGGCACCGTTAGGGCTTATCCAAGTCCACTTGCGTTGTGGTTTTTTCTTGAAAAAGGAGTTCATCAAATACAGTCCCTCCTTTTCCATGAAGTTCGCAAGCATCTGACCTCGTGGATTTCTACTGCCTGTACCAAATTGCCCCACTCTCAGTTCGGTTTCGCTTCGTTTGCCTATCTTCGCGTTAAAGTCTCCCATGACAACAGTGTAATGAGATTTGAAGCTACGCATGACTCTACTGATGTCCTCATACATGGCTTCTACCTCGTCGTCGGGGTGTGTCGATGTCGGGGCGTATACCTGTATGACCTTCAGCGAATATCGCTTGGTTATTCTGAGTATAAGGTAAGCCACCCTTGTCGACACACTCTCGATTTTAACAACGTTGTTCACGAGAGACCTGTGGACGATGAACCCGACACCACCTTGAGACGGTTGGTCGCCCTTCCGGAAATAGAGCAGGTTACCGGATTTCAGGATTATCGAGCCTTCACCTTCTCTTCGGACTTCAGATAATCCAATAACATCCCAGTGTAACCTGCTCAATACTTCCTCTAGTTCGACCACCCTCTCGTCAGTCCGCAGTGTCCGTGTGTTGTATGTTGCCAGGGCCAGTGTTCGTTTGTTGTGGTAGTTTGGGCTCCGCCGGAGATTCTTCGCACCCCTTGCCCCGCTGTAATCATGGCTGCTACCATAGCCAGGAACAGCGGGGCCGCCGGGTACTAGGGGCCGATTTTTATTATTGTCGTTCATGTTGGGGGGGGCGGGGGGGGGATGCCATAATCGTCACGCTTGGCAAGCGGGTTGGGGATCACAGTGGGTCGAAAGTTTTACTACGGTGCGCTGCTGCCCGTACCGTATTATTATTTCTTCCGACCATGATTTGGATGGTTTGACCGCCATCGTTCGGTTGACTGATTGCGCAAAAGCGGGCGGTGGGGTCGTCACGTCCCTAAGCCTATATTCTATATTCTAAAATAATAATATAAATAATACTATTTTCTATATTCTAAAATAATAATATAAATAATACTATTTACCTACGTACGAGTATTTTATAAGCCTACATTACCAACGCCAAACAAGGCCATGTTTTGAAAATATTAAGAAGCCAGGAAATGGAACTCGGAACGTCTAAAAACGTCTAAATGTTGTTTTCGTGATATATGAGCACAGAGTGTGTATTAGAGTTAGTTTTTTTTTAAAGAATGTGGGAGGTGTAATTAGCTTTTGAAAATATAACAAAAGTTTAATTAAACTTTAGTTGTCATTTCAAAACTTAATTATTTTTTTTATAAGTAAATTATCTAATTAGGATCGAGTAAGTAAAATCTACACCTACATTTTTTGTATTTCAAATAAAAAAAAATCAAAACAAAAGAGCTTTTTACATAATTTGTTCCTTCATGTTTAATACTAAATAATCGATTTTTGTTATACATATAAAATATTCTTATTTATAAGAGTTTATCTGTAGCGAATAGATCGCTTATCGCTGCAATTACATGATAGCGAATTCATATGCGCCTTAAAACTTACCTAGTTGGAATCCACTAGTAGGTAGAAGCTGTCTAAAAAATGAGATTAAACATAAATAGTAATAAAAAATAAATTGAGTTTTTGATCACTTTATTAGACAATTTAATAATTGTCTTTATCATGTTATACAATTCTAGCTTCATATTAATTCTGCGATGCTGGAGTCAACAGAAAGTAAAACTGTTAATTCGTTGTCAAAGTTTTTTAGTGAAGATCTGCGGATAAGTTACAAATGTCAGATTCAGAACAAGAACTGATAGATACGAAAAATACTTGATAGGTACTTACTGTAAAATCGCAACTTATAGATCTTTAGATCTTAAGAATGTCTTAGGGTAGTTTATAGTTTTTTTTTATAAGAAAAGAATATATATTTTCTATAAAAATATATATTAAAAATCGACAAGATTTTAACAAGGTCTCGTTACGATGTCAAGTGACCTAGTTATGTTTCGGTTTTAGTCTGTGGGTTCACCGATTTTCAGGAGATTACCGCATCGATTTATTGTCGAGGTGGTAGTCTCCTTACAGGGTGCGGTTTCGAAATGGGTTCAATTTACGAAAAGGCAGCAAAGTATATTAAAATACACTCTTAATGCAATTTGTCGCCACCCATTTAGTAATCGCATAATTTAGCCGGCATAATGGGAGCGAGCAATTTTTATTATTATTGATCGACCCCATTCGTGGACGTTGTAGGTCTGCTTACTTTCAGGCCACAGGCCGAGCTCCAATAAAAAAGGTAATTCTAATATATTTTATATATCTAATAATATAATGAAGAAGTAGTTTCTTTGTTTGTTTGGTTTAACGCCTATCTCACAAACTACTAGTTCGAATTGAAAAAACAGTTTAGTGTTAAATAGCCCATTTATCAAAAAAAAAGGTTATAGCGTAGCGTGATGTTCACGTTACGACCAATAGGAGCGGAGTATCATTGGAAAATGTTGCAGCTTCCGTTGCGTGCGCATGCTGCATATACACATTTAAAGTTACGCAGACGAAGTTGCGCTAGTACTTTATAAAGATATCTCTGATTTTTATTATTTAATTTCCTAATCTAAAGGGGAAAGAAACTGATAATAGCATTTTTATAGCGCCGTATTTAAAGTATTTCAGTCATTTTATAAAAGTACTATTGAAAATAAAGCGCTGGAATCCAGCAACAAGTTATATAGCGAAATTCGTTCACAAATCTCGTCAATTAACTTAACGAACGCACAATCCTCAGAGGGGTCGAATTTTAACGCTTTACACAAATTCCTTGAAATACGAACGTCTTTAGATTCGCAATAGATGTCTTTATGAATTACAATTTTAAATACTTTACTAATTTTTATTTTGCTTACCTTTGGTTTTTGATGATTTCTCTATGTTTCATTTTCGTGCAGGGTGTCGATGTATTTAAGAATTTGACGATATACGATATTTAAGATGTATGAGTATTTATTTACATAATCATTTTTTTTGTTATAATTAATAAATATAATTATTAAATAGGTATCAATATTGTAAATTTGTTGGAAATTATAACTAGTTCCTGTAAGAACGAAACCTAGCATATATACTTTCTATATTATAGGTTTTTTTTTATGCATAAACATAATATAATTTCTGTCTCAAATAAATTTTATTTTATTTATCTATGAAAAATATTTAAACCAGGGGAAGGGTTTTTTGTTTCCACTAAAACAAAACCCTTCCGCTGGGTTCTCCAAGGCCGTCGGATTATTTTGCCTGAAAATTCGTTTCGGGGGAGTAAAACTTACTCGCCGTGCATGATTTTTTTTTCTACTTATTTACAATTCTGCATGTCTCTTCTATTTGTCGTTAATAAATAAAAAATCACACAGAGTGAATAAAGAATGAACAATTTAATTTTTTGACCTAAGTTAATAGTTATTTCAGGTACCTAATTTAACCTTTTCTAATTTCCCCCTGCATATCGTTCCTAATTATAAATTTTACAATAAAATGACTCTATTTAAGAAAAGTGTTAATAAATCACTTTAAATTTTCCAAGACTTTAGCTAGACAAAGAGCTATTAAAATATAACATTATCTGTTAAAACATAGTCCAAAACGTCACACATAATTTGTTTTTTATTTATTTAAAATTCTTTATTGCACAAAATTGCACATTAGCGAGCTTAATGCCTTAGGCATTTCTTTTATTTTTGGTGTAGAGTTATTGAAATTGATAAAATATATTAAACCAAGTTATAAGTATCGGCAATGTTTTTGGTGGCATTGAGTCTCACTTGGAGCATGCGGACGGCACGTGGAGGGATAATAAGGGGCGAACAATATAGCAAGGTGTTCCCAATGTCCAGCCGTTCTCAATTACCCTACTCTCCCCGAAATTATTGTAAAAATAGGAAATATTATAATTTGTAATCTTTATAAATACAATTACAAAGCAATATAGTAATGTCGACTTGGTTTTTCAGACGTTATAATTACACGTTATACCATATTTCTCAATATTTCGGTTATACAAAACAAATATATTTAAACTACTTAAGCTACATTAAAAATAACATATAATTCAACATATACCTACGTTATAGTTTTTTTTTGTAGACCCACCCTTCATACAAAACACGATATTTTTTAATCTTATACCTACTTTAAATGAAAGATTCTTTACTTATTTATTAAAATTCATGGTTTAGGACGTTTATTCAATTCTTATTTATAACCCTTTTTGGCGGATTAATTCCCGGTTAAGAAAAATGAATTTTCAAAATTATTTAAATGTGTTTGAAAATGTCTTTTCAAAAATAAGATAAGAGTTTCTATTATATAAGAATTGTTATGTTCAGTTTTAAATGCACTTCCAATTAATTTAATTAATTATAAAGCTTATTTTATGTTACTATGAAAATATATATGTAAAGGTTTTATTAAAGTACATATTTTTTTGTATTCATACAAAAAATATGCACCTGAAGAAAAATAAATCGCCAGAGATCTCTATCGCTTTCTATATGAAAGGAGATCGTTTTTTTTATATGACGGATGGTCCCACAAAAAACGTGTATTGTTGATATATAATTTATTTTAAACTCCAAACTATGTATATTGAGCAGTGTATATGTTTGTTTTGTCTAACCGAAATATTGAGAAATATGGCATCACGTTTAATTATTTCTGGCTAAAAAATAAAATGGCTATAATGCTCTCTATTGCTTTGTAAATGGAATTATAGCGCCTAAACGTCCATATTTTTACCATAAAGTAGAAGTCAAATTATATGTTATTACAAATAATTTAGAATTCCGGTTAGACTTTACTAAGATACTTTGTAATTTATATTAATAAATCGGGACAAATTTTTCAAGGTATATTTCGGCAACATACAATAAAAATTTTGGAGCCCAAAAAGAAAAGTCTCCTTTTACCTACATAATACATTATAATAATAATAATAATAATATGTAGGACAATTTACACATATTGCTTTGGTCACAAACTAAGCTCTAGGCTTGTACTATGTGTACCAGAAATAACGTTATAATACATATTATATTTTTATAAACACCCAGACCATGACAAACTGTACAGATAAAACGTACTTTTTTTTTTTTTTTTTTTGCCATTGGTGGGAATCGAATCCACGACCTCCGGATACAACGCCAAAGGCACAACCACTAGTCTACGGAGGCTAAGTTTTATCATTTTTATTATATTTGTATAAACAACCGGACCCATACTAACTGTAGGTACAGCAAATTTGTTTTGATACAGATAAAAGACAAACACATACATGTATAGTATATACATGGTGACTTTGAAAGGATGTACTTTTGGCTTATACGAGGTTCTGCTGATCAAATCAAACAACTTTTCCCATGGAACCATGTGACGGAAATAATAAAAAAATGCATTCTCCGTACAAACTACATACATACATACATATCATCACGGGTGCCTTACGGCGCCCGAGACCGCCTAGATGGCCCAGGGTACCCAGCGGAGGGGTTTTAATCCCACCTCGTCGTAACCGATGGTATGAGTCTACACCGAACCAGTGGCTAGCACGTCACGATGTTTTGAATAGACTCAATAACCCATCTATAAACAGCCCCATAAGCTGGTACAGTGAAACCGGGACCGACAGCTTCACGTGCTCTCCGAAGCACCATAGCGGTGTTGTCAAACAAATGTACATAGTTTTATAAAACTCAATGGTACACACCTGGATTTGAACCAGGGACCCAAGTGTTAAAATGACCAATTTATATGGGGAAGTCAATTTTTTTTTTCATTTGCTACACAAGATTCCATGAAAAAAGTTGATTTGATCAGCAGAACCACATATTAGCCCAAAGTACATCCTTTTAAATTCACCCTGTACATACTCGTATACCATAATGTAGAAGTTAAATATTATTTAAAATAATTTATGCTTCCAGTAAGAATTTACTATAATTAATTGTAGTTTATATTTAAAATTTGGCGATATTTTTATATCATCCATATTACGTTGAAAATAATGGGGCTCAAAAAATTCACTCCTTTATAATAATATAAATTATATTACTGAAAGGTATAAACTATGTATACGTAAGTAAGTATAATAATATATTGTGTTTTAGTCTTTTTGACTTTTAAGTAACCTTGCCACCTTAAAAATCTCAAGATAAAAAGAAATTCTTGGATACAAAACCTCTTGTTCATGGAAAAAAACATGGTAAACATAAAAAAAAAAAAATTGGTTTCCAATTATTTTTTTTTTTTATTATTCAAGAATAATAAATAAAACCTTGAACAAACGAAAAAAAAAAACATTATTTTGGGTACTTTCCCAGCACCTCAAATTTTGTTATACGGTTGAATTTTTCAAGTGTACAAGGAATAGCGAAACATACTCAAAGGAGTCTCGGGACAATTTTGATAAAAACTAAAACTGCATCATTATATTTTTGAAAATTTTATTAATATTAAATGAATAAAGTGCTAATTGTTAAGAAAATATTTTTAAGACAACTAATAAATTGTTCCAAATTATAGCCATTACTTTCAATAATACCTGAATTCGTATTTTCTTACTTTTATTTAAAAAAATATGATTTTGTTTTGTTTTACTGAAGTACGGCATATGACTTTGCATCAACCTATAGGTAAGCAGACCTACAAAATCCATGAATAGGGTCGATCAAATTATTGTTGTTTAACAGCATAGATCGTTCTACTATGCCGGCTATTAGATGCGCTTACGAAACGGACGGCGATAAAGACAAATTCGCATTCGTAATCAAAATCGACCCCGAGACACCTTTGAGCATTTTTTTATATTTCTTGTAGTATAGGATTTGGCCTTGAAGGCACATTTGAAAAATTCACCCTGTAAATAATATGGATAAACTGTTATATATTGTAAATACGGTAAGTATGATTTTTCACTTGTAGAAAATATTTCCTTAATAAATCTTACATTTTTGTTTAACTAATTCAATATTGTTAAAAACATTGCCTTGTATTTTATCCTTCGCTAAAGGATTCCTTTTTATCCACGCTCGATAACGCTTTCTTACCGATGAGATTTAAAAATATTGCAAATTTTAGCTTCCCCGAAACAATAAATTGGTCATTTTAACTTTAATAGTTTGTATGGAGAAGGCATTTTTTTTCATTTGCGACAAATGGTTCCATGGAAAAGTTGTTCGATTTGATCAACAGAACCTCATATTAGCCCAAAGTAAAATCACCCTGTATATATATTTTTTTAATAATATACAATTTACACATATTACTCTGGTCACAAACTAAGAGCTAGGCGTATACTATGCAGAAACAATGATATAATACAAATTATTATTATGTTTTATAAACACCCAAACCCTGACAAATTGTACTGTAAAAAACGCACTAATATTTTTTTGCCATGGGAATCGAACTCATGACCTTCGGATTCAACGCCAAAGGCGCAACCACTAGTCTACGGAGTCGGTCAAAGGAGACGATTTTTTTGGGCGCCAAAATTTTTGACGTATGTTAACGAAATATACCTTCAAAAATAGGTCCTGATTTATTAATATAAATTACAAAGTATATAAATTGTAAAGACTAACCGGATTTCTAAATTATTTATTATTACATACAATTTGACTTCTACTTTGTGGTAAAAAATAGGATATATTTTAGTTTAGGCGCTATAATTCCATTTACAAAGCGAAAAGCACTGTAGCCATTTAATTTTTCAGGCGTTATTACACGTGATGCCATATTTCTCAATATTCCGGTTAGACAAAACAAATATATTTACACTGCTCAAGATACATAGTTCGGAATTTAAAATAAAATATAATTTAACAATATACGTTAAAGTATTTTTGTGGGCTCATCCGTCATACAAAAAAACGATCTCATTCATTCATTTTTAATAATGAGTTTTCTTCGTCTTCTATCTTCTTTTTCTTGTTATTTTAACGCTGACGTAGATGGTACTTAACTCCGGTAACCTAGCTTTATGATGTCTAAAATACTCATACAGCTAGATAACCAAAGATAATTAGCCAATCTACCTGCACTCTTCTTTTGATTCTTTATTCAAACTTCTGTTGAGTTGTCGCGCTTCAAATTCTCGATCCTTTTCTAATTCTCTTTTCAAAAATCTTTTGATGAGTTGTGCTTTCTCTTCGTTTTTCTTTTGTCTTTTCTTCATTTTCCATGCTGAAATTAATATAAAAGAATAATGAGTTTTTAATTTATAAAATTTTGTTAAATGTAATGATTATTTATAATAGACTCTTGTGGCTGTTTTGATTTATACGGTTCATTGCAAAAAAAAATCGAATAATTAATATTAAAATTACAAAAAATAATTCTCTAGTAAAAAACGGAAATGTTGTATAATTCTTATAATACGCACAATGAAGATTTCAAAAATAGAAACAGCGGGAATATTAATCACAAGTCGAGAATAAAGTTCTTTGTACAGAATTTCCTTTGAAAACCTAATTATACGCAAATACCAGAGTCTAACAAAACCAAAATTGTTTTATTTTCACTGACGTCGACAGAAATTAAATGCGGAAAATTATGATAAAAGAATGAAAACCTTACCGTTTGTATGTAAATATAACCCTCTATCTGCAATATACCTACTTAGCTAATGGAATAACAAAAAATGCCTGTGTAGGTAGTTTTAAGCTAATTTAAGCAAAAAAATGCCTGTGTAGGTAGTTTAAGCTTTCGAATTTAGTTGAGTTATCAAAAGCTTGCAACACTTAGCTAAAACTACCTACATCAGAATTAATTACTTATTATTACCTAATTATACTAATAAATTGGTACCAATGAAACTATTGTAATTTTTTAAAACTTGTTGTATAAAATCTGGCAGCTTCGCACGCTTTAATATACTTTTCGACCCTACATAATGTCCTGTCAAAAATAATAAATTGAATCTATTCAAACCATCGCGACGAGCTAGCCACTTGTTTGGTGTAGGTAGACTAAAAACATCGGCTACGACGAGCTGGGATTAAAACCCTTCCGCTGGGATTAAAACCCTAGCCTGAGGCAGTCTAGGCGGTCTCGGGAGCCGTAAGGCACCCGTGATGATATTTACATTTATTTTATATACGGTCAAGACTCAAGATCACTAACAGACCTAAAAACAATTTTATAAGTAAAAAAGTATTGATGGCATTTATAACAAGCTATTTATTTGTTTTTGTATGTATACTACTTATTAATACAAATTTAATTATCCATATAATACTAAGAGATTACTACAAATTAAAACTTAATAATTAAACAGAAACATGTTACGTTGGAACAGCTGAAATACCTAAAACAAACCTTTAAAAAGCTTTAATAACTTATTTACTTGGAAGTTTTTTTTTTCGAGTTTGGAACGCAACTTTAATGTCAATGCTAATAATTTATTAGCGTTGACATTAAATGTACGTTCCAAAATCGATTTACCGAACTACCTACCTTTTTGCATACCTAGTTACCAAAATAGAATTATTTAATCACCAACATTCATCAAAAACGAACAACGGAGACCAATGACGAGACTGCAAAGTGTAAACGTGTTGTACAAACACACCATGGAGTCTAGTTCCGAGAACCAGGTAGGGTATACTTTGGTGGAACCAATATTGGTTTAGGTTAATAAGCACAATAACTGGCACACGTGACTTCTGTGAGGCAAAGATCTATTAAACATTGTTTGCTTTTCAAATAACAATGTTATCTTGTCTGGCTTTTGACGTGAAAACGTCTTTAAATTGCTCCAATACTGATATAGCTAACTTACAAGTGTGACAAAACTAACGCGTTGGCATTTTTGTAGTAGATATGAATTAATAGCTAGTATTATACAGGGTGGAAATATTGAACAAAACAAAAAAAGTGATTATGGACATTTACCTTATGTTTGAAAAAAAAAACACAATGCATAGAACATTCTCCCAGTATATCGTCTAGGTACCTACTGTAAAATAAAATGTAAAGGCAGTTTATCTTATCTTCAAAGAATTTCAGTATAATTTTCTATGCTATAGTTTCTCTAATATTCAAAAAAACTTTTCACGCATGTGCCGTTTTCTTTTTCCACTTTGAATTGAGCGAACGGCGGCTCTTGATATCAAATAATCCAAAGGATACATAAAGAAACTGCAAGTTTTTTGAATAACTAATGAAAAAGTTGCGGAGCTAGAAAATGCTGAAAGTCCATGCCTTAAGTTTTTATTAAAAACGCTTCGATACTATCTTTGTTTATATACCTACACATTTTATTTTTTAAAGTATTCATTGGTTACTAAATTAGACTTATTGGACAAATACATGTCAAACAATCAAAAATACTAATTATTAGTTGTGAAATTTAAATCAATAGTACATATACTATTTATACTAGACATTATATATACCTATAATGTCCAGTTTTTTTTTTCTTTTAACGAGGAACTTTCGT
This sequence comes from Monopis laevigella, assembly GCA_947458855.1. Taxonomy (NCBI): domain Eukaryota; kingdom Metazoa; phylum Arthropoda; class Insecta; order Lepidoptera; family Tineidae; genus Monopis; species Monopis laevigella. Next base: position 12,623,452 of record OX381577.1, on the reverse strand, counting down.
TTTACAGCATCGAAGTAAAATTCGATTTTAGATACCTTACTAGGTATAACTATTTTATCTTCTATTCACCAATTAGGTATTAATTGTACTAAAACATAATAGGTAGTATACGTTTTTTCACACAAAATTTAATACATTTCACAAAATGATCACAAATTACTGTAGGCTTGTACTATGTGTACCAGGTACAACGATTCTATAGATAGGTATATCCAGACAATGACAAGCTGTACAGAAAAACGTACTAAATAAACTTATTATTTGCCATCTGCGGAAATCGAACCCATGTCCTCCAGATACAACACCTACGGCAGAACCGCCCGTAGGAATATAGGCGCTTGTATTATCACTCAAAATAACAGAATTTAACGATTAATAAAACTTGAGAAACCTCATTATAATGAAAACACTAAAGTATCACTTTACATAACATTATTAATAACCCAGAGAACTTGAACCAAAAACAATAAAATGTATGTGGAGACCGAAACCTTCCTTGAACCAATTTTTTTATTATCCATTTTAAAATGAGGCCAAGTGCGAATACACACCAGAAGAAATGTATTATTATCTCAGTAACCATTTAAGATTTTATTTGCAGAAAATTTATTTAAGCAGGTTTATTTATTTTGAAAAACAAAGGACGTTTTCTCTTGCTCCCTTTTTTAATCTTACGAAACCCAAATATATAAAATGTATAAATACCTATGTACAATAATAATAATAAACAAAATACATAAGTAAAAAGGATAAACCTCCATTAATATTTAACAAAATAATGCTTGCTTTTATTTGGGCGCCTACAAAGTAAATGCACAGAAGGTGGTGCCTCTAAAAAAAATGTTAATACAGCAATGATGTTTTCGTTTTTTTTAATTTATTGATACACGCTATGAAAATTTAATATATTTGAAGTATGTTTTACATATTTTATTAACGCCATATCTGCTCGTCTCTTGCCTTGTTGTGCTCACGTGGCTAAAGGAAAATCTGACACATCTCTGAAACCCCCCACTCCCACTGCCAAAACTAATGAAGCATTTGGAACGCGTCCCGCTTGCCATAAACGAGTTTGAGAACATACTCGTAGCGTTTGTTTCGTCATTTCCATTTGAAACCGTCATAAATATTAAATAAGTACAACTAACTTCACACATATTCGTACATGTGCTCGACCACGTTTCTCTTTAACTAATTATAAGATTAAAACTAAAACCATATCCTTTTTTATTTATTTATAATAGAATATACAAGTAGTTATATATAATATATTATAATATATATTATATAATATATATTAAGTTTAATTATAATCTATAGGTACATATAATAAAATAGTACATTTACTTAAATAAATTACAATGTACATTAAATATTTTTACAAAATCATTACCTACTGCTACTGGAAGACGCGAAAAACAAGTTCAAATACAAATATATTTATTGCTTAAACTCTGTGTTTACAAGATGGTAGTGGTACATTTGTTTTATGATCATCAGAATTTACTCTTTTTCAGGTGTGCAAATTGCATGTATAGGTTAGTTTCAATTAAATCCTAATACCTACTAACCTCTCTAAAATCTAATACATTTAGGTACATTATTTAATAATTACATTTATAGTATACCCTATATTATTTTATATAATCATACATTAAAGTAATAGAACGTAATATTTTTTTATATTTTTTTTGACTGTTTGGGCATTACAAGACAGATTGGATTGGATTAAAAATCGAAATACTGAAATATATAAGAATTATTATGAGTAAGAGCACAGAATACATAATAATACGAGTACAGTTAGCGTTTATTTCATCTAAATCGACAGAATCAAAATTTATTAATTAAAAAAAATGTTAGAAACCTCAGACAGCCTTGTGGTTGTTTATAATAAAAATAACTATCATAAGTGACGGTAATAGAAGTAAGGTTGAAGAAATTTGTCTCATAACTTAGTTAATCTCTGTAACTAATTAAGGACATAGAAACCTAACATAATATAAAGCCCGAGACATCCGACAAAGTAAACTCGGCTCAAATTTGTGTAGGTAGCGAGCAACACACGCGAACGTGTAATAATATTATAGTTAGGAGTAGGGTTTCATTAGACAAGAATTTAATTTGTGTATTTATTATAAAACTTTCGCGTTTGGGTATTATAAAGTATTTTTATTTTGCTTGCCCCAGATGTTATCTTAGGTTAGTAAATATATCTATTCTTGGTCTGATAGAATTGAACGTTATATTGTAACACAATTTAAGTTTTTTTTGCTCACAACATTATGTAATATGTATACTACAACATAGTATTATCAGAATCAAACCATAGAAGTATTGTTACTTACCTAAGCTACTGTCAGAATCTTAGGCTGATATTAATAGTCATTGCTTAGAAGCTGAGGCTTAGCTTCGGACTGTCATACTATAAATAAAAACGTTTTTTTTTTGACACTTAAAGCAACGACTTGGACAAAACGAGTAAAATATTTTTTAGGTGGGAGGTAGGCCTCTATGCCGACCGGCCGGACTTGTTACCAGTTGTATTTTTTTTTTATTTAGCTTGTAATAGCCCAATTTTTGAAAAAGACTATTTAACATCACGCTTTGACCCTTAAGAGCCAAGCAACAAAAAAACAAGAAAGAACCCGAAGCAAAAAATAGTGTCATAACTTAGTTAAACTGTAAATAAAATGAAGTAATAATCCGATGTCTTATAAAGAATCCGCGGATGAAACCGCAGGGCACAGTTAGTTTTAAAATATAGATAACAATTTTAAATTAGTTGGAAATTAGAATTTTTAAACTAATTTTTTTTTTAATGGGAAAAACCATTAAGAATAAAAGTTTTAAATTTTGGACATGTAAGTTATTTTTGGTAGACACAAACGTCGTGTGCGTTTATAGAATTTTAATAAAGCGACCTCCAACACGACATTGAGAATCAACATTTCTATGTTCTCTTAAAAAAACACGTATAATATTTTTTGTGAAATCGTTATGCTCGATATAATTTATCGTTTGTAAAGAGTTATTTTAAGAATCGCTTAATATGTAAAAAATTACAAGAAATATAATATAGCTTCGTTCACACAACAAAACACCTTTATTCAAACGCAGAACTCGACGTAGAATGTCAATGACTCAAGAGACGAATTTCAAATTCGATTCTTTGTACTCATTTTACCTACTTTTTATTATAAATGACAAAATATATTTCAGATTTTTAAGGGCACTGTAGTCGCCTCGATGTCCATACAAACGTACTTCCAATATTAAAATCTGGCTGTTAGAAGTTCAATTATTATTTTTATGTTGGTAATTATACACGCAAATCTTTCTGTTGATAATAAATATTTTGGTATTATAATATTGTTTAAGTGGTTTTTCTGATTTAAAAAAAACCTCAACACTGAAAGATTATTAAATGACGACAAAAATATTATTTTTATTCTGCGACAAACAGTAGTCGAGTAATACTGTAAGTGCAAAAGCTCACTTTGTATATAGGGAGAATGCAGTCTTCGTGATTGCGAAATAATAGACTGTAAGGAAGAGCAAAAAATCCTTCGTACATTTATATCATTGATCGTAAAACTAGCGCTAACAGGTACCAGTTATACCCACAATGAAGATGTATTATGGTACGAGTATATTGTCAATTAAAAAGAATAGCGAATCGAATTCACAAGATTTGTTGCTTTTTATTCAGTAGTGTGACAAACGAGTGTAATATTTTATAATAAACTAGCTGACCCGCGCAACTTTGTCTGCGCGTTTAAATTTAACCGTTTACGCAGCGTACGCTCTTAAAAGGAATAATTTTTCCCCGTTTTTGCAACATTTTTCTTTGTTACTCCGCTCCTATTAGTCGTAGCGTGATGTTATATAGCCTATAGCCTTTCTCGATAAATGGATTATCCAACACGAAAATATTTTTTCAATTCGAATCAGTAGTTCCTGAGATTAGCGCGTTCAAACAAACAAACAAACTCTTCAGCTTTATAATATTAGTATAGATATCTAGGTGCAATTTATAGTTCTGTAAATTGTGAAATATTGTTCAGCAGATTGCAAAATAATATAGAAAATAAAAACGCAGTAGAGTATTGACAAGTATATCGTAAATTATAAAAAAAATGCTTTTACTGACCGGCTTCGCTCGCCATATTTTTTGATTAAAGCAAAAGACACCCCACTTACAAATTGCAAAGCATATATTATATTACTTTCCGGTGAATATATATAAAATCATTAAGGATAAAAGTTTTAAATTTTGGACATGTAAGTTATTTTTGGTAGACACAAATGTGGTGTGCGTTTATAGAATTTTAATAAAGCGACCTCCAAAACGACATTGAGAATCAACATTTCTATGTTCTCTTAAAAAAAAACACGTATTTGTCATTTTTGTGAAATCGTTATGCTCGATATAATTTATCGTTTGTAAAGAGTTATTTTAAGAATCGCATAATATGTAAAAAAATACAAGAAATATAATATAGCTTCGTTCACATCATATTTGGCCAGCCCTTTCTTTTCCCTATCATGAAAAAATATTCCTTATTTTTTAAAGAGTTGATAAACAAAAATTCTCTGTAATAGTCCTCTCGAACATGAGATTTAAAAAGTTAAAAAAACAACCCTTATTTTTCTTCCTTTTTATGTAAAACCTTTTAATTCACTATTTAAAGAAGAGTCCGCATGTACTATTTTAAGGCTGTAAGGCTTTACCCACTTGGGAGCTGAATATTGATAAATCCATTCTTATAAGATAATAATAGAAAGCTAGGGTATAAATTTTACAATAATAGAAAGCTGGGGTATAAATTTCACATTCCCAATTTTAGTAGTTTCGGCTGAGCGATGATGAGTAAGTAGTCAGTCAGTTAGTAAAAGCTCTTATATATGTATAAGTTTATATTTATATTTGCTTTATTCGCATAAAAACTACGTTATACCCATTACACTTCTTATAAAGAATTAAATAGTCAACGTGAAATCAATTCTACTAAAATTTATGCAATAAATGTAACTATATAAAAGAAAAGCCGCCGCACTCCGTAAATGGTTATTGTAATTGCATTAAAAACCAATGGCTTATTTAATATAGGTACCGACGACAAACTAAACTTGTTCTGAGGCCTAACCATTTTAGGCGAGCTGATTACGCTGACGGCCCTTGGATCACAAGGCTTGAAGGCTTTTACGACATAATTAGTTAGACATATTATGATAAGAAACTGTTTTAAGTCTTGTAGTTTGCGCCATTATTAGCTGCTACAGCCAGAATATATATTAAGTGTGAACCCCCTTACTTAAATAATTAGTAATATTTTAGATAAAATTTGTATTTACCTCTTGTATTATAAATAAATAAAACTTTATTAAACATACTTAAATAACATTGCATACCTAATTAAAACTATCTTAATTAAAATTAATACATATTGCATTATTATGGCGTCCAAAGTCATGAGAGCGATAGTGACAGAACACTAAATAACTTAACCATTGCTTAATAAACACTTTTATAACTAAGGCCCTCTCTTTATCAATTTTCATCGGTGATTTTAATATTTTTAGGCAATCTGTATCTATGCTACAATTTAATTGATTCATTAGTTCAGTTTTCATCTATTTGCTCTTAGATATATCACAATTTACTAGAGCTTTGCAAGGTAATATTACCCGAACAAAGAAAAAAACAATACAGTAGCTTCGGTAACGTCAACTACAAAACTAGAAAAAAAAAATTAATACCCTAGTATTTAGGACGCAATAGACGGGAAAAATATAATAAATTTAACACCCCATAGGTATATGTATTGGCTAAAATTATTATTTAATTTATGCAGTCAGTTACTTAACAAATAATATTATTTACTTAGAGTAAGTAAAATTAAATAAAAATAATATGGGTACATTTTTTTATTCTATCTATGTTTTTATTATATCTTGCTGAAAATGGGTCTCGAGGTTTCGGGTACCCTTTGTCACTTCTGTAATTAAGTAAAATGTGGCTCATATTTTAATTCTGAGTAATTAACGAATAATTCTCAAAATTCAAATAACTTTAAAACTTTATATTCGGCCACTCATAATTATTTTTTTAATATATTTTATACATGTATATTGATATTTTTCTCCCCTATGTCGCGTTAGCTGTAAATATGTTATATCTATACAAGTACATAGTATATATATATATAAAATAAAGTGGCTTCCCGCGTCTGTCTGTCTGTCCATCTGTACGCTTAAATCTTCTAATCTACGCAACGGTTTTTGATACTGTTGTCACCATTATTTAGGTAATTTATTACGGAAGGTTTATATATACAACGCATAGTACTATAACACATATAATTAGTGGTAATCCATGCAAAGCCAGGGCGGGTCGCTAATACAATAGTAGTTTGTGAGGTTGTACGGGGTAATCTCTGGGTCTACTGAACTGATTTTGAAAATTATTTTAGTGTTGGATAGCCCATTTACCAAATAAGGCTATATAACATCACGCTACGATCAATAGGAGCAGGGCATAACATGCTGGGAAAACGGAGAAAATTTGTTCCTTTGAGAGTTTTCATTGCGTGCGCTGCGTAAGCGGTTAAAGTTACGCAGACGAAGTTGTGCGTGTCAGCTAGTATGTAATAAAAGGATATGAATTTATAAGGTCTTAGATACGATATATAAAATACGAAAGTTTTGAAGAAAATCTATTGCTTGATTAAGTTTCAACAAGTTTAAAACTAGATAGACACGATCGGGGTCAAAAGATCAAAGTGCCTAAACTTTGGACCTTTGCAATAGGGACGTAACTTTCTCGGTAACTCGATTTATATCTTTCATTTACGTCAAATAAATTCCAATAGACATACATAGGTATATCCTGCATACTGCATCATTTTTTCCCCCTATTTTTAAACCTATACCTATTAACAAAATTTAATTTTAAAAACTATATTTTAAACAAAAAAATGGCATTATATATTAAAAGTAAATATTAAAGTAAGTCGTGTATAGTGAGCGTCTTTTTTTCACTTCAAGTTCAGTTACAATCAGACAACTTGAAGACAAAAAGTTTACCTTGAAAACGAAGGTATTTCCTATTGAAAACGTGGAATAAATAATAAATAAAGTTGCCAAGAAACAGGTAATGCAGTGTTACCACAATACAAAAATGATTCACTCCGACTGAATCACTGAGGCACATCACTAAATTGTTAACAAAATTAACTTAGTCAACATTTCTTGGCTTGTAAAAGAGCGAACAAGGAAAATTTTCGTTTGATGTTTTCTAAACAAACTTTGGATATTTAGGCAATATACTAACTCATAGGAAGTTTCTATATTCAGGGAAAATATAATCTCATTGCTTTAGGAAAAAAGCTAAATTTCAGAAGAAAAAAAACATTATCTTCTTTATTATGCCATTTCAGTACCTACATAAAATATTTTAAATAAGTATATGCCTAATTAGGTAGGTATAACATACGTATTTTAACATTATGGTGTATTGTTTTTGGTTATTCATAGACGTAATTTAATTCTTCTCTTCGACAAATCAAAAGCTTCCTACTAAAATATAGTTCCAAAATATTATAATAAATAAATATATATAGAATGTAGTGGTGGCCTAGTTGGTTAGACCTTGGACTTAAAAACACTTAGGTAAAACATCGCGACGAGCCAGCCACTTGTTCGGTGTAGACTCATACCATCGGCTACGACGAGGTGGGATTAAAACCGCCGCTGGGTACCCTGGGGCCGTCTAGGCGGTCTCGGGCGCCGTAAGGCACCCGTGATGATACATTATACACAAATATATATACCGCAATAAAAATAAAATAAATATCTTAGTCGTTAAGAATCAAGTTGTTCTGAAGATTTAAATGATACAGAATGCTTTGTAGGTACTTTGAGTAATAATAATCTTCTAACAACCAATTTAGCGTTTAAACTATAATAAGGACGTATGTATTCATTCCAAATTCAATCTATTTATGTTAAAATTACTATACCAACGATGATAATAATTGATTAATTAACACAATATAATACAATCGATTGACCCATTCAATAGTAGGTAATAATAATAATTGAATTCACGATGCGTTCGTTTGTTCAATCGAGCGTCACTCGCGGTTCATTCATTTGCTCTCCTATTAATTACCCCATTCACTGGTTGATATCCCCGAGATTCAATCACTAATTTGATACACAGTTTTTACCCCTTTTCAAAGCAATCAACCACCTTAATATAAGAGGAATATGGTATAAAATCACACGCAAGTTGCTTCTATTGTTTAATTGTTATTCTTCGTTGCAACAGTACCGCGTTAATTATGTATGAAGACAATTAGATTTTTTTTTACTTCCCGAGTTAATTTATGAAGTATAATTTTAAGGGTTAATAAACACGTTTAGATTATCCATTTAGATAAAGAGGTAGTAAAAACATACTATGTAGGTATAAAAGTATTATATATATATATATTTTAGTAGGAATAGGTAAATCAACGCCCGATTTAAATGTCATTATTAATTTATGAAATAACGGCTGAAAACTAATTTTGCCTACAGATTTTAAATAATTTCAGGTCATATACAAGTCATAAAAAGACCTGCTAATAATTATCCTAATATGTTTTTCATTCGGTATGCCTGTCCATTATTTATCTAAAAAAAAATAGTAATATAGAATAAAATAAAGTAATAAAATAAAATGTATGTTAGTTCAATTAATATTGCTAATTTTATACAATACATTTGTCGGCTATATTTATATAAGTGTTTTGGTGTTTCGTACAATCCACTATGTACGTATAAATAATTTTGTTATTTTGGATATCTTTAATTGTTTTAGTGTGAAATAATATGAAATTTTCATTGACTTAATACTGGGGTATTTAAATACCAAATCCTTTTCAGTATCTTGTATTTTATATTATTATTATAATATTAATAAAATAATTAACTTACAAATCAAAAAATAAATAATCGGTGTCTTTACACCCGTATAGCACTTTTGTCCAACTATGTAGATAATAAATTATCTGTTTCTCCTATCTATACACGAACAACAATATAGTCTTTTTTTCTGTTCACAAAAAAATACAACGATCAGAAATAAGTATTTTTTTTACCTCGCAAACTGGTCGAAGCGGATGCATCTTCACTCAGGTACCTTCAATACACATAAGGTACCCACTTTGTGACACAAAAAACCCCGACTTCACTACACAGGTGGTCAAAATCGACTGACTAGGGACCAATACAAGGGGCGAGTTAAAGGAACAGGTGAACCGAGCATTGAACGCTTCGGTTACCTGAAGGGAAAAGATAAGAATGCAGGTAGGAGTTTGAATTTAGAATTAATTGCTCGAAACGAAGGGGAACGAGTCGAGACGAGACGAAGGGATTTCGAGCTTTAAGGTTTTATTTGGATTTATTTTTGAGAAAAGTTTTTAACTAAAATACACCTACCTATTATATAATATTTACGAGTTATATGTAGTTCCTTATTATAATAATAAAAAAACTAAATACTTCAGACATAAACTACCTATTATAATAAAAATTTAAAGTTTAATTATTTAAAAAGTTTCTCTCCAATCCAAATTTACATTTACATTAAATCAAATTATGTAAAACAAAAACAGGCAAAGTTTTATCCGCAACAAAAAGTTTGTTGTTTTCATGAAAGTTACCAATTCAACGCAATCATCAAAACTTTCATTTCTCTGATTAATAAATTGAATTAACTGATTAGTGAGAAGAAACAAGAAATTTAAGCCAAGATTTTTGCTATTTTTTTTTACAATAATACAAAAATAATTGAATTTAAAATAATTTAGTGTTGTGTCGTTCATTTTTGATGTTAACGTTATCGATAAATAAAACTAATTGTATATATGTTTTTATACGAATAGTCAACAAATTTAATTATGTTACCAGGTTCTTGTAACATTATATTTATGCGATAGAAATAATCTTTTTTTTTTTACTTGGTACACTAAGATTATTTACAATAAATCATATCAGGCTGTAATTTTTTTTTTTTTATTAAATAGTCGTTAAGTTAAAAAAGAAATTTTATTTAAAATATAATGTATATGTAAATATTTTATTAAGTACTGAACGTTTTAAGCCATCCCACACGTATGTTGGTTCTTACGACCTATAATTGAGAGAAATTGAGCGTGACCGAAGCTTAATGCGATTGTCTTGATTCCAAATTGGTTTGAAGTTTCCCCATTCTCACGTTAGCAACTTATCTAATATATATACAAAGATTAAACTTATTTTATTTTATTATAAATTTATTTTAATGTAGGTAAATATAAAAAATGTAATATGAACAGAACCAGATGGATGGAATCGTCTATCAAATGGCTTTATAAAACAGTTGACATTTTGATTTTAAGATTTGGATGAGTAACGAATCAGCTATCTATCAGTTATAAAAAAAGGATAAATGACTTTTTTTTCTATATAATTAGGCTTTTTAAAGCGTAAGAATTTATTTAATAATTTTTTTTTTTTTTTTTGACAGCCTCCGTAGACTAGGGGTTGCCTTTGGCGTTGTATCCGGAGGTCGTGGGTTCGATTCCCACCCATGGCAAAAAATATTCCTACGTTTTTTTTCTGTACAGTTTGTCATGGTCTGGATGTTTATAAAATATAATATGTATTATATCGTTGCTTCTGGTACACATAGTACAAGCCTAGAGCTTAGTTTGTGACCAGAGCAATATGTGTAATTTGTTCTACATATTATTATTATTATAAATGTTAAATAATATGATGTTAAATAATCAACTTAATAAAGGTTGTAATTTTTTTCCTCCAAATAATAGCCGACATTTTATTTGCAAGGTAAACAAGATTTGGTAATAGGTATCGATTAACATAAACTAAACTCGTTGTGGTAACAATTTTAGCTTCAAATTCGATTATTAATCCCGTCTATAACTTGTTTAATAATGAATGATAACAAAATTATAAATACTTGTTTTATTTAATTTAAATAAAACTAATGATGTGCTAGCATTATATTATCGATATATTTATTTTATAGTTTATAATTAGTTTATAGTTTATAATTATATATTAGTTTTATGACTTTTATTATTAAATCATCACCTAAAAAAGCAGCATACAAAAACATAATTTTCATGCGAAATAGTTATAGTCTCGCTTTTAAGCTATCAGAGTCATTAATAACTAACTCACTTTGAAACACGTTCCTAATGTAAAAAAAAATGTTATAAAAACCAAAATGGTCAGGTAGGTACTCGAAAGTTCTTCACAAGTTATTATCTAGACAACGATTTCTATTGTCTGGGCGAAGTTAAGCGCCGTGAATCGAATATGAGACAATGGGGAGTACATTTCCTTACTCCATTATTAGAAGATATGAAAATAAAAGATTTGAATACAAAGCAAAATGTATTGTTGGAGCAGGTGCCTTCGTGGAAGGATCTGGTTTTGGAAATTTATCTTTTTAACTTATTTACTGAACGATTTATTTATGTTATTTAAAATTTTAGATCTGTATTTAGTTCAGAAATATTTAACAAAAATTAAGAAATATTGCGAGATTGAAGAAAATTTTATTTAATAGTTACTTTTTTTTTTAAATATTAGTTACCTACGTAAATAGTTTTCTAAAATAGCCTATTTATAAACCTTGAAAATTAATTTAGCTTGAATAGCAAAGATCAATATATTTTTTTATTTTTTTTAATATTACTGAAGGGGCGTCAGACAAGATATGACTATAAATGGTGCATACAAGCGTACAAACCACGGCAATCCTTGTGCCTTCACCTCGGATATTCGTGACTAGACTCCAAATGCATCGTTTATTAAGGACTACGTGATCACCAACTATTTATAATGAAATAAAGGGATAATAATAAGAATCACTATGATTTAAATATTTATAAGTACTATATCAAATATTTTGTCGGAATTTCAAATACCTAGGAGAAAGTAATAAATATATTTCTTAGATCCCATTACTTTTAGTTTATTTTTTTTAAATTATATTTTTAAAATCCTAAATACAAAGAGAAATTAAATATTATTCTGGATAACTTAATGAATGAGGGAAATATAAAATTCGAAGTCAATTTAATGTTAAAAAGAGGTGTCCGTTCACCACCGTAAAGTGGTATGCATCGCCGACTCTGATTGTTCACACGAGAAATTCACGGTCACTGCCTATGTAAATAGAGAATGCCTGTAATACTCACTAGTTCCTAGTGAATTTGATAGAGAATAGAATCCAAAAAATAAATTACTTAAAAAATATATAGGTATATGTACAATTTAAATTCCATGAGCCGTTCATCTTTAGGCGCTTGGGTTTAGAATATAATAAAATGAGGAAAATATATAAATTACCGTAAAACATTAAAGTATGAATAACCTAAAATAATTTATCCTATATTTCTACAAAAGCATAGCCACTTTTGTAATTCTAAGAAATTAACATGTCAGCACCTTGTAGAGTAGAAATGTTCACACATTAATACAATATAATAAAAACTTTAAAGCTTAGAAATTAAAGTTTAAATATAAAAAAGTAAGGTATTTGATTTCAATCCAATTTTTTTATGTATTAAGGTTTTAGACTTTTTTGGCGTATGAAATAAAATAAAACTTACAGTTTTGCAATATTCGATTGTTTATAAAATATAATAATAAGTTAGTATCGTTATTTCTAGTACTTACACATAGTAAAACCTAGAGCTTAGTTCGTGATCTGGAAAACGTGTGTGAAATTTCCTACATATTATTACGAAAGAGATATTAAAATAAATTAATAAAAAGATTTAATAAAATGAGGGTATTCAACAATGCTTTCATAAAAATATCAGTTTAGTGAATTTATAGACGTACGCGCAGAATAAAATAACAACCACACATTGGCACTCATTTAAAATTACTTAACAATATCCGTCCCAATGACTTAAAAATATTAATAAAGTACCTACTTATATATTTAAATGATTACTCACACAAGATCACTACCCCATGAAGATTTCACATGCGCTAAGACGCGGTGTGAGTTCGCAGCGGTCAAGGTCTCACTACAGTGGGCGACCACTTGTTTAGGCTACAACGAACCCGGATATGAGCTATATACTAATATTTCTATACAATGAAACCTCTATAACAGCAAATTATTTGCAACATGGCGCAATTTTCTTATAACATACTCGAGCAAAAATTACGCCTCGTGATTATCGATAATCGCAATTACAAACAGCCCTAGTAACGTTCTCTATAAACTACTGGTAAGCTACTCGGAAAATCGACAGAGAAAAGTAAAGTTCTCGAATTACAAAGAAACCGGTCCTGAAACCTAGTTTTCTACTTTAGTTTAAAGTAAAAAAAATCTTACCTGTAAATATCGTAGTGTAGATTCCGACCATCCAAAGTCGGTATTTCGCTTCTCAGGTGTTTTAAGGGTAGGAGAACACTGCACGGGAAGACGGCCGACAGCGGAGGCCTGAACGCAGCGCTTCCGCGGCGGCGACTGCTGGCCCCGCGCCGGTTTTCCCGTCCGACAGGCTCTCGCGCAGGCCGCCAGCTCGCCATTGGTCCTTTCAAACCTCGAACAGCCTCGCTGACGTAAGCGCCGCCAACGACCGTACGCCGATTTAAATTCACGATGACGCTGAGTAACGAAAATCAAATCATATGTTTGAATTCGGAATCTATAGTTTTTTCTCGAACGATCAGTGGATAGAGGAGATTTTTAATTCTATGTATTGGTAGTAGAACGGTAGTGTTATAAGTAAAAAACGTTTTAAAACTCAACGGCTTTGAAATGTTATGATTTTTTCTCAACTGGTATCTATAGGTATCCAAAAACGTGGCTAAGTTGTATTTAGATATTTTTTGCAATAAATATAGGTACATTTAATCAAATTAAATTAGTTATAAATTTAATATAAAACGTCAAGATAAGCCGTAAAACCAATACGACATAAATTATTCTTTCATGTCTGCAAAAAAAGAATATAACCTCATATATTTTTATGTTGCTCAACCGATTCTCAATAATGGCCGAACGATGTCCGAAAAACCAAAATGGCGGCCAATTTTCCTGACCGCTTTGGCGCCAAACTTGTTTGCGTTCTACAGAACTGCACAGACCAGAATCGTTTTACCGACTTTCTGATTTTGTCTCTTTTTATGTTGAATCTACTGTAGAAAGGTCGCCGTGCAACCGATAACAAGTAAGAAATCGTACAGGCGCAAGTTAAGGAGAGGGTGATCGTTACGACCAGATTGCTGCATATAAAAAACTATAGTGTTTTTGGCACATATTCATTAATAAATAATCTTGGTTGCGGTTTTTTCGATAAACTGACAAATAAATATTATACCCAGTACAAAATTATAGAATGTATATTTTTTAAGGGATCATCTTTGTAAAACAAATAAATCTCATCAATAAAACTTTGTACGTACATATTGTTGAGCCAACGACGACGGTTGTCGATTTTATATTGATAAGACATCACTATTAATTATTTTTTATACGTAGGTTAGGTATATTTTTCTAGATTTTCTTTATCGTTGTGTAGTTAGTTACTGAATTATTTGACAGCCTACGTGTTCAGTATTCATGTCTGTGGATAATATGTAATTTTGATATCTATTGTTGTTTCTGTTAGGATCATATTTTCTCATTACCCTCGGCCTATTAGTTGTGACTAGGACAAAAATGTATTAAAATGACTTACACATTTTTATTGTTACTATGACCGGACCGATGCAAAAACCCTCAAGTGACCTATTCATGATTCGCTTTTAGTTTGTTGGTTCATCCCATTCCCGGAGACTACTGCATTGATTTCTTGTCGAGGTGGTAGTTTCATATATTATACAACAACAACAATGTATTGATCGAACCTTTCATGGACTTTGTAGGTCTACTTATCGTCAGGTAGATACAGAGTCACATGGCGTGGTCCAATAACTACAACTTACTAACTTTTTTTTTTTCTGGTAGCAATTAGCTTGCTTCAATAAAAGTTGTCTGTTTCCACATTGATAACATTTCCTATCACGACTTGTAACATTTAGGGCTCTGTTCTGTCATTTAGTAGAAGTGACACCATTCACCAGCCTAGTAAACTAGTCTGCGATATCCCAGCAAAAACTAGTCGCCGTGCGTCGCCACCGTACGGACATAAAACTTGGAGAATGCAGTCGCATCGCCATTAAATTGCATCCGAAACTGTCATGTTTCGTGGCTCCAGTGAAAAACGATGCAACTCTTCGTCCTATTTTATAAAACATACAGAAAAATCATCAATAAAATACTACGCGAATAGGCAGTCAGTAGGGTATTAGATTACGAGGGATTGTGTCAGGTCGGATCATTTATATTAAATATTTTCTGCTTTGCGAGCGAACATTACCACAACCCTTCTTACTCTCTGCGCGTACTTCGCTACAAACAGTAACCGAATAAATCTGGCATTAACTAATTTTTTTTTTATTCCTAAATTTTATTTTAGAGTAAACACGCTTACTCTATAATGCCTATTCAGTCTTATCTTATAGACATCCAAAGGCCTATTTCATAAACGTGATGATTGTAAATTACTATGACAATTCATAATACATTGCTTGGTTTAGATATTAAAAATAAATAATTGAAAGAAAACCACTATTTTAATGTTATGTATGTCAATTACAATATATATAAAAAAAAAAGGTTGGGATCTTGGGGACCTGAGACACAGGCTTTGTGCCTAATTCAGGCTCCAGTCTCACAAATTTTCTTATGAATTATCAATAAGCTTTTGTGAGATATAAATGAATTATTATTATTATTATGACTTGTCATGATAATTAACGACATTTTTAAACATTTCTTAGTTTACATACATATCATCACGGGTGCCTTACGGAGCCCGAGACCACCTAGACGGCCCCAGGGTACTCAGTGCAGCGGAGGGGTTTTAATCCCATCTCGGCGTAGCCGATGGTATGAGTCTACACCGAACAAGTGGCTGCTTGCCGCGATGTTTTGAATAGACCCATCTATAAACAGTTTCATAAGTGTAGTAAAACCGGGACCGACAGCTTAACGTGCTCTCCGAAGCTTTATAGTGGTGTTGTCAAACAAATGTACATAAATTTTTTAATCAAAAACTCATTGGTACACACCGGGATTCGAACCAGGGACCTAAGTGTTTTAAGTCCAATGTCTAACCAACTCGGCCACCACGTATATTCTTAGTTTAGTTTCAATTATTTAGTTTTAAGGGCAAAGTCTGTTCAATCTGCGTTCTCCGTACAAAATTATATTTCACACTTTCAGTATTACTCGACTACTTTTTCTCGCAGAATTAAAATAATATGCGTGTCAAGTTTATGAAACAAGCCCCTGATTGCTTGATTTTCAGAAGAAAAGAATTATAAACCGCTTTTCACTATAGCCACGTATAATATTTTGCAATTGAGTGCGTCAGTGCCGAGACTTCCTGTCTCGCAGAAACGAGCTAACTTTATGTCTTAACTGCATTATAAAGTTTTCACGAAGGAATTCGAACGGCCATGGAGTTAATGCAATATGGAGAAATATTTTAATTATATTTGAAATTCATTTCATGTGTTCTAAATGGCGAGGATATATAAAATTACACTTAACCTTAATCTGAAGGCATAATTACAGTAAAGGCATGGGATTTTTTGGTTGTAGATACAATAAAATTTTAATTTGCATGATATTACAAGTATACCGAATTTTCTTCTATTAGTGTGTTATAAATAATTTTCTTTCTGAAATCAAACTTATTCCACCTTTCCCTCATTTTTTTGTGGGAAACCCTAAATATCTTTTGTTTTTACTGGAGCACGGCATCTGACTTTGCCTATTATATTTGTATATCTACCATCGTAAGCATACCTGAAAATCCATTGTTGTTCAACAGCATTGATCGCTCCCAGTTTGCCAGATAAATGATGTGGTTACGAAATGGTCGGCGACAAAGATGAATTTGCATTAATAGATGATGTTGTTTTATTATTAAATTAACTATCCGATTCGTAACCGCACCCTGATAGGAGACTACCACCACGTAAAAAATCGATACAATAGTCTCCTGAAAACCTTATTATTTTACACAGATATTTAGTATACGCGTTTTACACAATGCAGTTCCCACTCTATAGAACACTGCTTAAACATCTATGGCCACCACTTCAGTTTATTGAAACAAACACCTAAGCGTATTACGCCGCACAATTTTAAGCTAAACTTTAACCAAAATTACGTAGTTGTCTGTCAATTTTAAATGTCACCAGGTTTGTTTCACGTCAGAATTGCATCATATCGATTAAAGTTTAGGTTAGCGTTGTGTGCGTAATCACAGCGCTGTACTAATTAACCAAAAGTCCTATTATTACAATGTTTTAACACTTCTAATTAGCTTGCAACGTGTCTAACTCAAGGCTTGTTAGAATAAAGACCAAACTGACGTCTCTTGGGGAAACCAAAGTGATAATGAATATTAACCTGCTAACGAGTCGTAGAATGTACACCTCTGGAAACAAGCCAATTAGGGCTCTGGAATCCAACAGCCTCCTTGACAGGGTAGGGATTCTTTTTAGGCCCAACGAACACGCATACGAACACGTTTTTCAGATGGTTTGAGAATGCAATCTAGCAAATGCTACAAATGCTCGTAGTACCTTGTTTATTCCTTTTTTATAAGTAAATAATTGTCTGAAAAAGAAAAATAGTACGATGTTTGTTTTTAGACTAGGATTTCCATAGAAAATAAAAGGTTTAGGATTCTATTCACATCCAAGACCAAAACATTAACAGTTTAAATTTTTCTGATAGTTTTTATGTTTTGCTGTTTATAAAAGGATGATAGGCACTTTGGTATATCCCTTCAATAGCAATGAGTTATACATAGTTGGATAGGGTTTTTAAAGTACAATAATAGTTACCATGGGCGCCTTGGCTAATTTGTTGTCGAAATATAGCGATCTGAACATTTTAAATTTTAACAAAAAAAAAATGTTTTACCCAGACAACCGGTTTTGTCCTTACTGGGCGTCTTCTAGGAGCTGAGCAAAGCGGAGGGGGCGAGGTTGCGTACGTGTATATATAAGATATTTCTTATTTAAATAATGTGTTTTCTTTATATTCTCATTAATTATACCTATTCTTCAGTAAGTAAACTAATGTTGTGAGAGGCACTTAAACTGCATTGGTATAGTGAAGCAATATATCTCCAAACCGACGCCAATGGAAAATATATACATAGTAATCTATATAAAATTACTTTTCTATTGATATCAAATTATTGCTATTGAAGGGTTATAACTTATAGGTACCAACCCCCATATATTTTTGCCCATCAACCTTTATTATGAATTAGTATCTGCCATGGTACACATATTACAAGATATAGCTTAGTTTTTGATTATGTGTAAAATGCCCAACATTTAATGTACTTATAGAAGTTGTATTCTAGATATAGTACTTCCTTCGTTTGTCTTTTATTTAGCACTATCATTAGAGCATTGTAAGACTATTTTGATATTAAAATACTATTATGTTTCGATATGGATGATAGATCCAGGTATGATGATGACAGGGTTGCAATATGCAACACCTAATATTTTATTATAGACTTTGGTAAAAATCTTGATATTATCTAAGTAACAAAGTAACAATACACTTGGTGATTTTTTAAATATTTTTTTAAGCGTTCAGTATCATTACAGAACATATTTTGAAAAAAAGTTAAAACAAACATTTATATTAATTTATATGTGAAGATCCATTCTCATCTCACGTCTAGATTCGATCTAGAATCAGTAAACGTAACTAGCCCAGCATACCTATAACATAGCTTCAGGCTGTATATATATTCTGAAATGACTCATGTTTTTACTACACTTCAAAAGAATTCATAGATAATATTTAATTTATTTTAAACCAATACGAGATCAAATAAGTCTTACCTATGGTGTTTCGCAATGTAATGTTCTTGGTCCTCATTAGTTTATAATTTACAAGAATCATTTGCCTAATTTTATTATTTGCATATCTTAGATTATCGCTGGATCAATATATGACCATATTCGATAAATATTTAAAATCTGCGAAATAATATGTATTCTGAGGCTATGTATAAAGTCTAGGTATATAATACATTTATATTTGGCGTAATTATTCCAAAATTCAGGATGACATTATAAAATATACCTTTGGATTTTCAAATAGGTACATACTCCAATTATAGAAGTTGTACACGATGACAACATTATGTACATTCATTGATTTAAATTTAGACGAATTTACACCTTATTAACATGATTTAAAATTGATAAGGGAATCTTTTTTAACATCTTAACGTCTTACCTGAAACGTTTCTTGTTCATTGGAATACATAAATGAGTGGAGTAAAGATCCATTCTCATCTCACGTCTAGATTCGATCTAGAATCAGTAAACGTGACTAGCCCAACATACCTATAACATAGCTTCAGGCTGTATCTATATTCTTTAATGACTCAACTCTAAGGGGGCCCCTAATAAAGTTAAGGGACTATTAATGACAGTTGTTTCATAGCAAATATGTCAAAATTCTTATTTAGGGGATCCTTTAGAGTTAGGGATCGTTGGTGAAATAGGACATCAGACTCCAAATGAAATCATGGAAAATATTTAATTTATTTTAAACCAATACGTAATGTTCTAGGTCCTTATTTGTTTATAATCATTGGCCTAATTTTTTTATTTACATTATTGCTGGACTTAGATTATCGCTGGACCCTATGAATGCTGAATATATGACCCTATTCGATAATTATAAAAAATCTGCAAAATAATATTTACATTCTTACATTATGTGACGTATTGCAGAACCTTAATCGCAGATAAACAATATGTACTTTCTATATGAACATAAGCGTTTACACATAATATACAGGGTGTTTGGAAGGGAGCTGTACATACGCCTAGGGTAGAAACTAGGGATAGTCTGCTACCTACCCCCGCCCAATATATTGACCTTGGCCTCAAGGTTTTTTTTTAATTTATTTTTATTTTTTATTTGACTTTTTTGTGATTTTTTTACAAAAACTACCTGTAGCTCAAAGTCTATCCATGGGACCGGTCTGCTAATGGTCTTGTTTTAATCGTTAGAGTCTTAGGGTCCTGCAAAAAAATATTTTACACCAGAAAATTGTGGAGAAGAAAAGTTATGGGGCCTGAAGTACCATAGTAAGGTAAAGAAATAATTTTAAGGGCAACTTTCTATGGGGTTTAAAAAAAAACTAACAGGGTTGGAGTTCTTCTGATTTTTTTAAAACATCCTCAGTCCATGCCCTTTCTAACGATATGCTTAAATTGTAATTATCACTTTTAGTTTTAAAGTTATTAATTAATTTCCGCAACTAGGGCACTTTATTCAAAAATTTCAACTAATGAAAATTAGTAATTAATTAAAATTTGTAATTTAATGACATTAGTCATTACCAAATTTTTTGTTTCATTTGCCATCCTTTTACGATTTTTTACGAACACATTTAATTTTCATTAGTTGAAACATTACTTCAGGCCCCATAACTTTTCTTCTCCACAATTTTCTGGTGTAAAATATTTTTTTGCAGGACCCTAAGACTCTAACGATTAAAACAAGACCATTAGCAGACCGGTCCCATGGATAGATTTTGAGCTACAGGTAGTTTTTGTAAAAAATTCACAATAAAGGCAAATAAAAAATAAAAATAAATTAAAAAAAAACCTTGAGGCCAAGGTCAATATATTGGGCGGGGGTAGGTAGCAGACTATCCCTAGGCGTATGTACAGCTCCCTTCTAAACACCCTGTATATTTGGGCGTGAATATAGTCTGTTGGGTTGGTAGCCTTGGTGGTACTTTTGCAGGGCAGTCAACGATTGACAGGTCAATGGAACCAGCTAACCACCTACTCTTAAACTAGTTGGTTATGTAGCGTGTGTTCGGTTTGTTTGTTTTTTTTTTCTCCCGCAAGGACAATTTAATAGTTCACTACCCGTTCATTTTTTATTATATTTTGTCGGTGTATGTGTGGAAGGAATGGCGACCTAGCCAAGTACACACTTGGACCTTATATATATATATATATATATATATATATATATCTATCTTACTTTTCATCAATGCCTGTAAAGGTTTACATGAAATAAATGGTTTGTCTTTGAAATATTGCCGTTTTTCACACGTTTGTTTTAAGTGACAAATCTTAGGAATGATCTTATAAACGATTTCAACGACAAGATGCCGCCACGTGCTATAATGATGTGACAGACGGCAAATACTTCTTGTAAACGAATTTGAGACATTTTTACGATGACATGGTCGAGATAAAGCTTAAAATTTCACACGCGTGTTGTGTATATGGATGTGATAAATATTGTGCATATAAATAAGAGTAGAGGTTTTTAACACTTCTAATGGATTAGTAGACGCTAGCATTTTATATATTTTAAGCGATATATTATAAGAAAACTGTTGTTTTTAAATAATTATACTAACTTAGGAGTTACGACCTGCGTTAGTGCGCAGGTCGATCATATTTATTGATTTTATTTAATATGTTACATATTAAATATAATTATATGTTGTATCTGATCAGAAAAATATTCCTGTATATAAAACAGACAAACAGTTGTTTATAAAACTCTATAAAACATATATACGACCGTTACTTAAGTATGCTTTCCAGGTGTGGATTCCCTATCTCAAAAAGGATATCATTATCTTGGAAAAGGTACAACGCAAAGCTACAAAAATGGTTGTCTCATTACGAAAAAAGACATATGAAGACCGTTTAAATGAACTGGAGCTTACAACCTTAGAGCAAAGAAGACAACGATTAAGACCTTTAAAATAATGAAAACAACACTATGATGTACCTGGACTATAAAATCTCTTCACACTGAGCACCAACACAAGCCTTAGAGGACATTCACTGAAGCTGATAAAAACACCAAGCCATAGTAACCCTAGAAAACATGTATTATATAATCGAGTTGTGGATACATGGAACAAGCTACCGGAAAGTGGTATAAGTGCCGACTCAGTGAACTCCTTTAAGAATAGACTAAATAAACATTTAAAATATAGTAATAATGCATAAGTGCAGTGATATACACCCATCAGCAAAAGCTGCTAGTGTATTTAATAATAATAGTAACTTTTACCCGGTGGTAACTTAGTGTTACAAGATAATTTTACAAATCGTGTAGGTACTTCGAATCTCAACCGGGTCATCACCTTCACAAAATTCGTTGATTGATATAGAAATTAACATTCGAAACATTTATTTTAATGCATGAAAACCTGTAGGTACTTTTTGTCATTTTTTCAATTTTCTGTGTCAGGAAATTATAAGAACGAACTGACTTATGCATTTCATGCATTTTGAGTTGAGTACCTACCTCTTGACTTATCCATACATTGTTGGTCGAGTAAAGCCTGATTCGTGTTGGTGTTGTGTGTGGGAGTCTTAATGGTGGCCTTGTGTGAACGTTCACTGTAGACGCATGCTGCATCCAACTCATGGGTCATTGACCTTGGTACACGTACACATTAGCTTAACTTATTTTCGGGTGTCATAGCTAAAATACTTATTAAAAGCTAAATTTTAAGATTTATCAAATCCTGCATCTAACCATTAAACACTTTTATTTTAGCAGGTTCAATAAAAAGTTAATTAATGCATTATAAAAAAAAATGCTAAAGTGAGGTAGGTATATAATAATTAACACTAGGTACCTAATGTAGTCTCACTTAAGTATTTTAGCTTTTCGGCAATATCTTATCTATGGCATAGTAACATTCGAATGATATATGTTTCATTCTTCTCCTTTGATAGTAAATACTTGCAAAGAAAAGTGTACCTACATCCGATTATTTTTGATGATGACCAACTGAAAGTTCTGAAAACCCGAATTAAGTATAATATCTACATTAAGGATAAAAAATCGTGGAGCACCCCACCCACCGTCTCTTTTAGAGGCTTTACTATTTTATAATCAAATGCTCAACCACCTGTTTAAGAAGCCTCAGACAAGAAGAGTTTGCCTATTGATACTATTATTCATAAAAACTTATTGAAGCCATGAAGAACACTTTAGTTATGGATTTTTTTTGTCTCTTTTACACACATTCATTTTTGTTGCTAAATAAAAGAGACAAACCTTCTATAACTAAAGTGTTCTTGGAAGACTCAATATTTTTTTATGAATAAGGCCAATATAATATATATCCGTTGACATTTTATGTTGAAAAGTCATGTGTAGGTACACTTTTCAATCTATAAAAAGCTTTTCTATCTTTTCATAAATAATAATATGTAGGACAATTTACACATATTGCTTTGGTTACAAACTAAGCTCTAGGCTTGTATTATGTGTACCAGAAACAATGATATAATACATATTATATTTTTATACACCCAGACCATGACAAACTGTACAGAAAAAACAAATAAACAAATAGTCCTTAATGAAGTATTTAACTTCATATACAATTGTATAATTTCCAAGAACTACTTAAAATTAAATTAATCACAAAAAATGATCAATCTAACGTATTTTTTTTTAATAACTTAGTCTGTGGAAAGCATTGCAAATTGGAGATGTACACAATATTTGTACAAGGCCAGCATGCGAAATAAATCCGTTGAACTTAGTTTTCGGTCATTCTCGAGTTGCCGAATTTTTTGTTTGCACTGAATCCTGTTCTACGCCGGTTTCTCGTTTAATTACTAAAGCATCTTACAGCATTCTGTCGGGTTTAATATCGGCAACATTTTGTGTTTTTATTTCCTGGACCACCTAATATTAACATTATTGGTTATAATTTATACATGTGGCTCTAAAAAAATAATAACCGATGCTGCTTCACGCACTTTAATGAATCTTTAAAAAAGTTTAGATTACTAAGGCTAGAGCTGAGTTGCAAAATGTTTGTTAAAGTAATTGTGACGATTAAAGTTAAAAATGGCGTCGATTAAAGTTAAACCAGCTGTCGTTCAAGTTTCAAAATAAAATAGTACGTTCGACGCCATTTTTAACTTTAATCGCTACATTTACTCAACTTATAAGTATATTCTTATATCTAAGTATTTTCGATCCTCTATAATATATATAACCCATTAAATTCCCTACCAAATGTTATCAAAAACACTTCGATTTTGCTCAGGTGGGAAAATACCCCGTCGCTGGGCACCCTGAGGCTGTCTAGGTACGACGATAAGGACCCCGTGATCATAATATATAAATTTACAAACTAAAACTAGGTTTAGGTTTACAATGTATTGATCGACAAATTCATGGACCTTGTAGATCGACCTACCATCAGGTAGATACAAAGTCACATGCCGTGCTCCAAAAAATATATAAAAAAAGCCTATATAATATTCTAAAGATTTGTGTACCATCCCAGGTGCCATACCATTACGGCGCCGCAGACCGCCTAGACGGCTTGGGGGTACCCAGCGGTGAGGTTTATGTCCAGCACCTCGTCGTAGCAGATCGATGGTATTCTAGTCTACACCTAAAAAGTGGCTAGCTCGTCGCGGAGTTTGGATTGACATAATTGATAAAAATAAAAATCTTAACAAGAAAAAAATACTATTTATTTAGTCATTTTTTCTTGTAGTTATTTTTAGCGAAACATTTTAAAATAGAGAGGTTTATCAAATAATTTTCCAAAGATTACAGTTGCTATGGTTTCTGTCTATGTTCAAAACTTAGAGACATACCTACAAGATAGCTTTGTGCTTTATTCAGTGAGAATATGAAGAAGTTTCAAATCATGTCTATACGTGTTAAAATATAGAAGTAATATTATAATAATATATAGATGTAGGACATTTCAGTAATATTTTTACTGGAGGACGGCATGTGGCTCTGTACCAACCTGATGGTAAGCAGACCTACAAAATTCATGAATGGGGTCGATCGTGACTTTGTTCGTGTTCCAGAAACAACGATGCTATACATATTATATTTTATAAAAAACAAGAAAGTATAGAAAATGTACTAATATTGTTAAGTAGGAATTGAACCCACGCCATTCCCCCCGAAACTACTAGGTAGACCACGACGCCTTCGTGGTCATAAATATATATGAAAAAAAAAAGTGTATATAAAGGTATATAATTTTACAACATTATCCATGTAAATTATTGGGGTATTTCACGATAAATGATAAAACTACATTAAAATACCTTTTCGTTTATATTTAGGTTTGGTTTGCATAAAATATCGATAATAAACACGCAGTCGGATTTACTTTGACCATAATTTCTTGGTAGTAGGTAGATATTTAAAACTATTTATTTTTTTTAAGTTTTGCCATGTTACCCAGTTAATTTATGAACAACTAAATAATATCAATAATCGACACCAAATTTATTTAAGAGTCTTGTTTACTTGAAGGTAAGCAGACCTACAAAGTCCAAGAATGGGGTCGATCAAACGATGGGTTTACGAAACTCACATTTGATTTATTTTTACAGTTGATATGTGAAAAAAAAAATAACTGCGCGACTTGTAACCGATCTACGCACCCTGAAAGAAGACTAATAAGAAGACAAATAGGTCGACAAAGTTACATCGATTATTTAGAATTTAGTTAGATTGACCGATATAAAAGTAAAAACGCGCGGGAGCCGTAAAATAATAATAACGTGGATCAACTGACCCCTACCAGCCAAGATTATTTTCAAGAAACGAGTAGGTAGTTATCGAGGAAAAGGCATAACGGCATATACACGGCAGTCATAAACAAAATTCTAATTAGCGGCAAGATTGTAAGTACCTTCAGACAGAACATCGTCGACAATGTATTGAAAACAATATACAAATGCGGTGACCACAAATATCTTTACAGGGTTTTTTTAATAAAATACTACTGGGAAAAATAACGACGATTTGACCGCCTCCATAGACTATGGCGTTGTATCCGGAGGTCGTGGGTTCGTTTATCATATATATCATAACATATCTTTGTTTCTGGTACACATAGTACAAGCCTACATATGATTATTATTACTATTTAAATAATAAAACTAAAAACTCTCATATAAAAATCTATATATATATTAATAGGTACATAAATGCGAAAGTGAATCTGTCTGTCTGTTTGGGATTTTTTCTCGTCAAAACTGTAAATTTCTGAACCGATTTTGATTAAATTTGTTATTGGTGTAATTAGAATGCCGGGTGACCCCCAGCATTACATAGAGTACCTTTATTATATTTTGACATACCTTTAGAGGATGCAAATATATATATACGCTGTGGGTGTTTTAAGAGTCTCTTCAGATATAAAATAGTAGTCTAGCTAGGCTAAATGAAGCAAAGTTGGCTATATTAAATGGCAGAAACGTGCATTTTTTTTTTTTAGGAATATATTGTTATTATTTTTAAAGTAGATATTTTATGTCAACATATTGGCTACTTCAATGTTAGCAGGTAAACGAAAACTTTAAAAAAATACTTCAGAACCAAAAAAAAAATTTTTTTTTTTTTAATGGTTAAGTGCGCTGTTTGATGTTTGTCACTTGCTCGGTGTAGACTAAGAATACCATTATGCTACGACCAGGTGGGATTAAAACCCCACCGCTGGGTACCCTGAGGCTGGGCGGGCATCCGTGATGGTATTCGGGGGACTACTGCCAGGGGTGTTCTACTCCGCGCTTTAGGTATGAAGCTACAAGTACCCGGCCGTACCCACGGATGGGTTTTATATTTGAGGGATGCCGCACACCGGCCGAGTCGCACGTTTGTATGATACTTATGCGCCTCGTCGCGATATTTAATATTAACTAAAATGAGGTCTAAAGCTTATTGTACCACATTCGGTTGCTTATATAATAGTAACAAGGATCCGGACCTTATGTTTTTCATACTTCCAAAGAACCTCAAAAGGTAAATAAATCCATGCCTACCACGGTTATTATTAGGCAGGTACACTTAAAAAATATCAAAACATGTGTCTAGTAGTCTGTTTATAAGAATGCGAATTTTCATTACTCGCCACCTTCCCTATGTACCAAATGTTGTCCTTGTTATAGTTATCTAAGTCTCTCGTATTTACGTACTTTGTTAGATATTTAATTACTATAATATATAGTTTTATTTGATAAGTATAGGTAGTAATAGTTAGAGCACTACCATGAACTAACTATTACTAGAAATATTATGCAGTTTTGATAAGTAGACAAAATAAATACATGCTCGTACATACTTATTTATTTGCCTAATTACCTAGTACCTCCTACGTTGCTTAATAATAACATAGACTAAGCAAATAGGTATACTGAGGCAATGTTTTTGTAAGTTTTTCTTTCAACTTAGTAGGTAGGTACAATCTGTTTCTTTAAAGGTATTATTCGCACTAATATAATTCCACATAATCTACCTATACTACTTGTACCTACTATTTCTTTAGTGTTTATACACCGAAAAACAATATTAAGTTTCATAGACAACGTAGTATGGCTTCCGTATCTCCTTAGGTTAAAATATATATGCAGTAGACATCCTAAAATAAAATTGTTTTATGATCTACCTACTTACTACTAAGTAGGTTTTGTTTAAAAGAAGACAACCCTAGCGTCATCAGAAAAATAAAGAATGACGCGATAGAAAGAGAGGCAACTTTAGGTGAATATAAATGTAGGCCATTAGCGCTGTGCGATCTGAACTGAGCTTTATTGTGTCGGTGCAAGAGTTGCTATTTATTTAATTGATCTTTCAGAGTGGAGCTACTGTACTTGTACTATTATTTCTTCTGTGCTACTGCATCGATTTCTTGTCGAGGTGGTAGTCTCCTTTTTATAGAGTAAGCGTGCTATCTCTTCGACTTTTAAGGTCAAACGCAGACTTTTGGCCTTATTCATAAAACTTATTGAGGCTTTAAGAACACTTTAGTTATAGAAGGATTTCTCTCTTTTATGCATAATCATTTTTGTTGCTAATATAAAGAGACAACCTTCCATAACTAAAGTGTTCTTCAAGGACAATAAGTTTATTTTATTTTTATTTTATTTAGGAAAATAAACAATTGCACATAGGAACTTAAATATAAAACGTATTACAATAACATTATGTAGATATGTGTGCAACCCGTTTCGTAATCCACAGATGAGGTATATATATATACAGGGTGAATTTGAATGGGTGTACTTTGGGCTAATATGATGTTCTACTGGTCAATACGAACAACTTTTCCCATGGAACCATGTGTCGCAAATGAAAAAAAAATATGGCTTCCCCATACAAATTGGTCATTTTAACTTTATTAGTTTGTATGGAGAAGGCAATTTTTTTTTTCATTTGCGACACATGTTTCCATGGGAAAAGTTGTTCGTATTGATCAGTAGAACATCATATTAGCCCAAAGTACACCCATTCAAATTCACCATGTATAGCAAAATAAGTAAGTCGATCAATTATATAATTTAAAAGTTTTTATGAATACCGGTAATTATTTATAATAATAAAAAATATATAAATATTTTACGTTGACTTTTATTAAATTAGACACGAACATTCTAGAAAACTATTTGTTATAGTATTTGAAATACGATTTGTAGGAAAATACGTAATAAATTTGTTACTCACCTAAAGTAAACTTTAAATCGTTAAAATAATTTTGTATAATTTCATCACATTAAATAACAATGAGTCTTGTTTACATAGAAGTCAATGATAAATAAATATAAAAAGCTATTTGTCCTGGTTTTAGATCCCAATATCACAGTGTTCCTACAATTTGTACCAAGTGTTCCTATGTCTCGATACACACTCATTACGGCAACTACGCGGACCAAAAGATCACTGGCGCTACAGAAGTGAAGAAACCTAGGCTTCTACTGTAAATAGCTTTAATTGATTTTTTTTATTTACATGTACATATATAAATAATAAGGTTTAATCAGTTCAGTTTTATTTTAATTATTCCTTAAATTATAACATAACACCATTACTATAAAATAATAAAATATTAAGAGCAACTCTACGGTTAATTATTTACTTAATTTTATTGGAGCTCGCAATGTGACTCGTTATCTACCTTGTGGTAAGTAGTCCTACAAATTCTATGAATGGGGTTGATCAATCAGCATTGGTCGCTCCCATTATGCCGTCTAAATGGCAACGGTTGAATCTACTATCCTTGCCATTTTATCGTCAAATAAACAACGCCTTTTTGCATACAATCAGGTAGGAACATGGGTACTTATCTACTAAATGACTTGTGTTTGTATTCTTGAAGTATCTCTAAAAAAAAACTTTTAAGGTTTACAATATCTTTGTAAGAAGAATAAACGCCTACTTATAGGAACCCGTGCAGGTAAAAAGTATTAACTATTAGCAACAACTTGCATATTTACATATAAAAGCATTGTTCGATATGTACCGTTACATCCGCTCCCAATCCTCGACTACAATAGCTCTGAGAGGCATTATATTGTATCTAAAGCAGAGTTTAATCCTTCTGCCCTTCTTTGAGGACATGCAAATGCCACGAGAACAGCGAAAGCGTTATCGCGGCGAGCGTGCCCGCGATTTCTCTTGTGGTCTCAATTGTTGGAAGAAGCGATTTAATTCACACATTTGTTGTTAATATTATTTATTATAAGTATTAGCTTGATCACTATACGACAGCACTGATGGATGTGATAGTGCAATAAAAAATATAAATTACAAATAAACTAAAAAAACTATCAAGTTGAAATATGTGCGTGTACTATGATAGCAATATAATAACAAAACAGTTGTGTTTTATAAATGTTTAGATATATGCGAAGGCCTGATATACAGGGTGACTTTGAAAGGATGTACTTTGGGCTAATATGAGGTTCTGCTGATCAATACGAACAATTTTTCCCATAGTACCATGTGCCGCAAATGAAAAAAAAATTTGGCATCCCCATACAAATTGGTCATTTTAACATTACTAGTTAGTATGGAGAAGGCAATTTTTTTTTTCATTTGCGGCACATGGTTCCATGGGAAAAGTTGTTCGTATTGATCAGTAAAACCTCATATTAGCCCAAAGTACATCCTTTCAAAGTCACCATGTATATATACTAAATAAAAATAAATTTTGTAAGCCCCATTATTTTTTATCTAATTTACTTTCACTCGTATATACTACTCGTACTACTTGTACAAATTAAAGAAGTCTTTTACATTTCACAAGGACAGAGGCTCTACCATGGGTTTGCGCATTGTAGAAACGTAACGTATTCATTTACGTATACGTGAGCAACAACCAATAGGATCGCTTTATTCAATCCTCTTACCAATAATAAAGCGATCCTATTGGTTGTTGCTCACGTATACGTAAATGAATACGTTACGTTTCTACAATGCGCAAACCCATGGTAGAGCTACAGGAATGTAAAGGATGGCATTTTGAGGATAACTTGGAAACGATTTATTTCACACTGCTTAATAGCTCACTTTTTAAGCAAGGATATTTGCTATGCTATACTATTTTAAAAATAGTTTATAATAGTTACAAATAAAAATACTAAATTTCATCGATGAGTTCTTTTAACGAAATAAACCATTTGTTCGTCGCTTATCGCCATCGCTTGAGCTCGTGACTTTCACATATTTTTTATAGGGACGTAACTCGATTATACGCGGAATGTACAGTACACACTCACCTGTACTATACCTATATAGGTATAAGAAACGTGTATCTCCTCGTAAATGTAATGGAGTCAATTTATTTAAAGCCTTGCTTTGTATATCTGTTGCTAAGTGGTTCTATATACTTGGGCTGTTTGAATTTTAATAGATTCTACGCGACAATCCCGGGACTCGGATTTATTATAATATCATCATTAGTGTGACAAATAAATAAGAATAATATTATACTAATGGATTTGTTATAAATTATTGGTTTATGTTTTAGATGAACTTAACTCTAAACTTTGTGGAAAATTGGATTGGTTTACATTTAAAATATGTTTGGACAAGTTAGAAGAGGTAAGAAGGAGAAAAACGAGAAGGAGGTAAAACGTTTCTGCAGGGTGTCCTTAGGTCGTGAGGCGGTTTTCAGGAGCCGTTAGCCGCCTGTAGTAATAAAACTAGTTTCAAGAAGGTTTCAGATGGCTTTTTGTTCTCTCAAAAACTTTAATATTAATATCTAAAATGACATTTTATTTATTTAACTCTCTTGCTGTGTCGGAGATAAGGGGGTAAAATTTGAGACATTTATTATTATAACTAAAAATCTAAATGACTTACGACAATAAATATTTAAAAAAAAAAAAAAAAAACCAAAGCTATCAAAATTTTTTTCCATTAGCATTTTTGACGCATTTTTTAGTCTTAGTCACTATCATATAAATAATTATTGACTTATACGATTTTGGATTTAGGTGACTCAACGAGATACTACATACATTTCATATTTCAAGTTAAACGAACCAGTAGTTCGTGAGAAACTCGCCGATTTCGAAGACTTTTAATTGCACCGTTTAAATCCACCAATAGCATCATGATACGTGTGCCTTGGTCTCCCGCGGCCATATTTGCACTTAATAAGACCTACTTAGGGAACAAAAAATAAACCTACTTTTCTAAAATGCTCGGGAAACTTTTTGGAAAACTATTAAATTCTGGTCATATATAAAAAGGTATAAAATTCTATCCGAAGCCAAGGACTTTGGGAAGAGATTGTGTGCTCTTCTGAACGAGACCTCTCTAAACAGCAAATATCACTGTGCGTTATGTGTGTTATGGGTACATTCGGATCGGATCAGAGTTCGGATATAGTGGACATGTAAATATTATTATTACTCGTATATTAGGTAGGTAGTCAATTTTATTTGTTAGGTCTTTTATTTTTAATTAGTTTTATGTTGTATTTATTATTACCTAATAATAAAATCTAAATCTCAAAACAATTGATAGAGTGATAGATTCATTTCGCTTTTACCTAAATTGTATTTTTTTGTGATGAAGTCTACGATAAAACACATTCGGTAGTAAACAAAAACCCTGGCCTTATCAGACAACCCAGCTGAGTGTGACGGACAAATCATAGACAGAACATTTGGAGCCGTCTTTGTTGAGGAGGGAAACTACTTAAATCAGTGCTGAAGAGTCACTTGCGATTCTAATTTGTTTTTACTTGAATAAATTGTAGTCATTCGTTTTCAGTTTTACCAACTTAACTGTGAACTGAAAGATGTCGCTGCCGTTGTTTTAAATGGATTGGTGGAGCAAAGTGCTGAGCTTTTTGTCAAAAAAATATTTTACTTTTTATAACTTTCAAAGTCAAAATAGTTCCAGGTCAGGGTGTTTCTTCTGTTACCATGCATCTTCTACATAGAGGACTGTTGGTAATACCTATAAGGGTAAGGTGTCTGTTTAATGGAAAGTGTCCGGTCAAAATACCCACCACCATCCTTAGGTCTCAATGGTGGTACCAGAGGGAAGAAAATTTGCTCGTGGTGATAAGTTTTGTTTTTTTTACTTAAATTATTTAAAAAGGTAACTTTCATATTTATAATATTTACAGGGATTGCATATACCTATCCCAGCATTAGACATTTTTTTTGGTTTGGTATTTACGTAATATATAGTCCAAAAATTTTTTATATGCAATGGAAATCCATTAAGTGTCAATTCTAAACATTTTATAAAAACTTCAAATAAAGTTAAAGAGTATCCCCCCAGGAGGCAAGTGGCTCGTGTGAACCGGGAGAGTGGAGCTAGGGCGTCACGCAGGGCGGGCAGCTTTGCACCGTGACGTTACGCCACACTTGACACAGCCACTTCCCAAAAAATAGACCAGAATTTGGCCCAAACCTTTGCACACCTGTCGACAGCCAAATCTTCTAAATTTTGGCAATACTTTATTATTATTAACCGACTTCAAATAGGTGGTCATACATTTAGTATTAGATCTTCGTAGGCTATCTAAAATTAGTTATAGAATATTAGATTTATGTTTGAGTAGCAGTGGCATAATATACCCTATAAAAAAATATTATTTTGTGTACGGTAGCCATCTGAAACTTATGTCTTATAATAATTATATTAATATATGAGGAACTATCGTTGAGTATCTATAATAAATACTCAAAAAAACAACGACCCTTGAGATTTAAATGTGGAAAGAATAAAACCAAGATGGAAAAATGATGCTTGGAAAGAAACTTATTTAAACACTAGTAATATTGGTGGCCTCGCTCGTGTGTCAAACTATCTTGTGCCTAAGTAGTATAGGATCAGTAGAACCTAGTCTAGCCATAAATATTGTAACAAAGAAACATTTTTTTTCTATTGCAAATGACATTTATTACTTTTACAGTGTGTTAGTTAAATACATAAATATAAAACAATTAAAAATATGAAAAGCTTATTCGAAGTGATCTCCATTGGCTGCAATACAGTCCTTTAAACGTTGAGGCCAGCTATCAACATTTCTTGGAATTATGATGATGGGACTTGTGGGCATCTGGGGCCTTAGAGAAAATTCAGGCGAGGCGACGTGTCGCGTCGCTTTCAATCAAAACTGTATATACTTTTACAGCTGACAGCGTACCTCACGCCTACTGTCACTGTAAAAATATATACGTTTTTGACTGAGGCGACGTGACATGTTGCCTCGCCTGTATTTTCTCTCAGGCCCATCTGCTTGTTAGGAACGTTAGTTTGTACGCTCTGGCAATATCTTGGCTGCCTACTACAGATCACCTAAATTATTTTTAATATTTTAACATTCATAGTAATCCTACTTTGTATGCATCTGATCTGCACATTAGTATATGGACAATATGCGCTGGCAATATCTTGGCTGCCTACTACAGAACACCTAATTTATTTTTACAAGACTTGTAGGTTAATCTAAGCCCATCGTAGAACAAGACAAGACTAAATGCACTTTCACAAGCGGATTTAGGTCTCAAACAATACCTGAGGGTATTACCATACAACGCGTAGGTAGGTCTAGGTACTAGGTAGACACTATAGAAGCGAGGTCGGATGAATCAGACCAGGCTTCTAAGAGGTTTCTATGAGATCACGAGAAACTGTATTTAGGCAAATTGTAAAGATAATTAGGATTATGATTTATTGCATAATGTTGTCGAGTGGGTATAACTGAGAATGGGAAAAAACATATTTTCAAAGAATATCTTTAATATCTGCTGTCTATATCATAATATCCTTATATATGAATATTCAGATAATGCTCAAAAAAATAATGTATAAAAATAGCGGAGTCCACGTGTTTCAAAAACCGTTTTTTTATTTGGGCTCAGCTCAGTAATAATTTGATATCCATCAGTAAAAAAGTGAAGCTTTCTAATTAGAAAAGTAATCCGCAGTAATCTAGTCTGTTAAGTACATAACACTTAGTTACTTGCTACAGTGGGTAAAGTTTAGAATATTTTCGACAAGAATTTGCGGCTAATTGAACAAAGCAAAGCAGAGGTCCCAAGATCCGGTTCTACAAGATCTATCATTGCTAGGAACACCAATTATTTCATAGTTTTAGATGGACAAAATGGAACAAACGGAATTAAAACCAGAACCACTAATTTTCTCATTTATACACTTGTAAGACCGTTTCCAATAATATTTTTTGACAGTATAACTGTGGTAACTACTGAAATGTACTGCAATAGCGGCATTTACTATGGTTACTTTAAATGGCGTTTAAGAACATGTAGAAATGTGGCAAGAATTGTACCTACACGCAAGACCCCTTATATTGGGCTAATACTTTTATCATATTATACATAATAATAATAATACTCGTATGTATGACATTTTACATATTGCTCTGATTACAAACTAAGATCTAGGCGTGTAATATGTGTACCAGAAACAGCGATATATTACATAGTATATTTTATAAACACCCAGATAATGACAAACTGTACAGACAGAAAAACGTACTATTTTTTTTTTGCCATATATGCATTAGTAGTTACCTACGACGCCGCCTAGATGGCCTCGGTCATCGATGGTGTTATGAGTTTACAGTACACTGAATAAGATGCCAGTTTTAGCAGCAGCGTGGTGTTTGTATAGACTCAATTACCCATCTGTATACAGTTTCACAAGTTGGTATAATGAAACTGAAACCGACTCTGAAGCACAAATAGTGTAGTCATACATATTTAGATATTCTAAGGTACGTAATTTGTACCACAACTTATCGTTGGTAACTTGTACACTGAGAAGCATCCAGTGGCGATATCTCGTTAATAATATTAATACGATTCCAACTATTTTTTTATTTATTTTTTATTGAATTACGGCGTGTGACTTTGTACCTGGTGGTGAGCAGAATTACAATGTCCATGAATGGGGTCGATCAATAATTGTTCTTAAACAAAATTGATCGTTCCTACTATGTCGGCGAAATAATACGATTACGAAATGGGTGGCGACAAATTGCATTACGAGTATATTTAATATACTCTTTGCTTTATCGTCAATTGAACCCATTTCGTAACCGCACCCTGAAAGGAGACAAGAAATCAATGCAGTAATCTCCAGAAAACTGGTGAACTCACAGACTAAAACCTAAACATGACTAGGTCACTTGACTTTTTTTTTTGACATATATATGGGCGTTAATTAACCTTACATTTTAAAAGCATTGATCTTTCCTAAATTAACATAGTTTCCATCGTACCTAAATAAGGCGTGGCATTGTTGGTATATCTATGTATCAGACTTATCTGCTAGTTATATCGCCACAATCATGAAGTTATTTATGAAGACCCTGAGGTGAAAGTATTTTACAGATCGTTATGATGGGTTCAAAATATCGCTTAAAAGCCTTGCTAATTAATATTTTAATCTTTTGGGCCCGCACCCTAAAATACTAAGGAATAATACTTTTTTTTTATATATTAGATGCTTCGGCCTGCGCGGGTCCAAATTTTTCGGGCCCAAAACGACCGTGTACTTTTATATCGTGTCCCAAATTTCCACCAAATGTATAGCCACCCTACTAATAGCTAAGGTGGGTGGGACCGGTTACTATAACCACTATTATAGTATTTGTAACTTTATACACGGCCATATCTGTTCTACAGTCAATGACCTGAAATTACTTTGGATTTGATACCTTTCGTTTAGGCAGAGGTGATTATTTTTGAGATTCTAATTATGCTTGTAAATTAGTTTTGTATTTTATTTACAACTATGTTCGTATTTACAGGAAGTTTGTAAGCAACTGACTAACTAGTTTTAATAATTGCTGGATAATATTTTTTATTGTAGACCAGTAGCCCTAGTGTGAGATTTTTTAACTTTACTTTCGCGTTAACTATACTACCGCGTTAACATTTTGACCAATAACACGCTCGCATTTCTAGTTCTCAAAATTTCCGCTTGGAGCGCTGAACCATATCCCATACAAATTTTAGTTAACTCAGACGCAAAGTAATAGTTAGAAAACTCACACTAGGGGTACAGTTAACTCATAAAACTTTATGATTATATTTATAAAAGGCAGATTGGAGTCAGCAAAATATAAAATTAGTCGATAAAACCATTGTAGCATGAAACAGCATGCTGGCTCTGGGATGTTTATATAAATTATCATTTCAGCATCAGTAAAAGCAAGAAAAACATTATGCAGAAAAAAACTAAATTTAGCAACAGTGTCGTAATACTTTTATTATACATGTACATGTATGTACGTACACCGGTATTCATAAAAAAAAATTAAGAACACATTTATTGGCTTTGTGCCCTTTTCAGCAACAAAAATGAATATGCGTAAAATAGAATAAACCTATTTTGGTCTTCTGATGTCTTCAAAGGCTCAATAAGTTTTTATGAATAAGGCGAATATTCTTTGACAGTTTATATAACAGATGACAAGGTTTTATGAAGTTAAATATCAGTAGCTACCTAACTGAACTCATTGTTAATTATTTTGTCCAAACTCCAAGAAAAGTAATTATAGTTAACTATTTATTTATATATATTTTTATTACGATTTATTCGTACTAGGATTACAGTAATATTAATACTGTTGACTGTATAATTTAACTCAAATTTTGAAAGATTTTAAAATTTTTCAATGGTCTAGAAAAGGTCATGAAAAATTGATCGACTATAAAAATAAACTTACTATACACACCATGACAATGTTACTATAAAACCATTATGATTAGTAAAAACTTGACCCCTTACAATACCTTGGTCCATGTCAGACTAGCACAGCGTTATGTGGGCGGCAACGAGACGTCTTGTATAGAAATTATACAGACGTCTTAACTTGCCAGTGTTATTTTATAATTTGAATTTATTTTTTATTGTAAGTATATATATATTAAAATTCTGACCTACGTTTTTGGTCTTTAAGTATTATTTATTACTTGTATTCGATATATAGAGATCGTAGATATAGTTAGACTATTATAGACCAACAAGTCCCGTCGCTAATTTTTGCATGGCGGTTGACAGGGCAATGAGTGTGTTTTTTCTAACAAAGACAGGAGATGTTGTCTAAGGTATATAAAAGATAAACAACATTTATTCGCAAGTGTGGGAGAAATAACAAAAACAGCCTAACAAAAAGTACACTGAACCCTTATTGAAAAAAATATCGCTATTAGTAGGGTCTACAAATTTGTTGAAAATTTGGGACACGATATAAGAGTACACGGTCGTTTGCACAGACTTAGTATCTTGCCGCCTAAAAAGACTAACAAAGTGTGCTAGTGAGAGCATCGCGATAAAGCATAATACTGTATTCCAAATTTGACAAAGAAAAAAATACGTCAACTTTTTTTAAAAGCGGCGGATGTTTTTACTCTTCAAAAATGCCTGTAAACGATCTGTAGAATTTAAGAATGAAAATAATAAACAGTCAAAATAAAATAATTAGACAGCCGACTTGAGATGCCAATTCATGCTTCTTTTAAAGGACTTTATATTATATGATAAATTAAAATACAGGCTGGTAAAGCATCCCATTTTTTTATAGTGTGACAGATATATGTTTAAATTTAATAAAAAGTTTAGTAAGTGGATTAAATATTTTGACTTTGACCTTCTATAATATCCCGCTAAAATATATAATGCCAATTTACAGTTACTGCACCAGACATAATTCTTAAATCGCGCTTCTACAGGACAATACGTGTCAAGATATTATCTCTTGGCTATATAAAATATATAATGAAGTTCATTGTCAGGCCAAACTGCCAGCCGCTACACAGATCTGATTTATTTCAAACGAGGAGATCTATCTGCTAGTCATGGCTATGGTCACATTTAAGACATAACCAATTCAATGTACCTGTATAGAAAGATTAGCAGCCATCTTGCGCAGTTCTACCCATAGATGAATATCTTTAATTCATTCATCTGTTACTAATAGAACAACGGTATTCTTCTAAACTACTTATTATTAATATTATATATAAAATATTATATTATATAGATCGTAATTGTTGGTAGCATTTTCTTGGACCTTTATACTGCTTTCTATCAGGTAGATGTGAGGTCAAATGCCGAGCTCTCATAAAAAAAAAAAAAAAAATATGATAATAGTTAGAGAGCGGCCCATACTATTTACTGACTGGTAAATAAACCGTCCGCTGGACATATAATTCTATACATATAATTCTAAGTGTTTCTCCAAGTATATAGTTTTCGAATTTCGCTAGGTCAAGGTCTGGGAGGGAGAGGGGAGGGTGTTTAAATTCATTCAGTTTGTAAACTGTCTGCTAGTTAGATATTTTGGTAGATATGATCCTGGAAATACCTTCTGCCAAATTAGAACGAAGCGAATGGTTAAAAGATCCAGAGTTTTGCCCAAAAAACCATGATTTTCGTCCATTATATGACTGAGCCGGAAAGCGCTCCAAATACTTCCAACAGACACGCAGCAGCAGGTCCGGGAGGGGAAGGACCTTCAGGATCTTGAGCTGGGGGAATTCGAAAACTATATCCAGGCTACTTGGGGCAACACTGAGAACGATATTTCGCAGAGGGTTTCTTTACCAGTCAGGAAATAATATGGGCAGCTCTCTTATTATGAGGGACGAAACTGAATTATATGAACAGAACTATACCGGGTGGGCTAGGTATCCTTGCCAAAAATTCACGGATGCCTTACGGCGCCCGAGACCGCCTGGATGACCTCAGGGTACCCAGCGGAGAGGTTTTTAATCCAACCTCGTCGTAGCCGTCTACAGTATGAGTCAACAACGAACAACTGGCTAGCTCGTCGCGATGTTTGAATAGACTCAATAACCCATTTATAAGTTTCATAAGTTGGTATAGTGACTGGGACCAACAGCTTAACGTGCTCTCCGAAGCGCTATAGTGGTGTTGTTAAACAAATGTACATATTTTTTTATATTAAAAACTCATTGGTACACACTGGGGTTTGAGCCATATTATAAAATATTAATTCTATCATGAAAATATTGAAACACTAATGGTCGGATTAATAGTCGTTGCTTAGCTTAAGCCATTGCTTGGAACTGTCAAAATTTAGTTTTTTCATATGCAGTTTGACAGTCCGAATCATCGGCTCAGCATTAGCAATTGCTTAGCAACGACTATTAATCCGACCATTAATTTGTCTGTTGAGTGTCGCTCATACCTACTAAAGTTATAAAATTATGATGACCCAAAGCTCGAAAAAATAATCCAAATTAATTTACTTTAGGCGCTACTTGACTGAAATATTTGTTCGCATTTACATTAATTTTACACATTAATGTATTTATAAGATTTTATTATATATTAGTTGTTTGCGTGTGCGTGCTATTTCAGGTCCGGACTTGTTGTCATCTGCTTAACCTTGTTATCTTGCGCAGTGACTTTAGGCTGGGGCCGCTTTTTCACTAATCATTATCTGTTTTATTAAATCAGTATGCGATGCGAAGTTGAAAATCCTGGGGTCATGATGACTAATATTGGTGAACGGAAATGCCATGTAGGCGTCAGAGACCGCAGATTCTTACGGTTCCGGGTCAGAGATTATTATAACGGGATTTTGTAAAACCTAGGTATATTAATATAAAACTAGTGGTTTATTATTAAATAATAGGCGAGCAGCGTATTGCTGATATGCCACTGGTGTATAGTTCTTAATTTTTATTTATTGTCTAATTTGTTAGTTAGTTGCCACTTGTACAGTTTATTCTTAAAAGTGCTAACAGTAGAAGAAATTATTATATATTTTTAAAATAATTTCCTCTACTCTTTAGTTATTTATAGTTTTTTTTTTTTGTTAATTCACCTATTTTATAATATTTATATCTATTAAATATAAATTTTCAACAATTTTTTTTATTGTAATATAATGTGTATAGAATTTTAAAAGATCAGCACTCAAAATTGGCGCCCAATTTTTAAAGAAAGGAAAGCCCATAGTCTTGCAAAAACTATCTAGTGACCTAGTCATGTTTTGGTTTTAGTCTGTGGGTTCACCGATTTTCAGGATCAAAAAATCCATGCAAGATGGATTTTTAGTCGAAATCATCATCTTCTTTCAAGGTGCGATTACGAAACTTGCAGTTAATTTAACGATAAAGTGACAAAGACCAATGCCGTTAACAACAGTGTTTCCTATTTATGGAGTTTGTAGGTCTTATTACCATCAGGTAGATACAAAGATGATAATCGTAATATAGCTTTGGATACACCATACGAAAATAATTTAAAATGGTTAATTTTTTTTCCACCTAATATTAATATTATATTTTTTTGCTTAAAAATACTTTTGTATGTATAAACCTATATGGGTCAACAGCTTTTAATATTCCAAATTTCAAGTAATTTGGACCTGTTGTTTTTAATGTTATTGATATGAACAGCCATCCAGACGGCTGACACCTGAAAACTAACTAAACTCCCCGTTATTTTTTTGAAAATACATAAACCACAGAAAAACATTATTATAAGAAATTCAGAACCCTGAAAACATGTCATATTTAACTAAAGCTAAAAGTATTAAATAAAAACCTTTTTTAATATAATAAGAAACGTGATCTGAAAATACAGATTTTTCAGGAGATTACTGCATTGATTTCTCGTCGAGGTAGTAGACTCCTTTCTGGGCCCGGTTACGAAATGGATGATTGAATTGATGATAAAGCAGCGAGTATATTAAAATATACTAGTAATGAAATTCTTCTTTGCCGCCATTTCGTAATCGCATCATTTAGACGGCATAGTGGGAGCAATCAATGTTGTTTAAGAACAATTATTGATTGATCCCATTTGTGGACTTTGTAGGTCTGCTCACCACCAGGTAGATACAAAATCACATGCTGTGCTCCAATAATAAATAATAAAAAAAAACATTGTACATATAAGTATATTATAACGCGAATAATAATTTAAACTTCGCGCATTATTTTTTTTCTTTTAAATATATTTTTAATTAATAAGTAGGTAGGTGAAAAAAATCTGAAATATTACATTATTTGACAAACTGTTCAGATGTTATTATACTAGTAGATACGGAGTCTTATTATGCGGCAATTTGAGTTTATTAGAGAAAATTACAAAGTTTAATCATCTCGCTTTGAGTCGCGGCGCGTCGTCCGTGTAACCGATACGTGAAATTGATATTAGCCGACAGGAATTTTAAAATATAATGTCGTTTTTTAGATCTACTAAAGTGTCCCACGTAAACAAAGCTTACTCGATAGTGATCCGAGAGTTAAGTGCAGACACTTCTAAATTAAAAAGTGTTCTTCAACAAAAAATACCAAAAGAACTAAAGAAAATTCGCGATTTTCGAAAAAAATATGGAAACTCCAAAGTCGGCGAAGTTACCGTGGACATGATGTACCGGGGAATGCGTGGCATCAAAGGCATCGTGTGGGAGACATCCGTATTGGATCCCGATGAAGGCATTCGTTTCCGTGGTCTGTCAATTCAGGAAATTCAGAAAAGACTGCCAAAAGCCAAGGGCGGAGAGGAACCTCTGCCAGAGGGTATGTTTTGGTTACTACTAACCGGAGATGTTCCCACAGAAGCCCAAGTAAATGGTCTCTCTAAAGAGTGGGCTCAAAGAGCAGAGCTCCCGGCACATGTGGTAACGTTGCTGAATGACATGCCACCCAAGCTACATCCCATGTCACAACTCTCGGCCGCCGTGACTGCTCTCAACAGTGAGAGCACGTTTTCGAAAGCCTACATAGCGGGAGTCAACAAATCCAAATATTGGGAATACGTTTACGAAGACTCCATTAACCTTATTTCCAAGTTGCCCGTGATCGCCGCCACTATCTACAGGAATACATACAAAGACAGAAAACCAATCGGTGCCATAGACAAGGATAAGGATTGGTCGGCTAATTACTGTAGCATGCTTGGTTTTGAAGATCAAGGATTTACCGAACTAATGAGGCTGTACCTGACAATCCATAGTGACCATGAAGGGGGAAACGTATCCGCTCACACGACACATCTAGTTGGATCAGCTCTCAGTGATCCTTATCTATCATATGCGGCTGGACTTAACGGTCTGGCCGGTCCTCTACATGGATTAGCTAACCAAGAGGTGTTGTTATGGCTAGAAAGACTACGATCACAATTCGGTGACAACTACACTGAGGAAGATCTGAAGGAGTTTATTTGGAAGACACTGAAGTCTGGACAAGTAATCCCTGGATATGGTCATGCAGTTCTAAGACAGACAGATCCGAGGTACATCTGCCAGCGTGAGTTTGCCCTGAAACATTTTCCCGACGACCCATTATTTAAACTGGTCGCGGCTCTGTACAAAGTAGTTCCTCCTATTTTGATGGAGCTTGGCAAAGTGAAGAATCCCTGGCCCAATGTAGATTCTCACTCTGGTGTGCTGTTACAATATTATGGGATGAAAGAAATGACCTACTACACTGTATTGTTTGGCGTCTCGAGGGCCTTAGGAGTGCTGGCCCAACTCATTTGGTCTCGTGCCCTCGGTCTGCCTATCGAAAGACCAAAGTCAATCAGTTCCGAAATGTTAATTAAAAGAATTAAAAAGTAAAAAAAAAAATATATAACTTTTTTAACTTGATGTTATTATAGTGAATTAATAAATATATATTTTTAAATATAAATGTAGTATGAAAATTACTGAGGCCTTTAAGTTGTATTTTAATTAGATATTTCCCTACACATAGTTTTGAAGTAGAGCTACTTAATATATTGTTGGCTCATAGTGGGAATCGATCTCAAAAATGAAATCATGGGTTCACATGAATATCCTGAATCATTATTTGTTTATGTTTCCTTTGCATTTAAATCATTAAAGCCGACATAGTGGGAGCGATTGATGTTGTTAAACAACAATGTATTGATCGACCCCATTGATGTTACCTATTAGGTAGACCTAGTAGGCCTTCCTAAGAACTTAATTCTCATTAAAAACAAAATTAAGTATCTACTAGAGTCATCTAAGATGCTGCTCCCCTAAATGTGAAGGTGCTATTTTCTATGTATACGTGCTCCCTCGACTCCATATGCTCTTATTCATCTGGTGGGTGGCTGAGTAACAAATACTGACCAATGATGATCACTTAGGTGATTAATTGTGGCTATACCATACTTACTTTCATGTACATACAGGCAGTAGAGGATTGCGGCGTTTTAGATTAGTCTACAAAAAAAAATCCCTTTCGTTTTGTAACCGCATCATCTATCCGACATTAGACCGGTGTTAGGCAATATTGTATTCTTGAAGCATATTATAGGTCTCCTTCTTAAAAAAGTAAACAATTTAATAAATAGGTATATAAAAAAGTACTAAATTCCTTTTGCTTTGATTTAACTACCTACTCAATTACACCAAATCAAATACTCCATAATGTAATTCATCATCTGTTGAAAGGAATTGGTCATTGTCATCTTAAATTAGCCCGAATTGCACGATCCTTTCACAAAATTTAACTTTCTATTTTTTTTTATAATAAACCGACAAAGAACTTGAAAACATGGGTGTAGTGGAGCTAGGTTTGCATGCATTTGCAAATAAAATAAAATACGTTTGCCAGATAATCGTTTCTACGTGCAATGTTCAAAAAGTTCGCCGAGAATTTTACATATTTACCTTTTTTTTATCACAGAATACCTTACTGTATAGGATGGACACTCCTCGTCTCCCTTGAATCTTAAACCTATTATCACAGAATACCCTTACTGCATAAGTAGATAACAAGCAATGACAAAATTCGTGAGGGCTGACTGGAACCTGGTTGGCTCAGCGGTTGAGCGCCTTGCCGCGATAGCGAGGTTTGTGGGTTCGAGTCCCACCACCAGGTTTTTTTTCATTGCATTGTTATGTTTAAAAAATTAAATATATGATTATCCTATAAAGGAATTTATAAAATACTGAAAAAAGTAAAAACAAAAAACAGACTCCTC
The DNA here is from genome assembly GCA_947458855.1 of Monopis laevigella. Classification (NCBI taxonomy): domain Eukaryota; kingdom Metazoa; phylum Arthropoda; class Insecta; order Lepidoptera; family Tineidae; genus Monopis; species Monopis laevigella. The sequence goes on along the minus strand of OX381577.1, from coordinate 12,579,018 downwards.
TGCCAGTTAGAGTATTAGAAACTAGGACTTCTAACTTCACTCGTATAATAGTTATTTGAAGAAAGCTAATAGAGGGCGTCTGTGTATTAGTAGATAACAAGCAATGACAAAATTCGTGAGGGCTGACTGGAACCTGGTTGGCTCAGCGGTTGAGCGCCTTGCCGCGATAGCGAGGTTCGTGGGTTCGAGTCCCGCCACCAGGATTTTTTTCATTGCATTTTTATCTTTAAAAAAATAATATAAGATTACTGTATAGGATGGACACACCTCGCCCCCCTCTAATCTTAAACCTATCACAGAATACCTTACTGTATATGATGGACGCTTCTCGTCTCCCTTTAATCTTTAATTTAATATAATTAAAAAAAAAAAATGTAGGACAATTTACGCATATTGCTCTGGTCACAAACTAAGCTCAAGGCTAGTACTATGTGTAACAAAAACAACGATATAATACATATTATATTTTATGAACACCCAGATCATGACAAACTGTATACTTATTTTTTTGACATGGGTGGGAATCGAACCCACCTCCTCCGGACACAACGCTCGGCTCAATACACATATTATAATATAAATATTGGTATCTAAATTTCGCATAAAAACAAATGCTACTTAGTGGTGCCTTCTGGGAATTAGGAGTATCAACTGCCACAAGTTACAAAATTATAATTTTAGCGCGTAGTTCCCACTTTAAGTTTCCCTGTGTTGTGGGAAACTGGCTCCTTAGTTACACCACTGGTGGCGGAGATGGTAACGGCGTATGGGAACATTTGTAAACGCAGTACGGCTCATGACAGAGTATAAGTGGCATTCGCTTTATACATTTTGAGTCAAATGTCCAGTGTAATATCAAAATAAACAGTAGTATAAGTTGGTGACCAGAGCCATAGATGTGTGAAAAAAAAAATCTAATTTAAAATAAATTAATACACGGTAAAAGTCATAATATAGTATTGGTTAATTTTGACTATTCATTGCTTTTATAAAGTTTGCTGATGTTTACTTTGACGAACGATTTAACCGCTACCACGCTTTGAGCACTCGGCCTAAGTGGACTCAATGTCATATTCATAAAAATCTGGGAGAGTTCGTATTGTACCTATATAAAGTTAGATAGGTATATGATATTGTATAAATATACCTAATAGCCAGTGTGTACTTCAATTTATGCGTTTAATCCAGACTATACCCCCGAGAAAAATACTTTTCAGTTCTCATGCTCTGAAAGTGCTTATTTGTGCAGGATATAGGTTGCACAAAATCAAATTTTGAGCACAAGTACATTAACGTATTTACTCATAAATGTGTACTATATTAAGGCAAAGAAAATGAGCCATACAGCCAAACACAATAAGAAGCTCATAGATAGAATTTAGGTATTTTATAATATTTACTTAAATTTATTTGCCTTATGTGTTTTTTAAGACATAAAAATAATTTCCTTCAGTATTCAAAATTGTACTAATTTTACTTAAATTTTAATTAAAGAAATGTTATGTACTACTGTTTTATTTACTCGCCATCGATGTGAAAAGCAAAATTTATAACTCGTCCACAAAACCATTTTATTCTAGACATTACTATCAGCCCTCGAATTCGGCTCGGGCTGCTAAAAGTCTCGGATAAAAATTGTTCGTTTTGTGCACTTGTTGTAAAATCTACTATATTCAAATGTCCCCTTTTTATCAATCTTCAAAAAAGGAGGAGGTTCTCAATTTGACTCGTATGTTTTTTTTTTTGTGATGTTACTTCATATCTCTCCTCGTCCTCATATTAATTGAAAGAGTTGGTCACCTAGTTGGTCCCATAAAATTTTCGTGAAGATCTTGGAGACTGGAAAATCAAAAATTTTGAGAGGTTTTCTTAATATTACACCATATCTTCGCCAAATGTGAACCGATTTTTGTTATCATTACTAAGTATATTTAAAAGTGCGGATCACCAGGTTGGTTTAATATTGATTAAGATTGGAAGAAGGGTTTCGAAACTGGATGGTGGTGGCATCTCAAAATTAAAGAGTTTTCTACAAATGCTTTCAAATCTGAACTGAACTATTTTATATTAATTTAGTTCCCAACTGAAGAAAATCTTAGAGCTTTAATAATAAAAAAAAGATTTAATTTAGAATTTCAAAACCTAATGGCTGATGGACTTGGATCCAGTGCTATGTTAAAATAATAAAAAAAAACCTAATGTGAAGTTTGTTTCAATTAATAAAATTCCAATCTTTTTATAAGAGTCAATGAAAATAATGTAATTTTATGCCTACGTAGTACATATTACTATATAATCTGGGTTTCTAAATAGCCCAAATTTACGTTAGTCTCAATCCGCAAACTTTGTAACTTTGCTAACCAACAGGTAACAAAGTAACTTATCACTCTCCATCATAAACAAAATGGTAGATACTTACAGTAAAAGCATAATAAAAGCTTCAGTCGTGTGAGAGTAAAGTATTCATAAAATTAAATTAATTATAAGTATTTGTTTACCTACATACACTCTTGACTTTCTTTTAAAAAAAATCGCAGTACAGCATTTCTGTCCACCTGCAAATTGTATTATTCAGCAGTTATACAACAAATACCGTTTAGCTGTAATTATCATAATGACGTTCTCACTTAGTGAGTAGGCACTTGTTCTGCGAAAACTACCTTGCTCCAGAACAATTTTCTTGTCAAACCTACTGCGCCGGTTTTACTAACTTAATGCTTAATGAAAGTTAGTTATACTTATTATAAAGTTATTTAATTAAAGGTATTAAAGTAATATATAAGCTTTTATATCTCGAGACGTGTACCTGTTAGTTTAAAAATAATAATAATTAATACTATACATTACACCGGCCATACAGATGCAAAAACCTGACACGGTTTGTCATGTTTCGGTTTTAGTCTGTGGGTTCACCGGTTTTCAGGAGATTACTGCATCGATTTCTTGTCGAGGTGGTAGTCTTCCTGGGTGCGGTTACGAAATGGGTGGTTGAATTGACGATAAGGTATATTAAAATACTCGTAATGCAATTCGTCTTTGTCGCCGCCCATTCCGTAATCGCATATCATTTAGCCGGCATAGTGGGAGCAATCAATGTTGTTTAAGAATAATTATTTATTGATCCCATTAATGGACTTTGTAGGTCTGCTCACCACCAAGTGATACCAAGTCACATGCCGTGCTCCAATAAAAAAACTAAAAATTAAAATAATAAAATAAAAAACTACCTACTAACATATTACCCTGGTCACAAACTAAGCTCTAGTATGTGTACGAGAAACACCGTCACTAATACATATTATATTTTATGAACACTCAGACCATGGCAAACTATACAAAAATAAACGTACTAATATATTTTTGTCATAGATGGGAATCAAGCCCACAACTTCTGGATACAACGCCAATTTAAGTACACCCCAACCAACGGCTATTTAAGAGGGCGCTTAAAGCAAATCAGAAAACTAGCTCTCCGATTCTGAGAATAACAAATATATAAAAAAAAAATAGTAATAATACAAAATATAAAGAAGTAACTGATACTTTGAAAAACGTATTAATAGTTGCCTCGATATAAAAGTCGCAAAGTAACCTCCTTTTTTTATCGATATTTCCTATTACTTTAATATAGAGCAGATTATAAAGCCATGTTTTTTATAAGTTATGTATATGTATAAGATCTAGTACATGGCCTAGCGTTTTTGTAAAATTCTAAATATTTTGAAAGTATAGCAAAAAAATGTTTTAAAAAATTCCAATAATGCCGTGCGAGATTTTTTTTGTTCTCACTCTCACGCTTTGTAAGAGACATCTTTTATTTCACCTAAATATAAAAAAATGGCTTAATAATAAATATTAAGCCATTTTTTTTTGATACATAATAATTGTACGCATTAATTTTAAACCACAACTTTATTGTAAAAAATATTTTTATTAACTATTATTAAAACTCCTTCTATATTTAAAACTTTTTCTATATTTGAATATTACTTGAGGTCCCAAAAAAGGTCCTTCTTCAGCCAGCTATTATATAAAAAAAAACATTAAAATCGATCCACCTGCAGGTCAAAATTTGTAAGGGCAACATAATCAAAGGCAACATTTTTCAAATTTTGTAAGGAATATGTCAAATTTTAACTTTGGTATGCCGTTTATAGAACGTATTTATTAGAATAAGAAGAGCTACTCTATCGATGCCACAGACAGACCAACCGACTTATAAATACGAGTAACACCCCTCTGTTTTCGCCTGGGTTTAAAAAGGAAGCTATAGACTCCCTGTACAGCTTCCTGAATATAACAAACGGACTTTGCCGTTTGAAAGTTTAGGAAGCTGTCACAAATTACATTCAAGTTAATAACTACTAGCCCAATGAAAAGCAGTTACTTACTCCTAAGTACTTATCAAAACATGTGCAAGTCAAAAAATCTAGTGAAAAGCGTTTTTATTTTTATTTGGGATAAAAGGTCATTCATTTTTTTTTTATCAGTTTAAAAAATGTCCAAAGAACACAATTTCCTCTCTAAAGTTTCCTAGGTCGTGGGTTCGAATCCCACACAAGGCAAAATGCAAAAACGAAAGGGTTGAGATTTTGTTATATTTTTTCAAACACTTATTAAATATATAGGCAGAAACTTTAGTTGGTATAGTAACTTTTAAAATGACTATTAAAAATATATTTAAAAAAAAAATAGGACGCGAAATTCCTCCGTTGGGTCGCTGAAGCCGTTTAAACGGTTCTCGAGAGCCATATAGGCCGTGATGGTATTTATTTATTAATACCTTTAATTTATAAATTAGTAAACATGACATATTTTCCGAAACTATTTTATACTCATATCATTTTTTATTTGAGCCTATAAATAATTTATACCTATATACCTATGCTTTTTAAATTTTTGTAGATCAACAATATATAAAACCGTTCAAAATTTTAATTCAATTGAACCAGTAGTTCTTGAGACATTCGAAACATACTTACACCAAAAAAAAATATTTTTCTAAAAAAAATTACCTCCGCTAAAAGCTACAGTAAATTTTATTGTAGGTATTACAAACACAATGTACTCGAATGTATCAAAAATAGGTAGGTAGGTATCCGAATGTTAACCCACAATAGGGTTTTTTAATATGAAAGGTGACTTTGAAAAGTTGTACTTTCGGCTAATATGAGGTTCTACTGATCAAATCGAACAACTTTTCCCATGGAACCATGTGTCGCAATGAAAAAAAAAACCTCCATACAAACTAGTAATGTATGATCAATTTGTAATGTGACGCCTAGCCTCATATTAGCTCAAAGTACAACCTGTATATGTATATTTCCATCGCAATGGTTTCAGAATCCAATATAGATATCCACAGAACACAATTTTGTAAAATGTATTCATTAATTTTACTTCAAAACATTGAAGGTAGGTAATTTACAATAATGTTGTACCTATTTGAGAGAATTTTAAATTACACAAGAGGAAATGAGACTTAGGCATGAATGAAAAATTAAAATGAAACAGCATTGTTTTGTGGCAAGTTCCATCACGTTCGGAGCCGGCACAACGATCGTTTTCTCAGAGCCGACAAGAAAAAATTGACCAAAAAAGTCTCGTAAAAAAACCGGCCCACGGACTAACGTACTCACATATTTTTAACCCAAGGCTACCTTTTCGCGAGCCGACGAGACGTCTATCTGTACCTACGTTTGTATATAGATATAGTTCGTGTAGCGGCTCAAGTTAGATTTTAGTATTTTTACGAAAAGTCTACATTAATACCTAGAATTAATACCGCATAATGCAACTTTAAAATTAGTAAAGAAAACCATAAATAAATGTATTTTTCATTTCCATAAAAAAACTAAATAAAACAAAAAAGCTCCTAAAATTCATGTTGTAATAACATGTAACGCGGGACCCTCACATGCGCGCGCATAAACATTTGTGCCCACCGTGCCAACCTTTTACAAACGGGTCGGAAAATAAGCGAATTTCGAATGTAAAGGCCGCATAGCAAGCATTAAATACAATAAGCTATTAATCCTTTTACTAGAAAATGATGATGCAAAGCATAAATTTGAGGGAAAGCTTTTACTGTGTTAAAAATTTCGATTATTTTTTTCGAAAAATCAACCCTTTTTGTATTTTTATACTGAAGCACAGCCTGTAATTAAAAAAAAATTAAATACCATCACAGGTGCCTATTTGGCTCCCGAGAACCGTTTAAACGGCCTCACGGTCCTAGCGAAGGGATTAACCCATCCTCATTTCGCCGATGGTATTCGGAGGCAACACCTAACAAGTGGCGAGCTTGTTGCGGTGTTTATGATGAAATAGCCTCGTTGTATAAAGCGGTCACCCATCCCAGGCCGGCCTTGTTGTCATATGCTTAACCTTGTTATCAGTTGCACAGTGACTTAACCACTAGGCTGTGATTTTGTGTATACCTGATGGTAAGCAGGTAACAATTTTTATATGAAAAATCAACAACCCTTTCGTCGGGGCTGATGGACGAATGTTTGATTATAACCAGCTGAAAGAGATATCCAAATGCCATCAGCGAAATGAGGACGGTTTAATCACTCCGCTGGGTGAGGCCGTTTAAACGATTCTCGGAAGCCTAAAAAGGCACCCGTGATGGTATTTATTTATTTTATTTTTTGAGAGAGATATATCATCACAATGACGTATATCTAAAATAAGAACTTTAGTTATTTTTCTAAGGGTGTATATAATAAGTAAAAGAGCTGCCCATATGAGTTACTGACTGGTAAGGAAACGCTGTCTGCTGGACATGAAGTAGCATTATATTCTAAGGTCCGGGTTTAAAAACCAAAAAAGTATGGATATATAAGATTTTTTATATCTTTTTATTATTTAAAACACCCAAATATTAAATAAGTTAATATGAATACCAAAAAAAATAAGGCGAGTTTTTAAATAATCTTTTTCTGTATTTTTTTATTATTCAAACGTAGTACTTTAATAAAGATTTTCATCGACTACGACGGCGACGAGGCGGGAATAAAATTCTACCTCAGGCACAGAAGAAATAATAGTCAGGCTACCCTGAGGTATGTTAGTGTTATTAGTTATTCTGTGCCCGAGTTTAGAAAGCCTCGAACGCCGTAAGGCATCCGTGAAAATAAAATATAATATAAAATAAAATAAACGTGTAGGTACATATTGTTTTTAATAAAATAAATCAGAGAAAGTAAAGTTATAAGTAAAAGATTCAAATTGCATCAATTTCAGAGTCTTAGCTTGTTTTTATGTTTCAATTTAAAATTTAAATTTAGTCATCGTTAGAAAAACTGATTCGGATTACTATTTATTTACAACGTGAATAAATATAACTAATAATGCTTCTAACGCTAAATATCCAATTTAACCAAGTTATTTCACCTTCATTAGATATAGGTATTCAGAACTTGTACTATTGTAAATTGTTAAACCTAACGTAAGACTAAATGACATAGCTCCCTGGGGCTGTAAGTTTTTTTTTTATCTAACTATCCTGTCAATACCTAGGTAATGTAAGTTTAAAATGATATTTTCGGGAACTTTATAAAATAACCGTTTTCAACACTAATTCGCTACATAACATTGGGCAATACTTTACGATGGTAGGTTTTGTTGTATTCTTTAACGGACATCGCTTGTTCTGATTTGAAAAAAAAATCATTTTGTGAAGATTTTATCAGCCGAATAGCACACGTGATTCGTCACATCTCTCACGTTACAGACGCAGGGTTAGATTATGTATTAATAACATATTTAAATGGATATCTCAAATAATAACTTTAATAGGATTCCTTGGTATGTCTGGGTTTGGTAAGCTACATGGTTTTTTATTTTCCAACATCAACTTTTGATTTTATGGTTTTTTTTTTCATAAAACAAAATTGTTTGATAATCAAGTGTATTATCTGTCTGCCTCTCCGCATCTTAAGAATTCCTGGTCCAATTTACTTAAAATTTGAAAGGGTAGGGCTAAATTTTCTAATAAGTATATATAAGCTTCATAATAATTTAAGTGTTTAAAATTATTTTTTGTAGGTATATATTTTATTAGGTTTTTTAGTTGCATTATAATAAATGTAATGAAAAACCCCCAACCCCCTGACCGATTTTTCGTGAAAAAAAATGATTGTTGGTTAATTATTGAAATATGGAACGAAAAATAGTATTATTGCCGAACTGTAAAAGGTTGTTGTTACCAATAAAAAAAACAAAATCCGAATCCGTGGTTTAACGGTTTTTTTTTATTTAAAAATCATTATTCATTCAAAAATGCTACAAATAATAATAATTCGATTGCCGAACTGTTAAAGATTGTTGTTACCAATAACAAAAAATCCAAATCCCTGTTTAACGGTTTTTTTATTATTTAAAAATCATTATTTTAAATAACAATTTTATTTTTAAAAATTAATTTTATCAACCTTCAAGTACTTACTTTCAACAAAAACTTTTCAGTTTCTAAGTAATTTCGACAGTTAGTAAGCTATTTTTTATTCTTAAATTCGTAATGCTTCATCTAGAATCTAAAAATAATTTAGATTGGACACAGCATATTTATTTTTACCCTTTACCCAATAAGATATGTTTCAGACATTGAAATCCCAGCCTACTCTCTCCATGAGAGCAGGCTGACCTTTATATCTATTGAGATAGCATCACCATTGCAAAACAACTATCTATTCTATTTATAGAACTATCCTCTCTAGACGCTGCTGGCCAGAGTTTGTGCTTTATATTTATAGGATAATAATACATACAATCAACCTTGAAGTAGGCACAAACCTATTCAATTTATTATATTACTTGTTGTAGCTGACACCTAACTAAAGAAACTTGTAATTATTTATTTATTTATTTTAAATCTTTATTACACTTTTACAGGGGTTTTTTTAGGTTCTAGTTTTATTTATTGTTTTAATATTTTCAGGGGTTATTTTTTCTATATTAAATTTTAGTTTTATTTAGTTCTAGTCACTTTACTTATTATTTTATTTACATCGAATAAAATTATTTTATGAAAAATAAAACTTAAACGAATACTTAGTTTATTTTTATCGCTTAAAGATAGATCTCGTTATAATCGTCCATTTTAGAATGATTTGTATGAAATTATAAAATATGTCGACATCCTACCTTGACATCCTAATACACAATGCACTTCAGTTAGTATTTTTGGTATTTACAGCCTTAATTTACATATTAATTCAGTAAGTTCGGTTAGTTTTTACCTACGCACTAACACGCATCAAAATTAAATTTTGTTGGCATATAGATACACCATAATACTGATCGTTTCAGTAACTATGTTGCTATTTATTATGTAATGTTTATTCAGTATTTTGTTAATTTGAAATTTAAATATATAAATTATAAATTTCCCGGTGTGTACCAATGAGTTTTTAATTAAAAAAATTATGTACATTTGTTTGACAACATCACTATAGTGCCTCGGAGAGCACGTTAAGCTGTCGGTCCCGGTTTCACTATACCAACTTGTGAAACTGTTTAGATATATATCATCACGGGTGCCTTACGGCGCCCGAGATCGCCTAGACGGCCCCAGGGTACCCAGCGAAGGGGTTTTAATCCCACCTCATCGTAGCCGACGGTATGAGTCTACACCGTACAAGTGGCTAGCTCGTCGCGATGTTTTGAATAGACTCAATAACCCATCAATAAACAGTTTCACAAGTTGGTATAGGGAAACCGGGATCGACAGCTTAACGTGCTCTCCTAGGCACTATATATAGTGGTGTTGTCAAACAAATATACATTTTTTTTTTATTAAAAACTCATTGATACACACCGGGATTCGAACCAGGGACCTAAGTGTTTTTAAGTCCAAGGTCTAACCAACTCCACCACCATATATATATATATATATATATATATATATATATATATATACGGTTATTAGGTATATGTTCGGAATAAACGAAATGATTGTTATAATCATCAAATAGGTTCAGATTTGATGAAGATATGGAATAATATTAAGGAAACCTCCTCCGTTTTTGAGGTCGGTTAAAAAAAAAACTTGGATAAGTACTTTGTACGTAGGTTTTTTTTTTTTTTTTTTAATTGGAGCACGGCATGTGTCTTTATATCTACCTGATGGTAAGCAGACTACAAAATCGATGAATGGGATCGATCAATAAATTATTATTTAACAATATTGATCGCTCTCACTATGCCGGCTAAATGATGCGGTTACGAACTGGGCGGCGACAAAAACGAATTTGCATTACGAGTATATTTTAATATACTCACTGCCTTATCGCCAATTTAACCACTTATTTCGTAACCGCACTCTGAAAGGAGACTACCACCTCGACAAGAAATCGATGCAGTAATCTCCTGAAAACCGGTGAACCCAACAACTAAAACCGAAACATGACTAGGTCACTTGACGGTTTTTGCATCAGTATGGGTATAACAAAACATAATAAAACAGCAGATACCTACCTATAGAGGTATCTATCTACTGTTTTATTTTATAAATTTACTCCTAGCACAATAAATATATTTTTTTTGTTTAAAAACTTTTATAAAACTAATATTTATAAATATAATATACTTAAGAAAATAAATATTCAAAACTGAAAAAAACTTCCACTCAGTTATTAATGCTTTAAAAGCGCTTATATTTTGGTTTATCATTAATAAGCAATAATCGGATCATCTTTTTGTGGCCCTATTTATCTGACCTCGTTCCGTTCCCAGGAGAAGTTTTTTTATATTTTTAACCACTACTTTTACTACCAGAGTGACCTCCGAGACGGTTGAGTAAAACAAAAAACATTATTGTAAAGTCCATATGTGGACTATACCCGACTGATTTAAAAAATATATATCTGAATTAAATGGTGAGCCTTCTGCGGTGCTTGTTTACTCAGTAAAATAAACAATCTAAATATAGTAGGTAGGTACTTAAAAGTTATATAAAATAAATATAATTGAACTAAAAATTATGCCAAAATAATAAGCGTGCTTGTGCCTTTTAAAACTTACGTGTAACAAACAATCAAATGTATTCTTTTTATAATATTAGAATAGACTAATTGTAACTTTCCTATATAATTATATCATGCTTAATATAAAACTTACAGAAATCATTTTTTGAGAAATATATTCATCCGTAAGAAGTCGAGTATCGCCCTAGCAACACAGCATCTCAGACAGGGCGCGGAGCGGGGGGCGGGGTTCGGCCCGGTTACCTGCGCCCGCGCAGTCGTCTCCCAAAACGAACAAGAGCCTGCATTCCTTTGGCCCTCCTGCGCCGCGCCAACTAAGCCGTGGGGCGAGATCGTAGGGTTGTCACCTTAGCTTTTAAGTAATAATTTGCAATATAAGTGACAAAACTGTAAAATAGCGATATAGTAAAAATGCTAACCGCGCATTTAGGGTTCGGAAACAGAAGAAAGAAAGTTCGTAAATAACTCCAGAACTAACATCATGTACTTACGTAATTACTCCTAAAATTTCGAAAAAAGTGGAAATATGTAGGTACAACTATATATAAAATATGGAATCGCATGGGTTCCGAGCTGGACCATCCATGGTTGATTCCAATTTCCATGGTCACAGAGTCTTTGGAGGATGCCGTGTTCACGAGCAATTTCTTAACGTCAATTTTTTGTATCACTATTGATAACTGCTCAAGCCACTTCCTAGCGCACGCGCTGGAAACATCCGACATAATGAAACTCTTTTACTGTCTTACCCCAACAAAGCTAGGATGATACCTCTTCAGAGGGAAGTCAGAAAACGCATCCAAGTGATGCGTGACTTTACCTGGCATTCTTTTCTCATATGTATATAATAAAAACAATAAAAATAATTTAGAACAAGATGCATGATGCATATATAGGTTGCCTAATTTAATATTTTTTTCATGATCATTCATTTCCTGTTTATTTAAAATATAAAAAGAAAACAAGGAAGAGAAATTTCCTCTTTTGAAATGCGAGGCAGTGGTTTCTTGACCACTGTAAATTAAAACTACAATTACATTCAGTACAATTATAATATTACAAATTTTCAGGCAATTTCGTAATCGTATCATTTATACAGCCTAAATAATGGGAGCGACTCAAACAATGTACTGACCGACCCATGTATATAAGCAGACCTACATGTCCATGCATAGACTAGTGCCTGCTTTACCAACAGGCAGATACAAATTCACATGTCGTGTTCCTATAAAAATAATATTTAAACGTGACAAGAGATTAATGACTGAGAATCATTATATTAAACTTATTATATAGTAACGATAGAAACAATCTAAACGTAATAAAAAAGAGTGATGCCCAAATTTAGAACAATCACATCCATTTAAAAAACACAACAAGGACTAATAAAACCATATGTGTTGTTGTAATATGTAAAAAATACTTAATCACAAAGAGATTATATTTTAGAATATAAAAAGAAGAATTCGATAAAAAGTAATTTAAAGTTTATTGCTCAATTTTCCAATTCTCTTAGGGCCATTACAATTATTATTCGAACAGAAACTCAATTCACCGCAATTTCGGGAAAATAAATTATATTGGCAATTTTTTTTTTCAGATTATAGTTATTGAAAGACTTACTGACTTAGGCCACAGATTATTTTATGGTACCAACATACGCGTCTATTCAATGAGTATTGTTCATAATAAATATTGTCCTAATAAATATTATGAAAAAAATAGCAAATAAACGCTACAAAACAGATTCATTAGGGCTTAACAAAAATCATTTTAGAGGGTCCATGTTGGGCTTTCTACTTTGGATCTAATAGATTACATAAAAAATAACTATTGAGAACGGCCGAAAGCTCAAATGTAGAACCGACTTAAATTTTATATTAAACTTTAACCATTTACGCAGCGCACGCACGGACGCTCAAGGAATTATTTTTCCCGATGTTTGGGCGTTCGGCTCCTATTGATTGTAGCGTGATGTTATATGATCTATCGGCCATCCAACACTTTTTTTTTATTCGAAACAATTCTAACGCGTTCAACCAAACAAACTCTTTAGTTTTATAATTCCTATTAGTATAGATTGTAGCAACCCTAGTCGATGCATCCCGAGACAATGAGATGAGAACCTGCAGTCGTGTAGCCTCACCCCACTCGCCCGACATCCGTAATAATAATATTTATGCCAATTAACTCGCCTTTACTCGCATAAAAAACTTTTTTTTATATTTATAACAAAACCGTATTTAGGTGGTTGTAAAAATGTTATAAAATGGTGCTAGTAAAACGATTGAAAACCAAACTATAGGTTTTATATGTGGCATAGAGTATAGTCAGTAAAATTTGCGATAAGCTATTTGACAGCTATCCGACTTATATGGAGAAGGAGAAGACCCAAAAAGTGACGTCTATCGATTACTGACGTCTTTCGATCTGCCTATGTGAAAAATAAAAACTGGGAGCGTAGCATATAAATAAAGCTCGTAGCTTAAATAACGGTAATGTAAAATGTATTGTATCTATTTATACTATTTCAAAGGGTTTATTTTATTTATGTTGATATATCATTAGAATGAGACTATGCATTTCCGTTCGAAAAAAATATTACCTATATTTTAATCAATTTATGCATTTAAAAAATAATCAATTTGCAGTTGCTTTTAATAATTATAAGAAAAATTTTATGCTACTCCCATTAATTAAATAATTATTTAATCCAATAATAGGTACCATAAAATAAGTATATCATTAAACGCTATATAATTTAATTTATCTACCTGAGTATTTACTTGTTACTACGTCTGTGTGATGAAGACAGTCGTTCAATAATGAAACAAAAAATCTTTTTTAAGGATTAAATTAGAAAACAGAATTAATTACCCATTACATTCCGCTTCCGTAGACTAGTGTAGATCGTAAATAGATTGTTGTACTGGTACACATAGTACAAGCCTAGAGCTTAGTTTGTGACCAGAGCAATATGTGTAAATTGTCTAATTATTATTGTTATTAGTTTGTTTTTATCCATGGACGTGCAAAGATTATAAAAATCAAAAAATTTGCTCGCCTATCCCGTTATCTATCTAGTTATATTAAATTCACACAAAACAAATGAAATACTTTGCTGTTGCAGGCGCCGAAATAATGACGTTTAATTCATTATCTTAAAAAACGACATATGTAAAATAAAGTGGATTATTATAAGAAATCAAATCAAATTACCGACATCACTAAATGATTAGTACCTACTCTATCTGTTAAAAGTAATATTTAAACGCTTGGAAGAGGTAGATTTATAGTTAGTATAATTATATATACACTATATAAAGGGGAGGATTTCTATGTTTCTTTATGAAAATGAGCTTTTACTTCTCCACTCAGAAACTTTTCACTAAGCCAGGGCCTAGCTACATTAACTTAGACCGCGGCTTCGCACGCAATTATTAGTATAGTAGAGTATTTTTAACAATATTTATTTTATTGTAATAGTGTAACAACAAGACATATGTATATAATAATAATGAGGGACATAACACATATTGCCTCAAACTAAGCTCTAGTTGTAAATGTGTACCAGAAACAACGATATACTTTACCTAATATTGATACACCTACTATCAAATTCATAGAAATAGATTCTGTAGATTAGAAATTTATCTCTTACAAATAGACAAACACAGTTTCACATTGACAATATTAGTATGATTTAGGATTTTTTTTCCCATTTTGTCATTGTCATGGGACAAAAGTGACAAAATACATTTAAAGATGAATTAGGCTATACCTGGTTTAGCGAAATGTTTATGAATAGAAAATTCATTGCTAAACATCGAAATTCTATACATTTTTTTTTTTTCAACAAGTGTTTACTAACTTCATTAATTATTTCAAATATTTTTTTACATTACGAGTAGGTAAGCAGTGTTTTAACAATTTCCTATGAATGCATATTGCTGAAATTACACAAATTCTCCCTTACTCCTATTTTAAATCTCTATTTTATTACCAGGTATCGTATTTCAGTAAAATAGGTATCTACTAAATTGATTATTATTTAATAAGAAAATTCGTATTTAAAAAGGGAATTTTACATTACTATATTTTCAACTATTATAGGTTGAACAGTGTGTTAACAATTTCCTATAAATGCATAATGCTGAAATCATATGAGTAAAGCTTATCAAGTAGAAAAAAAAATGAATGTTAAAGATTTGTTAGACAAATAAAGATATTAAACGTACCCTAATGCCCATTTTCACCAACTTTAAGGGAGCTCGTAACAAAGTTAAGGGACAATTAATGACAGTTGTTTCATAGCAAATATGTCAAAATTCTTATTTAGGGGCTCCTTTAGAGTTAGGGATCGTCGGTGAAATCAGGCATAAGACCTCTTTGTTAAAAACTTTTTTTATTACTATTCAAAAATATCTGTAAAGATTTACATAAAATAAATAATTTTGATTTTAAAATCAAAAGCATGCTGTTACGGAATGTTGTTTGTACGAATACTAACGACCCTTGTCCGTTTTAAAGATAGACTACCCGCAATTACGAAAGGCGACGTGACAATTTACCTATTCAAGAATAATCTATAAAATTTATTATAAAGCAGTAAATTTCAGCGAATGTAAATGACGAGCTATTCTCGTGTTACGGGCTATTTGATACGACAGGATAAAGGTGTATTAACTGTATTTATCACCGCTTGGGTTAGGACTTAGGACTTAAGCAAACCTACCTATTGAATTTAGTTAAATAATTTACTTAGGTAAATATTATGGTTTTTATTTATTTACTAATAACTTAAACAAAATCACCGGCAAAATATATGGAAATGGTGCTGCGGGGATAATAGTAAATGTAGAAAGTACAACCAAAATACTGAAACTTTAGTCGCAGTCATAAATTTGAAAATCATAATATATAAATAATAGTATAATGTGTTAGTGCTTTTCAGTAAATACCATATTTAGGTATTTAAACAACCAAATTTTGTAATTATAAGTTATACTATATAATAATAAATAAAAAAAATAACTCTCAATAAAACAACATAAGGAATATCGTTTTTATAATTTACCTTTTATTGTTGAAAAGTGGATTTTTGTTATGATAATGCGGGGCTTAATAAAAAGGCCTAGTTGAATCTTTGTCTAATTATTAATAGGAATGGCTTCCTTGTACCTTATATATATTCAGTTTTTTTTTATTCATAATATGAATAAATAAGGTACCTAAATGATTGATATCCCTTTTTATTAGACCAAATAGCAACCCAAGAATGACTTTTCTATAAGTGGACTGCAATGGAAATAATAAGGTAGTACATAAATGCAGAAGATACTATACAAGGGAGAAGCGACCACAATACATAAACTTAATCAATTGAAATAGAACCCAATGAATACCATTTTAAAGTGTCTATATAAGTTAGAACAAATGCGCCCAGACAAATCTTATCTATAAGTGGACTGCAATAGGGATAATAAGGTAGTACATAAAAACAGAAGGTACAAGGAACAACCACAATACAGAAACTTAATAAATTATAATAGAACACAATGAATACCATTGTAAAGTGTCTTTATAAGTATACGTCCCGACAAAGTCTTATCTATAAGTGGACTGCAATAGAGACAATAAGGTAGTACATAAATGCAGAAGGTACAAGGAACAACCACAATACATAAACTTAATAAATTGTAATAGAACACAATGAATACTATTTTTAAGGGCCTTTATAAGTTAAAACAAATGCGCCCCGACAAAGTCTTATCTATAAGTGGACTGCAATAAGGATAATAAGGTAGTACATAAATGCAGAAGGTACAAGGAACAACCACAATACATAAACTTAATAAATTGTAATAGAACACAATGAATACTATTTTAAAGGTTCTTTATAATTTATAACCAATGCGCCCTGTGAAAGTCTTATCTATAGATGGATTGCAATAGGGATAGTAAGGTAGTACATAAATGCAGAAGGTTCAAAAAACAACCACAATACATAAACTTCATAAATTGTAATAGAATACAATGAATACCATTTTAAAGGGTCTTTATAAATTAGAATAAATGCGTCCGTGAAAGACTTACAGTGGACGCAACGGGGATAATATGTTAGTACATAATTGCAGAAGGTAAAATACATAAAAGCTAGATGCTGTGTACCTGAGGAGAGCATTTATCCCATGGCGTATCAGCAATCAATCATGGGTGAAAGTAGAACACATCGCCTCTGGTGTACGCCTGCGCCCTCCATCGGCCGCGTGTTGTACCTTTCTAAGAAATTACTGAATAACTTTTTAGGTTACTAATTTAAAAAAAAGTAATTTTATTGTGAGGACTTCTGTTCCGATTTACTTAAAATAATTATGTATCTGGTTTTGAACCTAATGTAAAATTAAAACACGCATGCGCCGTCCATCAACCGCGTACCTTTCTAAAAAATGACTGAATAACTTTTTGGGTTTCCAATTTAAACAAAAAGGATCCTTTATTGTAAGCACTACTCGTCCGCTTTACTTGCAAAGGTTATGGATCTTGTTATGAACCTAATGTAACACGTCTTATGTCCTGGTAAAGAGGAAAATAATAAAAATAATTGAATGAAAATATTGGTCAGGATTGTACATTTATTATTACTTCCACAAATATTAGTAACCGTTTATCCCTCATCTAACCTACATGAAATATATCTGACATGAATGAATTTAATATTCATCCTAACATAATGCCTTATGATTCAGCATTTTGAGAAAATTCCCTTTTATCATTTTCCACAAATTAATTTTCTTGAAATATTTTCCCTTGAGAGGAATGATATACTTAATATTTTCTTGTACAGCGGCATGTAGGCCGAATATATGAAATAATAATTACTCGGAACATGAGTAATTAAATATTTGCCATCAAAGTTAGATGGCAATCATCAAAATAAATAATTAAATATCATAGGTTTTGTAATCGACTATATTGTATTATAGATCGTACAATACCATCTAGATCGTAGATCGTACAGTACCTATATATTATAGAATATTGTATATCTATGTATATTGAGGTCTCGATTTTTTTTTTTAATATGACCAAAAATGGCGAATCTAATGCCTATTCAACAGAGCAGGAAAAGTACGTTAAATAATACTTAAAGGAAAAACTAATCAAATTGAAAAAAACTCGAAACATGAGTAGTTATTATTTCATATGATCGGCTCAAATTACGCTGTAGGTACAAGAAAAACAATATATTATTTCCATCAAAGTTATCAAAATAAATAATTAAATATCATAGGTTTTTTAATCGACTAGATTGTGCTAGATAGTACCATGCCTATATATTATAGCATATTGACTCATACCATCGGCTACGACGAGGTGGGATTAAAACCCCTCCGCTGGGTACCCTGGGCCGTCTAGGCGGTCTCGGGCGCCGTAAGGCACCCGTGTTGATATGTAAATATTTGATATGTGAATATTGTATATCTATGTACATTGAAGTGTCTATTTTATTTTTAAAAAATATGACAAACACTGCCGACTCTAAGGCCAATTCAACAGAGCAGGAAAAGTAAGTTATATAATACTTAAAAGAAAAACAAATCCAGAAAATCTTTGAGAACAAAGCACTTATACTTTAATATTATTAAACAATAAATACAAAAGACTTTTCTTCTACCCACCCAGTTACTAGAGCTTTCTTAAAGTTAAATTAAATATAAAGGTATAAAACGATATTATAGCTTTTGTACTTCAAAGCTTTACTTGCCATTAGAAATAATTATAAATATAATTCTGTGATGCCTAAATTATTTCTAATATAATTAAATTATTGGCGTGCACCAGAGGCGATATGTTCTACTTTCACCCATGATTGGTTGCTGATACGCCATGGGATAAATGCTCTCCGCACTTAGGTACACAGCAACTAGCCTTTATGTATTTTACCTTCTGCAATTATGTACTAACATATTATCCCCGTTGCCTTCACTGTAATTCTTTCACGGGCGCATTTAATATAATTTATAAAGACCCTTTATAATATAAATATATTCTGTGATGCCTAAATTATTAAAAATGCAAATCTTAATAATCAGGGTTGCAATTGAGTAAAAATGCATTAATAAGTCTGGCAGAAAAACTGCAAACATCGCTACACAAAATGCATAAATTTTTACCCATGTATGATGAATAATTTCTTTGAGGGTAGCCCGAAGACTGTAGACGCATGTGTCTATTACAGTTCTCAAATTTAATTTTATTGAATATTATTGTGCAAAAGTGTACTAATTTTGTAGAATAAGCATTCGTATAGTAATATTAAGTGTGAGAAGTGTAGTATTTACGCAGTGATCTTGGTTTTTGTGCTATCTCAACGCATCCCTATATCTTCAGTAAAATGGCGGTACCCATTTTACTATTGATTATTTCTTCCTCCTTCACTTGACACTGGCATCACTATGTACACAGTACCGTATGCTTGCATACGGTCATGTGGCCATTCCTAATTCTAACCTAGTCCTTTCCCTATTCCTTTCCATGCTATTATCCCAATTTTACCGTACAATATTATAATTTATAAATCTACCCACAACTCGACATTGGCAAAATTATACGTAAAGCGTAGAAGGTCATTTAGGTAAAAGAAGAAGAAGATCATGAATAATGATGATATTTCTCTTGAACGTATCATAATTTGGTCGTTCTTGTATTGGTACGAATTAGGTCATATTACTAGAACGATCAAATTTTGTAAGATGGCGAAATATATTTACTGCTCTATTCAAAAACGTTTCCAAATGGAGCTGTTGATAAATAGAACCCTAATATGTATATATATTTAGACTAAACGCTATTAAATTAAAGCGTAGGTCCTGCCACAATACAATGAAAGCTTTAAACGAGTATTAAACGTAATTTACAAATTGAAAGAAAAGAAATGCCTCTGCTTGCTAGTGTATATACCAAGTCCACCTTCAGTTAGTACCTACCAATTGTAGCTATAAGTACTAGCATGGTTCAGACTCATGGCTAGACAAGACAATTCGCCCATAATCTGGTTGTTCGTGACCAAACTCTTGCGCATGTGTGTTCGGGGAATTCGCTCTCTGTGTGTAGGTTTTCTGCAGTTCCATTTTCAAGTTTCGTACGTTCAAAAGTATAGTCCGTAGAAGCGTCCAATTCTGAAACTTTTAAAATAAGTGAAATCTTTTAAGGACGTCTTAATGCTATTTGAGTTGAGATTACAGTTTTTTTTGTGTAAATGCATTTTATTTAACATCATTATTATTAGCGTCTTAAATTTTGCTCCAAAAAATAAGATTTCGTTATGAGGTTATCAGTCCGTTTAAGTATTTTTTTCTGGAGCACGGCATGTAATATTGTCCTGGTTCATACTAGGTAGGCAGACCGTTGGTGATTTACATGCAGTTTGTCCAATGCTAAGCAACGACTATTAATGCTGGAATTAGTATGTTTTCAAGGTCCGTAGTATCGTTACGCTAGTAAAAGTAAAGTGATTGGACATTATTAGTAAATTCTGTGATTTTTTTCAATAATATGTCACAATTTATTATATCATTTATAATGTATTTATGTTAATATGAATTTACCGTAATAAAACCTATATTAGTGCCTCGGAGAGCACGTTAAGCTGTCGGTCCCGGTTTCACTATACCAACTTGTAAATCTGTTTATAGATGGGTTATTGAGTCTATTGAAAATATCGCGACGAGCACTTGTTCAGTGTAGACTCATACCATCGGCTACGACGAGGTGGGATAAAAACCCTCCGATTGGTACCCTGGGGCCGTCTAGGAGGTCTCGGGCGCCGTAAGGCACCCGTGATGATATGAAACCTATAAATCGTGAAATTTTAAAAATAAATATTTAAATATATTCGTGTGACAATGGAAATGCGCAGAAAACTCGTTTGTTCTTACATAAATAATGATACATGGCGCGGCCAAATGGTCCATTGGTTGGTTGGAGTCAATGCTCTGTCTTGGCGATTCGGCTGCGATTGCCATTTTTTTATTATAACGTATTGAGAAACTGAACGACTGCTTCGCTAATACCTATACTTAGAACTTGAATCAGACCATAGCTACTTGCCAAGATATCGAATCATACATCATTTTCCAGATATATTTGATTAAACTTAATTTTTTTTATAAAATAGCTTTACTTTAATAGATATGTATTTAAGTATTATGGCATTTAATTTTAAATAAAGTCACCTTTTACCTATATGCTTGGTCAATAAAATATATAACTAATCCATATTTATAATAAACTGGGCCGAGATTTTACAAATATTGATGCGGAAAAATGTTTTACTTTTGTTAAAAAAATATGCTTAATATAAATGCAAAATCTACTTTACCTTTATCGGAATATTTCGGAAACCTAAAATTCCGAAAACTCGCCCACAGTACTTTTCAATCATGTTTTTTTACATTTAACACCTTAAAATTTTCACTATATAAATTTTCCTTCCATAAATATGACAATTACAATTGGGTATTTAATAATAATTCTAACTAAATCCTTGTTTGAAAAAAAGTGGACTCTTAAAATTGTGTAAAAAAATTTACAGGATAAGTAGGTAGAAAAAAGAATTGCCCAAAAAGGAATACTTAAAATCGCAAAAGCCTGCAACGACGGCATTCCGAACCTGGAGAAACAAAAACGTAGGTATATTCTGCGTACATAATAAAACACCTGCAAGCTCGCAGGAAGAAAGAGTTGGTTGCAAAAAGCATCTCGTGGACCGAGACCAGACCAACGGATCTGGAATAACCGGTCCAGTCTGCCCAAACCGCATCTCCAAATTCAATTCGGTCATTTAAGAATTTTGTGGCGGTTGATCTTATATAATTAATAACTTTTGACGGCGCGGCGTTCTTATATTATATGTTTTAAGCGTAGGTACTCTTCGTATTGAGGTATAACTTAGTCATTAATTTATGAGCGCCTGTACCCGCTATAATTAAAACCAGAAAATCTAGAATAGCCTAATGAACCGCTCTTAAGTTTCAGTACGCTATCAAGGTTGTTATTTACTTTTTCATTATAAATATTAATAGAAAAATAAGACTAAAAACTTGATAGCAGAGTTTTTCATAAATCATTAAATTAGTCTGTGGGTTCATTGGTTTTGAGGAGACTACTGCATCGATTTCTTCTCAAAATAGTAGACTCCTTTTAGGGTGTGGTTACGAAACGGGTGATTGTATTTACGATAAGGTAAGGCAAGTATATTAAAATAGATTCGTAATGCAATTTAGTAATCGCATCATTTAGCCGGCATAGTGGGAGCGATCAAAGTTCTTTAACAATAATTATTGATCCACCCCATTTATGAACTTTGTAGGTGTGCTCACCACCAGATAGATACAGCATCAACAACATCACATGCCGTGCTATATGCGTCTTATACCATCGGCTCTCTTTACCGCAGTTAATAGGTTTGTTAATAGTTAGGTATAGTGATAATATAGAAACTGTTAATTTCAATTACTAACTGTTAGAATATAGATATAGTATACTGTTAGAATTTCAGGAAGGTTTATGCATTTGATTGTGAAATTATTGCACCGCTAAAACTTTAATGAATAAAAAATCTTTATATGCGAGCTTAATACTTTAGGCGTTATTTGCCTTCTCATAGATTAAAAAAAAAATACAACAATTTAACAAACATAGATTAATATATATGTATATACCTACGCATCAATTCTTCCTAATATCGGTTAAAAATAAGTTTCTATAAGAAGATTTAGGTACCTCAAACAATAATATAAATACAAATTTCTAAACCAAAGCAAGATATATTACCTTCTTAAACCGGTACATAATGGATATTGAAATTCATGCTGAGATACAAAAGCCTTCAATATCGCCTGCTTATGACAGGTTCAATAGTATCCAATACCCTGGACTATTTGGTATAATAGACCTCCTAAGGTGAAATGAACTGGCTATTCCCAGGATTCTATCTGTGAACAATATATCGCCTATACAACGCGATATAGTGTGCCTGTCAATCGTTAATCATTTAGGTAGATATATATTATACTGCAATGAAATTTAAGACCAATAAGTTTTACATTGTAACGAGGTAGGCTAGGCACATTACCGAACTCATGTCTAGTGCATTTCCAAAGAATATATAATAGTTTAAACGATTGGGATGTTCTGATTCTTTAAAAAATACAAAAAAAACCTTAAAGCTAAAAATAACCGATTAACAAATAAATGGAGCAAGGCTGACTTTGTATCCTAATGTTAAGCAGACTTACAAAGTCCATATAAATTATTACAGAAAATATGTTTTTTTATCTTTGACGTTTATAATAGTATATACTAGCTGACACGCTCAACTTCGTCTGCGTAACCGTTTACGCATAGCACACAAAGGAAGCTCTCAAAAGGAACCAATTTTCCCCGTTTTAGATTGTTGCTCCACTCTTATTGTTGTCGTACCGTGATGTTATATAGCCTATAGCCTTCCTCGATAAATGGGCTATCCAAAACTAAAAGAGTTTTCAAAATCGGTTCAGTAGATCCAGATTACCCCATACAACCTCACAAAGTCACAAACTTTACCCCTTTATAATATTATAGAAGTACAGACTACTTTGGTAAATTCAATATAATCACAACTTTTTCATGATATACCAGCAGATTATGCCTTATTAGAACTAAATTCGAGAAAAATCTATGTGGATAGTCTTTGTTGTGGACTAAACACCGTTTTTGCAGCTCATACTGCTGCCTTAATTTCAGTCTGCTTGACCCAATTATGACAACTACAGACTGACCCCATATCGTTTTTTGATAAATAAGTAAAGGGTGGTATATGCTTCCCCTGCCTACTTATGCTTGTAAAGGTTTTTGGGTTTTCTTTTTTAAAGTAAGTATAAGTTAAGTTATATATATTTTTAGAACTTTTAAAATGTTTTTGATTTTGTTATACTCAACTTCGAAAGTACTTTTAGTAGGTTGGGTAGTTGCACCATAGTATGGACGAACATGCACCCATGAATAAACACAAATGTTATTGCATATAATAAGTATAACGTAAAAGCTACCATGTTGGATTTTTTATTGGCTTAAATGCCAACATGGTAGTTATTTTACGGTATTCTTATTATATGCAAAAACATTTAGGTGTTCATTCATGGGAGCATGTTCATATTATAGTGCAACTACCTTTTGTAAAAAAAAAATTACAAACCCGATAAGTCAAACAAAGTTTTTTTTTTATTTATCAAACTTTATTGCATAATACAAAGGCGGACTTAATGCCGTTGGGCATTATCTGACAGTCAAACCTTCGGAACATTAGAACATTAAGTTTAGGTAGTGCGCAATACAAATCAAATTATTTTTTAAATAAATACATATATACCCATATGCTTTACATATACAAAAAGTTCTTTTATTTTTCCCTTTAAGGTTAGAAGAGGAATATAATTAATAAAAAAAGCGGCCCCAGCCTAGTGGTTAAGTCACTGCGCAACTAATAGCAAGGTTACACAAGGCGGGACCTGGGATAGGTAACCACTTTATACATCGAGACTATACCATCATAAACATCGCAACAAGCTCGCCACTTGTTAGGTGTTGCCTCCGAATACCAACGGCGAAATGAGGACGGGTTAATCCCTCTGCTGGTTACCCTGAGGCCGTTTAAACGGTTCAAAACGAGCCAAAAGGCATCCGTGATGGTATTTATTTATTTTATTAATGTACCTACGAGAAATATATAAAAAAAACAAAAATATTCAAAAGATAAAAATCATATGACCTTTTATAAAGAATAATGCGGGTAATCGTAATAAATGTGCAGTACCGCTAGTCATCAATTAGGCAGAATGACGAGGCTGCTGGGGACCGGCCGACCACAGCCAATGGGTAAACATGCGGCCGATCAAAACGTTACATTTCACAATCCGGGTCACCTATTTCTGATTTTCTAGTAGGACCTTTTCGGTTTTATGCAAAAAAAGAATTTATTTCTTTCCCTCGGGTTCCTTGATAAAAAATAACGAATCTTTACTTACATCGGTTTGCTTTCACTTTCCATATAAAGGGATCATCGATAAAAGGAATATTTCCTAACTTGGATTTTGTGTAAGTATTATTTGTATAATTTTGTAGTAGGTAGATATCCTCATATATATATTTATGCGCAGAATCTGCTTATTAGAGTTTCGGAGGGATATAGACATATATATTACTTACGTAGATATAGATGTAGATATGTATCTCAAAGTTTATGAAAACTAGTCTTCGTAAGTGCATTGTTTAAGTATTAATATAACTAAAATAAATAAAGTTTGAATAAAGATCTTTGTGAAAGAATTCAAACCTAAAATTATCACCTTATGGTAAAACACTTCACATTATATTTAATTGTATACTAGTGGATCCAACACAAATAAAATTAACCTAAATATAAAATAAAATTAACCTAAATATAAAATAAAATTAACCTAAATAATAATAATGATATAATAATTATTATTTATTTCCACAGTAAAAGTTTTATAGTATAAATAAATGCCATTGATTCCCACACTAGGCAGAGCCTGTCTTGTGGAAGATATAATAATCTAGTACATATACCTACCTAAAAATAAAAATAATCTTTATAAGCAGCGCCACTTGGGAGGGTACCTAACACACTTACTGCATTGCCACGTTGAATAGCAATTCTTTTTTTTTTATACAGATAGCTTTGGCACTTGGGATCTCCACATTCAGGGAGTATTCGTTTACCGAGAAAGCTCGAGTTTCGGTACCGTATACCCCCTAAGTTTCGAAACTAAGTGCACAATACTTATAATTTTGCATCAAACCCCGATATTTAGCTTGTTTCCGAGATTCTGCATCCGTCTGAACCAGGAGTTGATGACCAGGGCGAAAGATGTGAGGTTGCGTAAGTATCCACACAAGTGGCGTTCTAAATAAGGGGTTCACTTTGGTACCACAGGGCTAGGGTGAGGCGATCGGTACGTTTGTCATCAGTTCTGCTGATCCATTGGCTCCTGTATGCAAGGGATCTTTGCTGTCAGAAGAGCTCTACGAATAATATCATTCAATGCACTATGGCGCGCAATACGACCGGCGCTCTTTTGGCAGCTAAGACCAAATTCTATGGCCAAATTCATCAACTAAGGAACCACAACGGAGAAATATAGATGAACCAGTGCGAAGTGCTACAGAAATACGCAGACTTTCTCGGTCGAGAATAGTACCAAGTGCTGCGGAAGGAATTGCATGTAACCATGATCCAGTCTCTTGACAAGTAAATACTGCTATTAACTGTGTTTTATCTTCTAAATTGTCTATTAGTTATTGTTTAATATTTTAATTGGAATGTTCCAAGCTGATTGAACGTGTTTTACCTCAGGCTCTGACTTAACAGGTAAACAGTCTGACCAAATTTGTCTAGCCTTATCCACTAGTATCTGGTCAAAGTTAGCCTTAAATTATTAAGGATAGAGCCAAATAGACTTTGAATACAAAAAACTTGATCCTAGAAATGCTGGCAGAGGTTGATCCTGAAGTTTTCGGAGGCCAAGACCTCCAAATTTTACTGGTAAGCAGGTACCAACTATTGTCATTAATATGGATATTTAAAATGGATTGCATTAAATTTTGTAAAGTTGTATCAAATCATTTTAAGTAATAAGTGAATTGCCAGGTATAGCTAATTTCCCTCCCGTGGGACCACCTTGACGTGGTGGGGGGGCTTATGGAGGGTACGCTTTGGGTCTAGTGCACCCGCTTAACTAACGGTCCCAAGAGGGGCCCCTCTCGGCACTTCTCTGTGGAGGCGGAGTTGGCTGGGGATGGGGCCACAATCCCGGCCGCCGTTCATTCGGTGGCCAAGGAAAAACGGGGCGGCGGGGGACATGGTGCTCGTTCGAATTGAGAATTTTAATTTTAGAATTGTTAATCAACAATGTATTGATCGACACCTTTCATGGACTTTGTGGCCCTTACCATCAGGTAGATACAAAGTCACATGCCGGTGCTCAAATAGTAATATGACTTGATTAGACTTTTTGATAACTGATAACTGATAAAAAAAACTATTCAGTACAAATGTACCAAATTAGGTAGGTACGTAACATCAAATTGTATATTTGCAAGCCAGAACGTACAGGGTATGCTTTACCACTTGAAACATCTTACCATGATTGTAACCATATTTTATCAAATAAATATTTTTTATTATTAAAAGTCACTTAAAAATTCCATTTCCCGCTACCATTGTAGCCCACAATACATTCCCAAGTGCGCTCTCGATCGCTTCAAGACACTTCAAGACCGACACCTTCAGTTTGCTCGAAGCTTTTGTAACTTGAGTGAATTACTCTTCAGTGCATTTGTGGCCCTAGTATCGCAGGTAAAATTGAGAATTTTGAAATTTTGCAATACTTGGAAATTGATTCAGATAATTTTTACCTTATGTAAATATTTGAAAAAATGGTTAAGGAAACCCAAAACAATTGATTTATATTTTATTTTATGGAACACTTTGTATCTACCTGATGTTAAGCAGACCTACAAAGTCCATGAATGGGGTCGATCACTACATTGTTGTTTAACAATGTTGGCGGTGGTAACGAGTCCGGTCGGATTATAGATTGATACGATGGAGTACCCAAATCTGCTTCCCCGTGGTCCTATTGTGTGTCTCTGCGGTATTAGGTTCCCGGGTTTGTACCCAAGTTCGGTACCCACTTTCAGTAAAAAAAACTCACTTCACTGTGTACTTATTACTTTTTCAGAACATTATTTTAATTTCATTGTAATTAAACAATTCTGAAATTAAAAATATTTTAGTTGTGTGTATCATAAACCCAAGATCAATATTTGATTGTGATTTCTTACTATAGATACAACGAAACACATATTTTCACATCCACAAACTAGCAAAAAATCAGTACCAAAAATAAAATAAAAACTATTTATAGCTTCCAATTCATGCAACGATTCAAAAAACGATAGGTATTCAGAATTTTTAGTTCAGAAGTTCAAAGAATAGGAAAATTTAATGCAAGCGGTATTTGTTATTCACGACAGAATTTCCCGCGTTGTCAACCGGTCAGTGCACCGAGGCTCACAATAAACAGCCACTCGCTAAACTGACTCATACAGACTTTGTACAACTTGTAAATATTTATCTAATAATCATTATATATAATTAGGAAATACGGGAATTACCTAATACAGGATAAAATGAAAACTATAAACTTTAAAACTTATACGATTATCATACTTATATTATTATATGTACTTACATGACCAAGCTCAATGAATTCGGTAGCGGATTCGAGTAAAATATATTCAATATGTTGGACTATTTACACACAATGCTGGGCTGTCATGGAGCTCCATATCTCTAACCGAAACTATCGGATAATCCGAAATAATTTAATATCCACATCCGTAACCGAAACCGGTATTATATTTTTCATATATCCGGATCCGAAATTATATACCCAGAACATCCCTACTATAGTCACAAACTTAGCTCGGCTTGTATGGCTCTATATGTACCAGAAAGTGTATGTTTGTACTGTGTGTACCAGAAATACATATTATTTGCTAAATTCGGTAAAGTTTTAAAATAAAACCGAAGAAAATTGCGATTTTTATTGTAACAAATTTTGCCTGTCCTAAGTTAACAAAATATATTAATAAATTTCATCACGGTTGCCTTACGGCGCCCGAGACCGCCTAAACAGCCTCAGGGTACCCAGCGGATATACTTAATAACCCATCTACAAGCAATTTCATAGTTCAAGTTGTTATAGTGAAACTGGGACCGACAGCATAACGTGCTCTCCTGTAAAGTTCGTGAAAATGTTTAATAAGTACCTAAATAGTTATCATTGAAGTACCTAAAGGATTTTATGAAATTCTTAAACCAATAGGAGTATTTCAATTGTAAATATTTCTAGCCAGTAACATGCATTGCATCCAAAGGATCCCATCGGAGCCTCATGAATACGCTAATTTGCTTTTTATACGGACTTTGCGACCTTTGCAATGCAAATAGCTCGAAAAAACGATGAAAATTGGGTTCGGGATGTTCTGGAGAAGTTTTGATAACCGCAACATTGTGAAGGTACAGTCTAATTCATTATTACCTCATACATATTATTATAGTAATTAATTTCAGTAAATTCACTATAAAAAACAAAATAGGTAGGTAAGCTAAATTAATCCCTTTCGCGCGGTTAAAAAGTAGGCATTTATGTTATGTAAAGGTTATGTTATGGTCATTCGCTAGCAAAATAAATGTTGTACACCATGATTTTTTTTTAGCTTGATATTTGATATCGAAATTAAATGTCAACTCGTGTCTTTGTATGAAACCCAACTAAATACACGCTATATAACATAACCAACAGTAATAATAGGTGGCAATTTTTTTTTTTTATGATTCTTCCACCAGTGTGAAAAGGATAAGTTTTTTCGAATAGGTGGCCATAGTTGGTTTACTTACCTGTCAATAGTTCTTCTTTGTTAGAGTGCCACCGAGGTGACTTGCCACTACGACTATCTAGCCAAGTATTTGTTCCAAATAATAAATAATATTTAACGATCATTCGAATTAATAAAAACAAATCGGCATTCTTCAGGGCGCAAACACTTCCAGTCGACATCCCGGGTAAACCGCGTAGAAAAGGTACCTGAAAAAAAACTCATTCCAAGCAATACCATCAGGAGCCGCGTTATTATTGACTATACATACGGCAGTATAGTTAAAATGCTCTTATCCTGCTGAATTGACAACCTTTTTGAATGAAAATAAAGATTCTTATTTTAGTCAATTATGTCGGAATACTTACAATTTACTTAATATTTTTTTTTTTTGTTTTTTTTTTTGCAGTTATTTTTATTCTGTGAATAGAGATAAACTCGGCTTAAATTTAAAGCTTCTTATAAAATATAACCCGAGACGCGAAAATGTGAATCCTTCCTCTGGTCATCTTGATAAACCTTTTACGTGAGAAGATAAGGAATCCGTTTCAGTAGAACTGATCGATTTATTTTTATAAGCAACTATATAGCTAATCTCAACTTCGTTGCGCAGACGAAGAGCTCAACAAGCTCTCAAAAGGAATAATTTCTCTACGTTTTTGCTACATTTTTTACTGTTACTCTGCTTCTATTGGTCGTAGCGTAATGTTATGTAGCCTTCCTCGAAAATATAATTCGAATTGAAAAAAAAAATCTATTAGTGTTGAATAGAAGCTATAGGCTATATATATAATATAATATAGGCTACATCACGCTACGACCGGGTACAGTGGCGGGCTATCCAGGCCCGGGCCTAGGGCCCGGCTATTCAGGGGCGGAAAATCTGCTCCCAAACCTAAGTTAAATACAGGTGAAAATATGGCAGGTGAAAATATTAAACAAAAGAACCGAGCTCAATATTTGATTATCGCACAAAACAATTTCACATTTCTATACTGCAAAGATTTTAGAATGGGGCGGCCGCTTAAACCCCCTTTTGGTAAATACTTAGGGGCAACGAGTTTTTTTTTTTATTACTCATTGGAGCACGACTTGTCACTTTGTAGATACAAAGTGACATGTCGTGCTCCAATGAGTAATAAAAAAAAAACTAGTTGCCCCTAAGTATTTACCAACCTGGTGGTGAGCAGACCTACAAAGTCCATGAATGGGGTCAATCAATAATTGTTCTTAAACAATATTGATCGCTCCCACTATGCCGGCTAAATGATGCGATTACGAAATGAGGGGTAACGATGAGCCTTTCCTCAAGTCATGCTGTTAAATAACGACCCCATTCATTGACTTTATGTCTGCTTCAAATTCAAAATTATTTATTTCATGAAAATCTTTACAGATATTTATGATGAGTAAAAAAAAACTTTTTAACAATAGGTCTTAGAGAGCGTTCGGCTAGGCTGCTATTCATCTCCAAAAGTAGGTATTAAGTTAATATTTCATTAAATTATACAAAAACTAAATGCGTGATATGAAAATAATACCAACCGAACGAATGCTACATAACCAACTAGTTTAAGACTAGGTGGTTAGGTGATTCTATTGACCTTTCAATCATTATCTGCCATATACGGGGGAGACCTATACTATTGCTTACCATCAGATAGATACATGCCGTGCTCCAATAAATAAAAATATATTTATATTAAAAGCAAACTCTTTCTTGTTTATTTTCAGATTCGAAATTCTGACGATTTTTTTCAAGAACATGGCAAGTGTATATAAGAAAGTTTAAAAAACTCGTCAAATACAAAAGTTAATAAAAATAGTAGGTAATTTTCGTTCCACTAAGTAATAAAATATACAATTACGGAAAGGGTGGCATTATATACCTACAAGTATCTACCATTTTAAAAGTCACCCCAGTTGTTATTTGGATAAATAAAGGCGTTCCTCCTCAGTAAACCTACTCTAAATACAATCACTTCGCTTGCTTGAAACCACATCCTTACATCAAAGGTATGACGGTATGACGTCACAGGTCGTGGCCGGTCCCACGCGCTCCTCGATTGCCTTGCCGCTCACGTACGACGTGTCACGACACTAACATATCTAGCCATTTGCTACTTCAAACAGACCTTTCTAGGTTCCAATTTATATAACTAAATAATTAATTAGCTATATCTAGTATACCTACCTATATCTAGTATAATAACCTATGAATGTTTTTACATATTAAAATACGAGTGTGTATTTTCTTTATAAAAACAACGTTATGTTATACATCAAATGGGACGGTAATATGTGATGATAGTATGGGTGTTGTCAATTGTAATTCATGCTTGAAGGTATGAAGTATCGAGGGGATTTTAGCCAAAATATTGCAGGGGGCAGCTGGTGTGTAATTAGCAGCCCATTTAGCCAAGAACACATTTTCAATCAAATATCTTAAGTTATCCAATGTATTGAGATGACATTTTCATTCCATGATCAATTGATTCCGTCATCAATTGTTGATAAATATTCCCAGCTCTCAGACCACTTAGAATTTTTGGCCTTAGTGGTGGAAACTTTAGCCCCCTGGTCCCTTGATGCTTTAGCATTTTCTCAATCATTGGGAAAAAATTTAATTGAAAAATCAGGTGACCGTCGTGCTAAAGCTTACTTTTTCCAACGCATAGGGCTAGAAATTCAAAGAGGCAATGCGGCTGCAATTCTCGGCACTTGCGCGCCTCCAGAGGAATTCAATGAATTATATTCATTAATTTAAATTTTATTATCATCTAGCTTTTAAAATAGTCATTATGTTTTGTAAGTTTTAAAAGACACTGCAAATTAATAATATTTAAAAAAGTATATATAATATAGAAGTGGCTTTATATTTGAAATATTTTTCTTGTAGACAAGATAATTGGTGTTATATTTGATACATTTTGTTAGCAATATTTTGGATTGATCCTTTCCATATGCTTGGCTAACTGACCAATGAGTTTGCCAGATTTATTGAGTCTATAACATACTTTGCATACAGTGAAAGGGCGTATAGTTTCCTTTCCTACTTGATCACTTTAAACAGAATATACCGCCGATGCCTGTAGTAAGTAGGCAACATGATATCAGCAATCAATCATAGGCCGTGTTTAATCTGGACATGAACCGTTAGTTATAGCTCTAGTTTAAGACTTCGGACACGCTTATTACAAGTCACGGCTATATACAATGTATGGTACAGCCGCGGCGGTAAACCGAATTAAACTTTGACCATTGTAATCTGATCAACATAGACAAAGTTTGTGAATAATAATATTAATTGTTTTTTTACTGAAAATGGTCCAAGCCTTTGTTTTCTTACATACACCGCGATCTAGAGTAGGCGCTATAATATTTCGAAAAAGTGTTCTTTTCCTATAAAATTAGGTTTTACCCTAATTTTATAGGAAAAGAACACTTTTTCGAAATATTATAGCGCATATTTTCAAGGAAAAAGAAACCTTGCCCAGTATGTCAGACCTTCTCAGACACATTATAATATTCCATATATTAGGTACCTGAAAAAAGTCAAACAATTGAATCTAAGTTTAATAAATGATGTTTAAGTTAAGAAACGGTAATGAATATTTGTTAGAGTTCAAAAACAAAACAGCAATTAAATGGACGATAACGATGATTTTCCGACAGAAACTCAAAGTCATAAGGATAATATGTAATGAATAAATATACAAGCCTGACACCTCCAAGCTAAGTCTGACTTATCATTGAGGCAAATAACAAAAGAAGCAATAAAACGATGTTATAAACCGTTTGGAGTTAAATTCAATCCATCTCTACCTGCTTATACCTCTTTACCGACATCTCCTTGTCCTATCGAAATAAATAAAAAACTGGGCACTTTACTTACGAAATAAGCCCTGAAATTTAAACTTTAAAAACTATGCCCATAAAGTTGAATATCCTTTATTAATTGAATTGTCAGATTTATTTTGAAAAAATAACAAGTCATCGAAATCATCGAGGGGACGCGTTCGACCACAGGTGCTTGTCGAAAAATAAATTCAACAAAAAAAGACGAATAGCTTGAATCCCGGCAATTAATGGATTATGTAGGTACCTATATCTGAACGAAATAGGATGGCGCGTATGTGTAAATGGAACCATAAAGATTTTCATCTAAGCTTCCCAAACTTAAAAAAAAATCAAGCCATTGAATATTAGCTTCTTTCAATCGCATTACTTAGGACGGTCGGGTGCATTTTCGTAAAAAATATGTAAGTAAGTACTGGCAAAGTAGATCGTGCATGAGCAATGAGCATATATAAGTAGTTCTGACGTTCGAAACCAACTCTAACATATTGGTATATATTGCGCTTTCGTGTGTATAACGGTTATATGAGTTATTTAGATTTGGCATAAAGTAGGTACGTATAAATTCGTAGGGCAGATTTACATTAATAATAATAAGCTTAATATCTAATAATTCCTTATTTATTCGCATTAAGAAAACTAACGTGTAGGTATATTCGTGGTCCTAGCGGGCTCGTTTTCCGCAATTAGCCAAGAGATTAGGCCTTTTTGCGTGAGTCGGCTGACTATTCTAGCCAGCCCAACTCCTTCCAGAAAGCGACAAGAAGTTCAGATCTTTCACAGGCCCTCAAAGAGCGACCTCGATGTTCCAAGGATTTTCGCTCGGTGCAATGAACCAGCATATGGGTATATATGTTCATCAGTTTCCATTACATGCAGGTATATTCAATAATAATAAAAAACGAGGAGCATTAATAAATGAAGAGGAGCGTCTCATGAGGCTCTTCGATGCTCATGCTAATTCAACTGCAAAGTATTGCCTCACCCGTGCATTACATGACGGTGAGTCGGTATTGCTACCATACATATGTATGTTATGTAAACGTTCTTTCCGACCCTCAATAAGAGAAAGAGCACGTATTCAGTGTATCCAAAACCGCGAAAATAATAATAAGTAGGTATGTAGAAAATATCACACATATTGCCCCTGGTTACAAGATAAGTTCTAGGCTTGTACTATGTGTAACAGAAACAAATTACTATTCTAATTGTATTTTATACACACCCACAAACCGTGGCAAACACCGGTGTGAACTTAGCAGCCAAAATATAGCAGCTATTATAACTCGACTAATTTAAAAAGTCAATATTTCTAAGCTTATTAATTGCAATACAAACAATGGAAATCCTATGAATTATGAAAATTCTTTCAGGAAAATTAAAAATTAACCAGATGGCAATATCATTTCTGATGAAAAATAACATTTATCAAAATATTTTCTCTAATATTA
The DNA here is from genome assembly GCA_947458855.1 of Monopis laevigella. Classification (NCBI taxonomy): domain Eukaryota; kingdom Metazoa; phylum Arthropoda; class Insecta; order Lepidoptera; family Tineidae; genus Monopis; species Monopis laevigella. The sequence goes on along the minus strand of OX381577.1, from coordinate 12,544,208 downwards.
AAATATAACTTTACAAGTGGCCCACTTCAACGAAATATACAAAAATGATTTCCCACCCCCCTTACAGTGGAACCTTGATTATGAAAATTGAGTGAAAACAATCTCGTAGCAAAATAATTTTGACATTTTAACTTAGCATAAGGTTTATTGTTTTTGAACATCATTATAACTTGTTAGACAAAAAATAACTTAGGCAATGAAAAGCTACTGAAATTGTATAAAAAATTCTGATTTTCTTGTTGCTACGAAAAAATAAAGTTTTTTAATATAATAATTAAGCGTCTTAGAAATCTTTCTTCATCTCACAACTTATACAGTAAATAAAGCTTTGCCTTATCTATCGAAAAATATGTTTCAAAATTCCTTACAGTGGGGCCTTGACTGAAAAAAATGAAGGAAACTACAATTTCGTAGTAAAAAATATCATATAATAATTAAGCATCTTAGAAATCTTTCTTCACCTTACAACTTATACAGTTAATAAAGCTTTGCTTTATCTATCGAAAAATGTGTTTCAAAATTCCTTACAGAGGGGACTTGACTGAAAAAATTGAGTGCGACTACAATTTCGTAGCAAAAAAATTTATGTCATAATCAAGTATCTTAGAAATGATCCTTCACCTTAAAACTTTTATAGTGAATAAAGATTTGCCTTATCTTTTAAAAAATATGTTCCAAAATTTCTTACAGTGGGGCCTTGACTGAAAAAAATGAAGGAAACTACAGTTTCATAGTAAAAAATTTCATGTCATAATTAGGCATCTTAGAAATCTTTCTTCACCTTACAACTTATACAGTTAATAAAGCTTTGCCTTATCTATTGAAAAATGTGTTTCAAAATTCCTTACAGAGGGGACTTGACTGAAAAAATTGAGTGCGACTACAATTTCGTAGTAAAAAATTTTATGTCATAATCAAGTATCTTAGAAATGATCCTTCACCTTGAAACTTATATAGTGAATAAAGCTTTGCCTTATCTATCGAAAAATATGTTCCAAAATTCCTTACAGTGGGGCCTTGACTGAAAAAATTTAGTGAAACTACCATTTCGTAGTAAAAAATATCATATAATAATTAAGCATCTTAGAAATCTTTCTTCACCTTACAACTTATACAGTTAATAAAGCTTTGCCTTATCTATCGAAAAATGTGTTTCAAAATTCCTTACAGAGGGGACTTGACTGAAAAAATTGAGTGCGACTACAATTTCGTAGTAAAAAATTTTATGTCATAATCAAGTATCTTAGAAATGATCCTTCACCTTGAAACTTATATAGTGAATAAAGCTTTGCCTTATCTATCGAAAAATATGTTCCAAAATTCCTTACAGTAGGGCCTTGACTGAAAAAATTTAGTGAAACTACCATTTCGTAGTAAAAAATATCATATAATAATTAAGCATCTTAGAAATCTTTCTTCACCTTACAACTTATACAGTTAATAAAGCTTTGCCTTATCTATCGAAAAATGTGTTTCAAAATTCCTTACAGAGGGGACTTGACTGAAAAAATTGAGTGCGACTACAATTTCGTAGTAAAAAATTTTATGTCATAATCAAGTATCTTAGAAATGATCCTTCACCTTGAAACTTATATAGTGAATAAAGCTTTGCCTTATCTATCGAAAAATATGTTCCAAAATTCCTTACAGAGGGGTCTTGACTGAAAAAATTAAATGCGACTACAATTTCGTAGCAAAAAAAATTATGTCATAATCAAGTATCTTAGAAATGATCCTTCACATTAAAACTTTTATAGTGAATTAAGATTTGCCTTATCTTTGGAAAAATATGTTCCAAAATTTCTTACAGTGGGGCCTTGACTGAAAAAAATGAAGGAAACTACAGTTTCATAGTAAAAAATTCATGTCATAATTAGGCATCTTAGAAATCTTTCTTCACCTTACAACTTATACAGTTAATAAAGCTTTGCCTTATCTATTGAAAAATGTGTTTCAAAATTCCTTACAGAGGGGACTTGACTGAAAAAATTGAGTGCGACTACAATTTCGTAGTAAAAAATTTTATGTCATAATCAAGTATCTTAGAAATGATCCTTTACCTTGAAACTTATATAGTGAATAAAGCTTTGCCTTATCTATCGAAAAATATGTTCCAAAATTCCTTACAGTGGGGCCTTGACTGAAAAAATTTAGTGAAACTACCATTTCGTAGTAAAAAATATCATATAATAATTAAGCATCTTAGAAATCTTTCTTCACCTTACAACTTATACAGTTAATAAAGCTTTGCCTTATCTATCGAAAAATGTGTTTCAAAATTCCTTACAGAGGGGACTTGACTGAAAAAATTTAGTGCGACTACAATTTCGTAGTAAAAAATTTTATGTCATAATCAAGTATCTTAGAAATGATCCTTCACCTTGAAACTTATATAGTGAATAAAGCTTTGCCTTATCTATCAAAAAATATGTTCCAAAATTCCTTACAGTGGGGCCTTGACTGAAAAAATTTAGTGAAACTACCATTTCATAGTAAAAAATATCATATAATAATTAAGCATCTTAGAAATCTTTCTTCACCTTACAACTTATACAGTTAATAAAGCTTTGCCTTATCTATCAAAAAATGTGTTTCAAAATTCCTTACAGAGGGGACTTGACTGAAAAAATTGAGTGCGACTACAATTTCGTAGTAAAAAATTTTATGTCATAATCAAGTATCTTAGAAATGATCCTTCACCTTAAAACTTATATAGTGAATAAAGCTTTGCCTTATTTATCGAAAAATATGTTCCAAAATTCCTTACAGAGGGCACTTGACTGAAAAATTTGAATGCGACTACAATTTCGTAGCAAAAAAATTTATGTCATAATCAAGTATCTTAGGAATGATCCTTCACCTTAAAACTTTTATAGTGAATAAAGCTTTGCCTTATCTTTTGAAAAATATGTTCCAAAATTTCTTACAGTGGGGCTTTGACTGAAAAAAATGAAGGAAACTACAATTTCGTAGTAAAAATATCTTATCATAATTAAGCATCTTAGAAATCTTTCTTCACCGTACAACTTATACAGTTAATAAAGCTTTGCTTTATCTATCGAAAAATGTGTTTCAAAATTCCTTACAGAGGGGACTTGACTGAAAAAATTGAGTGCGACTACAATTTCGTAGTAAAAAATTTTATGTCATAATCAAGTATTTTAGAAATGATCCTTCACCTTAAAACTTATATAGTGAATAAAGCTTTGCCTTATTTATCGAAAAATATGTTCCAAAATTCCTTACAGAGGGCACTTGACTGAAAAATTTGAATGCGACTACAATTTCGTAGCAAAAAAATTTATGTCATAATCAAGTATCTTAGGAATGATCCTTCACCTTAAAACTTTTATAGTGAATAAAGCTTTGCCTTATCTTTTGAAAAATATGTTCCAAAATTTCTTACAGTAGGGCTTTGACTGAAAAAAATGAAGGAAACTACAATTTCGTAGTAAAAATATCATATCATAATTAAGCATCTTAGAAATCTTTCTTCACCGTACAACTTATACAGTTAATAAAGCTGTGCATTATCTATCGAAACATATGTCCCAAAATTCCTTACAGTGGGGCCTTGACTGAAAAAATTGAGTGAAACTACAATTTTGTAGTAAAAAATTTCATGTTAAAATTAAGCATCTTAGAATTCTTTCTTCACCTTACAACTTATACAGTAAATAAAGCTTTGCCTCATCTATCGAAAAATATGTTCCAAAATTCCTTACAGTGAGGCCTTGACTGAAAAAATTTAGTGAAACTACAATTTCTTAGTAAAAAATATCATATCATAATTAAGCATCTTAGAAATCTTTCTTCACCTTACAACTTATTTAACATATTTTTGATAGATGAGGCAAAGCTTTATTTACTGTATAAGTTGTAAGGTGAAGAAAGATTTCCGAGATGCTTAATTTTGAAATGAAATTTTTTACTACAAAATTGTAGTTTCACTCAATTTTTTACTCTGTAATGAATTTTGAAACACATTTTTTGATAGATAAGGCAAAGCTTTATTCACTATATAAGTTTTAAGGTGAAGGATCATTTCTAAGATACTTGATTATGACATAAATTTTTTTACTACGAAATTGTAGTCGCACTCAATTTTTTCAGTCAAGTCCCCTCTGTAAGGAATTTTGAAACACATTTTTCGATAGATAAAGCAAAGCTTTATTAACTGTATAAGTTGTAAGGTGAAGAAAGATTTCTAAGATGCTTAATTATTATATAATATTTTTTACTACGAAATGGTAGTTTCACTAAATTTTTTCAGTCAAGGCCCCACTGTAAGGAATTTTGGAACATATTTTTCGATAGATAAGGCAAAGCTTTATTCACTATATAAGTTTCAAGGTGAAGGATCATTTCTAAGATACTTGATTATGACATAAAATTTTTTACTACGAAATTGTTGTCGCACTCAAGTTTTTCAGTCAAGTCCCCTCTGTAAGGAATTTTGAAATACATTTATCGATAGATAAGGTAAAGCTTTATTAACTGTATAAGTTGTAAGGTGAAGAAAGATTTCTAAGATGCTTAATTATTATATGATATTTTTTACTACGAAATGGTAGTTTCACTAAATTTTTTCAGTCAAGGCCCCACTGTAAGGAATTTTGGAACATATTTTTCGATAGATAAGGCAAAGCTTTATTCACTATATAAGTTTCAAGGTGAAGGATCATTTCTAAGATACTTGATTATGACATAAATTTTTTTACTACGAAATTGTAGTCGCACCCAATTTTTTCAGTCAAGTCCCCTCTGTAAGGAATTTTGAAATACATTTATCGATAGATAAGGTAAAGCTTTATTAACTGTATAAGTTGTAAGGTGAAGAAAGATTTATAAGATGCCTAATTATGACATGAATTTTTTTACTATGAAACTGTAGTTTCCTTCATTTTTTTCAGTCAAGGCCCCACTGTAAGAAATTTTGGAACATATTTTTCAAAAGATAAGGCAAATCTTAATTCACTATAAAAGTTTTAAGGTGAAGGATCATTTCTAAGATACTTGATTATGACATAAATTTTTTTGCTACGAAATTGTAGTCGCATTCAATTTTTTCAGTCAAGTCCCCTCTGTAAGGAATTTTGGAACATATTTTTCGATAGATAAGGCAAAGCTTTATTCACTATATAAGTTTTAAGGTGAAGGATCATTTCTAAGATACTTGATTATGACATAAAATTTTTTACTACGAAATTGTAGTCGCACTCAAATTTTTCAGTCAAGTCCCCTCTGTAAGGAATTTTGAAACACATTTTTCAATAGATAAGGCAAAGCTTTATTAACTGTATAAGTTGTAAGGTGAAGAAAGATTTCTAAGATGCCTAATTATGACTTGAAATTTTTTACTATGAAACTGTAGTTTCCTTCATTTTTTTCAGTCAAGGCCCCACTGTAAGAAATTTTGGAACATATTTTTCAAAAGATAAGGCAAATCTTAATTCACTATAAAAGTTTTAAGGTGAAGGATCATTTCTAAAATACTTGATTATGACATAAATTTTTTTGCTACGAAATTGTAGTCGCATTCAATTTTTTCAGTCAAGTCCCCTCTGTAAGAAATTTTGGAACATATTTTTTGATAGATAAGGCAAAGCTTTATTCACTTTATAAGCTTTAAGGTGAAGGATCATTTCTAAGATACTTGATTATGACATAATTTTTTTTACTACGAAATTGTAGTCGCACTCAATTTTTTCAGTCAAGTCCCCTCTGTAAGGAATTTTGGAACATATTTTTCGATAGATAAAGCAAAGCTTTATTAACTGTATAAGTTGTAAGGTGAAGAAAGATTTCTAAGATGCTTAATTATTATATGATATTTTTTACTACGAAATTGTAGTTTCACTAAATTTTTTCAGTCAAGGCCCCACTGTAAGGAATTTTGGAACATATTTTTCGATAGATAAGGCAAAGCTTTTATTACTATATAAGTTTTAAGGTGAAGGATCATTTCTAAGATACTTGATTATGACATAAAAATTTTTACTACGAAATTGTAGTCGCACTCAATTTTTTCAGTCAAGTCCCCTCTGTAAGGAATTTTGAAACACATTTTTCGATAGATAAGGCAAAGCTTTATTAACTGTATAAGTTGTAAGGTAAAGAAAGATTTCTAAGATGCTTAATTATGACATGAAATTTTTTACTATGACACTGTAGTTTCCTTCATTTTTTTCAGTCAAAGCCCCACTGTAAGACATTTTGGAACATATTTTTCAAAAGATAAGGCAAAGCTTTATTCACTATAAAAGTTTTAAGGTGAAGGATCATTCCTAAGATACTTGATTATGACATAATTTTTTTTGCTACGAAATTGTAGTCGCATTTAATTTTTTCAGTCAAGTCCCCTCTGTAAGGAATTTTGGAACATATTTTTAGATAAATAAGACAAAGCTTTATTCACTATATAAGTTTTAAGGTGAAGGATCATTTCTAAGATACTTGATTATGACATAAAATTTTTTACTACGAAATTGTAGTCGCACTCAATTTTTTCAGTCAAGTCCCCTCTGTAAGGAATTTTGAAACAAATTTTTCGATAGATAAAGCAAAGCTTTATTAACTGTATAAGTTGTAAGGTGAAGAAAGATTTCTAAGATGCTTAATTATTATATGATATTTTTTACTACGAAATTGTAGTTTCCTTCATTTTTTTCAGTCAAGGCCCCACTGTAAGAAATTTTGGAACATATTTTTCAAAAGATAAGGCAAAGCTTTATTCACTATAAAAGCTTTAAGGTGAAGGATCATTTCTAAAATACTTGATTATGACATAAATTTTTTTACTACGAAATTGTAGTCGCACACAATTTTTTCAGTCAAGTCCCCTCTGTAAGGAATTTTGAAACACATTTTTCGATAGATAAGGCAAAGCTTTATTAACTGTATAAGTTGTAAGGTGAAGAAAGATTTCTAAGATGCTTAATTATTATATGATATTTTTTACTACGAAATGGTAGTTTCACTAAATTTTTTCAGTCAAGGCCCCACTGTAAGGAATTTTGGAACATATTTTTCGATAGATAAGGCAAAGCTTTATTCACTATATAAGTTTCAAGGTGAAGGATCATTTCTAAAATACTTGATTATGACATAAATTTTTTTACTACGAAATTGTAGTCGCACACAATTTTTTCAGTCAAGTCCCCTCTGTAAGGAATTTTGAAACACATTTTTCGATAGATAAGGCAAAGCTTTATTAACTGTATAAGTTGTAAGGTGAAGAAAGATTTCTAAGATGCTTAATTATTATATGATATTTTTTACTACGAAATGGTAGTTTCACTAAATTTTTTCAGTCAACGCCCCACTGTAAGGAATTTTGGAACATATTTTTCGATAGATAAGGCAAAGCTTTATTCACTATATAAGTTTCAAGGTGAAGGATCATTTCTAAGATACTTGATTATGACATAAAATTTTTTACTACGAAATTGTAGTCGCACTCAATTTTTTCAGTCAAGTCCCCTCTGTAAGGAATTTTGAAACACATTTTTCGATAGATAAGGTAAAGCTTTATTAACTGTATAAGTTGTAAGGTGAAGAAAGATTTCTAAGATGCCTAATTATGACATGAATTTTTTTACTATGAAACTGTAGTTTCCTTCATTTTTTTCAGTCAAGGCCCCACTGTAAGAAATTTTGGAACATATTTTTCAAAAGATAAGGCAAATCTTTATTCACTATAAAAGTTTTAAGGTGAAGGATCATTTCTAAGATACTTGATTATGACATAAATTTTTTTGCTACGAAATTGTAGTCGCACTCAATTTTTTCAGTCAAGTCCCCTCTGTAAGGAATTTTGAAACACATTTTTCGATAGGTAAAGCAAAGCTTTATTAACTGTATAAGTTGTAAGGTGAAGAAAGATTTCTAAGATGCTTAATTATTATATGATATTTTTTACTACGAAATGGTAGTTTCACTAATTTTTTTCAGTCAAGGCCCCACTGTAAGGAATTTTGGAACATATTTTTCGATAGATAAGGCAAAGCTTTATTTACTGTATAAGTTGTGAGATGAAGAAAGATTTCTAAGACGCTTAATTATTATATTAAAAAACTTTATTTTGTCGTAGCAACAAGAAAATCAGAATTTTTTATACAATTTCAGTTGCTTTTCATTGCCTAAGTTATTTTTTGTCTAACAAGTTATAATGATGTTCAAAAACAATAAACCTTATGCTAAGTTAAAATGTCAAAATTATTTTGCTACGAGATTGTTTTCACTCAATTTTCATAATCAAGGTTCCACTGTAAGGGGGGTGGGAAATCATTTTTGTATATTTCGTTGAAGTGGGCCACTTGTAAAGTTATATTTTAATATCAGAGAAAATATTTTGATAAATGTTATTTTTCATCAGAAATAATATTGCCATCTGGTTAATTTTTAATTTTCCTGAAAGAATTTTCATAATTCATAGGATTTCCATTGTTTGTATTGCAATTAATAAGCTTAGAAATATTGACTTTTTAAATTAGTCGAGTTATAATAGCAGCTATATTTTGGCTGCTAAGTTCACACCGGTGGCAAACTGGGCAGTAAAGACGTACTAATACTGTTGATATATATGTGGTGGCCGAGTTGGTTTAATTAGACCTTAGACTTATAAAACACTTAGGTGCCTGGTTCAAACTCCGGTGTGTACCAATGACTCTTTAATCTAAAAAAAAAATACATTTGTTGAGCACGTAATGCTGTCGGTCGCAGTTTCACGATACCAACTTGTGAAAGTGTTTATATATGTGCTATTGACTCTATCCGAATATCGCAACGAGCTAGCTACTTGTTCGGTGTAGACTCATACCATCGGCTACGACGAGGTGGGATTAAAAATCCCTCCGCTGGGTACCGTGGCCGTCTAGGCGGTCTCGGGCGACGTAAGGCACCCGTGATGATAAAAAAAAATCCATGAGTGGGAACCGAACCCACGACCTACAGATTCAACGCCATCGGTCATCGATGCGGTCAAAGGCGGCATAAGGCACCCATGATGGTACCTACATATTATCGCACCTCATGCATTTCGATGAAAAAATATTAAAAGGCTCGCCTTTGTGGCACTTTCCTAACTGAACGTGAAAAGTAAGAATACTTAATTATTTATTTATATAAGCAAAGTTTAAGAATCACTGGAACGTGATATTATTATCTACCATCGGCCCATTCGTTTCCGGTTGATACTGGGCCTCTCTGTTTGCCGCAGACTCCACAAACATACCGCAACGCATTTATCAACACTTCAGACTTAGCAAACCTATCATTACTACCGTTAATACTATGTCTTTAATTGATCAAAACAAATAGTTACTTACAAGATAGCAACTTACCTACCTAAGTATATTGTGGATTGAAATATTTAAAAAAAGCGATCTACCATGGATCTACCTTAGATATTTTTTTTAATAGCAATTTGGAGGCAATCATACGGTCGCAAACGTATTTTAGTTGGTGGCAAAACACATTCCTACCGCAATACTAATTGCGAGGACAGCAAGCAAGATCTAATTTCACCCACTTGGGATTCTAATTTAAAAAATCCCCTACAGCATAAAAGGATTTCTAGCATCTGTAGTAGTTTCTCTAAAATCATAAGTCGGCGTTGAAATAGGCACACAAACGGGCAGACAGAGAACGTCTACTCTTTTTTAGCAGATATTTAGTTATACCCTAGATAGGCGACTTTTTGTCAATTGCAGTGATTGGTATGCAACCCAAAATAACCTATAATACAGTATGAATCACAGGCAACTTATTAGTCTACATGTTTACTTTATCTTAGCAGTTACAGTAGTATGCTTGCACTTATACGTTTTTTTTTTATATAACGCACATGGAGTCGCGAGTTATTTTATATAAAAGCGAAATAAAAGGGCCGCAGATGAAAGTTGTTCGCATAATCCGTCCACGTCCCTTCTTCGTAACTTCCTTGAACTTTTTACGCTCAAAGAAAGAAATGTTTTTTTGTATAATCAAAAGGCGTTTTTTTTATAAGTGCTTACTTATCTGCTAATATTTTAGATACCTATTAATTTACCTATAGGGATAGGTATTATCTAAGGTATGTTTATTGAGCTGTTTTAATGTTTTATCTACTGTGCGAAGATTGAATATTTAATTGTAAACATTGAATTAGATGCATTATATAAAGAACCAAATTATGGTTCAATATCGTGCGCTACTTGAAAACCCTATACTCCAGAAAGGCCACCTTATGTAGTAGGTAATATTATTATTATAACAGAGTACATCTTCTCATTGATTACAAATAGGTTTATACAGGATGAATTTGATTTTTTTTCATTTGTGACGCATGGTTCCATGGGAAAAGTTTTTCGATTTGATCAGCAGAACCTTATATTAGCCCAAAGTACATCCTTTAAAAGTCACTCTGTATACAGGGTGAATTTGAAATGTTCTACTTTGGGCTAATATGAGGCTCTACTGATGAAATAGAACAACTATTCCCATGGAACCGTGTGTCGCAAATGAAAACTATTTTTAATGTTTCCAATATTCCTAGTTGGTTAGACCTTGGACTTAAAAACACTTAGGTCCCTGGTTCGAATCCCGGTGTGTACCAATGAGTTTTTAAATTAAAAATTTATGTACATTTGTTTGACAACACCACTATAGTGCCTCGGAGAGCACGTTAAGCTGTCGGTCCCGGTTTCACTATACCAACTTGTGAAACTGTTTATAGATGGGTTATTGAGTCTATTCAAAACATCGCAGCGAGCTAGCCACTTGTTCGGTGTAGACTCATACCATCGGCTACGACGAGGTGGGATTAAAACCCCTCCGCTGGGTACCCTGGGGCCGTCTAGGCGGTCTCGGGCGCCGTAAGGCACCCGTGATGATACAATATTCCCACATTACAAGTTTGTATGGATAAGGCATTTTTTTTTTTCATTTGCGACACATGGTTCTATGGGAAAAGTTGTTCGATTTGAGTAGAACCTCATATTAGCCCAAAGTACAACCTTTCAAAGTCACCATGTACTTATATTGAAAAAAAAACCTCGACTGTTTAAAACTAAAAAGTTGCCGTAGGATCATAAGTAGTAGAATGTATAATGGAACTACTTTTAATGAATAGTCAATGTTGTTATCTGCTCGTTGACTTTGTAGAAAATCATCCAATTAAGTATGACAAATAATTGCATTCGGAGACATAGATGTATAGTCATATACATGTACATGTAATGTGTCATGCTTGCAGCAAGTAGGATTCTTTGAGGGTATTAAGCATTCCACATACCGTGATAAGTAAATTTTATCCACTGTCATAATGTGCATGGGACAATCAGGAAATCAGTGTTTCCAAATGCTGGGGCGGGTATCCATACTTTTATTAAGCATTAAGTTGATGGTTGCTCCAATTGCCCTTTATGCACATTTGATTATTAATGTTGTTCTCATAGTTTTTATATTCTGTTCGGCGCCGCGGCGTAGAATTATACCATCGGCTACGATGAGGTTGGAATAAATCTCCTCCGCTGGGTACCCTGAGGCCATCTATTAAAGTTAGGCTCCCGTGATAATACAGATATTTGGTAATTAAGGTTTTTATTATTTTTTGTAAAGCATGATTCGAGGTACAAGTAATATTCCTTCAATATATTCCAATATACACACACGCTGTCTCATTCGTCTATGAGCTTTTCCAGCTTTAAATTCAGAGGTAGACAGGCCAGGTCTAGAGGGATGAAGTCAGCTAACGAACTTTTGCCTCTGAGGCGCTACATAACTGTTAGAGTGGTGTTATCAATAAAATGTACAAACTTGCTTACGAACACACCGACATTACATCCGTGACGTGACGAAAATTTTTACTTTTGTCTAAACATCTATGGGCCATCACGTACCTATACTATGCTGACTAGTCTAGGCAAAGGTATCTCTCAACAAAATATTTATTTAATTCAAGTACGTAGGTAGGATATATATGAAAATCCACAGGATGATTGCAAGCTCCAAGTAGGCTGCGCCCCGACCTGTCAGACCGGTTATCTAAGCTCCCTGGCCCATTGTGGTCAGTTTTTGTGCCCGCTCCTCCCGTACCCCTTGAGCCGCTCGCATTCCTGCCACGGACCCATTACTGCATTGACAGCCTCTCGATCTTTCTGTTATGATAACAGTCAAATGCTTTTTAGGTGGGTGCGTATAAGTAGTTACAGTGATCATCGCAGCTAGATAGTATCTTTACAAATAATAAATACTAATTTCCTTCTTGTATACCGGAAAGTTTACATTGCAAGATAATGTTGGTTCCATTGCGTATCTGCCATATCGTGTTGATATAAAATACCAACCCTTGAAATCCGAAAAAAAATCCTCATATTAAGAGGGCGCAAAAGCAAATCAGAAATTTAAATCTCCGATTATGAGAATTTCTCAAACACAACAAATACTTAAAAAAATACATACCTATCTAGTAATATTACAAGATGGCAGCGTTTTGTAAAATTCAAAATATTTTGAAAGTTATACCATAAAAACTATTTTTTCTTAGAATTCTTCGCTAGATTTTTTTTGTTTCTCACTCGCACGCATTATAAGAGGCATCTTTTATTTCACGTGTTTTATTTGCCTTTATACGCCCTCTTAAGAGGAGTGTCTGATGGGTCTCTTCGATGCTCATGCTGATTAAACTGCAAAGTATTACCTCTCCTCGCACATGACGTTGAGTCGGTAACGATATACATATATGTAGGTATATGATACATATGTATGGATATAAATGTAAACCTTCTCCCCGACCCTCAATAATAGAAAGAGCACGTATGAGATTATACCTACATTTTAGGCAGCAAAACGACTTTCGAGCCACAACTGTATTCTACCCCTAAACTTTAATGGATTTGAAAAAAAAACTAGTCTCATTTTATTAAAGAGATAATAAACGATGACTGTACGTTTTTTTTTAAGTTTCTGTCTTGATATTTTATAGAGATTATTTTAATATGAGGGATTTTTTTGCGATTTTTTTTTGGATTTCAGGGGTTGATATTTTTTCCCTATACAAATTTAATAAAAAGGAAACGTACGAGCCTAGATATCGGTCATAACGCCTCCAAACGTCATAAAAATCTGTGAATGTTTAAGGAGGGTAACAGTTAAGACCTAGTTAAATAAAAAGGCCGTGAATGTATGGGAAATGTTTGATCAGACGCTCCTCTTAAAATTTACAGTTAAAAACAATTAAATTTACAGTTAATGACAATTGCTAAATCAAGCGCATTTTTACTCTGCTATCGCACAGACCGCAGACTTTAGTTTGCCGATAATATAGAGTACTACCAAAACAAATCAAATTATGTATTTCATGTAATTTACAGATAATTAATACCGGTGTGAAGTTAGCGGCCAATTTCCTAGCAGCCATTTCTTTTTGGCTTGTGTGAACAAACCCTTATGCTGCCAGATATGTGTGAAGTTAGCAGCCAATTCTATAGCGGCCGATTTCTATTTTATTTTATCCATTTATATAAAATAATTATAATAATAGGTGCCCTGCTGACATTTATTATTGCAGAGGCTGCACCAATCTACAACACAATAGTAGAGATTGTTTTACTAAAAAAGTTCAAGTAAAAATATAATATAATAATAATATAATAGAAAACTACTTATCATACCCACTGGAAATGATTTCCGATATTTTTATATTATAGGGGGGTTTTTTTCTACCCCCTACATACCTTTTTAACCTGACCTCAGGAGTCGATCTTACAGAATTCTTCAATTAAATAACAATTTCAAGAAAAACTACCTTTCATCCCCACTGGAAATGATTTCCGATATTTTCATATTATAGGGGAGGTTTTCTTTTACATACTACATACCTCTTTAACGTGACCTCGAAGGTAATTCTATTAAAATTCTTCAAATACAACTCAGCAGTTAAATACCATATTCATATTTTCAGGTAAAACTACTTTTCATCCCCACTGGAAATTATTTTTGATATTTTCATATTATAGGAGAGGTTTTTCTCTACCCCCTACATACCTTTTTAACCTGACCTCAGGAGTCGATTTTACAAAATTCTTTAATTATATAACAATTCCAGGAAAAACTACCTTTCATCCCCACTGGAAATGATTTCCGATATTTTCATATTATAGGGGAGGTTTTTCTCTACATACTACATACCTTTTTAACGTGACCTCGCAGGTATATCTATTAAAGTTCTTCAAATACAACTCAGCAGCTAAAATACAAAATTAATATTTTCAGGAAAAACTACCTTTCATCCCCACTGGAAATGATTTTTGATATTTATATATTATAGGGGAGGTTTATCTCTACCCCCTACATACTTTTTCAACCTGACTTCGGGAGTTATTCTTACAGAATTCTTCTATTATATAACAATTTCAGGAAAAACTACCTTTCATCCCCTCTGGAAATGATTTCTGATATTTTCATATTATAGGGGAGGTTTTCCTCTACATACTACATACCTTTTTAACGTGACCTCGAAGCTATTTCTATTAAAATTCTTCAAATACAACTCAGCAGCGAAATACCATATTCATATTTTCAGGGAAAACTACTTTTCATCCCCACTGGAAATGATTTTTGATATTTTCATATTATAGGGGAGGTTTTTATCTACCCCCTACATACCTTTTTAACCTGACCTCGGGGGTCGATCTTACAGAAGTCTTTAATTATATAACAATTCCAGGAAAAACTACCTTTCATCCCCACTGGAAATGATTTTTGATATTTTCATATTATAGGGGAGGTTTTTCTCTACCTCCTACATACTTTTTAACCTGACCTCGGGAGTCGATCTTACAGAATTCTTTAATTATATAACAATTTCAGGAAAAACTACCTTTCATCCCCACTGGAAATGATTTTCGATATTTTCATATTATAGGGGAGGTTTTTCTCTACATACTACATACCTTTTTAACGTGACCTCGAAGGTGTTTCTATTAAAATTCTTCAAATACAACATAGCAGCTAAAATACCATATTCATATTTTCAGGTAAAACTACTTTTCATCCCCACTGGAAATGATTTTTGATATTTTCATATTATAGGGGAGGTTTTTATCTACCCCCTACATACCTTTTTAATTTGACCTCGGGGGTCGATCTTACAGAAGTCTTTAACTATATAACAATTCCAGGAAAAACTACCTTTCATCCCCACTGGAAATGATTTCCGATATTTTCATATTATAGGGGAGGTTTTTCTCTACATACTACATACCTTTTTAACGTGACCTCGAAGGTGTTTCTATTAAAATTCTTCAAATACAACTCAGCAGCTAAAATACCAAATTAATATTTTTAGGAAAAACTACCTTTCATCCTCACTGGAAATGATTTTTGATATTTTTATATTATAGGGGAGGTTTTTCTCTACCCTTGACATATATTTTTACCCTGACCTCGGGAGTCGATCTTACAGAATTCTTTAATTATATAACAATTTCAGGAAAAACTACCTTTCATCCCCACTGGAAATGATTTCCTATATTTTCATATTATAGAGGAGGTTTTCCTCTACATACTACATACCTTTTTAACGTGACCTCGCAGGTATTTCTATTAAAATTCTTCAAATACAACACAGCAGCCAAAATACCAAATTAATATTTTGAGGAAAAACTACCTTTCTTCCCCACTGGAAATGATTTTTAATAATTTTATATTATAGGGGAGGTTTTTCTATACCCCCTACATATCTTTTCAACCTGACCTCGGGAGTCGATGTTACAGAATTCTTCTATTATATAACAATTTCAGGAAAAACTACTTTTCATCCCCACTGGAAATGATTTCTGATATTTTCATATTATAGGGGAGGTTTTCCTCTACATACTACATACCTTTTTAACGTGACCTCGAAGCTATTTCTATTAAAATTCTTCAAATACAACTCAGCAGCCAAATACCATATTCATATTTTCAGGGAAAACTACTTTTCATCCCCACTGGAAATGATTTTTGATATTTTCATATTATAGAGGAGGTTTTTATCTACCCCCTACATACCTTTTTAACCTGACCTCGGGGGTCGATCTTACAGAAGTCTTTAATTATATAACAATTCCAGGAAAAACTACCTTTTATCCCCACTGGAAATGATTTCCGATATTTTCATATTATAGGGGAGGTTTTTCTCTACATACTACATACCTTTTTAACGTGACCTCGAAGGTGTTTCTATTAAAATTCTTCAAATACAACTCAGCAGCTAAAATACCAAATTAATATTTTTAGGAAAAACTACCTTTCATCCTCACTGGAAATGATTTTTGATATTTTTATATTATAGGGGAGGTTTTTCTCTACCCTTGACATATATTTTTACCCTGACCTCGGGAGTCGATCTTACAGAATTCTTTAATTATATAACAATTTCAGGAAAAACTTCCTTTCATCCCCACTGGAAATGATTTCCTATATTTTCATATTATAGGGGAGGTTTTCCTCTACATACTACATACCTTTTTAACGTGACCTCGCAGGTATTTCTATTAAAATTCTTCAAATACAACACAGCAGCCAAAATACCAAATTAATATTTTGAGGAAAAACTACCTTTCATCCCCACTGGAAATGATTTTTGATAATTTTATATTATAGGGGAGGTTTTTCTATACCCCCTACATACCTTTTCAACCTGACCTCGGGAGTCGATCTTACAGAATTCTTTAATTATATAACAATTTCGGGAAAAACTACCTTTTATCCCCACTGGAAATGATTTCCTATATTTTTATATTATAGGGGAGGTTTTCCTCTACATTCTACATACCTTTTTAACGTGACCTCGCAGGTATTTCTATTAAAATTCTTTAAATACAACACAGCAGCCAAAATACCTAATTAATATTTTGAGGAAAAACTACCTTTCATCCCCACTGGAAATGATTTTTGATAATTTTATATTATAGGGGAGGTTTTACTCTACCCTCGACATATATTTTTACCCTGACCTCGGGAGTCGATCTTACAGAATTCTTTAATTATATAACAATTTCAGGAAAAACTACCTTTCATCCCCACTGGAAATGATTTCCTATATTTTTATATTATAGGGGAGGTTTTCCTCTACATTCTACATACCTTTTTAACGTGACCTCGCAGGTATTTCTATTAAAATTCTTCAAATACAACACAGCAGCCAAAATACCTAATTAATATTTTGAGGAAAAACTACCTTTCATCCCCACTGGAAATGATTTTTGATAATTTTATATTATAGGGGAGGTTTTTCTATACCCCCTACATACCTTTTCAACCTGACCTCGGGAGTCGATCTTACAGAATTCTTTAATTATATAACAATTTCAGGAAAAACTACCTTTCATCCCCACTGGAAATGATTTCCTATATTTTTATATTATAGGGGAGGTTTTCCTCTACATTCTACATACCTTTTTAACGTGACCTCGCAGGTATTTCTATTAAAATTCTTCAAATACAACACAGCAGCCAAAATACCTAATTAATATTTTGAGGAAAAACTACCTTTCATCCCCACTGGAAATGATTTTTGATAATTTTATATTATAGGGGAGGTTTTTCTACCCTCGACATATATTTTTATCCTGACCTCGGGAGTCGATCTTACAGAATTCTTTAATTATATAACAATTTCAGGAAAAACTAGCTTTCATCCCCACTGGAAATGATTTCCTATATTTTCATATTATAGGGGAGGTTTTTCTTTACATAATACATACCTTTTTAACGTGACCTTGCAGGTATTTCTATTAAAATTCGTCAGATACAACACAGCAGCCAAAATACCAAATTAATATTTTGAGCAAAAACTACCTTTCATCCCCACTGGAAATGATTTTTGATAATTTTATATTATAGGGGAGGTTTTTCTATACCCCCTACATACCTTTTCAACCTGACCTCGGGACTCGATCTTACAGAATTCTTCTATTATATAACAATTTCAGGAAAAACTACCTTTCATCCCCACTGGAAATGATTTCCTATATTTTCATATTATAGGGGAGGTTTTCCTCTACATACTACATACCTTTTTAACGTGACCTCGCAGGTATTTCTATTAAAATTCTTCATATACAACACAGCAGCCAAAATACCAAATTAATATTTTGAGGAAAAACTACCTTTCATCCCCACTGGAAATGATTTTTGATAATTTTATATTATAGAGGAGGTTTTTCTATACCCCCTACATACCTTTTCAACCTGACCTCGGGAGTCGATCTTACAGATTTCTTTAATTATATAACAATTTCAGGAAAAACTACCTTTCATCCCCACTGGAAATGATTTCCGATATTTTCATATTATAGGGGAGGTTTTTCTCTACATACTACATACCTTTTTAATGTGACCTCGAAGGTGTTTCTATTAAAATTCTTCAAATACAACTCAGCAGCTAAAATACCAAATTAATATTTTTAGGAAAAACTACCTTTCATCCTCACTGGAAATGATTTCCTATATATTCATATTATAGGGGAGGTTTTCCTCTACATACTACATACCTTTTTAACGTGACCTCGCAGGTATTTCTATTAAAATTTTTCAAATACAACACAGCAGTCAAAATACCAAATTAATATTTTGAGGAAAAACTACCTTTCATCCCCACTGGAAATGATTTTTGATAATTTTATATTATAGGGGAGGTTTTTCTATACCCCCTACATACCTTTTCAACCTGACCTCAGGAGTCGATCTTACAGAATTCTTCTATTATATAACAATTTCAGGAAAAACTACCTTTCATCCCCACTGGAAATGATTTCCTATATTTTTATATTATAGGGGAGGTTTTTCTCTATCCTTGACATATATTTTTACCCTGACCTCAGAAGTCGATCTGCTAACTCAGCATTTGAAGAATTTTAATAAAAATACCTGCGAGGTCACGTTAAAAGGGTATGTAGTATGTAGAGAAAAACCTCCCCTATAATATGAAAATAACGGAAATCATTTCCAGTGGGGATGAAAGGTAGTTTTTCCTGAAATTGTAATATAATTACAGAAATCTGTAAGATCGACTCCCGAGGTCAGGTTAAAAAGGTATGTAGGGGGTAGAGAACAAACTCCCCTATAATATAAAAATATCTAAAATCATTTCCAGTGGGGATGAAAGGTAGTTTTTCCTCAAAATATTAATTTGGTATTTTGGCTGCTGTGTTGTATTTGAAGAATTTTAATAGAAATACCTACGAGGTCGCGTTAAAAAGGTATGTAGTATGTAGAGGAAAACCTCCCCTATAATATGAAAATATAGGAAATCATTTCCAGTGGGGATGAAAGGTAGTTTTTCCTGAAATTGTTATACAATTAAAGAATTCTGTAAGATCGACTCCCGAGGTAACGTTAAAAAGGTATGTAGGGGGTAGAGAAAAACCTCCCCTATAATATGAAAATATCAAAAATCACTTCCAGTGGGGATGAAAGGTAGTTTTTCCTAAAATTGTTATATAATAGAAGAATTCTGTAAGATCGACTCCCGAGGTCAGGTTAAAAAGGTATGAAAGGGTAGAGAAAAACCTCCCCTACAATATAAAAATATCAAAAATAATTTCCAGTGGGGGTGAAAAGTAGTTTTCCCTGAAAATATTAATTTGGTATTTTAGCTGCTGTGTTGTATTTTAGGAATTTTAATAGAAATACCTGCGAGGTCACGTTAAAAAGGTATGTAGTATGTAGAGAAAAACCTCCCCTATAATATGAAAATATCGGAAATCATTTCCAGTGGGGATGAAAGGTAGTTTTTCCTAAAATTGTTATATAATTAAAGAATTCTGTAAGATCGACTCCCGAGGTCAGGTTGAAAAGGTATGTATGGGGTAGAGAAAAACCTCCCCTATAATATAAAAATATCGAAAATAATTTCCAGTGGGGATGAAAAGTAGTTTTCCCTGAAAATATGAATATGGTATTTTAGCTGCTGTGTTGTATTTGAAGAATTTTAATAGAAACACCTTCGAGGTCACGTTAAAAAGGTATGTAGTATGTAGAGAAAAACCTCCTCTATAATATGAAAATATCGGAAATCATTTCCAGTGGGGATGAAAGGTAGTTTTTCCTAAAATTGTTATATAATTAAAGAATTCTGTAAGATCGACTCCCGAGGTCACGTTAAAAAGGTATGTAGGGGGTAGAGAAAAACCTCCCCTATAATATGAAAATATCAAAAATCATTTCCAGTGGGGATGAAAAGTAGTTTTCCCTGAAAATATTAATTTGGTATTTTAGCTGCTGTGTTGTATTTTAAGAATTTTAATAGAAATACCTGTGAGGTCACGTTAAAAAGGTATGTAGTATGTAGAGAAAAACCTCCCCTATAATATGAAAATATCAAAAATCATTTCCAGTGGGGATGAAAAGTAGTTTTCCCTGAAAATATTAATTTGGTATTTTAGCTGCTGTGTTGTATTTGAAGAATTTTAATAGAACTACCTGCGAGGTCACGTTAAAAAGGTATGTAGTATATAAAGGAAAACCTCCCCTATAATATGAAAATATCGGAAATCATTTCCAGTGGGGATGAAGGGTAGTTTTTCCTGAAATTGTTATATAATAGAAGAATTCTGTAAGATCGATTCCCGAGGTCAGGTTGAAAAGGTATGTAGGGGGTAGAGAAAAACCTCCCCTATAATATGAAAATATCAAAAATCATTTCCAGTGGGGATGAAAAGTAGTTTTCCCTGAAAATATTAATTTGGTATTTTAGCTGCTGTGTTGTATTTGAAGAATTTTAATAGAACTACCTGCGAGGTCACGTTAAAAAGGTATGTAGTATATAAAGGAAAACCTCCCCTATAATATGAAAATATCGGAAATCATTTCCAGTGGGGATGAAGGGTAGTTTTTCCTGAAATTGTTATATAATAGAAGAATTCTGTAAGATCGATTCCCGAGGTCAGGTTGAAAAGGTATGTAGGGGGTAGAGAAAAACCTCCCCTATAATATGAAAATATCAAAAATCATTTCCAGTGGGGATGAAAAGTAGTTTTACCTGAAAATATGAATATGGTATTTTAGCTGCTGTGTTGTATTTGAAGAATTTTAATAGAAACACCTTCGAGGTCACGTTAAAAAGGTATGTAGTATGTAGAGAAAAACCTCCCCTATAATATGAAAATATCGAAAATCATTTCCAGTGGGGATGAAAAGTAGTTTTCCCTGAAAATATAAATATGGTATTTGGCTGCTGAGTTGTATTTGAAGAATTTTAATAGAACTACCTGCGAGGTCACGTTAAAAAGGTATGTAGTATATAAAGGAAAACCTCCCCTATAATATGAAAATATCAGAAATCATTTCCAGTGGGGATGAAAGGTAGTTTTTCCTGAAATTGTTATATAATAGAAGAATTCTGTAAGATCGACTCCCGAGGTCAGGTTAAAAAGGTTTGTTGGGGGTAGAGAAAAACCTCCCCTATAATATAAAAATAACGAAAATCATTTCCAGTGGGGATGAAAAGTAGTTTTCCCTGAAAATATAAATATGGTATTTGGCTGCTGAGCTGTATTTGAAGAATTTTAATAGAACTACCTGCGAGGTCACGTTAAAAAGGTATGTAGTATATAAAGGAAAACCTCCCCTATAATATGAAAATATCGGAAATCATTTCCAGTGGGGATGAAGGGTAGTTTTTCCTGAAATTGTTATATAATAGAAGAATTCTGTAAGATCGACTCCCGAGGTCAGGTTAAAAAGGTATGAAGGGGTAGAGAAAAACCTCCCCTACAATATAAAAATATCAAAAATAATTTCCAGTGGGGATGAAAAGTAGTTTTCCCTGAAAATATTAATTTGGTATTTTAGCTGCTGTGTTGTATTTTAAGAATTTTAATAGAAATACCTGCGAGGTCACGTTAAAAAGGTATTTAGTATGTAGAGGAAAACCACCCCTATAATATGAAAATATCAGAAATCATTTCCAGTGGGGATGAAAGGTAGTTTTTCCTGAAATTGTTATATAATAGAAGAATTCTGTAAGATCGACTCCCGAGGTCAGGTTGAAAAGGTATGTAGGGGGTAGAGAAAAACCTCCCCTATAATATGAAAATATCAAAAATCATTTCCAGTGGGGATGAAAAGTAGTTTTACCTGAAAATATGAATATGGTATTTTAGCTGCTGTGTTGTATTTGAAGAATTTTAATAGAAACACCTTCGAGGTCACGTTAAAAAGGTATGTAGTATGTAGAGAAAAACCTCCCCTATAATATGAAAATATCGGAAATCATTTCCAGTGGGGATGAAAGGTAGTTTTTCCTAAAATTGTTATATAATTAAAGAATTCTGTAAGATCGACTCCCGAGGTCACGTTAAAAAGGTATGTAGGGGGTAGAGAAAAACCTCCCCTATAATATGAAAATATCAAAAATCATTTCCAGTGGGGATGAAAAGTAGTTTTTCCTGAAAATATTAATTTGGTATTTTAGCTGCTGTGTTGTATTTTAAGAATTTTAATAGAAATACCTGCGAGGTCACGTTAAAAAGGTATGTAGTATGTAGAGAAAAACCTCCCCTATAATATGAAAATATCAAAAATCATTTCCAGTGGGGATGAAAAGTAGTTTTACCTGAAAATATGAATATGGTATTTTAGCTGCTGTGTTGTATTTGAAGAATTTTAATAGAAACACCTTCGAGGTCACGTTAAAAAGGTATGTAGTATGTAGAGAAAAACCTCCCCTATAATATGAAAATATCGGAAATCATTTCCAGTGGGGATGAAAGGTAGTTTTTCCTAAAATTGTTATATAATTAAAGAATTCTGTAAAATCGACTCCCGAGGTCACGTTAAAAAGGTATGTAGGGGGTAGAGAAAAACCTCCCCTATAATATGAAAATATCAAAAATCATTTCCAGTGGGGATGAAAAGTAGTTTTTCCTGAAAATATTAATTTGGTATTTTAGCTGCTGTGTTGTATTTTAAGAATTTTAATAGAAATACCTGCGAGGTCACGTTAAAAAGGTATGTAGTATGTAGAGGAAACCACCCCTATAATATGAAAATATCAGAAATCATTTCCAGTGGGGATGAAAGGTAGTTTTTCCTGAAATTGTTATATAATAGAAGAATTCTGTAAGATCGACTCCCGAGGTCAGGTTGAAAAGGTATGTAGGGGGTAGAGAAAAACCTCCCCTATAATATAAAAATATCGAAACACATTTCCAGTGGGGATGAAAAGTAGTTTTCCCTGAAAATATAAATATGGTATTTGGCTGCTGAGTTGTATTTGAAGAATTTTAATAGAACTACCTGCGAGGTCACGTTAAAAAGGTATGTAGTATATAAAGGAAAACCTCCCCTATAATATGAAAATATCGGAAATCATTTCCAGTGGGGATGAAGGGTAGTTTTTCCTGAAATTGTTATATAATAGAAGAATTCTGTAAGATCGACTCCGGAGGTCACATTAAGAAGGTATGTAGGGGGTAGAGAAAAACCTCCCCTATAATATGAAAATATCAAAAATAATTTCCAGTGGGGATGAAAAGTAGTTTTCCCTAAAAATATTAATTTGGTATTTTAGCTGCTGTGTTGTATTTGAAGAATTTTAATAGAAATACCTGCGAGGTCACGTTAAAAAGGTATGTAGTATGTAGAGGATAACCTCCCCTATAATATGAAAATATCAGAAATCATTTCCAGTGGGGATGAAAGGTAGTTTTTCCTGAAATTGTTATATAATAGAAGAATTCTGTAAGATCGACTCCCGAGGTCACGTTAAAAAGGTATGTAGTATGTAGAGGAAAACCTCCCCTATAATATGAAAATATCAGAAATCATTTCCAGTGGGGATGAAAGGTAGTTTTTCCTGAAATTGTTATATAATAGAAGAATTCTGTAAGATCGACTCCCGAGGTCACGTTAAAAAGGTTTGTTGGGGGTAGAGAAAAACCTCCCCTATAATATAAAAATATCAAAAATCACTTCCAGTGGGGATGAAAGGTAGTTTTTCTTAAAATTGTTATATAATAGAAGAATTCTGTAAGATCGACTCCCGAGGTCAGGTTAAAAAGGTATGAAGGGGTAGAGAAAAACACCCCCCCTACAATATAAAAATATCAAAAATAATTTCCAGTGGGGATGAAAAGTAGTTTTCCCTGAAAATATTAATTTGGTATTTTAGCTGCTGTGTTGTATTTTAAGAATTTTAATAGAAATACCTGCGAGGTCACGTTAAAAAGGTATGTAGTATGTAGAGGAAAACCACCCCTATAATATGAAAATATCAGAAATCATTTCCAGTGGGGATGAAAGGTAGTTTTTCCTGAAATTGTTATATAATAGAAGAATTCTGTAAGATCGACTCCCGAGGTCAGGTTGAAAAGGTATGTAGGGGGTAGAGAAAAACCTCCCCTATAATATAAAAATATCGAAAATCATTTCCAGTGGGGATGAAAAGTAGTTTTCCCTGAAAATATGAATATGGTATTTGGCTGCTGAGTTGTATTTGAAGAATTTTAATAGAAATACCTTCGAGGTCACGTTAAAAAGGTATGTATTATGTAAAGGAAAACCTCCCCTATAATATGAAAATATCGGAAATCATTTCCAGTGGGGATGAAGGGTAGTTTTTCCTGAAATTGTTATATAATAGAAGAATTCTGTAAGATCGACTCCGGAGGTCACGTTAAGAAGGTATGTAGGGGGTAGAGAAAAACCTCCCCTATAATATGAAAATATCAAAAATCATTTCCAGTGGGGATGAAAAGTAGTTTTACCTGAAAAGATGAATTAGGTATTTTAGCTGCTGTGTTGTATTTGAAGAATTTTAATAGAAACACCTTCGAGGTCACGTTAAAAAGGTATGTAGTATGTAGAGAAAAACCTCCCCTATAATATGAAAATATCGGAAATCATTTTCAGTGGGGATGAAAGGTAGTTTTTCCTAAAATTGTTATATAATTAAAGAATTCTGTAAGATCGACTCCCGAGGTCACGTTAAAAAGGTATGTAGGGGGTAGAGAAAAACCTACCCTATAATATGAAAATATCAAAAATTATTTCCAGTGGGGATGAAAAGTAGTTTTCCCTGAAAATATTAATTTGGTATTTTAGCTGCTGTGTTGTATTTTAAGAATTTTAATAGAAATACCTGCGAGGTCACGTTAAAAAGGTATGTAGTATGTAAAGGAAAACCTCCCCTATAATATGAAAATATCAGAAATCATTTCCAGTGGGGATGAAAGGTAGTTTTTCCTGAAATTGTTATATAATAGAAGAATTCTGTAAGATCGACTCCCGAGGTCAGGTTGAAAAGGTATGTAGGGGGTAGAGAAAAACCTCCCCTATAATATAAAAATATCAAAAATAATTTCCAGTGGGGATGAAAAGTAGTTTTCCCTAAAAATATTAATTTGGTATTTTAGCTGCTGTGTTGTATTTGAAGAATTTTAATAGAAATACCTGCGAGGTCACGTTAAAAAGGTATGTAGTATGTAGAGGATAACCTCCCCTATAATATGAAAATATCAGAAATCATTTCCAGTGGGGATGAAAGGTAGTTTTTCCTGAAATTGTTATATAATAGAAGAATTCTGTAAGATCGACTCCCGAGGTCACGTTAAAAAGGTATGTAGTATGTAGAGGAAAACCTCCCCTATAATATGAAAATATCAGAAATCATTTCCAGTGGGGATGAAAGGTAGTTTTTCCTGAAATTGTTATATAATAGAAGAATTCTGTAAGATCGACTCCCGAGGTCAGGTTAAAAAGGTTTGTTGGGGGTAGAGAAAAACCTCCCCTATAATATAAAAATATCGAAAATCATTTCCAGTGGGGATGAAAAGTAGTTTTACCTGAAAATATGAATATGGTATTTGGCTGCTGAGTTGTATTTGAAGAATTTTAATAGAAATACCTGCGAGGTCACGTTAAAAAGGTATGTAGTATGTAAAGGAAAACCTCCCCTATAATATGAAAATATCGGAAATTATTTCCAGTGGGGATGAAAGGTAGTTTTTCCTGAAGTTGTTATATAATAGAAGAATTCTGTAAGATCGACTCCCGAGGTCACGTTAAAAAGGTATGTAAGGGGTAGAGAAAAACCTCCCCTATAATATGAAAATATCAAAAATCATTTCCAGTGGGGATGAAAAGTAGTTTTACCTGAAAATATGAATATGGTATTTTAGCTGCTATTTTGTATTTGAAGAATTTTAATAGAAACACCTTCGAGGTCACGTTAAAAAGGTATTTAGTATGTAGAGAAAAACCTCCCCTATAATATGAAATTATCGGAAATCATTTCCAGTGGGGATGAAAGGTAGTTTTTCCTGAAATTGTTATATAATTAAAGAATTCTGTAAGATCGACTCCCGAGGTCAGGTTAAAAAGGTATGAAGGGGTAGAGAAAAACCCCCCCTACAATATAAAAATATCAAAAATAATTTCCAGTGGGGATGAAAAGTAGTTTTCCCTGAAAATATGAATTTGGTATTTTAGCTGCTGTGTTGTATTTTAAGAATTTTAATAGAAATACCTGCGAGGTCACGTTAAAAAGGTATGTAGTATGTAGAGGAAAACCACCCCTATAATATGAAAATATCAGAAATCATTTCCAGTGGGGATGAAAGGTAGTTTTTCCTGAAATTGTTATATAATAGAAGAATTCTGTAAGATCGACTCCCGAGGTCAGGTTGAAAAGGTATGTAGGGGGTAGAGAAAAACCTCCCCTATAATATAAAAATATCGAAAATCATTTCCAGTGGGGATGAAAAGTAGTTTTCCCTGAAAATATGAATATGGTATTTGGCTGCTGAGTTGTATTTGAAGAATTTTAATAGAAATACCTTCGAGGTCACGTTAAAAAGGTATGTATTATGTAAAGGAAAACCTCCCCTATAATATGAAAATATCGGAAATCATTTCCAGTGGGGATGAAGGGTAGTTTTTCCTGAAATTGTTATATAATAGAAGAATTCTGTAAGATCGACTCCGGAGGTCACGTTAAGAAGGTATGTAGGGGGTAGAGAAAAACCTCCCCTATAATATGAAAATATCAAAAATCATTTCCAGTGGGGATGAAAAGTAGTTTTACCTGAAAAGATGAATTAGGTATTTTAGCTGCTGTGTTGTATTTGAAGAATTTTAATAGAAACACCTTCGAGGTCACGTTAAAAAGGTATGTAGTATGTAGAGAAAAACCTCCCCTATAATATGAAAATATCGGAAATCATTTTCAGTGGGGATGAAAGGTAGTTTTTCCTAAAATTGTTATATAATTAAAGAATTCTGTAAGATCGACTTCCGAGGTCACGTTAAAAAGGTATGTAGGGGGTAGAGAAAAAACCTACCCTATAATATGAAAATATCAAAAATTATTTCCAGTGGGGATGAAAAGTAGTTTTCCCTGAAAATATTAATTTGGTATTTTAGCTGCTGTGTTGTATTTTAAGAATTTTAATAGAAATACCTGCGAGGTCACGTTAAAAAGGTATGTAGTATGTAAAGGAAAACCTCCCCTATAATATGAAAATATCAGAAATCATTTCCAGTGGGGATGAAAGGTAGTTTTTCCTGAAATTGTTATATAATAGAAGAATTCTGTAAGATCGACTCCCGAGGTCAGGTTGAAAAGGTATGTAGGGGGTAGAGAAAAACCTCCCCTATAATATAAAAATATCAAAAATAATTTCCAGTGGGGATGAAAAGTAGTTTTCCCTAAAAATATTAATTTGGTATTTTAGCTGCTGTGTTGTATTTGAAGAATTTTAATAGAAATACCTGCGAGGTCACTTTAAAAAGGTATGTAGTATGTAGAGGAAAACCTCCCCTATAATATGAAAATATCAGAAATCATTTCCAGTGGGGATGAAAGGTAGTTTTTCCTGAAATTGTTATATAATAGAAGAATTCTGTAAGATCGACTCCCGAGGTCACGTTAAAAAGGTATGTAGTATATAGAGGAAAACCTCCCCTATAATATGAAAATATCAGAAATCATTTCCAGTGGGGATGAAAGGTAGTTTTTCCTGAAATTGTTATATAATAGAAGAATTCTGTAAGATCGACTCCCGAGGTCACGTTAAAAAGGTATGTAGTATGTAGAGGAAAACCTCCCCTATAATATGAAAATATCAGAAATCATTTCCAGTGGGGATGAAAAGTAGTTTTACCTGAAAATATGAATATGGTATTTTAGCTGCTGTGTTGTATTTGAAGAATTTTAATAGAAACACCTTCGAGGTCACGTTAAAAAGGTATGTAGTATGTAGAGAAAAACCTCCCCTATAATATGAAAATATCGGAAATCATTTCCAGTGGGGATGAAAGGTAGTTTTTCCTGAAAATATGAATATGGTATTTTAGCTGCTGTGTTGTATTTGAAGAATTTTAATAGAAACACCTTCGAGGTCACGTTAAAAAGGTATGTAGTATGTAGAGAAAAACCTCCCCTATAATATGAAAATATCGGAAATCATTTCCAGTGGGGATGAAAGGTAGTTTTTCCTAAAATTGTTATATAATTAAAGAATTCTGTAAGATCGACTCCCGAGGTCACGTTAAAAAGGTATGTAGGGGGTAGAGAAAAACCTCCCCTATAATATGAAAATATCAAAAATCATTTCCAGTGGGGATGAAAAGTAGTTTTACCTGAAAATATGAATATGGTATTTTAGCTGCTGTGTTGTATTTGAAGAATTTTAATAGAAACACCTTCGAGGTCACGTTAAAAAGGTATGTAGTATGTAGAGAAAAACCTCCCCTATAATATGAAAATATCAAAAATCATTTCCAGTGGGGATGAAAAGTAGTTTTACCTGAAAATATGAATATGGTATTTTAGCTGCTGTGTTGTATTTGAAGAATTTTAATAGAAACACCTTCGAGGTCACGTTAAAAAGGTATGTAGTATGTAGAGAAAAACCTCCCCTATAATATGAAAATATCGGAAATCATTTCCAGTGGGGATGAAAGGTAGTTTTTCCTAAAATTGTTATATAATTAAAGAATTCTGTAAGATCGACTCCCGAGGTCACGTTAAAAAGGTATGTAGGGGGTAGAGAAAAACCTCCCCTATAATATGAAAATATCAAAAATCATTTCCAGTGGGGATGAAAAGTAGTTTTTCCTGAAAATATTAATTTGGTATTTTAGCTGCTGTGTTGTATTTTAAGAATTTTAATAGAAATACCTGCGAGGTCACGTTAAAAAGGTATGTAGTATGTAGAGAAAAACCTCCCCTATAATATGAAAATATAGGAAATCATTTCCAGTGGGGATGAAAGGTAGTTTTTCCTGAAATTGTTATACAATTAAAGAATTCTGTAAGATCGACTCCCGAGGTAACGTTAAAAAGGTATGTAGGGGGTAGAGAAAAACCTCCCCTATAATATGAAAATATCAAAAATCACTTCCAGTGGGGATGAAAGGTAGTTTTTCCTAAAATTGTTATATAATAGAAGAATTCTGTAAGATCGACTCCCGAGGTCAGGTTAAAAAGGTATGAAAGGGTAGAGAAAAACCTCCCCTACAATATAAAAATATCAAAAATAATTTCCAGTGGGGGTGAAAAGTAGTTTTCCCTGAAAATATTAATTTGGTATTTTAGCTGCTGTGTTGTATTTTAGGAATTTTAATAGAAATACCTGCGAGGTCACGTTAAAAAGGTATGTAGTATGTAGAGAAAAACCTCCCCTATAATATGAAAATATCGGAAATCATTTCCAGTGGGGATGAAAGGTAGTTTTTCCTAAAATTGTTATATAATTAAAGAATTCTGTAAGATCGACTCCCGAGGTCAGGTTGAAAAGGTATGTATGGGGTAGAGAAAAACCTCCCCTATAATATAAAAATATCGAAAATAATTTCCAGTGGGGATGAAAAGTAGTTTTCCCTGAAAATATGAATATGGTATTTTAGCTGCTGTGTTGTATTTGAAGAATTTTAATAGAAACACCTTCGAGGTCACGTTAAAAAGGTATGTAGTATGTAGAGAAAAACCTCCTCTATAATATGAAAATATCGGAAATCATTTCCAGTGGGGATGAAAGGTAGTTTTTCCTCAAAATATTAATTTGGTATTTTGGCTGCTGTGTTGTATTTGAAGAATTTTAATAGAAATACCTACGAGGTCGCGTTAAAAAGGTATGTAGTATGTAGAGGAAAACCTCCCCTATAATATGAAAATATAGGAAATCATTTCCAGTGGGGATGAAAGGTAGTTTTTCCTGAAATTGTTATACAATTAAAGAATTCTGTAAGATCGACTCCCGAGGTAACGTTAAAAAGGTATGTAGGGGGTAGAGAAAAACCTCCCCTATAATATGAAAATATCAAAAATCACTTCCAGTGGGGATGAAAGGTAGTTTTTCCTAAAATTGTTATATAATAGAAGAATTCTGTAAGATCGACTCCCGAGGTCAGGTTAAAAAGGTATGAAAGGGTAGAGAAAAACCTCCCCTACAATATAAAAATATCAAAAATAATTTCCAGTGGGGGTGAAAAGTAGTTTTCCCTGAAAATATTAATTTGGTATTTTAGCTGCTGTGTTGTATTTTAGGAATTTTAATAGAAATACCTGCGAGGTCACGTTAAAAAGGTATGTAGTATGTAGAGAAAAACCTCCCCTATAATATGAAAATATCGGAAATCATTTCCAGTGGGGATGAAAGGTAGTTTTTCCTAAAATTGTTATATAATTAAAGAATTCTGTAAGATCGACTCCCGAGGTCAGGTTGAAAAGGTATGTATGGGGTAGAGAAAAACCTCCCCTATAATATAAAAATATCGAAAATAATTTCCAGTGGGGATGAAAAGTAGTTTTCCCTGAAAATATGAATATGGTATTTTAGCTGCTGTGTTGTATTTGAAGAATTTTAATAGAAACACCTTCGAGGTCACGTTAAAAAGGTATGTAGTATGTAGAGAAAAACCTCCTCTATAATATGAAAATATCGGAAATCATTTCCAGTGGGGATGAAAGGTAGTTTTTCCTAAAATTGTTATATAATTAAAGAATTCTGTAAGATCGACTCCCGAGGTCACGTTAAAAAGGTATGTAGGGGGTAGAGAAAAACCTCCCCTATAATATGAAAATATCAAAAATCATTTCCAGTGGGGATGAAAAGTAGTTTTCCCTGAAAATATTAATTTGGTATTTTAGCTGCTGTGTTGTATTTTAAGAATTTTAATAGAAATACCTGTGAGGTCACGTTAAAAAGGTATGTAGTATGTAGAGAAAAACCTCCCCTATAATATGAAAATATCAAAAATCATTTCCAGTGGGGATGAAAAGTAGTTTTCCCTGAAAATATTAATTTGGTATTTTAGCTGCTGTGTTGTATTTGAAGAATTTTAATAGAACTACCTGCGAGGTCACGTTAAAAAGGTATGTAGTATATAAAGGAAAACCTCCCCTATAATATGAAAATATCGGAAATCATTTCCAGTGGGGATGAAGGGTAGTTTTTCCTGAAATTGTTATATAATAGAAGAATTCTGTAAGATCGATTCCCGAGGTCAGGTTGAAAAGGTATGTAGGGGGTAGAGAAAAACCTCCCCTATAATATGAAAATATCAAAAATCATTTCCAGTGGGGATGAAAAGTAGTTTTCCCTGAAAATATTAATTTGGTATTTTAGCTGCTGTGTTGTATTTGAAGAATTTTAATAGAACTACCTGCGAGGTCACGTTAAAAAGGTATGTAGTATATAAAGGAAAACCTCCCCTATAATATGAAAATATCGGAAATCATTTCCAGTGGGGATGAAGGGTAGTTTTTCCTGAAATTGTTATATAATAGAAGAATTCTGTAAGATCGATTCCCGAGGTCAGGTTGAAAAGGTATGTAGGGGGTAGAGAAAAACCTCCCCTATAATATGAAAATATCAAAAATCATTTCCAGTGGGGATGAAAAGTAGTTTTACCTGAAAATATGAATATGGTATTTTAGCTGCTGTGTTGTATTTGAAGAATTTTAATAGAAACACCTTCGAGGTCACGTTAAAAAGGTATGTAGTATGTAGAGAAAAACCTCCCCTATAATATGAAAATATCGAAAATCATTTCCAGTGGGGATGAAAAGTAGTTTTCCCTGAAAATATAAATATGGTATTTGGCTGCTGAGTTGTATTTGAAGAATTTTAATAGAACTACCTGCGAGGTCACGTTAAAAAGGTATGTAGTATATAAAGGAAAACCTCCCCTATAATATGAAAATATCAGAAATCATTTCCAGTGGGGATGAAAGGTAGTTTTTCCTGAAATTGTTATATAATAGAAGAATTCTGTAAGATCGACTCCCGAGGTCAGGTTAAAAAGGTTTGTTGGGGGTAGAGAAAAACCTCCCCTATAATATAAAAATAACGAAAATCATTTCCAGTGGGGATGAAAAGTAGTTTTCCCTGAAAATATAAATATGGTATTTGGCTGCTGAGCTGTATTTGAAGAATTTTAATAGAACTACCTGCGAGGTCACGTTAAAAAGGTATGTAGTATATAAAGGAAAACCTCCCCTATAATATGAAAATATCGGAAATCATTTCCAGTGGGGATGAAGGGTAGTTTTTCCTGAAATTGTTATATAATAGAAGAATTCTGTAAGATCGACTCCCGAGGTCAGGTTAAAAAGGTATGAAGGGGTAGAGAAAAACCTCCCCTACAATATAAAAATATCAAAAATAATTTCCAGTGGGGATGAAAAGTAGTTTTCCCTGAAAATATTAATTTGGTATTTTAGCTGCTGTGTTGTATTTTAAGAATTTTAATAGAAATACCTGCGAGGTCACGTTAAAAAGGTATTTAGTATGTAGAGG
The DNA here is from genome assembly GCA_947458855.1 of Monopis laevigella. Taxonomy (NCBI): domain Eukaryota; kingdom Metazoa; phylum Arthropoda; class Insecta; order Lepidoptera; family Tineidae; genus Monopis; species Monopis laevigella. The sequence goes on along the minus strand of OX381577.1, from coordinate 12,511,434 downwards.
AAAACCACCCCTATAATATGAAAATATCAGAAATCATTTCCAGTGGGGATGAAAGGTAGTTTTTCCTGAAATTGTTATATAATAGAAGAATTCTGTAAGATCGACTCCCGAGGTCAGGTTGAAAAGGTATGTAGGGGGTAGAGAAAAACCTCCCCTATAATATGAAAATATCAAAAATCATTTCCAGTGGGGATGAAAAGTAGTTTTACCTGAAAATATGAATATGGTATTTTAGCTGCTGTGTTGTATTTGAAGAATTTTAATAGAAACACCTTCGAGGTCACGTTAAAAAGGTATGTAGTATGTAGAGAAAAACCTCCCCTATAATATGAAAATATCGGAAATCATTTCCAGTGGGGATGAAAGGTAGTTTTTCCTAAAATTGTTATATAATTAAAGAATTCTGTAAGATCGACTCCCGAGGTCACGTTAAAAAGGTATGTAGGGGGTAGAGAAAAACCTCCCCTATAATATGAAAATATCAAAAATCATTTCCAGTGGGGATGAAAAGTAGTTTTTCCTGAAAATATTAATTTGGTATTTTAGCTGCTGTGTTGTATTTTAAGAATTTTAATAGAAATACCTGCGAGGTCACGTTAAAAAGGTATGTAGTATGTAGAGAAAAACCTCCCCTATAATATGAAAATATCAAAAATCATTTCCAGTGGGGATGAAAAGTAGTTTTACCTGAAAATATGAATATGGTATTTTAGCTGCTGTGTTGTATTTGAAGAATTTTAATAGAAACACCTTCGAGGTCACGTTAAAAAGGTATGTAGTATGTAGAGAAAAACCTCCCCTATAATATGAAAATATCGGAAATCATTTCCAGTGGGGATGAAAGGTAGTTTTTCCTAAAATTGTTATATAATTAAAGAATTCTGTAAAATCGACTCCCGAGGTCACGTTAAAAAGGTATGTAGGGGGTAGAGAAAAACCTCCCCTATAATATGAAAATATCAAAAATCATTTCCAGTGGGGATGAAAAGTAGTTTTTCCTGAAAATATTAATTTGGTATTTTAGCTGCTGTGTTGTATTTTAAGAATTTTAATAGAAATACCTGCGAGGTCACGTTAAAAAGGTATGTAGTATGTAGAGGAAACCACCCCTATAATATGAAAATATCAGAAATCATTTCCAGTGGGGATGAAAGGTAGTTTTTCCTGAAATTGTTATATAATAGAAGAATTCTGTAAGATCGACTCCCGAGGTCAGGTTGAAAAGGTATGTAGGGGGTAGAGAAAAACCTCCCCTATAATATAAAAATATCGAAACACATTTCCAGTGGGGATGAAAAGTAGTTTTCCCTGAAAATATAAATATGGTATTTGGCTGCTGAGTTGTATTTGAAGAATTTTAATAGAACTACCTGCGAGGTCACGTTAAAAAGGTATGTAGTATATAAAGGAAAACCTCCCCTATAATATGAAAATATCGGAAATCATTTCCAGTGGGGATGAAGGGTAGTTTTTCCTGAAATTGTTATATAATAGAAGAATTCTGTAAGATCGACTCCGGAGGTCACATTAAGAAGGTATGTAGGGGGTAGAGAAAAACCTCCCCTATAATATGAAAATATCAAAAATAATTTCCAGTGGGGATGAAAAGTAGTTTTCCCTAAAAATATTAATTTGGTATTTTAGCTGCTGTGTTGTATTTGAAGAATTTTAATAGAAATACCTGCGAGGTCACGTTAAAAAGGTATGTAGTATGTAGAGGATAACCTCCCCTATAATATGAAAATATCAGAAATCATTTCCAGTGGGGATGAAAGGTAGTTTTTCCTGAAATTGTTATATAATAGAAGAATTCTGTAAGATCGACTCCCGAGGTCACGTTAAAAAGGTATGTAGTATGTAGAGGAAAACCTCCCCTATAATATGAAAATATCAGAAATCATTTCCAGTGGGGATGAAAGGTAGTTTTTCCTGAAATTGTTATATAATAGAAGAATTCTGTAAGATCGACTCCCGAGGTCACGTTAAAAAGGTTTGTTGGGGGTAGAGAAAAACCTCCCCTATAATATAAAAATATCAAAAATCACTTCCAGTGGGGATGAAAGGTAGTTTTTCTTAAAATTGTTATATAATAGAAGAATTCTGTAAGATCGACTCCCGAGGTCAGGTTAAAAAGGTATGAAGGGGTAGAGAAAAACACCCCCCCTACAATATAAAAATATCAAAAATAATTTCCAGTGGGGATGAAAAGTAGTTTTCCCTGAAAATATTAATTTGGTATTTTAGCTGCTGTGTTGTATTTTAAGAATTTTAATAGAAATACCTGCGAGGTCACGTTAAAAAGGTATGTAGTATGTAGAGGAAAACCACCCCTATAATATGAAAATATCAGAAATCATTTCCAGTGGGGATGAAAGGTAGTTTTTCCTGAAATTGTTATATAATAGAAGAATTCTGTAAGATCGACTCCCGAGGTCAGGTTGAAAAGGTATGTAGGGGGTAGAGAAAAACCTCCCCTATAATATAAAAATATCGAAAATCATTTCCAGTGGGGATGAAAAGTAGTTTTCCCTGAAAATATGAATATGGTATTTGGCTGCTGAGTTGTATTTGAAGAATTTTAATAGAAATACCTTCGAGGTCACGTTAAAAAGGTATGTATTATGTAAAGGAAAACCTCCCCTATAATATGAAAATATCGGAAATCATTTCCAGTGGGGATGAAGGGTAGTTTTTCCTGAAATTGTTATATAATAGAAGAATTCTGTAAGATCGACTCCGGAGGTCACGTTAAGAAGGTATGTAGGGGGTAGAGAAAAACCTCCCCTATAATATGAAAATATCAAAAATCATTTCCAGTGGGGATGAAAAGTAGTTTTACCTGAAAAGATGAATTAGGTATTTTAGCTGCTGTGTTGTATTTGAAGAATTTTAATAGAAACACCTTCGAGGTCACGTTAAAAAGGTATGTAGTATGTAGAGAAAAACCTCCCCTATAATATGAAAATATCGGAAATCATTTTCAGTGGGGATGAAAGGTAGTTTTTCCTAAAATTGTTATATAATTAAAGAATTCTGTAAGATCGACTCCCGAGGTCACGTTAAAAAGGTATGTAGGGGGTAGAGAAAAACCTACCCTATAATATGAAAATATCAAAAATTATTTCCAGTGGGGATGAAAAGTAGTTTTCCCTGAAAATATTAATTTGGTATTTTAGCTGCTGTGTTGTATTTTAAGAATTTTAATAGAAATACCTGCGAGGTCACGTTAAAAAGGTATGTAGTATGTAAAGGAAAACCTCCCCTATAATATGAAAATATCAGAAATCATTTCCAGTGGGGATGAAAGGTAGTTTTTCCTGAAATTGTTATATAATAGAAGAATTCTGTAAGATCGACTCCCGAGGTCAGGTTGAAAAGGTATGTAGGGGGTAGAGAAAAACCTCCCCTATAATATAAAAATATCAAAAATAATTTCCAGTGGGGATGAAAAGTAGTTTTCCCTAAAAATATTAATTTGGTATTTTAGCTGCTGTGTTGTATTTGAAGAATTTTAATAGAAATACCTGCGAGGTCACGTTAAAAAGGTATGTAGTATGTAGAGGATAACCTCCCCTATAATATGAAAATATCAGAAATCATTTCCAGTGGGGATGAAAGGTAGTTTTTCCTGAAATTGTTATATAATAGAAGAATTCTGTAAGATCGACTCCCGAGGTCACGTTAAAAAGGTATGTAGTATGTAGAGGAAAACCTCCCCTATAATATGAAAATATCAGAAATCATTTCCAGTGGGGATGAAAGGTAGTTTTTCCTGAAATTGTTATATAATAGAAGAATTCTGTAAGATCGACTCCCGAGGTCAGGTTAAAAAGGTTTGTTGGGGGTAGAGAAAAACCTCCCCTATAATATAAAAATATCGAAAATCATTTCCAGTGGGGATGAAAAGTAGTTTTACCTGAAAATATGAATATGGTATTTGGCTGCTGAGTTGTATTTGAAGAATTTTAATAGAAATACCTGCGAGGTCACGTTAAAAAGGTATGTAGTATGTAAAGGAAAACCTCCCCTATAATATGAAAATATCGGAAATTATTTCCAGTGGGGATGAAAGGTAGTTTTTCCTGAAGTTGTTATATAATAGAAGAATTCTGTAAGATCGACTCCCGAGGTCACGTTAAAAAGGTATGTAAGGGGTAGAGAAAAACCTCCCCTATAATATGAAAATATCAAAAATCATTTCCAGTGGGGATGAAAAGTAGTTTTACCTGAAAATATGAATATGGTATTTTAGCTGCTATTTTGTATTTGAAGAATTTTAATAGAAACACCTTCGAGGTCACGTTAAAAAGGTATTTAGTATGTAGAGAAAAACCTCCCCTATAATATGAAATTATCGGAAATCATTTCCAGTGGGGATGAAAGGTAGTTTTTCCTGAAATTGTTATATAATTAAAGAATTCTGTAAGATCGACTCCCGAGGTCAGGTTAAAAAGGTATGAAGGGGTAGAGAAAAACCCCCCCTACAATATAAAAATATCAAAAATAATTTCCAGTGGGGATGAAAAGTAGTTTTCCCTGAAAATATGAATTTGGTATTTTAGCTGCTGTGTTGTATTTTAAGAATTTTAATAGAAATACCTGCGAGGTCACGTTAAAAAGGTATGTAGTATGTAGAGGAAAACCACCCCTATAATATGAAAATATCAGAAATCATTTCCAGTGGGGATGAAAGGTAGTTTTTCCTGAAATTGTTATATAATAGAAGAATTCTGTAAGATCGACTCCCGAGGTCAGGTTGAAAAGGTATGTAGGGGGTAGAGAAAAACCTCCCCTATAATATAAAAATATCGAAAATCATTTCCAGTGGGGATGAAAAGTAGTTTTCCCTGAAAATATGAATATGGTATTTGGCTGCTGAGTTGTATTTGAAGAATTTTAATAGAAATACCTTCGAGGTCACGTTAAAAAGGTATGTATTATGTAAAGGAAAACCTCCCCTATAATATGAAAATATCGGAAATCATTTCCAGTGGGGATGAAGGGTAGTTTTTCCTGAAATTGTTATATAATAGAAGAATTCTGTAAGATCGACTCCGGAGGTCACGTTAAGAAGGTATGTAGGGGGTAGAGAAAAACCTCCCCTATAATATGAAAATATCAAAAATCATTTCCAGTGGGGATGAAAAGTAGTTTTACCTGAAAAGATGAATTAGGTATTTTAGCTGCTGTGTTGTATTTGAAGAATTTTAATAGAAACACCTTCGAGGTCACGTTAAAAAGGTATGTAGTATGTAGAGAAAAACCTCCCCTATAATATGAAAATATCGGAAATCATTTTCAGTGGGGATGAAAGGTAGTTTTTCCTAAAATTGTTATATAATTAAAGAATTCTGTAAGATCGACTTCCGAGGTCACGTTAAAAAGGTATGTAGGGGGTAGAGAAAAAACCTACCCTATAATATGAAAATATCAAAAATTATTTCCAGTGGGGATGAAAAGTAGTTTTCCCTGAAAATATTAATTTGGTATTTTAGCTGCTGTGTTGTATTTTAAGAATTTTAATAGAAATACCTGCGAGGTCACGTTAAAAAGGTATGTAGTATGTAAAGGAAAACCTCCCCTATAATATGAAAATATCAGAAATCATTTCCAGTGGGGATGAAAGGTAGTTTTTCCTGAAATTGTTATATAATAGAAGAATTCTGTAAGATCGACTCCCGAGGTCAGGTTGAAAAGGTATGTAGGGGGTAGAGAAAAACCTCCCCTATAATATAAAAATATCAAAAATAATTTCCAGTGGGGATGAAAAGTAGTTTTCCCTAAAAATATTAATTTGGTATTTTAGCTGCTGTGTTGTATTTGAAGAATTTTAATAGAAATACCTGCGAGGTCACGTTAAAAAGGTATGTAGTATGTAGAGGAAAACCTCCCCTATAATATGAAAATATCAGAAATCATTTCCAGTGGGGATGAAAGGTAGTTTTTCCTGAAATTGTTATATAATAGAAGAATTCTGTAAGATCGACTCCCGAGGTCACGTTAAAAAGGTATGTAGTATATAGAGGAAAACCTCCCCTATAATATGAAAATATCAGAAATCATTTCCAGTGGGGATGAAAGGTAGTTTTTCCTGAAATTGTTATATAATAGAAGAATTCTGTAAGATCGACTCCCGAGGTCACGTTAAAAAGGTATGTAGTATGTAGAGGAAAACCTCCCCTATAATATGAAAATATCAGAAATCATTTCCAGTGGGGATGAAAAGTAGTTTTACCTGAAAATATGAATATGGTATTTTAGCTGCTGTGTTGTATTTGAAGAATTTTAATAGAAACACCTTCGAGGTCACGTTAAAAAGGTATGTAGTATGTAGAGAAAAACCTCCCCTATAATATGAAAATATCGGAAATCATTTCCAGTGGGGATGAAAGGTAGTTTTTCCTGAAAATATGAATATGGTATTTTAGCTGCTGTGTTGTATTTGAAGAATTTTAATAGAAACACCTTCGAGGTCACGTTAAAAAGGTATGTAGTATGTAGAGAAAAACCTCCCCTATAATATGAAAATATCGGAAATCATTTCCAGTGGGGATGAAAGGTAGTTTTTCCTAAAATTGTTATATAATTAAAGAATTCTGTAAGATCGACTCCCGAGGTCACGTTAAAAAGGTATGTAGGGGGTAGAGAAAAACCTCCCCTATAATATGAAAATATCAAAAATCATTTCCAGTGGGGATGAAAAGTAGTTTTACCTGAAAATATGAATATGGTATTTTAGCTGCTGTGTTGTATTTGAAGAATTTTAATAGAAACACCTTCGAGGTCACGTTAAAAAGGTATGTAGTATGTAGAGAAAAACCTCCCCTATAATATGAAAATATCAAAAATCATTTCCAGTGGGGATGAAAAGTAGTTTTACCTGAAAATATGAATATGGTATTTTAGCTGCTGTGTTGTATTTGAAGAATTTTAATAGAAACACCTTCGAGGTCACGTTAAAAAGGTATGTAGTATGTAGAGAAAAACCTCCCCTATAATATGAAAATATCGGAAATCATTTCCAGTGGGGATGAAAGGTAGTTTTTCCTAAAATTGTTATATAATTAAAGAATTCTGTAAGATCGACTCCCGAGGTCACGTTAAAAAGGTATGTAGGGGGTAGAGAAAAACCTCCCCTATAATATGAAAATATCAAAAATCATTTCCAGTGGGGATGAAAAGTAGTTTTTCCTGAAAATATTAATTTGGTATTTTAGCTGCTGTGTTGTATTTTAAGAATTTTAATAGAAATACCTGCGAGGTCACGTTAAAAAGGTATGTAGTATGTAGAGAAAAACCTCCCCTATAATATGAAAATATAGGAAATCATTTCCAGTGGGGATGAAAGGTAGTTTTTCCTGAAATTGTTATACAATTAAAGAATTCTGTAAGATCGACTCCCGAGGTAACGTTAAAAAGGTATGTAGGGGGTAGAGAAAAACCTCCCCTATAATATGAAAATATCAAAAATCACTTCCAGTGGGGATGAAAGGTAGTTTTTCCTAAAATTGTTATATAATAGAAGAATTCTGTAAGATCGACTCCCGAGGTCAGGTTAAAAAGGTATGAAAGGGTAGAGAAAAACCTCCCCTACAATATAAAAATATCAAAAATAATTTCCAGTGGGGGTGAAAAGTAGTTTTCCCTGAAAATATTAATTTGGTATTTTAGCTGCTGTGTTGTATTTTAGGAATTTTAATAGAAATACCTGCGAGGTCACGTTAAAAAGGTATGTAGTATGTAGAGAAAAACCTCCCCTATAATATGAAAATATCGGAAATCATTTCCAGTGGGGATGAAAGGTAGTTTTTCCTAAAATTGTTATATAATTAAAGAATTCTGTAAGATCGACTCCCGAGGTCAGGTTGAAAAGGTATGTATGGGGTAGAGAAAAACCTCCCCTATAATATAAAAATATCGAAAATAATTTCCAGTGGGGATGAAAAGTAGTTTTCCCTGAAAATATGAATATGGTATTTTAGCTGCTGTGTTGTATTTGAAGAATTTTAATAGAAACACCTTCGAGGTCACGTTAAAAAGGTATGTAGTATGTAGAGAAAAACCTCCTCTATAATATGAAAATATCGGAAATCATTTCCAGTGGGGATGAAAGGTAGTTTTTCCTCAAAATATTAATTTGGTATTTTGGCTGCTGTGTTGTATTTGAAGAATTTTAATAGAAATACCTACGAGGTCGCGTTAAAAAGGTATGTAGTATGTAGAGGAAAACCTCCCCTATAATATGAAAATATAGGAAATCATTTCCAGTGGGGATGAAAGGTAGTTTTTCCTGAAATTGTTATACAATTAAAGAATTCTGTAAGATCGACTCCCGAGGTAACGTTAAAAAGGTATGTAGGGGGTAGAGAAAAACCTCCCCTATAATATGAAAATATCAAAAATCACTTCCAGTGGGGATGAAAGGTAGTTTTTCCTAAAATTGTTATATAATAGAAGAATTCTGTAAGATCGACTCCCGAGGTCAGGTTAAAAAGGTATGAAAGGGTAGAGAAAAACCTCCCCTACAATATAAAAATATCAAAAATAATTTCCAGTGGGGGTGAAAAGTAGTTTTCCCTGAAAATATTAATTTGGTATTTTAGCTGCTGTGTTGTATTTTAGGAATTTTAATAGAAATACCTGCGAGGTCACGTTAAAAAGGTATGTAGTATGTAGAGAAAAACCTCCCCTATAATATGAAAATATCGGAAATCATTTCCAGTGGGGATGAAAGGTAGTTTTTCCTAAAATTGTTATATAATTAAAGAATTCTGTAAGATCGACTCCCGAGGTCAGGTTGAAAAGGTATGTATGGGGTAGAGAAAAACCTCCCCTATAATATAAAAATATCGAAAATAATTTCCAGTGGGGATGAAAAGTAGTTTTCCCTGAAAATATGAATATGGTATTTTAGCTGCTGTGTTGTATTTGAAGAATTTTAATAGAAACACCTTCGAGGTCACGTTAAAAAGGTATGTAGTATGTAGAGAAAAACCTCCTCTATAATATGAAAATATCGGAAATCATTTCCAGTGGGGATGAAAGGTAGTTTTTCCTAAAATTGTTATATAATTAAAGAATTCTGTAAGATCGACTCCCGAGGTCACGTTAAAAAGGTATGTAGGGGGTAGAGAAAAACCTCCCCTATAATATGAAAATATCAAAAATCATTTCCAGTGGGGATGAAAAGTAGTTTTCCCTGAAAATATTAATTGGTATTTTAGCTGCTGTGTTGTATTTTAAGAATTTTAATAGAAATACCTGTGAGGTCACGTTAAAAAGGTATGTAGTATGTAGAGAAAAACCTCCCCTATAATATGAAAATATCAAAAATCATTTCCAGTGGGGATGAAAAGTAGTTTTCCCTGAAAATATTAATTTGGTATTTTAGCTGCTGTGTTTGTATTTGAAGAATTTTAATAGAACTACCTGCGAGGTCACGTTAAAAAGGTATGTAGTATATAAAGGAAAACCTCCCCTATAATATGAAAATATCGGAAATCATTTCCAGTGGGGATGAAGGGTAGTTTTTCCTGAAATTGTTATATAATAGAAGAATTCTGTAAGATCGATTCCCGAGGTCAGGTTGAAAAGGTATGTAGGGGGTAGAGAAAAACCTCCCCTATAATATGAAAATATCAAAAATCATTTCCAGTGGGGATGAAAAGTAGTTTTCCCTGAAAATATTAATTTGGTATTTTAGCTGCTGTGTTGTATTTGAAGAATTTTAATAGAACTACCTGCGAGGTCACGTTAAAAAGGTATGTAGTATATAAAGGAAAACCTCCCCTATAATATGAAAATATCGGAAATCATTTCCAGTGGGGATGAAGGGTAGTTTTTCCTGAAATTGTTATATAATAGAAGAATTCTGTAAGATCGATTCCCGAGGTCAGGTTGAAAAGGTATGTAGGGGGTAGAGAAAAACCTCCCCTATAATATGAAAATATCAAAAATCATTTCCAGTGGGGATGAAAAGTAGTTTTACCTGAAAATATGAATATGGTATTTTAGCTGCTGTGTTGTATTTGAAGAATTTTAATAGAAACACCTTCGAGGTCACGTTAAAAAGGTATGTAGTATGTAGAGAAAAACCTCCCCTATAATATGAAAATATCGAAAATCATTTCCAGTGGGGATGAAAAGTAGTTTTCCCTGAAAATATAAATATGGTATTTGGCTGCTGAGTTGTATTTGAAGAATTTTAATAGAACTACCTGCGAGGTCACGTTAAAAAGGTATGTAGTATATAAAGGAAAACCTCCCCTATAATATGAAAATATCAGAAATCATTTCCAGTGGGGATGAAAGGTAGTTTTTCCTGAAATTGTTATATAATAGAAGAATTCTGTAAGATCGACTCCCGAGGTCAGGTTAAAAAGGTTTGTTGGGGGTAGAGAAAAACCTCCCCTATAATATAAAAATAACGAAAATCATTTCCAGTGGGGATGAAAAGTAGTTTTCCCTGAAAATATAAATATGGTATTTGGCTGCTGAGCTGTATTTGAAGAATTTTAATAGAACTACCTGCGAGGTCACGTTAAAAAGGTATGTAGTATATAAAGGAAAACCTCCCCTATAATATGAAAATATCGGAAATCATTTCCAGTGGGGATGAAGGGTAGTTTTTCCTGAAATTGTTATATAATAGAAGAATTCTGTAAGATCGACTCCCGAGGTCAGGTTAAAAAGGTATGAAGGGGTAGAGAAAAACCTCCCCTACAATATAAAAATATCAAAAATAATTTCCAGTGGGGATGAAAAGTAGTTTTCCCTGAAAATATTAATTTGGTATTTTAGCTGCTGTGTTGTATTTTAAGAATTTTAATAGAAATACCTGCGAGGTCACGTTAAAAAGGTATTTAGTATGTAGAGGAAAACCACCCCTATAATATGAAAATATCAGAAATCATTTCCAGTGGGGATGAAAGGTAGTTTTTCCTGAAATTGTTATATAATAGAAGAATTCTGTAAGATCGACTCCCGAGGTCAGGTTGAAAAGGTATGTAGGGGGTAGAGAAAAACCTCCCCTATAATATGAAAATATCAAAAATCATTTCCAGTGGGGATGAAAAGTAGTTTTACCTGAAAATATGAATATGGTATTTTAGCTGCTGTGTTGTATTTGAAGAATTTTAATAGAAACACCTTCGAGGTCACGTTAAAAAGGTATGTAGTATGTAGAGAAAAACCTCCCCTATAATATGAAAATATCGGAAATCATTTCCAGTGGGGATGAAAGGTAGTTTTTCCTAAAATTGTTATATAATTAAAGAATTCTGTAAGATCGACTCCCGAGGTCACGTTAAAAAGGTATGTAGGGGGTAGAGAAAAACCTCCCCTATAATATGAAAATATCAAAAATCATTTCCAGTGGGGATGAAAAGTAGTTTTTCCTGAAAATATTAATTTGGTATTTTAGCTGCTGTGTTGTATTTTAAGAATTTTAATAGAAATACCTGCGAGGTCACGTTAAAAAGGTATGTAGTATGTAGAGAAAAACCTCCCCTATAATATGAAAATATCAAAAATCATTTCCAGTGGGGATGAAAAGTAGTTTTACCTGAAAATATGAATATGGTATTTTAGCTGCTGTGTTGTATTTGAAGAATTTTAATAGAAACACCTTCGAGGTCACGTTAAAAAGGTATGTAGTATGTAGAGAAAAACCTCCCCTATAATATGAAAATATCGGAAATCATTTCCAGTGGGGATGAAAGGTAGTTTTTCCTAAAATTGTTATATAATTAAAGAATTCTGTAAAATCGACTCCCGAGGTCACGTTAAAAAGGTATGTAGGGGGTAGAGAAAAACCTCCCCTATAATATGAAAATATCAAAAATCATTTCCAGTGGGGATGAAAAGTAGTTTTTCCTGAAAATATTAATTTGGTATTTTAGCTGCTGTGTTGTATTTTAAGAATTTTAATAGAAATACCTGCGAGGTCACGTTAAAAAGGTATGTAGTATGTAGAGGAAACCACCCCTATAATATGAAAATATCAGAAATCATTTCCAGTGGGGATGAAAGGTAGTTTTTCCTGAAATTGTTATATAATAGAAGAATTCTGTAAGATCGACTCCCGAGGTCAGGTTGAAAAGGTATGTAGGGGGTAGAGAAAAACCTCCCCTATAATATAAAAATATCGAAACACATTTCCAGTGGGGATGAAAAGTAGTTTTCCCTGAAAATATAAATATGGTATTTGGCTGCTGAGTTGTATTTGAAGAATTTTAATAGAACTACCTGCGAGGTCACGTTAAAAAGGTATGTAGTATATAAAGGAAAACCTCCCCTATAATATGAAAATATCGGAAATCATTTCCAGTGGGGATGAAGGGTAGTTTTTCCTGAAATTGTTATATAATAGAAGAATTCTGTAAGATCGACTCCGGAGGTCACATTAAGAAGGTATGTAGGGGGTAGAGAAAAACCTCCCCTATAATATGAAAATATCAAAAATAATTTCCAGTGGGGATGAAAAGTAGTTTTCCCTAAAAATATTAATTTGGTATTTTAGCTGCTGTGTTGTATTTGAAGAATTTTAATAGAAATACCTGCGAGGTCACGTTAAAAAGGTATGTAGTATGTAGAGGATAACCTCCCCTATAATATGAAAATATCAGAAATCATTTCCAGTGGGGATGAAAGGTAGTTTTTCCTGAAATTGTTATATAATAGAAGAATTCTGTAAGATCGACTCCCGAGGTCACGTTAAAAAGGTATGTAGTATGTAGAGGAAAACCTCCCCTATAATATGAAAATATCAGAAATCATTTCCAGTGGGGATGAAAGGTAGTTTTTCCTGAAATTGTTATATAATAGAAGAATTCTGTAAGATCGACTCCCGAGGTCACGTTAAAAAGGTTTGTTGGGGGTAGAGAAAAACCTCCCCTATAATATAAAATATCAAAAATCACTTCCAGTGGGATGAAAGGTAGTTTTCTTAAAATTGTTATATAATAGAAGAATTCTGTAAGATCGACTCCCGAGGTCAGGTTAAAAAGGTATGAAGGGGTAGGAGAAAAACACCCCCCCTACAATATAAAAATATCAAAAATAATTTCCAGTGGGGATGAAAAGTAGTTTTTCCCTGAAAATATTAATTTGGTATTTTAGCTGCTGTGTTGTATTTAAGATTTTAATAGAAATACCTGCGAGGTCACGTTAAAAAGGTATGTAGTATGTAGAGGAAAACCACCCCTATAATATGAAAATATCAGAAATCATTTCCAGTGGGGATGAAAGGTAGTTTTTCCTGAAATTGTTATATAATAGAAGAATTCTGTAAGATCGACTCCCGAGGTCAGGTTGAAAAGGTATGTAGGGGGTAGAGAAAAACCTCCCCTATAATATAAAAAATATCGAAAATCATTTCCAGTGGGGATGAAAAGTAGTTTCCCTGAAAATATGAAATATGGTATTTGGCCTGCTGAGTTGTATTTGAAGAATTTTAATAGAAATACCTTCGAGGTCACGTTAAAAAGGTATGTATTATGTAAAGGAAAACCTCCCTATAATATGAAAATATCGGAAATCATTTCCAGTGGGGATGAAGGGTAGTTTTTCCTGAAATTGTTATATAATAGAAGAATTCTGTAAGATCGACTCCGGAGGTCACGTTAAGAAGGTATGTAGGGGTAGAGAAAAACCTCCCCTATAATATGAAAATATCAAAAATCATTTCCAGTGGGGATGAAAAGTAGTTTTACCTGAAAAGATGAATTAGGTATTTTAGCTGCTGTGTTGTATTTGAAGAATTTTAATAGAAACACCTTCGAGGTCACGTAAAAAGGTATGTAGTATGTAGAGAAAAACCTCCCCTATAATATGAAAATATCGGAAATCATTTTCAGTGGGGATGAAAGGTAGTTTTTCCTAAAATTGTTATATAATTAAAGAATTCTGTAAGATCGACTCCCGAGGTCACGTAAAAAGGTATGTAGGGGTAGAGAAGAAAAACCTACCCTATAATATGAAAATATCAAAAATTATTTCCAGTGGGGATGAAAAGTAGTTTTCCCTGAAAATATTAATTTGGTATTTTAGCTGCTGTGTTGTATTTTAAGAATTTTAATAGAAATACCTGCGAGGTCACGTTAAAAAGGTATGTAGTATGTAAAGGAAAACCTCCCCTATAATATGAAAATATCAGAAATCATTTCCAGTGGGGATGAAAGGTAGTTTTTCCTGAAATTGTTATATAATAGAAGAATTCTGTAAGATCGACTCCCGAGGTCAGGTTGAAAAGGTATGTAGGGGGTAGAGAAAAACCTCCCCTATAATATAAAAATATCAAAAATAATTTCCAGTGGGGATGAAAAGTAGTTTTCCCTAAAAATATTAATTTGGTATTTTAGCTGCTGTGTTGTATTTGAAGAATTTTAATAGAAATACCTGCGAGGTCACGTTAAAAAGGTATGTAGTATGTAGAGGATAACCTCCCCTATAATATGAAAATATCAGAAATCATTTCCAGTGGGGATGAAAGGTAGTTTTTCCTGAAATTGTTATATAATAGAAGAATTCTGTAAGATCGACTCCCGAGGTCACGTTAAAAAGGTATGTAGTATGTAGAGGAAAACCTCCCCTATAATATGAAAATATCAGAAATCATTTCCAGTGGGGATGAAAGGTAGTTTTTCCTGAAATTGTTATATAATAGAAGAATTCTGTAAGATCGACTCCCGAGGTCAGGTTAAAAAGGTTTGTTGGGGGTAGAGAAAAACCTCCCCTATAATATAAAAATATCGAAAATCATTTCCAGTGGGGATGAAAAGTAGTTTTACCTGAAAATATGAATATGGTATTTGGCTGCTGAGTTGTATTTGAAGAATTTTAATAGAAATACCTGCGAGGTCACGTTAAAAAGGTATGTAGTATGTAAAGGAAAACCTCCCCTATAATATGAAAATATCGGAAATTATTTCCAGTGGGGATGAAAGGTAGTTTTTCCTGAAGTTGTTATATAATAGAAGAATTCTGTAAGATCGACTCCCGAGGTCACGTTAAAAAGGTATGTAAGGGGTAGAGAAAAACCTCCCCTATAATATGAAAATATCAAAAATCATTTCCAGTGGGGATGAAAAGTAGTTTTACCTGAAAATATGAATATGGTATTTTAGCTGCTATTTTGTATTTGAAGAATTTTAATAGAAACACCTTCGAGGTCACGTTAAAAAGGTATTTAGTATGTAGAGAAAAACCTCCCCTATAATATGAAATTATCGGAAATCATTTCCAGTGGGGATGAAAGGTAGTTTTTCCTGAAATTGTTATATAATTAAAGAATTCTGTAAGATCGACTCCCGAGGTCAGGTTAAAAAGGTATGAAGGGGTAGAGAAAAACCCCCCCTACAATATAAAAATATCAAAAATAATTTCCAGTGGGGATGAAAAGTAGTTTTCCCTGAAAATATGAATTTGGTATTTTAGCTGCTGTGTTGTATTTTAAGAATTTTAATAGAAATACCTGCGAGGTCACGTTAAAAAGGTATGTAGTATGTAGAGGAAAACCACCCCTATAATATGAAAATATCAGAAATCATTTCCAGTGGGGATGAAAGGTAGTTTTTCCTGAAATTGTTATATAATAGAAGAATTCTGTAAGATCGACTCCCGAGGTCAGGTTGAAAAGGTATGTAGGGGGTAGAGAAAAACCTCCCCTATAATATAAAAATATCGAAAATCATTTCCAGTGGGGATGAAAAGTAGTTTTCCCTGAAAATATGAATATGGTATTTGGCTGCTGAGTTGTATTTGAAGAATTTTAATAGAAATACCTTCGAGGTCACGTTAAAAAGGTATGTATTATGTAAAGGAAAACCTCCCCTATAATATGAAAATATCGGAAATCATTTCCAGTGGGGATGAAGGGTAGTTTTTCCTGAAATTGTTATATAATAGAAGAATTCTGTAAGATCGACTCCGGAGGTCACGTTAAGAAGGTATGTAGGGGGTAGAGAAAAACCTCCCCTATAATATGAAAATATCAAAAATCATTTCCAGTGGGGATGAAAAGTAGTTTTACCTGAAAAGATGAATTAGGTATTTTAGCTGCTGTGTTGTATTTGAAGAATTTTAATAGAAACACCTTCGAGGTCACGTTAAAAAGGTATGTAGTATGTAGAGAAAAACCTCCCCTATAATATGAAAATATCGGAAATCATTTTCAGTGGGGATGAAAGGTAGTTTTTCCTAAAATTGTTATATAATTAAAGAATTCTGTAAGATCGACTTCCGAGGTCACGTTAAAAAGGTATGTAGGGGGTAGAGAAAAAACCTACCCTATAATATGAAAATATCAAAAATTATTTCCAGTGGGGATGAAAAGTAGTTTTCCCTGAAAATATTAATTTGGTATTTTAGCTGCTGTGTTGTATTTTAAGAATTTTAATAGAAATACCTGCGAGGTCACGTTAAAAAGGTATGTAGTATGTAAAGGAAAACCTCCCCTATAATATGAAAATATCAGAAATCATTTCCAGTGGGGATGAAAGGTAGTTTTTCCTGAAATTGTTATATAATAGAAGAATTCTGTAAGATCGACTCCCGAGGTCAGGTTGAAAAGGTATGTAGGGGGTAGAGAAAAACCTCCCCTATAATATAAAAATATCAAAAATAATTTCCAGTGGGGATGAAAAGTAGTTTTCCCTAAAAATATTAATTTGGTATTTTAGCTGCTGTGTTGTATTTGAAGAATTTTAATAGAAATACCTGCGAGGTCACGTTAAAAAGGTATGTAGTATGTAGAGGAAAACCTCCCCTATAATATGAAAATATCAGAAATCATTTCCAGTGGGGATGAAAGGTAGTTTTTCCTGAAATTGTTATATAATAGAAGAATTCTGTAAGATCGACTCCCGAGGTCACGTTAAAAAGGTATGTAGTATATAGAGGAAAACCTCCCCTATAATATGAAAATATCAGAAATCATTTCCAGTGGGGATGAAAGGTAGTTTTTCCTGAAATTGTTATATAATAGAAGAATTCTGTAAGATCGACTCCCGAGGTCACGTTAAAAAGGTATGTAGTATGTAGAGGAAAACCTCCCCTATAATATGAAAATATCAGAAATCATTTCCAGTGGGGATGAAAAGTAGTTTTACCTGAAAATATGAATATGGTATTTTAGCTGCTGTGTTGTATTTGAAGAATTTTAATAGAAACACCTTCGAGGTCACGTTAAAAAGGTATGTAGTATGTAGAGAAAAACCTCCCCTATAATATGAAAATATCGGAAATCATTTCCAGTGGGGATGAAAGGTAGTTTTTCCTGAAAATATGAATATGGTATTTTAGCTGCTGTGTTGTATTTGAAGAATTTTAATAGAAACACCTTCGAGGTCACGTTAAAAAGGTATGTAGTATGTAGAGAAAAACCTCCCCTATAATATGAAAATATCGGAAATCATTTCCAGTGGGGATGAAAGGTAGTTTTTCCTAAAATTGTTATATAATTAAAGAATTCTGTAAGATCGACTCCCGAGGTCACGTTAAAAAGGTATGTAGGGGGTAGAGAAAAACCTCCCCTATAATATGAAAATATCAAAAATCATTTCCAGTGGGGATGAAAAGTAGTTTTTCCTGAAAATATTAATTTGGTATTTTAGCTGCTGTGTTGTATTTTAAGAATTTTAATAGAAATACCTGCGAGGTCACGTTAAAAAGGTATGTAGTATGTAGAGAAAAACCTCCCCTATAATATGAAAATATCAAAAATCATTTCCAGTGGGGATGAAAAGTAGTTTTACCTGAAAATATGAATATGGTATTTTAGCTGCTGTGTTGTATTTGAAGAATTTTAATAGAAACACCTTCGAGGTCACGTTAAAAAGGTATGTAGTATGTAGAGAAAAACCTCCCCTATAATATGAAAATATCGGAAATCATTTCCAGTGGGGATGAAAGGTAGTTTTTCCTAAAATTGTTATATAATTAAAGAATTCTGTAAAATCGACTCCCGAGGTCACGTTAAAAAGGTATGTAGGGGGTAGAGAAAAACCTCCCCTATAATATGAAAATATCAAAAATCATTTCCAGTGGGGATGAAAAGTAGTTTTTCCTGAAAATATTAATTTGGTATTTTAGCTGCTGTGTTGTATTTTAAGAATTTTAATAGAAATACCTGCGAGGTCACGTTAAAAAGGTATGTAGTATGTAGAGGAAACCACCCCTATAATATGAAAATATCAGAAATCATTTCCAGTGGGGATGAAAGGTAGTTTTTCCTGAAATTGTTATATAATAGAAGAATTCTGTAAGATCGACTCCCGAGGTCAGGTTGAAAAGGTATGTAGGGGGTAGAGAAAAACCTCCCCTATAATATAAAAATATCGAAACACATTTCCAGTGGGGATGAAAAGTAGTTTTCCCTGAAAATATAAATATGGTATTTGGCTGCTGAGTTGTATTTGAAGAATTTTAATAGAACTACCTGCGAGGTCACGTTAAAAAGGTATGTAGTATATAAAGGAAAACCTCCCCTATAATATGAAAATATCGGAAATCATTTCCAGTGGGGATGAAGGGTAGTTTTTCCTGAAATTGTTATATAATAGAAGAATTCTGTAAGATCGACTCCGGAGGTCACATTAAGAAGGTATGTAGGGGGTAGAGAAAAACCTCCCCTATAATATGAAAATATCAAAAATAATTTCCAGTGGGGATGAAAAGTAGTTTTCCCTAAAAATATTAATTTGGTATTTTAGCTGCTGTGTTGTATTTGAAGAATTTTAATAGAAATACCTGCGAGGTCACGTTAAAAAGGTATGTAGTATGTAGAGGATAACCTCCCCTATAATATGAAAATATCAGAAATCATTTCCAGTGGGGATGAAAGGTAGTTTTTCCTGAAATTGTTATATAATAGAAGAATTCTGTAAGATCGACTCCCGAGGTCACGTTAAAAAGGTATGTAGTATGTAGAGGAAAACCTCCCCTATAATATGAAAATATCAGAAATCATTTCCAGTGGGGATGAAAGGTAGTTTTTCCTGAAATTGTTATATAATAGAAGAATTCTGTAAGATCGACTCCCGAGGTCACGTTAAAAAGGTTTGTTGGGGGTAGAGAAAAACCTCCCCTATAATATAAAAATATCAAAAATCACTTCCAGTGGGGATGAAAGGTAGTTTTTCTTAAAATTGTTATATAATAGAAGAATTCTGTAAGATCGACTCCCGAGGTCAGGTTAAAAAGGTATGAAGGGGTAGAGAAAAACCCCCCCTACAATATAAAAATATCAAAAATAATTTCCAGTGGGGATGAAAAGTAGTTTTCCCTGAAAATATTAATTTGGTATTTTAGCTGCTGTGTTGTATTTTAAGAATTTTAATAGAAATACCTGCGAGGTCACGTTAAAAAGGTATGTAGTATGTAGAGGAAAACCACCCCTATAATATGAAAATATCAGAAATCATTTCCAGTGGGGATGAAAGGTAGTTTTTCCTGAAATTGTTATATAATAGAAGAATTCTGTAAGATCGACTCCCGAGGTCAGGTTGAAAAGGTATGTAGGGGGTAGAGAAAAACCTCCCCTATAATATAAAAATATCGAAAATCATTTCCAGTGGGGATGAAAAGTAGTTTTCCCTGAAAATATGAATATGGTATTTGGCTGCTGAGTTGTATTTGAAGAATTTTAATAGAAATACCTTCGAGGTCACGTTAAAAAGGTATGTATTATGTAAAGGAAAACCTCCCCTATAATATGAAAATATCGGAAATCATTTCCAGTGGGGATGAAGGGTAGTTTTTCCTGAAATTGTTATATAATAGAAGAATTCTGTAAGATCGACTCCGGAGGTCACGTTAAGAAGGTATGTAGGGGGTAGAGAAAAACCTCCCCTATAATATGAAAATATCAAAAATCATTTCCAGTGGGGATGAAAAGTAGTTTTACCTGAAAAGATGAATTAGGTATTTTAGCTGCTGTGTTGTATTTGAAGAATTTTAATAGAAACACCTTCGAGGTCACGTTAAAAAGGTATGTAGTATGTAGAGAAAAACCTCCCCTATAATATGAAAATATCGGAAATCATTTTCAGTGGGGATGAAAGGTAGTTTTTCCTAAAATTGTTATATAATTAAAGAATTCTGTAAGATCGACTCCCGAGGTCACGTTAAAAAGGTATGTAGGGGGTAGAGAAAAACCTACCCTATAATATGAAAATATCAAAAATTATTTCCAGTGGGGATGAAAAGTAGTTTTCCCTGAAAATATTAATTTGGTATTTTAGCTGCTGTGTTGTATTTTAAGAATTTTAATAGAAATACCTGCGAGGTCACGTTAAAAAGGTATGTAGTATGTAAAGGAAAACCTCCCCTATAATATGAAAATATCAGAAATCATTTCCAGTGGGGATGAAAGGTAGTTTTTCCTGAAATTGTTATATAATAGAAGAATTCTGTAAGATCGACTCCCGAGGTCAGGTTGAAAAGGTATGTAGGGGGTAGAGAAAAACCTCCCCTATAATATAAAAATATCAAAAATAATTTCCAGTGGGGATGAAAAGTAGTTTTCCCTAAAAATATTAATTTGGTATTTTAGCTGCTGTGTTGTATTTGAAGAATTTTAATAGAAATACCTGCGAGGTCACGTTAAAAAGGTATGTAGTATGTAGAGGATAACCTCCCCTATAATATGAAAATATCAGAAATCATTTCCAGTGGGGATGAAAGGTAGTTTTTCCTGAAATTGTTATATAATAGAAGAATTCTGTAAGATCGACTCCCGAGGTCACGTTAAAAAGGTATGTAGTATGTAGAGGAAAACCTCCCCTATAATATGAAAATATCAGAAATCATTTCCAGTGGGGATGAAAGGTAGTTTTTCCTGAAATTGTTATATAATAGAAGAATTCTGTAAGATCGACTCCCGAGGTCAGGTTAAAAAGGTTTGTTGGGGGTAGAGAAAAACCTCCCCTATAATATAAAAATATCGAAAATCATTTCCAGTGGGGATGAAAAGTAGTTTTACCTGAAAATATGAATATGGTATTTGGCTGCTGAGTTGTATTTGAAGAATTTTAATAGAAATACCTGCGAGGTCACGTTAAAAAGGTATGTAGTATGTAAAGGAAAACCTCCCCTATAATATGAAAATATCGGAAATTATTTCCAGTGGGGATGAAAGGTAGTTTTTCCTGAAGTTGTTATATAATAGAAGAATTCTGTAAGATCGACTCCCGAGGTCACGTTAAAAAGGTATGTAAGGGGTAGAGAAAAACCTCCCCTATAATATGAAAATATCAAAAATCATTTCCAGTGGGGATGAAAAGTAGTTTTACCTGAAAATATGAATATGGTATTTTAGCTGCTATTTTGTATTTGAAGAATTTTAATAGAAACACCTTCGAGGTCACGTTAAAAAGGTATTTAGTATGTAGAGAAAAACCTCCCCTATAATATGAAATTATCGGAAATCATTTCCAGTGGGGATGAAAGGTAGTTTTTCCTGAAATTGTTATATAATTAAAGAATTCTGTAAGATCGACTCCCGAGGTCAGGTTAAAAAGGTATGAAGGGGTAGAGAAAAACCCCCCCTACAATATAAAAATATCAAAAATAATTTCCAGTGGGGATGAAAAGTAGTTTTCCCTGAAAATATGAATTTGGTATTTTAGCTGCTGTGTTGTATTTTAAGAATTTTAATAGAAATACCTGCGAGGTCACGTTAAAAAGGTATGTAGTATGTAGAGGAAAACCACCCCTATAATATGAAAATATCAGAAATCATTTCCAGTGGGGATGAAAGGTAGTTTTTCCTGAAATTGTTATATAATAGAAGAATTCTGTAAGATCGACTCCCGAGGTCAGGTTGAAAAGGTATGTAGGGGGTAGAGAAAAACCTCCCCTATAATATAAAAATATCGAAAATCATTTCCAGTGGGGATGAAAAGTAGTTTTCCCTGAAAATATGAATATGGTATTTGGCTGCTGAGTTGTATTTGAAGAATTTTAATAGAAATACCTTCGAGGTCACGTTAAAAAGGTATGTATTATGTAAAGGAAAACCTCCCCTATAATATGAAAATATCGGAAATCATTTCCAGTGGGGATGAAGGGTAGTTTTTCCTGAAATTGTTATATAATAGAAGAATTCTGTAAGATCGACTCCGGAGGTCACGTTAAGAAGGTATGTAGGGGGTAGAGAAAAACCTCCCCTATAATATGAAAATATCAAAAATCATTTCCAGTGGGGATGAAAAGTAGTTTTACCTGAAAAGATGAATTAGGTATTTTAGCTGCTGTGTTGTATTTGAAGAATTTTAATAGAAACACCTTCGAGGTCACGTTAAAAAGGTATGTAGTATGTAGAGAAAAACCTCCCCTATAATATGAAAATATCGGAAATCATTTTCAGTGGGGATGAAAGGTAGTTTTTCCTAAAATTGTTATATAATTAAAGAATTCTGTAAGATCGACTCCCGAGGTCACGTTAAAAAGGTATGTAGGGGGTAGAGAAAAAACCTACCCTATAATATGAAAATATCAAAAATTATTTCCAGTGGGGATGAAAAGTAGTTTTCCCTGAAAATATTAATTTGGTATTTAAGCTGCTGTGTTGTATTTTAAGAATTTTAATAGAAATACCTGCGAGGTCACGTTAAAAAGGTATGTAGTATGTAAAGGAAAACCTCCCCTATAATATGAAAATATCAGAAATCATTTCCAGTGGGGATGAAAGGTAGTTTTTCCTGAAATTGTTATATAATAGAAGAATTCTGTAAGATCGACTCCCGAGGTCAGGTTGAAAAGGTATGTAGGGGGTAGAGAAAAACCTCCCCTATAATATAAAAATATCAAAAATAATTTCCAGTGGGGATGAAAAGTAGTTTTCCCTAAAAATATTAATTTGGTATTTTAGCTGCTGTGTTGTATTTGAAGAATTTTAATAGAAATACCTGCGAGGTCACGTTAAAAAGGTATGTAGTATGTAGAGGAAAACCTCCCCTATAATATGAAAATATCAGAAATCATTTCCAGTGGGGATGAAAGGTAGTTTTTCCTGAAATTGTTATATAATAGAAGAATTCTGTAAGATCGACTCCCGAGGTCACGTTAAAAAGGTATGTAGTATATAGAGGAAAACCTCCCCTATAATATGAAAATATCAGAAATCATTTCCAGTGGGGATGAAAGGTAGTTTTTCCTGAAATTGTTATATAATAGAAGAATTCTGTAAGATCGACTCCCGAGGTCACGTTAAAAAGGTATGTAGTATGTAGAGGAAAACCTCCCCTATAATATGAAAATATCAGAAATCATTTCCAGTGGGGATGAAAGGTAGTTTTTCCTGAAATTGTTATATAATAGAAGAATTCTGTAAGATCGACTCCCGAGGTCACGTTAAAAAGGTATGTAGGGGGTAGAGAAAAACCTCCCCTATAATATGAAAATATCAAAAATCATTTCCAGTGGGGATGAAAAGTAGTTTTCCCTGAAAATATTAATTTGGTATTTTAGCTGCTGTGTTGTATTTTAAGAATTTTAATAGAAATACCTGCGAGGTCACGTTAAAAAGGTATGTAGTATGTAGAGGAAAACCACCCCTATAATATGAAAATATCAGAAATCATTTCCAGTGGGGATGAAAGGTAGTTTTTCCTGAAATTGTTATATAATAGAAGAATTCTGTAAGATCGACTCCCGAGGTCAGGTTAAAAAGGTTTGTTGGGGGTAGAGAAAAACCTCCCCTATAATATAAAAATATCGAAAATCATTTCCAGTGGGGATGAAAAGTAGTTTTACCTGAAAATATGAATATGGTATTTGGCTGCTGAGTTGTATTTGAAGAATTTTAATAGAAATACCTGCGAGGTCACGTTAAAAAGGTATGTAGTATGTAAAGGAAAACCTCCCCTATAATATGAAAATATCGGAAATTATTTCCAGTGGGGATGAAAGGTAGTTTTTCCTGAAGTTGTTATATAATAGAAGAATTCTGTAAGATCGACTCCCGAGGTATTAAAAAGGTATGTAAGGGGTAGAGAAAAACCTCCCCTATAATATGAAAATATCAAAAATCATTTCCAGTGGGGATGAAAAGTAGTTTTACCTGAAAATATGAATATGGTATTTTAGCTGCTATTTTGTATTTGAAGAATTTTAATAGAAACACCTTCGAGGTCACGTTAAAAAGGTATTTAGTATGTAGAGAAAAACCTCCCCTATAATATGAAAATATCGGAAATCATTTCCAGTGGGGATGAAAGGTAGTTTTTCCTGAAATTGTTATATAATTAAAGAATTCTGTAAGATCGACTCCCGAGGTCAGGTTAAAAAGGTATGAAGGGGTAGAGAAAAACCCCCCCTACAATATAAAAATATCAAAAATAATTTCCAGTGGGGATGAAAAGTAGTTTTCCCTGAAAATATGAATTTGGTATTTTAGCTGCTGTGTTGTATTTTAAGAATTTTAATAGAAATACCTGCGAGGTCACGTTAAAAAGGTATGTAGTATGTAGAGGAAAACCACCCCTATAATATGAAAATATCAGAAATCATTTCCAGTGGGGATGAAAGGTAGTTTTTCCTGAAATTGTTATATAATAGAAGAATTCTGTAAGATCGACTCCCGAGGTCAGGTTGAAAAGGTATGTAGGGGGTAGAGAAAAACCTCCCCTATAATATAAAAATATCGAAAATCATTTCCAGTGGGGATGAAAAGTAGTTTTCCCTGAAAATATGAATATGGTATTTGGCTGCTGAGTTGTATTTGAAGAATTTTAATAGAAATACCTTCGAGGTCACGTTAAAAAGGTATGTATTATGTAAAGGAAAACCTCCCCTATAATATGAAAATATCGGAAATCATTTCCAGTGGGGATGAAGGGTAGTTTTTCCTGAAATTGTTATATAATAGAAGAATTCTGTAAGATCGACTCCGGAGGTCACGTTAAGAAGGTATGTAGGGGGTAGAGAAAAACCTCCCCTATAATATGAAAATATCAAAAATCATTTCCAGTGGGGATGAAAAGTAGTTTTACCTGAAAAGATGAATTAGGTATTTTAGCTGCTGTGTTGTATTTGAAGAATTTTAATAGAAACACCTTCGAGGTCACGTTAAAAAGGTATGTAGTATGTAGAGAAAAACCTCCCCTATAATATGAAAATATCGGAAATCATTTTCAGTGGGGATGAAAGGTAGTTTTTCCTAAAATTGTTATATAATTAAAGAATTCTGTAAGATCGACTCCCGAGGTCACGTTAAAAAGGTATGTAGGGGGTAGAGAAAAACCTACCCTATAATATGAAAATATCAAATATTATTTCCAGTGGGGATGAAAAGTAGTTTTCCCTGAAAATATTAATTTGGTATTTTAGCTGCTGTGTTGTATTTTAAGAATTTTAATAGAAATACCTGCGAGGTCACGTTAAAAAGGTATGTAGTATGTAAAGGAAAACCTCCCCTATAATATGAAAATATCAGAAATCATTTCCAGTGGGGATGAAAGGTAGTTTTTCCTGAAATTGTTATATAATAGAAGAATTCTGTAAGATCGACTCCCGAGGTCAGGTTGAAAAGGTATGTAGGGGGTAGAGAAAAACCTCCCCTATAATATAAAAATATCAAAAATAATTTCCAGTGGGGATGAAAAGTAGTTTTCCCTAAAAATATTAATTTGGTATTTTAGCTGCTGTGTTGTATTTGAAGAATTTTAATAGAAATACCTGCGAGGTCACGTTAAAAAGGTATGTAGTATGTAGAGGAAAACCTCCCCTATAATATGAAAATATCAGAAATCATTTCCAGTGGGGATGAAAGGTAGTTTTTCCTGAAATTGTTATATAATAGAAGAATTCTGTAAGATCGACTCCCGAGGTCACGTTAAAAAGGTATGTAGTATATAGAGGAAAACCTCCCCTATAATATGAAAATATCAGAAATCATTTCCAGTGGGGATGAAAGGTAGTTTTTCCTGAAATTGTTATATAATAGAAGAATTCTGTAAGATCGACTCCCGAGGTCACGTTAAAAAGGTATGTAGGGGGTAGAGAAAAACCTCCCCTATAATATGAAAATATCAAAAATCATTTCCAGTGGGGATGAAAAGTAGTTTTACCTGAAAATATGAATATGGTATTTGGCTGCTGAGTTGTATTTGAAGAATTTTAATAGAAATACCTGCGAGGTCACGTTAAAAAGGTATGTAGTATGTAAAGGAAAACCTCCCCTATAATATGAAAATATCGGAAATTATTTCCAGTGGGGATGAAAGGTAGTTTTTCCTGAAATTGTTATATAATAGAAGAATTCTGTAAGATCGACTCCCGAGGTCACGTTAAAAAGGTATGTAAGGGGTAGAGAAAAACCTCCCCTATAATATGAAAATATCAAAAATCATTTCCAGTGGGGATGAAAAGTAGTTTTACCTGAAAATATGAATATGGTATTTTAGCTGCTATTTTGTATTTGAAGAATTTTAATAGAAACACCTTCGAGGTCACGTTAAAAAGGTATTTAGTATGTAGAGAAAAACCTCCCCTATAATATGAAAATATCAGAAATCATTTCCAGTGGGGATGAAAGGTAGTTTTTCCTGAAATTGTTATATAATTAAAGAATTCTGTAAGATCGACTCCCGAGGTCAGGTTAAAAAGTATGTAGGAGGTAGAGAAAAACCTCCCCTATAATATGAAAATATCAAAAATCATTTCCAGTGGGGATGAAAAGTAGTTTTAACTAAAAATATGAATATGGTATTTGGCTGCTGAGTTGTATTTGAAGAATTTTAATAGAAATACCTTCGAGGTCACGTTAAAAAGGTATGTAGTATGTAAAGGAAAACCTCCCCTATAATATGAAAATATCGGAAATCATTTCCAGTGGGGATGAAAAGTAGTTTTTCCTGGAATTGATATTTAATTGAAGAATTCTGTAAGATCGACTCCCGAGGTCAGGTTGAAAAGGTATGTAGGGGGTAGAAAAAAAACCCCCTTTAATATAAAAATATCGAAAATCATTTCCAGTGGGTATGATAAGTAGTTTTCCATTATATATATATATTTTTACTTGAACTTTTATAGTAAAACAATCTCTACTATTGTGTTGTAGATTGGTGCAGTAATAAATTTCAGCAAGGCACCTATTATTATAATTATTTTATATAAATGGATAAAATAAAATAGAAATCGGCCGCTATATAATTGGCTGCTAACTTCACACATATCTGGCAGCATAAGGGTTCGTTCACACAAGCCAAAAAGAAATGGCTGCTAGAAAATTGGCCGCTAACTTCACACCGGTATAATTAATAGTCATAAAATAATTAAAACCGAGGTGTTATTCATCACCAAACTAACATACCTAGAAAATGTTTCATTATCTTATTATTTGATATAAACGCGCAGTGAAATGGCAAAATAAAAAAATACAACCCAAGCGAACGCACGCAACAACTAGTGTAAGACTAGGTGGTTGGCTGATTCAGTTGACCTACTAACTATTATCTGCCATACAAGGGTGCCACCGAGGCAACCAACATCAGCGACCATAGTCGACTTGACGCTCATAAAAACGTACTTCCAAAATTAGAACTTTGCTGGTGGTCGAAGGTCAATAACTTTTTTTATATTCGTAATTGTACGCAAAAATCCTTCTATTATTTATCCAATATTTTTTTTTTGTATATTAAAAAAGTATTTTTTCTGATTTCAAAAAAAAAAAAAAAGTAAATACTAAGACCGACAAAATTATTATTTTAATTCTGCGACAAACAGTAATCGAATTATTGAAAGTGCGAAAGCTAATTTTATATGGAGAACGCGGAGTTCGCGATTACGAATGCAGTGCCCTTAAGGGGCCTGGAGTCGACTTGCTGGGCGCAAAACATACATACATACATATACATATATACTTCTATATTACAACTTGACTGTTAGGCGGAGGTCAATTATTTTTTTCATGTTCGTAATTGTAAGCAAAAATCTTTGTCGTGGATTTTTGTACTATAATATTTTTTTATTTCTTTTATTTGGAAAAAAATAAAAACCCAACACAGAAAGATTAATAAACAATGACCGACAAAAATATTATTTTAATTCTGTAAAGAGCAGTAATCGAGTATTTCTTAATCTTTCTATGTTAGGTTAGTTATTTTTATTATTTTCTGTATTGTGGGGGGGGGGGGTGCTATTTCAATTTGGGGGTTGGATGTAAACCAGGTGCGGTGTGTCAGTCAAGTCACTCTGTCAGTGACTTGACCGACACACCGTTTTATTACCTAACAACGTGTGCTGAGACGACGAAGGAACCTAGGAGGGCGGGTCAGCCCGTCGACTATGGCGCTCGGGGTACAACTTACGGTCGGACGAAGTGACTCGAAACCTAGGGCTAACCACCCCGTGGACTGAAATCTAAGTAAAGAAAATAATAAAATAAAAATCGGTGGGATTTTATTCTCACTTTTTGGTAAATTGGAAATTTTCCCACTTTTTGCAAAAGTGCTATTTTTTCCTCACATAAAGTTTTTTTTTTCTCACTATTTCATAAAGTGGGCATTTTATTCTACTCCACGTGTACGCTAATTTAAAGGAGATAGTTTTTTTTGTATGACGGATGCACTTACAAAAACTTTACGTAAACGTATATGGTTGAATTGTTATTTTAAACACCAAACTATGCGTCTTGAGTAGGTTAAATAAAATATTTTTTTCTAACATGAATTTGAGAAATATGGCATCACGTGTAATTATAACGCCTAAAAAACAAAATCGCTCAATGCTCTGTCGGTATCGCTTTATTGGAATTATAACGCCTGAAAAACAAAATCGCTCAAGGCTCTGTCTGTATTGCTTTATTGGAATTATAACGCCTGAAAAAACAAAATCGCTCAATGCTCTGTCTGGATCGCTTTATTGGAATTATAACGCCTGAAAAACAAAATCGCTCAATGCTCTGTCTGTATCGCTTTATTGCATGAAGGTAAAAACCGTGCCCGTCCGCGCGCCCCTACTGGAGTAAGCATCATTCAATTTGCAGGGTGCCGCGCGAGTGACAAATTTGTCACTCACACACACCTTTACATTTTTTACATCCTCAGTCTGATTTGTGCGTTCGGCGGAGAAAGTCGAAAAGAGCTCCGCTTTTATTGTCGGAAAAATGGTTAATTGTGCATTAAAACTGTGTAGAAACTACTATTAAAAAAAAGTACCTAGTGTCACGTTTTTCAAGTATGTATTTAACATGTTTTTTTTATATTAAACCTTAATAAAAAATTATAATAAAACCCATAATTAAAATATCAAAATCTAACGTCGTAACTATGGTAACTGTCAAACTATGTGCATCAGTTAGAAGTTGAAGAACTAGTGATGTGTTTTTATTTTTAATGAGAATTTCGATACTTTAAAATAATTTATAATCTTTTCAATTTAATTTAATCAAAAGGTATGGCGACAACAGAAGCGTCCAACGAGGTTTGTCAGTTACTATTTAGTGATGTGATTTTATAGTTGATATACTCGATTTTTGTAAATACTTTCATGGTTATGAGATATTATACAATTATTGTTTTTTTTATATAATACTAATTATATTTTCTATACATGATACAGTTTCCCGAAAGATCCGGCATTAAAACGTAAATGGGGAGGCAATTAAAAGAGAAGAAAATTGATAACCAACAAGAATACCCGTATGTTCAGTACATTTTGACGAATCAAGCTACGATTTAATTGTTTTTCGCCTTTTGTAGTTTGAGTATAACTTCCTCTTGGAGGTCGGTCAAAAATGTTGAGATTGCGTTTAGTAGGTACATGTAGTTAGTTGTGCATGTGTTTTAATTTAATAAATAATTTAATTTAATAAAGTATTTTAACTTATTGTTATATTATTATATACCTACATTATTTAAATCCACTAGTATTATAAATGCGAAAGTGTCTATCAGGGTGGATTTGAAAGGATGTACTTTGGGCTAATATGAGGTTCTGCTGATAAAATCTAACAATTTTTTCTATGGAACCATATTTCGCAAATGAAAAAAAAAATGTACTTCCCCATACAAATTGGTCATTTTAACGTTACTAGTTTTTATGGAGAAGGCCATTTTTTTTTCTTTTGCGATACATGGTTCCATGGGAAAGTTGTTTGATTTGATCATATTAGCCCAAAGTATATTTTTCAAAGCTAATGAGTCTATTCAAAACATCGCGACGAGCTAGCCACTTGTTCGGTGTAGACTCATACCATCGGCTACGACGAGGTGGGATTAAAACCCCTCCGCTGGTTACCTTGATGATATGTGTGTATATTACAATTGTATATCGATAAATAATTATTAATCTTTGATGATCTCTATAAATCCCAAAATATTTGGTTTATATCGATAAGTAATAATATTTGTTGTCGGTGGCAACACTATCGAAACTATTAAGTATGCAATTAAATATTTAGCTTTTTATAATAAAAAAACAATGCACTTCATAGACACGCGCACACATTCGTGTTTGCTTGTATCTCTTTTTTTCTCAAGCAGTTTTTTAAGTGTCAGAAGCGTTGAGCTGCCATTTGAAGCCACACCTTTTTCCCCGTTCTTCATTTGTTCGACTCAGAAATTGGCGACACCGGTATCGTACTATTATGAAACAATTTATGTATCATGCTTACTCCATTGGCGCGGGGCGCGTTTTTTTAGCTTCATGCTTTATTGGAATTATAACGCCTGAAAAACAAAAAAGCTCAATGCTCTGTCCGTATCGCTTATTGGAATTATAACGCCTAAATTAAAATATTGACATGATAAAAATAATAAATCATGTCAATATGTATTTTATTTGAAATAAATTTACAATGCCAGTTAGATTTTGCTATGATTCTTTGTAGTTTCTATTAATAAATCGGGACATATTTTTTAAGGTATATTTTATCAATATACTAAAAAAATTTTGGAGCCCAAAAAAATTATCTCCTTTGAAACACAAATTTAAAAAATATCATAGGTGCCTTTTTGGCTCCAGCGAACCGTTTAAACGGTCTCAGGGTACCCAACAGAGGAATTAACCCGTCCTCATTATAATATACTAAATAAAAATGTATATAATATTTCATTATAATAACACAAATTATAATAGATAAGTAACTAAAATTTAAAATGAAATTACTTAGCCATATTTTTGACAGTACTGACAATTTAACCTTGCTTGTTACTGTAACGTTAATCGGCCAAAATTCGCCGATTATGATAAACGTTAAAGTAGGCGTCAAAATAAACTTTTTTTAGTGCAACCCAATTTTAGTTATGTAAGTTTAGTGTCAAAGGACTTGTTTCCAGAGCCGTAAACCATTTTAACAAAAAAAAATATATGTTAAATCAGATGTATCAGAAAGTGTCCGTTAAAGTTACTTTTGATTGTTACATTTAAACGGTAAAAATGATTGTTACATTTAAACGGTAAAATTAATATTATATTGACATTTACTCCATGCGGACTGCACCATCAAATTCATTCTTATCGTTTTCGTTAAAAGGGTGTCTGACGGTGTATTATTCTCAATAAAAATAGTAGGGAAATAATTCTAATTGTTGATTTTTACGATAAGGATTTAAATATTGGGCTAATCTAACTGTAATTGATATCTATATTTTCCAACTAACTACAACCGGTTAGTTAAGGCAAGGTATTTAAAATTTATTCTGGACTAAAAACTAATGCCCGATGCTAATGGGGATCGACGGGATTTCACGGGTCAGCATGGACCCTCACACTTCCTTGGTCCTTGGGAGCGATCACCGCCATCGTTAACATGTCACATTGACATCAACATTCCCTGATGCATGGATACATACTGTCGCAAAATCTCTGCCAAAAAAATATAATAAAATATATAAATATAAGGATCTTCGTCCAATAAGCCTTGTCTGACCAAAGTATTAGAGTTAAATTTCCTTTGATTTTTTTCTATACTGTTATTGTAAGTATGGTAATGGGGATTCCATATAATTGATCCGTATTCTAAGATTGGTGTAACAAGTGAATTAAAAAGTGTTATGTAGGTGGTTAAATTTTTAAATGGAACCGCTGTACGTAAAGTAAATCCCATAAGTTTAAAGGCTTTGTTTATAATGTTGCTAATGTGAATGGCAAGAGTCAGTTTAGAGTCCAGTGTAATTTTTAAGTCGCGTATATTAGTAATACTCTCTAATGGATGTCGGTCAATAGTATAGGTTGTCATTACAGGAGTTATTTTTCTTGTGAAAGTGATAGATTTACATTTATTTATATTGAGGAGAATTTTGTTCATAGAACAATATAGGCTAAGGGATTCTAGGTCAAGTTGAAGCAAAATAGTATCATGAATATTATTTATTATTTTGTAAATTTTTAAGTCGTCAGTGTATATCAGTAAATTTAAATCTATACTAATATTATAAAGCTGAAGAGTTTGTTTGTTTGTTTGTTTGTTTGTTTGAACGCGCTAATCTCAGGAATTACTGATTCGAATTGAAAAAATATTTTCGTGTTGGATAATCTATTTATCGAGAAAGGCTATAGGCTATATAACATCACGCTACGACTAATAGGAGCGGAGTAACAAAGAAAAATGTTGCAAAAACGGGGAAAAATTATTCCTTTTAAGAGCGTACGCTG
Source organism: Monopis laevigella (assembly GCA_947458855.1). Lineage (NCBI taxonomy): Eukaryota > Metazoa > Arthropoda > Insecta > Lepidoptera > Tineidae > Monopis > Monopis laevigella. The sequence goes on along the minus strand of OX381577.1, from coordinate 12,478,836 downwards.
CGTAAACGGTTAAATTTAAACGCGCAGACTAAGTTGCGCGGGTCAGCTAGTACTTAATATATTTGGAAATGTCGTTTATGTACAAAATAAATAAGAATGGTCCAAGAATTGAACCTTGTGGGATTCCAGACGTTACAACAACCGTTTCCGACTCGAAACCATTGGCAATTACACGTTGTTTTCTATTATGTATGTATGATGAGAACCACCTGAGCAGAGACCCCTTAATACCATTATAGGCTAGCTTTTCGAGCATAATAACATGATCGACCTTGTCAAAGGCCTTCTTTAAGTCAGTATAGATAGAATCTACTTGCAAACCACTGTGAAGAGCATTGACAATATAATTAGTGTAAACAATTAAATTAGTAATAGTAGATTTGCTCTTGACGAACCCATGTTGGGCTGGGGTAATATGGTTATGCAGGATTGGATAAATAGTTTTGTGAACAAGTTTTTCAAAGACCTTTGACAAAGTCGACAATATTGAGATTGGACGATAGTTTTCCACATTACCGTTACTCTCAGACTTGTGTATCGGAATGATATTAGCTATATTCCAAATGTCTGGAAATAAGCCAGAATTCAAACTTTTGTTTAGAATAATAAATAGGGGAAGTGCTAATGATTCCGCAGTCTGGATTAAAAACAATGGTTCAATTTTATCTGGACCTGGCCCCTGGACCTTTTTTTCGATTTAGATCCAACATATTTCCAAAATGCTTTTAATATTTTTTCTTATTTGAGCTTCTGTATTAATAATATATTTATTATAAGTGGTGCGAATTAATTCTTTAAAACGTGCTCTGTACATAGAAGAAAGGGAATAGCGCAATTGTGAATTTTGTGATTTTTTATATTTAATCCAAGAATTACGCTTCAACTGACCAAGTTTTATTAGTTCTTTGGTAAACCAGACGGGGTAAATAGTGGGTTTAAATTAATAATATATTTATTATAAGTGGTGCGAATTAATTCTTTAAAACGTGCTCTGTACATAGAAAAAAGGGAATAGTGCAATTGTGAATTTTGAGATTTTTTATATTTAATCCAAGATTTACGATACGATACGATACAGTTGAACTGACCAAGTTTTATTAGTTCTTTGGTAAACCAGACGGGGTAAATAGTGGGTTTAAATGCTTTCTGAGGAACGTGCGCTTTTATTACACGATATAAATGGTCATAAAAGACTTCAAATGCGTCATTAACCGGCAGATTGTTTAATTCGTTCACCCAATTTACAGTCAACATATCCCTATTGATGTCTTTATAGTTAGCCGCCTGAAAATTAAATTTGTGTATGCGACAGCGCGGCATACCAGCTGAGGACAAGGTAATATATTTACTGAATATAAACAAAAACAAAAATAAAGAAAGTATTGGCGCTTAAAAATAAAATAAAGAAAAAAAAAGAAGTGCAAGAACTTAAACTACATGCTCAATATTTATTTAATTACCTACTTACCTTCTCATTCATTTAAAATTTTCATCAGTTCTTTCTTTAAAGTTATTAAAGAGTTAAATAATATATTACCCGATAAGCCATCTGGCTTTCGAAAAACCGTAGCACATCGACGGCTTTCATCCACTGCACACTGCTCTCATCGACGTTGCTGACAGCATTTTCACAGCTAGAGACCGAGGAGAGGTTACCTTGATAGGAATTAGGATTGCTTGATTTTTCGCGCGGTTTCAACTGTATAAATATTTTACTGCTGCTAGGGCATGGATAACGGTATACCGGTTTACCGTTTTTTAACGATATTTTGATTCCGGTATTTGAGGTTAAAATACCGTTATTTAGAACGCTCTATTTCTATGGTTCATAGTGTTATTCACATACTGCAGATGAGGTTTCATATGACACGAATTACTATTATAGAAAAAGTCACCACAAAACACTGCGTCTGCATGAATATAGCTAGTATCTAGGTGGTATATTTAATGATATTGCTTTCAGTTTTTCGTCTAATATTTTACATCTACAAATAAATTGCAACATCGGGGTGTTTCTGCCATATACCGTATAAAACAGCTTTAATCACTCTCTTCAAACGAGACTTATTCTTGTAATAATTTATACAGTAACTAGCAGTATTAAAAAAATACCGAAATAATATCGAAATGTCGGTATACCGGTAATTTAAATTACAATATCGGTATCGCTACCGGTATTGAAAATCTATCCGGTATTCCATGCCCTAACTGCTGCTATCGAAGCTAACTTATTATGCCCAACCGCAGTGAAGTGGTTTCACAGGTTCTTAAGTGACAGGTCACAATTGGTGGAGCTTAGGGGACGTAAAGGTATCATAAGTCTCTGTCGAGCCCAGTAAGGCGGGAAGTTCCACAAGGGTAAATTCTAGGCCCCCTCCTGTTTGACCGGTGTGAACTTAGCAGCCAAAATATAGCTGCTATTATAACTCGACTAATTTAAAAAGTCAATATTTCTAAGCTTATTAATTGCAATACAAACAATGGAAATCCTATGAATTATGAAAATTCTTTCAGGAAAATTAAAAATTAACCAGATGGCAATATTATTTCTGATGAAAAATAACATTTATCAAAATATTTTCTCTGATATTAAAATATAACTTTACAAGTGGCCCACTTCAACGAAATATACAAAAATGATTTCCCACCCCCCTTACAGTGGAACCTTGATTATGAAAATTGAGTGAAAACAATCTCGTAGCAAAATAATTTTGACATTTTAACTTAGCATAAGGTTTATTGTTTTTGAACATCATTATAACTTGTTAGACAAAAAATAACTTAGGCAATAAAAAGGAACTAAAATTGTATAAAAAATTCTGATTTTCTTGTTGCTACGACAAAATAAAGTTTTTTAATATAATAATTAAGCGTCTTAGAAATCTTTCTTCATCTCACAACTTATACAGTAAATAAAGCTTTGCCTTATCTATCGAAAAATATGTTCCAAAATTCCTTACAGTGGGGCCTTGACTGAAAAAAATTAGTGAAACTACCATTTCGTAGTAAAAAATATCATATAATAATTAAGCATCTTAGAAATCTTTCTTCACCTTACAACTTATACAGTTAATAAAGCTTTGCTTTACCTATCGAAAAATGTGTTTCAAAATTCCTTACAGAGGGGACTTGACTGAAAAAATTGAGTGCGACTACAATTTCGTAGCAAAAAAATTTATGTCATAATCAAGTATCTTAAAAATGATCCTTCACCTTAAAACTTTTATAGTGAATAAAGATTTGCCTTATCTTTTGAAAAATATGTTCCAAAATTTCTTACAGTGGGGCCTTGACTGAAAAAAATGAAGGAAACTACAGTTTCATAGTAAAAAATTTCATGTCATAATTAGGCATCTTAGAAATCTTTCTTCACCTTACAACTTATACAGTTAATAAAGCTTTGCCTTATCTATCGAAAAATGTGTTTCAAAATTCCTTACAAAGGGGACTTGACTGAAAAAATTGAGTGCGACTACAATTTCGTAGTAAAAAATTTTATGTCATAATCAAGTATCTTAGAAATGATCCTTCACCTTGAAACTTATATAGTGAATAAAGCTTTGCCTTATCTATCGAAAAATATGTTCCAAAATTCCTTACAGTGGGGCCTTGACTGAAAAAATTTAGTGAAACTACCATTTCGTAGTATAAAATATCATATAATAATTAAGCATCTTAGAAATCTTTCTTCACCTTACTACTTATACAGTCAATAAAGCTTTGCCTTATCTATCGAAAAATGTGTTTCAAAATTCCTTACAGAGGGGACTTGACTGAAAAAATTGTGTGCGACTACAATTTCGTAGTAAAAAAATTTATGTCATAATCAAGTATTTTAGAAATGATCCTTCACCTTAAAGCTTTTATAGTGAATAAAGCTTTGCCTTATCTTTTGAAAAATATGTTCCAAAATTTCTTACAGTGGGGCCTTGACTGAAAAAAATGAAGGAAACTACAATTTCGTAGTAAAAAATATTATATAATAATTAAGCATCTTAGAAATCTTTCTTCACCTTACAACTTATACAGTTAATAAAGCTTTGCTTTACCTATCGAAAAATGTGTTTCAAAATTCCTTACAGAGGGGACTTGACTGAAAAAATTGAGTGCGACTACAATTTCGTAGCAAAAAAATTTATGTCATAATCAAGTATCTTAAAAATGATCCTTCACCTTAAAACTTTTATAGTGAATTAAGATTTGCCTTATCTTTTGAAAAATATGTTCCAAAATTTCTTACAGTGGGGCCTTGACTGAAAAAGGAAAACTACTACTTAAGGAAACTACAGTTTCATAGTAAAAAATTTCATGTCATAATTAGGCATCTTAGAAATCTTTCTTCCCTTACAACTTATACAGTTAATAAAGCTTTGCCTTATCTATCGAAAAATGTGTTTCAAAATTCCTTACAGAGGGGACTTGACTGAAAAAAATGAGTGAAACTACAATTTTGTAGTAAAAAATTTCATGTTAAAATTAAGCATCTTAGAATTCTTTCTTCACCTTACAACTTATACAGTAAATAAAGCTTTGCCTCATCTATCGAAAAATATGTTCCAAAATTCCTTACAGTGGGGCCTTGACTGAAAAAATTTAGTGAAACTACCATTTCGTAGTAAAAAATATCATATAATAATTAAGCATCTTAGAAATCTTTCTTCACCTTACAACTTATACAGTTAATAAAGCTTTGCCTTATCTATCGAAAAATGTGTTTCAAAATTCCTTACAAAGGGGGCTTGACTGAAAAAATTGAGTGCGACTACAATTTCGTAGTAAAAAAATTTATGTCATAATCAAGTATCTTAGAAATGATCCTTCACCTTGAAACTTATATAGTGAATAAAGCTTTGCCTTATCTATCGAAAAATATGTTCCAAAATTCCTTACAGTGGGGCCTTGACTGAAAAAATTTAGTGAAACTACCATTTCGTAGTAAAAAATATCATATAATAATTAAGCATCTTAGAAATCTTACTTCACCTTACAACTTATACAGTTAATAAAGCTTTGCCTTATCTATCGAAAAATGTGTTTCAAAATTCCTTACAGAGGGGACTTGACTGAAAAAATTGAGTGCGACTACAATTTCGTAGTAAAAAATTTTATGTCATAATCAAGTATCTTAGAAATGATCCTTCACCTTGAAACTTATATAGTGAATAAAGCTTTGCCTTATCTATCGAAAAAAGGCCCCACTGTAAGGAATTTTGGGACATATGTTTCGATAGATAATGCACAGCTTTATTTACTGTATAAGTTGTACGGTGAAGAAAGATTTCTAAGATGCTTAATTATGATATGATATTTTTTACTACGAAATTGTAGTTTCCTTCATTTTTTTCAGTCAAAGCCCCACTGTAAGAAATTTTGGAACATATTTTTTAAAAGATAAGGCAAAGCTTCATTCACTATAAAAGTTTTAAGGTGAAGGATCATTCCTAAGATACTTGATTATGACATAAATTTTTTTGCTACGAAATTGTAGTCGCATTCAATTTTTTCAGTCAAGTCCCCTCTGTAAGGAATTTTGGAACATATTTTTCGATAAATAAGGCAAAGCTTTATTCACTATATAAGTTTTAAGGTGAAGGATCATTTCTAAGATACTTGATTATGACATAAAATTTTTTACTACGAAATTGTAGTCGCACTCAATTTTTTCAGTCAAGTCCCCTCTGTAAGGAATTTTGAAACACATTTTTCGATAGATAAAGCAAAGCTTTATTAACTGTATAAGTTGTAAGGTGAAGAAAGATTTCTAAGATGCTTAATTATTATATGATATTTTTTACTACGAAATTGAAGTTTCCTTCATTTTTTTCAGTCAAGGCCCCACTGTAAGGAATTTTGGAACATATTTTTCGATAGATAAGGCAAAGCTTTATTAACTGTATAAGTGGTAAGGTGAAGAAAGATTTCTAAGATGCTTAATTATTATATATTTTTTACTACGAAATGGTAGTTTCACTAAATTTTTTCAGTCAAGGCCCCACTGTAAGGAATTTTGGAACATATTTTTCGATAGATAAGGCAAAGCTTTATTCACTATATAAGTTTCAAGGTGAAGGATCATTTCTAAGATACTTGATTATGACATAAAATTTTTTACTACGAAATTGTAGTCGCACTCAATTTTTTCAGTCAAGTCCCCTCTGTAAGGAATTTTGAAACACATTTTTCGATAGATAAGGCAAAGCTTTATTAACTGTATAAGTTGTAAGGTGAAGTAAGATTTCTAAGATGCTTAATTATTATATGATATTTTTTACTACGAAATGGTAGTTTCACTAAATTTTTTCAGTCAAGGCCCCACTGTAAGGAATTTTGGAACATATTTTTCGATAGATAAGGCAAAGCTTTATTCACTATATAAGTTTCAAGGTGAAGGATCATTTCTAAGATACTTGATTATGACATAAAATTTTTTACTACGAAATTGTAGTCGCACTCAATTTTTTCAGTCAAGTCCCCTTTGTAAGGAATTTTGAAACACATTTTTCGATAGATAAGGCAAAGCTTTATTAACTGTATAAGTTGTAAGGTGAAGAAAGATTTCTAAGATGCTTAATTATTATATGATATTTTTTACTACGAAATGGTAGTTTCACTAAATTTTTTCAGTCAAGGCCCCACTGTAAGGAATTTTGGAACATATTTTTCGATAGATAAGGCAAAGCTTTATTCACTATATAAGTTTCAAGGTGAAGGATCATTTCTAAGATACTTGATTATGACATAAAATTTTTTACTATGAAATTGTAGTCGCACTCAATTTTTTCAGTCAAGTCCCCTCTGTAAGGAATTTTGAAACACATTTTTCGATAGATAAGGCAAAGCTTTATTAACTGTATAAGTTGTAAGGTGAAGAAAGATTTCTAAGATGCTTAATTATTATATGATATTTTTTACTACGAAATTGTAGTTTCCTTCATTTTTTTCAGTCAAGGCCCCACTGTAAGAAATTTTGGAACATATTTTTCAAAAGATAAGGCAAAGCTTTATTCACTATAAAAGCTTTAAGGTGAAGGATCATTTCTAAAATACTTGATTATGACATAAATTTTTTTACTACGAAATTGTAGTCGCACTCAATTTTTTCAGTCAAATCCCCTCTGTAAGGAATTTTGAAACACATTTTTCGATAGATAAAGCAAAGCTTTATTAACTGTATAAGTTGTAAGGTGAAGAAAGATTTCTAAGATGCTTAATTATTATATGATATTTTTTACTACGAAATTGTAGTTTCCTTCATTTTTTTCAGTCAAGGCCCCACTGTAAGGAATTTTGGAACATATTTTTCGATAGATAAGGCAAAGCTTTATTCACTATATAAGTTTCAAGGTGAAGGATCATTTCTAAGATACTTGATTATGACATAAAAATTTTTACTACGAAATTGTAGTCGCACTCAATTTTTTCAGTCAAGTCCCCTCTGTAAGGAATTTTGAAATACATTTTTCGATAGATAAGGCAAAGCTTTATTAACTGTATAAGTTGAAAGGTGAAGAAAGATTTCTAAGATGCCTAATTATGACATGAAATTTTTTACTATGAAACTGTAGTTTCCTTCATTTTTTTCAGTCAAGGCCCCACTGTAAGAAATTTTGGAACATATTTTTTAAAAGATAAGGCAAATCTTTATTCACTATAAAAGTTTTAAGGTGAAGGATCATTTCTAAGATACTTGATTATGACATAAATTTTTTTGCTACGAAATTGTAGTCGCACTCAATTTTTTCAGTCAAGTCCCCTCTGTAAGGAATTTTGAAACACATTTTTCGATAGATAAAGCAAAGCTTTATTAACTGTATAAGTTGTAAGGTGAAGAAAGATTTCTAAGATGCTTAATTATTATATGATATTTTTTACTACGAAATTGTAGTTTCCTTCATTTTTTTCAGTCAAGGCCCCACTGTAAGGAATGTTGAAACATATTTTTCGATAGATAAGGCAAAGCTTTATTTACTGTATAAGTTGTGAGATGAAGAAAGACGCTTAATTATTATATTAAAAAACTTTATTTTTTCGTAGCAACAAGAAAATCAGAATTTTTTATACAATTTCAGTTGCTTTTCATTGCCTAAGTTTATTTTGTCTAACAAGTTATAATGATGTTCAAAAACAATAAACCTTATGCTAAGTTAAAATGTCAAAATTATTTTGCTACGAGATTGTTTTCACTCAATTTTCATAATCAAGGTTCCACTAGAAGGGGGGTGGGAAATCATTTTTGTATATTTCGTTGAAGTGGGCCACTTGTAAAGTTATATTTTAATATTAGAGAAAATATTCTGATAAATGTTATTTTTCATCAGAAATAATATTGCCATCTGGTTAATTTTTAATTTTCCTGAAAGAATTTTCATAATTCATAGGATTTCCATTGTTTGTATTGCAATTAATAAGCTTAGAAATATTGACTTTTTAAATTAGTCGAGTTATAATAGCTGCTATATTTTGGCTGCTAAGTTCACACCGGTTCCTGTTTGCCTTGTACAGCGCGGATATTGCGGGTTGTATAAAAACAAATCACTGTAATTATAATCTATATGCTGACTATTTGCAAATATATACATATTTTCGCCCTAAAAACCGACACTGTATATGGCCCGTGCCTCTTGGCTAAAACTCAAAGGCTATACAGCGAGTATAAAATGCCTGCGCCCGGTTTTGCTACCCCATTCCGCGAAAAGCACATGTCACCCCCTTTCTAAACCTAAACAATCGCTTTAAATTTAATGAGCGCCATACTCTACTACTACGTTATTGTTTGGTGTTATAAAAAAATCCACGCCGGTTTACTTAGCAATAAGGCTATCATGGTCAACAAAACTATACCTACTGTACGTACACATGCCAAAATTGATTTGCTAACTATACCACACGGGTTATATATCACACTATAAAACGTCGGCAAAAATATGGAATATCTTGCCGCCACCAATTCGTTCTATGCAGTCGGTAATAGGTTTTAAGTTAAAATTAAAAATCCTTATGGTTTTAAATCAAAAATCAGCTGATACTTGAAACTGTATTTGATCTGACTTGATTATTATTATTATTATTTTAGTAGATACTATTGCCTTCCTCACATATTTCCTGTATTTTTAATTTTTATATAGGTACATTATAACATATAATATGTATTTTGTATGAGTGTATCATGGATACACAATAAAAAGATTCGTATGTATATATTTGTGTGTATGTGTCTATGTATGGTAGCTTCAAATGTTTCCATACAAATCTAAAAAACACTGGCACTTTATACATTAAAACTAAATATAAATTTTAATCGTAGATCTCTAAAAATATCTTAGACCGGCATTTTTAGTCAGTCTCAAAGAAGCTTAAGAAAAAAAAAGAAGTCTAGCTGCAGTGATCGACTAGTTCTCACCTTGAAACCTTGAACCTGCTACGTCGAGAACCAAGGGCCTTACCAAAGAGCCAATCGATAATCGAATCGAAATACCCATCGAAAGAAAGTATGGGCTTTGACGTTTCTCGTCGATCACGCTCTACCCATAGAGTAAAACTCCAATACATTTTTATCGATCGATGCGGCGATTCGATTGGCGATCGTGTTCTTTGGTCAGGCCCCAGGCCCGATCCTGCCACACTTTCTTGAAGACTCCGGTACCTGAAGTTGCGGTCTCCAGGGGCCTTACCAAAGAGCCGATCGATAATCGAATCGAAATACCGATCGAAAGCCAAATGTATGGGATTTGACGTTTCTCGGCGATCGGGCTCTATCCATAGAGTAAAATTCCTATACATTTTTATCGATCGATGAGGCGATTCGATTGGCGATCGTGTTCTTTGGTCAGGCCCCAGGATATGCTAACGCACAGGCACATTTGTGCCTGTGATTTGACAGAGGGGAAATTATGCGTATGGCTCACAGAGTTATAGGAAGCAGAGATAACATATTAATTAGTCGTATAACCATATGAGTTGGGCTTACTCCCTTTTATGGCACAGATCATATACGTTTTTCACTTCCTCAGTTAACATACACTCGTAAGAAATAAGCACCCGTGGCAAAAAACAACAATAATAGGCACCATTTGCTTATAAGTCAAGCTAAATGTCTTAAGTCATAACATGTCAAATTAACGGTATAGTTCTTCATCTCGACCTTTTTATTGCAAATAGTCAATATTTATTTACAATTACATATTGTAAAGTGTAGAGTGTAATAAAGTAAAGTGTAGTGCTTATATGTAAGACAATATAAACCATCAAAAAGTGCCTGGAATAACCACAAGAAAGTTTTAAATGTTGTCATGCATTCAAACACTTATTTCAATAAAAATATTAGTTAATCTTGTCCTTCCGAAATATGTGACACACAGAAGATATATTTAATTGGTTCCAACAAAATTTTATAATGAATTTAGGGATCTTAGTGTACTTGTAGGTTTAGAAGTGAAACTCTTGGTTGGTAGTGACTGAATGAATTTACTTATTTAATTTCCGTATTTATATATGATTTTATAAAAGGAAATTATTAAAAACAAATGTAAACAAAACATAATAATTTAAAATAGTTTTCCAATAAGAAACGTCCCCGCCTTAATGCCGATGACGTAGCCTCCCCTCCGCAGTACTCGATGGCGCGGGTGTCGCATATAGTCGAGCACGGCGTGTGCGCGCGCTCTTTTACCGGGCGGCCGTCGAGACGAGAGGAGCCATGTATAGCTGTGTGCAGCTGTGAACGCCAACTACGCTGCGGGTGAATTGGCGGCTGTCGGGGCGATCGAGCGGTCTCAAAACGACACGGCGACGCTGAATCCTCAACTTGGTGCACGGCGCTACCACATCAGTCACGAGATGGATCTTCTTTGCGAGAGAAAATTATGAACTACCCACACAATAATTTTATGTTCTTTTGAGAACATTTACGAATAACCATCCTTTTCAGGATGTTCAATTGTTTCTTTACTGTTGCGCAACTCGTTCACTTGTTTCTATACTGTTGCGAAACTCGTCCTTTTCAGGACGTTCACTTGTTTCTTTCACTTTGTCAGTTGTGCTGCTACAGTGCTCCCCCTCAAGCGAAGCGTACCGGCAGTTTGCTTATGCGTCCAGATCTGGTAACCGTGGTACTTGATTTTAAGATAGATGCTGGTTCCGTTGGTCTGCTTGTTCTGTCTGTGTTGTTACTTGAAGAATGATTGATGTTGCTTGAAGAGTGAGTGCTGCTGCTGGATGCAGACTGGTAGTCGTTGACGATGTACGCAGGTTTGAGACGGTCGATAGAAATAGTCGCTTTGCGTGTGGGTAATTGCAGAATGAAAGTTTTGTCATTCCGTTTGATTACTGCGTACGGGCCTTCATAGGGTTGTTGCAATGGTTTTTTTACGGCATCGTTTCTTATAAATACTTGTTCACATGTATGTAAGGCTGGGTGCACAAATATTGGCAGATTATTCTCGTGTGATTGTGCTTGTGCCTGAGATGGTTTGAGTGCGTTTATGATGTTCCGTAATTGACTGACGTAATTGTGGTCCATATCTCGTTCAGGTTGTTGTATAGAGAAGAAATCACCAGGCAGCCGAAGGTTGTGGCCGTATGTTAGTTCTGCCGCACTGACGCCGGTATCGGATCGTACGGCAGCTCGTAGTCCGAATAAAACCGTGGGCAGTTGGGTCATCCATTCTGTTCTTTCCGATAGTTTGGTTTTCAATGCAGTCTTGAGCGTTCTGTGCCATCGCTCGACCATGCCGTTTGCTTGTGGATGATAAGGTGTCGTACGAGTCTTGTTGATCCCCATGGTGTTCATTAGTTTGGCAAATAGTTCACTTTCGAATTGACGACCTTGATCACTAGTCAGCGTTTCTGGGCAACCGAAACGAGTGATCCAATTTTCATATACAACTTTTGCGACGGTTTCGGCTGTGATATCTTCGGTAGGTATCGCTTCTGGCCACCTTGTTAGTCGATCGATGATTGTAATCAAGTAACGATGACCTTGAGATGATGTAGGAAGTGGCCCGACGATATCGATGTGAATGTGTTGAAATCGATCAGCAGGTGGGAATGACATTAGGGAGCTCCTCGTGTGACGCTGTATCTTGCATTCTTGACATCGAACACATTGTTTAGCCCAATTTCCAACGTCAATGTTCATTGAAGGCCAGAAATATTTCTGTGACATTAGCTTTCGACTTGATCTGACTCCTGGATGACTGATATTATGCACGGCGTCGAATGCTGTTCGTCTGAATGATTCTGGTAGGTATGGTCGAAAATTGGACGATGATGTTTCGCAGTAAATTTGTGTTGCTGATTGCGGCAGTGTTACTTTCTTCAAAGTTATATTGCTTCGTTGTGCCAGCTCTTGTATGGTTCTGTCTCTTTCTTGCTCATGTGCTATTTGCACGAAATCTAGCATAGATGGGCAAAAAATACTTTCGATGCGACTTAGGGCGTCGGCAACGACGTTGTCTTTGCCGCTGATGTGACGAATGTCTGTTGTGAATTCGCTGATAAACATCAATTGTCTTGCGCGCCGTGGTGTTTCTGTGACTGATGGTGGCTTTTGGAGAATGTAAGTTAGTGGTTTGTGATCTGTGAACACGATGACGTCACGTCCTTCGATTATTTTTCTGAAGTGGATGATTGATAAATAGATTGAAAGTAGCTCTCGATCGAACGTGCTGTAGTTTCGTTGGGCATCATTGAACTTCTTGGAAAAATAGCCTAGTGGTTGCCATTCTTCTTTCACAAATTGATGAAGTGCGGCTCCAGCAGAATTGTCTGATGCGTCACAGAAGATTGCTAATGCAGCTTTATGTGATGGATGAGCGAGCAGAGTTGCCTTTGATATGCTAGCTTTGCAGGCTTCGAATGCTTCATTAGATTCACTGTTCCATTCAATGACGGTCTTGTCTTTCTTCTTGGCGTTGTGTATGTAGGCATTAAGTGGCGCTTGTAATGTAGCCGCTTTCGGGACATGTTCTCGATAAAAGTTGATCATGCCGAGAAAACGTCTTAAATCTTCTACAGTTTTTGGTTTCGGATATTCTGTGATAACTTTGACTTTTTCTTCTGGAGGCTTGATTCCATCTTCAGAAACTGTGTAGCCAAGGAATTTGACTGATTCTTGTCCGAAGTGGCATTTTGCAGGGTTTATAGTAATGCCGCTATCTTCTAATCGTCGTAATACTATGCGTACATGTTCTCTGTGCTCTTCTTCGTTTGATGATGCAACTAATACGTCATCAATAAATGGGAATACAAAATCCAGACCACGCAGAACTTCATGGATGTATCGTTGGAATGTTTGACCGGCGTTCTTTAGTCCTGGACACATACGTGGAAATTCGAACAGTCCCATTGGTGTTATAATGGCTGTCTTCTCGATATCTTCTTCTCGTACACTAAGTTGTTGGTAGGCTCGATTGAGGTCGATTGTTGAGAAAATATTGGTTTTGGACAGCTGGTATGTGAAATCCTTGATTCTTGGTATGGGATAGCGGTCGGGCTTGGTGATTGCGTTCAGTCTTCGGTAGTCGCCACATACACGCAGGTCTCCATTCTTTTTTGGCACGATGTGTAGGGGTGATGCCCATGGACTCTTGCTAGGTCGACATAATCCTTGCTGGATCATGTTTTCGAACTCTTTCCTGACTTGTTCATAGCGATGTGGTGGTACCGGACGTGCTCGACAATGAAGTGGAGGTCCAGTTGTTTCGATGAAATGTTTGACCTCGTGTTTAGAGCTCAGCTGCATCGAAGTTAATCTTGTGATTCCAGGAAATTCTGCCAATACGTCATGATAAGACTTCCCCATGTCAATACTGCGGATTGTAGGTATGTCGGAAGGTTGAACGAAAGTGGTCTTCGATGAAAGGTTTGTTGTCCCATCAATCAATTTTTTATTCCTGACGTCGACTATGAGCTGATGATGTTTGAGGAAATCCGCACCTAAAATTGGTTTGGATACGGCTGCGACGATAAACTTCCATTTGAATCTTCGGCGCAGGTTGAGGTCCAATTCTAGTGTTTTTTCTCCATATGTTGGGATGATTGTGTTGTTGGCGGCGTAAAGGCAGAAGGATAATGGTTGGGTTTGCATGCCTTTTCTTCTTGGTATGACGGATATATTTGCACCCGTATCTACCAAGAATACTAATTTGTTTAACTTGTCGTTAATAAATAGGCGGTGTGATGCTTCGGAGACGCCAAGTTCCGCCACGTTTAGCGTCCTGTCCAGTTTCCCGACAATTGTTCCTGGGGTTTCTTGAAAGAACACGGCGGTGTGCATTTGACTGCTTTCGTTCCAAATCGCTGGTGATAGTAGCAATACGGTAATGGCGAGCCGTACCGGAAACGCGATGGTGATTGCGAGTTTTGTCGTGCACGAGATCTTGAGTTGCAACGGGAGCAATGTTTTGTGTTTTCGATTGTGGTTGGCCGATTATTGTACTGAGGTCTTGATTTGAGTTCGGCGATCTCCATTGTCAATTTTTTTAACTGGCTCGTGATGTTCAATGTCTCCTCTATTTGCGATCCTGGCAGTGAAGTGGCTATTGTAGACACCTGCGAGCAGCTTGTCTCTGCTATTGTGTCAGCTAGCAGAGAGATTTCGTCGAGCTTAGTGTCTGGGTTTATTGATTCACTGACGGCGAGTACTGATCTTATGTGAGCTGGAAGGTGATTGCTCCACATAAGTCGCAAGGTTGCGTCAGGTATTTTCTCCCGTGCTAAATTCTTCATTCTACGTAGAAGTTGTGACGGCTTTTGTGTCCCTAACTCCATCTCTGATAGTAGTTTTTGAAATTGTCTATTATCTGACTCTTCATATGTGGTTATGAGGCGCTTCTTTATAACTTCATACTGCTCGGCTTTGGGCGAGTTGTACAGCAAATCTGCTATTTGCTCGATGTCTTGCTTTTCGAGCTTGGCGACGACCATCTGAGCTAGTTGCGTCTGGCTTTTCTTGAGTTCGCTTGTTGCTGCCTCGAAACTGATGAACCATAGACGAGGTTTATCTCTCCAGAATGGTGGTATCCGCATTGAGAGCGAAATTGCAGAGACTTCTACTTCTTGGTTTTCTTCCGTCATTTTTCAGCAGGGCTTGTTTGTTCTTCGGGGTCACCACTTTAGGGATCTTAGTGTACTTGTAGGTTTAGAAGTGAAACTCTTGGTTGGTAGTGACTGAATGAATTTACTTATTTAATTTCCGTATTTATATATGATTTTATAAAAGGAAATTATTAAAAACAAATGTAAACAAAACATAATAATTTAAAATAGTTTTCCAATAAGAAACGTCCCCGCCTTAATGCCGATGACGTAGCCTCCCCTCCGCAGTACTCGATGGCGCGGGTGTCGCATATAGTCGAGCACGGCGTGTGCGCGCGCTCTTTTACCGGGCGGCCGTCGAGACGAGAGGAGCCATGTATAGCTGTGTGCAGCTGTGAACGCCAACTACGCTGCGGGTGAATTGGCGGCTGTCGGGGCGATCGAGCGGTCTCAAAACGACACGGCGACGCTGAATCCTCAACTTGGTGCACGGCGCTACCACATCAGTCACGAGATGGATCTTCTTTGCGAGAGAAAATTATGAACTACCCACACAATAATTTTATGTTCTTTTGAGAACATTTACGAATAACCATCCTTTTCAGGATGTTCAATTGTTTCTTTACTGTTGCGCAACTCGTTCACTTGTTTCTATACTGTTGCGAAACTCGTCCTTTTCAGGACGTTCACTTGTTTCTTTCACTTTGTCAGTTGTGCTGCTACATGAATATGAGAAACAAGTTCCTATGTCATCACTGTCGACTACATTTATATATAGTAGCTAAGTTATATAATAATACATAGTTATTATTGTTTCAGAATAAAATGAAATATAATAAAATAAAAAATAAAATAATAATAATACATATTTCAAGAAGTATAGAAAATATTCCTTAAACGTCATAAATCCAACTAATCAATACATACAGAAAAGAAGCATAACATTAACAAACCTTTATTGATTGGTAAATAAAAAGAAGAAAAAATTAAGGTAATAAATAGGTAAATTTATTTATTTATTTAAATAATAAATAAATTTACTGAATTTATATCAGAAGTAAAAACAAAATATACTACGAGGTATATACAAATTTTATAATTAATTCCAGGAAGTAATACATATTTTTTGATTAGATTTATTAAAAAGACACAAAAATGCTTTAAAAAGATTTATTCTCCGGAATTAAGAACATTTTCACATTTAAAGAGAAATTATTTATATTCTAAACATAGTCTCTTTAATATAAGATTTATTCCCGAGAGCGGCAAGAGCACGGAATAGAAAAAACAAGTGGAAGTGCAAAGTAGGCGTGTTTAGTGTGGCACAATTAAGCGTAGCTACGCTTATTTGATCCCAATCGTTATCAGTCGTGTCTAACATCGCTTCGAGTTGGTAGTCTCGCGTCGTTCCTAATTTTTCCGCATAATTATTGTAAATATGCCGTATTGTTGCATTCTGGAGTGCAAAAACGATAGTAGGAGAAAAATCTTCGTGTTTCGTATCATCGGTAAGTACGATTTTGTTAGTATTTTTTAAAAACCTTAGCTTATTTTAGTCTACTAATAATTGTAGTTTAAATGAAGTTACGAGTAAAATCAACCTTATGTAATTGTAATAAAGAATACTTTAGATTGAAATTTGGATTTCAAAAGTTCTTTGCTACTCGGTTAGTGTTGTAGTGGGTGCTTATCGATATAACTTATTTATTTAAAGAAAAGAAGGAACAGTTTCGGCAGTTATACAAAATTATATACTTACATATTTTTTTTAATATTTATTCAAATAGTATCGCTTACATTTTTTTTAATAGTGTGGACTTAGAATAATAAAATGTACGTGTAAACTCTTTATAACGATAAACTCCCTATACGTATAAGTGAGCACAATTTGGTTGGTTTACCTTAAAACACATACATAAAAAAATCTTTATAGCGCAGCAGCCATTCTCTATTACGAAGAATTGTGTTCATATTTAGACACAGTAACAGTTGTTTGTAAAAATAAATTGAAATTAATAGTTTATAAAATTGAATAATCAAAATTTAGTAGGCTACCATTGTTACAATTACTTACCATTACCATTACTTACCATTTACCATATTGTTACAATGAGCGGTTTATATATAATTTCATTAAAATCATTGAAAGGTCATCAATAAGAACTTAACCAACTTTCTAACCTTCATTTAAAATATTTTTAGGTTTCCCAAAGACGCCACAGTCAAAGGGAAATGGATTGATGCAACAGGTAGAATTAATTGGATGCCAACAAAATCAAGCACCATATGTCCTGAACATTTTATAGAAGATGATATTTTAATATAAAAAAGGATATAAATATACAAAACTAACAGCATTTCCAACTTTGAAAATCGTTAAGCTTTTTAATCAAGTTACCGTGTTTTTTTTTATTACTACATACATAGAGGTATTGGAAGTGTTTATGATATTATATTAAAAATTGGGGTCTGTACCATTGCGACTAAAAACTCATTTTTTTTAAATAACGATAAAAAATATTTTTATAAAATAGGTAATGTAATATTCCAGGCAAAAATAATTTCTTCATTTTGCCTAATTTCTTTATTTTTATTACAAAAATACTAGTTATATTAAGATTGCGTCCCAAAGTTTTGTTTCGTGCTCACGTCACGACAACGTCACCCAACTCAACTTAAAAAAATTAACTTATCTCAAAAATCAGTTTTTTAAGCCTTTATATATTCTAAAAGTTTTATAGCTATGTTTTCTAAAAAGTTTTCCCTTCCATCTGCCTTTAAATATATAGAGCACATTTATATTTTAAAAAAGCATCGATATCGATACTTTAAATATTTTATTATGTCGCCGCCTTTGAATTATTATATTTTTATGCAAGGAAAGTTCAAGAATAAACTAAAATACTTTTTTTATATAAAAGATAATATGCCTTGTGTCGACTGAACAAAACATTTATTCGAATGTTGTATTAATCACGCCATCTGTTAGGAATAGCAGAACCTTTTATAGGAGGTTCTTACTACTTTATGATAGATGGCATGATTATTTTTTTATATGAATTTAAATCTAATTATTTGGAGAATAGTGTTTAAAATTGCTGTGTATATTTGCAACCAATCAGGACGAAGTGGTTATAGATTCTATACTTATAGATATATGATTTTGGCGACACCGGTTCTAATACATTTGGTGCTTTATAGCATTTCCACTTGCTTTTTTCTATTCCGTGTGCGAGAGCATACAGTTTTATGCAACAAAAAAATAATCACCCATCCAGATGGTATACAAAAGTTAATGCAGAGCCAGAATTTATAGTAGTCTCCAAACGCTTTAGAGAAACTTGCTTCTCAAAGTCAATCCAAATTTATTGGGTATATTAATATGTCCTATTGTTAGTTTAAGATTGTTTTATATACCTTTTATATTTAAAGTAATAATCATTATTGTTTTTCTTTTACTGATATCTATAAAAATCAATATCACTTACATTATACGTGCCTAATTTGGAAATGAAAAAGGGTAGTATCCATAGAAATAAAAAAACATCCTACGAGTATGTATAATTAACTTAGAAGTCCATATAAATAAAGCTTTGTACGGATTGTAATATAAATAAATGACTTGATTACATTATCTTGAATTTTTTTTAATTTATTTTCTCATCTCCTACATAATCATAAATACCGCAACCAGCTCGCCACTTGTTGGTTGTTGCCTCCGAATACCATAGACAACTTGAGGACGGGTTAAGAGAAGTGTCTGATGAGGCTCTTTTTCTGTGATAGTTATTTAGGAATATGCATGCTGATTTAACTCTGAAGTATTACCTCTCCCCGCGCATGACGCTTAGTCTACGTTATCATTTACATACACATTCAGTCCGCACGCACACTCGTAGGTAAAGCTCCCGCTCCGCCGCGCCGCCCGCACCGCGCCCGCCGCGACATATTTTGGTATAATTTTTATCAAATACCGAGCGGAGGAATCGTTGACTTCAGCCCCCCTAGCCAAGAGCATGAGCGCTAAAAGCGCGCACGAAAGTTTTGTATGAAGATGACATTTGATGATGACGTCACGTTCGTTAAATGCGTTGACAGAACAAATTGCCAGCCAAGAACACGGACGGTGAGCGTTGGGCATTCGTTTTCGTTAAAGCGCTCGCGAGAGGCCAATTTCCCCATACATTTTGACAGAAACCGCTACATACTCGGAGGGAATTGCCAGCCAAGAACACATTTTTGTTCGTTTTTTGCGACTGCTAGACGCAAAATTCGACGGTATACGGGCGGGTGGTCGGGGTCTCCCTTTCGAGCTATATTCTATCAAAACGACGCCATTGTTTTGATTTAAATTAACTTAAAGTATTGTTTTTTTTTGTTTTAGAAGTTTTTTATTGCGATGTGTAAATTAAAATGCATAAATAAAATTTATTAGTAAGTGCAAATAACGAGTGGCGTCTTCATCGACGCCAAATATAGATTAGAGCAACGAAAAGTTCTCTATTTCATACTTACAAAGCATCTCAAAACACAGAATGTGATCAAACTAAATATTCAAGAACCATAAGGACTAAGGAGTAATATAACAATTTTAAAACTATACCTACAACAAAAGTACGACTAGGAAAAATTGGAGAAGAATTACGAATAAAAGGAGTCCGACAAGGAAACCTATTATCCCTCAAACTCTGCTCGGCTGTATTGGAGGAAATTTTTCGTCAATTACATTGATTGGAATTATTTGGAATAGCTATGAGCTTAACATAAATGGAAGTAAAATATATCAACTGAGATTTGCTGATGACCTAGTTCCAGAAATTATGCAAACAACTAGCAAGAGAAGTGGAAAAGCGGGGCTTAAAAGAACCATGTGTGAAAACCAAAGCTATGACAAACAGACATAAACAAACCCTGAAAGTAAATTATCAAGAAATTGAATAGGTACTTTTATTTAGGTCAAACAATTGCACCAAAACTTTAAATGGAGAAAGAAATACATAGAATAGTATGTATGTTCTCAGGTCTCTGAAAGAAGTATAAAAAAATCAAGACATTCCAATGCCGAGTAGTTGGAGACCGCTGCCAATGGTATTTGCTGGAGGAGGCCTATGTCCGAGGACAACCTGAACAAATATCTGATCTTGATTGATAATAGTGGATAGAAGTGTTACAACATTAAATCAAACAAACCAATATTAGGCAAAAATTTAGGAAAACATGTATAAATTCTTGTAAAATATCAACAAATAAAGTTTATTTTTATTTATTTCTTTATTTTTAATGAAAAGTTCACATTTTCAAAGAAATTGGGGATACCAGGGAGAATTTAGGTAACATTTTAGGCTTAACAAAGGATTTTTCAGAGCCTTTGTCAAGACCTAGAATGTTTCACAAGCCGCACAAACTTATGGTTTAATATATTAGTATTGCTATATTCTTCTTTAATTATATAATTGTATATAGTGCCCTAAAAGAATATGATTTTCCTTGACCATTACTAATAAAATTTGTTACACCTTTTGGTATTTCAGGGACTGATGATGGTCTTTGTGGTTGTACAGAATGACTTTTCACCTTGAGTTTCAAATTTAAAAGAATCCTTTTATTATATTATTTTTAAAAAAAATCCTACCCTGTAATAATAATACAATTTATACTCAGCCAGAATAGATATTTACAATATTAGGTATTTCATTATATACACTATATGACCCATACATGCACACACATCCACACAAATATTCACTTAACGCTGTAATATATATGTATAATATTGTTAAGCAAAAACTACTTAGTACTAGTGTATAAATGGTACTAAGTAGGGTATTTGTAGTATACCTATATTGTTTATACAAGCTCTTTTATTTATGTAACATATCATTATTTTATATGAAAACTATTAGGGAATTACATGTATCTAATGTGGGCATTTGTAGGTATACTTACCATAATGGTAAGCATATCTACAAAGCTTAATTGTTCTTCAAGGACTCAAAAAGTTTAAACACACTGGTGTTCACCAGTGTGTTTAAACTTTTTGAGTCCTTGAAGAACACTTGTATATAGTAGGTTATGTCTTTTTTTACCAAACCAAAATAAATAAGTAAAAAAGAAACAAAACTTATTTTAACTGAAGTGTTCTTCAAGGACTTTATTAAGTTTTTATCATTAAGACCATTATTAATTAAAATTCATAATAAAATTTATTAAACTGACCCATTTAAATGTTACATGTATCAATAAGAAATGTTAATAATGATACTAGCATTTCTTATTCAATACTGTATGTTTAAATGGATCCATCCGACAGACCTAGACACCTTTAAACTTATCCACCTATATGTCTCTTGATTCTGTTAATATATATTTAATTAAATATTTCCCAGAATATTGATTTCTTAAAATTGGATAATATTCACAATAAAACATAAACAAATTAAAAGTAAATATTTATTTAATAATTTTGTTTGGCTTGGGCCACTCTAAAACTTTGAGCACCATAGTTTGTAACCTCTCTTGTGGGGAAGGTGTGAAGGGGTAGCTGTCCTTGAAACTCTGCAAAGTATAAATACCTGAAATAAAAAAATACAAAATTGTAATTAGTTTAATAAAAAAATAAAAAGACCTATTTTTTTTAAATAACAAAAATCACAAAATTGCAACATAACTGGGTTGGAGTCAGGTTTTACCATCTGTGTCAGTTGACTCCGCGCTTCCAAATATAGTAGGAGAGTGAATAAAACTTTAATATAAAAAAAGTAAGCAGACAATTTGTAATTTATTTTTCTTAACTCACCTATAGTGTAACATCATATTGGTTATTATGCCGCACAAGCCATTACAATTTGGGAAGACTCTTCAGAATCATAATGCAGAACTCTGTCAATTCCAAGGTATTTTAATGACCCACTGAGATAACCATTAGCCTGCTTCACACATATCCTGACTTGGCAGCGTATTGGTCCGCTGAGGTATTAATTAGGTACGGCATCCATGACAGGGTTAATCAATCATGGTTCCATCCAAGGCATATCCGAAATCACCTGGAATAACATTTATTTGTATGAGAAACAAAGGTAAATAGATGGGTATTGTAAACACAAAGGTCCGTTTTGTTTCGCCTATTCGGCATACAAATGTTTTAACGTGTCTAATCAATTATTAAATATATAACCTTAAAAGCACTTATTTATTTTGATTCTTACCTATTCAAAAAGTAATTTCCAATCCGAGAACGATATAACTGCAACATTTCTTCCTTGATCACAGAGTTTTAAAAAATAAATTGGTCGTGGGCCGCCCCGGATGCCTCGAATTTATATTTAGAATTCTTCAGTTTATATTTACAACTTAAAAGTGCCATATTAATAATGCCGAAGAGTTTGTCTGCAATGTTTATATTTTCTATTAGATTTGTTTGTAATCAAACGTAAAGAGCATTCGCCCGTAAAATAAAACGAGATATCACATAGTTACACCAATAGGATTTATTTTTTATTATCTCTCTCTCTTTAACACTAAAATAACGAATATCGTTCCGATTAGGCATGTAAATTAAAATAAGCATTAATATCCAAAGGTGTAAAAACTGTACAATAAATTTTACACCATTAATATGATAAAAAATGTATATTGCTTTTAATTTATATTCTCAATTCATTCGTAATATAATTATTATGTGTTATAAAACATCATACTCAAAATTACTCGCGAGTTTTGAATATAATATCGGAACGTCAATAATCGGGCCGAGCGGTCGCCCTCCCGCGTTCAACAGAATGAAAGTTAACGTCAAAAATTGTTCATGGCTACCGATTTCTGTCGATCACTGTCCGTTCTGCGACGCTTGGGCGCAAAAAGCGCCGATGCTCTTGGCTAGGGGGGCTGGTGGGCAATTCTCGCGCTTTTGACATACATCTCGATTCGAGATTTTTAAACGAAAAATTACTAAATATGTCATTTTTCGTTCAATATTTATATAGTTTTTATTTATTAATTAAATTATTTATTTCGTTTAATGTTCGATATTTTTGAACGAAAAATGGCATATTTAGTCATTTTTCGTTTAATAATCTCGAATCGAGATGAATGTCGAAAGCGAGAGAATTGCCCACCAGGTACTTTGAGCTCCTTTTTAAAAAATATTGTATTCAAACAACTTCGTCCGACACGTTATTATTTACTTTGGTATTAATTAGTGATTTGACAATTGGACGGTTTTGAACTATTTTTTTTTTTATATTTTTGGTAGTACCTTATATAGGTAGTTATTTATTTTATATATCAATAAAAACACTAATTACTAACTTATTTATAATCAATATACCTATCTCTATGTGCCTAGTTTGTTTCCATAATTATTACTATTGAATTAAATATATATAATAAACAGTAAAAGAAATACATAAACGAATTAGGTAGGTATATTCAAATGTTATTGAATATTGACAACAGGTTTATTTCTTACTATCTACCTATAATCTATTTTTATGGAAAATAAAGGTACTTGCACGTAGGTACTTAAGTAAAGGTAGATTTATATTTTAAATAAGTGCGCTTTACATTAGCTTGAGTTTTACTTGATCACGACGCGGCGGTAGGTTTATCCACGTGCCTCACCTTAGATAGGTCTACCTACCAATGTACCTACTAAAAAATAGGTATATTGGTAGGTTATTAAAATTTACAATTAGTTGTGAAATAAATAGAATGCAAAAAATAAATTTATATATTTATTTAGTGTGATCGCATACGTAGTAGCGCGTCTTTTGCGTTGCACGTGGGTTCGATTCCCACTCATGTCAAAATAATATTAGTTTTTCAGTACAGTTTGCCATGTTCTAAGTGTTTTCTTTTTTCATCAGAGCTCGGCATGTGACCTCACATTTACGTGATTACCTATATTTAAAAAATCTGATTATTATTACTTATGTTAGCTTTATATAAAATAGCTGACTCGCGCAACTTCATCTGCGTATCTTTAACCGTTTACGCACGCAAGAGAAGCTGTCAAAAATAATAAATTTCCCCCGTTTATTTTTTTTTTTCATTGATGAAACAGTAGTTCCTGAGATTAGCATGTTCAACCAAAGAAACACTTCAGCTTTATAATATTACTATAGGTAAAAAATACCCGAGGGTGCCAAGAAATCTGCCGGTCAGGGAAAGATTATAGTAATCAATAAATATAATATTTGCATTATTTTTATACATTGTTGTTGATATTGAGTTGGTTAGACCTTGGACTTAAAAACACTTAAGTCCCTGGTTCGAATGCCATTGTGTACCAATGAGTGTTTAATTAAAAAAAAGATGTAAGTACATTTGTCTGTGTGTCTGAGAGTGCCTCGGAGAGCACGTTAAGCTGTCGGTCCCGGTTTCACTATACAAACTTGTGAACCTGTTTATAGATGGGTTATTGAGTCTATTCAAAACATCGCGACGAGCTAGCCACTTGTTCGGTGTAGACTCATACTATCGGCTACGACGAGGTGGGATTAAAATCCCCTCCACTGGATACACTAGGATTTTTTTTGGTGCTATAAAGAATTTTAAGGAAACAAATTAATTATTCAATGATCTTGATATTTATAATATATCGATTATTAAGTCTCCTTTTCCATCTTCCAGAATTCATCATTTCGATGAATATAATGTACACCCTTACTCGTATTATTTTCCTTTTATTTACCAGAATATAAATGATACTTTTTAACATGCATAGTTTTTGTTCCATTTATTGAATATATTCAAAAATATATTCTTGCTTGTACGAGAAACAATGATATTATTACATATTAAATTTTCACGCATTATTTTGTATTATGGCAAACTTAACAGAAAAAACGTACTAATATTTGGGTGGGAATCAACCCCACGACCCCCGGAAACAACGCCGAAGGTGCAACTACGGAGGCAGTCATTTAGCCATCATAGTGGAAGCTACCAACACTGATATTAAACAATGTATTGGTCGTCCTATTATCGGTGTGCTTACCGCCCCAGAGAAATTCCGTGCCTTAATAAAACAAAACCTAACTAGTATTATTAATCTTTGCTACCACGGAATAGAAAAAACAAGTGGAAATGCTATAAAGCACCAAATGTATTAGAACCGGTGTCGCCAAAATCATATATCTATAAGAATCTATAACCACTTCGTCCTGATTGGTTGCAAATATACACAGCAATTTTAAACACTATTCTCCAAATAATTAGATTTAAATTCATATAAAAAAATAATCATGCCATCTATCATAAAGTAGTAAGAACCTCCTATAAAAGGTTCTGCAATTCCTACACAGATGGCGTGTTTACTACAACATTCGAATAAATATTTTGTTCAGTCGACATAAGGCATATTATCTTTTATATAAAAAAAGTATTTTAGTTTATTCTAGAACTTTCCTTGGCTAAAAATATAATAATTCAAAGGCGGCGACATAATAAAATATTTAAAGTATCGATATCGATGCTTTTTTTAAATATAAATGTGCTCTATATATTTAAACGCAGATGGAAGGGAAAACTTTTTAGAAAACATAGCTATAAAACTTTTAGAATATATAAAGGCTTAAAAAACTGATTTTTGAGATAAGTTGATTTTTTTAAGTTGAGTTGGGTGACGTTGTCGTGACGTGAGCACGAAACAAAACTTTGGGACGCAATCTTAATATAACTAGTATTTTTGTAATAAAAACAAAGAAAATAGGCAAAACGAAGAAATTATTTTTGCTTGGAATATTACATTATTTTATAAAAATATTTTTTATCGTTATTTAAAAAAAAATGAGTTTTTAGTCGCAATGGTACAGACCCCAATTTTTAATATAATATCATAAACACTTCCAATATCTCTATGTATGTAGTAATAACAAAATCACGGTAACTTGATTAAAAAGCTTAACGATTTTCAAAGTTGGAAATGCTGTTAGTTTTGTATATTTATATCCTTTTTTATATTAAAATATCATCTTCTATAAAATGTTCAGAACATATGGTGCTTGATTTTGTTGGCATCCAATTAATTCTACCTGTTGCATCAATCCATTTCCCTTTGACTGTGGCGTCTTTGGGAAACCTAAAAATATTTTAAATGAAGGTTAGAAAGTTGGTTAAGTTCTTATTGATGACCTTTCAATGATTTTAATGAAATTATATATAAACCGCTCATTGTAACAATATGGTAAATGGTAAGTAATGGTAATGGTAAGTAATTGTAACAATGGTAGCCTACTAAATTTTGATTATTCAATTTTATAAACTATTAATTTCAATTTCTTTTTACAAACAACTGTTACTGTGTCTAAATATGAACACAATTTTTCGTAATAGAGAATGGCTGCTGCGCTATAAAGATTTTTTTATGTATGTGTTTTAAGGTAAACCAATCAAATTGTGCTCACTTATACGTATAGGGAGTTTATCGTTATAAAGAGTTTACACGTACATTTTATTATTCTAAGCCCACACTATTAAAAAAAATGCACATACAATTTGAATAAATATTTAAAAAAATATGTAAGTATATAATTTTGTATAACTGCCGAAACTGTTCCTTCTTTTCTTTAAATAAATAAGTTATATCGATAAGCACCCACTACAACACTAACCGAGTAGCAAAGAACTTTTGAAATCCATGTTTCAATCTAAACTATTCTTTATTACAATTACATAAGGTTGATTTTAACTTCATTTAAACTACAATTATTAGTAAACTAAAATAAGCTAAGGTTTTTAAAGAATACTAACAAAATCGTACTTACGGATGATACGAAACACCTCCATTACGAAGATTTTTTCTCCTACTATCGTTTTTGCACTCCAGCGGCCACATTCTGTTTCTTATAACGTGAGCGTTAGATTGTCAAAATAACGAATTCCGTTATTAGCGCGTTCTCCTCCAATCAGAATAGTTTTTTAATCTTCGCTGATTGGAGGAGTGTGCGCTAATAACGGAATTCGTTATTTTGACAATCTAACGCTCATGTTATAAGAAACAGAATGTGGCCGCAGAATGCAACAATACGGCATATTTACAATAATTATGCGGAAAAATCAGGAACGACGCGAGACTACCAACTCGAAGCGATGTTAGACACGACTGATAACGATTGGGATCAAATAAGCGTAGCTACGCTTAATTGTGCCACACTAAACACGCCTACTTTGCACTTCCACTTGTTTTTTCTATTCCGTGGTTATTTGTACTGTAGGTAATGGATATTGATTTATAAAAATAAGAAATAAATAAAACTCTTGGTTTTTGGGAGCCAAAAAAGGCACCAGTGATGGTAATCACGGGTGCCTTTTTGGCCCTCGAGAACCAGGGGTCTCATTAGAAGGTTGCAACCGCTAAACACGACAAAACGTTGCGCAAACTACAAATATGGAAATACAAACTTCATTCCAATGGTATGTAATGGGGAAATACACGAATTCTTTGCAAGTCCACATCAGACTCTGGTCTTAAATCCTCCGTGGGGCCTTAAGCACGAGTTGGCGATCGTCTTTAGCGACAGGACGGTGTGTAAACTATGAATGTTGAAATATAAGTTCTATTCTCTTAATTATAGATAATAATAATATTATAGAGTTGAGATTCCAATACTCCAAACATGTTCAAACTTATTAAACTTACCAATTATGGTAAGTACGATTTTGTTAGTATTCTTTAAAAACCTTAGCTTATTTTAGTTTACTAATAATTGTAGTTTAAATTAAGTTAAAATCAACCTTAAGTAATTGTAATAAAGAATACTTTAGATTGAAATTAGGAATTCAAAAGTTCTTTGCTACTCGGTTAGTGTGGTGGTGGGTGCTTATCGATATAACTTATTTATTTAAAGAAAATAAGGAACAGTTTCGGCAGTTATTCAAAATTATATACTTTTTTTTTTTAAATATTTATTCATATTGTATCGCATACAATTTTTTAATAGTGTGGCCTTAGAATAATAAAATGTACGTGTAAACTCTTTATAACGATAAACTCCCAATACGTAGAAGTGAGCACAATTTAGTTGGTTTACCTTAAAACACATACATAAAAAATCTTTATAGCGCAGCAGCCATCCAAATCAATGGGCTTCCGCAAAGATTTCCTTTCTTGTGAATATACCTAAATTATTATTTTTTTAATAAAAAAAATGGTTTCTGAGATATACGAGTATATTTAATTAAGACTCGTCACGTCATATGCACAAACAAAATTGGGGTATGTACCATTGCGACTAAAAACTCATTTTTTTTAAATAACGATAAAAAATATTTTTATACAATAATGTAATATTCCAGGTAAAAATAATTTCTTCATTTTGCCTAATTTCTTTATTTTTATTACAGAAATACTAGTTATATTAAGATTGCGTCCCGAAGTTTTGTTTCGTGCTCACGTCACGACAACGTCACCCAACTCAACTTACAAAAATATACTTATCTCAAAAATCAGTTTTTTAAGCCTTTATTATTTCTAAATAGATATGTTGTCTAAAAAGTTTTCCCTTCCATCTGCGTTTAAATATATAGAGCACATTTATATTTAAAAAAAGCATCGATATCGATACTTTAAATAATTTATTATGTCGTCGCCTTTGAATTATTATATTTTTATGCAAGGAAAGTTCTAGAATAAACTAAAATACTTTTTTTATATAAAAGATAATACGCCTTATGTCGACTGAACAAAACATTTATTCGAATGTTATAGTAATCACGCCTTCTGTGTAGGAATAGCAGAACCTTTTATAGGAGGTTCTTACTACTTT
This sequence comes from Monopis laevigella, assembly GCA_947458855.1. Taxonomy (NCBI): domain Eukaryota; kingdom Metazoa; phylum Arthropoda; class Insecta; order Lepidoptera; family Tineidae; genus Monopis; species Monopis laevigella. The sequence continues at coordinate 12,450,034 of OX381577.1, read as the reverse complement.
ATGATAGATGGCATGATTATTTTGTTATATGAATTTAAATCTAATTATTTGGAGAATAATGTTTAAAATTGCTGTATATATTTGCAACCAATCAGGACGAAGTTGTTATAGATTCAATACTTATAGATATATGATTTTGGCGACACCGGTTCTAATACATTTGGTGCTTTATAGCATTTCCACTTGTTTTTTCTATTCCGTGCAAATAACTGATACGGAACGAAATGAATCTACAAACTACAGTACAAATAACTGATATCGAACGGAATCGGACCGTGCGTGGGTTATTTTAAAATTTCTCGCAAATGAGTCCGACTCTGTCTTCTGCAGTAGTGTGCCGATATGTATATATGTGTGAGACATGCCATGCTTTGATCGCAATAGGATCACCTCTGTTTCTATAACTCTGTGGTATGGCTACTCCCCTCCGGGCTGTATGGTTGCTCTAAGCCCTACTCGTGATGAAGTCCTACTGTATGGACTTTAATCCCTTTGCCCGTTCTATTTACAAAAACAAATAAAATTTAAGAAAAAAAAACTACTACAACTGTCAAAAAGTGGAAAGATGTCTTTTTGATACGTTTGCCGTGGTTTTTCTTAATTATTTTATATTTATCGCAATGGGAGCTTCACAAAGCACTCGGAAATTAAGTGTCGATAACGAAAACACTATTCAGGTATCGCAAGATGCTTTGAACCGAATTCAAGCACAACTTTCTGCACAGGTAAATAATTAACTGCATTACATAATTTTAAATCAATGTCACGTCTTGAATTACTATAATAAACAATAATAATATATGTTATCTACCTTGTCATCATTTTCGAAACTAAAGATTATTAAATTTCAATTAAAAGATAGGCCTTTTGAGGTTATTCGTTCTAGACAATTTTATAATGAATTATTTTAGCCAGTTCCTCCAAAGACTCAACAAGAAGTACCTCCACCTGCTTACTATGAATCCTATAGACCTCAACAAGATTATGCTGCAGAGGAAGCTTACTGGTCACGGCGTATAGATGGACTTAAAAGAACACATGAAAGAATAAATTCTAATATGCAAATAGAGTATCAAAAAGCCATGAAAGATGCTCAGCAATTGTATGATATAGCAAATGATGAAAAAGTGAGCGGAAGTCTGCCTCCTTGTCAGGAAGAAAAAGCTAGGGTAAGTTTCAAATATACTGTGGGTTATCCAATAATCAATTTCTTTAACACTCCCAATGCTTCTAAAAAAAATCTAATATCTTCACATTTTAAGTGACATATGTACACACAAATGATCCTTTATTTTTCTTTTAAAAAGGTGTTCTCTGAAAACTTGCTTAGCTTGAAATGATTTTGGTAAGCTTGATAAAATTAATGATGTATATAGGAACAGTCAACATACTATTTTCACTTATGTTCAGGGGCTTTTAATTATGCCTTTGTTGTTTTCTGTATTTTTTCCTCATGTCACTGTTGAAACATATAATTTGAATTATTGTAAAGATTGGTTTTGGGTGAGAAAATTAAGCCTAAAATTATTTAACTATTTTAAACCACTATCCATTTAAATGTATGATTTGTACCAGCATAATGTGTTAATTCAAATATTAATATATTGTTAATCTGTGTAAAATTTTAGTGCTTAGGTTTGAATATAGTGAGCAACACAAGATAAGATTTTTTTTATATTACCTATCTATTTACACTCATATACTGTTATCATACATTTTTATCTTGTACCTAACTTACATTTCATTTTTTAACAAAATTGTTATCTATTTGGTCTTTTATACTTGCATGCCATCATCATCATTAAGGCTGATTTTTTCATGTGTGGCAAAATTTTTCTAGTATGTGAAGTTTTTTTTTTAAACCAAAAATTAGTTTTAGGGTCAGTATTTTTAGCCTACACCATAAAAGTGGTCAACTTGTCAAGATTTTGGATAGCTCAATAATCCAAACAATAAACTGTTTCACAAGTTGGTATAGTGCTCTCAAAGCATCTAATGCTGTTCTCAAACAAAACTTTTTTTTATTAGGAAAAGGCAACACTAATAAGATTGACAATGTAGCTTAAGAAAGGATTTTAAAAAAGATATATAAATTATTTAAAAAACTATATTTTACAGAAGAATGTTTCTTTAATATCTTGCAATAGGGTATTTGACTCCTTTTTGAAACCCGTTTTATATGATTCTCCGTTACATAATAATCACATTACATTGACATTTCCAGGATGTCTACTCTATTATTAATAAATATCAAAGTTAAAGTTTGGATTTCCACAATGGTGCTAAAAACTCTGTTTTGTAGTCTATATCAAGTGTGACGTCACACACAAGTAAACAAACAAGCACTGATTAAATAATCTCCCAATTTTATTTCGTGTAATCTACAAAAGATATACATAATTTAGTTATAAAGTGAAATATGTTTTTTACTCCATTATCTGATAGGATGATCATAACTTATAGTATATTTTTTATGTAGTCAAATAGCCTATTCTACTACTTAATAGTCCCAAATAGTGTCGCTCTAGTGCTACTGCTGGTTATATGTTCCGGCCTCCGGGACATACAGTACATTGTACAGAAAATAATATATGTTGTGCCCTGAGTGGGAATTAACCCCACAATCTCTAAATACATACTGCTACAAACTCTAATTATGTGTTAACATTTTTTTTTCAGGTTCTTCAATGTTACACAGATAATCCAAACAAATCCTTATTGTGTTCAGTGGTTGTGCGAGAATTTAATGACTGTGTTTGCAAAAGTAGAGTAGCAGCAATTACTGCTTCCTGAGTTACCCTAAAAGAGCCCTGCCTTACCTCTGTATATAATTATGTACTGTTACTGAAATACCATAAACAATGCTATACTATGTATAGATACATGGAAAGTCGTATGGTTACATTGTAGTTAAAATTAAAATATTTTTATTTATGGAATACAATAATAAATTGTTAAAGTAATTTAAGTTGTTTTAATTTAAACACAATTCTTCGGTGTCGTGATGGACCATCAAAATTTGCAAAGTACATACTATGTAAATGTGACTTGAGTCTTATCTGTTGGGAAAGTTCATGAATGTATGTAAATAATATAACAGTAATATTCATACTTAATCTATACTAATATTTTAAAGAGGGAAACATTTGATGGTTTGTTCTGGATAAACTCTAAACCAATTTTAAAAATTCTTTCACCATTAAAAAGCTTTATATAAAGAGTATCATGGGTTATATTTTATTTTTAATTCAAACATGGATTTTGAAAGGTTGTGACAAGCTATGTTCAAGTTCATAACGACTTGAATTCTTAAGTCTTATTGTAAGCGATCTTGTATTGTTATTCTGTGATGGGTGCTCATGTGTAGTCTTATAATATTTTGCTTAAACATTAATGAGATAACAAGTACCCAGATCTACGGTTCATATATTCAGTCAATCCACAACAATAAGTACTATTACAGTTTGAGTGTAATTCAGATTAAGATAATTTATGTTAAGATTGATCCACATGCATTAAGGTTTTCATCCGATTAATTTAATTAAAAAAAAGTGTAACTGTTCTCTTTTAATTTTTTTTTAAACTAGGTTTTCTCAGGAAAGAGATGGAGATATGCAATAACTTTCACAGAGTCCTTCCTATAACTGTGATTACTTTAATGTATATTCCATCTCTCATTTTCCCAATAGATTGCACGAGTAATAGAACTTAATTTTGGAACAGCCCCTTAAATTATCTGAATACTTTGTTCATATTTGTGGTTTCCATGGAAACATTAATAACAGCAGTACAAATAACCTAGAAATCTGTGTCAACTACACTTTACTCCACGTTTTGATTAATTGTAATGCTTAATAATGGCAGACAACAAGCATATAAAACAAAGACAAATTCCTCTGTATCCTGGTTTTCCTGAATTGGCAAGATCTGATGTCAGCATACACCCAACATACTCAAAATTAAATTTAGCATAGTAAGTACATAACCCTATATTATTGTTGTAGTTATTAGTATCATGTCCTATATTTATGGTATGAATTCAGGTAGCTTTATGAAAAAGTTATGTGACATTATTTGTCACATTCCGAGCTGTCATTTAAATTAACTGTACAATAATTTAAGTTTCTCTCTAATACATAAATACCTAATAATAATATTATATTCACAATTTATTATTTTATGGTCAATATATAAAAAAATACTAGATTTCCAAATAAAACCCTATGTTGGCAGATTTTGCTTTCTTTACTAACTAGTTTCATTAAAAATAATATATTTAATTTTCAGTCGTGTAGTATGCAGACACAGATACCACTGGGCTAAAACGGCGCAGAGAAAACAATTCATGAAAGAACTTTACAATTTTGAGAGGCTTCAATCCAATGCATTGGATGGGGTCAGAGTGCACAGAGAGTTTTCAGAGGGGATCCTTTCTCACAAAATTCCTGCCCCTGGTTACATGGACAAGCTTACCGCTGACCCTTTGACTCCTTCAGAAAGAATGAGACTAGAAGAAATTATCAGTGGTAAAGTCAGTTTTGGAACAAAATAAAAAAAATACATTTAAAAATATTTTAAGTTATTTATAAATAAGCTAATCATCCTGATTGTTTTTTGTTTTTTTCTTATATTTTTTACTTTTTTCTACATTATTCTGCAGGTAATTGGCTTCTTTCTTTGCTTGGGCTATTTCTGCTCGTAACCTTTGTTTCATGGCAGCTTTCTCATAAGCAAGCCTTTCACTTAAATGTATCCATTTAAAGCGTGGAATGTACTTCAGATTCCATATCATATCATAGTAACGTGACTTCTTTCTAGTACCAATTTTTTTATTATTCATGTTTGCTGCTACCTCTTTTGCAACCCTTTTCTTCTGAAACTCAACCCAACCTTCTGTAAATTGATTTGCTATATATTTACGTCTTTTTTCTCCTGGCTCTGAAATAAAAGTTTACTATAAAATAAAAATGCTTTGTTACAGTTATATCACAATAGCAACATTTGAATAGGGTACAGCTTTAAGGTAGGGCACCACCGGTCTCAGCTGCTTGCACTCTGCAATAATAGTAGTAATATGTGATAAATCATTTGAAATTATTGTATAAATAACCTCAAATACTCACTTCCACCTGGTTGTAAATAAATACGCCCAACATCACCAAATTGATTAAAAGTTTCTCTAATTTTAGCAACATTCATATATGGTGGTATTGTTGACAAATATATTATACCACGCTTTCTTGTTTTCTTTAGTTGAAACTTTCGTTTCGACTCATTTTCCGAGTTAACTGTATCACAATCTGAACCGTTTTCTGGTACTCTGTCAACTTCCATAACGCAATATATCTAGAAGTTATAATTTGTACGTAATTATATTTGGAGGCGACTTTTATTAAAAATAACTAACATAACCTATTAAACTACGAAGTACGTAGTTTTTTTTTGTCACGTGGAAGGCAAAGATCTTTCGACCACACAGCCACGAAGTACTTTTATAAGTACGTAAACGATAGAAATAAAAAGTAGTAATACGTGATACGGGGGAGACAACTTGACACATCGCGTAGTGCGGTAATAAAGATAAGCGATTCGATCACTATTCCTATACAATTAATCGATACTGATTTACAGCTGGGAAAAGTTTATTTATTAAGAAAATATAATTTTTTTTAATCATTATATTATTTTGTATTTTTTAAGTTCGAGATTATTTTCTTGTTTAACCGCAATAATTAAGGTTTTGCGATATTCATCTCAATATAAAACAAAAATTTCCTATTTCCTTAAATAAGAATATCGAATTTCTATTTCTTTCATTTAATATAATTCAGCGAAAATAAGTTTGTTTTTTTTTTGAAAGATTTCCTATTGATATTATCATTAAATTGGACAAGATTAAAAGAACCCCAGTTTGAAATTGTTTCCAGGTTATGGTCTAATTCATTTACCAAAGAACTCCTGTACTCCTCTGTTTCGACGGGAATGGGGGGCTGACGCGTCATTTATTGACCGTGGATTGTGCTATCGTCTACATAGCAATGTATGTCACCGAGAGATAACAAATCATCAAGAACATATTAGGGGATGGCATAGATCCTTGAGGTACCCCTGCGTTAATAGTTTCGCGAGCCGCGGTCATACCATCAACGAGGACTCGTATAGCCCGGTTTGATAAAAAACTTGAATGCCTAAAAATATTGTAATATTGATAAAAATATCACCCAGTACAATTCAATGTTTAATAAACAATAAACGGTAATTAAAAATATAACATCTATTCGTTTCATTTTTCGATATTTTTGAATTTGTGCATGTTATATGGTTTTATTTAAATCGTTATTGTAAATTCATCTGTTTTGTAACCGCATCAATTAGCCGGCATAATGGGAGCGATTAATGATATTAAACAACAATGTATTGATCCACCCCATTCATGGACTTTGTAGGTCTGCTTACCACCAGATTCAGAGTCCATAATTTGCTCTAAAAATATTAGTCATCTTCATTTATGGACTCAGTTGATCTGCTTACCAACAAGTAGGCAGAGAGTCACATGACCTGCTCTTATAATATCAATCATCGCATTTATGGCACCTGTTGACCTGCTTACGAACAGGTGGGTACAGAGTCACATGACCTGCTCTTATAATATCAGTCGTCTCCACTCATGGACTATGTAGGTGGTCTGCTATCGCCGCTTCGTTATAATAGCGTGCCATGTGACTCTACCTACATTTTAGTAAGCAGGTCTACAGACTCCATGAATGAGGACGACTAAGTAATAAGTTATAAGAGCATGTCATGTGACTCTGTACCTACCTGGTGGTAAGCATACATTCATAGTCCATGAATGGGCTTCCACTATGCCGACTATATGATGCGGTTATGAAATAAGCGATGCGAAGACGAATTTTTATTACGAGTCTATTTTAAAATTCTGGGGCCCTACCGGTAAGCCACATGAAATACCGATCGCCACGTTGATCGATCGAAAGCGAAAATAAAATGTATGTAATTTGACGTTTCTCGGCGATCGAGTTCTACCTATAGACAATATTTCCAATACAATTTAATCCATCGACGCGTCGATCGGTTTGTCGATGTGGCTTCCTGGTAAAAGCCCCTTGTACCTTTTTATTAAAAAAAACATCCGCCTGTTTTGTAACCGCACCCTGAAAGGAAACTAGGACCTTGGCAAGAAATCGTTGTAAAAACCGGTAAACCGACTGGTTTCGCGCGCCTGTAAATATTAGAAATTAAAAACAAAATATAAAACATGTGTACCAACATAACAAACATTTGTATATCCTTCCTTCTTCTCCCTCTAACACATCATCCTTCCATACCTACGTCCTACTCACTATGGACGACCGGAAGGTAGTTGAAAAGATGATTGCGCAATAACTCGCACCGCACCGCCGCTCTTATAAATAAATTAATATAAAAGGATTTACGAACAATCAAACTATTTAAAATGAATTTTCTGTGTTTTTGTGAAGTTCTGTGTGTCAAAAATAATTGTTTAGCCCTTGGAAGGGGCTGGACATAGCCCTATTGGATTGCCCTTGCGCTCCTCGTGCGAGGGCCCTAAAATTACCATCTCTGAAAGCTGTCACAGCAGTGAGTACCTTTCCCTAATTTTCCTTCTCTTAATTTCATTGTATTCCATCTATACTGCAAATTGTTTGTTACCTACGTACACATTTAGGTCACCGTTCTGCCCCCCTAGCCAAGAGCATCGGCGCTTTATGCGCCCAAGCGTCGCAGAACGGACAGTGATCGAAATAAATCGGTAGCCATGAACAATTTTTGACGTTAACTTTCATTCTGTCGAACGAGGGAGGGCGACCGCTCGGCTCGATTATTTACGTTCCGATATTATATTCAAAACCCGCGAGTAATCTTGAGTATGATGTTTTATAACACATAATAATTATATTACGAATGAATTGAGAATATAAATTAAAAGCAATATACATTTTTTATCATATTAATGGTGTAAAAATTATTGTACAGTTTTTACAGATTTGTATATTAATGTTATAATTAACTTACATGCCTAATCGGAACGATATTCGTTATTTTAGTGACAAAGAGAGAGAGATAATAATAAATAAATCCTATTGGTGTAACTATGTGATATCTCGTTTTATTTTACAGGCCAATGCTCTTTACATTTGATTACAAACAAACCAAGGAACTTAATACTCTCTACGAACAAACCTAATAGAAAATAGAAACATTGCAGAAAAACTCTTCGGCATTATTAATATGGCACTTTTAAGTTGTAAATATAAACTGAAGAATTCTAAATATAAATTCGAGGCATCCGGGGCGGCCCACGACCAATTTATTTTTAACAATTCTCTGATCAAGGAAGAAATATTGCAGTTATATCGTTCTCGGATTGGAAACTTACTTTTTAAATAGGTAAGAATCAAAATAAATAAGTGCTTCTAAGGTTATATATTTAATAATTGATTATACACGTTGTTAAAACATTTATATGCCGAATAGGCGAAACAAAACGTACCTTTGTGTTTACAACACCCATCTATTTACCTTTGTTTCTCATACAAATAAATAAATATTATTTCAGGTGATTTCGGATATGCCTTGGAACCATGATTGATTACCCCTGTCATGGATTCCGTACGTATATATTAATACCTCAGCGGACCAATACACTGCCAAGTCAGGATAAGTGAAGCAGGCAAATGGTTATCTCAGGGGGTCATTAAAATACCTTGGAATAGACAGAGTTCTGCACTATGAATCTGAAGAGTCTTCCCAAATTGTAATGGCTTGTGCAGCGTAATAACCAATATGATGTTACACTATAGGTGAGTTAAGAAAAATAAATTACAAATTGTCCACTTACTTTAAAAAAAATTAAATTAATAGTATTTGGTTGAGTAGAGAGGGTAGTGAACACAGTGCAGGTGAGAGTTTAAAAGGCCTTTAAACCTACCTCACGGTCTCAAGTCCGGGAACGCTGCAGTTCATTCCCCTGCCTTTCAACCATGAGATGGACCCGGCACCCGCATGGTGAATCCATGGTTTGCTAAGAACATTGTCTCAAATTCACTCTCCTACTATATTTAGAAGCGTGGAGTCAACTGACACAGATAGTAAAACCTGTCTCCAACCCAGTTATGTTGCAATTGTGATTTTTGTTATTTAAAAAAAAATGTCTTTTTATTTTTTTATTAAACTAAGTACAATTTTGTATTTTTTTTATTTCAGGTATTTATACTTTGCAGAGTTTCAAGGACAGCTACCCCCTTCCCCATCAAGAGAGGTCACAAACTATGGTGCTTAAAGTTTTAGAGTGGCCCAAGCCAAACAAAATTATTAAATAAATATTTACTTCTAATTTGTTTATGTTTTATTGTGAATATTATCCAATTTTAAGAAATCAATATTCTGGGAAATATTTAATTAAATATACATTAACAGAATCAATATAGGTGGCACAGTCATATAGGTGGACAAGTTTAAAGGTGTCTAGGTCTGTCGGGTGGACCCATTTAAACATAAGAGTATTGAATAAGAAATGCTGGTATCATTATTAACATTTCTTATTACTTGTATCATTTAAATGGGTCAGATTAATGAAGATTAATATTTTTATTATGAATTTTAATTAATAACAGTCTTAATGATAAAAATATAATAAAGTCCTTGAAGAACACTTTAGTTAAAATAAGTTTTGTTTCTTTTTTACTTATTTATTTTTGTTTGGTAAAAAAAGAGACATAACCTACTATATACAAGTGTGTTCTTCAAGGACTCAAAAAGTTTTTTTATGAATACCAGTGTGTTTAATATTAAGATATGTTTACCATTATGGTAAGTATATCTACAAATGATAAGCTTATCATTATGTAATTCCCTAATAGAATTCATATAAAATAATGAAACGTTACTCTAGATACTATCCTAACTATTTATAGTGCTTGCATGGGAATTAAAATTCCTACAAATAAAAGAGCTTGTATAAACAATATAGGTCTAATAGTACATACTACACATACCCTACTTTATATAATACCATTTATATAATAGTACTAAGTAGTTTTTACTTAACAATATTATACATATATATTACAGCGTTAAGTGAATATTTGTGTGGATGTGTGTGCATGTATGGGTCATATAGTGTATATAATAAAATACCTAATATTGTAAATATCTAATGTGGCTGAGTATAAATTGTTATTATTGTTGTATTATTATAACTAAGGCTAGGATTTTTTTTTTTAAATAATAATATACAGGTATAAAAGGATTCTTTTAAATTTAAAACTCAAGGTGAAAAGTCACTCTGTACAACCACAAAGACCATCATCAGTCCCTGAAATACCAAAAGTTGTAACTTTATTAGTAATGGTCAAGGAAAATCATATTCTTATATACAATTATATTATTAAAGAAGAATATAGCAATATATATTAAACCATAAGTTTTTGCGGCTTGTGAAACATTCTAGGTCTTCACAAAGGCTCTAAAAAATCCTTTGTTAAGCCTTTGGTATCCCCTATTTCTTTGAAAATGTGAACTTTTCATTAAAAATAAAGAAATAAATAAAAATAAACTTTATTTGTTGATATTTTACAAGAATTTATACATGTTTTCTTAACTTTTTGCCTAATATTGGTTTGTTTGATTTAATGTTGTAACACTTCTATCCAATATTATCAATCAAGATCAGATATTTGTTCAGGTTATCCTCGGACATAGGCCTTCAGCAAATACCATTGGCAGCGGTCTCCAAATACTCGGCATTGGGATGTCTTGATTTTTTTATACTTCTTTCAGAGACCTGAGAACATACATACTATTCTATGTATTTCTTTCTCCATTTAAAGTTTTGGAGCAATTGTTTGACCTAAATAAAAGTACCTATTCAATTTCTTGATATTTTACTTTCAGGGTTTGTTTATGTCTGTTTGTCATAGCTTTGGTTTTCACATATGGTTCTTTTAAGCCCCGCTTTTCCACTTCTCTTGCTAGTTGTTTGCATAATAACTGGAACTAGGTCATCAGCCAATCTCAGTTGAGATATTTTACTTCCATTTATGTTAAGCTCATAGCTATTCCAAATAATTCCAATCAATGTAATTGACGAAAAATTTCCTCCAATACAGCCGAGCAGAGTTTGAGGGATAATAGGTTTCCTTGTCGGACTCCTTTTATTCGTAATTCTTCTCCAATTTTTCCTAGTCGTACTTTTGCTGTAGGTATAGTTTCAAAACTGTTATATTACTCCTTAGTCCTTATGATTTTTGAATATTTATTTTGATCACACTCTGTGTTTTGAGATGCTTTGTAAGTATGAAATAGAGAGAAGTTTTTGTTGCTCTAATCTATATTTGGCGTCGATGAAGACGCCACTCGTTATTTGCACTTACTAATAAATTTTATTTATGCATTTTAATTTACACAACGCAATAAAAAACTTCTAAAACAACAAAAAAGAATACTTTAAGTTAATTTAAATTAAAACAATGGCGTCGTTTTGATAGAATATAGCTGGAAAGGGAGACCCCGACCACCCGCCCGTAAACAGTCGAATTTAGCGTCTAGCATTCGCAAAAAACGAACAAAAATGTGTTCTTGGCTGGCAATTCCCTCCGAGTATGTAGCGGTTTCTGTCAAAATGTATGGGGAAATTGGCCTCTCGCGAGCGCTTTAACGAAAACGAATGCTCAACGCTCACCGTCCGTGTTTTGGCTGGCAATTTGTTCTGTCAACGCATTTAACGAACGTGACGTCATCACCAAATGTCATCTTCATACAAAACTTTCGTGCGCGCTTTTAGCGCTCATGCTCTTGGCTAGGGGGGCTGGACACCCAGCATCAGACTAAATCCGAACGACTAATACACAGACTAAAACCGAATCATGATTAGTCCCTGTAGTTTTTACATCTGTATGGCCGATGGAAACGAGACCGACTGGTCGGCATAGGGAAGTTTTAAAAGCCTTCCTCCCACCTAAAATAATATTTACTAACATTTAATAAAATATAATATACTACACACATATTAAATTTAAAAAATCATCGATATCAATATTTTATTATGTTTCCGCCCTTGAATTATTATGCCCCCATGAATTATTTAAATATTGTGCAGAGACAGTTCTAGAATAGTCAAACAGACTTTGGTAATGTAAACTATATTATGCCTTATGCCGACTGAATAAAACAATTAATCGGATATTGATTAAATCACGCCACCTATCACGTCTAATAGCTGAACCTTTTTAGCAGAGTTTCTAGACAGTTTATTTCTACTAGCCGCTAGATGTCATGATTTTTTTATATATTAATTTAAATCTAATTACATAGACATAGGGTTTAAAATTACTGTGTATTTTTGTAAACATTTACCGTCACACAATTCGCGTGCGATGTGCGTTATTTTTTCTTATCAGTATTACACAGTGTGGTTATCATATTCAAAGGAGGCAGAGAAAAACGTACGCAAATTTAAATATAAAAAATATATATAAGTAAATAAATAATTTCAGATATTTTTATAATTAAATATTCGATTATTCAAATGATTGCCAATTACAATGAAAGTTTTTTAACTTATTACGCTCATCACTAGTTGCACTGCAGGGGCCTTATTCCGAGCTTGCAACCGCTAATCAAGACAAGACGATTCGCAATCTATAAGTATGGAAATATGAGTTCTATTCCAATGGTTATATAGTATTTATTAGGTTGGCTATAATAATGCCGCCATCTTGAAATACACGAAATCTTCGCAAGATTGAACATCTTATGAGCATTGGATTTCAACTTTATAATTAACACAATAGAACTTATATTTCAATACCCGGACTTCACGCAAAATGCGCGACGGTGAACGTGTCAAAACTCGGAATAAAGCCCCAGAGCCGTGTTCGGAAACGTAACATTTTAACACTGGGTAGTGTTACAGAGTGCGATAAAAATATTGAAAAATGCTTAGAGAAGAAGAGATGCATATAGTGTAGTGACATTACCCAGTGTTAAAGTGTTAGTTTCCGAACACGGCCCTGGGCCGAAGGAACTTTATTTAACACTTGCTTTCGTCAGTAGAATCGATTTCGTCTTGTCTATGGTCAGAACTTGTATGAATAATATACGCTGGTGTGCGTTTATCCTATACTTGTGTTCTATACGTGTTTACCTCGTCCCGCACTAAAAGTGGCAGAAATAAATGCTAGGGAAATAGGACGTTTACTCCGTTCATTGTTATTTCGTCTGAGGATCGAAAGCACACGATCCGACGATTTTTGGATCGGATCTTGACCATACGATTTTTTGACGGATCGGTACAAAACTTTAAAGATCGGATCGTTCGGAACGTATGATTGAGGAGTTTTCTTTTTTCCGGTTCCAAAATATTACTACTAGATGGCAGCAGGGGCTTTATTCCGAGTTTTGACACGTTCACCGTCGCGCATTTTGCGTAAAGTACGGGTATTGAAATGTAAGTTCTATCCTGTTAATTATAAAATTGAAATTCCAATGCTCCACACATGTTCAAACTTGCGAAGAATTCGTGTAATTCAAGATAGCGGCATTATAATAGCCAACCTAATACATACTATATTCCAATTGGAATAGAGCTTATATTTCCATATTTATAGTTTGCGCAACGTCTTGTCGTGATTAGCGGTTGCAAACTCGGAATAAGGCCCCAGGAGAGATATCCACAAAAACTGTAAAAAAGACTGTTTCTATACTTGAGTGGTCTATATTTCTAAATTTCTATAATAGACAACTTATATATAGACTCTAAATTCTCTATAAATTAAAACTAAATTATGGTATTGCAAGACGTGTTATATTTTTACCATATACTTATTGTCACTTTCATATGTATCTACATACTCTTTATTCTTGCTCTCTATAATCTTTAGTATATACCCTGTCAAGAAAAACTTCGTAAAAAAGACTATGGTACATTAGAAATTCAAATTTAATTACTAATATGATGATATTTAAAAAAAAATTTTGCTTATGTTGGTGCCGTACGGCAAAGTGCTCACGATATTAGTGTATATGTTAAACAAAGTTAAGTAAATTTTATACATTATTCGTATAAAGATATTTGTTTTCCCATTTACCCTAAATTTTGGGTGTATTTTATATATTACCGCTATCTATTTTGACAGTTTTTGTAGATTGCGACTAAACGCCATCTGTTGCGTTAAAAAATAACTACTGGAAAACTCCTCGTTGAAACGCAGTTTATTTACTACGAGTTTTTTTGTTTACGTTAATTTCCTAACTATTTAATTGTTCAGTGTTCCTAACTTGTCGGCTATTTTTGCGGGTACCTACAAAGTACCTACATAACATTTTGTAGGTCTGTCTCTGAGTGTCTCGAGACATACGGAAGATTTTTTTTTATAAAACTGCATAATGAAAAATGGTCCCTTCTGTAAAAATCCGGTGTATGGAGTTAGTTTACAAAGATACCAGATGGCGGGAAATGTAAATTATGTTTGGCCGTTGTAAAAACAAAAGGACATACTCAACACATTTACAACGTCATCATCCCATTACACATACACATACTTTTTTAATATAATAATAATAAATAAAGATTTATTAGGTTGGGGAACCTAAAGTGGGAACTCTGTTCAACGTAATTAATAAATAAAGATTTATTATTATTATATTAAAAAAGTAACTTGTAATGGTAGAATATTGTAATGGGATGATGACGTTGCAAATGTGTTGCCGGATTCCCACAACACAGGGCGTGTTCGGAAACTAACACTTTAACACTGGGTAATGTCACTACACTATATGCATCTCTTCTTCTCTAAGCATTTTTCAATATTTTTGTCGCACTCTGTTACACCACCCATTGTTAAAGTGTTACGTTTCCGAACACGCCCCAGGGGTGTGTTGTGGGAATCCGGCTTTTATATTTAACAGTAAAATGGGGGGGGGGGGGGATATGGGAGTTAAACCCCCCCCCCCTCGATGTTTGGAAATAGATAAATTTGTATGGGGTAGTAGTATAGACCATGGTGTTTTTTTATTATTGCCCAAAAATCGTGAGTATTGCGGTGTATACAAATCCTGAAGCTGTATACACATATTAGGTTATTTTATGTTGATGATTTTTTTTGCTGCTTATTCAAAAATTTAAAATTTACGAGGCTTAACACCCCTCGATATCAAATCCTGGCTACGCTTATCACTTACAACAGTATCCTTAACATTAAAAAGAAAAGTACTTCTAGTTACGTGTTTGTAAATGTGTGAGAGTGAATTGTGAATGTGCGTAAATGTGTATGTTTTGCGTGTGAATAAATAGGCATGTAAAAAAATATTTTTTAGTGGAAAAAAACCCCATTTAAAAAAAAAATCCCACCTAATGAAAAAACGGGGAAAAGTCCCACTTTTTCAAAAATTCTTATTGTTTTCGTTTTCTTATAAAATGGTTTTTTTCCCCACTAAAATATAATTTTTTCGTCAAGTGGGAATTTTGTTTTACTTTTTTGAAAAAAGTGGGACTTATCCCCGCTTTTTCATTAGGTGGGATGTTTTCCCACTTTTCAGAAAATGGGATTTTTTTCCCACTGAAAAATCATTTTTTCGTCAAGTGGGACTTTTTCCTACTTTTAAAAAAAGACGACTGAAGACGCCATGTACGGCGAAATATATTGTAACTAAATAAAATAGTGTTTTATTTTTAAAAAAAGGGGGACTTAAAAAAATTTCCCACTAAAAAATCAGTTTTTTGTCAAGTAGGACTTTTTTAAAAGTAGAAATTTTCAATTTCTACATTTCTAAGTAGGAATTTTTTAACTTTTTCTAAAGTTGCTAATTTTGCCCTACTTTATTTATAGGGTGGACAATTTTCCCCTCTTTTTCATTAAGTGGGAATTTTTCCCGATTATCATCTTAAATTTTCCCACTTATGATGACGATTTTCTCTAATATTTTTTTTCCCATATTTATAACTTTTACAAAATGACACTTTTCCACAGTACCCATATTACTATAACCCACTAAAAGAGAGAATTTCCCCCTCCCCCCCCCTTTTTATTAATGACAACTTTCCTCAATATCCATGTTCCTATAACACTTTCACATTATAAAAATATTGCCTACTTTTCCAAAATAATCAAAGAATTTCACGCAAGATTTCTATGTCACCACCTAAGAAGGCCGAACGTGATAAAAACCCGCCATAATAGTGTTTAACGATGTGATAAACTTTAAGTCTTGGGCACCTATGCTGAGAAGAGTGAATGAAAACAAGACTGCGATTTTGAAGTCTTGTCTTAGGGACCCGTGCTAGCAAAAGTCACGTCACGCCGTTTTGACGTAACCTCGCGACTACGTGTCGCGTCTTGGGTTGGCCGTGCTAAGGCTGCAGTTTAAAAAACTCCTACTTGATTAAGAATGTTTTGGATGCATTTTCAAGGTTTAAATCGTCTGTGCAATGAAATAAAAATATATAAAAAAAACTTTACGCAAAAACTGATTTGTCTATGGTGCTTGCGACAACGCGAACGCACGAAGTTTCGTGACTTGTAATACGAATCGACGTCATCGCAACTCACGGAAAAATTGTAACACGCGATCTTGGGCTTTATTCCGAGTTTGCAACCGCTAAAGACGACAAGACGTTGCGTAAACTATAAATATTGAAATATAAGTTCTATCCTATTAAATATAGAGTTGAAATTCCAATGCCCATAAGATGTTCAAACTTGCGAAGAAAACGTGTATTTCAAGATGGCGGCATTATTATAGCCAACCTAATACAGACTATATATCCATTGAAATAGAACTTATATTTCAATATTTATAGTTTACTCAACGTCTTGTCGTGTTTAACGTTTGAAAACTCGGAATAAGGCCCCAGGTCTTCTTTAACGTTTGCAAACTCGGAATAAGGTCCCTGGTCACACTGGCTAGTAGACATGCGCGAAACAGTACATCTAAATGTAATGTGATATCATATCACAGTACGGAAAAAGAGATATCTCATTGTGATATTACTATTACCCGAAACATCACTCGTGATGTTTGCATTACTTCAAGCCATGTTGCGTATCTATCACGTTATATTACAATGTTATATTTAATACCACGGAATAGAAAAAACAAGTGGAAATGCTATAAAGCAACAAATGTATTAGAACCGGTGTCGCCAAAATCATATATCTATAAGTATAGAATCTATAACCACTTCGTCCTGATTGGTTGCAAATATACACAGCAATTTTAAACACTATTCTCCAAATAATTAGATTTAAATTCATATAAAAAAATAATCATGCCATCTATCATAAAGTAGTAAGAACCTCCTATAAAAGGTTCTGCTATTCCTACACAGATGGCGTGATTACTACAACATTCGAATAAATGTTTTGTTCAGTCGACATAAGGCATATTATCTCTTACTAGCGGCCCGTCCCGGCTTCGCACAGGTTTGTATAACTTTAACTATATGCTCAGCGCACGCCACGGAAGGCCTCAGAAACGATACTTTTCCCCCGTTTTTAAAACATTTTTGGTTGCTGCTCCACAACTATAGGACCTAGCATGATATTATATAGCCTATGTTACTTCTGAATAATGCAGCTTTCTAATGGTGAAAAAATTATTGCAATCGGTCCAGTAGTTTTTGAGTTTATTCACTACAAACATACAAAAATACAAATCTTTCCTCTTTATTATATTAGTATAGATTAGTATAGATATAAAAAAAGTATTTTAGTTTATTCTAGAACTTTCCTTGCATAAAAATATAATAATTCAAAGGCGGCGACATAATAAAATATTTAAAGTATCGATATCGATGCTTTTTTTAAATATAAATGTGCTCTATATATTTAAACGCAGATGGAAGGGAAAACTTTTTAGAAAACATAGCTATAAAACTTTTAGAATATATAAAGGCTTGAAAAACTGATTTTTGAGATAAGTTTATTTTTTTAAGTTGAGTTGGGTGACGTTGTCGTGACGTGAGCACGAAATAAAACTTTGAGACGCAATCTTAATATAACTAGTATTTTTGTAATAAAAATAAAGAAATTAGGCAAAATGAAGAAATTATTTTTGCCTGGAATATTACATTATTTTATAAAAATATTTTTTATCGTTATTAAAAAAAATGAGTTTTTAGTCGCAATGGTACAGACCCCAATTTTTAATTTAATATCATAAACACTTCCAATACCTCTATATATGTAGTAATAAAAAAAAAACACGGTAACTTGATTAAAAAGCTTAACGATTTTCAAAGTTGGAAATGCTGTTAGTTTTGTATATTTATATCCTTTTTTTATATTAAAATATCATAGTAGACTAGTGGTTGCGTCTTTGGCGTTGTATCCGGAGGTCGTGGGTTCGATTCCCACCCATGACAAAAAAATATTAGTAGGTACTTATAGGGAGTTTATCGTTATAAAGAGTTTACACGTACATTTTATTATTCTAAGCCCACACTATTAAAAAAAATGTATGCGATACAATTTGAATAAATATTTAAAAAAAATATGTAAATATCCTGTTCCTTCTTTTCTTTAAATAAATAAGTTATATCGATAAGCACCCACTACAACACTAACCGAGTAGCAAAGAACTTTTGAAATCCAAATTTCAATCTAAATTATTCTTTATTACAATTTACAACATAAGGTTGATTTTAACTTCATTTAAACTACAATTATTAGTAAACTAAAATAAGCTAAGGTTTTTAAAGAATACTGACAAAATCGTACTTACGGATGATACGAAACACCTCCATTACGAAGATTTTTTCTCCTACTATCGTTTTTGCACTCCAGAATGCAACAATACGGCATATTTACAATAATTATGCGGAAAAATCAGGAACGACGCGAGACAACCAACTCGAAGCGATGTTAGACACGACTGATAACGATTGGGATCAAATAAGCGTAGCTACGCTTAATTGTGCCACACTAAACACGCCTACTTTGCACTTCCACTTGTTTTTTCTATTCCGTGTTTAATACTATTAATTTAAATAGAATAAAATATAAATTTAAATAAAATATAAATTTAAATAAAATATAAATTTAAATAAAATATAAATTTAAATAAAATATAAATTTAAATAAAATATAAATTTAAATAAAATATAAATTTAAATAAAATATAAATTTAAATAAAATATAAATTTAAATAAAATCAAAAATTAATTTAAATAAAATAAAATATTAATTTAAATAAAATTAAAAATTAATTTAAATCAAATAAAATATTAATTTAAATAAAATTAAAAATTAATTTAAATCAAATAAAATATTAATTTAAATAAAATTAAAAATTAATTTAAATAAAATAAAATATTAATTTAAATAAAATATTAATTTAATACGGTATACGTGGTGGCCGAGTTGGTTAGACCTTGGACTTAAAAACACTTAGTTCCCTGGTTCGAATCCCGATGTGTACCAATGAGTTTTTAATTAAAAAAATTATGTACATTTGTTTGACAACACCACTATAGTGCCTCGGAGAGCACGTTAAGCTGTCGGTCCCGGTTTCACTATACCAACTTATGAAACTGTTTATAGATGGGTTATTGAGTCTATTCAAAACATCGCACGAGCTAGCCACTTGTTCGGTGCAGACTCATTCCATCGGTTACAACGAGGTGGAATTAAAAACCCCTCTGGGTACCCTGGGGCCGTCTAGGCGGTGATGATATATATATATATATATATATATATATATATATATATATATATATAATATTAATTTAAATAAAATAAAATAGTAATAATCAGAATTCTAAACAAAACATTTTTTTTTAGTATTAAAACGGTTATAAGTACATACTAGGTAATTTATAATATTATATTGAAAAAATTACATAGTTACTTTAGTTTACATAGGTAAAATATTTTATTAAAATAATAAAGTAAATGCACTATACAAATTCGTAGGACATATCTCGTCCCATATACTCATTGCATTACTTTACCATTACAGTATCTTATTCTATTGCATCACAGCTAGCATCACGCATTACAAGTAATGCAAACATTACAGTAATACAAACATTTACGCATTAGCGCGGATGCAATGCAAACATCACCCAGATGTTAGCATTGCATCCGCGCTGCGCAAACAAATGCGCTACCCGTAATCACTCGAGCGCGAGCAAGACACCAGATGTAATGGTGTGATGTTTAGCCGAACAGTTTAGACTCCGACGCGAACGCGACGAGCAATGAGACTAGTTATTTTTTCATCGAGTAAGACTGGGATGCTATTATCTTGCATCCCAGTCTTACTCGATAAAAAAATGTTTGGTGCTGTGATGTTACTGTAATGGGTAATATTGCATTACAGTACCGCGAAAATATCACGCGCATTACCTACACATGTCTACTGGCTAGTCCTTTCTCAATTATCCCCCTTTAACAAATAATAAATATTTCTTTTAATTACCCACCACTAGACATTGAAATAATTTCGCGTAATGCGAAGAGGCCATTATTAGGGAATATGCATGTAATGACAATTATTATTATTTTAATATATAATGTTCCTTTTATGTCTTTGAACATATTTACAGTAATCTATTTTATTTTGAATAGCAATTTTTTTTATAAATACGATTTTTAAAATCCATTTTTTTTGTGAGAAACGGAACGCATTTCTAAACGCTCCGACATTAGCAAACACTACATGTGACGTCATTCGTGCACAAACAAATGTCAACGTGTGTTCTGTAGTCTACAGTTTCTTGTTTTCTAGGGTATTTATTATCCTTTAATACGATAATTTGTGATAAACAAACCTTTTGACTAACTTTAGAGGTGCAATAACATTAAACTAATATGCTTTTTGAACACGAAAGACGTCACAGAATGGCGGCTAGTGATTACCGTTTTTTACTGCAGTAGTGGCAGATAAAGTTAGAAGCATTTTATTTTTGTGTTACTACCCTTTAAAAAATGTTTAATATTTGTTTTTAGGGTCTAATGTAGTTACTCTATCAAGTAATGAAATAATAAAAAAACATTCATATTCCCTATTTATCATAGAAAAAATATGGACTTCCGCCTGACGTTTGGAATTGAATCCACGCGTATTGGAAAAATATTACAATTTTAATAGAAATATCAATTATTTTTAATAGTTCTTATTCACAAATTATTCACAAGATATTTGGGTTAGAATATTTATAATAATTTTGCATAATGGACAATTTTCATCCTCCTCCTAAGCCGCCCGACATTTCATATAGTTTGCCACAATCACCATCTTTAGATTCACAGAATAATTTTGATTCTTCATTAGATAGATGTACATCTCCAGCAGCATTTATTACAGTTTCAAATAAAGATATTTATTTGAAAAATAAAGAGAATGAAATTATGAAAAATTCTGGTAATCATAGTAGAAATCATAAATGTAAAAAACGTAGGAAAAAAAGAAGTACTACTAGTTCGTCTAGATCGAGATCAGATTCATTTAATAGTATAATTTCAAATAATTTTAATAGTGATTGCTCTAGTAATTTGAATTTAAATAACGTTTCTAATGTTTCATCCCAAATACCGTTGGGACAAAATTTAGTAAATAATTTAGTATCCTCACCCCCTATTAATCAACAGTTACCACCGTCTTTATATTCTAATAATATATTATCTACAGTGAATACCGACTCAATTCAACAATCTTTTACTCAAGGTTTATTACATAGACAATTTTATAATAACAAAGACACCGGTCCTTTTGTGATTCATGTGCAAAAAATTGTAAATAATGATGATGATTCCACCAATAGCTCTGGTACAATATTAAAACCGGTAATGTTAGGGAAATTTTTAAAGGATAAATCTATTAATGGTATTATTACTGGATCTTTAAAACGAATTGGTAGAAATAGGGTAAAAATAATGTTTGATAATATCGAAAATGCCAATTCATTTATAAATAATGATATTTTATTAAGAAATTCGTTTAAAGCATTTATACCGTCATTTTGTGTATCACGCTTGGGAGTAATTAGAATAGACTCAGATATTGAAGAAGATGATATAATTAAAGATTTAACAATCCCTAATGGTAATGTTAGTGCAATAAAAGCAAGAAGATTAAAATACAAATCCATTTCTAATGGCAATACTATTTGGCTTCCATCTCAGACTGTTGTTATTACATTTGAAAGTAAAAAATAAAATATTAATTTAAATAAAATTAAAAATTAATTTAAATAAAATAAAATATTAATTTAAATAAAATATTAATTTAATACGGTATACGTGGTGGCCGAGTTGGTTAGACCTTGGACTTAAAAACACTTAGTTCCCTGGTTCGAATCCCGATGTGTACCAATGAGTTTTTAATTAAAAAAATTATGTACATTTGTTTGACAACACCACTATAGTGCCTCGGAGAGCACGTTAAGCTGTCGGTCCCGGTTTCACTATACCAACTTATGAAACTGTTTATAGATGGGTTATTGAGTCTATTCAAAACATCGCACGAGCTAGCCACTTGTTCGGTGCAGACTCATTCCATCGGTTACAACGAGGTGGAATTAAAAACCCCTCTGGGTACCCTGGGGCCGTCTAGGCGGTGATGATATATATATATATATATATATATATATATATATATATATATATATATATATATATATATATATAATATTAATTTAAATAAAATAAAATAGTAATAATCAGAATTCTAAACAAAACATTTTTTTTTAGTATTAAAACGGTTATAAGTACATACTAGGTAATTTATAATATTATATTGAAAAAATTACATAGTTACTTTAGTTTACATAGGTAAAATATTTTATTAAAATAATAAAGTAAATGCACTATACAAATTCGTAGGACATATCTCGTCCCATATACTCATTGCATTACTTTACCATTACAGTATCTTATTCTATTGCATCACAGCTAGCATCACGCATTACAAGTAATGCAAACATTACAGTAATACAAACATTTACGCATTAGCGCGGATGCAATGCAAACATCACCCAGATGTTAGCATTGCATCCGCGCTGCGCAAACAAATGCGCTACCCGTAATCACTCGAGCGCGAGCAAGACACCAGATGTAATGGTGTGATGTTTAGCCGAACAGTTTAGACTCCGACGCGAACGCGACGAGCAATGAGACTAGTTATTTTTTCATCGAGTAAGACTGGGATGCTATTATCTTGCATCCCAGTCTTACTCGATAAAAAAATGTTTGGTGCTGTGATGTTACTGTAATGGGTAATATTGCATTACAGTACCGCGAAAATATCACGCGCATTACCTACACATGTCTACTGGCTAGTCCTTTCTCAATTATCCCCCTTTAACAAATAATAAATATTTCTTTTAATTACCCACCACTAGACATTGAAATAATTTCGCGTAATGCGAAGAGGCCATTATTAGGGAATATGCATGTAATGACAATTATTATTATTTTAATATATAATGTTCCTTTTATGTCTTTGAACATATTTACAGTAATCTATTTTATTTTGAATAGCAATTTTTTTTATAAATACGATTTTTAAAATCCATTTTTTTTGTGAGAAACGGAACGCATTTCTAAACGCTCCGACATTAGCAAACACTACATGTGACGTCATTCGTGCACAAACAAATGTCAACGTGTGTTCTGTAGTCTACAGTTTCTTGTTTTCTAGGGTATTTATTATCCTTTAATACGATAATTTGTGATAAACAAACCTTTTGACTAACTTTAGAGGTGCAATAACATTAAACTAATATGCTTTTTGAACACGAAAGACGTCACAGAATGGCGGCTAGTGATTACCGTTTTTTACTGCAGTAGTGGCAGATAAAGTTAGAAGCATTTTATTTTTGTGTTACTACCCTTTAAAAAATGTTTAATATTTGTTTTTAGGGTCTAATGTAGTTACTCTATCAAGTAATGAAATAATAAAAAAACATTCATATTCCCTATTTATCATAGAAAAAATATGGACTTCCGCCTGACGTTTGGAATTGAATCCACGCGTATTGGAAAAATATTACAATTTTAATAGAAATATCAATTATTTTTAATAGTTCTTATTCACAAATTATTCACAAGATATTTGGGTTAGAATATTTATAATAATTTTGCATAATGGACAATTTTCATCCTCCTCCTAAGCCGCCCGACATTTCATATAGTTTGCCACAATCACCATCTTTAGATTCACAGAATAATTTTGATTCTTCATTAGATAGATGTACATCTCCAGCAGCATTTATTACAGTTTCAAATAAAGATATTTATTTGAAAAATAAAGAGAATGAAATTATGAAAAATTCTGGTAATCATAGTAGAAATCATAAATGTAAAAAACGTAGGAAAAAAAGAAGTACTACTAGTTCGTCTAGATCGAGATCAGATTCATTTAATAGTATAATTTCAAATAATTTTAATAGTGATTGCTCTAGTAATTTGAATTTAAATAACGTTTCTAATGTTTCATCCCAAATACCGTTGGGACAAAATTTAGTAAATAATTTAGTATCCTCACCCCCTATTAATCAACAGTTACCACCGTCTTTATATTCTAATAATATATTATCTACAGTGAATACCGACTCAATTCAACAATCTTTTACTCAAGGTTTATTACATAGACAATTTTATAATAACAAAGACACCGGTCCTTTTGTGATTCATGTGCAAAAAATTGTAAATAATGATGATGATTCCACCAATAGCTCTGGTACAATATTAAAACCGGTAATGTTAGGGAAATTTTTAAAGGATAAATCTATTAATGGTATTATTACTGGATCTTTAAAACGAATTGGTAGAAATAGGGTAAAAATAATGTTTGATAATATCGAAAATGCCAATTCATTTATAAATAATGATATTTTATTAAGAAATTCGTTTAAAGCATTTATACCGTCATTTTGTGTATCACGCTTGGGAGTAATTAGAATAGACTCAGATATTGAAGAAGATGATATAATTAAAGATTTAACAATCCCTAATGGTAATGTTAGTGCAATAAAAGCAAGAAGATTAAAATACAAATCCATTTCTAATGGCAATACTATTTGGCTTCCATCTCAGACTGTTGTTATTACATTTGAAGGGCAAAATTTGCCAGATTATGTGCATTTGTATTATACAAGTTTTAAGGTAGATATTTATAGATATCCAACAATTCAGTGTTTTAATTGTTGTCGTTTTGGTCACACTAAAAAAATTTGTCGTTCTAAACCGCGGTGTTTTAAGTGTGGACAGGATCACGCTAATGAATCATGTGATGTGAACGAGGTTAATGCAAAATGTATATCATGTAATGGTGATCATTTTGCTATAAACAATACATGTCCTGAATTTGTACGTCAAAAAAGTATTAAAATGTCTATGGCTCAAAATTCAATCTCTTATATGGAGGCTTGTCAACTTCACCCTCCCGTGGTAAAATCTTTTGCGGAAGTTGTTAAATCTGTTAAATCAAATTTTGTTTCATTTAATAATTTTTCTAATAATAATACTGATTTAAATTTGGCCCAAAATAATAATATTAGCTACAAAAAAACAGTATTTTTAAAACCAAAAGCCCATAAAAAATTAGACAAAGGTTATGATGTTTTAGCACATAAAAAAATTATTGATGACTTTGCTATACCTTCGCCCAATAATGGATGCGCTATTTTTAATAATCCCTCTATAAAAGAGGACGTATCTTTAAAAGATTTTTTACAAAGTTTATTATTATTAATTTCAAAATTTTCAACTTCTGGAGTTAATAGATCGTCCAACGTTGCTAAACTTAGATCTTCTACTATAAATAATGAATTGTCTTCAGTGGAACTGCAGGAGTGTAACGAAAGCGAAAACTGAAATAATTTATTTAATTAACAAGTATTCTCCTAATATTTTTTCTATTTCTGAGTCCTGGCTTAAACCAGGACAAAATTTTAATTTATATGATTATAATTGTATACGTGATGACCGTTTAGATGGTTATGGTGGCGCAATGATTATGATTCGTCGTAATATTGGTCATCATATTATTAATTTTGTTCGTCATGATGATTATCAAATTGTTGGAATTAAATGTAAAGAAGTGACTTATATATCTATATATATAGCAAAACCTTCCGTTTCAGTGTTTAATTCTATTCATAGCTTACTTAAACAAATTCAAAAACCATTTTTAATAATGGGTGATTTTAATTGTCACAATAACATTTGGGGATGTGATATAAATGATAGTATAAGTAATAATTTACTTGAAATTATTGATGATTTATCATTATGTATTTTAAATAATGGTAAATCAACTCGAGTTACTAAACCCCACGAAAATAAAAGTGCTGTGGATTTAACACTGTGTTCTGCCAGTTTAATCCATAAGACATCTTGGTCTGTGTTAGATAGCTCATTTGGTAGCGATCATTTTCCTATTTTTATAAATTTTTCAACAAATCTTAAATTTGAGAGAACTATTCCTTTGTTTAAATATAATTTAAATGGAATAAGTCCAGATATTTGGTCTAATTATAACAAAAAATTAAAATTTGAAACTGAAAAATTACCTGATATAACGTTACATAATATTGAAGTTTGTGCTAATTTATTTACCGATGCTATAATTCTTTCGGCTGATGAGACATTTCCGATTAAAAAGGTTTCTAATAAAATACCATCCCCGGCGTGGTGGGATAAAGAGTGTTCTAATATCATTAAGTTAAGAAAAGAAGCAGAAAAAATATATAATAATAGTATGACCATAGAAAATTATATTTCATATAAAAAGTGTTTTGCTAAATGCCGTATTTTTTTACGAGAAAAAAAGAAAAATGGTTGGAAAACATTTTGTGAATCTATTTCACCAAATCTTCCAGCGTCGTTAGTTTGGAAAAAAATTCGTAACTTTAAAAACTCTTTTGACAATAAATCAATATCAAATTTTCCATCTGTACATATTTTAGAAAAGTTTACTGATGTCATCGCTTCTCCGTTTGTTCCTAATCAAA
This sequence comes from Monopis laevigella, assembly GCA_947458855.1. Classification (NCBI taxonomy): domain Eukaryota; kingdom Metazoa; phylum Arthropoda; class Insecta; order Lepidoptera; family Tineidae; genus Monopis; species Monopis laevigella. The sequence goes on along the minus strand of OX381577.1, from coordinate 12,423,036 downwards.
ATGATCTTGTTATAAATTATGAATTAAATGAAAATAATTTACAAAATAATAATCAATCTCAACATCCTTTAGAATCTTCATTTTCATTGTCTGAACTCCAAATTGTTTTTAATCGTGTCAAAGATTCCTCGCCTGGATTAGATGGCATAATATATTCATTTATATCTAAGGCAGATAATTTCACACATATATATTTTTTAAAGTTGATAAACCTTATGTTTAAATATTGTATAGTTCCTAATTCGTGGAGAACCCAAATTATTATTGGTATTTTGAAAAAAGATAAAAATGCTAATGAAGGTACTTCTTATCGACCAATTGCTTTATCATCTGTTTGTTTAAAAATTTTAGAACATTTATTGAAAAATCGCATTGAATGGCATATTGAAAATATTAATGGTTTTCTGAATATCAATTTGGCTTTCGTAAAGGTAGAGGAACAATAGATAGTCTTGCTACGTTTATAACTGATGTGAGATTAGCTTTTAGTCAAAATTATTCTGTTGTTGCAGCATTTTTAGACATTACTGCTGCTTATGATAATGTTCAACTACCTATATTATATGAAAAATTAATTAAATTGAATGTTCCCAAAAAAGTAGCAATATTTTCTCATAATATCATGGCAGAAAGATCTATAATTGTTAGAAATAATTTTAATAAAAATAGTAAAAGATATGTATATAGGGGATTACCCCAAGGATCTGTTTTAAGCCCACTTTTTTTTAATGTATATAGTTATGACCTTAATTTATTCTTAAGTCCTGTAAGTAACGTTAAATTATTGATGTATGCAGATGACATATTATTATATTCAATTAAAGAAAAAATTATTGACGCATCTCAAATTTTACAGTGTGGTTTAAATAAAATAAACTTATGGATGAATTTGAATGGTTTACAGCTTTCCCCATCTAAAAGTTCCATTGTAGTATTTTCAAGAAATAATAAAATTCCAAATTTTTCTATTAATTATGATAAAACGCAAATTCCAATAAATTCTTTTGTAAAATTTTTAGGTATATTTTTAGATAAAAAATTAAGTGGCAAAAAACATTTTGAATACTTAATCGCTAAATGTGAAAAAAATCTAAATATATTAAAATGTTTAGCTGGGGTTTGGTGGGGGTCAGAGCCATATTATTTAAGATTAATTTATAACGCTATCATCAGAAGTAGGATCGACTATGGAACTTTTTTATTAGATCCAGCTAATAAGTCAGGTTGGGATTTCTTGGATCGTATACAATACAAAGCGTTACGGATTATAGCAGGAGCTATGAAATCAACACCTACAAATGCATTGCAGGTTGAATGTGCTGATCCACCTTATTATTTGCGAAGACAATTTTTGGCGGACAAATTTGTTTTTAAAATTGTTGGATATTCTAATCATCCGGTATTTTCACTTTTACAAAAATTAACAAAACAAGTAAATTGTAAAGCATATTGGTTAAATAAAGTTCGTCCTTGTTTAGTTAAAAGTTTTATAAAATTTTTGTTTTTTAAAGATCCAGTTATACATTCTCCTTCATTACCAATTTTTGAATGTAATAATTATGAAATAGTTTTATATAAACCTGAAATAATAATAGATTTTGGTATATATAAAGGAGATTATTACGCAAAATATAATTTTAAAAATCAAATTAATAATTTTAAATGGTCAAATTGGAATCACATATACACTGATGCATCAAAATTATACAGCGAAGGTTGTGTTGGGTATAGTTTTTATCACGACAATACTAAGAATATTTATAGATTTAAGTCCCCTCCACAAAGTTCGGTTTTTACTGGGGAGTTATTAGCTATTTTAGAGGCGGTGGTGTTTGTTCTTAATAGTAATTTAAATGAAACTATAATATTTTCAGATTCAAGAAGTTCTTTAGATCTATTACAATCAAATCCATTTAAATTGTGTAAAAATGTTTTATTGTTTAAATTAAAGGATCTTCTATTTAGATGTAAAAATAATAATATAAAAATTATATTAGTCTGGATTCCTGGTCATTCAGAAATTCCAGGTAATGAAATAGCTGATCAATCTGCAAAAGAAGCAGTTGTTTCTGGTGAAAAAAAAATATTTAAAATTTATTCTGAAGATTTAATAAATGTTCCAAAAGTCTTTTTACATAAATCTTGGACAAATTTATGGAAAAATAGTTCTAAAACACGTGGAAAATTTTATTATACTATTCAACCGTTCATATCTACAAAGCCTTGGTTTTCAAAATTTCATTATAGTAGACATCAGTCATCAATCATATCTCGTTTAAAATTTGGTCATAATAGTTTACCAGTTCATTTAAAAAAGATTCATGTACTTAACTCAGACTTATGTGAATGTGGGTTACAAATAGCAGATGCAAATCATATTATATTTGCCTGCAATCTATTTGATCATTCATTAATTTATAATTCTCTCATCTTGTATAAAATTCCTTTACCTACATCTATAGAAGTTTTACTTTATACTTGGTTTCCTCCTATAATTAGTGTCATAATGTCATTCTTACTTATATCATAAACAACAATATTAAGATTTAGTTACCTATATATCTTGTTAATTTTGAATAATAAATAATTTAATTTTGTTTTTTAGTTTATCATTATTTTTTTCTTTGCGATGTTGATGTTCCAGCGTTTGGAAGTTTTATTGCCCTAGTTGGGCTTAATATCTGTCTTTGGCAAATGACCTTTGCGTCGACGCCATAAAAAAAAAAAAAAAAAAAAAAAAAAAAAAAAAAAAAAAAAAAAAAAATAGAAAAAATATATGAAAATCTATAAAATATATAATAAAATAACCACAGATTATATAGTAATATGTATTACGTAAATATAACGCATACCAATAATTCGTTCGATTCTTCTAAATTTGATCAGCGTTTTATTTGACTACATATTTTATCAGACTGCGAAATATCTGTCTCCAAATATTATATTATTTGTAAATAATAGTAAATATTCTAAATAAATCAAATTGTTTAGAAAATGGGTTGTGATGGTGGAACTATACCACGGAGAGATGAACTAGTGCGATTAAAGAAAAAACCCGAACAGGTAATTTAAAAGAAATTATTACTTTTCAGTGCATTATTAACCCCGATTTCATATTCATATGGACCATTTTATTAATTTACAGAAAGACAAAGATGCGGAGAGATCATTTAAATGGCGTAACTGCGCGTTGTCCCAACAACGTTTGCAAGAGCCGCTGGTTTCTTGTGGTCTTGGTCGTTTATACACTAAGAGTTCCGTCCTTGAGTCACTGCTGGATAAGGAAACTAAACCAGAGTCCATTATTCACATCAAAGGGCTGAAGGTATGTTTTTATGAGCAAAGTATGTTGGTCATAGTTTTATGGAGACTATACCCAAAATAAATTTTAATCTATATAAATTATTTATTTTGGATTTATTAGGATTGATAGATAGTCGGTAGTAGTGAGTAGATAGGATCTTGGCCTTCCGAGAACAGCCGTCGGAACTTTTATGGAGAGTGTTTCCAGGATGGCGCTAACAGGATCATATAGTATTTGGTTGAGTAGAGAGGGTAGTGAACAAAGGGCATGTGAGAGTTCAAAAGGCCTATAAACCTACTTCGCGGTCTCAAGTCCGGGAACGCTGCAGTTCATTCCCCTGCCTTTCAACCACGCGATGGACCTAGCACCCGCACAGTGAAGCCATGTTTTCCTAAGAACATTGTCTCTCTCTCATTAAATAATACATAACAAGAATTATATTATCACTCCTGAATTTATGAATAATATGTGGTTCAGATGTACTTGATGTTGGTATGAACATTGTAGGGGTAGTGAGTCTAGACTAGTCTAGAGTAATTGCCACAAAAAAATCCAGCGGTAAATATATTAAAAAAATAGCATAAGTTTGAGTGCTGTGGGACCTCTGATGGGGTGGACTCTAGCACAAATTTAACATAAGACTCCATTTTGTTTTTAATTAAGGTCAAGTTTTAAAATTAGTTAATTATAACCTGGCTGATCATTACCTTATTAGAGTAAGAGAAGCAAAAACTGTTGTTTTGGCTTCTCTCGCTCAAGTAAGGACCCCCGGATTCTTTGAGGGTAGCCCAAAGACTGTAGACGCTTGTATATGTTACAGTTATCAATATTAATTTTATTGAATATTATTGTGCCAAAGTGTACTAATTTTGTAGAATAAGCATTCATATAGTAATATTAAGTGTGAGAAGTGTAGCATTTACTCAGTGTTCTTGGTGTTTGTGCTATCTTAACGAATCCTTTTATCTTCATTGAAATGGCGGTACCCATTTTACTGTTGATTATTTCCTCCTTCACTTGACACTGGCATCACTATACCGTATATTGTGGCCATTCCTTTTTCTACCCTAGTCCTTTCCCGATTCCTTCCCATGCTGTTAGCCCTCTTTCACAAATAATATTTAATGAGTTTACCCACAATTACCCACTAGACACTGGCAAAATTAACCCGTAACGGGTAGACACCATTTTTTACCAAAATATAATAATAATAAGGACCCCGTAATTTTTTTTTTAAATATTTGTAAGTACATACATCGGCCTGTTTTAATTTTATTATATATATAGGGTCAAACTGTAAATGGGTAAATGTAAACAGAGGTAAATAAAAATGCTTCCAATTATTAGTCCAATAACATATACCAATTTAAATTATCAGTGTCAAATGTTATTAAAAAGTATTTAATACTTTTTAATAACATTTGACACTGATAATTTAAATTGGCCATTATAGACTATAAACTATAAATGCGTTCCAAAGCATGTAAAATGTTTTAAATGTTATATTGGAGTAATAATTGGAAACATTTACATTTACCTCTGTTTATATTTACCCACTTTGACTATATAGATAATTGGTATTTATATACAGAAGCTCAGGTACATTTTATGACTCACAGTCTTTTTTTTTACTGTTGTATTTCTCACATAATTTGTGTTTATGGACTTGATTAGAGAACACGTTTGGGTATGGAAATGTTAAAAAAAACAAGTGTGTAATAGGTACATATTATATTAATATAAATTCAGTAGGTTAGACTTTTAATTTACATCACTGTAATGAAGTTTTTTTTTGTCACATATTTCCAGGATATTAAAGATTTGAAACTAATAAAAAATCCAGCATATGTGGAGACTGAACACATTGATGGTGATGTTGGAGAGGGCAATGCCCCATACATCTGCCCCATCAGTGGTTTGGAGATGAGCGGAAAATTCAGATTCATTTTCCTTTGGAGCTGTGGTTGTGTAATGGCTGAAAGAGCTTTGAAGGAAGTCAAACAAAACTTATGTCATATGGTAAGTTTCAATGACATATAACTTATAATCCTGTGGTCTGTTGAATTAAATTTATTTTTAGTACTTTTTTTTTTAATATGGTGAACAAAATATTTTTTTGTCTTTTGCCCAGAAACCAAAAGGTTATGGTCAACATTTTTAAGATGATTAAATAATCTTTAAAATCACATAATATTTAAATACTTATAAGTCTCAATTTTGAATAACATGTTGGCCACACAATGTAATGAGGATCAACAAGGATTTTAGGTTTAAATGTAACATTAAAGTAAATTTAAAATCCAAAACATTGGCGTAATTATTTTTGTCATACGACTAAAAATGAGCTAGTAGCAATCAAATAAATGTCCGATCTTCAAGATGTCGCGGCTCTGAGTGTGTGACGTCACTGTGACGGTCGCCGCCAGTTAGCCGTAGGCAGTTGTGAGGCGCGCTGTGTTTCGGCTTGGCTGATTGTGTTTAAAACTAATTAAGTGTCGGTTGTGTGTCTGGTAGAACTTATTTACTATGTATACATATTGTATGGTGCCGAAATGTATTAATACAGCAAGAACTGAGACATGTTCGAGAAGTGGCAGTCAGCACATGGATAGTAGACGAACCTTGAAGCAAGCGCGCCACCAGTTTTCTTGAGAGGATCTCAATGGCAGGTGGTTCTGTTCACTGACGAGTGCAGAATATGCCTATGCGTCGCAACGACAGAAGAGGCCGGGCCTACAGGTGTTTGAGGGAACTATTTGCCCCATGCTCTTTTTTTAAAACAGTCGCATATAGCGGCGGTTCCTGCATGATGTCGGCTGGTATCTCAAGGGGGTTATTCCAAGATTGCAACGGCTAAACACGACAAGACTTTGCGTAAACTTTTAATATTGAAATATAAGTTCAAGTCTGTTAAATGTAGAGTTGAAATTCCAATGCTCCAAACATGTTCAAACTTGCGAAGAATTCGTGTATATATGGCGGCATTATTATAGCCAACCTTATACAAACTATAGAACCATTGGAATAGAACTTATATTTCTATATTTAAAGTTTACGCAACGTCTTATCGTGTTTAGCGGTTGCAATCTTGAAATGACCCCCCGGACGGAAAAACTGTGCTTGTTTTCATGTCTGAAAGAGGCCGAGGAGACGGGCTGACGGCAGACCGGTACATCGCCAATATTCTCCAGGATCACTTTGCTACCTATGCAGTGTTTCTCGGCGGAGACTTAGTTCAAATCCACGGTAATGCTGATACTAGATATCACACGTCGCGTATTACTTTGGCAGTTTCACTTAGTCCAGGTGTTAATCTCATCGAGCATTTATGATACGAGATCAAACAAAAGGTATGGACCAGAAATCCAGTTCGTTCGAGCGTAGAAGTAATAAAGGCAACGTTATTAGAAGATTAGGATGGCGTGCCTCAAACATCATCAAAAAATAATAAGATCGAATAAGAATCAACTGCTGATACTAAGTTGTGAAATGTATTAATACGTTAACTTCAGATAAACTATTCGTGCCAAAAGAAAGACCAAAAAAAATTTTGGTTTATTGTAGTGGGGTATTTTAGTGCAACATGTTATATGGGAACCCTGCATTTTGTGATTAAAACTTGGCGTAGTTATTCCTTGGGTAGTATTAAGTAGATTTAGCCCGGTAGCTACTGCGTGGGTGGCGAGGGGAAGGGGGAGTTTGACTTTGCTGCGCTCAACTGTGAGCGCTATTGTGCTAAAAACTATTGGTATAATGGATAGTTTGGTATCGTTTTCGGATAACTTAAGGATTAATAATTCATTTCCATAACAAAAACTATACTCGTCCATAGAAAAAATCAAAATCATTGAACAAAATACTAAAATTATGGACTATATTTTTATACATCAACGTTTATTTTTAAACCGAAGAGATATTGTTATGAAAAAAAAATATTCTAAAACCCACATTTACTACGATTACATTAAAAATAACGTTTTAGAATAGGTACGACTGAAAAAAACTAAAAAAAAAACAATTTTTTTCATCACGGGACAGAGTACCATATTTACCTTTTAGTCTAGCACTGATCTAAGTAACCATTGGTTACTTAGTAAAACCAGCGTCATACGGATATTTTAATGTCCAAATAAATAAAAAAAAAAAAAAAAATCGTATACTTACATTATTTAATTTTATTTACGGTATAGAAACTACCTACCTAAAACGTTTTATTGATCATAGTAACAGTATTTTTTTTTTTAAAAGCTGATATTTCTCATATTCATATATCCCCATATATCATTATTATCAATATACATTCAATAATATGTTATTAATGAATTATGTCTGAACTTGTTTGTTGTTGAAAAACATTTTAAGAAAAAACTTAGGTAGTATCAGCAGTTGATTCTTATTCGATCTAATTATTTTTTGATGATGTTTGAGGCACGCCATCCTACTCTTCTAATAACGTTGCCTTTATTACTTCTACGCTCGAACGAACTGGATTTCTGGTCCATACCTTTTGTTTGATCTCGTATCATAAATGCTCGATAAGATTAACACCTGCAGGGTGATTACGCGTCTTAAGTTCGCTCGCACGCCAATCGTTATGACGTCATCCTGACGTAGATCAAGCTTGGCTTCTTAACAAAAAAACTTAGAAAATGACGTCATAACGATTGGCGTGCGAGCGCACTTATGACGCGTAATAACCCTGCTGGTGGGCGATTCTCGCGCTTTCGACATTCATCTCGATTCGAGATTTTTAAACGAAAAATGACTTAATATGCCATTTTTCGTTCAAAAATATCGAACATTAAACGAAATAAATAATAAATATTAATTAATTAATATACAAATATTGAACGAAAAATTACATATTTAGTAATTTTTTGTTTAAAAATCTCGAATCGAGATGAATGTCGAAAGCGCGAGAATTGCCCACCAGGACTAAGTGAAACTGCCAAAGTAATACGCGACGTGTGATATCTAGTATCAGCATTACCGTGGATTTGAACTAAGTCTCCGCCGACAAATACTGCATAGGTAGCAACGTGATCCTGGAGAATATTGGCGATGTACCGGTCTGCCGTCAGCCCGTCTCCTCGGCCTCTTTCAGACATGAAAACAAGCACAGTTTTTCCGTTCGGGGGGTCATTCCAAGATTGCAACCGCTAAACACGATAAGACGTTGTGTAAACTTTAAATATAGAAATATAAGTTCTATTCCAATGGTTCTATAGTTTGTATAAGGTTGGCTATAATAATGCCGCCATATATACACGAATTCTTCGCAAGTTTGAACATGTTTGGAGCATTGGAATTTCAACTCTATATTTAACCGACTTGAACTTATATTTCAATATTAAAAGTTTACGCAAAGTCTTGTCGTGTTTAGCCGTTGCAATCTTGGAATAACCCCCTTGAGATACCAGCCGACATCATGCAGGAACCGCCGCTATATGTGACTGTTTCAAAAAAAGAGCATGGGGCAAATCGTTCCCTCAAACACCTGTAGGCCCGGCCTCTCCTGTCGTTGCGACGCAGGTATATTCTGCACTCGTCAGTGAACAGAACCACCTGCCATTGAGATCCTCTCAAGAAAACTGGTGACGCGCTTGCTTCAAGGTTCTTCTACTATCCATGTGCTGACTGCCACTCCTCGTACATGATTCAGTTCTTGCTGCACGTCAACACCCGATGGTGCCGATTGTGCAGAGAGGTTGAGAAGATACGAAATATAAAACGGTATTCTCTCTCAGAAGTACACCGGCGGCGGCTCGGATTGAAGGGACAAGTCTGTTGAAATCGTCTCTATACTCGGTATACAGCAGCCTGGCTCCAGCAGTGAAACTGAGCAGCGACTGCTCACTGACTGGCTCTTGTTGCAAGATAGCGGCTTCTTTGTGTAGTTTTTGTTATGGAAATCAATTATTAATCCTTAAGTTATCTGAAAACGACACCAAACTTTCCATTATACCATTAGTTTTGGCACAATAGCCGCTCCCCTTCCGCTCGACACAGCAGCCAAGTTTATTGTTGGAAGTATGTCTGTATGGGCGTCAATGCGTCAATACGAAGACTGCAGAGCCCTTAATTTGCCTTATAATATTTTAACGAATAAAAAACGAGTCGTATAAAAAGAGCGTGTATCTTCAACCTGCGCGATTTAACAATTAAAAAGACAAAACATAAAATCCTCTATTGCAATTGGAAATATTTTTTTAGTTCATAAAAATACAATAGTTTTACGTAAAATAATCAAACTCAACGCTAGTTTCTGGTTTGTTAAATCACATTTTGTGACTAAAATGTCCAGACTTTTGCTGAAGTGGCTTTTTATCAGAAAATTTCAATAATGTAACCCTGGTGAGGCGAGCATGCGCCACTCAAGTGCGTTCGCCGCTATCGTTCATTAAACCACTGATCCCAACTTTCTTCTCCAGGCGTCCAGCTCTTTTTTTACATGACACAAATTCTTACACGCGTGTCAGGGTTTTTTTTCCTTTAAAATACCTATTAAATTTTTTTTTCTACCAACAGTGTCAAACACCTTTTAAGGACCAAGATGTAGTTATTCTAAATGGGACAGATGAAGATATTGACCAACTCAAAGTTAAAATTGCAAATCGTAACTCAAATCGAAGAAGCAGTAAGAAATCCAAAGTCAAAACTGAGCCAATTGACACAGCTTCAACATCTACTGCCACAAATCATATTGAAAATGAGGTTACAGATGAGAAAGATATAAAGGAAGAGCAACAAGCTGGTCCTAGCCAAGCTGTTAAAAAAGAAACTGAAACTATTCCCTTGGCATTACCCAAGTTTAACCCTCAATACCAAGCAAGGGGACATTTTGGATCCACAAAAAGGGCACACACTGATGCCGCATTACAAGACCCGTCTTATAAAAAAGCAAAGAAGGACTACAGTGTGGCCAAAGATCCTAAGTCCAGTGAAGTGTATAAATCAATTTTTACATCACATAAATCAGAGAAAGATCAACAGAGAGCGCATTGGGTTACTTATAATCCGTTTTATAATTAAAGGAATTATTAGGGCAAATTTGAAAGTAATCTATATACATATAATAAAATTGTAAATGAAAATAACCTGTACATTCATTTTATTTTAAAAAAGTATTTTATGTGGTTCTTTGTTAAAAAGCTATTAGATAGATATTGGCTCTGAAGGTAAAATAGTTTTTTTTTTAATTATTCTTTTGTAATAAATTTCAATTTTACCTCCAGAGCTAGCTAGCACGGCATGTGACTTTGTATCTACCTGGTGGTAAACATAACTACAAAATCCAAGAATGGGGTTCATCAATTCTTTGTTGTGGACTATCCCTGACCTGAGCCTTAAAACACAACGCTGTACATCAAGTACATCTGAGCTTCATAGGAAGCTCAGGGGCCTTACCAAAGAGCCAATCGATAATCGAATCGAAATACCCAAGAAAGCCCCTGGGGCCTGACCAAAGAACACGATCGCCAATCGAATCGCCGCATGGATAGATAAAAAAATATAGGAATTTTACTCTATGGGTAGAGCCTGATCGGCGAGAAATCCCATACATTTGGCTTTCGATGGGTATTTCGATCGATTATCGATTGGCTCTTTGGTAAGACCCCAGATTTACTGTGATGTAGGTACAATATGAATATCGAAATATAATATACTGGACAGTTAATTTGAGGATAGACTCGTAATGCAGATTTCAAAATCTAAAGATCACGTTATAAGAAACAGAATGTGGCCGCAGAGGTCATATTCTGTTTCTTATAACGGTAACGTTAGATTGTCAATGATTAGATTGGCTTCCTACGAAAATAAAAAAAGAAAATATAGCCTATAACAAGAAACTAATTTCGTTAAATTTTAAAAGATTCTTTGAGGGTAGCCCGAAGACTGTAGACGCGCGTGTCTATTACAGTTATCAAATTTAATTTTATTGAATATTATTGTGCAAAAGTGTAGTAATTTTGTAGAATAAGCATTCGTATAGTAATATTAAGTGTGAGAAGTGTAGCATTTACGCTGTGATCTTGGTGTTTGTGCTATCTCAACGAATCCCTTTATCTTCAGTAAAATGGCAGTACCCATTTTACTGTTGATTAATTCTTCCTCCTTCACTTGACACTGGCATCACTATACCGTATGTTTGCATACGGTCATGTGGCCATTCCTAATTCTAACCTAGTCCTTTCCGTATTCCTTTCTATCCTATTATCCCACTTTTACCGTACAATATTGCATTTTTTTAATCCACCAACAACATGTCATTGGCAAAATTATGCTTAAAGCGTAGAATGCCATTTAGGTAAAAGAAGAAGATTTAATTTTAAAATATTTAACTGGTATTTGAGATATTAATATTAAAAATCTGAAATCTAAAATTTCTGCGTGGCGTAACAAGCACGCTATGCTATCACAGATTAAATAGAGTACTATTTACACGCTGTAATAGACTAAAAGATATTGAAAACAAACTATTGGATAAATATGGTGCGATATGCACCTTTATTAGGTAAATGAATGCGTAATATAATTTGTTTATGTATCTTACAGCATGGTAATAATAAATTTTATTGCTATTCTTATAGGTAATCACTAGATTTCTTGTGTAGAAGATAAGTTTTTACAAACACGTATTCCGCTTAATAAACTGTAGATTATTATCGGACCCAAAGTTTCATTTCACTTCGCGGTATCCAATAGAAGTGTTTGATTTTTATTACTATTTATATATATGGCCTCTACGCGTGCGCGTAATTTTGCCAGTGTCGAGGTACGCACAGACCAAGGCGATCAATCTGCGGCCGCGGTGGATATCTCAGCCGTTCACACCAAACATGCAATCTACGCGTTCGGGCGGAGTGAACCAGTGTAGCCAACAATATTTTTTCGTACCATACACTAGAAAAAGTCGTGTTTTGGGTATAAATCTATAAAAAAAATTAGTACGCATTGAAATTTCAATAAAACAATTTAATCTTACTTTTTTTATATTAAATTTTTTAAGATAAAAATGCAATGATCCCGGTGGGTGGGACTCGAACCCACGAACCTCGCTGTCACGGCAAGGCGCTCAACCGCTGAGCCAACCAGGTTCCAGTCACCCCTCACGAATTTTGTCATTGCTTGTTATCTACTTATACACAGACGCCCTCTATTAGCTTTCTTCTATTAACTCTATACGAGTGAAGTTAGAAGTCCTAGTTTCTAATACTAGATGGCAGAGGAATCTGTTTTTATTTTTACTTTTTTCAGTATTTTATATTTACCTATGCATTTTTATAAATTCCTTATTAGGATTCCTTATTATACAAAACCACTAGCCACTAAAACAAAATTTCCCCGTTGAAAGACTGGTCTAAACAACCAGTTTTAGTGGAAAATCCACTAAGTTGACAACACTGGCGGCCGCCCGTGATCGCGCGTGCAGACTGTACGGATCGCGCGGGCAGCCGCAGAACGCGTTTGGTTTGAACCTGTCGATACAAGTACTATTGCAGTAGTTTATGACCAATATGTGAAAATTGGCATAAAAATAAATATAGGACAATTTACACATACCTATTGCCCTGGTCACTAACTAAATAAATACCATCACGGGTGCCTTATGGCGCCTGAGGCCGTCTAGGCGGTTTCAGGCGACGTACCCAGTGGACCAGTTTTACCCCCACCTCGTTAGCTGATGGTACGAGTCTACCTACACTAAATAAGTGGCTAGCTAGCTCGTCGCGATATTTAGATAGACTCAATAACCCATCTATAAACAGTTTCACAGGTTGATAGCGAAACCGGAAACAACAGCTAAACGTAGAGTGCACGTTATAATACAATACAAATTAATAAACAAATTACGTCTACTAAACTACTACGGGTCGGATTAATAGTCGTTGCTAAGCCGGAGCCATTGCTTGGAACTGTAAAAAAATTTTTTTTCATATGAAGTTTGACAGTCCGAAGCATTGGCTAAGCATTAGTAATTAATTAGCGACGACTATTAATCCGACCCTACGTGTCTAAACTTTTTTTCGCGACTGTATCTGTAGATCTTTGTGATCACCATAACTTTTAAACCAAGCGGTCTACCGAAACGAATTTCTGCAAAAGAACTACCCTCGGAAGTACCTACATTATTTCTATGGTGGTCCCGACGATGTCACGTTTTACCAGCAGGATTACCACTGTAACTTTTGAACCAAACGGTCGAGCGAAATGAAAATAGGCTAACATAATCGCACAAAATCGAAAGCTAATTTCTGCGAAAGAACTAACCTCGTAAGTGCATTATTTCTATGGTGGTCCTGCAGAAGTAACGCGACTACGGCAGGACCACAAATACGTCCCTGTAACTTTTGAACGAAATGAAAACAAAATCTGTATATTATTAGCTAACAAAATATCATTATTTTTATATATATGCATATCTCATAAATAGTTGACCGATTCGACTCGGTCAAATCAATATCGAAAAAAATAAATTGAAATCTGCACAATTTACCGATGTTTTTCGGTATTGTCATCCGTTTTTGACGTAGAATAGGCCATGGCCAGCCACCATGAAAACGTTACTATTCAAAACGTTGCCATTCACTTTCAATAAATTATAAGTTTCAGTAGCGGGTTTTCAAAGTTTAATATTTTAACAACAATTCATTGCTCTATCGTTAGGTACCTATCTACTCTTTTTTTTCTGGTGAAACAAAGTCATCTCTATTGCAAATGAAGGCTACGGCTATACCTACCGATTGACTATTGATTGTTTACAGCATCAAGAGGCACTGCACTAAGACAAATGGTAAGTACTAAAAATCTAATTTTTTTAGTAGGTAGTCTTACGACAGATTCGGTATTCGATTTACTCGTATATTAAAGATAAAATCTGCGTGAACTGTAAAAATATGTTAACGTCTGGTACGGCGCCTTTAGCAGTACCCAGCCGTCCGATGTCTTTTAGTGCGCCGATAACTATGTACCTACAATAATTTGTCCTAGGGTTCATAATTAATAATAATAAATAAGATGTTGATGAATTCAATAAGATGCAATAATTTACAATTAGGTTCCTTATTACATCCTGCCAAATATTTACATTCAATTTATTTTTCCTACTTTACAATTGTATTACTTATAACAATTTACATTTTCATTATTATATATGGCATTACAATTAACATTATTTATTTATTAATACATAGAAATTTAATAAAAATTTTCTTCATGTTAATATTATTCATATATTTTATAATCCAATTACTTAGAAAAAAAAGTGCACCTGGTACGTCGTTTTCTGCCATAATAATGATATCGACTATGGGTATTTTGCCTTAGATAGAACGAGCTGCGTTTTCCTATTACTATGAATTTAATAGTTCTTTCAGTGCTTGTTGTCATACAAAGAAAAAGTGCCATTTTTATAGGTTTGAGCCTAGAGCGGCCCCAGATTCTACGCCATTGACTTGTATGTAAACAAGACAAGCTGAACGGAACTATGATTATGCTCGTTGTGTTGGGGTCCATTCTCCATAACTCGTATGCGTGACACCACGTGTGATATCGTTTTTGATTATGGCAGGTTTTAGTACCATAATACATTTGTACATACCTAATCGACAAATTCTCACATATTTTATTTAATGTGATATATATAAACCCTATCATTACTTACATGCGTACTTTGTTTTAACGATTTAAAGTTTATTTTAGGTGCGTCAGAAATTTGTTTCTTATTTTCCTACAAATAGTATTTCAAATAGTTTTCTCGAATGCTCGTGTCTAGTTTACTATAGAAGTCAATGTCCTATGCACATATTTTTTCCGTAAAAAAGGAATTGTTTTTAGGGTAAAATAATAAAACAGTAGTTTATTTTTATTTTTTATTAATAAATTTGAAATTTTCTTGTTAGTAAACAAAGGCTGTGTGAAAGGCAATGGAAATATTAGGCAGTAACAAAAAACATGAAAATTTAAGGCTTTTAGCAAGTTTCGAAGGAGAATCCATGGATAACTAACAACATTATCTCTCTCGATTGAGATAGTAACGTTAAAAAAAACACACCAAGACCACAAAACTCTTCGTTGTCGGTCGGCGTTGATAGTTGAAGAATTACAAGGTGGAGGCAAAAATAATAGCAAGAAAAATACATATTTTTCTAAAACACATTCTATTTGGCAACATGCCACAAAACCGTATATACAAATTAAAAACAATCATTGCCTACCATTTAAATAATTCTAAGCCTAATATTGCACAAAACTGAGATCAGACAATTATTATGACAGAACTTATTTTTAGAGAAAAACTAGTCGTTAGTTTTTCCTTCAAAATTAATTTAAGGAAAACACTTTCCCTTTTTAATACTCAATTGCCGATTGCCTAGCGCATCCTCCTTTTGTACCGCATTTTATGATTTATAGCATAATAATATGTAGGACAATTCACAACATTTCAAATTTTAGATTGTGCTGAAATAAATAAACCGTATTGTCCTCTCATTACTTCTTTTTCCAGAATATATTAACGACTCATTTTTGAAATATTTGAAAAATACTGAAAAAAAAATGTCTTTTTAAGATTTTGAGGCAGAAAGTAATGTAACTCGCTGCCTATATTTGTCGCTTTAAAAAATACTCACAGAATAAAAGTATAAATTGATATGAATAATATGGATGCGCCCTGAGGACTAAATTCGCTTAAAAAATAAAATGTTAGAGTATATGATCGATATACCCAAATCATTTAGTTTATAATTTACTATTAGGATAAAAAATATATATATATATAAATTATACTATTCAGTAAAATATTTTTTAGAAGATAGGACTATTTGTAATATGGACCTTGCTGCATCTGTGACAGATATCCTTCCTTATAGTGTAAGTTTTATATTACCTATATCAAATTTTTTTTTTTTTCTACAATAAGTATTTTGTACGCCATCTTGTAGTGGAAAATATAGGATAAGCCAAACAACTCTTACAACAACGTGTAACCACATTCTGGGAAATAAAAAAATCTTTCGTATGCCGTGGTACGGATCCATACATATCCCCGTCGTATGCCGAGTGACATATCCGTATCGCGAAGTACCTAAATTACGTAAAATATGAAGAAGAGCCTTCTTCACTTTCTTCATATTTTACGTAATTTTGTTTATTATTACCATGAAATATAGTATAAATTCCTTTGCAACTAAATTAAAAAGAATCGATAAACTATATTAAACATTCGTTCCTTCAAAAATTTAGTTCGTTTGACCAGTGTTGAGCATTCAATAAGTCGCCGTAACGGCTTCTCGTATAGGTCAAGCGTTTAAATTATAATAAACTCTTATTTTTCTACAAGTATTTTTTTTTACATAATTTGATTTCTTTGTTATCACACTCAGTAGGAAATACGTGATTGAAGTACATTTGATAATTCATCATTTATTCTAATAGCAGAGTTTCAAGTTGAATTCTGAACTTAACTGCCTAAAAACATTAAATAAGACATTTATACATAATACAATTTTATTTATAACGTTCATATTTGTCTTTCGATAATAACCGTTACTTTATTGCATACTAAGAATATTACGTCAAATTTCATACAAATATAAATCTCTCCGAACGCTCCCCTCTACCGGTGTAATCTGCGGCATACGATGGATACAAACTCGCGGGCACTTACGGCACACCAAAGGTTAATAAACAGCCTGCCCGCCATATAAAGCCTAAACAAATAGTGATACCAAAAAAATATACAAAATGCGATTTTGCAATACAAGGTTCACGTCCATATTATTCTTTCAGATTTACGGTTTATGTCAACTTGACTGACAGCATTTTTTTTATTATTTACTATCAAGCTTGGACCTCAAGATATAACAGCCTCTAAATGAGCATACGCCCTTTTGTAAATATAATTTCATTAAAATTATAAAACTTTGAATAAATGAAAAAATAAAAAAATACGGGTATTCTATTTTTTTTTCATAAAAAAATAAGGGGTAAATAATTTGAAATGTTGTGGATTACAATTATATTGTTCTGGCAACAAATTAAGCTTGTACTATGTGTACCAGAAACAACGATATCAATACATATTATATGTTTTATAAACCATGACAATATGTACAGAAAAATGTGTTTTTGCCATGGGTGGGAGAATCGAACCCACGACCACTGGATACAATGGCAAAGACGCAACCACTAGTCTAAGAAGGCGGTCCATAGACTAGGCAGTAATTATGTGTTGGTTCGTTGTATGGAGGCGAGTGTGGCTTCTATGATGAGGTTGAAGTCCAGCTCGTTGAGACTAGCCTTGGCTGTCAGCAGATCTAGGAACGTATCCAGCGGAGACAGACGCTCGCCGGATGATACGCTCACTCCTGAAACTATAACAAATAACTATTTTACTAAAATGTCGGTAAATAATATTTTTTGAAACAAATTAAGTGTGTTAGATGTGTTTCTTATTAGGTAAAATATACATTTATAGTCATAATTTTAACAATTCCTTTAAGTATATAATATTTTCGAAAATTTCGTTTCTTAAAAAAACCCATGGTGGGTTAAACCTAAGGTAACCAAAATATCGTATTTTTTTCCGTGGCAGATATAATGGTTAAAATGTTTATTGTATAGGTACAATTTTATCTACGAATATACTTTTTAAGGACGCTGCTTTTGCAATCTAGTACTACTCAACTACTGTTTTTTTTTCATCTTAATCGTTGAACCGGTTAAGGTAAAATTTGATATGGAGATAGTTTGAGACCCTGAGAAGGAAATAGGGTATATCATTTTCAACATAACTATAGGGCGTGCAGATAAACATAATTATGTTTCTGTTTTAAAAGCCTCTTAGGAAGAGTTTTATACCTGCGCGGGAGGACCTCGGTAGCTGTGTGCCGGCCAGGAGAGCGGCGGCGTGGTCGGTGGCTCGCGCGGACAGCGCGGCGGGGTGTGTCCAGCCCGCCAGCGCGCGCCGTGCCCGTGCGCCGCCCGCTTGCTGCAGCGCGCGGAACTTGTGCGACGTCGCTCGAGGAGAATTGTCGCGGTCTAAAACAGGACAATATTCATAAGAAAAAAATTATTACAACACAAAATTTAGTACAATTGCGGACTTAAACCATGAGACAACGTTCTTAGCTCCGTGCGGGTGCCGGAACCATCGCGTGGTTGGAAGGCAAAGGAATGAACTGCAGCGTTCCCGGACTTGAGACCCCGACGTAGGTTTAAAGGCCTTTTAACTCTCATCTGCACTGTGTTTACCACCCTCTCTACTCAACCAAATACTATATGATCCTGTTAGCGTCATCTTGGAAACGCGCTCCATAAAAGTTCCAACGGTTGATATCCTTCAATAGATGATGCAAAAACTTTGCTGGAATTCCTCTTGCACCGACTTTCACTGTATAAAGTTGGAGTTTTAAAGCCGTTTCTAACAAATATTTTGTGAGATCAAAATATTTGTTCGACTTGATGTTGTGGTCCTTAGGAATGTTTGTTTTCCACGGAACGGTAAGTTCTATAAGTATTACTTCAAGCACCGAGAGTACACCAGTATGTCTGATCTATAGGCTGAAACTGCTAGTTTATCTAGAAATGGTAATGTATTTTGAGTGTATCTACGAATATTTTCTAGTCTGGTGCTTTGTCCAGAATTGAGAAAGGTTTACTTTGAGTTTTCTTCAGTCAGAAAAGTATTATCAACAAATAACGACTAACTACTTTTGTAAAGGAGGGACCTCGTTTACTAAAGTAGTTAGTCGTTATTTGTTGATAATACTTTTCTGGCTCTAGCAATACTGAGTCTTACAGCTTCACGAATATATATATATATAATTTCTAGAACTTTATCATGTTGGTGCGAATAATGGCCTTTTTCAAGTAAAAAGTAAAATTATTGTAAAAAAAATCGTTAAATTATTTGATGGGAAATTTGAATAATCCAAATAAAAACAACAGACTGACGTAGTAGTAGTCATGAAGAAAATAAGATTATCCTATATTCCTACGTCTGTATAGTGGCTTGCAGCCTAATTCCGAAAGGTTATTTTGATATATCGCTATTACTTTCGATGGTAATTAGCCTTCATTAGAAATAAGAGTTATGTTATGACAGTTCAAATTTTGAATAAAATGATTAGGGCCTCAGAGAAAAATCAGGCGAGGCAACGTGTAGCATCGCCTTTAATCAAAACTGTATAGACTTTGACAGGTAACATCGTTCCTCACGTTCATCGTTCTGTCACTGTCAAAGTCTATACGTTTTTTGGAAGCTCTTATCAACGAACAGCATTTAACTTATATTTAAAATGATTTTGGTGTTTAACAGGTTTAAAAAGAACACGGTTTCACTATACCAACTTAGGAAACTGTTTATAGATGGGTTATTGAGTCTATTCAAAACATCGCGACGAGCTATCTATTTGTTCGGTGTAGACTCATACCATCGGCTACGGCGAGGTGGGATTAAAACCCCTCCGCTGGGTGCCCTGGGGCCGTCTAGGCGGTCTCGGGCGCCGTAAGGCACCCGTGATGATATGTATGTATGTAGGTTTAGAAAGATGGATTGCAAAAAAACTAAAAGTAGAAGGAAAGCCAGAGCCAGATCGTATGTAGACTATACCCAAGAAATGTTAAATGTGGCAATAGAATTGTCAAATCTAATATTTTTATTAGAATAAGTATATATGTTCCTATATATTCTTCTTCTTCTTTTAAATAATGTCCTCTACTCCTTACGAGTAATTTTGCCAGTGTCTAGTGCAGGTAGATTAAAATTTTATAGAATTAAAGTAAAAGTGGGATTATAGGATGGACAGAAAAAGGGAAAGGACTAGGGTAGAATTAGGAATGGCCACATGTTCGTTTGCAAACATACGGTATAGTTATGCCAGGGTCATGTGAAGAAGGGAAAATGTAATCAACTGTAAAACGATTGAAATTAAACTCATTTTACCAATATATTTTTACTAGAGTTTGGCGAACGAAAGCTGAACCCAGTGTTTTTTGTAGCGGCTACACTTCCAATAGAATCAACCATGGCCGCCATCATTATTTTTGAGATAATCTATACAAGTGTTACCTAGTCAACCTTTTTTTTAATTTGCCGCGTTTTGCTAGCTTGTTATTTTTTTTATTGGAGCACGGAATATGTCTTTGTATCTACCTGGTGGTGAGCAGACCTACAAAGTACGTGAATAGGGTCGATCAATAATTGTTCTTAAACAAAATTGATCGCTCCCACTATGGTGGCGACAAATTGTATTACAAGTAAATTTTAATATACTCGCTGCCTTATTGTCAATTCAACCAATTTCGTAATCGCAGCCTGTATGGACTACCACCTCGACAAGAAATCAATGTAGTGATCTCCTGAAAACCGGTGAACCCACAGATTAAAACCGAAACATGACCAGGTCACTTGACGGTTTTTGCATCTGTATGGGCGGTAACGAGACCGATCGGTCGGCCTAACGAAGTTATAGAAACCTTCCTCCCACCTTGGTTGAGCTTTCGTTGGTCAAACTCTAAATAACTACTATTACGTCATATCTCCATATCACTAGTAGTGACAACCCTATTCATTACTTCACATTTGTATGTAAACTTGAAAAAAGAGTTTACTACTTTGCCTACCTTTTACCGTTACAATTTACTGTAATGTAATATTTTATACGGTACAAGATTGGTTTATGAAACTGTTTTGTCTTATAGATATTTAACGGCAGAGATACTTTGCCTGGTAAAGTATCTCTATATATCCTTATAACCAGTTAACCGTTATATAGGTATACTCAGTGCACTTACCTATTATTATTATTAACTTATTATTATATTATTATTATTAAGTGAGACGCTGAGTATAAAACAAAGTGATTACTATATAAAATACTTACAATTTAATATACACTACTTAAATATATCTTGTATACATACATAAACTACATATACATATACAATACTACATATACAATGATTTAAAAAATCGAATAACTTATACCCAAAGTGAATAAAATATACCTATGAATTTAGATAATAATCATACTCTATTTTTAAATATGACTCTATTCGGTCCTATTTTGACTGGTCCAAACTCTTGCAGCGACAACTGCAAACGATTTAGAAACAAAAATGGTATGATGTAAGGGTAAGGCAAGGGTGGTATTAAAGTAGATCTAAGGGTTTTGTCATGATGCGAGCCAAGATAAGTGAATCTGTCTTTAAGACACTCTTTGATCTCACAAATAAAAATACTAGAAACGGGTTTAAAATACAACTTTATGCAGTGGAAGTCGGTGCAATAATTCCAAAAAAGTCTTTGGATGGTATAACTTTTATAAAACGTGTTTCCAAGATGGCGCTAACAGGATCATATAGTATTTGGTTGAGTAGAGAAAAGGGGTCTTACCAAAAAACCAATCGATAATCGAATGGAAATACCCATCGAAAGCTGAATGTATGGGATTTGACGTTTCTCATCAATCAGGTTCTACCTATAGAGTAAAATTCCTATACATTTTATCGATCGATGCGGCGATCGTGTTCTTTGGTCAGGCCCCAGGGTACAGGAGAGTTAAAAGGACATCCCTACTTCGCGGTCTTAAGTCCGAGAACGCTGCAGTTCATTCTCCTGCCTTCCAATTACGCGACGGACACGGCACACAGAAAAACCTTGGATAGCTAAGAACATTGTGTCTCTCTCTTGAATAAAGTATCATCTATAGAGCCAATTTTAAATGCAAAAATTATCTTATTTTTACATATAAAAAGATTAGAAAAGTACAATTTTGAAAGAATAAAAAATGTATTTAACTTCATATTATAAACACAGACGTATTAATATAAATATATTTGTAGAAAGCACAAGATGTTTTAAAAATTGTTGATAGTTGATAGTTTAACGATATTTTAAAATAAAAGAAATCACCTGCAACAATAGCCTTCAGTACATCAATCTGCAGCTCGAAGACATGTCGATGCGTGTACTGCATGAACATTGAGAAGGGCAGCACCTTGTAGCCCAGGTAGGTGAAGAACGACGTGAACCCCTGTGGCAGCGGGAACGCCAGGCTGTCCGTGGCCAGGTAGTACTGCTCCAGCACAGAGAACAGGATGTACGCGTGCTGCTGGTCCATGTCATCGCTGGGGAATAAACGATAGCATATCTTAAACAGAATATAAATCATAGAGAAAAGATTTATTTTTATTTTATTATAAACATCTTTATTACAAACGTCTGCGTTTGACCTCAATCTTGCTGATGGAATGCAACGACGAGGTCGAAGATAGCACACTTAATCTGTAAAAAGGTATAACAAGGTCCACGACAAGGAAACGATGAAGAAGTCCCTCGAAACCCGATAAACCCAGACTAAAACCGAAACATGACTGTTTTTGCATGTGTATCGGCAGTGGTAACGAGACCGGATGGTCGACCCATTGAAGTTATAGAGCCTTTCTCCCAACTTAAAGCTCTATAAACGTTGCTGTAAGATTTAAAATCAAATGCTTGCTGTTCTTAAATTATTGCACGCCTCTTGGTGCCACGTTGCGGATTGCATACTACACAGGGACTGCCGATACCTTGGTTTTGGTAAACATTAGCCTAACACATGTCCTGGAGCCTTATTCTACTAAATGAATTAGATATCAACTGATGCACTTCTAAGGTAAAATTTGACATATTTCCCAAACAAAATGTTGCATTGGATATTCAGGTTTTATCCAATCCATTCGTAGAATAAAGCACCTAAGGAGATAACATTGCACACAGCTCTCACCCCCACCACGAGATAAAATGCTAACCAATCTACAGCCAGTCCATGAGGTTTTAGTGTTATTTGGTTTCGACCTCAGATGCCAAATTCATTTGCTAATCTCGACCCTTGTCTAATCAACGATATATATTTGAAAAAACTACAATGATTAGCGCTTTATCTTTTAATTATTATTAATTTTATGTTGCCAATGGGTGGATTTTAACTTATCAGGTTGCTATACTTAAAAAAGAATGGTGTGGAACGAACTAACCGACAATCTGGGAATGGTCATTATAGAGGATCCAATTTGGTGAAGAACCCTGCATCATCCAATGGATGGATGTAGACCGTGATGGTCATTATATACCACATGCGAGTATACCTATGTTGATATCAGTACTTGAAAGACTATGCTTTTAGTTTCTTTATCACATTAAAATAAATACAAACTTGATTAATTATATACACAGCAATGTAATGAGGCTTTTGACACAACAATAATACAAAATTTATACTACACACAAAAAAAGCATATGTTAACAAACTAACGAAAATAAACCAAAATGACCACAAAAACAAACTTTCAAAATAAATAAAAAATATCAACTCAGAAAAACAGCAACCCAGCGATTGGCCAAGCCTTTAAAAAAGCCAAAAAAGAAAAGAAAACGAACACTAATTTGTAGTGCAATGGATAAAACTTACATATGAATAATACTTGTATTTATATAAAATGACTAACAAAAACATATGTACTAGAGAATTTCTATTTTTTTTGGATTATCCACATAACATATCTCAAAATATATAACTCTGTCTCAGTAGTTAGATATCTGTCTAGATACTTTATACGTATTCAAAGGGGTAAAATTCTAAAAATTACTATGAAATTGTTAAGGTATGGACATTTGAGCCTTTACTAGATCTCATTATTTTTGTAGATTTATATTGATTGCTGAAAATTCATTTTTTTTGTACATAATTCTAATATTGTTTACAGACTAGTCCGTAAAATAGCTGATTAATATAAGATAATGGTCGACTAGGGCCGTCTAATCGATGTATGAGTTTTGAGTAGATCGGTCAAGATTTTAAAGTATATGCAAGAAGTATTTATCCATTGCACTATATGTAGTACAAGCCTATACTGTCGGTGTATGTAGTAGTCGTACATAGCGTGCAGACCGCGGCCGGGCACGGCGGGCGCGCGGCACACGGCCCGGCACAGCGCGCGCGCCGCGTCCAGCTGCGCGGCGGCCCAGCGCGTGGCCACCCCGTGCACGCCCGCGCCGCCGCCCGACACTAGCAGGTGTACGCTTAGCTCTCGGAGATTCTATAGCCAAGTATTTTGTCAACGTGATATTCCTAGGAAGTGTACAAACGGCAATCGTACACTGTATTAGTATAATATTATATCTACAGCATAAAATATTATTATCAGCAGTTCTATATTTTATATTTTACTGTTATTATTATTATTTAAGGTATATCGTATCGTAAAAGGAAATGGCTTAGGTTTAATACTTAGGTAACAAAGATGGTTTATTCCTTATACCACGTAAGTTTATTTAATATTAAAGATACTATATCCGCAAAATGATTTTGTACAGTCAACGGTAAGGTAAGTATACGTTTTTAAAGTAAATTGACCCTTAATTCAAAGGCATAAAGTGCATGGGGGTATACCATTACCTTGCTTTTGACTGTTCTACTGTTTGACACAGAATTAAAATAATATTTTTGTCAGCAATTGTATTTATTAATTTTGCTTTGTTGCTGTTTTTTTTTATAAGAGACAATTTTTTTTTAAATATCATTAATAATACATATATATTTATTACAACAGAAAGATCTTTACGTATAATTATCATCATAAAAATTATAAATAAACAGACAAGTTGTAAAATGGAAGTACGTTTGTATGGACCACAAGACGACTGCAGAGACCTTAAGTCACGGATGTGTATGTATTTCAAAATACTCACAGCAGCGATAACGTGTTCCTGCTTACTGGTGGTGCAGACGTCGACCTCGTAGAAGGGCAGCACGTCGGCGTGCGCGGTGGAGGGCCGGCGCGCGCTCAGCAGCGGCGCTACCGGCGGCCCGCCCGACGGCGACAGCGGCGTGCAGCACCGCGACAACGCTTCCGGCTACAACATCATATTCTTATATGAATTATGGAACCCCGCCCTAAGAGCGTTTGTCCACCGCCACCGAGAACGAGACCATGCAGGGTGGCCACTTTTTTTCGGATACGAATTTCCCTGAGTTTCCAGATTTTCCAGTCAGTTTTATTAGATTTTCCCTGACCTTAATGAGCTTCAATAAGAAAAGAAAATATCCCAAAAACATATTATTTGGGATTTTTAACTTTTTATAAAAAAACATAATAAACATAATTAGAAAATAGTTATATTTAGCAATATTTTTGGAAAATATAGAGCGACAAACTATATTTCTCATTCTTAAAAAAAACATATTTTGAACTTAGATGGTATCGCCCCTCTTAGGTTGCCAGTCGTTTACAGTAGCAAGTTGTGTGTGTAATTTAAATATCTGATCCATGACTTTCCCCGTTTTCCAGAAAGTGGCCACCCTGGAGACGATGGCGTTGAAGTAGCGATTATACATTTACTATGGCCGTGTGTTCACAGCACGCCCGTCACCCCAGCGCCGTCATCACGCCCGCCAAATATCGTATAGCTCGGCGCTACCGCTGGAACTCGGACCAAGACAGTTGCGGGCCGAAGTCCCGGCAATACAAAACACGCTAGAACTTGTACATTCACGCCGTGGAACCGGTTTTTGTTTTCAAGGTGCTTTCATTATTTAAATCCACGGCGATCATCGCATTGGAAAAACGAGCGCCGTCTTAATTTTGGCCAGAAATTATCTCATTATCGGTGACGGTGGACTCTAATGCCTACGCCTATAAAACGAAATGTCAAACGAATTCGTTGCCGCCATATTCTATTCTCACTTCAACCAATCACACGTAGACAATACTTTGTAAAATTCAACTTGATCGATTGCAGAAGCCACTGCGTTTAAAAAGACAGTTCCTTCTTTTTTCTTTTTTGTATGAAAAAGAATATTCACAATATTTTTTAACAAAATACTTACTAAATTACGCATTTTATCACATTGTAAAAAATTAACTGAATTAACATTTATTTACTTTTTATTTAAAAGCATTTTATTTTTTCTTTCAGAGGTTGCTTTTTAAACTAACTAGGGTTGCGCAATTAGCAATTCATTTTTATCGATACAATATATAGGTAGATAGAAAAGAATTAAAAAATTATAAATTCTTATATTGTAAACATAGTTTAATTACCTTACACAAGTACAATATTGCAGTAATTATTATATAAACAAATTTATTCACTTAATACTGCACGACAGTCAATGTCGGGGGACCTCTGGCACATCCCGAAAATATATACGCGCTTGGGATCTCCTATGCGAGGCGCACTGAACTCGTTTGCAGCGCGCCAATTCCTACCCTAAACCTTATCCCAATCCCACCTCTCTGAGGAGGGACAAGCCACACGGCCCTCGCAAAGCAAGGGTCAGTGCCAAAGGCGCATGTGTTACCGGCGGGAAGGCGTCCGGAACCAAACCCCACAACAAGAGGGTTGAGACCGACTGACCGCGACAAGTACCCAGAAAGTAGAGTCCTTGACTCGGTAACAGGATCAACTCTAGCCGGTTCTCGGCCTCACCGAACAACCGGGGTCTCTACTACTCTTGTCGGTCACACGAGTAGAAGAAGTCGATGTCATAATTTTCAGACTCACTATCGCTGGAAAAGTCTCCTATATTAAATATCAATTCATTGTCTCGAAAATTGTCAAAGTTAATAGATCTATATTTTACTATACGATTTTTGGTATATATTTTAATCGATTAACTGGATTACGTATGACCTACCAGTTTCAAATCGCTTATATCTTCATATTAACAATAGTATCGAATGTTATGTTTATATATATTAGTAATAGTATCGGCTGTTTTGTTGTGTTTTCATTACAACTTAACATGCACAACACCATCCGCATTAGAATCAAAAACAATCGAAATTAATTTGATGCTTATTTTTTCATGTTACCAAAAGATTAATCGATATTTAGTATCGACAGCATCACATTACTAGCAATAAATGTCATAATAGCTGTCATCGATCAAGCTAAATTTTACGAAGTATAGTGGTTGCGCCTTTGGCGTTGTATCCGGAGGTCGTGGGTTCGATTCCCACCCATGGAAAGAAAAATATTAGTACGTTTTTTTCTGTACAGTTTGTCATGGTCTGGCTGTTTATAAAATATAATATGTATTATATCGTTCTTCTGTTACACATTATACAAGTCTATAGCTTAGTTTGTGACCAGAGCAATATGCGTAATTTGTCCTACATATTATTGTTACATAATCAACGCTCAATGATTGCTTATAATATTTGTTGATATCACTGTTTTAAGTTTGTATGGGGGCGGCCATCTTCTGTTCTTACGTTTGGAAAGGCAATTTAAGGCATTAGGGCGGCTTCCTATATATATCTCCATGGGATAGAAAACAACTGATTAAATGTTCCGGATGGGGGAGTGGGGATAGCTAAATAGACGTTTTAGGTATTCAAACAATCATTCTATATTGTTTTTTTGTACGATTTGTGGCTAAATATGCAGTTTGAAAATCTAAAAGGTTTTGATTAATAATTTTTCCTTGCGAAAACGTTAATTTTACTCGACGCAAAGGAGAGGTAATGTTTGTTCCTTTGTGGCGCTCTAGAGACCAAAAGCGTGATTTGAATTTGATGATTACGTCAATAGATTTGTCTTAATCTTGCGAATGTCACTAAAGATATTAAAGTAATCATGGCGACAATCAGGCGCCATATTATGTAAGAGAAAAAAAAAAATTAAGTCGACGAACTACGACAATCAGGTTCGACGAACTATATTCACTGGGGTAACATTCCGAATTAGAATTTCGAAAAGTTTAAAGGAGGTCTTAATGACGTTAGGCATACTCTACAAATTAAACATTTATACATACAAAACAATACAATAAATTCGGGTCCTTCTCTTTTTTGAAGTCTGTAAAAAGTAGTAAATCTAAAACTTACCTGATAGGACGTTAGAGAGACTTTCAACTTGTCTAACACTTGATGCGGTTTGAACCTGGGCGGCGTTGGGGCTGAAGGGTTGAGCATGCTCCACAGCCTGGTCCAGATGTCTTCGGAGAACTGCGCTAGGCGGGCTCTGGGAGACAGTACCACAGCCGCACTGTTCCATACTTTTTCTTGACTTACTGATACTACCACTTCTCCAACCTGACATTTTATATGTTTGAATAGATAGAAAACTATAGGAGTATTTAAAAATATAATAAATAGAGTCTCTGAATGAAACTTAAAAGTATTTGAAAATCAGTTTTATATATGTTTTTATGAACGAAAATTTAAATAAAAACAAACAAAACTAAACAAGTAGAAGATATCTTAAAAACAGATAACCCTATGGCATTTTACACTTGCGTTATAATTTAATTTTGTTGGATAATCCTGAGTGATGTTACAGTGTTATAGTCACTTGCGCTTTATGCGAACTTTGAATTCCATCTACATATATTTAATAGATGGTCATCTATTACTTTTTTCCCATATTTTAGTAATAAATATGTAAATATAATTTTAAATATATATAAAACAGACAACCATATCTAGAAAGGTCGTTGAGGTTTTATAAGCATACCGGAGCAAAAAGTAGATCATCTGGCATTTGGCTCTGTACCCGGAGGTCGTAGGTTCGATTCGCACCCACGGCAATAACTTAATGGTACGTTTTTTTGTACAGTATGTTATGGTCTAGGTGTAAAACTGTCCTATATATTATTATATTGCACTGAAATTTCATTAGGACCATAAAAAGGCAGATTTATGAAAATTTGTACCGAGACGGCGTTTTTAGTCACTAATATATAAATTAACTTATATACTGTTATTTTTTCATGGATACTCTTGAATGTTCTTTTAGGATTTTTTTAATAAATAGGTAGTTTTTTTACTACTTTGTAACTAGAACAACTCACTTTAAAATCAACAAATTTATCATTAACGGTGAACGGCAGTAACTGCGCAAGCTCCATAGCTGAGGTGGACAGAGATCGTCGGGTCATACAGTACGATGTGGCCAGCAGGAATTCGTGCATCACTCGCTGGAAACTGCCGTGACCCTCGCGCTGGTTCAGGCACATCCACGATATTAGCTGGAATGTAAGGTTTTTCCTTTTTTTTAATTGAAGCACGACATTTAACTTTTTATTTACTGGTGGGAGGGCGGAGGCGAACTTTGTGAGCTGATCTACAAAGTTCGTGAATGGGGTCAATCAATGCTTGTTCTTAAACAACATTGATAGCTTCCACTTTGCCGGCTACATGATGCGATTACGAAATGGGCGGCGACAAAGACGAATTGCATTACGAGTATATTTTAATATTACCAATTCAACCACCCATTTCGTAACTGCACCCTAAAAGGAGACTACCACCTCGACAAGAAATCTATGTAGTGATCTCCTGAAAACCGGTGAAACCACAGACCAAAACCGAAACATGACTAGGTAACTTAACGGTTTTTGTATCTTTATGATTAACGGTCGGCCTAACTATATATAACATCCGTGTGCGTTATTTATTATAACCAAAACCATATCACAACCGTATACTCGGTAGCTGTAATTCAAATTTGCAAGCAGATTTTTATAAAAAGTTCTACTTTGCTTTAATTTCAATCACGACATAATTGATATAAATTTTAGTTCATAATTATATAATTGTTGTTTTGCATTTCATTATTATTAAATACCTATTAAAACTTGAATTAAATATGAAATAATTTAATACTTACATAATGGTAATAATATCTAATTCCATTATTATTGTTAATTTTAATAATTCAACTAAATACCTAATAAATGTCTAATATATACCTATGTGTATATTTAATAAATCAATTAAATACCTATAACTACTAAATTTTACTATCTTATTTAAAACTATTCTTTATTCTCGCTACGCTGTGATATACCTTGAATCTGTGTACATTTGTTGATGTAAATTATGTTTGTAATGCCAAAGTAATATTACTAATAAAATAACACCAAGAATTGTAATGTTAGATTTATAATTTTAAAAAAGTATTAAAATTTCAATTTTTTGCAACACCCTAACAGGGTTTATGTACACCAAATCTGTGTTATCATGTAAAATTGTATGTAATGTAACAATGTGTATGTAAATGCAAACGAATAAATGAATGAATGAATGAATGAATTTTTTTTATTGTTTGATTTGTACAAAAAAAATATTATTATGTTATAAAAGTTGAGAATCATTGGTTAGTTTATTTACATGCCTTCTCAGAGCAGATAGTATAGTCTTTTATTTTATTATTGGAAACTTTTATTAGCTTCTTTTTATTTCGCTTTACTATGATCTGTTAAGCGCTTTAATCTATAATTATAAAATTGTTTTTCCTGACTGATTACCAACGCACAGCTAAAACAACTAGGCTGAGTTAAGTGTCATTGGATCCAAGTCTAGGCTAAAATTTGGCGTATAGATTTATTTTATAATGTATCTAAGTGAAAGGATCCAAGGATCAGTGTTGTCTCACTGGTTGCAAAATGCATATATATACCGTGGCGGATGTACCAACTCGTACTAAACGTTTTGGCGATTCATACATCTGCCGTAGTATTAAAATGTGAAACGGTCTACCCACTTGCGTGTTTCCTTCCTCTTATAACCTAGAGTCCTTTAAACGAAGCGTGAATAGGCATCTAAGCCGGCATAATGATGGAAACCAGCGGAGCACCTGTATGCATCCGCTTGTTGCTTTGTTGCTATCATTCCTGGACATTGCATACTGCTTAGGTGGATGCAAGGTCACAGCCGCATGTAACAACTAATAGAATATACTTTCCTATTTCGATGTATACAATATTAAAAAAAAAATACCTCTTCAGCAAACTCCAAGTTCCCTTCATGTAAGATCACAAAATGCATGATACCAAGTTTGTTTTCCACTCCCAAATCACTTTGAAACGTTGCCTTAATATCTTTTTCGGGGAGCCCAAGCGTGACCAGGTCTAGGGTATTTAGGTCCACCATGGCATTGGGGGCCCATCCCAATAGTGGGGCTAGGCTCCGACTGGGCTCGGAGTCTTCTACTTGAAGGACAAAGTGGCATGAGGGTTCGTGGTGGAAAGAAATGTCCAGCACATGCGTGAACAGCTTGGGGATGTGGACTAGGAGGTGACTGTCTGAAATTACACAAATAGGCAGCTTAGTATTATTTCTAGAGTGATACTTATAATATAGGTATCACAATATTGAATAGAATCTGGGACGGAAAAAATTTCGTTATCCGCCGTTAGGTCGATCGACCGGTTTCGTTACCACGGCCCATACAGATGCAAAAAACGTCAACTGACCTAGTCAAGTTTCGGTTTTAATCTTTGAGTTCATCGGTACACCGATTTCTTGGGGTGGTCGAGGTGGTAGTCTCCTTTCAGGGTGGGATTACGAAAATGGCAGTTAAATTGACGATAAAGCAGTGCGAGGTTATTAAAGTAGACTCGTAATACAAATTCGTGCTTTTCGCCGCGCATTTCGTAAAAGCATCATTTAGCCAGCGTAGAAGAAGCGAACAATGCTGTTAAATAAGAATGTATTGAGTGTTCCCATATATGGATTTTATAGATCCGCTTACCAGCTACAAAATCACATGCCGTGCTCCAGTAAAAAAGTGGTCGCTATACATGCAAATTAAGAGAATCCGTCAGTCTTAAAACCTTTCTAATTTGGTCAAGTTAGGAGTAACTTCGGCGACCACGTTTAATATGGTTTAACTACGTGCGTCCTATGTTTATTTTTAAATGTTTGGCACTGCTTCCTATGTAACACGGTAATGCCACATTTCACCAACTCTAAAGGATCTCGTAACAAAGTTAAGGGACAATTAATGACAGTTTTTCATAGCAAATATGTCAAAATTCTTATTTAGGGGCTCCTTTAGAGTTAGGGATCGTTGGCGAAATCAGCTTAAATTATTAGAGCAACCACATTAACTTTAGACTTTACCCCCATATAAAGTGTAGGAAGGTCTCAATGACTTGGCGAGGGCCCAGGGCAGATCGGGCAGCACCCCGTGGACTACTCGGCCGTGATGAAGCAGAGTTATAGAGTACGCGAAGTGGACGCCAGACTCCCGAAGCTCGGTGCTGTCTTCTAGCTTTAGAGATGATAGCGATTCGTCGAGTGGCTGTGTTGAAAATAAAAATATTGTTTGTAATTTCAACCAGCCAATCAGAGGGCGTGTTGAAAATAATAAATAAATATCATCACGGGTGCCTTACAGCTCCCGAGACCACCTAGACGGAGTCAGGGTACCCGGTAGAGTGATTTTAATCCTACCTCGTCGTGTTGAAAATAAAAATATAATATGTCTAATATTTGAATGTTGACTTTTTACCTGAAATAAATTTGGGTCGTGAAAATGTGCTTAAAAGTTTTAACTATTGAATTGTGCCCCTTCCAGTATAATCCTGCCTGTTAAAAGCTAATTAGGCTATAATCATATTGCAGGCTTTTAATGCCTAAATAGCTTTTAAAAGCTAATTAGGCTTTAATATATTGTTGGAATTCGGTACCGCTGGAATAATTATAATATGTAGGACAATTTAGGTAGGTACACATTTATTACTCTGGTCACAAAACAAGTTTTAGGCTTGTAGGTACTGTGTGTACCAGAAACAACGATATAATACATATTATATTTTATAAACACCCAGACCATGACAAACTGTACCGAAAAACTAACTATTTTTTCTCTTACCATGGGTGGGAATCGAACCCACGACCTCCGGATACAACGCCAAAGGCACTAGTGGTCACTCGGGCGGAGGCGGTATCTCGGGTAACATTAACAACTGGTACCACCAATGGTTCCATATACTAGTTGTCAACTCGTCACTTGTATTAGCGACGCCTTTACATCTACCGATATAACTTATAATAATAATATGTAGGACAAATTACATATTGTTATGATCACAAACTAAGCTCGAGGCTTGTACTATGTGTACCAGAAGCAACGATATAATACATATTATATTTTATAAACACCCAGACCATGACAAACTGTACCGAAAAACGTACTATTTTTTCTCTTACCATGGGTGGGAATCGAACCCACGACCTCCGGATACAACGCCAAAGACACTAGTGGTCACTCGGGCGGAGGCGGAATCTCGGGTAACATTAACAACTGGTACCACCAATGGTTCCATATACTAGTTGTCAACTCGTCACTTGTATTAGCGACGCCTTTACATCTACCGATATAACTTATAATAATAATATGTAGGACAAATTACATATTGTTATGATCACAAACTAAGCTCGAGGCTTGTACTATGTGTACCAGAAGCAACGATATAATACATATTATATTTTTATAAACATCCAGACCTTGACAAACTGTACACAAAAAGCGTTCTAATATTTTTTTTGCCATGGGTGGGAATGGAACCCACGACCTCCGGATACAACGCCAAAGGCTCAACCACTAGTCCACGGAGGCTATCGGCACTGAGACTGGAGGCTTATGAATCTAAATATTGCAAAAAAAAATTAAAAATCTTTTATAAATGAAAAATCAATTTCACCCTTTTATCACAGAATATTTGATAGTAATACTTTAAATTCTGTTTTTCTTTAATTTCGTCAATTTATTCAACACTAGAAGTAACTGATGCATTGACACCAAACACCTGTGTAATATACTTAAAGAACTGTTTTTTTTTTTAATACCTATCGTAATGTTTACCTTATATAGATAATGATGGCAGATGCACAGAATACCATCGGCCTCACACACTATCTGCAAGTCCAGCGAACAATCGTGTACGCGCAAAGGCACCGCATCGTCTTCGTACGCGCCGCATGTGTCGGCACCCACGCCAGGCAACTGAGGCAGGCTTAGCGGGATGTTCAACTGAAAAACACAATCGTTGTCACGAAATAACGTTACAAACATTAACCCAGATGAGCCTGAAACTGCTTATTTGCGCAGATTTTAATGTTTTTTATGTTATTATTTAGGATACTCTCTTACCAGGAAAAATATAAAATAAAATATTTCGTCACAGGGAAAGCGGAAAATTGGTGTTCTTTTAAACGGACGCTAGCCTTATATACTACTTTTGCACGGATCAAATGTTTCACTTTATTAGTAGGTAGGTAATTATAATAACCATGTTATTATAAGAAAATTTTATTCTAAATAAACATAAACATTAAACACTTTGAAAATAACCAAGTAACAACCAATAGGATCGTTTTATTCAATCCTGTTACCAAAAATAAAACGGCACTATTGGTTGTTGCTCAAGTATACGTAAATGAATACGTTACGTTTCTACAATGCGCAAACCCATGGTAGAGCCTCAGACCTCACACGTAGTTCGTCGATAAGTGGGATAGATGTGAAAAAAATATCGAAAAACAGATGAAAAGGCGCGTGGGGATCTAATTTACGAACTACTTCGGCATACTGTAAATTATTGTAATCTTAGCTGATTGACTTTGGTATGGATCGAACTAAATCACGTAACCTTGGCGTGTGGATCCTACCCAGAACTTGTAGCCCCAACTAATAGGGTTTCCACGAATAAACTGTTTGCAGGCATGGCCTCCGTAATATGGAACTATAGCCTCGTCAATGCAGTGGTCCTCTTCCATTGGAGCGTATTCTTGAGACCTTTTGTTCATTATATCAAATTAATTTAGCAAATCTGTCTTTAGGATTAAATTTTGTGTTATCAGAACAGTGGAAGTGTGTCATTATGAATTTAAATTTATCCCTGGACATAACATTATAAATATGCATACCGCATTCTGACGTATTTTGTCAATACATATGTCGACTAGGTACTATAACATATCCACTATACGAAAGGATTCCGAGAAAGCACTTTATCTCGCTAATTGTCACATCGCCTTCTTTATTATTTTGGGAAGCTTGGACATTGGTGTAATCCACAATCATCGCAATAATTTCATCATCAAATCTTTATTTATTTATTTATTATTCTTATTGAAGACGTCTTTGTCGTTTACGAGCTAACTTAATCTGACTTAGCTAAGTCAGATTAAGTTAGCTCGTCATCACTCTCACTTGACAATTCAGCGAAATGTACCTCCGCATAGTTGGGATCCTGGCAAGTTTTGCCATAAAACCTGATTTTCATCACCAGAATTCTCATGTGTAATACCAGCATTATAGTTTTCTGATGGTAAAATAGTGACACTATTAGGTATGGGTTGATCGTAATCCTTTTGCAATTCCTCGAAAATTTTATTGAGCGTCAAGTGTCTGTATAATAAATTTATTATATAAATTACGTTGGTAGCCTATTAGGCTATTGGTCGTTATAACGAACACCTAGTTTATTCAACAAAAAACCTTATATATTTTTTAAAATAAGTTATACTATAAAATTTAATACATTGTTAACACTCTCCTCTTATGGTTACTTATTTTATTTTAATATTACATTGATTATACATGTATATAAACTTACCTATGAAACTCATATTAGAAACAGTAAAATTCAAAGTACCGAATTACTACACCAAATAAAATTAAACCACTCTCAAGAGCATTGAACAGTTTGATACTTATGTTGACTAATTTCTGGTATCAAATTAATTTTATAATAATACCCTAAAATTTCACTAGATATATATTAATGCAACGTGCGTTTAAAAGGACGATAGCTTTAAATGGGTTAAAAAAAACACAAGTAATTGTAATAAATACCGAAAGCTAAATATATTGCGAGACGACAGTACCTAGGTATATAGATGTCCTACTCAACATAAACTAAACCAATTGTTAGCCGTTTAACTTGACTGGAATATTAAATTGTTTTGGATAACCGGTTACAATTATCACCGGCAAGAGACCTAGTCATGTTTGGTATCAATCTGTGGTTTTACCGGTTTTCAGAAGAGTGTTACGGTGACTGTGAAGGTGATAGCCTACTTTCAGGTTATGGTTACAAAACAGGCAATAAATTGATGATAACGCTGCGAGAATACTTATTATATTGAACCCACGACCTTCTGATAAACGACACTATAAAAATAAAATGAATGGTATTAATAAAT
This sequence comes from Monopis laevigella, assembly GCA_947458855.1. Classification (NCBI taxonomy): domain Eukaryota; kingdom Metazoa; phylum Arthropoda; class Insecta; order Lepidoptera; family Tineidae; genus Monopis; species Monopis laevigella. Next base: position 12,386,741 of record OX381577.1, on the reverse strand, counting down.
GTTAATATTAAAATTTTAATAATAATAATAATATGTAGGACAATTTACACAAATGGCTCTGGTCACAAACTAAGCTCTAGGCTTGTACCATGTGCACCAGAAGCAACCATATAATACATATTTTATTTTATAAACACCCAGATCATGACAAACTGTACAGAAAAAAACGTACTAATATTTTTTTTGCCATGGGTGGGAATCGAACCCACGAGAGGACCACTAGTCTACGAAGGCTGTCAAGTAATTGGTCAAGTTATCGTCGTAATTTTCATAACCGCATCATTTAGCGGGTAGCTATCACCAATATTTTTGTTAACCAGTAAATAAAATAAACCCAAGAAAGAGTTTGAAACCCTCGTCGGGTTTTTAGCTAGCAGTTTTTACTAAACTGCATTTTTAAATAGTGACTATAGGTTTATACTTATGAACTAGGTAGTACACATAATGAAATAGGTAGGTATTGCAAAAAAATATTAATAAAGGATCTCCCCATGATATTAACTTTTCAAAAATGCTTCCAGAATGTATTCTTATAGTTGTATATAAAGGCTAAATGGATTTAGCTTCTTAAATGTAAAATGCTTTTTCCTTAAGATGCATTTACTTTCTATTGTGAAAACATTTAGCAAGTATGAACATGGTACCAACAAACTAACAGTATTTACTATGATGCATTTTTTTATAGAATTATAGACATATTAAAGTTACCAATGGGTCTATCACTCAAATTCAATAGAAATGAGAATAGACTTTAATGTGCCAAACTCATTAACTTCAAATTTATAAATGAGCTTTATCTGTCATAATCAATTCCTTTCCATTTCAATTGAATATCATGACTCTACTTGTTTTTTTTTTACTAAATATTACATTACCACAGTCTCATGGGGCATGTCAGGGTGAAACTGCAGAGCTGACAGGGTTGGAGTGAGTTCTGTAGACCTGCTGGTATTGTCACCTTCTGCAAAACTTTGTGCTTGCTGTCGATAGTAAATGTAGAAAAGAACCTGAAATTGATAATTTAATATATATATATATATATATATATATATATATAGATCCTACTTTAGTAACAGAGCCAGGATTAGCTGGAGATATTAATGAATAAATTACACAAAGATTGAGTCTCTTTTTACTTTAGAAATATGCACTAGCAAAGAACTCAGCATGGTCAGTAGTAATAACTCAGGATTCAGTCCATTAAAATTAAAATATAGGTTTAAAATGAATAATATATTTTACTATTGTAATTTATATAATTTTGTGTGAAAAATAAAAGCGGCCCCAGCCTAGTGGTTAAGTCATTGCGCAAGTGATGACAAGGTTAAGCAGATGACAACAAGGCCGGACCTGAGATGGGTGACTGCTTCATACAACGAGGCTATACAATCATAAACACTGCAACAAGCTTGCCACTTGTTAGGTTCGAATACCGTCGGCAAAATGAGGATGGTTTGATCCCTCTGCTGGGTACCCTGAGGCTGTTTAAATGGTTCTTTGTATTTAATTATAAATGAATTAATATTAGTCTGGTTATTGAATATGACTAGAAAGAGGTTACTAGGCTCTAAGCCTACCAGGATAATGATTTATAATTATCATGTCTATTAAATCACAAATGAATAAAATACCTGATTAACACAATCCCACTGAGCCCATGAGAACACCTTGACAATGACCTCAGGGTCAGATAGGCAGCCCATGAACCTCCATTCATCTTTGCCCAAAACTAACTCAGACTCTTCAGACCCATCATTCCCCAAAATTGTAGTACGGTGCATCTTTATGCCTGAAATATGTCATGAATGATGTTTAAATGTAATCTTAATAATTAGTAGCTTAAATTACTTTAAACTAAAAATTAAATTCTAGAATTTCTTAAGTAAATAGTGTTTTCATCCTTTTTCTGCTGTGTATTTATTCATTCTTTAAAATTCTGTTGAGTATATTAAAATATTATACATATATATATATATAATAGGCATGCATATTGTTTACACATAAATGAAATATTACTAATACACACATTAGAAAACTAATTACACTTAATAGGTTTAGGTACAGACCATTAATAACCAGAAGAAATAATGAGTAAATAAAAGAGAAAATAAATGTTGTATAGGTATACTATAAAGGAATTTTTCAAAGTGAATCAGTTTTGGTGTAACAGTAATTGTGACAACATCTCAAATATCATTCAAATAAAAATTTCCTTCATTACAATAATAAAAGCAGTATCAAGGTAATACATAATATTATTTATAAGTTTAGTTAATAATCAACAATTTGAAGTGAGAGTGAATTTTGTTTAACAAAGTACCTAGGTACCTAATTTTAATATTTTTTTAAATAAAATAAAATAATTTGAAAATCCATTTTATTGTACCACACATGGGCGTAGCCAGGGGAGGGATTTTGGGGGTTCAAACCCCCGCCGATAGGTTTGTAAATAGAAAAATTTGTATGGGGTAGTACACATGAGGCGGCGTATGTTGAACAGGTGACAAAGTTGATTTTTTATGGTGATGAAGGTGTTAACATACATCACTTTATTTTATGATGATGATGGCGTTTTTTTTTTGCTTGTTCAAAAATTTTACAAAAAACATTTTAAAATTTGAGTCTTAAACCCCCCCCAATATCAAATGCTGGCTACGCCCATGTTACCACATATTGCTGTTTATAAGTTGGCTCTTTGGGTATCTCATAGTATGATAAATTAAAAAAATACTAACATTCCAGATGTTTAAATATTAAAAACCGGTCATCAATAACACCATGCTTGTTTTTCATCTTTCCATAGAGGAATTGTACCATAATCTGTTTTTTAGAAGTCTCCTCAATTTGCTCAATGTTATTCTCTTTGTCTTTTAACAATGGCACTATGAATGGTGTGTACAGCGCTCGTTCTAACTTATCTTCTTCACTTGGAACAATCTTCAGAACATAAACAAGCAGCGTATGTGTAGCATTCACAGAAGCTTGGATGATATTCAGCTTTTCTTTGAATGTATGTAATATCTTCAAAGATTTGTTTTTATTTGTATAAATCCCTACATTCATAATTTCCTCTTTGTTGGAGTTTGTAGAGACCCATGTCAATAGCTGGGAACCGTCTTGTTCTTGGCCGATTAAGCGCCATTCGCGAGCGTCGATTTCTATAAATGATACAATTAAAAAATATAAATTGGATTTACGAATACTACTTATGTTACGTCTATTTAAAGTCATATTACAAACCGCTTTCGCTTTGTGATTGCAAAATGCCGCACAATTTTACAGCAAAATTCTGTGTACACATATTTTCTGACGCACAACTTAAGTTTCTAAATAATTTATGTTTCTAATTTAATTAAAATCGTATGTCTTTTTGATAAATAATTTCTAGAATACAATTCACTCATTTCTTCTATTGATTTTTTATCAGCTGTTCCACAGCTGTTGAATTACTACTAACTTCACAATGCTGTCAATAATACCAACAGACAAAAAATTATATTTTCAGGTTTCCCAACTGTAAACATGCCCATTTTTACCAATCAGAGCAAAGCAATTTACAATTACGTTCCGTTATTGCTCAAAACTTAAATACTAAAATTAAAAACTGTTACATTTTTTTATACACGTTGTATTATATATAAAATTGTATGCATTAACATTATATTTTAAAAATAAATTAATATTTAACTAAATTAATATTGATTAATATAAATCCTTGGAAATTTTATATTTTAATTTTACGTAACAAAACGTATGTTACCGGATATCCTGTCAGTACGTCAAGTTTCAGAAGAAACAAACATGAAGTTAGGCGAAGGTTAGGTCGTGAACCAAAAATTTTACCGCGACATTTACGCGCCGAAAGCCGGGCAAAAGGGGAGTCGTGTAATCAGTATATTAACATGTAAAGTGATTTTTTTAACAACTTTGATAATTCCTTCATTGTTACTTTGTGATATACATTGTGTTTAGGTAATAATTTTATATTTTTCCTGACGTGAGTGATATTTTAACGCTTGAGCGTTAGTTCATATGTTAACTTTTGTAACCAAATTTAAGTAAAATTGTGAATGAACTGGTAAGTTTTGCGTATATCATTTTATTCTTTACTATGTCTAAATTGTATAGTTTTCATAATTTTGCATTATTATTGGTTTGGAAGTAATAATTAGGTTACAAAGCATAGGCTTGGTGATAAGCCAAGCCAATGCTGTCAAGAAGCCCCCTAGCAAATAATTCCTTACGTCTGTTCTTTACTATTTATCACTTTACATAGTTTGTTACTAATCCTCGATCATGTGACTGCTATTTATACCAATTTCCTTATGTGGAAATGAAGTATATTAGCAAACACATCCTACGTGTCTAATGGCGATCAGCGAGAATTTCGCGCGCGATTTTGACGGTTTCGTGGCATTTTTTTGTGCCTATGATTGGAATAAATTCTTCAATTTTACATTGTAAGGGTAAAAGCAATTAATCAGCAGTGTATTATATAAATTATTATAGCAAATTACCGTTTATTTCAATAAGAAAATGGTCTTAAAAAATCAATCTCCCGCCAACTTCTCAAGGCACGCCGCCAAATTGCCCCTTGAAAAAAATTTATTTTAAAGCTTGTTATTCATCGTGTGTTCGTAATATATGTTTATTACTAGTGAATATATAAAATAATACAATAAATAATTAAAATACGTAGCAAATTTAGCTGTAAAATGATCAAAATTTGCCTGTCAAATGACATAACCCTATTTGCAATTCAATGGTGACATGCGGTATTTTTAATTAAATTTACAGTATTTTGGTGTGATTTAATAAAATGTACCTATAGTTCTGAAATGTGCAATGAATTTTCAGGTTTGGTGTTAGAGTAACCAGTTATTTAAGTTGTCCAAAATGGATCAAGCGGGGTATGACTTTTGCTTCTAAATATTTAAAGATTTTGTTGCTAAGAAGGATTTTAATTATAATTATGTTATATTTTAGTGGTTCTTCAGAGTCACAAGAAAGGCCAGCATCACTAAAAAGAAAGAGAACTACTAGTGAAGATGTAAGTCCCAAGTTTAAACATAACAAAAAACAGCTGTTCCATACAGTGTTTTTATTTTACCTCCTACATTGTGTAGTAATAACATTGTTGATGTTGTTACTTTGTTTTCCACTTGGGAATAAAATTATATGAGGTGTCAAGTGCATAATATTTTGGCAAAATACCACATATATATTAATTCTGTTCTTTTACATATACCAGTAGGATAACTTACTTTTAAAATATTTGAATCTAATACTAGTTTACTGCAATGTCTAAAGGTTTTTTATTTTTATAGGATTTGGAGAATATGCCTCCATCAAAAACTGCCATGTATGATCCAGTGGTAGATGAACCAATACAAAATGTTGTAGTAGAATCTTCATCATGTTCTGATGAAGACTCGCCCACAGAATCCCAGAGCAGGGCTTTAGGTTTTACGGACTTAGATTGTGATGCAGTTTCTATATTTAGTCCTGGAAGTATCTCTGACTTACCAAATGGTATTCTTAGTCCTTTAGAGAATGTTGCTAGAGATTCTACACCACACTCAAATAAAAGGAAAAGGTATGTCTACTTGGAGAAATTATTTTTTATTAAATACATAGTGATAACTAAAACTAGTCTGTTTTATTATAATTAAATATGCTTTAGGTTTTTTTTTTTATATTATTTTTATCAAAATATTATTCAATTGAAACCCTTGGGGTTACCCTTCTCCATTCATTATCTTCCCTGATGGAAGATTGAAATTTAATAATGAATCTTATAGGGTCTAAACCATTCTAAAATGGTCTGAATCCATGCAAAATGCTAAGTCTGTTTCTGAAGACCTTTGATTTCAGTAAGTAGTCAAGGCTTTTCGACTATAAAAGATCTTCATAAAAATAATAATATTGAAATTACATCAGCCCCCCTCTTGTTAAGTTTCATAAACGAACAAAATAATAATTGAACTACTTAAATATATTTTTTACACATATAGACTATACTTTTATACAACATCTATAGACTAAAATAACTGTTTTTAGCAAATCAGACCCCCAACCAGTAAAAAGGAAGTGTCCTTTGCCTCCTATGGCATGGGGTGACCCAGGAGACATCTGGACTAATTTATGTGAGAGAGACTCTGAGTTTGCAATGTTGAGGAGTCACAACATGTTCAACAACCATCCCACTTTAGGACCTCAGATGAGAGCCATACTCATAGATTGGTTGAATGAGGTAAGTCATTTTTACTAACAGATTTACAAAAATAATAAAGCAAGGTTTAAAATAGTTATGTTCTGTCTTTTTAATACAGTACAAGTAATGAGGATGAAAGTGACAGAACTATGTATTTAAAATATTTTGATTAGTATGAGTTTCGTAACAACTTACTAATCAAAATATAATTTAGTAAGATACTGATTTAAGTATGATTTTAAAATAAACCTTGTTTATACCAACTTTTAGGTCACTAATGATTGGGTGTTTAGTATGATGTACACATCCATACCTACTAAGATCAGCACTTTTTTTGTTGATAAAATATTTAATTTATAACAATTCAAATAAATAAACTATCTAGGCTATGATCCTAGGTAAAGATTATTTATTTAAATAAGATAATTAATATTTTTAGTAAATTATTATTTCTGAAATTGTTGTATATTGTGAATTCACACTTAAAATATTTTTACATGCTGCGATGAAGTTAGTAATAAGGTAAGTGTACATTAAATTTAAAACTGTCTATACTTCAAATTCATAAAATATAACATTTTATAAATACCTATTTTTCAAGGGCTTGCTTCATTTTGAAAAGTATAGCAGGTTTAGGTCATACCTATAAAATTTCTGGACACATTATTTCAATGCACTAAAGTTGAATTTTGAATAGCTTACTAAAACATCTGTTCACATTTTATTCATATTGCATTAGTGATTCAGTATGCACCCTTAGTCAGGTGAATTAAGGGGAGAAACTTGATTTTATTTTAAATACATGTCAACTACTACATTACATACCCCTATAGCTACTAAATACGTCACGCATATTTTTAATGAAATATTAAGCAACAAAAAAAAAGTAATGGATCCTTCCTCATATATTTAACTATAGTTAAATTTCGAGTACAAGTCATATGATTCTTAAAGGCGATGAGTTAGCTTAGCTAATTCCTAGCGTTTTTTTTTAAATATTTAATGACTTTTCACCGTCATAGGTTACCGTCTATAAATTTTATTAATTCCTCTCTCTAACCTGATTAACATTCTGCGTCTCGCAGTTTTCTGATGTTTTTCTTTTATCCAGAATGCAAATTATTTTATTCCAGTAAAATGCTCTAAAAATCTATTCTTTCCCACTATATGTTTAGTTAAGCATAACTAGGTGTTCGTTATTTGTCAACTTTACCCCATATCCCAGGCCGGATAGAGTTCTCGCGACATTCAGCCTACTGAACGAGGATATTACGAAACTTTATGCAAGTTTATTTATACTAATACTATAAATTAGTAAAGTTTGTTAGGTTGTAGGGAGTAATCTCTGGATCTACTGAACTGATTTTTAAAATTCTTTATTCTTGGATAGCCATTATTCGAGGATGGCCATAGGCAATATAGTATTCCGCTACGACCAATAGGAGCGGAGCATCAATGAAAAATGTTGGGAAAACGGGGAAAATTTGGTCCTTTTGAGAGCTTCCGTTGCGTGAACTGCGAAACGGTTAAAGTTGCGCGGGTCAGCTAGTTGGCAATAAGTCTACAGTCTATATAGGTGATACCTTAAGTAAAAATTTAAAGTAGAAATTTAGCAAAACTGTACATAGACCGCTCTAACATCTTAATCTACGAAATGAAATGCATATCAAATTTCGATATACAATTAATTTAGTAAAATAAGACCTCCAGATTAAGGACAACAATCTTAACGTATTTAGAATTCGTCCCTGCCTACAATTTATTCGCATGCTCGCAAACTTGTAATTTGTCAGTAGCTTGAACAAGTTTATTATAAATGTATTAATTATAAAATGCATACTTTTAATGCTCCAACTTATTATATCACATGGCGGCGCGTGCGCAGATGTTACCATTGTGCTATAAATATTATTACCATATTGGTAACATCTTGAATAAAGAAGTATTGTCCTCTTGCGACCTTACCAAATTATAATAAGTCCTCTTACCCTCTTTATTTAGAAGCTGGTTTTTTATGAATTTTGACAAATGCTTTCTCCCTAAAATAAGTGCAAGGTGTGACTTAATGACCTGTTAGTATTGTGAGGGTCTACGAACGTATTTTTTATTTTTATTAATCTTATTAATAGCTTTGATAATCCAACTGACTGATGATAACTTACTTATTTTTAACTTGAGATAATTATTATAAAAACTCCAATAGTTTTGGATGAGACTTATCATTATCCACTGCCATCCTTTTATCGAAACTTTGATTTTTGTAATCAGCACCAGTTTGTGCTTGCCTCCGACAACCACAGAGCTTACCGATGTTTTTGGCTGGATCAAAACACTGTCATGAATCCTTCAGTTACACGGTTTTCCGAGGAACATATAAGTGTGTAGACAATTGTACAAACGCTTGCAACCGCGACCCCCTGTTTAAAATCCAATATACGGTAATTTTTTATTCATTTTCCAAAAAATAAAAAATATATGACCATCACAGTTCTCTGACGTCATATCAATGTTAACCTGAGATTCAATTTATAGCTAGCAAATCGGTTGAGTAGTTTTCTTTCAAAACTCATGAATTTACTTTCGCGGTTACAATATTACTTAGGTTACCTACCTATGAATGTTTATAACAAACTGATACTTGTCGAGAGTAAAATTTCGCTTGAAGCCATGTATCTAGATAAAAATTTCGCTAAGTCTGTTTTATTTATTTTATAAAATTGATGATCACCATTGAGATCCTTTGTAAAATGTTTTTGCTCAAAGAATTTGTCTAGGGAGCTATGATGTAATATCCAGGTCATTGACCACACAGTTCTTTTTGATGTATGTTCGTTGACCTCGTTACGCGCACTAATGGCTTAAACATTTATATATTAACTAGGTAAATTTCCAATTTCTTATTTTTTTTATTATATTGGTTAAGTAGGTACGCGCAAAAATATTTTTCATTGCCTTTTGGATTTTTATTATGCTCTAATAAAAAAAAATCCTATTTTTATAGTTTTCTTTTTTTTTACGCGAGCTAAATTATTTTTTAGTTATGAATAGTTTAAAATTTTACACCGAAAACTGTAATACATTTAATTGTGTAACCATATGGTTAGTTGTGTGACGACGCGGACTGACCGATGCACGGCGTAGGAGTAATAAGGGTTAGTTGGTGGTTCACACGCCTCTTGTCTTGTCAACGATCAAGTTATTTGAAGTTACAGCCGGCACCCGAAATAAATGCCTACTTACATAATAACTAACGTGGGAGCCACCTACCCTTATTCAAGTTAGAATTATATTAGTTGTTGATATAAGCATATTCATCTATAAAACCCAAATAAGCTCGTAAATCACCAGTCTGTAGCTCTACCGAATTTTTTGCTAACTGTAGTTGACTTTATTCGCTCGCGGCTATAGTTAAGGATGCGTCTATAGGACAGATTTATTTATAAAATAATAAATAAATACCATCATGGGTGCCTATTTGGCTCTCGAGAATAGTTTAAACGGCCTCAGGGTACCCAGCGGAGGGATTAACCTGTCCTCATTTCGCCGATGGTATTCGGAGGCAACACCCAACGAGCTTGTTGCGGTGTTTATGATGAAATAGCCTCGTTGTATAAAGCGGTCGCCCATCCCAGGACGGCCTTGTTGTCATCTGCTTAACCTTGTTATTAGTTGCGCAGTGACTTAACCACTAGGCTGGGGCCGCTTTTTTTATACAGTTTGGAAAAATAAAGTAATCCTAAATTGTGGACCCCAACAACTGTAGCAACAATAGTCAACTATAAACTTACGGCTCTAACTCCCAGTGTATGCAAAAGAAACTTGCTAATAAAGTACACAAGTTAGTTAAAATGAAATGAAATTGTTTATTTTGCGAAAAACACGGTACAATAGATGTTATATGTTATAGCAATGGTGTTCAACATGTTTTGCCATAAATGGCATGCAAATACATAGGTTATATTACAATTTATTATTATTATCAATGGTCATGGAATCATATTTTAAATAATACTAATATAATAAAGAGGTAAAGTTTGTGAGGTTGTTGGGGTAATCTCTGGATCTATTGAACCGATTCTAAAAATTATTTTAGTTTTAGATAGCCACTTTATCTAGGAAGGCTATAGGCTAACCCCCGCTACGACCATTAGGAGCGGACCATCTATGAAAAATGTTGGGAAAACGAGGAAAACTTCCTTTGCATGCACAGACGAAGTTGCGCGGGTTAGTTTAAAACAATAGCATAATATTAATTATTGTAAAAAAATAATGTCTTAACGCTTGTTGACGTTTATTGAAGTCTTAGGTTAATTTTTTTATATATCGTAGCGTTAAATTTTTTCGTTATAATCATTTTCATTGATTTACGAGTAAATATAGAGAAAATTTTTATTATCGTTTATCGTAAGAGAGTTTGCTTATTTTTTGCTTCTCCTTTGTGGTCTAGTGATAAAATAAACTTTATTTATTTATGATAGTTTTAGATACGACAACAAGAAGCATTGTGTTAGATATGAGGTATTACAAAAAACTAAAAACAATGTCTTCTGTTTGATGATAACATTATAATATTGGTTGTTTATACCAATACATAATAGTTGCAATTTAATTTAAGTTTTAGTCCATAAAGTAAAAAAAAAATCCCTCGTATCTTACAATTTACCTTACAACCCCACCTTAGGCCGTCTTAGCTAAACAGTGGGTACAAATGAACCCTCCCCGTCGCGTATGGAGCGTGTCGAGGGCCCCTAGGGGCAGGTGGTCGCTCGGAGGGTGCGCGACGACCTCGGTACTTGTGTACCGCAGCTAACCTGTATTGTAAATGCCATTGGATAAATACACCCATTGATGGATTATATTGTTTCATTGCGTTAAAAATGTTATATAGGTACAAAAGCAATAAGTTGAATAGGAATTAAGAGTCAGCGTAACGACTAATGAGTGAAACCAGGAGTTAATCTTATTTTTTAGTTGTATTCATTATTGGACGTTGATATTGCTTACCACTAAGTAGGATGATGTGTTCATAAATATAATACCTAGCTAAATACAAAATGTCTCTTGTGTTTTGTATTTTTTTTATACTGCACTACTGTTGAGAGTAGTAATAGATGCAAGTCTCGCTTCTGGAGATCTAATTTGAATGCAGATGCCCATCTTTCCAGAAGCGAGACTGTATATAGATGCATAAACAGCTAAATGACCTGGCCGTGTTTCGGTTTTAATCCGGGTTTACCGGTTTTCAGGAGACTTGCATCGATTTCTTGTCGAGGTGGTAGTCTCCTTTTAGGACGTAGCTACGAAACGGGCTGTTAATTTGACGATAAACAGCGAGGCTATTGAAGTAGACTCGTAATGCAAATTCGTCTATCGCCGCTTATTTTGTAGCCACATCATTTAGCCGGCATAGTGGAAGCGATCAATGCTGTTAAACAACAATGCATTCGTCGACACCATTAATGGATTTTGTAGCTCTGCTTACCACCAGGTAGATACAAAGTTACATGCCGTGCTCCGATAAGAACACCACCATAGGTTGGGGCGAAAAAAAAAACCTAAAACCTCTAGCTACATTAGGGTTGACTTTTATTAATTGTGAAACAAATGTTAAATCTATAGTATGTACTTATTTGTTTTACATAAAAGGCAAAATTTTAACTTGTTTAATCTTTGGCCTGCACTTTATTTAACTTTGCCCTAAAAATCTATGGTGGTGAGTGAATAATCCTGTAGAACGACGTACCTATATCTCGGCACACATGGGTCACCCAACCTGGGAGGTACCTAATCCCTAAATTTTATTGTACCCAATCATCCTTTCATTATAAGTATTTATTTCCTTTCTATCTACTTTATTTAAATTATTTGTTTCTACTTACGAGTGCATTACATTAAAAAAAATATGGATTATACATACATATATCAAACACTTTATTTGTTGATGATTTCACGAGGCAAAGTGACTATAGAGATGTGGATAAATGATTGAGGCACCAAAATCATAAGTTGTGTAGGACGATATGTTTAGGTCACTTATCAAAATAACTTGTATAATAATTAGATATTATTTTATTTTCCTGACCACATTTAATAGTTCGTGAAGTTGGTTTAGCATGTTATCTTTGAGAGATTTCGCACATTGTCCTGACCACAAAATTTGCTGTTAACTTTTATCATATAATTTATAAAAAATAAAGCTATTGCTCTTACTTTTTAGAATCACAGTACGGTAAACAAATATGTTGATGGGTACCTTAACACGACCCTAAATAATTAAAATTCAAACACCCTGTATATGCGCGACCACATTCCACTATACCAACTTGTGAAACTATTAACAGATAGGTTATTGAGCCTATTCAAACATCGCGATAAGCTAACCACTTCTTAGGTGTGTAGACTCATAAGATCGGCTATGACAAGGTGGGATGAAATTCCCTTTGCTAGGTACCCTAAGGCCGATACCTATATTGGCAATTTATTTTAATCAGAGCTAACAGTTATAATTTATAAAATATAGAGTTTATACTTTTTTAACGTCATATCCCTGTATCTACGTATTGGTTAAATAACATTCTGTATTGTTAATAACTGGGCATTGCCAGACCATATTTGAACTTAATAACTATATTATAAATATTTCTGCACTAAAATTAAAATTTTGTCAAAACGAGAAATATAATACTACTAATAAATTGATATTAGTAGTAAAATTTAATTATTTTAAATCAATAGTTAATTTGTGTAGTATAATTGCATAAACACATAATTTAGTACATAAGTACCTAAATCTTATAAAATTCTCATGTCATGGTGTTTGTAACTAAACTCCTCCGAAACGGCTTGACCGATTTTTTTTGTGTATATTTGGTAGGTCTGAGAATTATTAGGTCGTAAACTATTTTTTATACCCCTAAGTGAAAAGGGTAACACTGCAAATTTATTTTTGTTATTTTTTTAATGATTTGGCATTAAAAAATACATATTCATCCTTCTACCACTTTTTTTATAGCGATATTAGTACTGTGAAAATTTTCAACTCTCGATAACTGATCTGCAATTATTAATCGATCATTTTTTTCTAAAATTATATTTTTTATTGACAGATATATTTACTCATAGGTTTATTTCTATTATTAAGTAAATAATTTGAATAACCTTGATTTTTCCTAAATAAATTGATATTTAAAATAATATATACCAACTCACTATCGTCTATAAATAAAAATCAATGTTTGTACTCTATGTCTATGCGTCCAGAAACCAATATTCATGAAACCCAAAAAGTATGGAAATGTTAAAAGTTTGGGTTAAAAAGTCTCCATATATAAAATGTATGAGTGCAGAGTGAGACAGAACATTATATTCTTATAATATTACAATCATTTATACATTATTAAATTATACCTAATTCTACTTATTACAAGAAATATTTCTATGTAGTTTGATTTGTTTATTGGTTTCAACTAACTGTATTTTAAGTGCGAATTACATTTCGTAACTGCAACCTTACACAGGAAACTACCGCCTCTACCTGAAACCCGATCATCTACACTACTTGAATGAAGGAAACTTTACTTATAAAAAAAAATAAGAAATATGTATTTTGTGTAGTAATGTTATTATATTATTTGTTGTTTGCAGGTGAGCGAAGTTTACAAGCTCCACCGGGAATCGTTTCACCTGGCCATAGAGTACTTTGATAGGTTCCTAACTAATACCAACCACATTACCAAAGAAAGACTACAATTAATAGGTTTGTACACATTTATTTACTCTACCTACCCACTTCCATACATACCATCCCGCCTGTATCTTTGTTAAGTGGTACATGAATAAAAAGGAATTCTTCAGCTAAGAATCCAAAAAAAAAACAATATTTGTGATTTTTTATTTATTTATTTAAGAATTTGTCTTGGCCTCATTATTGTGGTTTGTTTTGATCTAAGAATAAAGTACTTTTTTTCTATTATCGTTTTTTTACTTGGGCTAATTACATAAATATAATAGCGATCATGATTGCTTTCAACTTTAACATCATTTCAATTATTGACCTTTAAATGATAATTTATAAATCTTTATAGCATTTCTCAATACAGCTTTATTTATAATTCATGTAGCTGAATGATGTTAATGTTGAAAGTTATCTCGGTCGCTATTACCAAAACACTTCTGTAAATTAGTCCACTGATCAAGTAAACATTATCTTTAGATTAACTCTGTAACTCTGATCCATTGCTGCAAACAAGATGACAAAGGACAAACAAGTCCTTTTCGGCTGGTGTTGTTGGCCAAGTACTATTTTTAGGAAATCCAGAGTACTAGATTTTATTAAAATATACCAATCCTTAAAACCATAGTACTTGATCTCTTGTACGACTTATTACACAAATTCTTAAAACCAGAGTACTAGATCTCATTATAATACATCAAACCTTCAAACCAGCGTACTAGATCTCATTATAATACACCAAACCTTAAAACCAGAGTACTAGGTCTGTAATACACCAAACCTTAAAACCAGAGTACTAGATCTCATTAAAATAAACAATCAATAAAATCAGAGTACTAGATCTCATTAAAATACACCAAACCTTAAAACCAGAGTACTATATCTCATTAAAATACTACAATCAATAAAACCAGAGTACTAGATCTCATTAAAATACACCAAACCTTAAAACCAAGGTACTAGATCTCATTATAATACACTAAACCTTAATACCAAAGTACTAAATCTCATTATAATACATTAAACCTTAAAATCAAATTACTAAATCTCATTATAATACACTAAACCTTAAAACCAAAGTACTAGATCTCATTATAATACACTAAACCTTGAGGTACCAGAGTACTACCTTGCGTTCCCCTCCCATCATACCACCTTTGTTTCTAATTCGTTTGCAGTTGTCGCTGCAAGACTTTGGAATAATTTACCAGTCAAAATAAGACAATCACCAAATAGAGTCATATTCAAAAAAAGAGTATATGATTACTATTTAAATGCATGGGTAGTTTTTACTTATATTTCATTATTCTATTCCTTTCCACTTTGTTACTTCTCCTCTCTCATTTTGTAGTTGGTAGTATTGTGTATATGTATATATATAAGATATATTTAAGTAGTGTATAATAGATTGTAAGTATTTTATATAATATACACTGGTTTATATACTCAGTTACTGTATTGCACCTACCTCACTGCTTTTATTGTCCCGAAGGTTTGACTGGTAGAGAATGCCTAGCGGCGTTAAGTCCACTTTGTATTTTGTATGCAATAAAGATTTAAATAAAATAAAAAATACTAGATCTCATCAAATACACCAATCAATAAAACCAGCGTACTAGATCACATTATAATACACTAAACCTTAAAACCAAAGTACTAGATCTCATTATAATACACAACATCTTAAAACCAGAGTACTAGATCTCATTATAATACACTAAACCTTAAAACCAAAGTATTAGATCTGATTATTATACACTAAACCTTAAAACCAGAGTACTAGATCTCTGTATAATACACCAAACCTTAAAACCAGAGTACAAGATCTCTATAATACACCGAACCTTAAAACCAGAGTACTATATCTCACTAAAATACACCAATCAATAAAACCAGCGTACTAGATCTCATTATAATACACCAAGCCTTAAAACCAACGTACTAGATCTCATTATATTACACTAAACCTTAAAACCAAAGTACTAGATCTCATTATAATACACTAAACCTTGAAACCAAAGTACTAGATCTCATTATAATACACTAAACCTTAAAATCAAAGTACTAAATCTCATTATAATACACTAAACCTTAAAATCAAAGTAGTAGATCTCATTATAATACACTAAACCTTGAAACCAAAGTACTAGATCTCATTATAATACACTAAACCCTAAAATCAAAGTACTAAATCTCATTATAATACACTAAACCTTGAAACCAAAGTACTAGATCTCATTATAATACCAAACCTTAAAACCAGAGTAATAGATCTCATTAAATATATATTGTAAACGCGGAAGTTTGTGAGGGTGGTAGCATGTTTGTTAGGTACCTATTATTCACACAAAGAATACTAAACATAATTTAATGAAACTACAATAATATAGCTTATCCATCAGAATAACACATAAGCAATATAATTTTTCGAAGTTTCTGGAACGAAGTTCACGCACAAGAAGAAGTTCAAGAAGCACAGCACGCTATTTCACAACATCATCCTGGCTGAACTTGAGAATCCCGAAAATTTTACTCTATAATATTCAAGGCAATGGCACGTTAAATGTATGTCGGAGAGGCAACTGGATGGCGAGTGGTAATCCGAATGGTGGGCCTTGGAGTGGTACAGGGCCCCTTCGTATCGGCCGAATTGGACTGGGTCGGTGGTTCAAAAAAAAAACATTTTAACTAATAACCCGGATAAAAATTCGGTTTCTTGAAAGGAATACCATTTTTTTTTGTCAGCCGAACCGCAGACCGTTTTCGCACTAGCGATAATAAAAAAAGGTATTACCTTTCAAGCAACCGCATTTTTACCCGGTTGCTTCGTAAATTAAAAATGTATATTTTAACCCATATTATTTGGCTTGTTCCTTTTAGCCCCGGGGCAAACTTTTTACTTTTAGGTATACCTACTAAATCTTCCGTTTTGCCCTGAATCCAAACATGTATGTCCTTTTGCCAGATAGCAATATCAACATTTCGATTTTATAATGCAATTAAATATTAAAACAAAATGATCTGTAAGTACCTACTTATTTATATAATATATTTATATTTCTTACAAATATTTTAATTGTACTTCAATTATTTAAAATTGAAAAAAAAGTAATAAGTAGGTATATCTTTTTAATACAAATATAAAAATCAACAAATCGTGTATTAATATAAAAAAAAAAACACAAAAATAAATAATAATAATATGTAGGACAAATTACACATATTGCTCTGGTCACAAACTAAGGCTTGTACTATGTGTACCAGAAGCAACGATATAATACATATTATATTTTATAAACACCCAGACCATGAAAACTGTACAGAAAAAGACGTACTAATATTATTTGCCATGGGTGGGAATCGAACCCACGACCTCCGGATACAACGCCAAAGGCGCAACCACTAGTCTACAGAGGCTGTCGAATCAAACTAACATAAAAGTTTTAATATAAAAAACACACCAAAAATTATGTTAAAATAAAAAAAAATACATAGGTAAGTACGTCAATTTAACAAATTCGGTACTGTGGAATGGGGTCACATTAATCAATTTTAAATTTGAATCGATTATAACATTAACTTTTGTATCTTTTAATATTCCAAATTTGAATTTAAAATCTTAAAAAATGGGTGAATAAAAGACAAAATATATTATGTAGGTACTGGGCAATAAATGACACTTTGGCTAAGATTATATTCTATAGGTACTTTGTATTGCCATCGGTAGGTCAAACATATCAAATTTTTAATGTACTAAAAATAATTAAATTCGTTTTTGAATATTATTTAAACTTAAATTATCTTGCTAGCTGTACAATTTAAACAGTTTTTTATACAATTTTAAATTTCAGGGCAAAACGGAATACATATTTAGGGCAAACTTTTGAGGGCTAAACGGAACAAGCCTATTATTTTGATCCATCCCCATATCACCGCCCCAGTCCACTTGGAGTCAATTCGGCCGATACGAGGGGGCGCTGTACCTCCAAGGCCCAGACCACCACTTGCCGTCCGGTTGCCTCGGATATACATTAACATGCCATTGCTTTAACTATAACTGGAGAGGAGAGAAATCTATATAAATTAGTAATATGTTAAATATATTGTTTCAGGTATAACATGTTTATTTATAGCAGCCAAAGTAGAAGAGGTATATCCACCAAAAATCCAAGAATTCGCGTTTGTGACGGACAGTGCGTGCAGTGTAGACGAAATTATTCTCCAAGAACTTAGAATTACCAGTGTGTTATCGTGGAACATTACCCCGCTGACCATTAACGGATGGTTAAACTTATATTTACAATTAGTTAGTGTGACTCGTAACTGTAAGCGTAGAGTGATAAATGAAGAGGCGTGTAGTGAGTGGGTGCGGGCGTACACGTTTACGTTCCCGCAGTATTCGTCGCTGGAGTTCGTAATCTGCGGCCAGTTAATAGACTTGGTGGTGCTGCATGTGGACGTGAACAAGTTCGCCTACAGTGTTGTGGCCGCAGCCGTGGTGGCGCATGTCTACGGGAAGGATGTCGCTATGAGGGTCTCAGGTACTTATGATTTTTTATCGGAGTGATTTTTTTTTTTTCTTGAGATTGGCATGTAACTTTATCTAATCTACATGTTAGTAAGCAGATCTACAAAGTCCATGAATAGGGTCGATCAATACATTGTTTAACAGCTTTGGTCGTTTCCACTATGCCGCCTATATGATGCAGTTACAACATGGGTAGAGACATAGATGAATTTACATTACTTTTGGTCAAATACTACCTAGACTTGAAATAAATGCAGTAAGCTCCTGAAGACCCATGAACCAGAGTAAAACTAAAATATGACTATTTCATTTGACGGTTTTTGCATCGTACGTAAATGTATATTATTGAAAATGGTCAAACGAAAGATTAATATAATATATGATTTTGATGTAAATACATATCACGGGTGCCTTACGGCGCCGGAGACTGCCTTGACGGTCTCAGGGTACCCAGCGGAGGGGTTTTATTTAGGGGTTGATGTATACAACGACGAATTAATTCTGCTTCAAATAATCATGTAGAAATACTAGAAGTGCTGCGGTTGCACATCTATAAATTGTATGGAGATCACGACTTCTGGATTGGGAATGGCATGGCCTTAACAAGTAACCTGTCCCTATAGGTTTTGGCTGGGAATCTCTAGAAGCGTGCTACACATGGTGCGCCCCCGCGATCGAGGTGGCGAAGGCTTCGGGGGGCGTGCGGGAGGTGCGCGGTGCAGCGGGGGGGAGCAGTGCGGGGGCGCGCTGGGGGGCCGGGGGTCTCGCCATGCTGTGCCCCGACCTCAACGGGGACGACGCGCACCGACTTCAAGTACACAACACCACGCTGCAGATGTATGTAAGTACTCGGCTAAAGTTTCTTCAAATCAAATGAAAATTCTATATTGCATTATTTGTAGTATAATAGGTGTTATAAATTAGGTAGGTCGATCATACTAATAGTCATTTCAGAAACATTCTCAAACATACTATTATTAAATTATGAAAATATAATAAATTTAAGTATATCGTTAAAAAACAAACACACAAAATTCCTATACACGACATTCAAAATTATTAGGTCAATAATTACTAGTAAACATTTATTTACCTAGGACAATATTGTTAGTGTTACTAAATATATAATCAATGTAACATCTGACTGCGTAGAAGCACTTAGGAACCAAACATTTGTGTAGGCTTGTTTTAAATAGCGGCAGTTCTTTTAATTGTTTGGGTAATTTATTGAATATTCTAATTGTCATTGGGTAGCAGAGGCTCTACCATGGGTTTGTGCATTGTAGAAACGTAACGTATTCATTTACGTATTCCTACGTGAGCTACAACCAATAGGATCGCTTTATTCAATCCTGTTACCAAAAATGAAGCGATCTTATTGGTTGTTGCTCACGTATACGTATACAAATACGTTACGTTTCTACAATGCGCAAACCCATGGTAGAGCCTCTATTTCTGTTGAACAGTTTTTATTGTAGATATTTGTATTAACTGTGGTCACTTCTTGTCATTCATTGACCTCTAAATACAAGTTCAACCGCTACTACACTTGGGTGTTAGTAAAAAAAAACCATTACGGGTACCTTTTTGACTTCCGAGAACCGTTTAAACAGCCTCAGGCTACCCAGCGGAGGGATTAACCAGTCCTCAGTTCGCCGATGGTATACTTGGGCGTTAGTCCTAGTTCATATGTATGGTCTACGTGAGGCTCTACCTATAAGAAAGATTTAAGTGTCCAGTTTTCAAAAATAAAGCATTCCTATTGATAGTTCCTCGCGTATTTAAGTTACGTTAATACGATAGCATAACTCATGGTAGAGCCTCAAGTTACAAATTTTATTACAAAAATAATTCATAATCTCAGCAACCATTTTAGATAGACACTTGGAATTTAAAGCAACACAAAAAACTGTTTTATTTAACTTATTAATGAGAGCAAAGTTTTTGGTAATGAGTAACAGCCTACACAAACGCACTCAGATCTCATAGTTAAAAAAACCTTTTTTTTACTATTCATAAATACCTCTAAAAAATTACATGAAATAAATAATTTGTTTAATGTTATTTAGAAGTCGCGCGCAAATGCTAGTAGGTATATATATTTTTATTAATACGACAGACATAAATTTAAATATGGTATTTATTCAATAAAAAATAACAAAAAACTTATGCTAACATGCAATAATATAATAAAACATATTTGTTTACAATATTAATGAAGACAACATTTTATTGATTGAATAAATAGTGCCTCGCACTGATTTTCAGGATGAACTATGATTTATTAACCTACATTTTATACATAATAGAATTGCTTATTTAATACCTACTTAATAATAAACTTGTCCTGCATTTCCTTTTTTGTGCTTGCAATAACCATATCCATCAATTAATTTTAAAACTTTTTGGATTTTTGATATTTCTTATGATTAGAGGTATTTTATTCTATAACCTGGAAGAGACATAACTCTGAAATGGTAAGATGTTTATGCAGTCCATGAAAAGTCGCCACCAACGATAGAATAGGTTCATGAGTATTCAGTCATAATTTTACACTTCGCTTTATTTTTAGTTACCTATACATACCTATAATGAAATTGTAAATGTAGAAATTTGTACAATGATTTTATTTAATACCTCTGTAGCGATTTATATGCGTTTTTTTTGTTGAATAGCTATCTATTGGGTCTGGTGTAAAATAGGGTATATTATGTTTCAATATATATACAGGGATTTAGTGATACAGATATACAGGTGTTTGTATTTTAAGGGCTCTAAGGAAAAGTTTTTAATTACACCACTTCAAAAGAAGTAGTCTATGAAGCAAAGTTAGGTATATTAAAATAAATAAAATAAAATTGCATTAAAATATATAAATATATAATTATATAGTGCCTCGGAGAGCACGTTAAGCTGTCGGTCCCGGTTTCACTATACCAACTTGTGAAACTGTTTATAAATGGGTTATTGAGTCTATTCAAAACATCGCAACGAGCTAGCCACTTGTTCGGTGTAGACTCATTCCATCGGCTACGACGAGGTGGGATTAAAACCCCTCCGCTGGGTACCCTGGGGCCGTCTAGGCGGTCTCGGGCGCCGTAAGGCACCCGTGATGATACATATATACATATACATATATGCATTAAAATATTTTCGTTAATTACTTTTTGCGATTTTTTTTTGTAAAGTTGACATCTTTTTGCCAACTATTGTAATTGGTAGTTAAATACTTACTAATACCTAAAATTATAACTATATAGGAATATAAGGTAGTTCATATATACAGATTGTTTATGTTTTAAAAGTCCCTTTATGTTACTCTTGTCACAACTATAAGTAATTGTAAGTTAATTGTTTACAGGAAAGCTTCAGCGACAAGCTGTTAGAGCAGTCCGAAGCCCCCGACCCCGTGGCGGAGGCGCGGGATATATACCCCATGACCCCGCCGCCCTCGGACCACAAGAGTCCCGTCACGCCCTCGGCGCACACCTGACTGCGCTGCAGACTCTTCTAGACTGATATGTTGACTGTTATAACTTCAAAGTGATATATTGTGAGTGACAATGACGTTTCACAAAACTTCTATTCTCACACGGATAAAAATAAATTCTTTAGCGAAGAACACAAATATTCTCAACCAAAGAAAACTACAATATTTTATAACTTAATAACACCCTTGTTGATCATGAATTCTGCGTTCCCCCATACTAGAGCTATTGCACTTCCAGAATTTCCCACTATTGTTTGTCGTAGAATCAAAATATTTTTTTCTTGGTAATTGTATTTAATCTACTTTTTTGATATTATTAATAATACAAAAGTATTATGAGTCAACGTTTTTAGCTATCCATGGATTATCCGTGCGGGTGCCGGATCCAACGCGTGATTGGAAGGCAGGGGAATGAACTGCAGCGTTCCCAGACATGAGACCGTGAAGTAGGTTTAAAGGTTCTCGTGTAGGTGCACTGTGTTTACTTCGCTCTCTACTCAACCAAATAATATATGATCCTGTTAGCGCCATCTTGGAAACACGTTCCATAAAAGTTCCTGCGCTCACTTCCACTGTCTAAAATACCTTGCCCACTTGCTGGAATTCCTCTTGCACCGACTTCCACTGCATAAAGTTGAGTTTCAAAACCGTTTCTAGTAATTTCTATAACTTGTATCATGTCGGTACGAATAATGACCTTTTTCAAGTAGAGTCTTGCACCCAGCAAGTATATGTCTGGCAGTTCCCACAGCAACACCGCACAATGTACATGTCTTATCTGTTGCTTTCCCCCACCTTACCAGATTATTCTGGTCAGGTTACATTTGATTAAGATAGAGGTAAATAAGTGCCGGAGACCAATCGTACATGAGTGTGCGCCATTTTAGAGCTGGAGGAATACAAACTTCACCCATTCATTCTGTACTTCTAGGGTCATGAAACTTGTAGCCATGCAGGCATGCATCGCTTTTAAGCTAAGATTTAATAACATCTTTATCACATTATTTTTTCTTTCTAACGACCCCCTTCTGTTGATCTGTGCACCGCTCGTAAAAGATTTATGGAACTGAAGTCTTGACTCAATTTCAGATGCCAATGAGTCTTTAGGAAGAGATGCATCAGATTATCCCGAGAGTTACTCAGATGTTTTTTTTTTAATTCATACCAAATTGCTGCTGCCCCCTGTACAGCGTGGAGGAGTCAGCGCCCTGATACAGCTGAAAGATTTTTACGTACAATTACCAACAAAAAATAATAATTGGACTATGAATAACAGCCAAATTGTAATACTAAAAGTATGTTTGTATGGGGGTCAACACGACTGGCAAAACCTTAATTCAATAATTCAAGCAGTTCTTTTTGTATTGTATTGACCTTAAGAGTATATGGTTTCTGATTCAAGAATTTATTTTTATCCGTGTATAAATATCTATAGTAAAATATTATATTGATTTATTGTTACTAATGTTTTATGTTGCATGTTTATTTGATTTAAAATTAATAGGTACTAAAATGTAAAAGTCCAGTATTTTGGCTCTGATATATTATTGTGAGTGCTGATAGCTAAATTAGTTTTTTATGTTATAATATTGTAAACAATATCATTTCTAGGGTTGGGTGCGATAGTTCATCCTCAGTACCGGTATATTTGTTACCAGGGTTTGTGACAATTTTTTTTTCAATCTACATATTATAAATAATAGTTCCCAAAAAGCACCAAGATATAGATATTTTTTAAATACCGGTACTGAAGGTACCATAAAGTCCAGAACAAACTCCAGTTACGTTTAATCTTTTGCCCTTAATTTCGTTTAAATAAAAATACAACAAACAAATAAATGAATATATATACTCTCTAAACTAAATTGAAAAGACAATAGAGGAAAATATAGGACTCAAATATTTACCTATGTCACTAAAAACAGGTTTTTGCGGATCCAACCATAAACTATCGAAATTTGTTCGAAATATACTATCTTAGCTCCAGTTGCACCAAAGTGTTTCTACAAAGTAAGGTCTCGGTTCAACAACTGCAAAAAGTATGCTATCAGTCAAAAGATATAGGTTATGGTGGAAAATTGATATAGGGCCCTTTTTTTTATAAGAGTTTAATATGTGACCTTTCATCCACCTAGTGGCCACTTTCTGGAAAATCAGGAAAAGTCAGGGAATTTTTGTAGTAGTAGAACTCGGTAAAATTATAGATATATAAAACCAAGTTAATTTTTCCAGTGCTTAACTTATACCTCAAACAAACTTTTTTCCAAAAATAAATTTAAATAAAAGCAATTTTTTTTTTCTGAAGAAAATAATATATTAAATAAATTAAAATATAAAAAAATTAGCTCATTAATAAATCTAAAAAAATGTCTGGATAAGTCAGGGAAATTCGTATCCGAAAAGAAGTGGCCACCATCTCTATCCTCTTACTGATAAGGAACATAAGTCTCAATGGTATCAAGGTATTAGAACCAACTCGTAAAAAATACGAAAACCTAATCGTCTAAACATGTACGGAAATGAAAGGTTACTGCTGACGGTACCAATGGAGATACTTATGTTCGCAGTAAGAGGTTAGAATATATTTTTTTGAATGCCGCATTTCTTGTCGACTGTACTTTTATAAATCTGAGAATTTAGGGTGACATTTTGGTAACTGTAGTTAGCTATAGTCGCTGGTAGTAAAGGATCCACAATATATGTAGGACAATTTACACATATTGCTCTGGTCACAAAGAAAGCTCTAGGCTTGTACTATGTGTACCAGAAACAACGATAATACATATTATATTTTATAAACACCAAGACCATGACAAACTACAATAAAAAACTTTTTTACGAATATGACTGATGATTTAAAAAAAACGATCCAAAAGGTTTATCGCTAACGACTATAGTCAACTACAGTGAGCAAAAACTCATGGTTTCTCCGTTGTAACATTCCAACCTTTATAACCATCTTTTGAAAGGTAGCATATTTTTGCTGCCACATCATAAGTTTACTACTAAAAGTTACAACAAAGGTGGCTCCTTAATGGTGGACATTTTAATATTTCACTTCGCTAATTATCTAAAATTTTATAATCCATTGTCTTCATACACATAATGAATATATAAACCATTTGCTCATAATGTTAATATTTTGCAATATAAGGATCCTACAGATACTACAAAAAAGTAGTGTACATATTAATTAAAATCTTTGCAAAACTTAACAATTTTTTAACATTTCTTCCCAAAACTTAAAGGAATAAATAATATTTATATATCTACTTAGTTCTATTTTCAAACTAACATAAAATTTTAACAAAAAAATATTATATCTAAATCATCGTTTCACATCCTAGTTCCACATCACATCACGACTACTTATTTTGATGTTCAAACTTATAATTAGGTAGTTCCAAAAATTACTGAACCGATTAGTTTTGGCTTTATAAGTACAAGTATTATTAATAGATATTTCAGTGTGTTTTTATTATTGGAATAACGAATGTATTTATTTTTAGCTAATTGACCGTATTCTATAAAATACAAAAAACATTCAATTCAATTAATAATTATTATTTTTTAATCACGGACACAGGTTTTGATACGTTAACTCCTGATGATTGAGATCATACTTACTCATAAATGCATGTTCCAATTCTTGCATGTAATTTTGATCCTCTTAAAAACAAAAATTCAAATCTTTCCTCTTTATAATATAATCGTAGATGTAAATAGTGTTAATCCATATGCCCCTAACGATAGGTAAGTGTCAATTTTTGCCATCGAACCTATTACTTAGGACTATTACTCCGTCATTTCCTCTGCTACCGAATTCACATGCTCACTCCCCATCTAAAAAGCAATGTTGTACCGATAAAGGTTTTCGAATGTGTTCTTTGTTTCTCCTCAACTTTTCGCCGGGGCTTGTTTAGTGTACGGTGAGGACATAATAGAAGACGTCGAGGTGGGAGTATAACTTAGTTAGAGGTTTTAATTATAATCTAACAGCTCTGTTGCGAAACGCTAACCCAGATTTATCCCAATTCGTGTTTATTGTCATATTAAAAGGGAGTTGAAAGAGGTTTAACTAGATCTGGCCCCCATTTAGCGAAAAAACGGTATTAATCTCAATATTAAAAATACAAATATTTTTTTTAATGTTAAACTTCTGTACAAATACGTTTTTTATTCTTAGAACAAATCAGACTTATTGTTAAAACGATTTTTTTTTGGATTATATCTGTTTTTTTTTTTTTGGGTATATTTGTATTCTTAGTAATAAATTAAATCCGGTAGATCTGAGATCGAATATATTGAAAATCTTCCTGGAATATTAATATAAATAAACTTTTATCATTACGCTTATTTGTAATTAACAGATGTTACTAGAAAATGTAAAAAAAATATGTAAATAGTTTTAATATATTTTACAAGAAAATTTTACTTTAGTTTATTGTGAAGATGTACAATTTTGAGACTGAATGTGTCCTCGAGGTATTAACCTTATTTATTTAACACAAAACTAGGATTTTTCAATTATTTAATTTTATAAAAATGTCTTAGAAAATTTCTTCCACCAAAGATCTCTGTATATTTTCAGAGACATAAAGTAAATTATCTTTTCAAAACTAGCAGAAACGAAGCTGGTATAATATTTAATTATAGCAAAAAATAGATAATATATGTTATCCAATAAATCTGTATAAAAAATCACTAAATGTTAATGAAACTTATTAATATTTTAAAGTAATATCCAGTATACTTAGTAAGTTACTGGTTTGGAATTTAAACTTACAAAATTTATTACCACACGTTCTTCGTGCTCCGTATCTTTTAAGTACTTAGTAGCCATATTGTGAAAATTGTTTTCCATTTATGGTTTATTTACTAGCAGCCAAGCTTTACCATATAAAAGCTTATCCAACACCGCAATAAAACTCTTGCGATGTTAATATTGTTTTTTTTTATTGTAAAATCTACTATAGGTATTTCTATTATATTATCATTTTGTGAGAATATAGGTATTAAGTTAAGCTTATAATAAAATGTGTATATATTGTAATAAAGTAGTTTAACACAATAAATTATATGCAATGTACAAGCCCAATTGCTTTACATTATTTCGCCATTAATTTAAAATAAAATTTGTGCTAATAAATTGTTGTTTAAATAAACGACGTTAGTAAATTAACTGTAATATAAGCCTAGGTTAAGTTGATGATTACGCTTATCACAGAGGTAGGACGCCTCGCTGTTATGTATCAGAATTATTTGATGTTTTAGATTTAAGTATTTCGCATCACACTTTGGTTTTTATTGATTCCGCGGCCGAAGTCGTTGTGATCTCATAATGCACGTAAACCAACTTCAGTTTTCTGTTCAATAAGAAAATGTTAATCATTATAAATGATAATCCTAAACTTAAAAATTCTGTGTCGCAAGAAAATGAATCTTATTCTGAGTTTACAGTTGTGCAATAACTTTTGACTACTTTTGTACTGTGTACTGATGTCATTTTTCTCTAATAAAAGTTTTGAGAAATATACAATTTATTTTAATTTCTTGTATTCTTTTAACACCTTTTTGTCAAAGTAGATACTCAAATGTAGAGGGTTGATGTGGCCAGTAGGCCCCAGACCTCAGTGGCTTTAGTGTGAGGTCTTACTATATCGTCAATCGTTAACTCTCCACAAATTCAATCGCTTTATTTTTAAAGACTGGCAAAATAAGATGTGGCCGATATACAACGGATGACGAAATAATTAAACAAAACTTACGGCCACACATAAGCTTTTTTAACAATGCAGAGTTATTAGTGGAGTGTTAACAAATAACGTGATAGTATAGTAAAAACAACTCTCACTACGACTACTAGTGTGAGTTTTCTAACAAATCATGCACTCATTCCGCTTGAGGCGCTGTTTTATTTCTCATACTAATTTTAGTTAAAGCAAAGTTATAGTTAGAAATCTCACACAGGCCACATGTATAAAAACCGTAGGGCTAATAAAAATCTAAACAGTGCGAAAACTACCGCGGAAAATTCTGAATAATCAGCCACGAATGGAAGCACTTTAAATAAGAAGATCTGACATTTTACTGAAAAAGACTTAATTTTATAAAAAAAAAGTCAGGATTGATTCTTCCTAAATAACACGTCACGTAGGTATATCTAAAATCAAAGAAAAACGACGAAATTTATCTTTGAAGTTTAAAAAAATATATAAAAACGACGTATTTTTGCAATTTGTGATGTAACGAACTTCGTTTTTTTTTTGGTGACTTATGAGTATAGTCCGTTTCAAGAAAGAATATCCGCGGCATAAAGTGGAACTAATAAACTTAATATATAATTTACTTAATAGTTATATAAATTTATTTACTAAAATAAATCGCATCCAACCCAAAATTATTTTAGGGAGTCTTAAAATTACGCGCCGATCAAATAATTTCTTTCGTGAAACGAACTTTACCTCTGTATTCCGCTTATTATATAAAACACGCGTACTATATAGTGAAAACTTGTGGTACTATAGCTTGCTTTAATATAACTAGAATGCTTTATTATATCTTCTGTGCATATTTTCAACTATGTATGTAGTATTAAAGAATGTGACGGATGCACCGTACCGGGGGCATTGCCTATTTTTGTTTTTTATGGATGATTACGACCAGTGCGATTTTTAAATGTTACCAATGAGTTCGATATCACCAGTGAGAAAAATGTCACCGATGACTAGGAATTCACGATTTATCACAAGTCCTATTTTTGAAATTCATATGTGTCAAATCATTTCTCATTCAGAAAAGCTACTTGCGTTTCGTTACACGAATAAAACATTGTTTGTTATTCTTGTATCTAATAATAATTTACATGGCTAAAACATAAAAACTCAATGGTGGTCCGTTAATGATTATTTTAGTAAATAAAATTTATGAAACTAAGAAAATTATTTGGAGTTTTGCACATTTTGTTTAACCATAATTTTTTAGTAACACTTATTGCCGTGGAAATAACTTAAATTGAAATGTTAAAGATTAAATTGCAAAAAATATGTTTTTGGTAGGTGGGACTCAAACCCGCGACCCCAGCTTTCGCGGCACGGGTACATTACCACCGAGTCAAATAGTACAAGTCACCCCTCACAAAATTTATCATGATTTTTACCTATTTACATGCACATGCCCTTTTTTCCAATTATTCCTAAAACCCAACCGCTGGGCAAGAGGCCGGTACTTTTTTTAATTCAATGGGTTATTTTGTTATTCAGCATGCGACTTAATGCCATTTGGAGTATATGTATACGATGGTATGGGAATGTTACAATAAAAACTATTTTGTACAAAATGTAAAATATTTTAATATTGTTTGTACAATCACTGGAAACAATAATGGTATGTCATGAGGTAATATCAGGTATGTAGGTATCACTAGGTGGGAATCATCGTTTTCTTGGATCCGCCATTCTGAAACAACGTAATTTTTAGTATTTACTAGCTTTTAAAATGGTATGTACTAAATAATAAATGTTAATTTAAAAATATAAGAAAAACAAACACTTGTTTCATATTATTGCTTTTGTATTTAAATATATGTAGTAACAAACAGCCCATATACAAGACTTTTAGTGAAAGTTCCATACATTTGTTCGGAACAGAAAAGTGTATAAGCCTGGATCAGTGGGCCTTCCCTAAGACAGGTTTTTCTAAAACTTAATAGGAGAAGCTCAAAGATAATTGTAACTTTAAAATTTGTACTTGCATGAATAAACTATTTTAATTTAATTTTTACTCAGTAGTAGAGTAAAGAACTAGTAAGTACTACAAGTGAATAAATGTATGGAACTTTATAATGTTTATGCTTTGAGATAGTCGGTCGTCTGTAAGTTGTTAATATTAACGAGTACCGAGGCCATCTCGTATATAATCTGTATGTATACTTCCACTCATATAGAAAGAAAACTACGCGTCATTCTACTAAATATGCCTTTGTGTGTATTGTCGATGCGTGCTTTCACTTTTGTATCCAGCCGGTGGAGTAAATAAAATCTGCGTCCCTCCACCGCGTGCAAGGATTGCAGTGCATCTGCAGTTTTAGATTAGACTCTTTACCTGTGCGTTTTGTATGATGAGTGCATATCTTTGTAAGTATGTATATATTGTGTAACTGTGTGAGTTAGTTTATGTAAGGAGTGTATGAGTTTCTTGTGTAGTGAGTGTATGTATTTATAATTAGTGTAATGTGTGTGGTTATGTATGAGTTACCTGTGTATCTTGTGTAGTAACTGTATGTATGTATAATGTATGTAACTGTATTTTATGTTATATGTGTGAGTTAGTAAAGTTTGTGAGTATATTTGAGTTACCTGTGAATCTTGTGTAGTGGGTGTATATATGAATAGTTAGTATAATGTGTGTATCTGAGTTACCTGTATATTTTGTTTAGTGGGTGTATGTATGTAATTTATGTAATAGGTGTGGATGTATGAGTTACCTGTGTATCTTGTGTAATGAGTATGTGTGAGTTAACTGTGTATCTTGTGTAGTGAGTGTATGTGTGAGTTAATTGGGTATCTTGTGTAGTGACTGTATGCGTGTAGGGGCGAGTTACCTGTGTATCTTGTGTAGTGAGTATATGTGTGTAGGTGTGAGTTACCTGTGTATCTTGATGTTGTCGGTGGCGGTGAGCGCGGCGGTGTCCTGCGGCGTGAGGAACACGTACTGGCGCGTGCGGTGCTGAAGCGCGTGGTCCACTAAGAGCTCCATAACTATCTTACGGTTCACGTTATCCTGTATCACATTCATAAACATTTCTCAAAAACCTTATAATTTTTGATAATCATATAAAGAATAGTTTTGAAACAAAGTTTTCTTTAAAGCCATTTCCTTTTTCACCAGAACCATTACGATATTCTGACCTAAACCTTTTTGCATACATATAACAAAATTTATCCCATCCCAAGTAATAAATCGAACCGGTATACTACAATGGTGATTCTCATGATATTCGTTAAGACAGACAGACATGATATACCTAAGTCTGCTATAAGAATTCCGTGTCATCACTAATGTCATGACACGGAATAATACGAAATTAGGATAATTTTAAAAATTAACTTTATGACAATTTGTTGTTTTAAAGTAGAAAGCCATCGACTAGTATGATTTTATTTGATATAAGTGTCATAATTTCATTTATTAATTTCAAGCTCAAATGCGAAACTCTGGTAATTGTTATAAAAACTGATACTTTATAGGTAAATATAAAAATCCGATCGCCAAAATTCAGAAGTTTCGAAAAATTAATACACCCCTACATTAAACTATATTTCTCTAATATTATAAAGTTAAATCAACTTCTCAACTTCACGTTTCATTTAAGGGACGTCTCTTTTCACCAAATGTAAATAGATTAACTCCCGTTGAATGAAAAATGGAGATACGATAAAAGTTTTTTAATTTAATTATATACCAGTGCACCACTCACCATGAACACGTCGAACTCGTCCATGAAGCAGAAGGGCAGCTCGGCGCAGTTCCAAAGCGCCATGATGAACGCCACGGTGGCGTAGGATCGCTCGCCGCCCGACAGCGCGCTGGTGCCGCCCGCGCGCGCGCCGCGGCCGCCGCAACACAGCTCCAGCGTGCCGCGCGCCGCGTCGATGTCCATGCGACCCTACCACCATAATGACAGTTATTTAATAAAAATAGTTTGGTAAATGACGCCACCTGTCATAATTCACTATGGAGATATACATAATTTTTCAAGTCTCAAATCCTAAACTACATGTACCTAATAGCGAAAATTGCTCAAAGAAGCCTCGGGGCCGATTTTCATAAAAACTAAAACTGTATCATTAGATATTTGAAAAATTTATCCTCCTATGCGGAAATCGATCCGGTAGATTTTGAAAAAAAAAGGTATATTATTGCACCAGTGTCGCTTATAAGGATCAAATGGTGGAAATTCTGGAAGTTTATTGTTTTTAAGCCCCATAACTAATAAAATGTTCGAAAGTATAGGCATTATTTTGAATACGAAACGTCGTCCCAGGTTTGGTACTGTTTTTGTTTTCAGAATCATCTGGTTCTATTCTCGAGTAGGAGAATAAATTTGGAGGGAAAATAAAAGAGCACAGAACAATAATTTTTTTCATAATATTTTTCATAGCCTGTTAGATTCAAATAACCCTTAGCCCATAAAGTTAAGGGCTATTTGAATCGATAATTAACTTAGAGCTGTTTTTTTAAGCACTGTTTAATAGAATACCCACAGCGATAAAAAAAAACATATATTGCAACTTACAGAATACCCCCGCAGAGTGAGTATGGACTGAAAACTGTACTGCACACGGCGAGCTATGGACGACTGCACTTGGCAACAGAAGTTCAAGTGCTTGTCAGCCGCCTTGCGCACCTGGAAGCACAAGGACACCTTTACCAACCAATATTCATAATATCTTCAGACGTGTATAAATACTTATATACATATAATAATATCTAAATAGGCGATTGAACAATAATCTATCATTTTTGGAATTCGTGTCTGTGTGCTTGCTTGTTCGCGCATCACTTAAAAACCAGTAAACAGATTAAGTTTTTTTTGTTGATTAGCTCTTGGGGAAATATAGGGTACATTATATTTCGATATACATACAGAAAGTATATAGGTACAAGGTGTTTATATTTTAAGCACAGGTTTTAAGAGTTTATGAGGAAAAAGTTTTTATATACACCAGATAGACGAGTGATATAAATCAAAGTTATAATGACAGAAAACAGCATTAAAATGTTTTTAAACGTTCTAAGTTCTTTTAACTTTTTAAGTTTTTTTATTTTTTCGTATAAAGTTGACAATTTATGTCATCTTTTTGGCAACTTTAGTGATTAATAGGTAAATAGTTACTAAAACCCAAAATTATACCTATAAATTGGGATTTTATGTATATTATGAAGGGGAATAAACGGGCACGGTAGCCACGGTTAACTTTACTTTAGTCATAGAGCAACGCGGCCACCGTACACAGCCCGGAGGGGAGTAGCCATACGCATGATTTCCCCTCTGTCAAATCATAGGCACATGTGCCTGTGCGTTATTAAAACTATACTCTGTTTACGATATGAAAGGTCCCCTGAAGGTTGACATGGACGATAGAACGTATTTTTTTACTTTGATTGATAATGTCAACGACATATGCGAAACGCATGAAAAAGGCGGTTACGTTCTAAGTGATTTTTTTTTTTAAACTAGTGATGTTCCAATATTTTTTTTTTATAAAAAAACTTCTAATCAATTTTTTATGGAATCTTTTTATTTATTTTTGCCTATATTTTTTAATAAACTTTGTTTAATGTTGAATTTAAAATGTAGCTTCTCTAAAAAAATATAAAATAGGCAAAGATACTAAATTTTAATTTATAGATTTAGAACAGATTTTGCAATGAAAAATTATTGTCTCAACTGATAACCTATATATATATATATATATCATCACGGGTGCCTTACGGCGCCCGAGACCGCCTAGACGGCCCCAGGGTACCCAGCGGAGGGGTTTTAATCCCACCTCGTTGTAGCCGATGGTATGAGTCTACACCGACCAATGGCTAGCTCGTCGCGATGTTTTGGATAGACTCAATAACCCATCTATAAACAGTTTCACAAGTTGGTATAGTGAAACCGGGACCGACAGCTTAACGTGCTCTCCGAGGCACTATAGTGGTGTTGTCAAACAAATGTACATAATTTTTTTAATTAAAAACTCATTGGTACACACTGGGATTCGAACCAGGGACCTAAGCGTTTTTAAGATAACCTATTGATAACTATCGTTTTTTTTTTCAAGAAACACATTTTGCTGATGACTAAGGATTAATGAATTAACTATAGTTGCTTCACCAATTGTAAAAGATACAAATAGTCCAATTTAGCAGTGGCGTGCAGTCCATATAGGCACAAAGGCACTGCCTACCCCAGAAATTTGGTAATAAAATCATAGTAATTTTGTTATGATATTGAGACTTTGTATTTCAAATAGCGCCATCTATAGTTTTTTTTTGTAGTACTATCATCATATGGTACTAGCACCATCTATCGTTATTTTTTTATACCATTCACTCCGTATTAATTTTGGTTGCCTAAGTTTTCCTTCATTTTTTTTGTTTATTATTATTATTGAATTATGCTAAATGTATGACAGAGTTAGGCACTGCCTTTGCTCAAACAATCCGGTAGGTTCAATGAAAGAACGAGAACTTCTTTGTACAAAACTCTTGAGAAGTACCAGGAGCGCAGGAGTCTTTAGCGGTACAAATATGAAACTATACATGTGTCCCGCTCACATAACGCTTGCAGGGCGAGATCGCATGCGTGTGGGTGGAGCTTGAAGTCGGGAGTTTTTAATGTTACCC
This sequence comes from Monopis laevigella, assembly GCA_947458855.1. NCBI lineage: Eukaryota > Metazoa > Arthropoda > Insecta > Lepidoptera > Tineidae > Monopis > Monopis laevigella. The sequence goes on along the minus strand of OX381577.1, from coordinate 12,352,378 downwards.
TACTAATTTACAATGTTACGTAATACTATAAAAATTACCTAAATTTGTGATATTTCTCTTTTGTCATTTATTACTTTAAAGGTATTGTTATTTTTTTTGTCACTTTCGCATTTTTAGTCGCTTTACTTACTTGTACTATTATTTCTTCTGTGGTTTCGTGCTAGGTGATAATTTTAATTTGTTTGTGTAGTGCAAAACCTTTTAATAATAATAAGTAATAACTTTTTAATGTTGTGTTCAACTATCCGCAAATTTACTATGTCGCGAAATATATCGTAGACGTTGTGATTTTGTAGACATTTAAAATGCTAATTTCGAAAACTCATTTCTTTGGTATGTTACTATAAATTCTGCCTACCTCATACTAAAACCCTGTGCACGCCACTGCAATTTAGCTATCCATCAAGAAACCGGTCCTTAGTCGTAAATCCAATAGCTTGTCCGTAAACGAATAATTAAAACATGCGATTTACTGTAATATTAATCACATTTTAAATTACAAAGCAATTTATTTTAAAATTGTCTCATACGATACAACCTATAAATTATTTAAATACATAAATCAACTATAATAATAGAACAATAATCGACGGAAAAAAACGATTTCGTGTAGGACATATCTTATTATCAGATCCGATTAAAATTACTCTCACAATTACCGGTAAAAAAAATCCATTAAAAAACAAAATCCAATTATTTATAAATGTCCATCTCTAAGCACGTGCTCCAGGCGTCGCGTCGTTTGGTGGTGCTGTATATGGTCTGCACCAACAGAAACGCCTCGGAGACCTACTCCTTGCTCGGGCCTCAGACATACCTAGTTACAGAGCGCTCGCAAGTCGTCCAGGCGTCGTTTGGTGGTGCTGTATATGGTCCGCACCGACAGCAACGCCTCGGAGAACTACTCCTTGCTCGGGCCTCAGACATACCTAGTTATAGAGCGCTCGCAAGTCGTCCAGGCGTCGTTTGGTGGCGCTGTATGGTCTGCACCGACAGCAACGCCTCGAAGACCTATTCCTTGCTCGGGCCTCATACATACCTTGTTACAGAGCGCTCGCAAGTCGTCCAGGCGTCGCTTAGTGGTGCTGTATATGGTCTGCACCGACAGCAACGCCTCGGATACCTGTTCCTTGCTCAGGCCCTCGGAACGCAACGAATTCAGCTTCATGTCGGTAGACTTTAGTTCATCAATGATCACATGTTTTTCTCTAAAATACAAACATAAACTATTAACATTATCAGTTTCAGCATTTGGACTAGACATACTGGTATATTCTCGGTGCTAGAATAAAATAATACTTGTAGAACTGACCGTACCGCAGGAAAACATTCCAAAGGACCAAATCATCCAGTCGAATAAATTAGAACTCGACTTTACGCAGAGGAATTCCAGCAAAATTTTATCCTACAGAACCCATGATCTACCAAGCCATTATCAGACGATAAACAGGAGAGACTAGACACGGGACACGTATACTAGGGTTGTTGTGGAGCTCCATATCCGTAACTATCGGATATCCGAATTAAAAAAATATCCGTAACTGTAACCGAATTCGATATAAAAGTTTCAGATGGGGCGGAGTCAGATGCGCTAGCCGTAATCACGCGAGCGCTAGCGAGACACCCTACGACAACCTGAACAGTAGCCGAGTTCGTACGAATAAGAGAGCGGGCCGAGAAGCGGTGAGTTGTAAGCCTAGCTATTTGTTCAACGAATGAGAGTGGGAAGTAAGATGTATTGGTGTGATGTTTAGCCGAGCAGTGTCCGAGCTCGTACAGAAAAGACCGAAGACCCGAAGATTGAGTCAGACTGGGATGCAAGATGTAATGTTTGGTGTGATAACTGTGATGTTTAGGGTTTCACTTTAGTGTAATATTCCATTGCAATGCCGCGTGATGCATTACATGTAATATCTTAACACTTTAAAACGAGTAGCTGTAAGAAATAATGAACCTATAAGTACAATTAAAATAAAATCATTTATATTCCTAATATTTGTATTTCACTATTACACTTCCTTAAAAATCTAATTTCCATAACCGAAATTATCGGATAATCCGAAATATTATAATATCCATAACCGTAACCGAAACCAGTATTATATTTTTCATATATCCGTATCCATATCCGGATCCGAAATTATATATCCATAACATCCCTAATGTATAGAATGCTGACCTAGGGTCCGGCACGCGGTCGCACAGCTCGGAGGCCACCTTCGTCTTGTGTTCAATGGTGCTCCGCTTGTCCAGCAGCAGAGTGTTGGCGCGAGATAACTTCTCTCTCTCTTCCTGCAGTTGTCGTGTACATGACTCTAGTTCCGAAGAGATACGTTCTAACTTTAGTTCCTCTTCTTCTATTTCTTCCTGTGGAGACCAAAATCGAAAAGCTAAAACAAATGCTTAATAAACCATAGTAGATCATTTAAAAACGAACTACGATGTCTTGTAATTAGCTTTAGGTTTCTGCAGATGACAGTGCTGCCATACAAACGTAATTCAATTATTATTAAAATTTATAAAAAAAATGCGCTAATCTAATTTCGTAAGTAATATCTTTCTGTTTAATTTATTTAAAAAGTATATTCATTATATTCTAAAGAAAATAGTTCAAATAATACTATTAGATAATAATAAGATATTACTAACTGTCAACTGGAGGAACCTTAACTCTTTATCTTTAAATCGCTTCAAACAAAAATACAACTATATAACGGGTCTCATACAAAAGTACTGCGAAAAACTGTCGTAAATAATATTGAATTGAAAAAAAATGCAATCCAAAATAACTAAGTACCTACCTTTAAATAAATTATGTTATCAAATTATAATAATAATTATTATTATTATTATTAATGTCGTCATGCTGTATTTCTTTTTAACGGGCATTAAAAAACAAGGTTTTCAATTCGACGCGTATGTTTAGACAAAACGATTTAAAAAAAACTGATTTTAAAAGCACTAAAAAGCATAAATTAGGACGGAATAACGTGTGACGGAGTAACGTGTAGAAATATAATTTCAATAAAATATTTTATTTACAATAACTACTCCATTGCCGTTGCTCGTGCCGACGCTAGCTGACAACTTCTTGAAGTTATCTGTCACTTTGTAAGTGAGTTGATAATTTGCAAACCATTTTTTATGCGTGGACCCATTCTAGTTGTATTTTATTATAATACATATCGTAATACATATACTCACATTAAGGCTCCTACAGTCAGAGTTAACTTGGTGTAGTTGACGTTTAACAGAAGAGATCTGGAAGTCAAAGTCGTCTTGTTTTTGCTTGAACTCCCGTTCCTTCTCCGACAGCCCGGACATCTGCTTGCTGATTGATTCTATTTTTTCTTTGGATATTTCCAGCTCCTCTAACTAAAACAAAGTAAACATTTAAATTTATTTGTAGTTACAAATAGATTATATAAAATGTTCCTTTTTGGCTCCCAGCAGACGGATTAACCTATCCTCGTACTCCTATTTTTTGACGTACTTTTTCTATAACAACAAATGCTCTTAAACTAAGTTCTAGGCTTGTACTTTGTATACCAGAAATAAAGATACTTATATGTATTATTTTTTATAAATACACAGCCATGACAAATTATACAGTAAAAAAACGGATCAATATTGTTCTATAAACTTAGCTTGCTCATAAAAAAAGTAAAAACTATGGGATATTCATGTTTGTTACAACCATGGAGGTTTTTTTTCATAAAATTCATTGAGCTTTGATTGGTTGAGGTGAATATTGCGGCAACAAACACGTTTGGCATTTCGTTGAATAGACCATTTAAAGCACTATAGCGGTTCCATATATTAATCTTAGTTTCATGGTTACAACTCACTAGCACTTTATGTTGCGGCGCCTGCAGCTGATCCAGCGCTGCAGCAGCTACCCGGGCGGCTCCGTCTTTCTCGTGTCTTTCTGTGAGCAGCGCTTGCAGCACTCGCGACGCTTCTTTCTCAACGCCCTTAGCGCTTTGGGCTTCTTCGGTAGCTTCAGATAATTCCGATTCGAGTTTTGAGCATTTATCTACAGCTTCTTTTATTTCAGCTTGGACTTGCCTAAAATTTCAAACATGTATCAAATATAAACATTTGTCCAAATAACGAAAAACGTTAGATTGTCAAATAAACGAAATGTACAATGGTCACGACACGGAATGCTAAAACCTATATTACAAGTGAATAAAGTGCATGACCCTAAAAAGGTCATGGACTTTATTCGCTTGTATTATAGGTACATTTGGCTTTGAGTACTGTTTGTTGTCGCTGATTATTTAATGTGATATTTACAGGATTTTGACAACCTAACGTTTATGTTGTAAGAAACAGAATATGCCCGCTGCTACTGATGTCATGTTGACACTAAGGTAAAGATTTTATCCTTACCTACTTTGGTGTCAAACATCCCTATCAATTGTTGGTATAAAATAATAAAAAAATGCTTTCAGGAAATTCTATTCCAGGCTGAGTAAAACTTTCTAAATTGTGTAAATGTAAATATATTTCTTTTCAAAAATAAAGTAGTTTCTAATTAGTGAAAACGTAATTGTTTTTCTTTTATAATATTTAAGATACTACATGCGCCGCCTAATAATTGATTGACGTTGCATCTATACTTCTATCATACATTGATTGGAATATATACTATACTAATAAACTCCGTCTGCCTGTTACCTTTTCACGCTTAAATAATCGCTGAACCGAATTAGATGAAATTTGTTAGGGAGATAGTTTGAGACCCTAGGAAGGACATATGTTTATAATGGAAATCATCCTTCGAGGTATGGTATCTAAAAATTGGTATGGGTAAGAAATAAAGTGTTTCTGTATTTTTGACCAATAAAGTAAATTCAGGGATGTTTTGTTTTTACTTTTTCTAACTTTGTATATATTATATATATATATATATAGTATAATACCCCCTATATATTAAATTCTAAATTCCAGTTGGACCAAGTCGCGGGCAGTATGATATATATTAGAGATGTAATGGGATGTTACCGTATTCTGTCGGCACAGCTGACCTGCAGATAGCGCGAGGCCCGGTTGGACCCCCCGTAGCTGCGGTAGTTGGGCGCGGGATGGAACTCCGTGCTGTCCAGGGTCACGATCTTCTTGCAGTTCAGCGGAACGTTCTCCACGTTATCCGACAACCTTATCGCATCCTCTGCAATAACGCTTCATGGGTTAAAACCGACAGAAAATCTCTACCAATCAACCTCCAGGACCAGTAAAACAAAGACAACTAAATATTTTGTAAAACTCAGATTTTTTTTATATGTTGGACAATTTTGCACATATAGCTCTGGTCACCAACTAAGCTCTAGGCTAAGTGTACAAGAAACAACGATATAATACATATTAAATTTTATAAGGCGTTCCCTTGCGGGATCGTATTCGAAACGATGAGATCCGCAAAAGGACCAAAGTAACCGACATAGCCTCCAGAATCGTTAAACTTAAGTGGCAGTGCGCAGGCCACATAGCCCGCAGAACGGACTGCCGTTGAGGCATTAAGGTTTTCGAGTGGCGAACGCGTGCTGGAGGACGCAGCAGAGGCAGGCCCCACAAGATAGACCGACGACCTAAAAAAGGTCGCGGGAAGCCGATGGCTACATCCGATCCTTGGGGGAGGCCTATGTCCAGCAGTGGTCGCGTGAAAGGCTGCTATGATGATTATGATATTGTATAAACACCCAGAGACCATGACAATATGTACAGAAAAACGTACTAATACATTTTTTACCATTGGTGGGAATCGAACCCACGATAAAATGCTTAAGTCGCAACCACTAGTCTACGGAGGCGGTCAAAGATTACCTTCATAATATTATATACCTACACCGATTGTTTGTTATATAGCTGGTAGAGTAACATAGGGTATATTATATGTTGATGCTACATGCAGGGGACTCAGATATACAGGTAGCCCTAGTGTTTTTTTTTTGTTAACATTTTGACCAATCACACGACCGCATTTCTAGTTCTCAAAATTTCCGCTTGGAGCGCTGAACCGTTTCCCATACAATTTTAGTTAATTCATACGCAAAGTAATAGTTAGAAAACTCACTCTAGGGGTACTGGTGTTAGTGTTCTATTTAAGTCTCTAGGATTTTTTTTAATGCACAATTAAACAACAGACTATGAAGAATAGTTCGGGTATGTTAAAATGACATAAAACTGCATTAAAATATTTTCGATTTTATATGAACTTAGGTATGTTTTTTTTAATAGGTTTTATTGGTACGTGTACAAATAAACAGGCAGACACGAATTCTAAAAACTTAAGATTATTGTTCTATAGCCTATTTCGAGCCAATCTTGTCTATGTTTTACTTAAACCAAATCTATGTAGTTTTTATTTTACTACTCTATGTAAAGATATATGATTGATATTATGCAGATCTTAGCACAAAAAAACTAATATAATGATATAAAATGTTAAAATATAAACATAAACAATAGATAGAGCATAACCACGATAAAATAAAGTTCATGAATGAACATTTATACGTAAATTCGAGGCTATTCGATGCCACTACAGTAGCTCTACCATGAGTTTTGCCGTGGTTACTATAGTCGCTAGGTTGATTTCTATCTACAGTAGAGTAGCGACTATAATAAACAGTAAAAACTACAGTTAGATACTAAAAAAAACAATATCCAACGCTCAAATCGTAAAGTTCACTGATTATTTTTCTTAGATAGGTAGGTAGAAGGGTATACCATTAATTTGTATATTTATACGCGTATATTAAAATTTATCTAAACATACTGAAATAGGAAAGGCTAGTTTTCGGGCAAGAATAGAGTAGCAAGTGGATATTGTAGTCATTCTTTATCGTGTATTTCTTCCAAATAATTATGTTGTTCAATAAAAAATATCGATTATCGTTTGGTGATCAGCAACTAGGGGGGCCCTATCGATTGCGGGGCCCTGGGCTGATAGTAACTACTATAATAAACACAGTAAAAACTACAGGTAACCTACTAAGGCCTACTATTAAGGCCTAATGTCAGCTTATAAAAATAATTGTATTGTAGTTGGACTTACCATGTTCTGGAACCAGCAGTATGCTCTCGATGCCAATGTTGTCGATGAGAAAGTTGGCTACGACAGGATCGGCCACGTCCAGCGAATCTAAAGCCGAGATATATGATCCAGTCCGAACCTGCAGGTTACAATACTAAATTATATCTAGCAGCCTAAATACCCAGCTAACATGATATACCGGGCGATTTTTGTATCTCTGACTTTGAACTTTAATCATGTATATAATAATAATATTATCCTGCAATTACAGATATTCACGATTATGCTAAGCGCTGACACCTCTCGTATAGAGAATGTGTGTCCTTTCACATTGATTACATCCCTCTGGCAGCTAATACTCCTTCTTCTAGGCCACTTACTAATGTACTAAAAATATTTGGCACAAAACTAAGGTTTGCCAAAAATGGCCGTAGTGTGAGTTTTACTTGTTAATCTTTAACTCTTTACTAATAGAAACTCTTTATTTTGAAATACCGCCAATATCTGATTTGTGAAGTTCGGAGGTCGTGGGTTCGATTCCCACCCATAGATATTAGTACATGGCAAATAGATATTAGTACATTTTTCTGTACAATTTATCATTGTTTGGGGGTTTATAAAATATAATATGTATTACATCATAGTTTCTGGTGCACATAGTACAACCCTATATAATATTTTTTTAAAGCCTTTAGTGTCACTTATAGTACCCATTTTTCGAATAAATTAGGTACCTTTTTTCTTCAAAAAAAAGCCCGAAAAATAAATTAATAAAATTGTCATATGAATGCCTATCTCTTTCAAATTACTCCAACAAATATATATTGTCTTCGTTACGAGCAAGCAGGGTTATCCTCTCTATACTTGCGTAGAGAGGGTAACCCTGCTTTGCAATTTAACAAACACATCACTCCCCTGTCTCCCAACCAGCATGGAGAACCAATGGATATTTTTGTAAATAAACTAGATTAAATTGCATGTAACCTTATTAGTAGAAACATCGTGTCGTTTGTTAAGGAACTGGCTGCAGACCACAGCGGGCTTGGGTCTGTTGCCGTACACCTCGTCCAGCAGGCGGAACAGCGCGCGCGAGTCCTCCGCCGTGTTCACGCAGAACGACTCTATAGAACCGCCTATTATGTGTTCTAGGGCACCGGCCCACTTCTTCTGTTTTACTTTCAGAAATGAACCTGCAAATATATTATTTAACAGTTGGCAAGATTAACTGGCGATTTGCATAACTTGACGGCAATAGGGTATTGGACTCCTTTTTGAAACTCGTTTTATATGATTCTTCATTACATAATAAGCACACTACATTAATATTTCCGGGATGTCTACTCTATTAATAAAAATTAATGTTAAAGTTTGAATTTCCACAATGGCGCTAAAAACGCTGTTTCGCAGTCTATATCAAGTGTGACGTCACACGCAAGTAAACAAACAAGCACAGATTAAATAATATCCTATATCTTATACTCTCTTCTATTTCATCCACATGATTTATAGTCTGTGTATTGTTTTGTTTGCGTGTGACGTCACCAGTCATCAACCAATCAAAGATGTTTTTGTTATAAATAAAATTGTAAAAAATATTCAATTTTATTTCGTGTAATCTACAAAAGATATACATAATTTAGTTTAAAATAAAGTGAAATATGTTTTTTTACGCCATTGTCTGATGGATTGACCACAATTTATAGTATATTTTTAATGTAGTCAAATAGCCTATTGTAACTACCATAATCTTCGATCCCCTCTATGAAGACCCATGAATACACCATCGACAATGACGTGTGAAATGACATCTTTAAATGGATTAAGGATACAATAGTATTTACTGTGTTAGACAAAAAAAATTTAATAAATATTGTACATGAAAAACAAGAAATTCAACAAAGATCGAACCTCAAATTGTCCTGGTCACAAACTAAGCTCTAGGCTTGTACTATGCACACCAGAAACAACGATATTAATACATAGTATATTTTATAAACCCATTTTCAATAATTGTCAATGTGCACTGCTTAAGGGCTCTGTAGTAGACTTGACGCCCGTATAAACATACTTTCAATATTACAACTTGGCTGTTAGTCGAAGTTCAATTATTACTTTTATGTTGGTAATTGTACTCAAAAATATCTCTGTTGTGGGTAATAAATATTTTTGTATTATAATATTAAGTTTTTTTTTTCCATTAAAAAAAACCCAGTACAGAAAGAATAATAAATACAATGGACGAAAAAAATATTATTTCATTCTGCGACAAAAAGTAATCGAATAATACTGGAAGTTCGAAAGATCATTTTCAATAAAGCAAAATAATATCTATACCTATAGGTCCTTTGGGCATAGCGGAGAATCCCCCCTTGGCGGCCGTGTCGCGGATGCGTCGACACAGCTCCGACATGTTTTGGCCGTACAGCGCCAGGTCGTCTGCGCCCGCGCCGCGAGACTCAAACTCCCGGAGTTGCGCTCTTAGCTGATCTATTGAAAACACAACACATCTATACTACATACCTATATATTATTACTATTTATTATTTAAAGTACACCAATAAATGTCTGATAAGTGGATTTTTTAATATTACACATTCACATTGACGCACAGATAAACACTTTTAACTCTGCACAAAATCAGTACCTGTAAAGATAAAAGAAATCCTAAACGGGCCAAAGTATTGTTTTGCTTTCTTTCATTTTCTTTCTATAAAAAAAAATAATAAAAATACTTCTAAAAGAATACATTACTATTATTAATTATAATTACTATTATCAAAGACTGACTGTTTTTGTTTATCATTCTTATTTTGTAATATGCTGTAAAATAAATATAATACAATAAATCTGAAGTTATTTGTTTGGTTGAAAGCGCTAATCTCAGAAACTACTGGTTCGTATTGAAAAGTTTTGGTGTTGGATAGTTCATTTATCGAGAAAGGCTATAGGTTATATAACATCACGCTACGACCAATAGGAGCGGAGCATCAATGAAAAATAATGCAAAAACGGAAAAAAAAATCTTATGAGAGCTCCGTTGTGTGCGTTGCGTAAACGGTTAAAGTTGCGTAGACGAATTTGCGCGGGTCAGCTAGTAATTATATAAATGTTAACATCTAATATCAAACCGAGGACCTAAATGAGCTTTTCTATTGAATGAGCCGTTGCCTTAATACATGAGGCTCTACCAAAAAAACGATCCTATTGGTGGTTCCTTATATATTAATGTTACAAACATAATGGTAGAGCCTCTGGTGAATAACAAGAACAACATTTGTTGGTGTACGGTGTGAGGAACGGTAATTTATTCGAACGCACATTACAAGCGTATTCTTTCTAAATTCTAACCATGAAACTAGGAATAATATATGGAACCGCCCCAAGTCCTAAAATCGGCTATACAACGAACTGTCAAATATGTTCAATACCGCCATATTGTATTCTCACTTTAACCGTATATATACTTACATTAAGTTTACTAAAATATTTCGTAGTATGCAATGTCCTGTTTGCAAATTTGCTTTATTTATTTATTTAATGTTTGGTGCACCAGCAGATCCTAGTCCATTACAAGTTAAGATACATGCGTTAAAACAAATTTCTAGGCTAGGATCCAATTCAGTGCACACAACATGCTAAGCTACATTATTTCCTACAGATTTACACAATACAATGTAAAATACAGAACTTAATTAATAATAATAAAAATTAGGATTAAATTAATAATAACAAATTAAATTTACAATAAAAATTAAATCAATAATAATAAGCATTAAGAATACTATGCTTTAAAAATAATAACAATAATAATACAAAAAATAAAATTAATTAAAAATTACACATATTAATAAACACAATTAATTACAAAGACATTCAACCAATTAAATTAAAAAGCCATATTATTCTAAATACGGCTGAGGACATCCGGTGTAATGGACCTTTTAAAATGAGCAAAACTACTGTCAAATATATCAATCTCTACATCCCGCAACCAACCAACCAACCAACCAACCAACGCAGGAAAAACGATACAAACACATATTATAAACATCCAGACTATATAAGATAAAACGTCGTTTTTTTTGCTATCAATGGGAATTGAACCCAAACCTCCGCCTTAAACAACGACATACTTAGAAGGTGCGGCCAAATGAGAATCGAGTAACTAAAATAGTCTGTTAGTCTTCACGAAAAAAAATTTTTTTTTGATTAATCCATTCAAGAATATATTGTTTCATATATGGCGGAAACAATAATATTCTTAAATTAAATAAAATTTAACTTGGGTTAAGAACATTTACTTTAGTCAAAAAAAAAAGTTTTTTTTTTATTCAAGCATATATTGTTTCTGCTATATATAAAACAATATATTATTCTTAATAAGTACAAGATTTTTTTTTCCGTGTAATATTGCCACACGTTCGTTTAAGTTTATTCACAAATATTTATATATTTTATCGCAATAAATGTTTAACCGTTACATTAATTTAACGTCGCATAGTTACATTTGGGCTTAAGGTCTCATAATACGTAGAACAATGTGTACTAACGTATATTATTTTTTTGTCGTTGCACCGCACTGGCGAGTTCCTCAGCTACCTGCGCGGCGCGTTGGCTGTTCAGACGAGCCTGAATTAAAACAAAATAAAATTATTAAGTGCAGAATATTTCACACATATTAAGTCAGGTCACAAATTAAGCTTGTACTAAGGGTACCAAAAACAATGATACTTATGTTATATTTTTTAAACACACATAGGTACCATGCCAAACTGCAGGTATATTAAAGGGTAAATTTGTTTTTCTAATGGGCCTACCCATTAGAAAAACACCTTTAATAGTTAAGAAAAAATAACTTTCTTAATTTCAAAATAATTTTAATATAATAAACTAAGCTCTAGGCTTGTACTATATAAACACCCAGACCATGGCAAACTGCACAGAACGTACCTACTAATATTTTTTGCCGTGGGTGGAAATCGAACCCACGACTTCCGGATACAACGCCAAAGCGCAACCACTAGTCTACGGACGGCGCCATATTATGTAATACCCAGATACGGAACAAAAAGAAATATGATTACCGAAAAATAAAATAATTTTATTTCCTAATAAAGATTGGACCCCTTTGCAAGCGTATGTTTGCCTTAGCCGGTAGTTTTTTTATAATGAACAAGACCATATTACATAGTATTTAATTAAAATCAGACATTCGACCCATTTCAATGTATTAAATTGCAACCAATTAAACGATTATTACAGATATATAACAATATAAAACAATAGCGAATTAATGGCATACAATTAAAAGATTCAGTGAAAGTAGATTAGAACAGAGATAAAGTGGACCGAGGCCAGTTTGTGCATCGCGATGTGGTCTACATTTTGGCAACGTTTCTCATGCGTTTCCGTGGTGTAGCGGTTATCACATCTGCCTAACACGCAGAAGGCCCCCGGTTCGATCCCGGGCGGAAACATTTTTTTTTTATATACACATTTTTTTTTTATATACACATTTTTTTTTACATATTACAATAACAAAGTAGGCAAAGAATAATTTATCAAAATATATTTCAAGATTTTTTTTCGTTGGAAATTGTTTTTCAGGATTTGGTTTCAATATTATGGTCGGTTTTTGCCGACAAAAAACGTTAAATAATTAATATTGGTAAATAATACTGCACGGGTTATCCCAATATTGGGCTTTGGAGTATCATAATATCATAATATATCAACAGATTTTTTTTTTTTTTTAACTTAATATTTTTTGCAATCTTAAAATATAGTGTAACAATTTGTCTTGTAATCTCTTGTAAATAAGTGGTTTGTGTAATGACTAAGGTCCGTATTTAAAAATCGGTCTCACATACAATATTCACTCTTTCTCATATTCACAATTCTTGTTGAGACCAACGTTTTTTTTGTTAATGTTAATGGCATATTAACAAAAAGAGAGTTCAAGGAAAAATAATAACTAAGGGCCGATTCGACCAAAAGAGGGCATAACTTATACTGAGGATAGTAATGTCAAATTCCATACAAATATTTAGTCGTACAATAACCCGTAGATTAAAAAAAAACTCACCTGCACGAGCTGCACATTATTGCACGAGCTGATAGTGACGCTTATAAAGATCAAATTCTGTTAGTAATATCTAGCGAAAATGCTCAATTTTAATAAAAAAAAACATTTAAATAAAAAATAACATACTTTACCACCGTCTAACTAACACCTTTACTATCGCCGCCTGTTTCGTAACCGCATCTTTTAGTCGGCATAGCTTCTAGCTATGCCGACTAATCTATGCTGTTAAACAACAATAAATTAATCGACTCCATTCATGGATTTTGCAGGTCAACTTACCTTCAGGTAGATACAAAGTTACATGCTGTAAATAAAAGTAAAAAAAAAACATCATATAAATATTTAAAAAAATGAATAACGAATTCAGGTATGTATTGAAAGTAGTGACTATAATTTCGAACAATTTATTAGGGCTCTAATTTTCTTAAAAATTAGCACTTTCCTTTAGCTTGTCGTTTCATGTTACATTTCACCATTTGATCCTTATAAACAACACTATCAGCTGATGCAATAATACAGGTGAGGTGTTTTTTTCAAAATCAACCAGTTCGATTCCTGCGGCTAGGAAAATATTTTGTTCAAAAATCTAATGATGCAGTTTTAGTTTTTATCAAAATCGGCCCCGAGACTCCTTTGAGCATTTTTGCTATTCCTTGTAGTTTAGGATTTGGCGTTGAAGGCACACTTCAAATATTCACCCTGTATAGTATTTTTCAAGTCCCTCGTAGGTAACTTACAAATAATTTCTCATAGACAAGAGTTACTTGCGCCTCATTATATGATGAAAATATGTTTAGTCTTCAAATTGTCGTTCTTCTATCTAATGATAAATACATGTCTATGCTAAAACATAAAAAGTCATTGGTCAAACGGAACTTAACAATTTTCTGTGGTTATTATATCTGTCAACGGTGACTTTATTTACGACTGGTAGAGGGCACTCGTTTTGATATATATAATAGGTACGATATTTTAGTTACCCAATGAGATTAAAAAATACGAAACTCTGAAATTGATGACAATTTTGTCATTTCATATTTAGTCGTTCGGTGACATTTAAAAATCGCACCATTGTACTATTTTTATTTAACCCCTAAGTATATTAGGTTTACCTGTTGTGCGTCATGTTGCGCGGTTTGGTAACGCGCGTTCACGTCGCTAGCAACCGCTGCGGCCTTTTCCGCCCGCGCGGTGAGTTGTCCCCGCTGCGACGCCGCGGATCCGCTCCTATGCGTGAGTATTATTATTATAGTCCTGTTACATCTTTTTGTTTATAACCCTATATTTTATACAACTAAACAAAGCACTTCAGTAAGTTTCAGTCCAGAGTAGAAACTCTACGTTAATAACTTACTAACTTTTTAGCGTAGTTTCGCTTAATAAGTCACCGTCGTGAAGTTCTACCAATAGGAAAGGTTACTTGTCCTGTTCTCAAAAATAAAGCGATCTCATTGGTGGTTCCTCACATATTAAAGTATCGTTAATATGTGAGGAACCAAAACTCATCGTAGAGCTACAGGTGTTACTTACGTAATGTTACTGATCTCTCGTTCCAGATCTATCACCTTCCGTTTCTCACGGTTGTAGAGTTCCTGCTGCTTGGCGCTGCCGTGCTGTAAGCTTCTCCAGGAGTTCTGCGCCTCTCGCCAATTGTTCTCCAGCTGTCGGAGTTGTTGTTCCAGGTCCGCTTTTTCAGATATTTTCTTATTTAGTTTCTCTTTTAGAACGCTAATGAAAATATTGAGTGTTTATTTGATCCATGTATATATTTTTGTACCATTAACTCGTAAAATACCCAATTATTGTTACCATTTTTATATATACCATTTATCACACTAATAGTAAAACTTTTAAAAAAACCTGCATGGCTTCTCTAATTAAAGTAAAAATAAAATAAAGGTCTTTAAAAACTGAATATACTAGTAAAATAACAACTTTTTTCTCCGATAATTGTTGCAGTACTCATTGCAGCTGGGGTAATAATAAAATTAATAACTTTTTTTTAAATGGAAAGACTTATAAAACAAATATGCTAGCATTGCTACAACGTAAGTGTAATTACTCACATTTTACTCTCATTATTATCCCCATTGTTCTGTTCCATGGTTTGAAGTTTCTGCATGAGGTTGCTGACTCTACCCTTGAGCTTGTCATACTGAGCTTGCAGGGCTTGCTCTTCCTTCTCATACTCCGCTATCTCACTCCAATAGTACTCATCTTGTAGCTGCCGACGGTACTCTTCTACTTCGTCGCGGGACTGGAGCTGTTCAAAGCGTGCTTGCCATTTTTTGTACTCCCTTTCTAGCTCTTGACACGCCTGGTTGAATAAGAATTTGTGAGATTTTAGCTGAAGTAAGACATTTAAAAGGTGTAAAAAAAATACCAATAAAATTCGTTAATCGCGTGCGCTGCGAAAAGATAACAAAATAATGTACCTACTATAGATATAGAAAACACATTTATAGAAAAAAGTTGGTATACCATTATGTCCAACTACTATAGTTATGTCGCTATAACAAAATGATCGTACTGTGGTATTAACCCTTATCTAAGTAAATCACTTCGTATTTAAGGTTGTTTCAGTACCTGTGGTTTACTTTTATAAACTACTAGCTTTTGTCCGCGACTTCGTCCGCGTGGAATAGTGACTTCCGGCAAAAGCTTCGGGCAAAAGGCTTCAAAGATGAAATAATTTCTCCCGTTTTTTACACATTTACCACTATATCTTTGCTCCTATTGGTCGTTGCGTGATGTTATATAGCCTATAGCCTTCCTCGATAACTGGACTATCCAACACAAAAAGAATTATTCAATTCGAACCAGTAGTTTCGGAGATTAGCGCGTTCAAACAAACAAACAAACAAACAAACTCTTCAGCTTTATAATATTAGTATAGATTCAAATCGAACATTCAATTAAAAAATAATCATGAATAAAAAAAAAACACAAGTACCAAAACTCGCTCGAGAAATGTATCCATTTGTTTATTTTTCTCAAAACCCTAATATATTTTGATTACTATATTAATTAAGTTTAAATGTTTAAGAGAATACCTACAAACCTTTATTTTTTTTAATGAAATCTGTTAATGTTCAATGAACAGATTTCATTAAAAAAAAGGACACGTGCGTCGCCTCGCCTAAATTTCCACTAAGGCCAGTATAATATAGAAAGTAAGGCTTGGTTATTAAACATTATTGGTCTTACCTCAATCTTTCTTTGCCAAATGGCTTTGGCTTTACTACAATTCTCCAAAGCCTTCTGATAGTTTATCTCTGTGATATCCAAGTTTGTAGCTTTTCGGAATAATGCATACTTCTTCTTGGCGTCTGCAGCGTGGAAACTCCTAGCATCATCCTGGTTCAGAACCGATATAGGGTTGTCTACCTGAATATCTAGGGCAAGCACTATTGAATTTACCTCTGCATATTTTGTTGATACTACTTCACCTGTTGGGAGAAGAAAAAAAAGATCAACTTCTATGCTATTGAATTCTAGCTACACATCAAATTGAGAGACAAGTGAAGTAACTAGAGAAGTGACAAGACGGGTTGTATTTTATTTTATATATCAGGAACAACAGCTACTACACTAGCACGCAAAATAATCCAAATCTACTTGGAAAAGATTGTGCTTAAGGGGTCTGTAGTCGACTTGACGCACATACAAACATACTTCCAATATTACAACTTGGCTGTTATTTTCATGTTCGTAATTGTAATCTTTCTGTTGTGGGTAATGAATAATTTTATATTATAATATTAAAAAAGTTCTTTTTCTAATAAAAAAAAAAATAATAATAATAACCCAACACAGAAAGATTAAATACAATGAGATTCTTTGAGGGTAGCCCGAACACTGTAGACGCGTGTTTATATTATATTTTTCAAATTTAATTGTGCAAAAGTGTACTAATTTTGTAGAATAAGCATTCGTATAGTAATATTAAGTGTAAGAAGTGTAGCATTTACGCAGTGATCTCGGTGTTTGTGTTATCTCAAATAATCCCACAATCTTCAGTAAAATGGCGGTGCCCATTTTACTGTTGATCCTTTTCCTCCTTCACTAGACATTGGCAAGACTATACCGTATGCTTTCATACGGTCATGTCGCCATTCCCTTTTCTACCCTACTCCTTTCCGAATTCCTTTCCATCCTTCTTCTTCTTCTTTTACCTTAATGGCCTTCTACGCTTTACGCATAATTTTGCCAATGTCAAGTGGTGGGTAGTTTTAAAATTATAATATTGTACGGTAAAAGTGAGATAATAGGATGGAAAGGAATAGGGAAAGGACTAGGTTAGAATTAGGAATGGCCACATGACCGTGTGCAAACATACGGTATAGTGATGCCAGTGTCAAGTGAAGGAGGAAGAAATAATCAACAGTAAAATGGGTACCGCCATTTTACTGAAGATAAAGGGATTCGTTGAGATAGCACAAACACCAAGATCACTGCGTAAATACTACACTTCTTACACTTAATATTACTATACGAATGCTTATTCTACAAAATTAGTACACTTTTGCACAATAATATTCAATAAAATTAAATTTAATAACTGTAATAGACACACACGTCTACAGTCTTCGGGCTACCCTCAAAGAATCCCTTTCCATCCTATTATCCCACTTTCACTATAAATAAAAAAGTTTTTTTAATCTACCCTACTCGACACTGGCAAAATTACGCGCACGTGTAGAGGCCATTTATATAAGCTAATAATAATAATAAATACAATGACCGACAAATAGTACATTGTTCACCGAGGGGAGAAAGTCACCGATTACTAACGAGGGCGAAGTTTGAGGCCCGACGCGAAGCGGAGGGCCTTAATTCGCTTGAGTTAGGAATCGCACTTTCTCGCCGAGTGATACATAGTGCTTTATACTACACCTACGAGGAAAATAAAAAAGAAAATCTCTATTAATTAAAGTTTATATTAAAATTATTACAGTTGTTAAAACTTAATAAATCAAAAATGCAAAGAAAGTATACAGCCAATAAACCAATACTTTTATTTTATTTTAATTAAAATTTCGAACTTGTAAAAAAAAACTAGGCTGTATGGCTTTGAACCCTTGCCTTTCCTAATTTGGAAGAATTGAAGAAAAAAAATTAAAAAAAAACTAGCACGTTAACAATGAATTTTCATATACTTTTTCCTCCCGCTTAGGCTTGTGCTTGCTCAGTCTTTGAAAAGATCGCTCCAAACTAGTACAATCTTTAAAATGTACTAGTTCATTATTTTAGTACTTTAGTACAGTAGTTTCCTGAGTCGAAATACATGTTGTTTTAATATGAGTACAGCATGTGATTTTGTTGTAGGTAAGCAAAGCTACAAAGTTCACGAATGAGGTCGATCAATACTATTTAACAATTTTAATCGTTCCCACTATGCCGGCTAAATGATGCAGTTACGAAATGGACGGCGTCTAAGACGTATTTAGATTACGAGTCTATTTTAATATCCTTGCTGCTTTATCGTCAAATTGCTTGTTTCGTAACCGCACCATGAAACGACACTACCACCTCGACAAGAAAACCATGCAATATTCTCCGGAAAACCTGTAAACCCCTTGTTAAATTTTCCGTATTACTAACTAGTCAACAGAAAAAAAAATTACAACAAGTACTAGTACTCGGTGCATTCAGCGATCGCGCTTATGACAAAGACAAAGCAAAAATTAGAAACGAACTAGTACACTCCGAGAGCTTAGGAGCCGTGTCGGTAGAGAGAGAAAACAAATGCGAAAAGCAAAAACGCGCGAGCGCGACCGAGACACATTTCGATACCCGAGCAGTGCCCGAGCTCGTTCGAATGCCCTCGGAGGACGCGACAAACAGTGAACTAGTACATCTTACATCTCTTTGGTTCACGCGAAATAATGCATCGCGTCTTCTTTTTCGTGTCTTAATTATTCTTTTGGCGTCTCCTTCGCTCGCGAGATTTCCTATATCACGTCTTCTCTTTCATTCCCTCCGATTTCTTACCGATCTCGACTTTAAAATGAACTAAATGACCGAAGAGCAACTACGTTGATGAATAGTTCATTCTCATTCAGTATAGGGAATTAATTCCTTTAGTACTCTAGTACATGTACTACACAAGACTGCTCCCGCTTAAGCACGTTAACAATGGATTTTCATACACTTTTTCCTCCCGCATATTTGTACGACTACAAAGACGTACTTCCTGACCTATTCTTACGCAAGTAAGAACCTACTTTCCGAGCAGGTGTAGTATAAAGAACATTTTGTTTTGACTTTAATATCACAAAAAAAAAATATGTGTAATTAATATGTATTTAGTCTACTGGATTCTACTTTATGAAGTCGCCACCAAGTCAACAATAGTAGGTGTAACTTCGGAAGCTATGCCTTCATTTAGTGCCATCCAAATGTTTTTTTTAGATATATTAATAACAATTTTTAAGTGGTGCCAACTTCAAAAATAGAATCCAGTAGGAATAATCCTTAGTATAGGTACTAAGGATGGTAAGTTGCCAAAATGCAATAGCAAGTAGTAGTTTTTTTTAAATAATAAGATGCACATAAAGTTTGTTTGTGGGCAACAGCTAATTAGTACTTAATAAATAAAATACTATCAATTTTGCAACATGCAAGATATTTGATGTAAATAGAAAGTTCAGAATAGAGTCAGCAAATTGTTCTGTAATCTGGTGGGCAATTCTCGCGCTTTCGACATTCATCTCGATTCGAGATTTTTAAACAAAAAATGACTAAATTTGCCACTTTTCGTTCAAAAATATCGAACATTAAACGAAATAAATAATAAATATTAATTAATAAATAATAAATATACAAATATTGAACGAAAAATTACATATTTAAGTAGTAATTTTTCGTTAAAAAATCTCGAATCAAGATGAAAGTCGAAAGGGCGAGAATTGCCCACCTGTATTGAGTTTTTCTTTTAAATCAAATAATTAATTATCTATTTATTTAAACGAAAAACAGTACATAACAGACTCATCCAACTAATACATTTATTTATTTATAAAGCCTCCAAGTACCTCAGGACAACTTGTTTGGCATCAATATAGAACAATAATGTTTAAAGGAAAAACTGTACATAACAGACTTATCCAACTATTTTTTATTTATTTATAAAGGCTCCAAGTACCTCAGGACAACTTGTTTGGCATCAATATAGAATAATAATGTATAATAATGTTTTTATATACGTGGTGGCCGAGTATATACGTGGTGGCCGAGTATATACGTGGTGGCAGAGTTGGTTAGACCTTGGACATAAAAACACTTAGGTACATGGTTCGAATCCCGGTGAGTACAAATGAGTTATTAATGAAAAAAATTATGTACATTTGTTTAACAACACCACTATAGTGCCTCGGAGAGCACATTAAGCTGTCGGTCCCGGTTTCCCTATACCAACTTGTGAAACTGTTTATAGATGGGTTATTGAGTCTATTCAAAACATCGCGACGAGCTAGCCACTTGTTAGGTGTAGACTCATATCATCGGCTACGACGAGGTGGGATTAAAACCCCTCTGCTGGGTACCCTGGGGCTGTCTAGGCGGTCTCGGGCGCCGTAAGGCACCCGTGATATGTATGTAATTTCATAAAATTTTTGCTATTTGTCTGTCTGCTGGGTGTTTTTCAAACATGCCTCACTTGGAACCTACTGAATAAAATTGTATGCATTTTTTTCTTGCTGAATAACTATTATCTCTGGGGGAAAAAGGTACATTATGTTTTAATATACCTACATTTTTTCAGATAACAAATAGAGATATAAACAGCAAATAGTTTATATATATTTTTTTATTGCAACACCAGCTAGTAATAAATAAAAAAGTGTAATTACCATTAGCATTTTTAATTTTATAACTGGATGAGCCTGAAGCAGTAATATTGCGCATCACAGTGATGTAGTCTCCATACAGATCATGTCTGTAAGCTTTTTGTGTGTTGTTCTTTATCTTAATAGCTATGGATGCTGAATTTGCACCCTTCTTAATGAATGCTGTAACAAACATATAGTTAAATTCATAATAAATAACCTTTTTATATTTGAAATTTGCAAAAGACTATAAAATATTGTTGTGGGTATTTGAATTTAATCCACAGCAAGGCAAGGAAAGCTACATACAAAAATTGACCAACCTGTTTCATTATGATCATTAACCCGCCAGCACTCACTAATGGGTAAAAAATACCACAGAGTACCTTAATTTGGATGGATTTGGACTAATGATTATTCTAGCAATCCTAAATTCTAGGTAGCTTCGAACCAATTATTAACACATTCGGATGCCGCATAGCAGCCAGTTGGGTTCAGTTACAGACGTGTTAAAAGCGAGTATTGGTGAAAATTATGTTTGATGTTGATTATCTCAATGTTTATTTTTTTAGTGTGCTAAGTTTATTTTTGATATTTGATATGCTAAATGGGCTTCTGACGAAAATAAATAAAAATGATTATGCATTCTCCATTAAAGTTTGAATTTCCACAATGGCGCTGAAACCGCTGTTTCGCAGTCTATGTCAAGTGTGACGTGAGACGTCACACATAAGTAAACAAACAAGCACATGGCAGCTGCATACATTTTAGGTTTTAGAGCGGCTAACTATATATATATCTCCACGGGCACAAGGAGCGCAGCAATACAAAAGACAGGGACATACTGACAACTTTCTCTTTCCTTTGTATTGGTTTGTCTCATAAGTGAGTCATGTTTTGTTTTTTTTTTAATTTACATATTAATAAATGGAATAACTGACAAGGTATTGTCAGATTTTTGCAATTATGAGGTGGACAGACTGGCTAAGGAATTTTGTAATGTATTTTGAATGGATCTATGAATATTTTGGTATAATACTAAACAAATGTTTATTGCAGGGAGTTAATTTATGTGAAATTTTAGACATATTTTTGAACATAAAAGTCTTTATTTAAGCAAATCACTAAACTACTTAGTGATTTGCTTAAATAAAGACTTACTTAGTGATTTGCTTAATAAAAGATCCATTCAAAATACATTACAGAATTCCAAATAAACTAGCAGTGTCAGCCTAAAGGCCAGAGATACTGGTATACTCTCAGTGCTTGAAGAAAGTAATACTTATAGAACTCACCATTCCGTGGGAAACAAACATTCCTAAGGACCATCAAGTCAAACAAATACTTTGATCTCACAAATTAAATTACTAAAACGGGGTTTTAAAACTCAACTTTATGCAACTTATGGAAGTTGGTGCAAAGTCTATTGAAGATGGCCGATCTTGGCCTTCCAAGATCGGCCATTATCTTTTATGGAATGTGTTTATGACGCTAACAGGATCATATAGTATTTGGTTGAGTAGAAAGGGTAGTAAGCACAGTGCAAGGGAAAGTTAAAAGGCCTTTAACCCTACTTCACGGTCCCAAGTCCAGGAATGCTGCAATTCATTTCCTTGCCTTTCAACAACGAGATGGATCCCTTTAAAAATAAAATTTTATAATATCTGTAAAATTACTTACAATGTAAATTACTTCCTCTGTTTGTTGCTGAGGCCCTTCCACCTAAACCAACCACAAGGGCAGTTAAAATTGCACTTTTGCCACTTCCATTTCGACCAATAATAAAATTAACATTTGGATTAAATGTTATCTCCAAATTATCATGACAGAAAAAGTTTTTAACGTGTATACTATGAATAGATCCATCAATTTCTTCAGAATCCACTTGATCTCCTTCCATGTTTCTGAAATTATACCTATAAATTTTAAGTTTGAAATTGAACTATTAATATGAGAAACTGAATCCCATTCAAATGAAAATAAATTTAATATTATGCACCGTTCAACATACACAAAAGTTCTTTTAAATCTTTCCTTCTATTCATCTGTTTGTTTATTATTTATTTTCATTATTTCGTGGCAGATTTAAAAAAAAACTGAAAAAAAACTACCGGCGCCACCATAGAGTAGTATCACAGATTATATAGTACTACGTAAGTATATAGTACCACAGACTAAATAGGGATACTACTCAGAACAATAATAAAAGCACTCTATTCTTTATTATATAACCAATGGATGTAGCATAAGCAAGCTTTCCCCTCTGCTAACATACATGGTTATATTGGCCATATACAATATTCAAAACAAGTTCAAGTCAAGTCGGCGTCATTTGATATCGTTTGATGTCGCAAAAATGTTCTCCACACACAAAAAAAATGGTTAATTGTGCAGTTACATTATGTCTAAGGCGATCTCTCACTTTATGTGTACATTAAATATGTATAATTGTATTCAAATCTGAATTTCACTTTTATAAGTACGTAAACGATAGAAATAAAAAGTAGTAGTACGTGATACGGGGGAGACAACTTGACACATCGCGTAGTGCGGTAATAAAGATTAGCGATTCGATCACTATTCTTATACAATTACTCGCTACTAGAGCTGTGAAAACTTTATTTATTTAAAAAATCGATATATTTTTTTATCATTATATTATTTTGTATTTTTTTCTTTGGACCCGTTTTTTGTGTGGTTGAGTGGCTCTTTGGGTGAGAGCAGGTGGTTGAGCTGGAGGGAATCGTGCATGAGAGTATTTTAACAACAGTGGTGATACAATAAGCACAGTATAATATATTGGTTAGAGATATTTATTTACGTGAAAGATACACAATTTACTTTTTACCGAACTGACGCATTGACATGAGTGACAGTTTGTTTCTTCAACCTAACACTCCCCCTCAATGTCTTCATCAACAGTCCATCACTTAGCATAAACCACATGCTCTCCTAGGGCCTTATTCCGAGCTTGCAACCGCTAATCACGATAAGACGTTGCTATAACTATAAATATGGAAATATAAGTTCTATTCCAATGGTTATATAGTATATATTAGGTTGTCTATTATAATGCCGCCATCTTGAAATACACGAATTCTTCGCAAGTTTAAAAATCTTATGAGCATTGGAATTTCAACTTTATAACAGGATAGAACTTATATTTCAATACCCGTACTTTACGAAAAATGCGCGACGGTGAACATGTCAAAACTCGGAATAAAGCCCCTGTGATAGGCTGTGATACTTCAACTTAGTTTCAGGTAAAACCTTTGTTAGCATATAAGCTATCATATGCTCAGTGCTTCTATAGACAATATCAATATCACCATTCTTCAAAGTCTCCTTCACAAAATGTTCCTTAATATTGATGTGCTTTGTCTTTGAATTCACAACGAGATTTTTATATAAATGTTGAGCAGCTTGATTGTCATTATAAATGACAAGCTTGTGTTGCTCTACTCCCATATCATTCATTAGATGTTTTAAATGCATCCCTTCTTTAATTACTTCGCAAGTTGATAAAGCTACAATTTTCTGCTTTCTAGATTCCCAACTTGTTACCGCTCCACTATATTTGAAACAATAGCAGGTATAGGAATGTCTGTCCAAAGTGCATGATGGCCAATCTGCATCAGCATAATCATCTAATGGTGTTCCAGTCTTTTTATAATTAAGACCAATCTCTTTTGTACCATTAAGATATCTTAAGACACGTTTTGCAGCTTTCCAATGCTCAGTACCATAACAGGTGTTGAATTGGCTTAAATATGGCAAGTACTCCCCCTGTCGGTGCAGTATATACACAAGGATCAGCTATCGACGAAATAAATTCATTTCCTTTAGTTTTCTATCAAGTTTAATATACCATTTAAGACCGTACAAAGCCTTCTTTAGTTTACAAACTTTTTCTATTTTAGTCTTATTTAATTGCATTAGTTTAGATTTCGCTTTCTTATGGACAACTTCTTCTTTATTCTTGGTCTCATTAACAATTTATTTTAGGTACTTTTCTAAATCTTTAGGTTTATCCATCATAATTTCTTCTTCTATCTCACCATTTAAAAACGCAGTTATTACATCAAGTTGATATAACTTCATATTCTTTTCCACTGCAATAGCTATTAGTGTTCTGATGGAACTTAATTTGGAAACAGAAGCATATGTCTCATAATAGTCTATTCCCGCTGTTTGACTAAAACCTCTAGCTACAAGTCTAGCTTTCTTCCTTTCTATGTTTCCATTAGGGCCGAGTTTTTCTTTTAATATCATCTTACAGCTAACTAAATTATGATTAAATTTTTTATCCACTATTTCCCAATATCATTCTTTAAGTGTGCTTTGATTTCTGATTTGATAGTATTCATTCATTCATCGTCAATTTCATTTACATTATTCAACATTTCATCTTCGTTGTTTTCATGAATCCTCATTACATAATCTTCCATCCACTTTAGTGTTTTTCTTTCTCTTATATTTCTATTTCTAGTAGTATTAGTCTCAGGTTCATTTTCAATTTCATGTTCTTCATTTTCACTACTACTTTCTTCTATATGAGGCTCATTTTCTCTTTCAGTATCATGACTTCTATTTAATTCATCATTATTTTTCATCATCATTATATTTCACGATTCGATATTTTATTTATATCGTTCACATCATTTTCCATATTCCCTTCGTAGATCATTAGTTCCAAGGTTTCATTTTTATTTTCTATTTCAGGTTCTTCCATTTGCTCTGTTTCATAATACATTTTATTTAATATTTTAACATCTCTACTACTTACCATTATTCCTTTGTTTGGAATTCAAAGCTTATAAACTTTTGATTTTTCCGAATATCCCATGAATATTCCCTGATTATCTTTAGGAGCAAACTTCCCTTTTCTATTATGCTTATTTTATATAAATACAACAGATCCAAAAATATGTAAATGATTAACACTAGGAATACGACCAACCCATTTTTCGAATGGTGTTTTTTTCTCGATAACATGAGAAGGACTTCTATTTGACAAGTAGTTGGCAGTGGCTATATGTTGAAGTGTATATGGCGCTGACAACCTTCTTACTATTACATTATCCTTTAAGTAGTTTTCAAATTCTAAATTACAATATTCACCAATTCCATTATCTGTTTGTAACATTTTTATTTTATTTCCACGTGCGTTCTCTATTTCGTTTTTATATGCTTTAAATTTTATAAAAACTTCATTCTTTTGTTTCATAAAATAAACACGACAATATCTTGTAAACTCGTCTGTAAATGTTACAAAATATTTACTGCCACTTGGAGTATTCACACGCATGGGTCCACAGACATCTGAGTGAATAATTTCTAATTTCTCTTTCGTTCTTTGCAAATTATTTCCTTTAGGAAACGGTAATCTTGTCATCTTTCCCTTTATGCAAGTTTCACAATCACCTAATTTTTCATTCAAATTAAATTTAATTTCTCGCAAAATTTTATTCTTCATTGACAATTTTAAATCTGCTTCATTGATATGACCAAGTTTTCTATGCCATTCAAGTATTTCGTTCTCTTCGGTTTTAAAAAATATTTCATTTTTGTTTTGAATTCCATTTTCAAAATTTTCGTTCTCTGTGACGTAATACAACCCATTTGTTCTCTTTGCCTTCATTTCTATTTTGCCTTGTTTATTTTTCACAAAAGCGACATAATTTTTAAATATTATCGATTTTCCCTTTTCAGTTATTTTTGCGACCGATAATAAATTCGTAGACAAAGTAGGAACATACAATGTATTTGACAAATTTATTCTTTCATTATTGACATTCAAAATCACTTTTCCCCTACCTTTTATACTGGCAGTGTGATCTTCCGAAGCTAATTTCAGTACATTGTTTCCAGTATTTTCTATGAATGAGAACTTTCTTTGATCGTGACACATGTGCGACGTGCATCCACTGTCTAAGCACCATTTGGATTTCTTTGTATCTTCCAATTTCGATGAATAACAAATGTCTGAGGTTACCTTCTTAGCTTTTTCTCTTTTACAATCTGCAGCTTTATGACCTTTTTTGTGATATTTATGACATTTAAATTTGAATTCACCTTCGTGTACATGCTTGTTTCTATTGTATCTATTTCTTCCATACAGGGCTTCGTTACTATTTTCATCTATTTGTACTATGGTCTGTCTGGCTTCATACTCTTCTATGATTTTAATTTTTAATTCTTCTGGAGTAGGTAAATTATCACGGGATTCGATGGCAACTCTAAAGTTTTCAAATGATGGCGGTAGACTATACAGCATCATTATTGTAGTGTATGCATGTATATCAATGTATCATAATATGTATATTGGTATACGGGCATGCCATCTGTCGTCTCCGGCGCACGTAAGCAAGGGGTGTGGGGTGGGGGATGACAGTTGTAACCCCGACGCGGAGGACAGTGGAAGTGTGACGTGCGTGTGTGCGGAGCCGATAAATGTGTACCCAAGGGAGTACACTACAATTATACTCAACAAATCGTTATTAATCGATATTTCCATTTGGTTTAATTTGGCAACTGTATCCATTAACTTGTTTAGGTGTTCACGTACGTCTTCACCTTTCTTCATTTTATTTAGTATGATCTTCTTCAATAGGTTTGCTTTTCTTGCCGGTCCCTTGCTCTCATATATGTTACTTAAAGTATCCCATACTCCTTTAGAAGTAATACAGTTCTTTACTTGCTTTAATTTCGCCCAGTTTGTTTCTTCAACCTAACAAATCGCACTGCTGGGAGTGGGGGGAATTCGGGCCTATTGGGTCTTGTTTGGATGAGGGGTTTTTGTGCCGGCGGTAGCAGTGGTGGAGGTTCCGGCACCACTTTCTGGAGGGGGGAATTTGATTTTCCGGGACCTGGGCTTGGTCCTATTTCTTCCTCCTTTTTGTTTTCTGCTTATTAGGCGGGCGGGCTGCCGAATGGGTTTCCTTGGGAATTGTATCGCGGGCCGGAGACATAAAAAAAAAATATGTATGTATGTATCATCACGGGTGCCTTACAGCGCCCGAGACCGCCTAGACGGCCCCAGGGTACCCAGCGGAGGGGTTTTTTAATCCCACCTCGTCGTAGCCGATGGTATGAGTCTACACCGAACAAGTGGCTAGCTCGTTGCGATGTTTTGAATAGACTCAATAACCCATCTATAAACAGTTCCACAAGTTGGTATAGTGAAACCGGGACCGACAGCTTAACGTGCTCGAGGCACTATAGTGGTGTTGTCAAACAAATGTACATAAATTTTAAAATTAAAAACTCATTGGTACACACCGGGAATCGAACCAGGGACCTAAGTGTTTTTAAGTCCAAGGTCTAACCAACTAGGCCACCACGAAAAAAATAAAAAAAATACAATACAAAAATACAAAATTTATTTATTTACCAATAGATGTAGCTACAATTTGACGAGCCTCTTCATTTAAGTTAACAAAACCTTTGTTAGAAGAGGCCCGCTTTTTCAATTTAACAATTATTATCTCATTGGTGAGTGGGTAGGTATGTGAAATTATGTATTGTGAGTATGTGAAATCCTGAGTGTGAAACAGTTACAAATATGTTTGTTTGTGTATGAATGTAGATATACTGGTGTGTGAGTGTGTATGTTTGAGGGTCTTACATTTAATATAGTTCACACAAATAAATAAATAAATATGTTGTCTATTAGAGTGGTTTTTTATACAAGTATAATATGTAATCATTTTTTTTAAACGTCATTACTTTTAATAATCCCCTTTGTGCTCGTTCAACTTCAATAAATTTAGTTTTAGCAGAACCACTCCAAATTGTTATGCAGTATAGAATAATAGATTGAATAAGCGTAATGTAAAGATAAGTAATCAGTACTTTGTCTGTTATATGTCTAAAATATTTAAAAAGCCAGATAATTTTTTTTATACGTTTCATTACTTTTTCAACTTGAAGGTGCCACGAGAGATTTTTATCAATAATAATACCAAGATATTTAGTTTCATTTACATTGTCAAGTCTTAAACAGTTACAGTTATTTTGATCTAAGTAGTTACACGAATGAGCAGTAAATTGCAAGTCATTTTTGGGCTGGGAACTATTAAGTATGGAAAAAGTTATGTAGTTAGTTTTTGTAACATTTAAAGTCAACAAATTTAATTGTAGCCATTTAATAACAAGGTTTAGTCCCGCTTCAGCAGTTTTGAAGACATCATTCCATGAGTGGCCATTAAAAAGTAAAACAGTATCGTCAGCATAAGAGTAAACTTGTCCATTGTTTAACGTCATATTAGTTAAGTCATTGATATATATTAGAAACAGTGTAGGCCCTAAGACACTACCCTGTGGAACACCAAATTTAGAATTATTGTCATAATCACTATAGGTATAGTCGCCAAGTTTAACTTTTTGATTTCTGTCTTGCAAGTAGTCAGTGATTAGTTTAAGAAATGTACCACGAATTCCTATTAGTTGAAGCTTATGTAGAAGAATGGGCACAGATACGGTGTCAAACGCTTTTTTTAATCCAAAAATACAGCTAGTGTTTTCTTCCTTCTGTCAAGTAAATTAGTTATTCTATTTGTGAGAGAAATTATTGCATCTTCAGTACTTATTCCTTCTCTGAAACCAAATTGAGATTGAGATATTATGTTGAACTTCTTTAGATAACCCATTATTCTTTTATTAATTATTTTTTCAAAAACTTTTGATATAGCTGGTAGTACTGAAATTGGTCTATAGTTATTTATATCGCATCTGTCCCCATTCTTATACACAGGATGTATAATAGAACGTTTTAGAAGTTTAGGTAAGGTACCTTGCTCAAAGCATAATTTACACAGATAGGTGAGAATAGGAGTCAGTTCATTTTTTATACACTTTAAAAATTTCGTTGGAATATTGTCACATCCTGCAGCTGATTCAGATTTTAAACTATTTATAATTATACCTATTTCAGAGTCATCTGGTTCTACTATACCAATGGAACCAAGTATCGAGGGAAGGGAAGATAGAAGGGGAGAATGGGGGGTGGTTGAGAATATACTTGACATAATATCGTTTGCTAATTTTTGACCCGCTTGAACAAAATGATTATTAATAAAGTTAGCAGATTCTTTTGGTGTGTTTTTTAGATTCAATAATTCTAGGTTTGTATTTTTAGATTTGTTTAAATTGGTGATATTTTTTATGGATCTCCATAATTGTTTATTATTGTGTTTATTATCATTTAATAGGTCTCTTTCATATTGTCTTTTCATTTTATTTATTAAATAGTTGCAGTAATTGCGATATCTACGGTAAGTTATTTTAAGTATTTCATTACTTTCATCTTTTCTCAGCTTTGCCTGTAATTTATTTCTATGCTTTATACAGTTTAGAATACCAGGAGTAATACAGGGTTTAATGATTAATTTATTATTTGGTATTTTTATTGTATGTGTATTTTTATTAAGAACATCTTTAATTGTATCTACTATTTTCTCAGTTAAAAGATTAGCATCGTTATATTTAAAAAATCGTTTATGTTGTATGTTTTAGTTGCATTAGTATAATTCGTTATGGTTTTATATTTATTTGTTTTAGTCAAAATATTATTATAGATATTCAGTAGTGTCATAGCATGATCCGTAATTGTAGTCTGTAGTATAGCGATAGAAGCAGAATATTTTCTTGGTTCAAGCATTGATATAATATGGTCTAGACAACTATTTATTCTTGTGTCAAATCTATGACTAGGTTTTAATCCATGTTCAGCCAGCATGTTAATGTAGTTATTAGAGTTTTTATCATTGTTCGTTTCTAATATATTAATGTTAATATTTCCAGTAATAATAATATTTTTCTCTGGATATGTTGTCAGGTAATTATTTAAAAAATTAATAAAATTATTAGGGTTTTTAGTTGAAGGAGAGCGATAGATGGATAATATAGTTAAGTTTGATAGGTTGATTTTAAGGCAGGAAGCTTCTTCTAATTCTATTTCATTCACTTTATGGGGAAGGTTTTTATTTATGTAAACTACCACCCCATCATTTTGTGTAACTTTTTTTGTGGTACTATAAGAGTTGTAATTCGTTCTAGCAGGAATGGGTTTTTCCGGATTTAATGGGCACTCTGTTAGAATTATTAAGTCAATGTATTGTTTAAAAGACATTAAATGAATATCTAAGTCATCATAGTTACGATATATACTCCTAATATTTTGTAAGATAATAGAATAAGCCGGTTCTTGTTTTGGTAATTGTTTGGGTAGGTCATCAATAGAGCACTGAAAACTTGTAACGTTGTTAATATTATCTATTTCTTGTAATATAAAGTCAGGGTTATTATCCATATTCGGAGATAATGTAACATTGTGTAGGTATATGTGTTATATATTTTATGAAACAACAAATTATAATAATATAAGTGTAGGTAAATAAAGTGAAAATATCTATGACCTTTTTTATAGTTAAGTTTTTTATTGGTGAACGCATATAAAGTTGGTTTGTTATAGAATTTAATAATTTGTAGTTACTGTATATATAACTTGTACAAAATAATATATTATATAGGTCTACATAATATAGTGGTTGAACATTATTGGTAATATATAATAGTTTACTTAATGTCTTATATATATATATATATTTTATTTAACAGTATTTGTATGAATTCACTATTTTTACAATGGCACAATATATAATCGCGTTTGATAATGTATTTACTATGTACATTTTGTAACAAAACAGTGCAATTTAACAAATCATTCATATTACAGAATAAGTATGAATAAAATTTTGTTAATAAATAGAATATGCCAAACTGGTAAAAATAAATATTAAATATAAATTTGTATAGATACTCCTTACACAATAGAATTTGAGCTTTAGTTATAATAAAAAGTGTTATATTAATATTCAACATATTTAGGTTTATAGATATCATGAAGCTAAAAAAACGCGCCGGGC
The DNA here is from genome assembly GCA_947458855.1 of Monopis laevigella. Classification (NCBI taxonomy): domain Eukaryota; kingdom Metazoa; phylum Arthropoda; class Insecta; order Lepidoptera; family Tineidae; genus Monopis; species Monopis laevigella. The sequence goes on along the minus strand of OX381577.1, from coordinate 12,320,494 downwards.
GCGCGGACGGGCACGGTTTTTACCTTCATGATAGATATAATAAGTCTTTTATAGTATAATTTAAGGTGTGTTGTGTGTTTATTGGTATTAGTAAAGTGTATTGTAAATAGGTACTTAGTTTTTAAATGTATATAAGTATGAAGATCTAATTTGACAGTATTATAGAAGTTGTTTAACTTACATATTTTATTTGTTACACATATTGATAAAGAAAAAAACACCCTAAACAATGTACACTGATAGGTGAGTCATTTAGAGAAGAGCTTTTGGATTTGATTTTCATTGGTAATATTAATTATTGGAGAATTCTCATCTTGCCTTAAATAAATTTTACCATAGTTCGTCCAGCAGTACATGTATTTTTTTATTTTCTTGAGATCACGAGCTAAAAAGAACAGTCTAGAAGATTTCATGGTTAGATTTTCGGATATAAATATAGGTTCATCAGGGTAAGATGTAATTCCTAAGTGCTTGGCACTTAGTTTATAACTTTTGTTTCTTATATTATATAATTTGGCTGCCTTGATGATGTAGTTTTTTATAAAGGTTTTGTTAAATTCCACAATAATTGTATTTTTATTATTTTTTGATGTTATTTTAACAATGTCCTTTATATCATATCTATCTATTTTTAAATTTGAATTTTTCCCAAGTGTGTAAACCATATTATTTATCTCATTTTTTGTTGTGTCTTTGTTTAAAGATACATTCTTTATTTCGATGATGCACTTTTTATAAATTCTCTGTTGTTCTTCAAAATTATTTTCCAACGTAGTTATATATTCCCGGTCTTGCTTTTTTTGTACCTCCAATAGCTCGATTTTGTTTTTCATTTCAGTGTTTTGTTCAGTTAACAATATAATATTATTTTGCAGGTCATTATTAAATTGTTGCATGTCCTTTAGAGTAGTTAGGATGTCATTGATCTTATCTTCTTGATTAGCCATAATTTGTTGAATAAAGTCCTTTATATCAGTAGTTAAAGTCTTTCTGTATTCATCCATATCCTTGTCCTTACATGGTCTTCTTTGGTCTCTGCATTACAAATCCAGACGGAGAATTCTCATCTTCCATTGAGGCTATATTTGGCACAGAGTTAGACTTTTCTGGTGACTGAAGCATTGTGCACTCGTCGTTATTTATATTGCGTAGGTAGGTATCAGCAGGTATCCGTGTGTTGTTGTTCAACCTAAGCGAGCGGGCTAGTTGCGTGGAGTTGTAGCACCGGTGGCTGCGCGGCGAGAATGGTAATTCAATACAACGTGTAAGAAAGGGATAAAGATATCACCGCACACTCTTTACACCGAGCGCGCCACAAAGCTCTCGCAGTGGACAAGCGGAGCGTCGATAGTCACTGTTATAATTTGTTCGTATTTATAATATTACACAGTAATCCAGCACACACGTCCGCTTTCAATCGTGGTCGCAACGAAAAAAAGGCACATAAAGACTTGAGGGCTGGTACGGCTCCGACTGCGTTGAGTAAGCTCTCTGAAGCTGAGATCTTCTGCTGGGGTTCGGGGGGGAGGACTTCAATCCGCCGAATCTTGGCCTCCCGACGGTGGGCCATCTTGTGTTCTCATATTTGGAAAGGCGTTATTAGACTTTAGGGGACTTCCATATAGGTATGCTTAATAGGGTTCTATTCCGTTCTATTATTTTATTTTTAAATTAATCTGTGACGCATTTATTATTATTTTAATTAAAAAAGAATAACGCCATTTTTGTTCTGTCTTCGGATTGGATTGTATTTGAATTGTTATTTTCATTTAATATTCAATTAATTTTACGTTGATATAATTCGTATGTACGTTAAGTTACATACATACTATTTATTCAGTTAAAGTTGTAAAATCATACAGTTCAAGGTAAGCAAGTGTTGAAAGGAAATCTTGTTATTCTTACGACTACCTCCTTGTCGTCGTTGCTGATATCCATGTGAGGTGCTTTTATTTTATTTCTGTATTTTATAATAGAAAATATATAAAATTATTTACGAGATAATAATGTAATACCTAAAAATTAAAGTAAATCATTATTTTGAATCTCTTCATTCTAATAAGTAATGCGACTCGAGCCCAATTTTGCCTTTCGATTCACTTTAAATTTATACTTAGTAGATGGTCACTATTATTATAATTATTTAAGTATAATACATTTGTTAAGTAAATGAATATTTACATTTTTTTTTATTTACGAGATAATACCTAGAACTTACAGTAAATCATTATTTTGAATCTCTTCATTCAAATAAGTATGCGACTCGAGCCCAATTTTGCCTTTCGATTCACTTTAAATATATTCTTATACTTAGTAGATGGTCAGTATTATTATAATTGTTTAAGTATAATACATTTGTTAAGAAAATGAATATTTTCATTTTCATGATTAATATTTAGGTGTATGTTACATAGGGAATATAGAGATAGACATATGTTCATACCTAAATGCATTGTTTATCTACATACAATATGAATAATAAAATCATTGCCCTCCTAGTGGCACAATAGGTTAATTGTTAAATTGCCTTTGGGCCCTAACTTTTAGTTGTTAATGTTGTAAAATGGATGTGACTAAAATGCTGCCATTTCAAAAACAAATTAAAATTAATCGAACATCACGAAAAAGCATTGTCATGCCGGAAATTTATTGCATAGTGTTAGAGCAGATTATTATATTAAAACAACTATATTCAGAAACACGATATATTAAGACATTTCATAAAAATAGAATGACAGATAATAAACATAAACAATAAAATTCAGGCGTTTATTATTATCTAATTATTTTCGACCAGTTATACAAAATCTTCAACACACCCCTTTAATATAGATAAACCAAAACAACAATAATCTATATTACTAAATAAACAATTATAAATAAATATAGGTATATACGAGTATCATGATTGGTTCCATTAATTTATTGAGTGTAAGCCTAACTTGTCTCTTAATTTCTTAAACAGTATGCCGCCCAATGCTTTTGTAAAAATATCTGCTATCATTTCATTGCTTTTTAAATAATCTAATTTTATATATTTTTTATCAATGACTTCTCGGATATAGTGATATTTTACATCAATGTGTTTTGTTCTGTTATTACATACATGGTTACCTGCTATCATTATAGCCGATTTATTATCATTAAATATAGTTATCTCCTGACTAGTACCGAATAGTTCAGATATTAAATTTTTCTGAAATACAGCTTCTCTTGCTGCGCTACTCACTGCCATGTTTTCAGCTTCAGTACTACTTAAAGCAACTGTACTTTGTTTTTTAGTTTGCCAACTAACAGCTCCATTTCCATATGTAAATGCAAATCCAGTAAATGATTTTCTGTCCACATTATTGGCCCAATCTGCATATGTGTAACCAGCAATGTGGCTACCACATTTTTTATAAACCAATAGCAAATCACAACTACCTTTCAAATATCTTAAAATGCACTTAGCAGCTTGCCAATGTTCGTGATTGTAACATGTGTTAAATTGGCTTAGATATGTTGCCGCATATGCTATATCTGGACGTGTAGTATTTGCAATATACATTAAACAACCCAGTAATTCTCTATAGGGTAAATCCTCTACACATTTTTCTGCCTTTTCTAACTTTAGCCTAGGTTCCATAGGTGTTTTTGCATCGTTGCAATCACTCATCTTAAATCTGTCTAAAAGTACTTTAATATATTTTTCTTGATCTATGTATAACTTTTCAAATTCCTGTTTAATCCTCATTCCCAATAATTGTTTTACATTACCAAGATCCTTCATCTCAAAAATTTCCATTAAACTTTTCTTGATTTCGTCTTTTTCTTCTTTATTCGTACTAAAAATTAATAAATCGTCAACATATACAGTAATTATAATTTTAACATTATCATGATTTTTGACATATACACATGGTTCATTATCACATCTTTTAAAACCTATACCTTCTAAAACAAAATGCAATTTCTCATTCCATGCTCTAGAAGCTTGCTTAAGTCCATAGAGGGATTTCTTTAATAAACATACTTTATTTTCATTTCCCTTTTGAACAAATCCTTCCGGTTGTTTCATATAGACTTCTTCTTTTAAATCACCATTTAAAAATGCTGTCTTTACATCTAAATGATCTACACATATATCCAGCTCTACAGCTGCTGCTAGTAATAGTCGTATAGTAGTTATTCTAACAACTGGTGAAAAACACTCTGTATAATCAATACCAAATTTCTGTGTAAACCCTTTAGCTACTAATCTTGCTTTATATTTATTAATGTTTTCATAATCATCATTCTTAATTTTGAAAACCCATTTGTTGTCTACAATAGTCTTGCCCCGTGGTAAATCCTTTAAAATAAATGATTTATTTTTAATTAAAGAATCATACTCATCTTTCATTGCTTGCCACCATTTATCGGCATCTCTACAGCTTAATGCCTGTCTTACAGTAATAGGATCCCCAGTATTCATTAAATCGATTTTATCCATACTAGTTTTATATAAAATAAAATCAGGATATTCTTTTGGTATTCTTTCCCTTTGTGGATATCTTGGTTCAGTAACTGATGTTTGTTCGTCATTAATATTATCTGTAACAGCATCAGCAACATCCTCAACATTATTATAAGTTTCACTCACTTCTACGCTTTCATCATTACTAATAATTTCTGAAATATTACCTTCAACTATCTCATTATTCTCTTGATGATAATTTTCCCTATCATGGTGAATATCTTCATGTGTTTCATAATTACTAATAATACTCTCATTAACGTCAATATTTTCATTTATCTTATCTTTATTTAAATTTAAAACTAGGTTCTCATTACTACAGTTTTTGGATTCATTGTGCGTATTTATTATTCTACATAAGTTACTTTCATCAAAAATAACATTTCTAAATATTATAATTTTTCCCGGTCGATTAGAATCAACTAAACGATAACCACCATTTTCTTCACAATAACCAACAAAGATTAATTTTCTACTTTTATCATCAAGCTTTCTTCTTAGTTCACTTGGTATAAAGCTATAAGCATTGCAGCCAAAAATACGTAAATGTTCTAAATTAATGTTTTTACCTGACCATTTTTCTTCTGGTGTTTTACCCATGACAGCTTTAGTGGGTATTTTTTAAATATACCGCAGTATTTACTGCTTCTGCCCAAAAACGTTTTGATAATCCAGCATCTGATATCATACATCTTATTTTCTCCACTATGGTCCTATTTGCACGTTCAGCAACCCCATTCTGTTGTGGTGAATATGGCATAGTGGTCTCATGTTTGATGCCAGACATCTTTAAAAACTCATTAAATTCCCTATTCACATATTCCGTTCCATTATCTGACCTAAAGCACTTAATTTTTTTATTAGTTTCATTTTCTATTAAAAGTTTAAAATATTTAAAATAATTAAATACATCACTTTTATTTTTCATAAAATAAACAAAAGTTTTTCTCGAGAAATCATCAATAAATAAAACAAAATATCTACAACCACTAAAAGATTCTACTTGCATTGGCCCACACACATCACTATAAATAATACCTAATACATCACTAGCTCTAATATTACGTTTAGTTTTAAAAGGTAGACGGCTTTGTTTTCCTATAATACACGCTTCGCAAGGTTTATCCAAGCCTTCACTTTTATAAGTAATACCAGATGACATTTTATCTCTTGATCGAAAATTTAAATGACCTAATCTTTTATGCCAAAGCTCCTGATTTGATAAATCAATTTTAAAACAATTTATAGAATTTGATTTACTAGTTTTAAAAATTTGTTTTTCATTTTTACTTTCATTTAATTGGTACATATTACCCATTCTATCGGCTATTGCAATAGGAGTACCACATATATTTACCTTGTCTTTAAGGTAAATTTTACACGTTTTTTCGTCAAATAGTACGACCAAATTTTTATCAGTTAATTGACTTACTGATAATAAATTTGTACTTAACCCAGGGACATATGAAACATTACTAATCCTATTTATACACGAGTTACTTAAATTAATATTTACATCACCTTTACCTGAAGTATACAGTTTTTCATTATTTGCTAATGTTAGATAGACTTAGAATGCTCCATAGACTTAGAATTATTATTCGAAACCATAAGCCAATCGTCGTGCATTGTCATATGGGCAGTGGCACCAGAATCTATGATCCAATTCCTGCAATTTTTTGAAATAGAAAGACCTGAATATAGTGTTACATAATTTATTTTTTGAATTTCATCACCTATATTTTCGTTTTTATTATTCCTGCAAAACCTTTGAATATGACCTAACTTATTACATTTATAACATCTAACAATAGTTTTATTATTTGTATATAAAGCTGTAGCAATACCACCTTCCTTTTCTTTTTCTTGCAATAGTTTAGATTTTACATAGTCAATAGTAAGCTTACTTTCTTGGGAAGTCTCCATCGCCATCACCATCGGTTCATATTTCTCAGGAAGACCAGAAAGTAATATGACAGCCAAAAATTCATCATCAATAGAAGAACTAATATCTGATAATCTTTGCGCTAATGACATCACATCAGTTATATATTCTTCCATACCTGTATATTGCTCCAATTTCACACTAAACAACTTACGAAGTAATCTTAGCCTTCTTGTTAAGCCTTTATCCTCATAAGCGCATTGCAATTTCTTCCACGCTTCTTTACTAGTACTTGCATCGCGTATGTGTGGAACACTACTGCTTTCTAGCATCAGTGCTATCTTACAAAGTGCCATTCTGTTTTTAGCCTGTCCTTCACTTACGGTATCCAAACTAACATCAGTGCTAGGATTAGTTATTTCCCACAAGTCATCGTATTCTAGATACTTTTGCATCAAAAACTTCCATAAATTATAATTCTCCTGCCCTTTAAGTTTTTCAAATGGGCAAACCGCTATTATATTTTATAGAATTTTTACCTGAAATCATGTTCTGCTCCATTATCAATATTACGTATTGATGTTTATTGCCCATAACCTTTGTTAGAGCAGATTATTATATTAAAACAACTATATTCAGAAACACGATATATTAAGACATTTCATAAAAATAGAATGACAGATAATAAACATAAATAATAAAATTCAGGCGTTTATTATTAACTAATTATTTTCGACCAGTTATACAAAATCTTCAACACATAGAATACATTCCAAGGCATGCAAAGAATAGAGAGACCCTTGGCTTTACCGTGCGGGTGCTGGGTCCTTCGCGTGGCATGGGAATGAACTGCAGTGTTCCTGGACTTATGACCTTGGCGAAGTAGGTTTAAAAAATAATCAGTAAGTTACAGCCGTAAAATATACAAAATCAAGTTGCTTACCAGACAAACACTGAGTGTAATTTTTAAACACATATCTGTCCATTTTAAATGTTTTTTTGACACTAGTTGCAAAATGAAATATTCTTCAGCTTAAGTCTGATGCTTGGGGTTGAGAGACTAATCAAATTAGATTTTCTACCAAAGTGTGGTAAACAAATATTTTAGGTATGAACATATCTCTATATTCCCTATGTAACATTCACCTAAATATTAAGACAAGTCCGGAATGCAAATTTTTGAGCGACAAGCAATAAAAAATAATTATAATTAAACAACAATAAAAATGATACAATATTTGTTTTAAAATAAAGAATAAGCACTTTTTTATCAAAATTAAATCATTGCCACACAAGTCATCATATAAAAATATATTACAAACTCAATCCAAAGTTGGCCACCAAAAAAAGGTACAGAAATGTGTTTTTAACTAAATCACTAGTAGCCAATTTATTGTTTTCCATATACAATCAATTCATTACCAAAATATTATTAAAACATTCGCATTTAAAAGGGCACCTTCAAAACTAAAATGTGTCATTTAAAATTAAAATGCCCAATAACTGCAATGGGTTAGACATTTTTGACTTTAGATGAGTTTGAGAACCCTGTTACTGCCAATGGTTTCTGTTTCTAAAGCCCTACCTCATTTTGTTATTGATGTTTTAATAGTAATTCTATTTTTTACAGTCCTTCAATATGAGTGACACTCAAGATCAAAATGACCCTCCAAAGGATGTAAGTATAAGAATCCTTTAACATATATTCTTTTCAGATTTATTAGTGCAGCGCTTCTCAAACTGGGTGCACCAGGAGGGCAGCAAAACTATTATAAAACTTAAAAAATAATTATAAAACTACAATTAATCTTAACAAATCAAATTCAGTTAAACATCACACAATGGGCTTCCAACGAAAATAAAAAAATGTTTATTTTATTTTTTATTTAAAAAATTTAGTCTAAAATAAGTAACTAATATCTGAAATCTAAAAAATCTGTGTGACGTCACAAGCATGCAATCACAGATTAAATAGATTACTACTCATTTCACTTCGCGCCAATAGAAACGCTTGCTTGTTACATTGACATATAAACTTCCAATCATATATTATTTTTTAAAAAGCAGCCTGTTTTCTTCACTAGAATGATCACAAAAATAATAGATTAAAATGTTAAACATGAATATCTTAAAAACCAGTATTTTTTAATTGATGAAAACAAAATTAGTTTCTTATTTTAGCCTATATTTTCGAAATTAAAAACAAAAAATACAATTTTTTATTTTTCTCGGAAGCCCATTTAATAATTTGTCTGATGTTTGTTAGTTAAGCTAACTACATCCACTCTAACGTATGATCAAAACAGTAAAATAATGTTTTTATGATTTCAATACAACAAAAATGTTTGTTGGATAAAGGAGTATATTTTAGCACTTTTCACACTTTTTGGTCATACAATAAAATTGCAAAAACTGTTTACATGAATTAGTATATATAATCCTTGACTTATCAAACATCATAAATTGCAATACTCTTGCTCACTAGTAAATATTTTGGATTTGACTGACTCCGTAGACCTTTGATTTATCCGGAGATGGTGTGTTCAATTCCCACCCATAGCAAAAAATGTTAGTACATTTTTGTGTACAATTTTTATAAAATATAATATGTATAATATTGTTGTTTCTAGTATACATAGTACAAGCCTAGCGCTTAGCTTGTGACTGTACTATGTGTAAAATGTCCTACATATAAAAAAAAGTTTTGGGCTATGAAAGATTATAATAAAAATCTTACCATTTCAGCCAAAGGAATTGGAAAAGTTGGAAGAGGCAAAACTTAAAGCAAAATTTCCAAATGCCATGCTCGGGAGGGGCGGGCCAGGTGGTCATTCAGCTTTTCTGCAGAAGAGATTAGCCAAAGGGGTGAGTTAACAATAATTTAGTACATACATACATATGATCACGGGTGCCTTACGGTGCCTGAGACCGCCTAGACGGCCCCTGGGTACCCAGCGGAGGGATTTTAATCCCACCTCGTCGTGGCCGATGGTATGAGTCTACACCAAACAAGTGGCTAGCTCGTCGTGATGTTTTGAATAGACTCAATAACCCATCTATTAATAGTTTCACAAGTTGGTATAGTGAAACCGGGACCGATAGCTTAACTTGCTCTCCTAGGCACTATAGTGGTGTTGTCAAACAAATGTACATGAAGGAGAATGGTCATTCTCGACCAAACCATAAAAGCTTAGCGTTTACAAACAATGATATGCTTACTTAATAATAGATAATTTAAGCATTATTTTCCAGTATTCAAAATAATTTTAGGAAAAAAAAGTTCTGACAACTTTTGTTACGTGCTGATTCTTCTGCCTTTTCTGTGTATTTATCCATTTTATGCAGAACAAAATGATGCTTTATACATTAAAAAATATTATTTTTGCCTACCTGGATTGAGATTTAACAAAATAAAAAGAGATTTCACATTATTTTGAAAGAAAAAGAAAAGGCCGTATAGTATTGAATACCCTTTGTCCATCTATCGCATGAACAGAATAAAATTATAGCGATGATAGGCCCATGGACTTGCATCCAGTGCTATGTTAAAATAAATAATAAAAAAACGAGCGAAGGAAAGTGGATGATACCACTTTCCTTCTATTTCTATGTCATCCGCAATTTATATAATATTATTTTGTCAGCGCAGCACAATAATTTTGCGGATTAATAATTCGCGGGCTAAAATTGTTCGCTATACTAACGTAATAACTGGTCAAAACATAACCTTAAATTAAAATGTGAATAACTTTTTTCTCCCAACTTCTCGAACTTCAATGTAATTAACAATTTTATTATAGGTATTTTCCTCTATCAAACTGGATAGGTTTTATTTTTGAACGCGGCTTCTAAGTCTGGGTCTGAAAATATTTGGGCTATGACTGTTCTTCTTTTTAAATTAAAAACTCATTGGTACACACCGGGATTCGAACCAGGGACCTAAGTGTTTTTAAGTCCAAGGTCTAACCAACTCGGCCACCACATATATAAAAAATAAAGTCATTTGCATTATTTCTACAGATCTTGCAATCTACAAGCGCGCGTAAATACACATTTTCGTTATCGTGTGTGTGTGACGGAGCGAGCGAGCGTATACAGATTGCTCACTCACACAACTAAGGGCGCCGCACGTTGGTAGAAAGCAAGATCTATACATTAATTAACTATAAATTTTATAAAGATATTTTCTTATTAACATTATATGTAATAAACTTAAATAATTATCGTAGTTTTTCTACGTGTGTTAAATATAAAAGTTTATATACAAGTATATAATATGGTTAATAACAGAACGAAAATACTTGTTTCGTTTTTTTTTTGCCAAAATAACTACTTCCCTTGTGCATCAAAAAGATATTTATTTCCAATAAAATTATTTCAGCAAAAGTTCTTTGACTCTGGTGACTATCAAATGGCAAAGCAGCGTCCAGGCAACTTATCTGCTCCATTTAAAGTGCCGGCGCCTGCCAAGTTGCAAACTGGTGACGCCATTCCAACACCAGACACTGTGCCTGTGCGCAAGACATCCATTATCCAGCCCAAGTTTCAGGCACCTTCGCACACTTCCTAGCCTATAAGTTTTATTTTACACCACATTTACTAACAATAATGTGGAACATCTCTAACTATAGAGCAAAACAAAAAAAATCATGATAGCAATTGACTTCTAAATTGTTTGGTTATATTGCCAACTAAGGGTCTGTAACTGAATAATTCTATGTTTAATTGTCTTGCATCATTTTTTTTTATTTCCTCAAATTCTGGGGACTGTAGTTTGTTCTTATTAATTAGTCAAATAATTTGTTGTGCAGATAATTTTATAATTGGCCTTAGCATGGCATTGTAGCATTAACATACATATATAGACCTTCACATCCCTTTAAACGTAATATGTTGATTAAAAATCAATGCTAATAAAAATATTCTGATTGATTAAAGTTATAGAGGACTTGTATTATATCATATAACATTGATTTCATACTATGTTAAACATACTATTTATGATTCTCCAATAATTGTTCCATAGCATACCTATTTGTGGAAATCATCATTATAAAATTTAATGTTGTTCTGCAATTCTTTTTTCTTTACAATATTAATATTATTGGAAGGTCCACATACATTAATATTTTACATTGCTGTGCAGCCAAAATATAAAATGTTATATTTTTATATTAATAATAATAGCTGTATTCAATTGTAATTTAATATGTGATAATTACTCCAATAAAGAATTATATTTAAAATAAGAACAAACTACAGGGGTCTATGGAAATTGGATATTAAATGCCTACTTTACCAATTTTTGCATGCAAAATGTGTCAAAGTTTAAATTTTGATATCCAATTTAATAGAATTAGCGGCCACATTCTTTTTCTTATAACGTGACCGTTAGATTGTCAAAATAACGAGTTCCACTATTAGCGCGCTCTCCTCCAATCAGAGTAGTTTTATAACCTTCGTTGATTGGAGGAGAGAGCGCTAATAACGGAATTCGTTATTTTGACAATCTAACGGTCACGTTATAAGAAACAGAATGTGGCCGCAGATCATAGTTCACTTACAAAACGACTGTTTTTTTTTCAGTTTATTAAGTGCATTACAGTATCGCTAATTAGGATCAAAACAACTGTAATCTCATAAAAATATTGACTGAATACAAATCATTTTGTTTTCATCTATTTTTAAAAACCAATAAGATTAGAACAAATTGATTGCTAGAAGATTTATTACAATATATTAAAAACTGTATTAATGTAATCAAAAAATTTATTTTGTGAAAAAAGTTTTAGCTTTATGATGTGTATAACATATAACTCAAAGAAGGATCCCAGTTAACAAAATTATTAACATCATGCTTAACTATATCTTTTTTTTTTGTTATATATTCAACTATATTTTGAATTTTAACTTTATTTTTTATTATTGATTACTCCCCTTACAAACAGTATAAAAAGTATGCATGTTTAGTGATGCTGTAAAGTAGAAATAAACAGCAGTATACATTAAAATCTTACTAAATAATTATTCCTTATTATTAGAAATATTTCTTATTATATTTTGGCTATAGTTAATGATATTTTAACACACTGATTCCTGATAAAATGTATATTTGGACTGATTTATAAAATACTTCTTTTATTATGCATAAATTAATCTAAATATCCTGCTAAAAAAGTTATGTAATTTATAAAATGCCAGTTTTAAATCAGTGAGTTAATGTATCAGATTACATTCTCTCTAACTTGTATTATGTAATGTTTAAAAAAAAATTGTGCATTCCTATTTGAATGGAGGATATAAATTTATCATTTTGCGCAATAAATAATTAACTGTATAGTTAATAAACATTCTGTGTAACTAAAAAGTAGGAAAAGGGTCTTATTGCATCAACCTCTCATATTTTTTTCTGTTGATACACTGTAATCAGTATTTTATATGTTTTGAAAACACATAAAATTAATTATTCATGATTTAATTTATCTTTAGTCATAATTGGGCGTACGTGAACGTTTTTATTTTTTTCGAAACACCGTCATATGTAGTAGGATTGTTCATCTTAATAAGTATAAAATATTGATCTATTGAAAACATTTAAATGTCGGCGTTTGGGAAAAATATTACACTTCATAAACGCCCCCATGGTATTGATAAATTGTAATTAGTCATTGTGTGTCAAAATATCGTCATAGATGTCTGCTACATCAACCCTGCGGTCCATAATTGTACACAGCTGCCGTATGCACGCACACGATGTACGAACGTGGAAGCGCATGCTCGGTCCATCAGTAGTATATACGAATGTAAACTATTATGGACCGGTCTTGTGCATTACAACCTCTAATTTCAATTGTATACTCATTTTACCGTATACATATTTTAATATTGCAACAACTTTTAAAATTGGTGGGTCAACACATGAGAACTGTCAAAAGTGACAGAGCCCTACCTCGATATTTGTGTACGTTGTTCGCGCGAATACACTGCATGCGGGTCATACGTGTAGTGCTTTGGTTCGATCGTGTGGATGCACACGTCACGCGTGTACCATTGTGGACCGCGACGCAAGTGTCATATAGTTATAATTACACCCGTGGTGAGATAGCACGGTGTCGAGCTGGAGAAGCCCAAACCGCACCGGTCTGGGTTTCTCCAGCTGTCTGTCCCAACGCGCCCAAGCGATGGTCAGACATGTCGGTCGACCGCCGCATTCCCAGTAATGGCGTCTATCCGGCCCAGTTGTCTGTGTTGAGGACCAAAGCGCCTGACATATATTGTGATCATTGTTCGTATCTTAGTGTATGTACAATTTAAAATTCTTTGTAAGAAAATGTATAAATTAGGAGCAATGTGTTGTTCATGATAAGTACCTTTACATTATGGCATTATGTATTTTATTTGTCTTTGCGCTTTTTATTTTTAGTGGTGTCATGTAGTTTAGCTTGATTTACAGATGTACCCAGATTTTCGTCAATATATTTGCCAGTGCAGCAGTTCTTATCGTCGGACTGGTGAAGAGAGATAAGCCACTCATTTTTAGTTTTGAGATAATGAGCAATTTAGCAATTACTATACAGTAAATTAAAAAAAAATATCATCACTTTACTGAAAATTTACGGATTCAAAAAAATATTAAATCATGATTAGATAGTACCTTTTCAAATATATTTCCGATAAACTTTGTGCACTTATCTCATTTCACTTCAATCTGTAGGTTAGCTCTCTTCACCACCAGTACGACGATATATATAAAAAATACGAGGTAGGTAGGAATATTTAGCTTATACTTACTCTTTTATTCATAACAACCTTATTGAGCGTTTTAGTTAATTTGGTGTTTTGTCTATTTTGTAAAAATATATTTTTTATTGGTAAGAAAAAGACGACACCATTTTAACTAAAACGCTCAATAAAGTTTTTATGGGCTAACTACAAATGTAATATTAAATAATAAACACTGCAACATGTTATTCAGAGTCTATCGGCGACAAAATGGGAATTAACTTTCTCCGCTGGTCACCCTGTTGCTTCTAAAGCTGTCTAGGGGTCTCGGTGTCGCGAGTGTACCTACACTAAATATAGTTCTTGTTGAAAGTTTGACGAAATTATTTTCGGTACACCTGTAATGACTTTTTACTTTTCTGGATTGAAATAGCTAAAACAATTTTAATTTCATATTTTTAATTTTAGTCTTATACCTACTTACGTAAAACTATTTTTCTATTTTAATTTTTAAATTGAAGAGTATGACTTTTTTTATATATTTTCCAATCACTTTATTTTTAAACATCAAAATAAAATATAAGATTTTTAATAATGTAGGACGTTCCACATAAAATATGGTCGATCACATTTCGTTCCGGACTGGTAAAATATTCTTGAAACGATGATTACTTTCATACTATCCCTAACACATTTTTTTCTCTTTTACATGTGCCGGTTCAAGACTGAACCTTCTGATTTAAGTCAGATTCTAATAAACCGTCAACTCGGAGTACTATAATCCCTAAGTAACAACAAGCCTTAAAGAAGGTAACTACTAAGAAGACTTGTACTCTTAATTATGCGAAGACTTGAATACTCATACTTGCCAGTGGCTAAATTATTGCACCAGAAAAAATCCAAGAGAAAAAAAAAGTCCTATTGTATAATTTGAACATGATCAGATTTTACCAGACAGAACAAACTGTGATCAATATTATAGTGTGAATCGACCCTTATTGTTATAAATAAAAAACATCGGTAATATTTTTGTAGTTTTAGATTTGTTTATCAAATTACTTTACTAAAAAAACATAAGTAGGAATACTTTTTAGTTGTGAATATGATTATACCGTATTGCATCTTACGGGCCTGAGACTTGTTCATCGGTTTTGCCTCTATACTTTGGGGTTACAAATTTTTATTTTATAAAAGAACCCTTATGGTAAGTCTCGGGTTCCGTAACACGGGTCAACATGATCTACAACTATCTCAAGCAACTAATTGTCCGAATTATGTTGATGTGTATGTCTGTAATTACCATACATTTAAATTTCATGCTTATTTTACATCTTGTTGTAAATGAATATATCACCAGCTAAAAAATTATATGAGATATAAAATTCACGGCCATTATATTGAGTGTTATATCTAAAAAAAATTAATAGCTGTAATGAAATTAAACTGTTTGTAAAAATAAATGATTGGTATTGCATAATTATTTTATTGTATATCCTTTTCCAATGTCAACGTCAGAAATATTTATTTCATGTAAACCTTTACAGGCATTTTTGAAAAGTCAATATACAGGGTGTTTGGAAGGGAGCTGTACATACGCCTAGGGTAGAAACTAGGGATAGTCTGCTACCTACCCCGCTTAATATATTGACCTTGGCCTCAAGTTTTTTTTTAATTTTTATTTTTTTACTAAAACTACCTGTAGCTCAAAATCTATCCATGGGACCGGTCTGCTAATGGTCTTGTTTTAATCGTTAGAGTCTAAGGGTCCTGCAAAAAAATATTTTACACCAGAAAATTGTGGAGAAGAAAAGTTATGGGGCCTGAAGTACCGTAGTAAGGTAAAGAAATAATTTTAAGGGCAACTTTCTATGGGGTTTAAAAAACTAACAGGGTTGGAGTTCTTCTGATTTTTTTAAAACATCCTCAGTCCATGCCCTTTCTACCGATATGTTAAAAGTGTAATTATCACTTTTAGTTATTAATTAATTTCCATAACTATATATATTGACTTTTCAAAAATGCCTGTAAAGGTTTACATGAAATAAATATTTCCATACCTAGCCAAGTGCACACTTCCTCCCACAGACAAATTTCAAAATATAATTAAAAAAACAGATAGTGAACTTAAACTATTGGTCTTTGGTGGAGAAAAAACAAAAAAAAACGAACACATGCAACATAACCAATAACTTGTACATACAAATTTATTTTGTTATTTTGTGCATTATAATATTTTCAATCAGAAATGATAAAAGTCAAAAAATCTTTTTCCCGTGTAAAGCGTGCGTTCAAAAGTTGGCAAAACTCTACATCGGTTATCGCGGGTTACGGGGTTTCCCCGTTTAAGTCACTTACCTCCACGGGGGAATTACAACTAATAAAAAAATACCTAAAAACTTCGATGGGGCAGAACGCCTGTCAGACATGTCCCTATTGTCCATAAAGGCAGAAACTTTAGAAAAACTAAAGTCATCATCAGCTAAATGATTTAATAAATCAATTTACCGAAAAAAAGGCAAGCAGAGTGTATATTTAATTTGAATTGTTTGAAAAAAGTGACAGATATTTAACTATGATGAATAAATATTTATTTTAATTTTTTATGCAATTTTTTTTTTACTTTTGTGAGAAATTTTCATCCTTCCTAAGGGCCCCCAAACAAATTTCTATACGGCGGGGCCCCGCCAAGGCACGCTACGCCAGTGCGAGGCTACCAACCCCACAGACCATACCTACGCCCCAAATATCATTCTCGAACCTCATGTTTAGTTTGAAAGTTAATCATATAGGTAGGTACAGCTATTTAAAACAAAAAACGATGCTTTCCTATAAGGTTTTCAAAACCGGAATTCAAGTTTTCAGGTTATCAGTGTTTCAGGTACACATAGCACAAGCCTAGAGCTTGGTTTGTGACCAGAGCATATGTGTAAATTGTTCTACATAATAATATTATTCTCTGATTGGAGGAGACCGCGCTTATAACGGATATCGAATTTTAACAATTTGTCCATGACGCTAGAGTAGCCGGCCGTGGCCGTTATATCACGCAAAAACTCTCAACTAAAGTCATAGATTACGTCAATGACTAAAGTCGTATTTTTAATTAGACGAAGTGAACTGACAGCGGCTAATGTCATTTTGTGAAATAATGTTGCCATGTTAAATGTAATAGTGATGCGTTCTGTTTTCGTTCAATCACAGGAATTAATGATTATATGAATGAGTACATCCTTAATCTTATCTTACTATATAAAAAAATTAACTATTTTTATTTTACTGTATAAAAGTAGGTCTTGGACTAAACCAAGAATACAAGAGTGGCTAACGGGCAAAAATATCCCATTCGAGGCAAAAATGGTTAAAGCTACTCTTATAGACATTGTACGGCAGCACAAACAAGAACACTGCGACAAGTATGCCGTGGATGAGAGTGGCATCGGAGCATGGTATTATTGTTTTACGTCTGCCCCCATACCACTGTGAGCTTAATCCCATTGAGCTGGTTTGGGCGCAGGCTAAAGGATATGTTGCAAGAAATAACAAAATGTTTAAAATGACACAAGTAAAAAATATTTTCGAAGAAGGACTTAAACATGTAACCGCTGAAAAATGGAGTAGCTGCGTGGCTCATATAATAAAAGAAGAACACAAAATGTATAATCTCGACCACATGATCGACAGTGTTTCAGACAGTTTAATAATTAATGACAGCGACAGTGACGATTTTATGTCTGATGACGATGAATAAAAACAATTGTAATAAGCGTAATTTTTTATTTTCATTATCAATACTTTGATTGGAACCCGATACCCTATATTCCGGCGTACAAACCACTCACCAGGCTACCGACGCTATAAAGTAGCATGTTGATAGTAATTATAATATGATTGTTTCAATCATTCACTTTGTCACAACACTATTTTTGTTTCATCAACGTCAGGTGACTTCGTCTAATTAAAAATACGACTTTAAATGATTGGTAATAGTATATTTCATTACGAGTGCGGAAAGCCTGTCATTGCAAAGAGTTCCGACAAATGTCTACCCGAGCCGAAACGCAGCCGAAGGTAAGGGTTGACAGTCGGAACAAGCAGAGATTTTTTTTAAATTTTCTTTACCCATTCTGGGTAGGCAAAGGGCCTATGCTCATGCAAACAAGTCTTCAGTAGAATTTTATTATTGATATGAAATGAAATTTAACCTGAGTTAGGTTAGGTTAGAATCAAATCATTAAATCTGATATTGAAACAAATTAGTAGCTTCTTTTTAGAAATATTTGCATGAATCATAAAAACTTGACTATGATTTTTTTCTTTTTAATAGACATTATTTTGACAGTTGGGATAGAGAACTCACGAGTTCGGAAAAGGTAAAGAAAAGCTCGTGTATGTAATAGCCCACATCCCGAACGCTATACGTCTCTGCAATATGCCACTTTTTGAGCAACTGTATTAAAAAGATCGTTTCGCAAAATTCCTTTGGACGGGGCGCTGCAGACGGGGCATGTTGGTAACCTCAGTTTTAAGATACCCCAAAAATTATTGTAGGATAAATTTGATTTATTCTTGTAAATAAAATTAAATCATATTTGTTTCTACTCAATTTATAAAGTTCCTATTTTGGCCGCGGAAATTCCTTTGTGAAACGGACTATAGGTTTAGGTTAATACTTACTAAACCCCCTATAAATCGGTGTTCTAAATACATACAATATAGCAGCAAGGCGTGGTAGTCAAGGCCAACATGATTATTTTACCTCAGCAATAATAGTAAGATACTTAAAATTTTAATTCCATAATAACTACTGAAGGAAATGTTTTATTGATAATTAAATATAAATAAAGAACCAGAATAGTAATAGTTAATTTATTTGTTAAAATGAGTAACAAAGGTGAGATAATTTCGTTAACATGGCACTGCTGGACCGCGTCCTATATAAGACCATAGCATCCACAAGACGTCCTCTTAGTTCACAATACACATTTATTCTTAAAATATCAAACTTTCCTGCTATATTTGACTGCTCTCTGCAAACAAACAGAATTATGTATTAAGCACTTAGCCAAGGTTTTCGTTCAGAGGGATCCCACTTCCCCCTTATTCATAACAACATTGAATGTGTTTTATCTCTTTTCTATTAAAGATGACTTTTCAATGGTAAGAAAGACGAAACACCATTCCAAAAAGTTCAATAATGTTTTTATGTATAAGGGTGCTAGTCTTTAGGTTAGATAACTATCTAAATAAATTATGGGATCATAATTTATTTATATCTCATTTTATTAATTTTGTTAAAAAAAAACCATCAAGGGTGCCTATTTGGCTCCCGTGAACCATTTAAACGGCCTCAGGGTACCCAGCGGAGGGATTAACCCGTCCTCATTTCGCCGATGGTATTCGTTGGCAACACCTAACATCTGGCGAGCTTGTTGCGGTGTTTATGATGAAATAGCCTCGTTGTATAAAGTGGTCACCTATCCCAGGTCCGGTCTTGTTATCATTTGCTTAACCTTGTTATCAGTTGCGCAGTGACTTAACCACTAGGCTGGGGCCGCTTTTTATTACGCTTTTAAATGGTTCCATGGGAAAAAAATAGCCCAAAGTACAACCTTTCAAAGTCACCCTGTATTTATTTGTTAAAAAGTGTTAAATTTGTACCGCTATTACCTGGGTTCCAATGCACATACTCTGGCGTGGCGGCGGCTTGGTACTCCCGCACCAGGTCGTCCACCACGCCGCGCGACTCGTCGAACTCGTGCAGCGACTCGCGGAACATGGGCTCCTTGCGGAACACCTCCAGGAACGCCTCGCGCTTGCGGAGCTTGTCGTACTGCACCAGGCAGCGGTCGAATAGCTGAAAGTAATCATGTACAATGATATATTACATTTTTAACAACAACATTGTGTTCCTTAGACATAGATAAGGTGCAGCATAAAGGCGGTTAAGTAAGTGCACAGGAAATGGATTCTCGAACTCGAACATCTAAATGTTGTTTTCAGTGTTAAATAAAGTTAAAAAAAAAAAAAGGATATGAGAGGTTCTTCAAAGCATAAGGTTTGTACAATTTCATTTATAATTATGTGCAAATTGTGCAATAAAGAATTTAAATAAAATAAATGGAGGTGTCGATTTTACTCGAATTTCTTTTAAAAATCTATGTTACGTAATATTTTTAGAATTATGGATCAAATTTTGGTTATCTTTTCAAAAGTTTATACATTTTTTATATCAAATTAAAATCAAGTAAGTAATATTCACACCTCCACGTTTTTTTTTTTTTAACTATAATATGACTGAAAACAAAATTTAGACGTTTTTATACAGTCATCCGAATACTCGAATCCATTTCTTGCCTTCTTAAAGCATCCTACGAAAACGTATCGCGACTTAATATAGAATAAATAAAATTCCTAAAAAAAATTCTTGTCGAAAAGTAAAGTCCCGACGTGTCGGTCGTTATTGAAGCTCAAATTGACGAAGCTAAAAAGTAATACCTATTATTTATTTGAAACGACTAGTTGCGTGGGATGTAGCCATAGTTAAAAATATAGAGTATTACCAGGTATGTTTCACTCCGCCATAATAGGTATCCCGCTTTAATCATAGACAGCCTCCGTAAAGTAGTGGTTGCGTCTTTGGCGTTGAATCCGGAGGTTGTGGGTTCGATTCCCACCCATAGCAAATAAATATTAGTACATTTTTCTGTACAGTTTGTCATGGTCTGGGTGTTTATAATATGTATTATATCATTGTTTCTAGTACACATAGTACAAGCTTAGAGCTTAGTTTGTGACCAGAGCAATATGTGTAAACTGCCCTACATATTATTATGAAAGGGGGAAATAATGAGACAGAGATTGGCGGTTATACCAGTTTTACCAGAGTTTGTTAACGAAAAAGAAGTTCTCGAGCGTAGTAATTCGGTACATCCTCGCCTTCACTTAAGCTTAGGTTAATATACATTTCCGGCCGTATCGAGAGATTAAAGTCTTTTAAGAGTGATTCTTCTGTACAAAGTAGTATTATACAGGGAAAATTCGATAGTTGTCCTTTGGACTAGCATGAGGCACTGATCAAATCGAACAACTTTTCCCATGGAATCATGTGTCGAAAATGTTAGCTTTCCAATATAAATTGGTCATTTTAACATTATCTAGGTCTAGTTTGTATAGATATGGTTTTTTTTTCAATTGCGACACATGGTTCTATAGGAAAAGTTGTTCGATTTTATCAGTAGAGCCTCATATTAGCCCAAAGTACAACATTTGAAAAGTCCCCTGTATATTGTTAGGTATTACCGAGCTGATGTTGGTGTGGTTGGCGAGCAGCAGGCCCGACACCTTGTGCGCGGCGGTGACGTGCGGCGAGCGGCGGGACAGCGCCACCTGTATGGACGCCGGGCCCCACGGGATGAACGACGCCAGCTTCCGCTCACGAATCCGTTGTAGGGATTTGTGCACTTGAGATGGATCCACTTCGCCCTAGTTAACAATACTAACTGTTGAAACTTCTTTGTGAATTTGTGTATTATTATTGAACTAGCTTACCCGCGCAACATCGTCTGCGTAGGAAGCTCTCAAAATGAACAAATTTTTCATTTGCTCCATTTGTTCATTTGCTCCATTTGTTCATTTGCTCCTATTGGTCGTAGCGTGTTATATTATTTTTAGCCTTCCTAGATAAATGGGCTGTGCAACACTAAGAATTTTCTAAATCGGTTCAGTAGATCCAGAGATTACCCCCTACAACCTCACAAACTTTACCTTCGTTATTATATTAGTATAGATAATAGGCGAGAAGCTATATCAAGCATTGGTGTAGGTATTGTTCATAAAAACTATAGTGTTTGTTCTATTACTATTTAATTCACTGGCGGTTAACCAATTATTCAGTTTAATTTAGAAAGTGTTAACAGTGGAAGATTGCACTATATCTTGTGGTAGCTAGTTCCATGGACTTACTACTATGTTGCAGAGGAAGTCGTTTCTAGCATTTCAAGTGCAAAATGTTGTGATCAGTTTTATAGCAAAAAAATATTTGTTATTGATTGTAGATCTAAGGGCGGTAAGGTAAAGTGACCGCACATATATCAAGATGTTTTAAATTGTTGGATAATTTTCTAAAATTAACATTTATCAACCTAATATACATACAACAGAAATTTCATTTTCAATACAATATGTCAATAGTCTTCTATGAACCGGTCTGAAGACATTGGTGTGGAATATAAATAAAATCTCATTTATCCACACAAATGTTGGTTATGGTCTCCTGTAAAAAAACTATGTAAACATAAACTGGTGAACTCACTTGTATGATGTTAAGTATTGAAATGTAACAATGTTGGTTGGTCCTGTCGGGGCTGAGCGACACCATCATGTTCTTGGGCTGCAGCAACCTCTGCATCACGTCCAGGACTGTGGTCTTACGAATTTTCGGAGCCTGCCGACAAACCATGTTATGTTAACAAATGCAGTGCTATAACAATTTGCTGTCGCTAACATTTGTATATTAATACGGAGCAAAAACTTATGGTAGAACCTCAGGTCATAAACTAAGCTCTGTACCATAAACTACGATACTAATACATATTATATTTTATAAACACCCAGACCGAGGCAAACTGTACTAACATTGTTTTGCTATGAGTGGGAATCAAATCCATGACCTCCGGATACAATGCCAAAGGTGAAACCAATAGGTCACGGACCGGGAATTACAGGGGCCTTACCAAAGGACCAATCGATAATCGAATCGAAATACCCATCGAAAGTCAAATGTATGGGATTTGACGTTTCTCATCGATCAGGCTCTACCCATAGAGTAAAATTCCTATGCATTTTTAACGATCGATGCGGCTTGGCGATTGTGTTCTTTGGTCAGGCCCCAGAATATCAGAATAATATGCATTTTAGAGACTTTAAATCTGCCAGGAGTTACTAGGGTTTTAATTAGGAACAATATACATAAGTAGGGGAGACCGAGGTAAGTTGAAATAAAGGTAAGTTTACACAACGTCAATTTCTCAGAATCCCTAGTAACTACAACTTTGGGAATTTCATAAAATTAATTTGTTTATTGTCTAAAAAAACTTGTTAGTACACGTCACGGTTGTCGAACGTGTGGTTGTGGAGCCCATGCATTATGACATGTAGGTTTAATTTGTGATAATATATGAAAAGCATTATTTTCGAGTGCGTAACACTTAGTTTCAAATAATCATGGTTTTTAGAGATTATTATATTACCTAAATAATGACACTGACAAGAAATAAAGACACTACTACGTGTCTTTATTTCAGAATGCCGAAAAAATATAACTGAAAAACAGATGTGGGCCAAGTGAGCACCGAAATTGAGAAGCTAAGATTAAGATTTAAGATTTTTAGTTAAGATTTTTTTACCAAAAGCCTTCGATATGCTGCGAAATCGTACATTTAAATTATAGCTCGTTATAGTGTAGCTCATAATCCAAGGCAGTTAAGACCTGAAACGTATACTTTGTTTCAACCCACCTAGGTCTTCCCTACATGTAATTTTACTATTAAAAAAGCTTTTTTTATTTATATACATACATATCATCACGGGTGCCTTACGGCGCCCGAGACCGCCTTGGTACCCAGCGGAGGGGATTTAATCCCACCTCGTCGTAGCCGATGGTATGAATCTACACCTAACAAGTGGCTAGGTCGTCGTGATGTTTTGAATAGACTCAATAACCCATCAATAAGCAGTTTCACAAGTTGGTATAGTGAAACCGGGACCGACAGCTTAACGTGCTCTCCGAGGCACTTTAGTAGTATTGTCAAATAAATGTACATACATTTGTTTGACAATACCACTTAGTGCCTCGGAGATTTAATTAAAAACTATTTGGTACACACCGGGATTCGAACCAGGGACCTAAGTGTTTTTAAGTCCAAGGTCTAACGAACTCGGCCACCACGTATACAGAAATTTTAATTCTTTATTGCACATAGCTTTAATGCCTTATTCATTCTCTAAAAGCTAACCTTTCAGGGAGTGAAATATGTTTAGGATGCAGAACTGTTTAAAAATGTAAATATAATATAATCAATGATGCTTAACAATACATAAATAAGGTACATAATACACACAACAACATAAACTTCCATGCCAAACAAAACAGCCACGAGGATCTAGCTAGATCAATTGTTTAGATTGTGAGTAATGGTGTGTTACATACTTACAGAAGTAACTTCGTGGTCTGCAGAAAGCGGCGTATACCCCGTCATGAGAAAGTGTAGTCGCGGTGTCGGGATCAGTGGAGCCACCAGACTTATCAGGTCGTTGTTCATATACGAAGGATATCTACAACCAATACAATATTATAAGACAGTATACTTCACTACAAAGGATTCACGTCTTGCCATAAATATTGTAACAAAGAAAAAAATGTTTTTTTTTCTATTGCAAATAACATTTATTACTTTTACAGTGTGTTAGTTTAATACATAAATATATATACAATTTAAAATATAAAAAGCTTATTCGTTTAAAGGAATCATTGCATCCAATGGAGACCACTCTCCATTGGATGCAATGATTCCTTTAAACGTTGAGGCCAGTTATGAATACAAGCACGCACTCTTTCCAGGAAACGTTCGCTTCCAACCAAGACTGTGTGGACCGAGCTTTATGACCCGGCGCCGAGTCTTGCTATAATGACCATCCTTGGTTATTGAACATGGTGTTGTTAAGGGGCTTAACTACCTTCTCAAGAATGGTATCTTGATACACTTGTGCCAATGTTTTAATACCTTTTTCACAAAAATATGGCTCAGTCACTCCTTCATAGCTAACACCCCACCAAACCATCACTGAAGTCGGATAATGGCCACGTTGCAGTCTATCGACTAATTGGGAAGCTTCTTTACAGCTTTACCACCCTATTCTTTTTTAAATTATCAGTTAAAAAATGACCAGTGCGTCTCTTATAGGCTGCAAGTCCTAAGTCATCTTTTAAAATATGCGACACGGTTCTAGGTGCTATCTTCATCTCCCGAGATAAAATATTTTGCTTTCGTACAGGATTTCTTCGAATTCTCTCCCTTACTGCTTTGACCACCTTTTTTGTACGAACACTTCGTGGACAACCAGATCTTTTTTTCTCACAAAGAGAGGAGGTCTCATTGTACCAATTAATAGCCCGCCCAAGCAGCACTCAAGCTTTATAGAAGCTGCATTTAAGTTGCCTTTTATACTAAAAGCGTTTAATTAGGCTGTATAAAGGTTTTAGAAGCACTTAAACAGACCTTAT
Source organism: Monopis laevigella (assembly GCA_947458855.1). Lineage (NCBI taxonomy): Eukaryota > Metazoa > Arthropoda > Insecta > Lepidoptera > Tineidae > Monopis > Monopis laevigella. The sequence continues at coordinate 12,295,108 of OX381577.1, read as the reverse complement.
AATCACAAATTGGGCCCCAAAATAAACAGCTTTAATAGTTATTAAAGCTGTATAGTAGCTGTACAAGTAAAGAAGAAGCTGTTTTAAAGCTGCTTTATCGCTGTTATTAGGTGTACAATAAAACCCTAAATCTTTAATTATTCTTTTGTAAGTATTTTGTAACGAAAAACGATTTAAAAAAGTTTTTAAAGAGAATAAATGTAAAAATAATTAAGAGAAAATTATATTATGGCGACATAATTTTATCATAATTGTAAAGTGTACATGTTTAATTAGACTTGAAAGCTGTTGATATTCGTGAACTTTCAGTGCGGAATAAAATTTATTGTGTTATGGTATACATTTTAAGTGAAAATATTAACGCGCCCTCAAAACAATAAGATTATATTAATAAGGATTTGTTCTAAATACGGTAAGTACAATTGCTTTTAAAGTAAAATCAAAATTGATTTTAAAATATTTTATGTGATATTCAACACCGATTATGTTTTATTCTAAAAGATACTAATACGTTCATCAGCGACCATGAAATTTTAGTTATATATTTAATAAATTTGTTTTTAATTATCAACAATGGCGATAATTTTTTAAACAGCCTAAAAGATATTTTAAAAGCATTATAATCTAAATAGCTGTAAGTAGTTTGTTACGGATTCTTTTAGTCAGCTATAAGCTGCTATTTAGCTGTTTAATGGAATATTTTTATCGTTCAAGAGGTTTAATTGATAATTTTCATATCTTGTAATTCTTTTAAAAAAAGGTAGTTAATGAATATCCATACACTTTAAATTTTAGAGATACGTTAAAGATGTGAAAAAACCTCTCTTATTGTATATTTTATATTGAAATTTACTTTGTCAGTAAGTGAGCAAAAGAATTCCGTTTCACAAGTGACGAAGGATGAAAAAGAAAATAGCATCGCGCTACGACCAATAGGAGCGGAGCATCAATGAAAAATGTTGCAAAAACGGGGAAAAAATATTCCTTTTGAGAGCTTGGCGGGGGCGGTCATGTGGGGGGCGGCGCGGTAGCGAGGTACAGGGTTGCCATTTGTACGATTTAAATCGTATTTGTACGATTTTTTGATGATTTTACGCGAGTACGATCGAAACATCGGAAACGTACGATTTTTTACAATCCTTTTTTTTTTTACTTTTTTTCATCGATTAGCGACTATATATTTGCCTATTTCTTAAGAGATGCAAATTTTTCTCTTTCTGGTATATTTTTTTAATGTCTTTTTATTTTTTAATGTGCGAAGAACAGACACGTCTGACAGACGAAATTGCGTAGGTCAGCTAGTAGAACATAAATTGTTATCTGTGTTTAATTTATACATGAATTATTGTGTAGCATATTTACTTTATTTTATTTTTCAGAAATTGCCGTTTAAAATTGTGAAAACTGTAGAGAAAGGGAAAAAAATCTCTGCATAATACCTAGCCGATGGTAAACAATAGAAGAGTTAAGATGGCCAAAAAAACGAGTTGACATCGCTAGATTTGTCAAAGACGAAAATTCGAGGATGTTCGCCGATTGGACCATAATTAAATGTTACATAAAGAGGCATTCTATACGATCGTATGAAACCAAAATAGCACTAGATCGTTTAATTTTTTTCCATGTAGATTTATTTTCCATTTTTCTCGAACTTGCACAACAATAAAAGTAAAGCTGACTAAAATCTGTACTATAGCTGCAATTTATTCTTGAAGTATTTTAACACCCCACTATACATAAGTCATAGGACCAATGTCTTTACAAGAGCGTAGAGTTACACTTTAAATATAAGATTTATTTTAGATTTAGCATGTACCATTGTACAGATAAAAGCATATAGTGATACTGTAATAACACTTTAGGCTTTGATAAGTCAGCATCAGGTGCTTAATAAGGTCTTTATACAGCTTTAATGATAAAAAACAGTGTTTAGTGTAAAAAGATGTTTAAAGTTGTACAGTAGTGTTTTTGTATTCTTTTTAAAATGCTGAAGGTTTTGTCTAACAATTAATACAGCCCTTATAAAATTTGGGCTGTATACTAAATAACAAACCGTAATTTTAAAGTCAAAAGCGTTTTTAAAACTCTTTTACGGCTCTAATGGAACTTAAAGTTCTTATTGCGCTGGTATATTGATGTTGAAAACGCTTGCTTGCTGCTTGGGCGGTGCCAGGGGTGTTCCACTCCGCGCTTTAAGTATGAAGCTACAAGTACCCGGCCGTACCCACGGATGGGTTTTATATTTGGGGGCTGCCGCAGTGGGCTGCCGCGCACCGGCCCAGTCGCACGTTTGTAGGATACCCACGCGCCACGTCGCGATATTTAATATTAACTAAAATGAGGTCTAAAGCTTATTGTGCCACATTCGGTTGCTTAAATAATAGTAACAAGGATCCGGACCTTACGTTTTTCATACTTCCAAAGGACCTCAAAAGGTTAATAAATCCACGCCTACCACAGTTATTATTAGGCAGGTACACTAAAAAAATATCAAAACGTTTGTCTAGTAGTCTGTTTATAAGAATGCGTGTATGTGTATGTACCAAATGTTGACTTTTGTTATAGTTATCTAAGTCTCTCGTATTTACGTACTTTGTTAGATATTTAATTACTATAGTATATTTATAAGTAGGTATATAATAACATTACTTCGGAATGATTTTTCTTTACTTATAATTGTATTATAATATCAATAATATTTTTTGCTAACTATGATTTTTTTTTGAGACATTTGCTAATTATACATGTAGGTAATTTAATTCCAGATGAGTGGAAATTATGTGTTAAAGTCAGCAGAACTCATGCAAGGTAAAATGCCTTATATACAATTATAAAATATATTTGATGTATATTATATTATAATATTTATAATGCAATGAAAACTTTTATTTCAGGAATATGTCTGTTTTTCCTAACTTTGTCATTTTAAGCTTTCAATAATAAATTTTATATTATACCTTAAAGTAGCTGTACTGGCACTCATAATAGTAGATACAAGTGTGTTGATTTGGGCAAATGATGGGTTTTGTATATGCAGTCTGTCGCTGGCTATCCTGTTAAGTGCTGTGTTGTCCAGCACCATCACACAGTCTGCACTCTCTGTCAGACGCTTGAGAGTCAACAGAGAGTTGTATGGCTGGACCACTACATCACTGGGGTAAGGAAATGTTAATAGCTAAGTTAAATAAATATTTTAGTACTTTTACTTTTTTTCAATCATTGACAAAATAAAACTGAAAAAAATGTTACGTTCATAGTTATTAAACCACAACTTACCTAATTTCATCTAGATTAGGAAATACACTGTATGTTTGAACCAGCTTCTTGGGAAATCTATCAGAGAGATGCTCCAAGATATAGGAACCCATTCCAGATCCTGTGCCACCAGCTATGGAGTGGCAAAGCACAAAACCCTAGACAAAAAAGTGAATAACAGTGAGTAGTTAAAAAAATCAAATAATTTATTGATTTTTATTATTGCTTCCTTTTTTATTGGGAAGTTAGACTTACCTCTAAGTTATCACTGCCATCAGCTTCTCTATTGATAATGTCAAAGACTTCTTCATTAAGTTTCTCTCCCTGCGCATAGCCTGAGCCCCAGTTGTTACCTGCACCACCTCCATGCTTCGACAAGTATACATTTTCTGGGTTATAAAGCTAAAAAAAAAACACGTAAAGTGATAGTCACTGACAAGTCAAGTGCTGTCTCAGCTCCTCTAATAGTTAATTTTAAATAATATTATAAGTAAATTTTAATAAAAAGTAAAAGTTATTATTATGGCCTTGTGAATTTGTATTGTATATTAAATGACAGCCAACTTCTTTTTGTTAATAATACTTAACCAAAAAATTGTAACCAAACAAATCTATATGCAATGGTAAAATCAAATCTATATTAATACATATAAAATATGGGATCACATTAAAAATCAAACTGAGAAAATAAGTATGCACCCAGCAAAAATTAGGGAACACCCACCCCATCATCATAAGGTACAACCTCAATCCCTTATGTTGGATTATAGGGGCTACACAGGGGTCGAATTATGCAGGGCAGGTTAACTGTAATTTAAAATAAAGAGGTTTGTTTTATTAAGGACAATAATATATTTACTTTGGCATATGGTGAATTCATTATGGTGTGAATTACGCGGGGTTCTAAATCAAGCAAGACTGCTCGAGGAATGTAGTGGTCATCATCTGCTTGGTAGAAGAACACATCTTTGCGGTCTGACCCTGCAGATGCAAATTCCTCCAAAATACCCTCTGGAGATATGGCGTGTTCTATACATAACTGCTTCCAGAACTCAAATCCAACTAAAATGTGAAAAATAGGGATTTATATAAAAAGTATTTTCTATAAGTATTTAAGCACATAAGAAATGTGATGTCTCTCTTACAGTATGTAATATGAAATAATGTGGTAATGAAAAACAGAGTAGACTTAAAAGTGAACAAAGTAAACATGTAATAACTCTCTATTCAAAAATATTGCCCATGGGATATGTTGAATTTTATTAATTAGTTTAGTAGGTATTATGTATACGTACTTTGATTACCGCACTGGCCGAGTTGAAGTGTTATCATTTCACTAGGCATTTTGTAGCAATTTATTTTATATACTTTTATTGTTGCATTTAAAAGATTTTAAATAAAAATTTGAACATAAACAAAAATCGTTTGCAAACATTTGTTTTGTTGAATTTTATTTTTTACGGCGACTTACGAATTACTGTGCCAATGTCACGTCAGTGTATTAGGATCACAGATTATAAAGCATAACTAGACCCAATTCGTAAAAGCCATTAACTAAATAATAAAAAATAAATAAAGTTTTACGAAATTTTTCAAGTTTTATAAGTGTTTTATAAACTTGATTTAGACTACATTTATTTGTTTAATATAATTACTTCCATAATTATATAACCACTGTTACATATATATTATATAAATGTTAGATGTAAACAAATTATAAGTAAGTTATTTTGAACTTTGATAGGCAATACGTGAAAGCGTAAGAATTATTTAATTTTACACATACAGCTGATGGCCTTCAATTAACATAATTTATTTCTCAAGTTTCTACGGTGGGAAGAATTTGACGTAGGTGTTTATTTCGCAACTTTAATCTATCTGATGACAAAAACTCTTGGTTGCTAGTCTCAAGTTCTTGAAAAATAGGTACTTAAAATGATAAATACCCTATTAAGTTTTATATCTTTCAGTTAAAAATGCCTCGAAAATTACTAAAATTTCTTATTGTTTTTGATAATACATCTCTCCTGTACTTTCCTGGACAGTTTTTATCAGGGAAAGTGTTAATGGAACTACAAGATGATACTCCTGTTTTAGGTAAGTTTTTATCTTATTTGTTAATTTAATATATTTGGCAACCTGAGTTAAATAACTCGGTTGACCCGGGCTACTATTCCAACCTGTTGACTCAATTTAATTTCCTCCTAACCCGGGTTGACTCGGTCGGTACCCAACAGCGGGTTCTGCTAAACTTGCTCGCCACTCAGAATTAATAAAACATACAACAAAAGTATATAAAATGTTGATTGTAATGTTAGTTTTGTCATTAAAACATTCAACTTTATTTGTCATTTTCAAATACAAATATAGAAAACTCATTTTGATTTGAATAATTTAGGTAAAATTTTTTTTATTAGGTAATATAAGTAGTTTAATGTATATGTTTATAATCCTAATTCCTTTAAATTAATCATAAAATATAAAAAAATCATTCATTTAAATTTAATAAGTACATATATACAAAAAAAAAAATTGCCCACGCAAAATCAATAAATACTAAGATATAATTAAATTAAACTCTTCTATTTCACCCATTCCACACGGTGACTCGGTTTATTCAAATACTAACCGAACAACACTATTTTGGATACCTACCTACTTACAGCCTACAGAGTCTACAATGAAACTTGACGAGTCAACCCGGGTAAGTATCTTTCTAAACTCGGTTGACAAGACTTGTTTCATTACTAAACCAAAATCCTTAAGGATTGCAATCTTTAAGGATTGTAACTTCACAGAAACTTTTAATGTAGCAATAATTAACAGGTTGTTATAAGTACTTGGGAAAAAAAGTCTTGGGGTTTTATAATTCCACTCATCGTAGGCGATGGTATGAGTCTACACCGAACAAGTGGCTAGCTCGTCGCGATGGTTGGATAGACTCAATAACCCATATATAAACAGTTTCACAACTTGGTATAGTGAAACTGGGACCGGCAGCTTAACATGCCCTCCGAGACATTTAGTGGTGTTGTTAAACAAATGTATGTATGTGTTAAACACTATTCCACAGTAAACAAGTTATGTACAAAGGCGAACTTAATGCCTTATTTATTTTTATTTAAATCTTTATTCCATACAAAATACAAAGGCGGACTTAATGCCTTAGGCATTATCTACCAGCTAACCTTTAAGATTTATGTACATAAATTTTTAGATTAAAAACTCATTGGTACACACCGGGGTTTGAACTAAGTGTTTTTAAGTATAAGGTATAAGTTGATTGGTTTCAAATAGAATGTCCTTATAAAATTTTGAATAAAAATAAATTTTGCTTTGTCTTTAGGTCTTCATTTTCATGTGGTTGGTGAAAGTGTTGTGAGAGTTGGTGCCGCAAGAACTGAAAGGTTATTTGATAGAGAGAACTATATTGATTTTAGAATGAGACTACTTGGAGAACCAGGTAAGAACATATATAGTATTAACTAATGATTTATTTATTTTTTAAAGATAAAAATGCAATGAAAAAATTTCTGGTGGGCGGGACTCGAACCCACGAACCTCGCTATGGCGGCAAGGCGCTCAACCGCTGAGCCAACCAGGTTCCAGAAGATAAAAATGCAATGAAAAAAATCCTGGTGAGCGGGACTCGAACCCACGAACCTCACTATCGCGGCAAGGCGCTCAACCGCTGACCCATCAGGTTCCAGTCACCCCTCACGAATTTTATCATTGCTTGTAATCTACTTATACACAGACGCCCTCTATTAGCTTTCTTCTATTAACTCTATACTAGTGAAGTTAGAAGGCCTAGTTTCTAATACTAGATGGCAAAGGAGTCTATTTTTTATTTTTACTTTTTTTCGTATTTTATATTTATGCATTTTTATAAATTCGTGAGGGGTGACTGGAACCTGGTTGGCTCAGCGGTTAAGCGTCTTGCCGCGATAGCGAGGTTCGTGGGTTCGAGTCCCGCCCACCAGGATTTTTTTCATTGCATTTTTATCTTTAAATAAAATTTAATATAACATTATCCTAATAAGGAATTTATAAAATTTCATAAATATTAACTAATGATAGTACACTACTAGGTCAGAATTTGCACTATTAAATCCATAGTGTTTTCTATCAAAAATATTGAATACAAAAATAAAATGTAAGTTAAATTAAATAAAAATAAATAGTTTAATAAATATTTTGAATTGTAAAATAGGCCAAGCGCCTTATTCTACTAAATGAATTGTATATCAACCACATATCCAAGTTATATTTCCCATACAAAATGTGTAAATGTTTGCCTTCAATATTCTGTTGATTATCATTAGTCATTGTTTTTATTACTTGTACTTAAACCTTAAAAATAATATAGATATTTATGGAATATTTGTATTTTCAGGACATGGAACATCATTACTCTCCCCAGGAATTCACAGTTTTCCATTTAAACTGGGACTTCCTCATGGGCTCCCATCAACCTTCCTGGGCACACATGGCTGGGTGCAGTATTATTGTAAGGCTGCATTACGTGAACCAAATGGGTTGACACATAAAAACCAGCAAGTGTTTATTGTTATGAATCCTATTGATCTTAATTTGGAACCACCTGTACTTGCTGTAAGTTGTAGATTAAAATTTTATACAAAATAAGTACAAAATTTTATATATTAGGATTATAATTGACTGCCTCCAGAGACTAGTAGAATATTCCCACCCATGGAAAAATTATATTAGCATGTTTTTCTGTACCGTTTATCATAGTCTGGGTGGATAAAATATAATATGTATATTGTGTGGTATTGTTGTTTCTGGTAAACATAGTAAAATCTAGAACTTAGTTTGTAACCTGGTCAATAAGTGTGTAATGTCCGTTATATTATCATTATGTACTAATATGCTGACCCGCGCAACTTCGTCTGCGAATACAATGCAATGAAAGCTCTTAAAAGAAACAAATTTTCCCTGTTTTCCCAACATTTTTCATTGGTGCTCCGCTCCTATTAGTAAATGGTAAATGGGCTATCAAACACTAAAAGAATTTTTTAAATCAGGTATGAGGATGACAACCTACAATCTAAACTGCCTCTTTATTATATTTATGCATTTTTATAAATTCCTTATTAGGATAATCATATATTATATTTTTAAAGATAAATTATTATATTAGTATAATAATAAAAATTGTGGGAATAATTGTAAGTATGTGAAATCTTTAAATATGGTTACAGCAAGAGTTGGAGTGTAGCGTAGAGCACAGACTGGGCACGTGCGTGGGCGGCGGGTCGGTGTCGTGCCGCGTGGTGCTGCCGCGGGGCGCCTACGTGCCCGGCGAGAGCGCGGCGCTCTCCGCCACCGTCGTCAACAACTCGCGCACCACCATCAAGGCTGTGCGCGCCGCCCTCACAGAGGTAACATACTTCTCATTTATTAATCACTTTTTCAATGCATGGGGGTTTACAGTAGCAGCAGGAAGAGTAAAGAGCCGTGAGGCACTCATTTGCCATTCTCCAGAAACTGAACTTAGGTAATTGCAACAGTGTGTGGAGATCACGTCACATTGATTAAGTTTCTGTTGCAATTTATTTCCGAGTAGTAAAGGTTTTGTTGAAACAGGTATGCAAAAGGATATAACAAAAATTTGAGATAAACATAAATAACACAGTTGAGAATTGGGTATTGAAAAAAATCTATAGGTACATTTATTATTTATATCAACACTGACGCAAACTTTTGTTCAACGATGATAACCTGGGTAATATTTGTCACCTTAATTGTAAACCCTCTCTTTTCGATTTGCAGCATGATTGTAATGAAGTATATACTCGTATGTGCAGACGATCCAGTACAGCGCGCACGGCAAGGTGTGCGCGCGCGAGGTGCGGCAGCTGGCGGCGCGCGCGCATGGCAAGCTGCGGCCGGGCGACGCGGATGTGTGGCGCGCAGAGCTGCTGTACGTGCCGCCGTTGCCGCCCACCAACCTGCGCGGCTGCCATCTCATCTCCGTGCAATACCACGTGCTGGTCAGCAACACTACTACCTCTACCCCGCGTCTGTCATAAATATATATATATATATATAGGGACCCCCTAATGCCTAAAATCGCCTTTTAAACGTGAGAACACAAGTTAGCCGCCGCCATACAAACGCAAAACAAAAAGTGAGAACAAAAAATATTATAAGCTGAGCGTTGATTGTTTGGTAATTTCAGACATTAGGGCTGTTCCATATTTTAGTAAAATGACGACTGCCACGTGTCAATTTCGTAACTGCATCATTTAGCCGGCATAGTGGCAGCAATAAAAGTAAATAACAATGATGGAATTTTGTAAGGCTGCTTACCGTCAGGTAGATGCAGTGCTCCATTTTAAAAAAAACTTAGCTGTTAGTTATAGTTCAATTATTGTTTTTGTGTTGGTAATTAATATATATAAAAATCTTTCTTTCAATCATTCTTTTGTATTAATACATTTTTTGTTTGTTTTGGATTTCCAGTACTTCTTTGTCGCAGTATTAAAATAATCTTTTTGGCGGTATTAGTAACTTTACTAAACTTTTTGCATATTATAATACAAAAAAATATACCCACAACAGAAAGATTTTTGAGTACAATTACGAACATAAAAAAAAAATGATATTCGACCAACAGCCAAGTCATTATATTGGAAGTACCTACGGTTGTAAGGGCGTCAAGTCGGCTCCAGCGGCCGTGTTCTGGTTCTTATAACAGAAGCGTTAGTTTGAAAAAAAAAAACGTTTTGTCTAAATAATGGAATCCTATAACAATGACATTAAACTATCAGCGACAAGGAAAACCAAGGTGCTTTTGGCTTCAAGCCGTTTTTAATATTTCGTGTCGTGTCCATTGTACTTAAAGGATTTCGTTATTTTGACAATCTAACATTACTTTCAAAAGAAACAGAATATGGCCGCAGGGCCCTTAATTGATTTTTTTGGGGTTATAAAGTAAAAAACCTTTCTTTATTTTTTTTTTAACTCAAAATTTTTAAAGTAAATGTATTTAACCCAAACAATATTATTACTAGTATCAAAGGTTTTTTTTGACTCAATAATATAATCAGGCTGAATACAATCTTGAATGGTTTTGACCCTAAAATTCAAATTTAAAAATTCATGTGGTAAACCTAAAAATTAGGGAGAAAAATAATATGAACTTGTTTTTTGTAGTTTACAATCGAGCCGAAGAGCCTTGAGAAGGAGGTAAAGCTACAGCTCCCGATCGTGCTGGGCACGTACCCGTTCCGCGACGACTCCGGCGCCCCGGCCGCGCCCGACGCCACGCACTACCCCAGCACGCTGCCCATCTTCCGGCCCTGGCTTAACGAAAAACAACTACACTGATCAAAGATATACCCCCCCATCCTAAGTCATACCTTTTCACTCAAGGAATTCAATCAATCTGTCTCGATTTAACATTTTGTGGAAAGAGACATGTTCCTAAAGTAAAAAAGTGGATTTGTGGATATGACTTACCCCCGTATTCTAAGTCGAGTTTCTTACTCCACTCCCACTCAAGAAACTTCTGTCTCTTTCTATCAAATCAATAATGATGACTGAATGAGACAGACTATCCTTGAGTGAAATTGGAGTGGAAAACACGACTTAGAACACGAGGGTTATCTACAACATTTTTTCGCAGTTAATTTTTATTATACCAGCGAAATACATATTAAACTGAGTTTAAAAACCTTATAAGTCTAAAGATGAAATGTTTTTACAAAGTAAAACATCTGAACCCTTTGTTGTATAATTTGTCGGTTGAATGCTTTCTTCTATTAGAGGTTCAAATATGAATATAAATAGTGATCTAACTATGACACATCAAAAAATAATTCATTCGGATGTACCACCACCACCTTGCAAACACAGTTTCAGCAATAAATATATTTATAATTTAAGGTTTTATTATATATCTGTTTGATATATAAATAATATTATACCATCACTGCCATTGATAACATATCAAATTGATTAAAAGAAATATGTATGTAAATTTTACTACAAACAAACATAACATACTTATTTGCTAAACTATTTTATCGTTTTCTAATTAATTGGAAGTATTTTAATTATTTACTATAAAATATATCGTTATACAACGTTAATAAAATATTTAATTTGAGAATGTGCCATTTCGTGCTAAGATTTTACGGCACCTTCGACTTAACAGAAAAAAATACAATCGAACGACTTTATACCTATTTCTCTAAATTACATTCCACGTACCAAGCTCACACATAGTCCTATTGCGCCTATTTGACTTTGACATTTACAGTGATCAATTATTTAGTATTGGCCCATTAAAGCATACTATCAGCTAAACATGTTGTTCATAAGATAAATAGTCTATATATCAATTATATAGTAATATAATTGATCAGTCAGGTAGCGGCAATAGGACTATTTTCAAGCCAGGTTCATGGAATGAAGTTTAGTTTGCTTATATTGTAAAAAGTAAGCTTATGCTTACGAGCACACTAAAAGCCTATAATAAAAAAAAGTTTATAGCTAATTAATCTGTGATGTGAATAGTGTCTATGGTTCACAATATGAAATTTCAATGTGTTGGCGATTGTATGTTTCTCTAAGAGCGGTCATAGTTTACTAACCCACGCTCTCTTGAACTGCTAATCTTTTTTATAACAATTTGTTTATTAATCGAATATATTATAGTATAACTAATTAATGTGTTTATTAAAATAAATGAATTTATATTTGTGATTTTCAACTTATTGTTGAAAGCTAAAAACTTTATTCTTAATGTTAGGTTAGATGTCTATATTATTACAATTATATTTTAGAGCTTACTATTATGATTAACCTGTGATATAAGAATCCGTCCAGTTTATAACACTTTTATACTATATCATTATTTATACAATATTAAAATGTAACAAATATATTTAATAATTATAAGTTAATATATATTTCATTTATGCCTGACCAATTCCTATTAATTTTATGGAGCATGCATACTCAGGTGCGCTGCGCCGCCACAAGCAAACTCATCAAGAAGGTCATGTTATATGCACGTAGTCTAAAGTCGGCCACTTTTATAAAAAGTTTAATTTTTCATAAAAGTGGCCGCTTTGAAAAATGTGGGAGCACACATCGAGATTACCCATATATGAGAGCTGACGCCCTAATGCGAAGTAATGACATACCGATCGATGCATCGATTGATTTAAAATGTAAAGGCAAAACTTGTCTATGGGTAGAACTCTATCGACGAGAAATGTCAAATCCAATATATTTAATGTTTGATGGGTGGTTTGGGATCGAGAACAGTAGTTGCTAATTCTTACTCATTTCTAAAACCATGGATTGTTTATGTACTACACGACACTGGCACTAATCCCTACCTACCATTTACACTGTGGGGCCTTTGCCATTCTTTAAAAAAGAAGATGAAGATTTTCGATGCATTAACACGTCGATGTGGGTGGCTTCCCGGGGTATTACCGGGAAGCCAACATATCGGTTGTTAAAAATGTCGTCAATTGTTAAAAATGCATATAGGTAAAACTCGATCGACGAGGAATGTCAAATCAGAAACATTTGATTTTTGTGATGTTTTTCGATGTGATTCGTATTCCCTGTAGCGTTTCTTAGTAGCACTTCTGTCTATTACCTTTTCACACATAAACCGCTTAAACTGATTTGGATGAAATTTGGTATGAAGATAGTTTACCCTAGAAAAGAGATAGGGTGTATAGATAGGTTTTCGACAAAGTGTGCAGATGTAATCAGTCGCGTGCATAAGTGTTTTAGGCAGGGTAGACAAAAACATACTATATAAAAAAACCCAAAATCATTTTTCCTGAAATAATGCAGTAATTATTTCAGGAAAAATGATGCTGGATTTAGCCACCTCTCATATCCTCAAAATGACTGATTAAAAATATTTGAACATACTCAAAGCGGCCCATAAAGGAGCCTAAAGTATCCAATTTACACAATAGGTATACGCATTGAAGGTAGGTAAATGAGAAAAAGGAACACTGAGTGCAGCACTGAATTTATGTTAAAAATGGCAATATAATGGATTTTGTACCCCTGCTTACCATCAGGTAGATGCCAGTCACTTGCCGCGATCCTATACAAAACATACGAAAAAATGTCGTCAGTCAGTCAGGAAATTTAATTAAGTATATTTAAGTATAAAGGATGATATAAAAATTAATGTAATTTATAAATACCTAAAATAAATTTGGACCGAGAATAAAAATTGTTCGATAAATTCGTAAACATTTTAAGCTTTTAAATTCAGGAGTTTTATAAATAAATTTGAGCTCATTCGTAAGGCGCTCTAAATTAAAATTATTATTTAAATTATATTATAGTCTTTATAAGATTGTACAAAATCGGAAATTAATTGAGTAGGAAAATCTACGGTATATTTTTCAAAATTTTCGCACGACAAAATCCGAAAAATTTCAGTTCTTTGATACTTTTATAACGCTGACGACATTCGCTCAATATATTGTCAATTACTTCTATGAAAATGCGTTTGAAATTTATTTTAGGATCTAATATATTTCGTTAGCGTTTTGGTGGACCCGTAACTATTTTCACGGATTCGTAAATTATTTCAAATTGAGATCTAAGAGAATTTAAAAACAATTTAAAGGATTTAATTTTTTGAATACAATAAGTTACGTCGGAAGTCTTATTTTGAATAATTTGGTATAAAATATCAGTTTCGGCAAAAAAATTATGAAAAACATGAAGCAAAAGTTTAAATTCAAAATTTTTTATACTACTTAATAACACCGAAGCTTGAGTTAGGGTTTCCCCATCCCAATAGCTATCATTTTCTGCCATTTCTTCAAAAATGTTAATTTCATGTGAACTAGAATTAAAAATTAAATTAACTGTCCGCGAATGATAAGTCCAACGAGTTTCAGCGACGCGAGGATTTTTTTTTTAAATCCGCATAATTATTATAAAATGCTTGTCTTTTTGAACTATTATTTAAAAAGTTGCCCAAATATTTAATAATGTGGAAAAATCGTTTAGTTTCATTAATGCGCTCACAGCATTTAGAAAGAACTAAATTTATTACATGCGCGGAGCACTAAACATACAATGCATGCGGACATTGTTGTCGAACTAAGGACTGAACACCATTTAGGATGACAGAACGGCTGCGCCGTCGTAAGTTTGACCTATTAATTTTGAAAAACAGTTAAAATTGTACAAAACTTCTAAAATAATATTTGACAAAGTTTTAGCAGTGCGATCGGAACTTACATCAATATATTTAATAAAACGATCAACGAGCTCAGAATTATGAAAATATCTTAAAATAAGTACTAATTGATCCCTACCGCTTACATCAGGCGTTTCATCCACCATTACCGCGACAAAATCAGTAGCATTACAGCTGCTACGCTCGAGATCAAGTCATTTTGAATGGTTTGATAATCCTCTGAACGCATTAGATGAAGTCGCTAAATGATTTTCTAAAATACGATCATATTTCGCGATCAATTATAAAATTTCCAGAAAATTACCTTTATTATTCGATGATGCAGATTCATCATGTCCGCGAAATGATAGCTCTTGTTTTCCCAAAAAGCAAACGATGTCAATTAAGCGCTGAAAAATAACTCTATTACGGTCTACTTTCGCTTTGTGTTTATCGATGTCTATTTTTAACTGTGAATTTAAGCACGGTTCAAACGATTTTTGCCAAAAGTTTGCAAATTATAACAAGAAGATAAATGTTTTTCAGATTGTTCGTGATTTTTAGCTGCAGCCGAAAGATTATGCATATCACGCGCCCTCATGCATAAAAGTATGTATACTTTTATGCATGAGGGCGCGTTTGTCGAATTACAAATTAAATCTAATAGTTGCCAATAGATGGCGCTTTTCTTATATTTTATGAATAGTTAACATAAATTAAATGTTTTAATAAAATATATATTATTGTGCATTGTGTCAGGATTATCAGGGTAGACAGTGTCTTTTTGTCTCTATGAGATGCACGCCCCTGGATGTAATGGATGTTAAGAGGTTTTAAGGGTACTACTAGATAGAGAAAATGTTCTATGAAGCAGAGTAGATACCATGTTAACATGACATAAAATTGCATTAAAATATTTTGGAATTTATACTTACTCTTTGAGGAATATATTTTAAAAGTAGATAGTATTTTAAGAGAAACTTACTAACACCAGGCCAGGCGCACTCCATACTTTACAGGGGGCCACTTTTTTTCGGATACGAATTTCCCTGACTTTTTCAGCCACTTTTTTTAGATTTTCCCTGACCTTAATTTTTTTTTCTTATCAATCCAGCAATCTGTTGTTAACAACAATAAGCTAGTCAGATGTCTGATCACTGATCTTCTTTCCTGTGTTATTGAAGTTTCTTTATATTACAGACACTTCCTTCTGTCTGTCTGAGAATCTATCTATGAGGTTTGGCAGGCTATGCCTCTTTAATCTGGAGTATTGTAGACGCCCTGTTCCCTACAATTCCATTGCTAGTTTATTCTGATGTTTACTCAGTCGTTTCTGATAAAGACTGCTGTATGAAGTAATTTCCTCCTTTACTGTTTTAATTTTGATATCCATATACATATATTTATTGCTGACATATCAAATATGGTTCTCATGGTTTTATTTTGGAATCTTTCCAGTATGTCGATGTTACTATTACTAGCTGTTGCCCACAGCTGTATTCCATATGTCCAGACAGGCTTAAGAATAATTTTGTATATGGCCATTTTACTGTTTACCAAGAGCTGAGAGTTTCGACCAATCAAACAGTACATATTTCTTAGTTTAGTATCAAGTTGTTTACGCTTTGTCCATATGTGTTTCCGCCAGGTAAGTCTTGATATCAAGATGTATTCCCAAGTATTTTACATCCTCTGATTGAGGAATATTTTTATTATAAAGTAGGACTGGATTACAAGTTTTTCTTTCGAAGAGTAAATGTAAATGAAAATGTTACATGAGTTGAGTTTGCTTTGATTCTCCACTTTGTAAGCCATTCCTCGTGCGTATCCAAGTGAAGTTGCAAATATTCTGAGGCTGTAACAGGGTTTTCATGTACTGCAAGGGTGGCGGTGTCGTCTCCATATGTTGCAGTCATGGTCTTCACATTTGTTGGCAGGTCTGCAGTAAATATAAGATAAAGTATTGGATCCAGTATACTTCCCTGTGGCCTGACTTTATGTTATGTAGTAGAGATGTTTCTTCATTAAACTTGACTTCAAAGCATCTTTTGTTTAAGTAAGATTGCATGATGTGTCAGGTAAGAACTTGTATAGAAGTCCTTCATGCCAAACCTTGTCAAATGCTTGACCAATATTTAGGAATACTGCTGAACAGGTGTCTACCACGTGGTGTGGTAAGCCTTAAGCCCCAGTAGGTGTTTTTGGCATTCCAATCCCCTCCACTTATAAATCTTGAGCCAAGTAGAGCAAAGTAAGCTTTAAAATCATCAGTATTGATAATTTGTTTTGGTGGGCAGTATATAGCCGATATTGTTGTTTCAGCATTGTTAACTTGTATTTTTATGCTGGTGGCTTGGATTTTATCAGAACTGTAAGGTTCCAGTGTGTGATGTTTTATATTTGTTTTTATTGTGATTGCAGTTCCTCTTTGTGATTTTCCTGATGGGTGATTTGTTGTATAGATGTTACAATATGCTCACTTTTTAGGTATATTTCTAGTTCCTTTTTTCATTCCGTTAGCCCATTGGCATTCCAGGTTATTATGCGATATGCCAGCTATCTCTAAAATAATCGAAAAACTGTTAAATTCGCGACTAATGGATTATATCAATAAATTTAATATTCTTTCAGAAACTCAATTCGGATTTAGACAGGGAAAGTCCACAGAGGATGCAATTACAGCATTAACCACACTCATCGTTGACAATGTAGATAAAGGTAAAAAATGCATAACCGTATTTTTAGACCTGAAAAAAGCATTTGATACTGTCTCTCCCAAAATTTTCTTAAGCAAACTGGATAACATTGGCATACGGGATTTACCACTAGCATTATTAGCGGATTACCTTACCGACAGACAGCAGAGAGTGAAAATTGGTAAATATGTTAGTAAAGACTCTGCCATAACAGTTGGAGTACCGCAAGGTAGTGTATTGGGGCCGACTCTGTTCTTGATCCACATTAATGATTTGTGTAACATGAAAATTAAGAGTGCCCAGGTGTTTTCATATGAAGATGACACTGCGGTAGTTTTCACAGGAACTTCATGGAGCACAACTCATGTGGATACGGAGCGGGGCATGGCGCAAATAGCGCGCTGGCTTGTGGCTAACCTTCTTACACTTAATGCTGCTAAGACTAAATACATTTGTTTCACCAAATACAATAATGCGCAACCACCCTTAAGTTTCGACATAAAGATACATAATTGCGAGAAAACTAATAATTGTTCATGTCCCCTTATTGAGAAGGTAGCGCATATTAGATATTTAGGTGTTGTTGTAGATCAGAGGTTGTCATGGGATGGTCAGGTAAACCATATTACATCAAGGATGAGAAAGCTAATATGGATATTTAAATCCTTAAGACATGCTATGCCAAAGATTGAAGCGTCCAATGATTCCAACTACCCCGAAAAACTTATTGAACCAAATATACACCTCATTGGTTCAATCAGTGATAACATATTGCATACCTATTTGGGGGGGTTCCTCAAAATCGAGAATCATAGACTCAGAAAGAGCCCAGCGTTCTTTATTAAAGGTGATGAACTTCAAGCCATACAGATACGCAACAGATAAGCTATACATGCTGTGTGGTTTACTTACAATAAGACAATTGTATATCTTACATATAACACTTAAACAACATAAAAGTGTAATATATAATCCCACTCTCATAAATAAAAGAAGGAAGGATATTGTAATAAATGTAAACTTCATAAAGTCAGCCTTTGCTGGCCGGCAATATGCCAACCGCGCTGCACACTTATATAATAAAATAAATAAAATAATATATATATATCAAATGAACTATAGTGAATGTAAGATTAACCTAACCAAGTGGTGTAAAACCCTATATTATATTGAAACAGAAAAACTACTGCAATTTATAACTTAAATACCTGTTCACTAAATTAACTAAAAGTAAATAATATATTTATATAGATAGATGTAATATAATTTGTTATATTATAATAGAATTAAAAATATACATACATACATACACCCGGATCCATAAACATATACCTTTCACACCCACATACACACACTAACACACCCACAAACGCATCGCATACCAACACTAACACATCCATACGCTAATATACTCACAAACTAACACCCACAAACGCACACGTACACACAATAGCAGACCGGAATGTTAGTAACCTTGTTTTAAAATCTTTTTAATTTTTATTGTATAATTTATTAAAAACTGAAAATTCGCAAATTGTCACCTACCTAAGTTATAGAAGAGCGGGGCCCCCCTCCTAACACAAGTATTTTTACTTAAAAGGAGACTCCAGCGTAACGTTGTAATTGTTATAATTTTGTGAATGAAAATAAACATTTTTGTATTTTTTTTGTATTTGTATCTATTTCGTTCTGATTATATTAGTTACAAGCTGGATCATACTATCCATCACATTGTCCATCATGTTACTTATGACCTCTTGGAATTTGTACATAATGTCTAATAATTAAGTTAAGTTTTCAGACCCTTCTCTCGTTCTGTAGGTTACTTGTTTTGGCTGGCTATTGCAGGTAGCTTCAGCATAGGATTTATTATAGGTATGTTCTTCAATAGGCTTTTCTTTTTTATTAATTAAATTATACTTAATAGTAGGTAGTATACGTAGTAGTAGGTAGTTGTTGTTCCTTGTTGCTATATTTAGCATATATTTTAAAAGTAGATTTTATTTTAAGAGAAACTTACTAAAACCAGGCCAGGCGCACTCCATACTTTACAGGGGGGCACTTTTTTTCGGATACGAATTTCCCTGACTTTTTCAGTCACTTTAGATTTTCCCTGACCTTAATGAGCTTCAAAAAGAAAAGAAGAAAAACAAAAATAAATTATTTGGTTTTTTAAATTGATTTTTAGAAATAAAGTGTTAGATACACTTTTTTGATAAAATAATGATTAGAAAATAGAAACAATTATTTTTAGCAATATTTTCGTAAAATAGAGGTGTTTTTTATAAATTCCTTAATAGGAAAATCTTATATATATATAATATATTTAATGATAAAAATGCAATGAATCTAAAATACAGAAAAAAGTAAAAATAAAAAACAGACTTCCCTGCCATCTAGTATTAGAAACTAGGACTTCTAACTTCACTCGTATAGAGTTAATAGCAGAAAGCTAATAGAGGACGTCTATGTATAAGTAGATGACAAGCAATGAAAAATTCGTGAGGGGTGACTGGAACCTGCAGAGGTTGAGCGCCTTGCCGCGAAAGCGAGGTTCGTGGGTTCGAGTCCCACCCACCAGGATTTTTTCATTGCATTTTTATCTTTTAAAAAAAAATAATATAAGATTATCCTAATAAGAGGAATATATAAAAAATGCATATAAAACTAAAAATATAGAGCAACAAAATATATTTCACACATACACATATCATCACGGGTGCCTTACACTGATGGATTTTTTAGATATTAAAAATAGAATCTACTTATGCGAATCTCTTGTTTTGTCCAAACTTAGCTACTGTGATGTAGTATATGGCCCATGCTTACTGCAAAAAACAGCAAAAAAAGTGCAACGGATACAAAACAGCTGCATTAGATTTTGTTTTAACGTTCATAGAAGACAACATGTAACTCCGTATTTTGTAAACAACAACCTCCTGAAAATGAAATACCGCCTAGAACTTCATATTCTGAACCTTATTTTTAAAGTAATAAAAAACAAGACACCTTCATATTTGCACGATAGAATAAAGTATTTACGATCCAACCGTAATGGCCTTATAATGAAAGGCCATACCCATAGAACTAGCAAATACACAGGTTCATTTATCTTGACCTCTTCTAGGTTATGGAATAAAATACCTCTAAGCATAAGAAATATTAAAAATCCATCTAGTTTTAAAATTAATTTAAGAAAATGGTTAATGCAAGCACAGAAAAAGGAAATGGAGGACAATTTTATTATTAAGTAGGTATTAAATAAGCCAATTTATTATGTATAAAATTTAGGTTAATTATCATGGTTCATCCTGAAAATCAGCGCGAGGCACTATTTATTTAGTCACCACGCACAAGCTGAGGGTGAAACCATTTCAATAAAATGTAGTTTTATTAGCATTGTAATCAAATTTGTACTATTATATTATTGTAAGTTAGCGTAAGTTATTTTTTTTGTTTTATTTTATTGAATAAATACATATTCTATTCCTTACGGCGCCCGAGGCCGCCTATACGGCCCCAGGGTACCCAGCGGAGGAGTTTTAATCCCACCTCGTCGTAGCCGATGGTATGAGTCTACACCGAACAAGTGGCTAGCTCGTCGCGATGTTTTGAATAGACTAAATAACCCATCTATAAACAGTTTCACAAGTTGGTATAGTGAAACCGGGACCGACAGTTTAACGTGCTCTCCGAGGCACTATAGCGGTGTTGTCAAACAAATGTACATATTTTTTTTAAATTAAAAACTCATTGGTACACACCGGGATTCGAACCACGGACCTAAGCGTTTTTAAGTCCAAGGTCTAACCAACTCGGCCACCACGTATATATTATACGTATATATAATATATTTCACATTTTTAAAAAAATATGCACTTTTTGAACTTAGATGGAATCGCTGCGATTAGATTGCCAGTCGTTTACAGTAGCAAGTTGTGTGTGTACTTTAAATATTTTCCCAGACATTCTAGCGTTTTCCCTGACTTTTCCAGTCTCCGATAATTCCCTGACTTTTCTCGGTTTTCCAGAAAGTGGCCACCCTGCTTTAGGTATAAAGCTGCAAGTATCCGACGGGCCCGACTTGACAGGCCCATTATAGAGGACTGCCGCGCATCGGCCGGCCGGTTCGCACCAAAGAGTACTTTGTTATACTAGAAATAGAGTGATAACTCAAGGGTTTTTTTGAGTAACGAAACAGCAGCGACATCTTTTATTTTTAGCCCGAACAACAGAAAAAAAATCGAAATGTTTAGACCATGCTTCAATAGATGGCGCTGGTGGTCAACTATTTATATACGTATATATATATACATATATATATATAGATCTTAAGGCTGAGTGGTACCAGTCTGATAATGTAATGTAGCGATTAAAAATGGCGTCGAAAGTACCAAATTTATTTCGACGTCATTTTTAATTTTAATCGTTACATTACATTAACAGGCTGGTACAAATCAGCTTAAATGTTTTTTTTATGAAACTTATATTTGTAAGTTTCATAAAATATATTTATATATATATATTGGTAAATATAAAAAGGCACTAAGTAAGTCTGTTGAAGAGAAAATAAAACAAACAAATACTTTTTTCTCGATTTATTAAAATTATTTTTGGCTAAAGTTTGCACATAATCGTTTTCGTCTTCAATTTGCCTTTTGCCACATATAATGTTGTTTATATTTTTACAATAGTTTTTTAAAAATAAATTTACCGTGCTGTTAATGATACAGTCTACAACTACTTATTTGTTCAGTGTCTACAACAACTTTTGCAACCACCCACGCAACAACATTTTGATTTATTTGGCATGATTTCAACAACAATAACTTCACTTAACTCTAAAAAATTGTTTTTGAAGCACTGAATACGGAGGAGAAAATCTCGACTCGACTATACACACTATACACTAGTATACGAACACCAAACACAGACGAATTAAGAATACTAAAAGTACGTAATTTAAAATAATATCTACAGAGTTACAGACTTAAGCACTCAAGCGCACAACAATCACCGAAGTTGACCGAAGTCGTCCGAAGTTCACCGAACGGCCGAACGACGGATTCGGCAGGATCCGGAAACTGATTTGTTATTTTTTTAATTAGTAATGTCACTGTATTTTGTTTTTTAATCTGGCAAGTTTAAAAAAATATCAGAGACATCTATTACGAAAAGCCCGAACTACATTATTCTCCTTGTAGAAATTTGTTTCCATATTTTTTGTTCGAAGATTGCACAGCATGGTTCGCACGTTTGTTCGATACTCACCACGTGCCGCGATATATTTATTTACTTTTTAAATAATTATAAAGTAAAGAAATGCACGTCCACCTATTTGTATCGAGATGGCTTCTGAGAAGGCCATAAGATAGAGTCACAGATTATATAGTAATATGTACTACGTACTGATATGAAAGCTTTTTACTTTTCCCATAGCCGTTATAAATTCGCCATCTGGTGGAGAAGTTTGGACCATCCAACTGTCACTTCTAAGCCCCAATCCGAGATTGCAACACCCACCAATAGGAATACTCTCTACGACAGAGCAATAACTTATTAATATTAATCAGCGTTACCAACCCCAGGAACAAAAACTGCAAATTCAAAATGGCCTCCGTATTTTGTTTATGAAATGAAATTGAATTGAGTAGATATCTGATTTTTAATAATCAAATATTTTTAACTCAATTAAACTTCAATTCAAAAAAAAAAATTAAGGGAAAATTATGTAGGTACAATTGAATAAAAAATCTTTATATCAAATAATACGTTTTTAATTTAATAGTAACAGAAAATGTAATCTTAAGAATGAGTTAGGCTTAGTAGCTGAGGAAAACCTATGAAAGATTATCGTAGTATATGAGCACTCCGAATTTTCTACACTTTTGTGTTTCCATTATTATTACACAGAAACTAAAATCAATATCACCTTCAAACAAGGTTTCTCTAAACAACAAACACACAAGTGCATGTACGTAATCTCTCAACAAAGGTATTTAATAGGTATAGAAAATTCTTATTATTGCAAGACAATTTCAAGTGCAAACATTTGCAAAAGTTTAAAAACATCTAAAATACACCACTCACCGGTCCACAACAAACATTCATCAAAATAACCGCCCCGCCACCGCACGCGATATATATTAAGTATTATCGGTACGTTTGAGTGCTGCTTAAAAGGCTTACAAAGCTAGCTTATTTTACTTGACAGGTGTTTTTTTAGTACTTCGCATTGCTTTGGATTTTTGATGACGTCACAGAAAAAAAGCTAATTACGTCATCGAATTCGCTGTGAACGCTTTGAAAATACGAGTAGTGCAATCAAAGTAAATTGTCTGTGGTCACATTTATGTATCAAATACTTTTTTTTGTTTATTTTTATTGTTCCCTCCCTTTCACTTAATCGTTTTTGAACTCTATTTTGTATTCTCTTATGAATTTCATATGATTTTTATTTATGCACATAAAACTGTTCGAGTACTCCTGTAAACGCTGCGATTGCTTTGCTTCGCTTTGTGTACTTTGACGGCTGTTTAGATTGGCTTAAAGCCTAAGCGCTTTAAGTGAAAAACAGTAGTAAACGAACACACTGTATGTGTAAGAGCGACGCATGCGACATCTGCCTATCAAAGTCTAACCTTTTTTAAACTTAACTCTCAATATATTAATACTAGCTGTCACGGCCGTCGATAGAGTATATCATTTTTGGATAAAACTACGAATACTGGTGTTTTAAGTCCCTTTGGAAAAGTTTAAAAATAAACCGGTTTAAAATAGTAGTCTAGGAAACAAAGTTGGGAATTTACCTAAATATGTTTTCATGGATAGGATACACTAAAATTACATACAAATTCTTTTCGTTTAAAAAAAAATAACGGTTAAGTGCGAATTATGTTCGCGCACTTATGCCTATTCAGCCCGTTTTTTTTTCTTTTGGTATACCTATAGGAAACTTTCGACTACCATTTTAGATAGAGATTTGAAATATTAAATAAACACAACCGTTTTTTTTAACTTAAGAATGCGTTTGAAGCCGTAGGAAAAGCTAGTTTATTACTAAGGTAAAGTAAATGACCATTGGAGTTTAGTATTTATATCCACTTTACAACAACAAATTAAAAAAAGTCGATCAATTCGAAAATATATTTAATCATTTTTCGTCCTTTAATAAGTGCATAAGACACTTCTATCTGGTGTAGGTACTTACCTAATATTTAATACTTTTCCAAGAGACTAAAACACAAACACCCTGTTTATCTCTATATAGAAATATACCACAGACAAACCTCCCGGTCCGAATGGTAATAACAGCGCTGACGTTCATAATCACCGCTCCGATTCAAAAAGCGCGATGTGACCACTCACGGTACTATTAGCGTGCTAATGAATCGGACCAGTGATTAAGCGCGCTCACAAAAACATCACTTGTATCTCCCTCTATCTTGCAACTAAAACATATGCTCCTCTCACTCTAATTCAAGGTCAAATAAAACGCCATAACAAATTAATGAATTTTGTATATTTGTTTACATAAATACGAAAATAAATGAGAACATAACGCTTTTAACTATCTTTTTCATAATTATTTTTGGAATTTTATTACTTTCCTCGAAAACATGTTTCTAAATAAATGTCATTCTGAGAGCACTCATAGCGATTTCACCCAGAAACAAAATCACTGTAAGTCCAATATGGAGTCTGTAATGACGTCACTATATATGCCAAATCATCTATCGTTAGCGCGCTTACGCTCATACGGACCTGCTGACATCGATTTTGCCGTGAATCGGACCGCAAGGCTAAGCTATTCAACAAAAAACCGCATATAAATTGGTTTTTAAGTGATGTGTGTATAGACAAACAAGAATTAAAAAATATGAAAATGACTGCTTTATAGTAGAGCATCTCGCCAATAAAAAAAACATCTATTATTCGAATTGGCGCATCATAGGCTTGAAGCTCATAATTTTAGTAAAAGTAGGATGTTTAATAAAAAAAAAGTTGTAAGACTTATTTAAAAAATATTTTATTTACTATGGGATACAAAATCATTTATGTGGTGTCCAAGTTCATAACTTAAAAAATCAAGTTAATTGATTTTACAAGATTAGGTTTCCAAGCTTCAATAATTTGTTATTGAAGCTTGGAAGATGTCATCTGTATGATAATATAAGTATTTGGTGGCACATGCATCGCGTAGTAAACCATCACGCCATCTTGCTGGCGAGAGAGAGGTGCAGAGAAGATAGTTGTGAGGTCCACTTGTCGAGCGCGTTGTATCGCACCGCTCCTTGCGTACTCGATTGTAGTTCCAGCACAGAGTTTACTTGGTCTATGCGACCGCTGATTGTGCTGCAAATAAAATAACCTAAAGTAAGTATTTACTATAATAAAAACCGTTGATTGATCAGTGTATTCGTTTGAAGTCGCAGCAATAGAAATTACGGCATTATATTTTAAAGACACGTAGGTACCTACTTGCAAGAACTGCCGAAAGCACTGTCAGTATCTTTAATATTTGGTGGTGTATAAAAGTTATTAAGTGAAGGCAAATATCTGATATCAGAAAGGCCTGTAACCTACTTTTAGGTCACATCCAAATTGCCAGTTCCTGGTTGGAGACTTATCCATGGATAAGGATTAACAAAGAAAAAATAATTTATAAACTATATTGTGGGAAGTAGAATTAAAGCAATTTAAAGAGAAGATAAAATAAAAATTTATACAAAAACTTACTTATCCAAAATGCAGGTCACTAACAAATTTTCAACTTCCTTCTCATCAATATTGAGTTCCTTAGATATGAATGGTATATGTATCCTGGTGTAGGGGCCTATGAGCTTGATGAGCACTTGAGTCCGGATGTTTCTGAGTAGGTCTTCAATGTGCTCCCGGATAAAGGGGTCGTCCATGATGTTGTTCCGGTTATGCTTGAGGATGGACTCAAACTCGTTGATGTCGTTGTTTTGGTACGCCATTACAAGGTTAGTCATGGCAAGGATTTCTGGATCATTTTTGTAGGGTTTAGCTTCTTGGGAATCAAACGGGTTGATGCCAGATTTCATTAACCTGTAAGTGAACATGATACATAAAAATAAGTAATTGCTTTAATTTAATAAAAGTGGTTTAGGTAAATTGGATAAAATGTTTATATGTTTCGGTTTCGGTCTTTAGCTGTAAGTAGAAACAATTTGGGGTCCTTACTAAAAATTTTAATTGTATAAGCTTACTGAAAATAAACCCATACGTCACAATGTCGTCCAAACTCAATAATGTTTTTTGATAATAGATCAATTTGATCAACATTTTTGGAACTGGAGATTAGTGTTGTTATGGTTGAAACCTTATTAAACGCAACCCAAAAAGAAATATATAAAATGTAAAAAAAGTTTAAAAAAACATACATATTGGCCAAAACTAAGTATTTAAGGCAAGTGGTTCTCCGAGGACTTCCTGACTCATCATAGTTTTTGAAAGCCTCAAAGAAGTCAGTGTGAGCCTTTTCAAACTCTCCTTCACGAAGATGCATTTTTCCTCCACATTCTAGAACATATTAAAAATCATTTAAACAAAGAGGTATTACGTTATTCATAAAAACTTATTGGAGTCCATGAAGAACACTTTAGTTAAAATAGGTTTTGTTTCTTTTATGAATATTCATTTATATTACCAAAGAAAAAGACAAAACCTACTTTAACTAAAGTGTTCTTTAAGGACTCATAAGTTTTTTTATGAATACCTGTGTTAATTTATAAAATGACTAGAGACTTACGGTCTTATTCATAAAAACTTACGAAGCCTTTATTGATGCTTTATAACAGCTCAATAGCAAAACACCTCAAAATGTTATTCATAAACGCTCAATAAACCTCTAATAGTGATAAACGTCAAATAACAGCTCCATAACTTTATTGAAGGCAGGAGCCCACTATAAACCTATTTTAACCTCACTTTTTATACATATTTTATTTTTTAGTTAAAAATTTTATTAAATGACTTCTATTACTTTATAAAATTATATTACAAATAAAAATAATAATGCCCAGTCGGCTTCCGATCAACAAATTCTCAAAATTTTACAACTCGAATGGACTTGAACCAAATTAGGTTGGGCGCACACTGACAGAAATTTGTAACAAAAAAATATTAACATTTATACATATTTTAAGTAACAAAAAAATATTACTTTTTATACATATTTTATTTTTTAGTTAAAAATTTTATTAAATGACTTCTATTACTTTATAAAATTATATTACAAATAAAAATAATAATGCCCAGTCGGCTTCCGATCAACAAATTCTCAAAATTTTACAACTCGAATGGACTTGAACCAAATTAGGTTGGGCGCACACTGACAGAAATTTGTAACAAAAAAATATTAACATTTAATCTTGTTTCACTGCGGTAATTTGTCCAAAAAGACAAAGTTGTGCCGCTTCAAACTACAAAAATTGAATGGAGGTGCCGACTGCCGTCACATCTGTTTTTTATTTATTTATTACACGACATGTGATTTTGTATCTACCGGATGGTAAGCAGACCTACAAAGTCCATAAATGGATCGATAAATACATTGTCGTTTTACAATATTGATCGCTCCCACTATGCTGGCTTAATGATGCGGTTACAAAATGTCAAAGAATCAAAAAGAAAGAAAGAAAAAATCAAAGAAGTTTACATTACGAGTCTATTTTAATATACTCGCTGCTTTATCATAAATTCAGTCGCTTATTTCGTATCCGCACCATGAAAGGATACTACCACCTCAACAATAAATCTATGCAGTAGTCCCGGTACCAACCAACCGGTGAACCCACAGACTAAAACAGAAACATGACTAGGTCACTTGACAGTTTTTGTTGTATGTGAAACAAGTATTGCGACTTGCATATTATCATACAGAGATGCAATTATAAAAAATCACATAGGTACAGATATAGAGAGATGCAACATACGCGATAAACAGAGCTGTATTCTATTTTTGATACAAATTAATTTAATTTAAATGACGGCTGAAACCGCGTGGCACAGCTAGTGTGACTAAATTTTCTATCAGTGTGCGCCAAACCTTATTATATTTATTTCATTAGAAGTGTCAAAAACGTTTTTCATTTTACTTTTATGGTCTTGGTATTCCGCGATTCTGCCAACTTTCTTGACAATCAATTATTTTTTTCTATCAACACATCACTAATTCCGCTAATAAACGTCAAATAGTTATAGGAGCTTTATTGGAGGTTTATGAATAACAAAAAAGTTATCGAGCCAATAGCCTTATTGAACGTTTTAACTATTGAGCTCTTTAAGAGTGTTTTAAGGATTTTTTATGAATAAGACCGTTATAGTCCAAGGAATATATTGTGGGCCTTCACATATTGGTGACTCGGTTAACTAAGTTAGGGATAACTGTATACCAAGTATTAATAACCAAGTATATTATATTTCCTCTAATCTAGAATCAGTATTACCTCTAATAACTCCCATAATAAGTGGATGTGGTATAGCAGACTTGATATGTAGTGATTGTTCATACAGAGCTTTTAATTTCTTGTTATTTTTCTGTGCAGTGTACATCTGTATTTCCAAGGCATAGATCTCTAATAGTTGTGTTCCTTTCTTCAAGTCGTCTTCTCCGTCATCTGTCTAAAATATAATGTAACTTTTTTTTATTAATAAATCACAAAAAAATCTTTTGTTTAGTTTATTTATTAATGACTACGTCATTTATTAAATATTATTGTTTATTGAAGGATCTTGGCCTTCCGAGAACAGCCGTCGGAACTTTTATGGAGCGTGTTTCCAGGATGGCGCTAACAGGATCATATAATATTTGGTTGAGTAGAGAGGGTAGTGAACACAGTGCAGGTGAGAGTTCAAAAGACCTTTAAACCTACTTCGCGGTCTCAAGTCCGGGAACGCTGCAGTTTATTCCCCTGCCTTTCAACCACGCGATGGACCCGGCACCCGCACGGTGAATCCATGGTTTGCTAACAACATTGTCTCTCTCTTACAATACGAAACGAAAACAAAATAAAAAATGAATTACAAAAAAAAAAACAATAAATATTGTTATATTGTTTTAATACAACAATATAACAAGAGTGACTGTTTGCGCCTATTAATGGGTAGGATTAATTTAAGAGAAAATTGAATATCCTTTGAGTCCTATCCTTATTCATGGACCACACAATGCGACATTTTATATTAGACAAAGGGCCCGTTCGTCTTGGGAATGAGACATGATCACAATGATCATGATGACATTATGCGAACTTGCGTTTTTTTTGGTTAGTTTCACTCACAATGCCACAATTACCACTATCCAAATCGAACGCATTGTTATCACCATCTGTCAACTGTCACTTGTCAAGTAAAATATAGGTTAAATCGTACAATCCACTAATTTAATCTTTTTAAAAATCATTTCGATTTAAAATACAATAAATTTGATCCTAAAATTATAAGACGTTTAAAACAACAACAACTGTCACAACCACAAATGTCAAAATATGTTCACAACGCCTCACCTATCGACTTGGGTCATTGTGATCAGGTTCACGGTAGCATTCTGGGCCAAAAAAAACGGCCAATGTGGCAGATCACAATGACATTTTGCCGCCGAAATCTCAAAAAAAACGCATAAATATACATCGTGTTCGTTGTGAAAATGTTTCTGTCCCAAAACGAACGCGACCTTAAATGTTCGCATCCCCTCCACCCGTGCGCCCGCGCTACGAATCACATATTACGATTGCGCGGTGACCTTGAACGCGAGCACTCGTGAGAGATCGATCGGAGAAGTACGTTGTGTCGTGCGTCGTAGCCTTGTGTAACAGTGCGGTCTCGGAGATCTGGGAAGCTGTGTGAGGCATTTCAGTATCGTCTGTGAAGGTGAGTCCTTTACTAATTTCCTATTTTTCTCTTTTTTTGATCTGCGATCTAGTTATAGGTTGCATACAGAGCGGCGCCTCCAGTGTTTGGTCACTTCGATCCAAATTTTAAGCTTTTATAGCATAGGTACATACATACAGTCCACTAAATTCAGTAATTTGCATAGGTACATAAATACAGTCCACTAAACAGTTATTAAATAGTTAGATATAACTTTAATTTCTTGTTTTCTTATTGATTTTTATAATACTACTACGTAGAACAATAGCTTAGAAACTAGTTTCACTGTAAATAATATTATTTTTTAGTTAACTTTGGTAGGTAGAATATGTAATAAATATTTATTGTAATTTATGCATATTATTATATTAAAAGTTATTTTGCATTATAATATATTACAGTGTTTTATATACGTGTTATTCTATCATATTATATCGTTATTTCCTGCAATACTACTAAAACCACGACGTTTTAACGCGGGGTACCTACTTACTACGCAGTTAAAATTGGTTACAATTTTATAGTATAACAAAGTACTTTTGGTTACAATTATGATCAATATATGTAGATCTTACTTGCCTATTATTTTTGAGCTTTCATATTACGTTGCAATTAGTTAATTTACCTTAATTTGGTATTAGTTTATTAATTTGTAAAGAAGGGTTTAATATATATATAAGTAGTAGTAAATATCTACGTAACTTATAATTTAAGATTTAAGTTTACAATCTAGATTGGTTAATGCTGTTTTCAAAGTTAACTAACAATATTAGGTACTTTACAGCACTTTCCTAATCATTGAATATACTGTAAATATATGCAAATAATATAATTGTGGTGAAATAAAATAAAATAAATTTTATTTGTAATTTTGTGCTGAAAATTCAACATACCCTACCTACTTGCAAGCGCGAGTATACCCTGCGTTTTGTTCTTAATAAAGAAAATACGCTACGTTTAGGTTAAATACTTTAATATAATAAACTTAACCTTTTTTGTGTAGACAGGTAAATAGTTATGAAACTTTAATAATACTATCTTATCAATCATGTTTCCCTGTTAAGGGTATAATAGTTAGTTTTTAATAGTTTTTTAATTAATATTAATAAAGAATAAAATATTAATTTCATAAATATTATAATAGGAAATTCGTGATAACGAGTTTGGCGTATCTTCGCGGCCGTTTAGTTTCTAGGGGTAGTTAGAAACTTGCATACCTATTTATATATTTAGTTATTTTTATTTTAGTTTCTTTTTATTTATTACGCCTAGTTGTAGCTTAGGTCTTTTAATTATTTATGCTTTGAGATGGCTACAAGTAAAGTTGATATGTCGGAAGATTTAGGACTTCAAATAAAAATATTAGAATCTCGTCAGAATTCTTATTTCAGTAGGATTCAGCTGATTTACGATGCGTCCCGACATATCGGCACGTCTGAAAAGCGAGAAAGATTTTTAGCATCTTGTTCGACGACCGACATAGGAAAGAGTACAGTTTTATAATTGATGAACTGAATCTCGTGAAATCTAAGCACAAATTGAAATTTGTACCTTCATACCAGTTGGGAATCGTTCGAACAAATTTATGCAGAGGTCGTTTACACTAAGAGAACCCTTACTAGTGACATTAGGGAATCTAAGCCTCGTGAAAACGATCAACTTAAAGTAAGGTTGCCGCATTTAGATATTCCAAAGTTTGATGGGGACGCTAAAACCTGGCCAATGTTTTATGAGTGCTATAACGCGATGGTTCATAATAACAAGTCTATTAGTGGTGCTGAGCGAGTGTTCTACCTGTGCAGCTACTTGTCTAGTAGGGCGGCCGCGACCGTAGCGGGGATCATCCCCAGTGAGGAAGACTACGTTCGCCATCAGCCAAAGGATTGGGTAACTTTATTGATACATACGTGGCGGCGGTAGCTGATTTCGATAAACTCCCAAATAAAACTGATTTTATTCTACTTTACGTAGCCTTAAAAAAGGTTGACACGGACACTGCACGGGCGTTCGAAAACTTTGTTCGCACTGAAAGTTTACCTTCATATAGTGCTTTTATTACATTTGTCAAAAATGAGGCAAAGATTTTGGAACGCCTAGGTGATACTTCGGGGGTTGTAGATAGTATTAAATCTTCTAAAGTCCCGTGTCCCAGGCGACCGCTCGCCGTTCGGAAGGCACAGTCGTTTGTCACTTCTAATGCAAACGTAAACCGTTGTACTTTGTGTAACGGCGAGTTACATAGTTTTTATAAATGTCTTACATTTAAAAACATGTCACCGCGCAAACGTTACTAAGAGGTAAAGAAACACCGTGCTTGTGTCAGGTGTCTTAGTATAAATCACAAGTCTTATGCGTGTGAGGATACAGGCTCCTGCAGCTCCTGTAATTCTAGAACGCATCATGATTTATTGCATTTTTCTGATTCTCTATCAACGACGTTATCCGTCACCGCAGCGGAACCCTACAATGAGATCCGCCGTGACCGCGGCATCGATCATTTGCAGGTACCTACAAAAGGTACCCTTGTCCATGCAGAGTCTGAACCTAATGGAAACTTGTCACTCAGTTCGCTGCAACCCACTATCCCCAACCCGGTGGTTAATACCGTGTTACTAGCGACGGCTCGTATTTCTGTTAAGTTGCGTGGTAATAAGACTCGACTGGTTCGTTGTCTTATTGATAATGGTTCACAAAACCATTTATTACAATCAAATATCGTTAAACGTACTCACGTCCTCTTTACCTGTTAAAGTGAACGGTATTGGCGGTTCTGGCAGTACTACGGTCGGTAAAGCGAATGTAGCATTCTGTTCTCGCTTTAACAAGAACAATGTATACAATGTTCAAGTTGGGTGGTAGAAAATATAACTACGTGTAATATTCATGCTGCACCCATTGATGTTTCTGGGCTAAGCTATTTAGACAGCGATCCGCTCGCAGATGACACGTACTATAGTCCGGGTCAAATAGATATGGTGTTAGGTGCAGAGCTGTTTTCCAGACTTCTATTACCTGGCCGTGTTAATGGTTCACCAGGTTTTCCGGACGCTATTCAAACTACCTTAGGGTTTATTTTAATGGGTAATGCGCCTCTTTCTGTCGCTTCAACTAGCCTTGTTTCTGTGGTTATGTGTACGTCTTTGATTGACGTTCCAACGAGCTCTTCCATGGCTCCTAATGAAGATAAAAGAAGTTGTATAAATGTGACAACTAATGTCACTCGCGATAGTGCGATTGATTATTCGGTTGGGTTACCGTCCACAGTAACTCCTTCTGAAATAGTCAGTTCACTAAGCATGGCACAAAAGAAGTCTTTTGCACTGGATCACGTGTGTAAAGATTCTACTGTAAAGTTTGAGTATAACGATATAGTCAAAAACTATGTTAAGCAATCTTACTTATCTCCTTTTAGCGAAGACATTTGTGACGAGGTCTATACCATACCGCATCACGATGTCATACATAATTATACATTTAAATTGGACTTCACTATAGTGAATAATTATGTCCTCCAATGGATTCACTCCAGCCCACATCGTTGGAAGATATTTGTTGCAAACCACGTTGCATAAGTACAATATAATCTTTCACCAAGAATCCATATTTGTGCTTCTGGTAAAAAAGAGCCAAGTGACTGTATCGGGTCACAGGGTTCGCTCCTGCTCACCTTTTTCTCTACTACCAGTTATGGTGGCACGGCCCTTTATGGACCCAGATAGGTTGTCTGAGTTGGCCGATTCAGCCGTTTCTGGCTAACGATTATGTAGAATTTTCCATTACGAAAACTGTTGCTCTGACGGTTATGTCGATTGTATCTGAATCTTTATCATATTTATATATTTCCTTTTATATATTTGAAATCATATATTAAAATGGTTTTTATTCTGGTCAATATTCTTATGTCCCTTCTTAAAAAGGGTTCTACGATTTTCGCGATATCTTCAATTAAAAGACGTTATTATTGGCGCCGACTTAGAATATGCTAAACACTCTATAGTGAAAGCCAGTCTGTATACTTTTCTAGATACTATACTGCTCTTTGTAGAAGTGCATTAGTTTGGAAAAGGTTCGCTTTCTATTTGCTGTACAGAAATTGCAACCGATGTGAATCGATTGCCTGTTACGCATTGAAGCTAGACTGCAGAATAGCAATATCCCTTTCGAGTGTAAGTCTTCGCTACTTGTCAGAGTCAGCTGGAATGCTATTTATAAACTTCGTCAAAACGCCTTTCGCGTTATACCCAAAATTTGTCATTAAAGTTTGAGTTGTTAACGATCCTGTGTCAAAACGAGTCATTTTTTGACGCAAAACTTCTAGGAATTTTGAACTCGGAACATTTAGCGCCAACGACCGCGTATTTTATAGATTTGATTTATTGTCGATATATGATGTTAGCAAAAACTGAAATAATTTCACGTTATTTATTATTGGAGATACTTATCCAATCATTCTTACATCAATGGAGTTGAAAGTTTATTAACACTCTCCAGTCGCGGAAGAAATGGAGTAGGTATATTCCTGTAGTCCGAATATAAACGGTGGATCTAATAATGAATTAAAATAATCCGCCCTTACTCTTGTTGTTATGCGTCGTAACCGCCTATTAGGTAAGAATGGTGTTACACGTTTAGCATTGGTTAGGACGAATAATAATAGGGTATACAAGTGGATATACTTAATTTTAATACTATTGTGTCCGCTGTTCAATCAATAGATATGATGCAAAATATATTATGTACATAAATAACATTAGTTAAGTAGGTATTCATTAGTAGTACTTTTTGCAATATACTTTATGGTATATAGTTAATGTATAATTTACAGTGTTTAATTTAAGAACTTTATGCTTAATATAAATAAGGTATTATAAGTTCAATTTAGTTTTTCTTTTACTTTTTATATGAAAGAGAATCTTTCATGGTCGGGAGCTCTGTTTGCGCCTATTAATGGGTAGGATTAATTTAAGAGAAAATTGAATATCCTTTGAGTCCTATCCTTGTTCATGGACCACACAATGCGACATTTTATGTTAGACTTAAATGTTCGCATCCCCTCCACCCGTGCGCCCGCGCTACGAATCACATATGATTGCGCGGTGACCTTGAACGCGAGCACTCGTGAGAGATCGATCGGAGAAGTACGTTGTGTCGTGCGTCGTAGCCTTGTGTTGGGCGACAGTGCGCTCTCGGAGATTTGGGAAGCTGTGTGAGGCATGCCCGCTGGGGAGACGTCCTGCTGTGACGATTGTTAAATCGGGATTTGGAGAATACAAAAGTATAAAAAACGAGGGATTTCAGTATCGTCTGTGAAGGTGAGTCATTTTCTATTTTGATCTGCGATCTAGTTATAGGTTGCATACAGAGCGGCGCCTCCAGAGACAACAATATTAATTTAATTCTGCGACAAAAAGTAATTGAGTATTACGGAAAGTGCGAAAGCGCGATTACGAATGCAGTGTTCTTAAATGCTCCAGGTGTTGGGCAGATTTGGAAATGAGTAGATGAGAATTCAATAGACTTAATAGATATATGTTTGAAAAAAAATCTTGCTGTGACAAATATAATACCTATTTAATCATAAAGAGATTCACAGGTATACATGGCAGTGAGAATAAGATAGAAATACCTAAAGTAGATTTCGGGGCTCAATGTTGGAACAGACTATTTTCTAGTCTCTCGACGAGGTCCTAACATCTTTTTTTTTCAGTCAATTACTAGTCATAGCATAAACTATATACGTGACTTACTTCATTTAAAATTAATACGGCGGCGGGCCTACCACCATAGTTTAACTTTTAAAAATTGTAGTTTATTAGCTAATCCTAGAACCATCAAACCTTGAAAAAAATTTTATTGTGAAATAATAAAAAAAAAAGTTAGCTTCTCTTAAATATATCACCTTAATTAATTAATATTTGATTAATATTTTTTTTATATCTTGACATATTTATACATTGTTAATTTTCATTGTAAATTTTGACATTTTTATATCTTAACATTATAATTTTTAGTACCTGGCAACTTTGATGTAGTTGTTTAAGTATTCTAGCCAGTTTATTGTAGTCTGCGCGATCATAATACAATTTACCAAGCTTTGTGTTTGTTTTGAACCATAAGCGATCATTTTTAGCATCCTTCAGGGCCTCTAATGTTGTCTCATAGAAATCTTGTAGTAGTTCCATCTGAAATCAATCAAATATATACTCATTATATACTCAGTTACTGTATTGCACCTACCTCACTTATTAACGTTATACCCAAAATTTGCTTTGATTGTCCCGAAGGTTTGACTGGTAGAGAATGCCTAGCGGCATTAAGTCCGCCTTTGTATTTTGTATGCAATAAAGATTTAAATAAATATTTAATTTTCAGAGGCACTAGATGTTTCTCTTTCTCCTATTGACAAGATTTCACGAATATCCTAATATCTAAATTAAATGCATGTGCACACACTGCAACAGATAATCCTGCACAAAAAAAGTGATTCATACATACATCTTTCACATCATTTAAATATGGACAGCGCTACCTCTCCTGATTGTGTTTGCTTCATCATATAATCTTAAGCCCCTTACACAAGGTGTCTATACATGTATATATAGACCCCTTTATTAATTATCAGCAGGGTGATTACGCGTCTTAAGTTCGCTCGCACGCCAATCGTTATGACGTAGATCTATAATGGGTCCAAAAAATCTTAAAAATTTACGTCATAATGATTGGCGTGCGAGCGACTTAAGACGCATAATAACCCTACAGGCAGGCAGTTGAAACAACTGATAGTAGTCTGTATCTTGTTATTCTTATTGTTATATTCTTAGTATTAAGTATTTCTTAACTGGTGTGGTTTAAAATTGTGTAAACAATTTTTTAATTGATTGATAGTCTCAGCTAAAACAACTTCTTTTGGTACTATTCCAAGCATCCACAAATCAAAGGCTCTTGTTTATGAACTGCCTACACTTTATAAACCTTTTTAAAAAAAACATCTTACATTTCTTGAAGTGGAGATATAGTCTAAAATAGAATTAATA
Organism: Monopis laevigella; assembly: GCA_947458855.1. Lineage (NCBI taxonomy): Eukaryota > Metazoa > Arthropoda > Insecta > Lepidoptera > Tineidae > Monopis > Monopis laevigella. The sequence goes on along the minus strand of OX381577.1, from coordinate 12,258,020 downwards.
GATTTTTCTGAGTGGTTTCTGGTGACAGCACTCTTGATGTATGTCAACAGTTGCTTGTATCTGGCCATCATTTCTACCAAGTTACCCTGAAAAGTATGTTATTAAGAAATAAATTTTAAAACAACTTTATTTTTAACTAGCTGATAAGACTTGCTCCTCATGGGTAGAATAGAACTACACTCAGATGCAAATTATGGGTTAAGGGTTAGCTTTACAGGTTTCCGTGGTCTGGGTGTTATAATTTAATATGTATTAGTATCATTGCTCATACACATAATACCAGCCAAAAACCTAGATTGTGGTTTGAAAAAAAAAAAATGTTATAGGTTTAAAAATATATATAAAAGAGATTGCTCTGTATGTCATATTTAATGAACTAAAATTAAAAATTAAGATGTTTAAAAAAACACCCTATAATTTAAAGGTGTGTTTACACTAGGGAACTTGTCACAGAGACATCTCCCCTAGTATACTTGACTTTTCTTTGTCTAATGTCCACATCATGCAGTTGTGATTGGCATGTCATGTCATGATGTAGTAGTGATGTTTAGTGCAGCATTACAAAAAGCTACACAGGTGAAATAGTCACGGAACATAATGTTTCATTCAATGTGTGTTGATGACTGTTTACCACAATGGTAGAAATAAACAAAATACAAAATCTTACCAATTTAAAATTAATTTTGATCATTTGTTTAAGAGCTTTAAATCCCCACTCTCCTTTGTCCCCTCCCTCCAGCTCCAGAACCTTCTGGAAACTGACCAAAGCCGCTTTTGGCTCATCTTCTTTTAGAGCTTTACTGTTATAGTACTGATTCTCTAGGTCCACATCAGGTTCGGAGTTACTGTCCTCTGAATACTCCTGAAAAATGAAATGAAATAGGTAAAGTTACAAACCAAGTAAATTATCACCTGGTTGATCACTTGCATGCATTCACTCCCACTAATTGATACAGTTACAAAATGGATGAATTTGTTTTGAATTTTTCTTTTACACAAGAGAATAATATTTTACTTGTAACAGTTATTTGTCAATTTAATTAACACTATTTTTATTTCTGTCTTGCTTAACTACTAGATAAATCACTAAAGTAGCCATGTAGCCAAAATAATCAAAGCAAAACCTTTCTTTAGATAATACACCTATAATATAATATAAAACCTATTTTTGATATTTTTAAAAAAATTTTTACTTGAGCCTATATGGATGTCAATAAGATCTATAAGAACCCAATGTTCACTTCGCATCTGCTCCTCATTGGAAGTGGACATAAAAATAATACATTGGTTGCAATGTTGCCCATGCCTGATAATATTGCACCATTTCTTCTCGAGAGGATCTCTGCAGATGTAGTCTTTAAAATAATTATCTCAATAGGAAGCAATAGGATGTTATTTCAATGGTTGTGCTATGATCATGATCATTCTTTACTTACTTTTGCCTCATATTATACATACCATTAACTTCTGGTCAATTTCTTTCACTATGCCAAAAAGTTTTTATTATACCAATTAATTTATTTGAATATAGGTACTAAATTATTATATAACCCAATCAATTTATGTATGACTGTAACCAAGTGTTCCACGAAGAGAACCTATGGTGGAAATAAACTGAATAAACCACTTAAAATTTCTTAGGTATGACAATGAACCAATTGCGTTCTGTGGAGAGGTTAAGAATCTGGGTGGACTCTCATCTTAGCTGAACAGCGCAAGTCACCATAGTTTTAAATTATTTTTTTCACTACACTCTCAAGAGTCTCATGTTAGTGGTTGCATAGAAGTTTAGCAATAAAACAAATCCTTTTAATACTTAATTACATGTATCCTTCCAACTTTGACTTATAGCTGCCAAACTCAAAAAAAGCATAAGCAAACTAACAGTGTGCAGTGCAGTATGGAAAGATAATGGTATCTTAAGTCGACTCAAAAACAATTAAAGCAAAAAAGGATTGGAGGAAAGCTCTTAAGTTTCCTAGAATGGTATGTATTAGTCAGTGTTTGAAAACTTGCTACACTAATATCGCAAGGATACGCACACACTAATTTATATTTTAAAAAATAGTTTATATCAATATATATTATCTAAATTAGTAAAGCTGAATGACTCTTCAAACTTACCAACCCATAGTCCTCTTCTTCTTCACACATATAATCGTCATCATTATCAGACATGTTTATTTATTATCAGGTATCAGACCGCTTTACCTGTTAATCTAGTAATGTACCAAATTATTTACTACACACAAACAATAAAATACTTTAGAAAATATAATATTAGAAAATTATTTTCGCCGATCGCCGACAACAAAAGTACTCTATCCGCCGACAAGCACAGATTAAGGGCCCCTTCGTTTTGGAAATGAAATATGTTCACAATGATCATAAGAAACTTGCTTTTTTTTGGTAAATTTCAATCACCACGGAATAGAAAAAATAAGTGGAAGTGGCGTGTTTAGGGTGCCACAATTAAGCGTAGGTACGCTTATTTGATCCCAGTCGTTATCAAACATTCGTATCTAACATCACTTCGAGTTGGTAGTCTCGCGTCGTTCCTGATTTTTCCGCATAATCGTTGTAACTATGCCGTATTGTTCATTCTGGAGTGCAAAAACGATAGTAGGAGAAAAAAAATTCGTAATGGAGGTGTTTCGTATCATCGGTAAGTACGATTTTGTTAGTATTCTTTAAAAACCTTAGCATATTTTAGTTTACTAATAAAACAATTATTTAAGTTTAACTAAAGTTAAAATCAACCTTCAGTAATTGTAATAAAGAATATTTTGGATTTTAAAAGTTTTTGCTACTCGGTTAGTGTTGTAGTGGGTGCTTATCGATATAACTTATTTATTTAAAGAAAGGGATTAGAAGCAACAGTTTCGGCAGTCATACAATTTTTTTTTTTTTTTTTTTATATTTTTAGAATATTAAAATGTAGGTACGTGTAAACTCTTTATAACATTATTCTTTATAACGATAAACACCCTATAACGTAGAAGTGAGCACAACTTGGTTTGTTTGCCTTAAAACCCATACATTTTTTTAAGACGCTACAGACAAAGAAAAATGGTAATGACACAGGTATAATTAATTGGATGCCAACAAAATCAAGAACCATATGATCTGGGGCCTTATTCCGAGTTTTGACACGTTCACCGTCCGAATTTTGCGTACGTTTTTTCCGTTTTCGACGATCACCTTTGTATGGGATGACAGCTGTCATTTTTTAAATGGTATTACGAGTAATTGGCGAAATTTCCGTCACGCACGGTCGCGCATTTATTGTTTTGTCTATGAATTTTAGTATGGATTTCTTGTAATTTTGTATTACGAGTTGCATGCATTCAAACAAACGAAAAAAATGTTTTCTGCGACTGCCATAGAGTATAATTAATATCTAAAGAAAGCGGCAGCTTGTTCGTATACATAGATTTGTGGTCGTCATTTTCGATATTCTTTATTTTTGTTAAAAAGAGTGGATTTTTTTGTAATTTATTTATTAGTTAAATCTGACTATTATTATTATAGATTATTGTGGAATTGTTGTCATTTTCGTTGTTATTTTTTGTTCCTTTTTGTTTTTTATATTTATTGTGTTTTTTAGCCTATTATTATTATAAATAATTTTGTTCCTTTTGTAAATATTATAATTTGTGTGACTGTATTGTTTTAATAATATGATATAAAAACCTGTTTATTTTATATCATATTTTTAACATTTATCTAATAAACTATTCTCCTTGCGGAAGAAAAAACAACAAATAATTTATAATAACATATAATTAAATACTGGAACCCTTTGTGAATAAAATTAATAATGGATTGTAGGGTAGGCAGAAAAAAACACTCTTTTGAATTGTTATATTTTTAATTAATTATTATATTAATATTAAAGCATTGAAAGATAAATGAAAGTGTAAATTACTTTAAGCACATCCCTGCCTTTTTGTTTTTCAACATTATTTACTCCAAAACAATCAACATTATGGAAGTTGAGCCAATGTCAAAACTTTTGGGCCTGGAGGACAAATTTGAGGACCATGAAGACCTTTGAAGCCCACTTTTCATCTGCATCTCTCTCCTCAATTTCAAGGGCGCAATTGGCTAAGAATTTCAATACTTTTAAGGACTTTGTACGGGAAACACGGTCACTGCCCAAATCAATAGTGTCGCTATTATGGCTAAAGATATTGGGAACAGAAGCCGGCGTAAGTTTATTATATTCCAGGGTATAAAAGAAGAAGTTGGTGAAAGCACTCCCAATACTATTTGTAATGTGGTGTCCAACAGGTTACATCAGCATTGTACACCAAGTAACATAAGTTTTAGCTATCGGCTTGGAAAACAAATTGAGCCGGACAAATCCCGTCCAATTCTGGTAAAATTTCAAGGTGAGGATAACCGAGTCAGTATTTAGCAGGCCAAAAAGAGTCTTAATGGCTCTGGTTTATCACTAGCTGACTTCATGACACCAACTCGGAGGCAGATTTTCATTGAAGGCCGACAATTATATGGTCTTAATAACTGTTGGTCCCAAGATGGCAAAGACTACTTAAAATTGCCAAATGTTCAAAAACATTGCCTGCCTTCTGCTGCCCACTTAAGTGAATTGGCTGCCAAACATCCACCGGTTCAGCCTGAAATACAAATCAATAGGAAAATCCGTGCTGCAAAAACTTCTAAAACAAAATATTTCAAGAAATATTGTTAATTATGTATATTTACCCAGGTCTATAATTTTCTGTATATTAACATCAATATCTTATTAGTAGTTTTAGTTTTATTCCCAGAAATGGTTATTACAAGTTAAATTCATATTTCCTGTTTGTAAGTGTATTTCTCTATATGTTAAGTGAATACCCAATATTTCCTTCCTACAAATGTTGTAATTGTAACCATGCTTGCAACTAAAAAGGCTCTTACCATAAAAATTAAAATTACCAAATGTTTTCTTTCACAAATATTCACAATGTTTGTTTACATTTCTGTTTTTTTTTTTTTTTTTCTCTTAATATTTGGCAAAGGTACTGGAAAAGGCTAAGATTAATGTACCATGGAGTTCTGTGTTATCCATAAATTCCATAATACTTATTAACATTACTATTGCCTATCTAAATATATAATGTTTAATAATATATAGTATTTAATTTAATTAATAATAAACTAAAATCCTCGTTGATCCTCATTCCCACGTTCCCAAAATTCCCTCTTTATGATAATTTTCCCGTAATTCCCACTTTTTTTTTTACTAGAATTTAAAAGATTAAAAAAAGTTAAACATTGTCACGGGCGGCCCGAGAGATTTATTATACCCTATATATACAAGACATGAGTCTTGTCTTGAAGTGGCCGTGCAGCTATGTTTATAAATTTCTTGTTTTCTCTAGGTACAGTTTAAAAAACTGCTACTTTATTTTTCTTCTTATTATGGTAACTCGTGCAACTTGTACATTTCTGCCAGTGTCACGTCAGTGTATAATTTAACCTTCAGATAACAGATTTATTTCAATTAAATTTATTATATATTCATATTCTAATGTTTAATAGGATGAAAATTAAAAATAATAAACAATTTTATTTCAATCATTTATTATAAAATCTCAAAAACAAAATATCACCTTTTTACCTACAAAAATAATGGAATATTTTAACTTAATAGCCAAATATATATATTATATCATTACTAACATTGTATTATCCCTTACATTATAATATACAATAGAATATTTAAAAAAAACATAAAAAAGGTTTTTCTGTCCATTGTTCTAGGACAAATACAAATTTGAATCTGTGAGCACGAATTGGGCACTCTGATTTCATTTCTTCGACAATTTTTCTAAGATAACGAATATTTTTTTGGCGTTTTTCATTTCTGTTATTTCTGTTTTATATTCTTCAAATAATTCTCTTTGAGTCTTAATCCTAAGTTTCTTAAAGCTTATTGCCATATTATACATTATCTATAGACTTTTTTTTTCAAACTTCCAAATTTATTTTATATTTCTAGTAAGCATGTCGTCAAATTGTAAATTACTTACTAAGAAAACAACATGATAATATGAAATGCTTCTATGCCTGTTCCATTAGAGACCCACAAGTAGTTCTTTGTCGTATAGCAATAAACCAAGAAGTTCTTCGAGCCAAGAGTTTATTGCTTTAGTTAGACATTGGGCTTTATTCCGAGTTTTGACACGTTCACCGTCGCGCATTTTGCGTAAAGTCCGGGTATTGAAATGTAAGTTCTATCCTGTTAATTATAAAGTTGAAATTCCAATGCTCCATACATGTTAAAACTTGCGAAGAATTCGTGTATTTGAAGACGGCGGCTTTATAATAGCCAACCTAATACATACTATATAGCCATTGGAATAGAGCTTATATTTCCATATTTATAGTTTGCGCAACGTCTTGTCGTGATTAGCGGTTGCAAACTCGGAATAAGGCCCATTATCTACGGATGTTTTTTTTTCAAACTTCCAAATTCATGTTATATTTCTAGTAAGCATGTCGTTAAATTGTAAATTACGTACTAAGAAAAAAATTAAATGCTTCTATGCCTGTTCTATCAGAGGCCCACAAGTAGGTAGTTCTTTGTCGTATACTAATAAACCAAGAAGTTCTACGAGCCAAGAGCTTATTGTTTTAGAAGACAGTATCTACAGACTTTTTTTTTTCTAACTTCCAAATTCATATTATATTTCTAGTAAGCATCTCGTCAATTTACAAATAACTTACTAATAAAACGACATGATAATATGAAATGCTTCTATGCCTGTTCTATCAGAGGCCCACAAGTAGTTCTTTGTCGTATTCCAATAAACCAAGAAGTTTTTAGAGCCAAGAGCTTAGACATTATCCACAGGGTTTTTTTTTTCAAATTTACAAATTCATGGTATATTTCTAGTAAGCATGTCGTCAAATTGTAAATTACTTACTAAGAAAACGACATAATAATCTGCTTCTATGCCTGTTCCATCAGAGGCCCACAAGTAGTCTTTGTCGTATACAAATAAACCAAGAAGTTCTTCGAGCTCTGTTATTATAATTTCTATACTAGTAGGGCCTGTCCTGGTTTCAATGAAGCAAAACTGTATTTGTTTTTGTAATTTATTTTCTAATAAAAAAACGCTTTGGGTAATGGCCGTGTCCAGCAGCGGAATGCTACAGGCTCAAGATACAATAATTTAAAATATAACACAAAAAACAATGAAAAGCCCTGGAAATACAAAAATAGCACGTTTACGTTTTAGCTGCGGTCAATACAACGTGGGGTCTCACAGACCCCAGAGGCGTTCACTGAGGTTAGGGCACGATTTAGACAAAATAAATCTAATCAGTCTATTTGGCATATTCATTCATTCATATCTTTATTTCCACCATAGGTACAATACAGAACACTTGGTTATCGTCATACATAACAAAATAACTAATCAAATGAAATACAAACAAATATAAAAAATAATAACAATGATACAGCTAGTAACCAAAAAGTACATATAAAATACAAAAGCTATATAACAGAAAATCAAATGTACAAACAATAAGAAATAAAATAAAAATTTAGATGCTATTTATGTATTTCAATATAAAATTTATAGTAAAATTGCAGCTGTAAATGGGCTTTGTCGGTGAGATAAATCAAATAAAAAATAGTACAAATATGTTAGCAGCTGTATAGGGGTTTGTCCTAAATACATCAATGTCTTTAAACACTATAAATATATATATATATATATATTTAAAAAAAAAAAAATGATAGTATGTAATAAATAACTAAGCGACCGTTAATGGCCTCTGTCAGAAATATTTTATAAAGATATAATTAATAATGGGTCAGTATAATAAAACGTAATGTCACAACAAAACTTAGGAGTAATTAAATATCAATACATAACAAGTAATACAAATAATAGACCAAAATCAAATGCTATGTGAAGTCTTTTATATCATATAGTTTAAGGTCCCGGAGCCAATTCTGACATTTTCTTTTAAATACTTTTGAATTTAGTTTCTTCCAATCATCGTCTATTTTATTATAAAATTTTACACTATTTATAATATAACTTTTATACTTTGTATTTAATCTACATTTAATATTAGAAATATTATTTTTGTTTCTTGTTGAGAACGAGTGCTTATCAGAGTTCAATGGAGTATTATGAATATTTTTATTTGCATATACGTATAATATTATTTAATATATACATATATGGTAATAAGACCGGCCTGGGATGGGTGACCGCTTTATACAACGAGGCTATTTCATCATAAACACCGCAACAAGCTCGCCACTTGTTAGGTGTTGCCTCCGAATACCATCGGCGAAATGAGGATGGGTTAATCCCTCCGCTGGGACCCTGAGGCCGTTTAAACGGTTCTCGGGAGCCAAATTGGCACCCGTGATGGTATTTATTATTTTATTTATATATGGTAATGTTAAAATGGCAATGTTGCACTCGAGATTATCTGGAGGTACAAATTAATAGCACTAAAATTAAAAGAGATATCCATAAAATATTATGCCTGCGGCCGCATTCTGTTTCTTATAACGCAATCGTTAGATTGTCAAAATAACGATTTCAGCTATAAGCGCGCTCTGCTCCAATCACAGTAGTTTTGTAAACTTCCCTGATTGGCGGAGAGCGCGCTTATAACGGAATTCGTTATTTTGACAATCTAACGATCACGTTATAAGAAACAGGGGCCTTACCGGGAAGCCACATCGACAAACCGATCGACGCGTCGATGGATAAAATTGTATAGGAAATATTGTCTATGGGTAGAACTCGATCGCCGAGAAACGTCAAATCACATACATTTTACATTCGCTTTCGATCGATCGACGTGGCGATCGGTATTTCATGTGGCTTCCCGGTAGGGCCCCAGAATGTGGCCGCTGGGGTATTAAACCCCACGTTGTACGCGGAAGGTTAAAACTCAAAATCACTTTACCGCGATACATCGAAAAGGTTTCTTGTGTTACCAAAACTAACTTTTTTAACTACTTCTCAGAACTAACTAAGATGAAACAACAACATAAAATATATAAACTTTACTATTAAGTGATATAAATCACCAAATTTACAAACTAATTATTACTTATTACCAATAAACTTAATCTAATATACTAAATTAAATTCTTCCATTATCAAACTTTAACTTAATATTATTTTCTCTTTAAAAACACATTAAATTATAAAGTACTTCATATGACATTATACTAAGTACTAATGCTTTGTACAATAGAATATTTAAAAAAAACATAAAAAAGGTTTTTCTGTCCATTGTTCTAGGACAAATACAAATCTGAATCTATGAACACGAATTGGGCACTCTGATTTCGTTTCTTCGAAATTTTTTCTAAGATAACGAATATTTTTTTGGCGTTTTTCATTTCATGTTATATTTCTAGTAAGCATGTCGTTAAATTGTAAATTACGTACTAAGAAAACGACATAATAATATGAAATACTTTTATGCATGTTTCATCAGAGACCCACAAGTAGTTCTTTGTCGTATACCAATAAACCAAGAAGTTGTACGAGCCAAGAGCTTATTGTTTTAGAAGACAGTATTTTGTACAGTATTTTATAACTTGTTTTACCAAAACTAACTTTTTTAACTACTTCTTAGAACTAACTAAGATGAAACAACAACAAAAAAATATATATACTTTACTATTAAGTGATATAAATCACCAAAAATACAAACTAATTATTACTTATTAACAATAAACTTAATCTAATATACTTAATTAAAATCCTACATTATCAAACTTTAACTTAATATTATTCTCTCTTTAAAAACACATTAAATTATAAAATACTTCATATGACATTATACTAAGTACTAATGTTTTGGATTTAATTTTCAAGGTTTGAATAGTCTGTGCAATGAAATATAAATAAATTTAAAAAAACTTTACGCAAAAACTGTTTTGTCTATGGTGCTTGCGACAACGCGAACGCACGAAGTTTAGTAACTCGTAATACGAATCGACGTCATCGCAACTCACGAAAAAATTGTAACGCGCGATCTTGTCGTGTTTAACGTTTGCAAACTCGGAATAAGGCCCCTGAGCATTTTTTACAAGACTATATTTTAATATCAAATAAAGGATATAGATACACACAACTTACAGCATTTCCAACTTTGAAATTTTTAATCAAGTAAGTTTTTTTTATTATTATTACATACATAGAGATATTGGAAGTGTTATGTTATGATATGATATTTAAATGTTTCATTATAGGCAATTGTTCTAAGAATAAGATTACCGATAAAAAGAGTATTTTATTGACTAAATATCAAATCTATTTCACACTTTTTCAAATTTAGTTTTTTTCCTGTTCATTGTTTTTGTTGTATTGTTTTTGATTTTAGTTTCAGCCACAATATATGAACGCTGCAGCCTCAAATTCTTCAAAAATGAAAGGTGGTTTGGAGAATTCTGAGCTTAAGGCACAGCCGAAAAAGAAGATTCTTCACAAAAAAAAGTTGAATAGTTTCCTGTGCAGCTACATTCCGCTGACAGTATAATTCAGACAGAAAGAGATGAAGGTAAATATGAACCCACAGGCAGTTCACATTGTTCAACACCGAGAAAGAAGAAACTCAAAAGCCAACTAAGATTTTGCCAAAGCAAAATTAAAAAGCAAAGCCTAAAAATAAAACAATTACAAACAAAAAATCAAAGACTTACGTACCCGTACGTAAAAGAGTTGGTACTCGAATGTTGGTGGGGAACCCGGATTCACAAAAGAGTCATTAGCAGCTTTAACAAGAAAATCTGAGTTGTCTGATCAGCCAGTTGTCGGTTCTATATATTTAACTTCATCTCTTTGCGTCGTTCAATACCTATTATAATATTTTTAATCTGCTGAGGTTTTACTTGGTGTTTCCATTTGTTTCCTCACATTCGGCAGATATATCGACAGACATTGGTTATCAGATAACGAGTAGTGCAGATCGCGAGCTATAAATTATAAAATTGCAGGGTCCTACTTTATATGGTTATATATAATATTTTTAACGTTGTAATAGTGAGATATTGTGTGAAATATATTAAGAATACAACTCTATTTGTTTTATTGCAAATTGAACCGTCTAATGCAAAATAAATGTGTTAGAGCAAAAAAGTTGACTATTGATAAATTTTCATGCATCCTGCCAATAATCATTTTACAAATCAATAAGTTTCCGAAAAGAAGGTTTTCTTACCTGTGCCGAAAAATAAACTTTTTTTAAATAAAAAAAATGGTTTCTGAGATATATATTTAATTAAAACGCGTCAAGTCATATGCAAGAACAAATTTTGGATTTGTACAATTGCTACTAAAAACTCAATTTTATAAAATAACGATAAAAAATATTTTTATAAAATAATGTGATATTCCAGACAAAAAAAAAATCTTCAATTTGCCTAATTTCTACATTTTTATTACAAAAATAGATATTAATAGCCAGGTACAAACCTTCCAGTCTAGGGTATACAATTACTTTGTGGAGCACTATCCTCCGGAATCCACATATGCATATACCAAGAAAGAAAATGCTATTAAACTGAAAATGAGGCGTAAAAAGAGGGAGCTCATAAAGAAACTTCGCTGGGCCAAAGCTATGGGAGACAGGAACATGTGTCACAAGTTAACCAGGGCATTAAGATCTATTCTCAAATTAATCCAGAGAATTTGTCTCCAGATACAAAATAATAAAAATCAATTTAATAGAGCCCAGCATGAAGTTAGATTTGACAAAAACCCCTTTATTTATGCTAAAAAGATTTTCAGTGAAAATAGTGGAAGTCTTTCGCTGACCAACTGAATAAATCTATAAACACTTCAGTGAGACTTATGCAATGCCACAAAGAGAGTTAGCATACCCGGATCCACCTTCAACACGACCGCATAATCCTGCAGTAGAGTTTAAATGCAATCCCCCAAGCATTGAAGAGACTGGGGAGTAAGTCAAGAAGAAAAGCGTAAAGTCAGCACCAGGTCCGGATGGCATACCCGACATTGTATATAAAAAGTGTCCTTACATTCGCAGGTGTTTACATTAAATCTACTGTAGAATATGATCAAGCAAACAAGTACCGACTGTGTTCGGAGAAGCAGCTTTTGTTCTTATACCAAAAAAGCCTGAGGTTACTGATCCTAAAGATACAAGACCTATTGCGTTAACAAACACTATGTCCAAAATCTTCTTTTCTATACTTTAAGCATGAATGTCGAGGTTTATGATCACAAACAAGTACTTTTTATCCCAGCACCAGAAAGGATTTCTTCCGGAGTTTCTGGTTGTTTGGAACACGACACCTTACTTTCGGTATTTTTGAAGGATGCCAGGGAGCACGAGCGTTAATTGAGTGTCTGCTGGCTTGATTTGGAAAATGATTTTGGATCGTTCCAGCATAAATTGCTGCAAGTTGCCCTAAAATGGTATAATATATAATGGTATAATTATAAGAACTTAAGATTTGTCATTACAAATAAAGATGGGTTCATAGATCCTCTTCAATATAATGTTGGGCTATTTCAAGGCTGTTGCCTCTCACCAATAGCTTTCAATATTATTATTAACATCTTAATTGACAAACTTAAAACTAGTGAAAAGAAGTGGGGATATAGATTTAAGTTAAATAATGTATATTCGAAGTCCATCTTAGCATTTGCAGACGACCAGCAGTGCTAACACGCAATCCAAAACAATGCCAGAATCTGCTTACTCTGGTAGACGAATTCTGTGTATGGTCGAACGGCATGAGAACAAAACCATCAAAATGCTTTTGTCTGTGTCTGGGCAGACGAAATACTGGGTTTACGTCATACGACCCAGAACTATTCACAGCAGGGCATAAAGTGGCCCCATTAGAGGAAGCCATGCCTTTCAAATTTCTGGGCAGAAGGATCGATTTTAAAGGAAGAACACCATCCTTAGATGTGGTTGTGGAACGCTTTATTAATGACATCAACAAGGTAGATCTACAGCCAATTAGTAATGTCAAGAAAGCTTGGATTTATGATAACATTTCGTCTAACATGGCCTTTTCTTGTATACGACTTCAACAAAACTCTTTTGATAAATCTGGATGCAACTGTCATAAGAAAACTTAAGTCTTGGCTTGGATTAGCATAGGGCGCTGACTCCTCTACGCTGTTCAGGGGACAGCAACAATTTGGGATGAATTTTAAAAAGCCATCTGAGTTCTACAAACATCTACGTGTAACCAAGCAACAAATCCTGAGTAACTCTCGGGATAATCTGATTGCATCTCTCCCAAAAGACTCATTGGCCTCTGAGATGGAGTCAAGACTTCAGTTTCATAAATCATTTTAGTAGCGGTGCCCAGATCAGCAAAAGGGGGTTAGATTGGAAGAAAAAGAAATGTGATAAAGATGTTATTAAATCTTTCCTTAGGGAAGATGAAGAGCATGACTACAGAGTTCACGCGATGGCCTTAAAAGTACAGAATAAATGTCTTACTTTGGGGGAAGTTCCAGCCCTGAAATGGCGTACACTCATGTACGATTGGTCTACGGCACTTATTAAGTTCTATCTTAATGCCTTTCAAATGTCCCTACCTGACCAGAGTAATCTGGTAAGATGGGGGAAGGCAACAGATAAGACATGTACATTGTGCGGTGTTGCTGTAGGGACTGCCAGACATATACTTGCTGGGTGCAAAACTCTACTTGAGAAAGGTCATTATTCGCACCGACATGATAAAGTTCTAGAAATTATTCGTGAAGCTGTAAGTCTCAGTATTGCTAGAGCCAGAAAAGGATAATCAACAAATGAAAGACTAACTACTTTTGTAAAGGAGGGACAACTCAAGAAAAGTTAAAGTAAACCTTTCTCAATCCTGGACAAATCACAAGACTGGAAAGTATTCATGGATACATTCAAAATACATTACAAGATTCCAGACGAACTAGCAGTTTCAGCCTATAGACCAGACATACTGGTGTACTCTCGGTGCTTAAAGAAAGTAATACTTATAGAACTCACCGTTTCGTGGGAAACAAACATACCTAAGGACCACAACATCAAGTCGAACAAATATTTTGATCTCACGAACGAAATTACTAGAAACGGATTTAAAACTCAACTTTATACAGTAGAAGTTGGTGCAAAAGGAATTCCAGCTAAATCTTTGCACCGTCTATTGAAGGATCTAGGCCTTCCGAGAACAGCCGTCGGAGCTTTTATGGAGCGTGTTTCCAGGATGGCGCTAACAGGATCATATAGTATTTGGTTGAGTAGAGAGGGTAGTGAACACAGTGCAGGTGAGAGTTCAAAAGGCCTTTAAACCTACTTCGCGGTCTCAAGTCCGGGCACGCTGCAGTTCATTCCCCCGCCTTTCAACCATGGACCCGGCACCCGCACGGTGAAGCCATGGTTTGCTAAGAACATTGTTTCTCTATGTTAAGATTGCGTCCCAAAGTTTTGTTTCGTGCTCATATCGTCATACGACTCGACTTAAAAAAATAACGTATCTCAAAAATCTGTTTTTAAACCTTTATATTTTCTAAAAAGTTTTATAGCTATATATTTTAAATAGTTTTCTCTTCCATCTGCGTTTAAATATACAGAGCCACATTTATATTTTAAAAAAGCATCGATATCGATACTTTAAATATTTTATTATGTCGCCGACTTTGAATTATTATATTTTTATGGAGGGTACGTTCTAGAATAAACTAAAATACTTTTCTTATATAAACGAAATTATGCCTTATGCCGACTGACCAAAACATTTATTCGAATTTTGTAGTAATCACGCCATCTGTTTAGGAATAGCAGAACTTTTTTTCTTACTACTTTGTGTTAGATGGCATGATTATTTTTTTATATCAATTTAAATCTAATCAGTTGGAATATAGTGTTTAAAATTGCTGTGTATTTGTAACCAATCGGACGAAGTGGTTATAGATTTAACACTTATTGATATATGATTATGGCGACACCGGTTCTAATACATTTGGTGTATTAAGCACCAAATGTATTAGAACCGGTGTTTCATTTCCACTTGTTTTTTTCTATTCCGTGTCAATCACAATGCCACAATTACCACTATCTGTCAACTGTCAACTGTCACTTGTCAAGTAAAATATAGGTTAAAACTATGAAGCTAAAAAAACGCGCCCCGCGCCAATGGAGTAAGCATGATACATAAATTGTTTCATAATAGTACGATACCGGTGTCGCCAATTTTTGAGGCGAACAAATGAAGAACGGGGAAAAAGGTGTGGCTTCAAATGGCAGCTCAACGCGTCTGACACTTAAAAAACTGCTTGAGAAAAAAAGAGAATTTGTCAAACATGAATGTGTGCGCGTGTCTATGAAACACTTCATAGACACGCGCACACATTCATGTTTGTTTTTTTATTATAATGCTAAATGTTTAATAGTTTCGATAGTGTTGCCACCGACAACAAATATTATAACTTATCGATATAAACCAAATACTTTGGGATTTATAGAGATTATCAAAGATTAATAATTATTTATCGATATACAATTGTAATACATACACATATCATCACGGGCCCCAAGGTAACCAGCGGAGGGGTTTTAATCCCACCTTGTCGTAGCCGATGGTATGAGACTACACCGAAAAAGTGGCTAATTTGTCGCGATGTTTTGAATAGACTAAATAACTTTAAAAGGATATACTTTAAGTTAATATGATCAAATCAAACAACTTTCCCATGGAACCATGTATCGCAAAGGAAAAAAAATGGCCTTCTCCATACATGAGATCTCATTCTCATCGATCGAGGCGGCGATTCGATTGGCGATTGTGTTGTTTGGTCAGGCCCCAGGGGCCTTAGAGAAAAATCAGGCGAGGCGACGTGTCGTGTCGACTTCATATGAGTCTACACCGAACAAGAGGCTAGCTAGTCGCGATCGGCAAACCTTTTCGCTTACTGACCCGCATCACATGCGCAATAATAATCGTGCAAACCATACGGCGACCTTAGAGAATTTTTGATAATCCAATGGAATCGCCATTGGTAAAATTAATATCGATTTGACAGTTTTCAGTCGGCCCTCAAGGCGTGACGTCCACTGTCAAGTGACAAATTTCATACTTTTTGAATGAGCGCGATTCCATCGATGGAATGGAATGGTTTTACTCTAATGCTGAGTGCCAACACCGGCCCAACGAACGCCAACGAAGGATATTCAGCCTTCGGCGAGCGTCCAAACTGAATTCGATCTTATAAATCGATTTCATTGATCTGAATAACCGGGGGCCTTACCAAAGAGCCAATCGATAATCGAATCGAAACACCGATCGAAAGCCAAATGTATGGCATTTGACGTTTCCAATCGATCAGGCTCTACCCATAGAGTAAAATTCCTATACATTTTTAACGATCGATGCGGCGATTCGATTGGCGATCGTGTTCTTTGGTCAGGCCTCTGTACAGGCCAACGAAGATCGTTGGCGTTCACTAAGGCCCGGTTTCTTGATAGATGGCTAAAACAGGGGCTTTATTCCGAGTTTGCAACCGCTA
Source organism: Monopis laevigella (assembly GCA_947458855.1). NCBI lineage: Eukaryota > Metazoa > Arthropoda > Insecta > Lepidoptera > Tineidae > Monopis > Monopis laevigella. Next base: position 12,241,491 of record OX381577.1, on the reverse strand, counting down.
ATCACGACAAGACGTTGCGCAAACTATAAATATGGAAATATAAGCTCTATTCCAATGGTTATATAGTATGTATTAGGTTGGCTATTATAATGCAGCCACCTTGAAATACACGAATTCTTTTTCGAATTTCAACTTTATAATTAATAGAATAGAACTTACATTTCAATCCCCGTACTTTAAGCAAAATACGCGACGGTGAACGTGTCAAAACTCGGAATAAAGCCCCAGAACTAAGAAAACCCATTCGTTGGCGTTCGTTGAGCCGGTGTGTACGCAGCATAAGGCCCGTCAGAATATAGGCGAATGTATTGTAAAAACATCGCATATATATTCGCGAATACCGTCCTAGGGCCTGACCAAACAACACGATCGCCAATCGAATCGCCGCATCGATTGATAAAAATGTAGGAATTTTACTCTATGGGTAGAGCCTGATCGATGAGAAACTTCAAAACCCATACATTTGGCTTTCGATGGGTATTCCGATCCGATTATCGATTGGCTCTTTGGTAAGGCCCCTGATCGATGAGAAACGTCAAATCCCATACATTTGGCTTTCGGTGGGTATTTAGATTCGATTATCGATTGGCTCTTTGGTAAGGGGCCTGCACTTGTGGATTCGCGTATTCTTGTGAATATGAGGGAATCACAATATTAAGCCGTGGCTGATGTCCTTGAATCCGATGCAATATCAAAATTATAAAAAAAAACAGCTGTTCTTATTGTATTTATGGCGGGAAAAATAAAACATTATTTTCACAAAATGTATTCATTAGTATTATATTTTATTACATGATGAAAGTAATACAATAACTTAGCATTAAGAAACATTAAATTATATTCCAATATATACCATAAAATAGTAAAGCTTGATACTAATAGAAAAAGAAGTGGGGGATTAGAAGTTTCGCGCCATTATTCCTATTGGTTAGCAGTTAATTGGTTCCGATAATTATTTTAGTATTATATTAAGGGTAACTGTTTTTTTTATAATTAATATTTTTTGTTGTTATATGTATAAATTAAAATATTTAATTTCGATTGGTTAATAGTTTAAATTATTACTATTGATAAATCCTTAATATAAAATAGAAAAAATTAATACAATGGAATATCGTATTTAAACATATAATACTGTTAGGTTAAAACGGAACACTTTTGCAAAATTCTTGTTTTCATTGGTTCATTTTTTACCAACGCTACCTACAGTTTCAAAATTACGCAAAAATAAAAATAAAATTATTTGCCGCTGGACTTATAGTGAGAAACGTGTTTTCATCTTTCTTATTATTTTATAGATATTTTTATATTTTCTCAATATGTCGCTCACAAGCGATAAGGAAAACCTTAATCTAAACAACGTTCATATTAGGGTAAGTTTTTCATAATTCATTTGATTATTGTAATTTAAATGATTATACGGCGTAATAACATTGCAATAATACATTTTAGTCCCCGGTTAAGAATGGCGTGTTATCTGAAAGAAATGGCCATGCCAAAGAAGAGACAATGGCAGTGGAGGAAGTAGAAAAAAGTCCGGCTTTTGATCCTCAGCTGGAACCACTGCTGCGTGAGAATCCTCGCAGATTTGTCATATTTCCCATCCAGTACCCAGATATATGGAAAATGTACAAAAAAGCTGAAGCATCATTCTGGACAGCTGAAGAAGTGGATTTATCAAAGGTAAGTTACCTTATTTTTTTCATGGATGCTAACATTAGCAGATTAATTATGATCTTACCTGGCCTGTATACACCCTGTCCCTCTATTGTGACCATTTCAATACTGACCATATATTGATTCTGTTTCTATACACATATTTGCATGTGCATACATGAAATGGAGAGAAGTTTAGATTAGATTCTTATCTGTAAGTATCTACTTATCTATACCAAAAACAATATATAATTGTATATTACTTACACTATACCGTTATGCAGTTATGACAAATTTTAGGCACCTAATGAAGTATTTTCATAATTTATAGGACTTAACTGACTGGGAAACCTTAAAAGATGGTGAGAAGCATTTCATTAAACACATCCTTGCTTTCTTTGCGGCCTCTGATGGCATAGTCAATGAGAATTTGGTGGAAAGATTCTCCCAGGAGGTGCAGGTGACCGAGGCCCGCTGCTTTTATGGGTTCCAGATTGCTATGGAGAATGTACACTCAGAAATGTACTCCCTACTTATTGACACTTACATTCGGGACCCCCAGGAAAGGTAAGATCTAAAACTTTTTTTTTTTACAATAACTAGAGGGTAGGTAGGATAAAATAACATTGTGTTTGTATGGGTGAAACTTTTTTATTGAGGTCAGTAAAAGAAAATATTTAATGGTAACCAGATATACCATAATAATGATTAATGAATATTAATTTATGTACAACTCTTTGCAAAATATGGCTAAGTATGAACCCATTACAGAAAATAGTTAAAAAAATAAAATTAAAATAATTAATCTCTCAGTTATGGAAATTAATAATTCTATACTTTTTCCCTGCCAAATTGTTGAACAAGAATCATTAAAATAAAATACATGTATGAAGTGACAGATGCTCCAATTCATACCAAAAGGTTTATCTATTCGCATTTTGTCTATGATTCTTTACTCATATAACCAATAATATTTTATACAAAGTAGATTAAGTAGTTTAAGCTGGTAAATTATCACCATGTGCCTGACCAAAGAACACCATCGCCACATTGATCAAAGTGTATAGAAATTTTACTATAGTGCCGTGCGGAGAGCACGTTAAGCTGTCTATAGATGGGTTATTGGGTCTATTCCAAACTTTGCAACGAGCTAGCCACTTGTTTGGTGTAGACTCATACCATCAGCTACAACAAGGTCGGATTAAAACCCCTCCGCTGGGTACCCTGGGGCCGTCTAGGCGGTCTTGGGCGCCGTAAGGAACCCGTGATGGTATGAATGTATGGGTATTGACAATAAATGTCAAATCCCATACATTTGGCTTTCGATTGGTATTTCAATTTGATTATTGATTGGCTCTTTGGTCAGGCCCCTGGAGTTGAATCCTATTTGCATTTGCTGGCTGGTATGCACATAAATGTTGAGCTCCTAAAAAAACACATTAGATTAATAATAAATAATGTGTTAAAACATAATATACATAACAATACATAGTCATGAATATTATCTCTCAGAATTTTATTTTAGTACTTTTTAAGTGCTAAATAAGCTTGTAGTCTTAATACACTGCTAGGTACAAAATGTTGTATTATTTATCTGTGGATGGGAATACAAAAAAAAGTTAGCCTTGCAATTGAAATCTCAAATAGTAAATGTCTTGATAATAAATTCAACTTTTTGTTACAACAATAACCTTGTTATTTAAAATATATATTTTACCTTTTGTAGAGACTACCTATTTAGCGCCATTGAGACAATGCCATGCATAAAGAAGAAGGCAGATTGGGCGCTACAGTGGATTGGCAACAAGGAGGCTACATTTGCAGAGAGAGTCATAGCCTTTGCAGCTGTTGAGGGCATCTTCTTTTCTGGAAGTTTTGCCTCCATTTTCTGGCTGAAGAAGAGGGGACTGATGCCTGGATTGACATTCAGTAATGAACTTATTTCTAGAGATGAGGTGGGTTGTTATTGATATGTACTACCTTATAAATTCAGCATTGCCAGTTTTTAGACACTCTAGAATTATAATTTCAGTCATAGAGAATAGGCCAACAAATGCTAATTGGCCGGACAGATTATATGATTAGTAGCAACAAATAAATCATTTTAGTATCTAAAGAAATCAAAGACAAATATACATGAAGGTAAAAACCGTGCCCGTCCGCGCGCCCCTGGGGCGCGTTTTTTTAGCTTCATGCAAATATACCATTAACTTAACGTTGTACTAGTTAGGGAGGACTTGAGTTTATCAAAATGTTTAAGGAATTTTCCCAAATCATGTGTCACTGACCTGAGAGGTTATTTACCTCACATGTCTAGTAAGGTCATGGAAGGCCAAATAATTCCATTTATGCTGTTCTAGTTTGATATTATTTTATATTTTAATCTGTAACATGTAACTTTAACAATAATGTGTTTCTATTCAGAAATATTTTGATAAACCAAGGATAGCTAAAACTTCTGTTTTTATCCTATCACAATTATATGGAATAAAAGTGACAACTCGGTTAATTTATTAGACAATAAACTCTTAAATTCTTACATGTTTTATATTTTTAACATTCAACTAATACAAAAAGAAAATGATAACTACCATCACGGGTGCCTTTTTGGCTCCCGAGAACCATTTAAATGGCCTCAGGTCACCAGCGGAGGGATTAACCCATCCTCTTTCGCCGATGGTATTCTGAGGCAACACCTAACAAGTGGCAAGCTTGTTGCGGTGTTTATGATGGTATAGCCTCGTATAAAGCGGGCACCCATCCCAGGTTCAGCCTTGTTAATAACAATAACAAATATAGTCAAGCCAAACAATAACTAACTTTTTTTATCCAGGGTCTTCACACAGATTTTGCTTGCCTGATGTTCAAGCACATAGTCCAGAAGCCATCCCGGAACAAAGTGTTGGATATCATCAAGGATGCTGTGTGCATAGAGCAGGAGTTCCTCACAGACGCGCTACCCGTCAGACTGCTGGGCATGAACTGTGAGCTCATGTCACAGTACATAGAGTTTGTGGCTGACAGACTGTTAGTGGAGCTCATTGGGGTGAAGGTTAGTTGATTTATCTTAGGGTATATTTTTTAATGGTCATTTCATTTATGATACAAATAATAGACAAAAATATCAAGAAAAAACAAAAATACTTAAAAACAACATGATATAATGCATTGGGCCAAGTACTAAAGCCTAGTTTAGGACCAGTGCCTACATTACGCGCATCAACTTTGAAGCTAGCATGTCAATTGCAATGACTTAATTTCTCAGAACGACGTCATAACGGTTGGCGTGCGAGCATACTTAAGACGCGTAATCACCCCCAGGCAGTATGTGTGAAATGTTTTACATATTATTTATTTTATATAGATAAAAGCAGTATGTGTGAAATGTTTTACATATTATTTATTTTATATAGTTTAAAAGTAACCAACTATGTAGGTACTTTTTTTTTCTTATTAGGTAAAATATATAAATTGAAGCTATAAAATTTTATTGCCATATATTTCGCCTCTCTTTATAGCGGCGTCATCAGTGACAGTCGGTACTTTTTTTATTCATTATATTGTTCGAAATATCTTAGGAAATTATTAGATATAATTATAACTTAAAATGGTTCTGGTGACATGCTATGTGGGTTGTGTTTTCACATTTTAACTAATTGTTTAAAATACTTGTTTCAGCACTATAACACTAAGAACCCATTCAACTTCATGGACCTGATATCTTTAGAGGGCAAGACTAACTTTTTTGAGAAGAAAGTGGGTGAGTACCAGAAGTGGGGCGTCATGTCCAACCGGAAGGACAATGTGTTCACTCTAGATGCAGATTTCTAGTTACACCCAACTACTTAATACAAATTACTTATTTTAACAGTATTATAATGAATGTGACCATTTACACCAGCAGTGCTGGTATGGACTGCTAAATGTCGCCTTATATGGATAAAATTAATATTTTTTTATAAAAAAATAATATTTCAATAAAACATGTTACCAGTGTATGTTATAGTGTTTCTATGTGATGTGATTTATTAAAATACATAATTGTTATCCATGTAAGGGCTTATTAGCTAGACTATAGTTTGTATAATAACTAATAATGATTAAGTATAGTTTTATTTAATATGCATTTATTTTATGACATCATATCTATTATTAGAAATAGTTTTTTTCTTTTTGACTTATTCAATATATGTATACCCTCTTATAATAAAGTTTTTATGAATAGGGGGTAAATATTTTCCTGGACATTTTTTTAAAGTTTATCATAAATGTATGAATGAATATTTGTATATTCAAGATTTAATTATTTATATAGTATGTGTATTTTAAGTAAGTTATTAATTCTCAGGACAAGTGAATTATTTCACATTATATGAAGTCTGAAAGTTATCTCTAGCGGAGCGCTAAGGAACTATGGTTCCAGGTTCGAATATTTTTTACTTTTTGTATACAGTGAATGTTATGCAATGTGTTTCTTCTTATGTATGTAATAAATAAGTTTATTTACCAAATAAATTAGGAGCTAAGTGATATTTCATACTGTATTGAAAAACCAAGTTTTTTTACAATTCAAAGTCATTAAAATGTTGACTTAAAATGTTTGTTTTATATGTTTGTTTTATTAATACCTTGCTGTATGCATACCTACTATATTCTTGCCAATCAAAACTATGATGATATACACATACGCAACTATGACCTACATATTATTATTATAAAATATATATAAATAAGGACGGTTAATCCCTCCGCTGGGTACCCTGAGGCCGTTTAAACGGTTCTCGGGAGCCAAATAGGCACCCGTGATGGTATATAAAAATAGATGGTATACTTATTAGTAAGTATATTTATATATATTTTATAATAATAATATACTTATATCATAGTTATGTGTATTTTAAGTCTAAGGTTCATATAATAATGTGGACGAGTTTGGTAGAACCTTAGACTTAAAACACTTAGGTCCCTGGATAGTGTACCAATGAAGTATTTAAACTAAAAAATATGTACCTACATTTGATTAAAAACAATGGTTTGGAGAGCACGTGTAGCTGTCGGTCCCAGTTTCACTATACCAACTTGTGAAACCTGTTTATAGAGGCGCCGTAAGGCATCCGTAATGATATATATTTAATAAAGCCTTGTGAATATGCAAATTATGTCTCTAAACCAAGCGGTCTAGCGAAATGAAAATAGGCTAACAAATTCGCACAAATTCAAAAACTAATTTCTGCGAAAGAACTAACCTCGTAAGTGCATTATTTCAATCGTGGTCCTGCCGAAGTAACGTTACATCGGCCGGACTACAAATACAACCCTATAACTTTTTAACAATATAATAACAAAATCTGTAAATTAGCTAACAAATTCCCACAAATTACGTACTTACTAAAACCTGGCATAATACAACCTGTGGCCTTCTAGGCGGCTCTGGGCACCGTAATGATATATATTGAATAAAGCCTTATGAATATGCAAATTACGTCTCTTTTCTTCGCGACTGTAGCCGTACATCTGTGATCTCCTTTTTTTAAACCTAGCGAAATGAGATTAGGCTAACAAAATCGTTAACTAATTTCTGCGAATGAAGTAACCTCGTAAGTATCTACATTATTTCTATGGTGGTCCCCTCTAGTTAGAGAATCAGTCTCTTATCCTCCCAAATCGTCTCGTATTAAGTACTCTCGCCATAAGTCCATACTCTTCCTTCAATGTAGGCCCAAAACGCGCTCACGGACCCGCCCGATAAGTTCTCTCTTCAAGTTCAGGAATTAGTGGATTTAGCTCCCAAGGTTCCCGCCAATCCTTCCTCTGTCCCTCACGGCTAGACAGTCTCACACACACACACCTTTTCAGCGGAACTATTATATTTTCACAAGATATTACAGAATACGGGCCCACCTTATGTGGGACCGGCAGAGCTCTTACCTATCTCACGGCGAGTCAGACAATACGTCGGGTTTCTTGGTACTTCTTTGACCGACGTGTCTTTTTGTGAAGTACTGGTAGAGTTTCTCTCATTTGGTCGGAGTCGGCCTCACTGACTCCAGTAGTCTCCAAGGAGATACCTCACTCCCTAATGGTGGAAGGCCCGAGTTGACCCCATTACCTCCTCGGTGACCCAAGTCGGAGCGCACCCTCTCAGGGAAAGTTCCGATAAACCGAGTATTTAAACTTTTTCGGCTAGCGAATCTCGCAGCCACGATACCGTTGGAAACAGATAATGCCCTCAGGCTCCCTGTATTAGTCAGTCAATATATATACTCGTATATATATGGTGGTCCTGCCGATATCACATTTTATCAGAAGAACCACCACTACCAGGCCCCTCTTTCCCACTGGGCACTTGCCCAGGGTCCCGCAATCGATAGGGGGGGGTCCCCTAGTTTCTGGTCACCAAACGATAACCGATATTTTTTATCGAACAACAAAGATTTGGAAAAAACAAACGATAAAGACTGACTACAATATCTACTTGCTACTCCGAAAATCAGTATTTCCTATTTCAGCATGTTTAGATAAATTTTAATATACGCATATAAATATACTATTTAATGGTATACTCTTCTACCTACCTAAGAAAAATAATCTGTGAACTTTACGATTTGAGAGTTGGATTTTGTTTTTTTACGATTTGTGACTGAAATATGCATGAAGGTAAAAACCGTGCCCGTTCGCGCGCGGGGCGCGTTTTTTTAGCTTCATGGAAATATGCATTCTATCTAAAAAAGTTAAATGTAAAATTTGTAGATAATTAAAATAACTACAACTTTAGATTCGATAGATTTTTAACATATCCTCAAAATATTCGAGATTTTTTTTTTTGTCATGGTCTGGATGCCTATAAAATATAATGTGTATTACAGAAAGTATATGTATAATGTTATGGGTAAGATACCCAGCACCTTAAAGCTATTTTTTTTGTTTTTTTTTTTCAAATTTATATGTAAAATAATATATATATATACATAAGTAGGTACTTAACAATTCCATCAGTATTTATTTAAAAAATCTATTAGGTAATTTAACATTGTAACATTAAAGTTATATAATTTATTAGGCCATTTATCAAAGAAGACTATAGGTTATATAACATACTCTCTACAACCAATAGGAGCGGATCATCAATGAAAAATGTTGGGAAAGCGGGGAAAATTTGTTCCTTTTGAGAGCTTCCATAGCGGTAAACGGTCAAAGTTACGCAGATGAAGTTGCACGTGTCCAGGTAGTATTTTATAAAGACCTAGACCATGATAAACTACACAGAAAAACGTACTAATATTATTTTGCCATGGGAATCAAATCCACGACCTCCGAATACAACACCAAAAGCGAAGCCTAGTCTACGGAGGCCGTCAAAATAGTTTTTTATTCCTTTTATTTTTTATCTATTCCAGTTTTTTTTCTGAAACTTGGTAAAACGTTCTTTTTTTGTGCTAATTTTTTAAAGCAAAATATTTATTTTCCGATTTTATACGTATTTATATTTCAAAAAATTCAGTCGAAAAAGTTTTCTATATACTTGTCTATTCTAAAATAATAGTGCTCTTTCAAGGTCATAGGAAGCCCGTTATCCTAATATGCCCAGGGCCTCCAATAGGTTTAAGACGGCCCTGACCACTATATCTTTTAAACCATGAGAGAGAAAAGTGTTAATTTATAATTTAAACGTTTGCACTACACGGGAAGCCGTTACGGAGCCTGAGAGAAAAAGCAGGCGAGGCGACTGTCGCGTCGCCTCAGTCAAAAACCAAAAATGTATGGATTTTGACAGTGACAGTAGGTGTGAGGTACGCTGTCACCTGCCAAAGTCTATACAGTTTTGATTGAAGGCGACACGACATGTCGCCTCAGTCAAAAACGTATGGATTTTGACAGTGACAGTAGACGTGAGGTACGCTGTCACCTGTATAAGTCTATACAGTTTTAATCGAAGGCGTCGCGACAGTCGCCTCGTATGAATTTTCTCTAAGGCCCCAAGGGGCTTTATTCCGAGTTATGACACGTACACCGTCACGCATTTTGCGTAAAATACAAATATTGCTCCATACGTGTTCAAACTTGCAAACAATTCGTGTATTTCAAGATGGCGGCATTATTATAGCCAACCTAATACATACTATATAACCATTGGAAAAGAACTTATATTTCCGTATTTTTTATGTAGTTTGCGCAACGTCTTGTCGTGATTAGCGGTTGCAAGCTCGGAATAAGGCACAGGTTACTTATTGAATAGGTACTCAACACTGCCCCCGTAGCACGGCCACATCCAAGACATGAGAGCGTGTCACGTTGACAATCTTTCACATCATTCTTATCCTACAGACGCAGCACGGCCACTTCAAGACAAGACTCATGACTTGTTAGGGACTTTTTCCTACTTTTTAAAAAGTGGGAATTTTCTAGCATTTTTTCAAAAAGTTTCAGAAAAATTTCCAACTTATGACGACGATTTTCTCTAATAAAAAAATTCTAATATTTATATTTTTTACATAATGACACTTTTCCACAATACCCACATTACTATGACCCACTAAAATAATTTTCCTTCCTTTTTATTAATGGCAACTTTCCTTAATACCCATGTCCCTATAATTCCCACTTTCTCTTAAAAAATATATTCCTTATAATTACTACTTTTCCAAAATAATCAAACAATTTCACGCAAGATTTCTATGTCACCACCTAAGGCCGAACGTGATAAAAACCCGCCATAATAGTCTAACGTTGTGACAAATCTTTAATGTCCGGATTAATAGTCGTTGCTAAGCCAGTGCTTAGCACGAGCCATTGCTTATGATGACTGTTCAAAGTGACAGTTGTTGTTTCTATAATAGTCGGTGGCAAGCTAAAGCTTGAGCCGTTGCTCGGCGAATATAGACTCGATATTCCTTTACTTAAGTCGTGCTCAGCGTTAGATTCTTCATGTTAGTCTGTTATTTCTTAAGTTTCTGTTGATACGTAATTATGAAATTTCTTGTCGTTTAAAAATATTATTCCCTATTTTTCTAGTTTTCTTTGATTTCCTGTGTATATTTTATAATTTATTCTAACAAAATCCAAATTCCTTCTGTGCCAGTGCATATTATACATTTTATATTATAATACTTCAACAGTAGAGGGTTACTTATCTACATGGAAATGCAACTTCTCAATACTTTGAGGTTTTTTGCACCAGGATTCCAAGTAATATACATATTTCAGCGAGCATTGGCTTAAGGCGTTGCTTGTAGCTGCGACAATTTACTAGACTATTATAGTGCGAAGTGGATGCTCGGCTAAGCATCGTTTGAGTATTACATTCGTGGGCACAACTTGAGCCAGGTGGGCGATTCTCGCGCTTTCGACATTCATCTCGATTCGAGATTTTTAAACGAAAAATGACTAAATATGCCATTATTAATGCCAATATGCTGAGAAGAGTGATTGAATACACGACTGATACTTTATAGCACCATTTTGAAGACTTGTCTTGGGGACCCGTGCTAACAAAAAGTCATGCCATACGTTTTGACGTTTGCCGTAGACCTGGGTCGGTCGATCACTTTTTGTAACCCGGGTCGATCACGACCCACGGGTTTCGAGACCCGGGTTAAAACACTCGATCGCCGCGACCCACGGGTCTCGACGACCCAGTGAAGTAAACAAACCTCAGTACATCATAAGCCGCATCGATCGCTGCGACCCACGGATCAACTTTTTATCTTTTTATAATAATAATTATGTTTATTAATCTACCTATATCGTTCGGTATGTGTGTAGGTAGCCGCGTTCGTTTTTAATTATATGCACCTTATGGAAATATATTTTGGCAAGAGTGATTTGCGGTTTTATGATGAGGTACCTAATATTTATATTATAATCTTTTTCATGTATGGCGGTCTTATATTCGCCACCCCAACCAAGCAAATAATTCTTTCTCCTTCACTCCTTCGCTAGCGCTCTTCATTTGTGTCGTCGCCCGTCTCTTGAGTTCCCGACTCGAAAGAGCGCGCGGGTCACGGGTCACGCGATGATCGGGTGTTTTTAGAATACGTCATCGGGTTATTCACCCGTGGGTCGTGACTCGATCACTGTGATTCGATCGATTATGATCGACGCAGGTCTAGTTTGCCGCGACTCCGTGTCGCGTCTTGGGCTGGCCGTGCCAAGGGCTGCAGTAATACTTGATCACTGTTGAAATAATATTTTTGTTGGTCATTGTGTTTATTAATCCTTCGGTGCTGGGTTATTATTAAATACTTTTGTTAGATGTATTTAAAATGCAAAATACTATAATATAGTAGCTCAAAAATACTTTCATGGAAAAAAAAATGTTTCCTACTTATTAAAACAATTTTTATTTGAGGTTTTTATTTGGTTATAATGGACATTATTGAATATCACACATTTTTTTTATATAGGTTCCCTTTAATTAACAAAATTGTTACAATAACTTTTACTTGACCTTATTTTTGTTTTTTTTTAAACACATGGCTTTCAAATGTAACTGATAAGCAACCCCTAGTGGGGGAATAAGTATAAGTGTATAACCAGTATTGGAGATATACAACGTGTTTCAAAATACTCCGTAAAGCCGAAAGGAGGTTAAATGGGGCCTTATAACGAGTCCATTCCGAATATTTAAGAACCGTAGTAACGCTGTAAACATACCCCAAAAAAATATAATTATTTTCACTGATGTGCAAACCTTATTTCAGTAAAATTAAAGAGTAAACTACGCAAAATGTACCTACATTTCTATCTAATTCGCGGAACGGCCAAAATATTATAAGAACTAACCTAACGAAACAACCTAAACAAACACTTTTTCATAATAAACGTCAAATTTGCAAAAAATTGTGCTCCGCCTTGCTCAATACACATCCTCGCTCGTCGGGTAGACCTGTGTCGATCATGATCGATCGAATCACAGTAACCCGCTCACGAACCACGGGTGAGTAACCCGATGACGTATTCTAAAAACACCCGATCGTCGCGTGACCCGAGACCCGCGCGCGACGACACAAATGAAGAGCGCTAGCGAAAGAGTGAAGGAGAAGGAATTATTCGCTTGGTTGGGGTGGCGAATATAAGACCGCCATACATGAAAATGATTATAATATAAATATAATCATTTTCATGTATGGTGATCTTATATAGGTACTGTTGGCGATGCACAAAGTTGTTTAACAAGTTTCTGAGCATGCCAAGCCCGCAGGTTACGCGGGACTATATCCAATTTCCTTGCTGGGAAGGAAAATGCCAAAAAACAAAGTAAATAGTACTGACCTGAAAGTTGTGACCAACCAAACAACCAAACATAGGTGCACTCAACCAGCAGTGTATTTGAGGGTGTGTACGTGTGGGTGGTGAATTATATGGTTGTTATGACCTGGATGAGCACTATTCCACCAGGAATGGGTCAATCTTTGGTCCAAGGAAACTTATCAAACCGGCGTCCGCGCCGACAACAATGTAACACAAACACTTCACAAGCTTTATACGTTCACAACACACGTTAAACAAATACAATAGTCTATTAAAAAACAAATATAAGTGGTAAATCAATTAAAAGAGCAAAATAATACAAAAAGGCGTCGGTATCAAAATTACAAGTGACAAAACCAAACGTAAAAAAAAATGTTTATAATAAAAAACAATGGCCAAGGACAATAACAAATTTGCCAAATGTCTTCCAAGTTAGAATTTTCAAGCTGCGATCAAAAATGCATTTCGAACAGGTACCTCATCATAAAACCGCAAATCACTCTTGCCAACTATTTCCATAAGGTGCACATAACTAAAAACGAACGCGGCTACATACCGAATAATATCTACCTAATTAATAAACATTATTATTAAAAGTTGATCGGTGGTCGCAGCGATCGATGCGGCTTATGATATACTGAGGTTTGTTTACTTCACTGGGTCGTCGAGACGATCGTCGAGTGATCGGGTGTTTTAACCCGGGTCTCGAAACCCGTAGGTCATGATCGACCGACCCAGGTCTATCGTCGGGATATGACTTGTGTGGCATTTCGCACCATCGTCGGTGTTATTGATGCGAAAACCGATCTAACACGCTGTTCCATCTCGGCAACCGTTAGGCAATCGGAGAAATACACTCTGTCCCCTTCACATAACCCCACAAAAAGAAGTCCAAGGGTGTGAGGTCCGGAGAATGAGCAGGCCATAGCACCAGTCCCCCGCGGCCGATCTAAACGAACGTGTTCTCGTACGTTGCGAGCAAAATGTGCCGGAGTTCCATCATGCTGCAACACCTGGTTTCTTTGGTTCTCAAAGTAATCCCAGTAAGCCACAGGAAAGTAGTCAATCGCCTCTAATTCCGTTTGTAAAAACGTTAGATAGATGCTACCGTTCAGATGTGATGGCATAATGACGGGACCGATGACATGCCCGTCATAAAGGCCAGCCCACACATTCAGCCGCCACTGGTGTTGGAATCTGCCTTGCCGTGAAGGATGTGGATTCTCGCGATCCTAAACAATTTTTTCGGACGAGGCAACATTCCCGAGGTCAGGACTTTCAAATATGATCACGTTGTTATGTATATTTGAAAGTCCTGACCTCGTGAATGTTGCCTCGTCCGTCCAAAGAACATAGTTTACGTAATTAGGGTTTTCCTCTAACTGTCCGAGGTACCATTTGCAGAAGTCCCTCCTGGGAGCAAAATCGGAGGGTATAAGCTCCTGTGTACGGCGATAGTGATAAGGGTGTCGATTGTCGTCACGAAGAATTCGCCAAACTGAAACATTGTTTATACCGGCTCTTCAAAAAAATTTTCGGTTTCGGCCATCCGACGATCGGCCCGAATGACAGATGGTACATTTGACGTCAGTCACTTTTACCTTTAATCGTTACAATTACTTTAACAGACATTAGGTGCAACTCAGCCTAAGACGTTATTGTTAAAAACATTGTTTTTTGACTTATCATAAAGTTAAAAAAACGCGCCCCGCGGCGCGGACGGGCACGGTTTTTACCTTCATGATAAATATCGATTCTTTTTAACAAATTTAAAAGTGACATCTTAGGTCATTGTCGATTCTAGATTATGACGGCGATGATGATGCCTGTATGTCTCACTCACGAGATACTTCCCGCAACTGGGTATCTTGAAAGCACTATGTAAGCTATTTTTTTACGGGTAGGCCAGGATGACGGATACATTTTTAGGGTTAAAAAAGACTAAGAAATAAGTAAAAGATACAATTTTATAAAGATTTATGTGTATTTTGTAAAATTTTGCGTTAAGTGTGTACAAAACATATACATAACAATGTAATCGATGAGGAATATTTAAATGCACCATTAATTTACTTATAAAATAAATTACACTTGGTTCTCAGAGTTCCTTCCTCACATCGTATCTGAAATGGTATGTTATAAGGAAGTTTTCTGTGACATTAAAACAATACCTACTTAAAAATACATTATAACTACATAGTGAAAACTAAATTATCTTGAAAAGCTCAACCCAAATTAGTCTTAGCTAAACCCAAATTAATCTCAGTCAACTAAAAAAAATTGGGAAAACTTTCATAAAATTATATTTTTTGAAAATAATAAAAAAACTAACTAAGAGTTTAGAATTATTTTAAAAATAAATTCTACAAAATGGATAGCTCGTTATGGTTAAGGTGCAAATATCAAAAATACTTGTAATATAAACTTTCCAATAAGTATAAGAATGTCTTGTTTGGTGTCCTGGGTCAGAGGGGCCCGTTGCACGACACCGGCTAGCCCTTTAAAAGCTACGCCTCTGATTTGACTAAATGTTTGTGTGCTGTTTAGCATACGCTAAGTAACTGCGCTCTTTTCACAGAAGCTTGAATTATGGGATTATGGGCCAGTCTGAAATGGATTATCGGTTTTTGACGAGAGTTAGGTAATGGGTATGACACTGGTGCGTCTACTTCTTGGGTTCGGCTTTATCGGCGGCCAGTCTCCGCAGCAGCCGGTGTCCGGAGAGGAACGTGAGCAGTCCCAGCGGCAGCAGGTAGCGCAGGGTGTCGAACATGTTCAGCTTCAGCCACAAGCACACGTACAGACCGAGGCACCCTGCAGACAACATTAATAGCCATTAATATTAAATGCTAAAAACTTTTTGTACCAACCATAATAATATTAAAAAAACAGAGAAAGAAGTTAGAAGTTTCTAAGATAGAAATTAATTGTGATCTATGGAATGTAATCCTAGGGTCTACTCCGTTAAATCAGATAGATAATGTGAATTGATGTTTCTAATTTATCAAGCTCTAACCAAAGTCTAAAATCCCTATTTTAAACAATGGGCGTGATGTGAATCCGGATCACCGTGTAGCTGTAACCTTAAGTTACGGCGACCCACTGTGGATTGAAATTTAATTTTCATGGACATAGGTTTTTTTTTACGAAATGGTTTCTACTAACCGTTATCATTCTATAATATATCTTGTGATTGCATTTGAAATAAATATTGGCGAATTATATTTTTTTAGTAAAAAAATTATGAAGCATAAATGGAAAATTAGGATATCTTTGAAAGCGCAACATTTCCCGTAATATCCTCGTAAAAATATACGGAACTGCCCTAAAGCCTAAATCAATGATTGGTTATATTTTTTTTATTTTGGGTTTGTATGGTCATCTCATTTTCTGTTTAGAAATGCAGACTGAAATCATCTCTATCCCCACTAATGGGAGACTATATTTTTTTACTAGGTTATAACCTCTGTAACACGAATAAATATTGTGTTACATCCTATATGCCTATCTACACAATTAATTTTGAATCTTCCCGCTAATCTCTTATCAGGAATTTACTACTGCCATCTGTTGTCAATTATTTGTACTACATTGTACAGAATAGTCACCTGGTATCATTTTAACTCATATTTTTATATAACTTACTATTTCTACTTATAAATATTTAAACAATATAATAAAAATTGCTTTAATATATTTATAATATTCTATTTATGTCAATTGAAATGAACGCTTACTTGAGTTTATAATTTTTTAATAATAGCAACCCTGAGACACTAGTCAATTTTGAATTCTTCGTTGAAAACATTTTTTACAGATACCAACAAGTTTGGTTTATTGTGTTTTGTCTAAATGGTGGGTAGAATTAACACCTAGATGAAAGCAATAAAAGGTCGCTTCCCGACCATATAAGGGGTTTTTTACAGTCATGGAGCGAGCAAAAGAAACATGTTCATTGTTAGTGCATTGCGGCCATGGTGCCAACACATTCTTGAATTATAAAGTGCCTCCGGATATAGACTTCTAGATCCTCTCATACTCTGCTGCAACATTCCGCTGTGCAATCCACCTGCTGTCACAAACACACATGCATCTACACTGCGTTCTGCCACTATCACTCATCTACTGCGCTATTGAGTTTCTCTTCTACTGCCTGGTCACACCCTGGTGCTGACGTGCCTGGAGTTCAAGCCTGCTTGGAGTACTAGAGGGACACTGCTGCAAGCTCCTGGCCATAGCTGAGGTTGTCTCATTCTTAATCTTAAATTTCTAAATGATAACTACCTAATATACAAGTAAATTCATCATGTGTTCTGTGTTCAAGGGTACACCTACTAAACTATCTACTGCTTGATTTTTGTACTTTGCAAGCCTCTGCTACTTATTATACTACTCTAGTAAAGTGCATGGCGCCCATCTACTTACCTCTTGAACATAGACAAACTTAATAGCAACTTATTTTCTGTACAAATTAACTTAGGGTCTTGGAGACCATAGCTGTGAGAATGTCTGGGTGATAATCAAAAGGCTTCACCCACACCCTGGTTCATACTTATAAACTAATAGTAATCTGTACAATTTGTGAAACTCAGTGTTTAATATTTCTAGTGTAACTTTATTTAACTTAACTCTTAGCATAGTGCCATTCACAACTGCAGGTGAAAGCACTATAAAGCATTGTATTCAAACCCTTAGAATAAAGCTTTAGAGCTGTGAAGCTGTGACAGCACAGGAGTGCCAGCTCATCACACATTGTTGATTGTTACCTCTTAAGTCCTTTTTTTATTAACTAATCTAACCATTTTATTGTTCACCTGTTTAGGCTTGTGTATTTTTAAAATATATATATCTGTTTCCTTCATTTTCACAAAATCTGAGTTCATAATTTCACTTCCTCTTAGGCTGCCTTTATATAGTGACTTTGGCCTTCTTCTCAGCTTAATATATATCCAATTTAATAAAACTTCAGAATCTCTTGTCATTATTTATTGATATATTGCTTTTAACGCTGAGAATAAGACTGAAACACCCACTACCAAAAATCTTATGTTATACCTCTTATTATTCGCTATCCGTAACTACGGCCAGGCCTTTGGTCGACGGGATCAATAGTGCTCTGTGGATGACCTACACGTACAACTATCGTGCATCTGGTCAGCCTCTTGCGCCATCTAGAATTGCTATCAATATCGCTGGTCGTGAGAGGTACAAGGTTTGACATGCAGAGGCGTCAGGTCCTGTATGTGCGGGTAGTCTGATGCATCTGCACACGAGTCGTTAAACGAACGATGACCTCGTTCAATAATTCTATCCGAACGCCGAGATTACGGTATTCCGCGTCAGAAAAGGTGCGCTGGAGAGATAGACAGGCCTACAGGAGTACATGTGTACCTGCAGTGGCGACGTGGAACAGGGGCGCGGAGAGGGTGAGCGGCGCGGCGGAGAGGTTGGGTCGCAGGCGCGCCCACAGCAGCAGCAGCAGCAGCAGCGGCGCGGCGCACAGCACGGCGCACAGGTCAGACAGCGCGCGCGGCGGCCGGGCCGACGGCGGCGTGAAGTAGTGCCGGATCTCCGGCTGCGGCCCGCGACCGCGCACCGTCTCTGCAACACGGAACACATTATATATAGATACTGTCATATCTGTAGCGACTGCAGAGAACATTGGCATACTTTGTGGATGAAGTGCAATATCGCAGAAAATGTATTTGAAACACGTCGTCGAGGCCTACGTGACGGAGTGCTGCACACGGCTGCAAAGGTGCTTGCAGTACGCCTCGGCATTGCCATAAATGGTAACAAGGTTTCTGATTAGATGAAATCATCAGATGATAGTGGTATGATTTAGACCACCTAGTGGTCTAGAAATACCCACAAATTGAGCTTCAATCGAATACAGTGAAATACGTTTACGAGGGTTGACCCTGGGATCAAAGCTGAATTTACTTAAAAACCATCTTTTTTTAAGGGTTCATCATATTTTTATCATTAAAACATAATTTATAAAATAATTCATTAAAATCCAACCTGTGGATGATATTTACATGTAAACAAACATCTGTCAAAAATTTTGCAGAATTCCATTATTTAATATATAAATAATGGAATTAATATATATTAAATAATGGAATTCTATCTATTTATATATATATATTATGAAACTTACAAATATAAGTTTAAAAAAAACATTAAGCTGATTTGTACCAGCCTGTTAATGTAATGTAACGATTAAAATTAAAAATGACGTCGAATGCTACTTGACGTTGATTTGTTGTCATTCGAACTGCAAAATAAATTTGATACTTTCGACGCCATTTTTAATCGCTACATTACATTATCAGACTGGTACAACCAGCCTTAAGATCTATATATATATGTATATATATATACGTATATAAATAGTTTACCACCAGCGCCATCTATTGAAGCATGGTCTAAACATTTAGATTCTTTTTCTGTTGTTCGGGCTAAAAATAAAAGATGTCGCTGCTGTTTCGTTACTCAAAAAAACCCTTGAGTTATCACTCTATTTCTAGTATAACAAAGTACTCTTTGATACAGTGCTCAACTTGTTTTCCGTGTGCAGTCGTGTTCCAGTCAAACACAATAATGCGGCGCGAGTGACATCACTTGCAATATGTTCGTATGTAACAGCATCTCGAACCGGTATTTACAGAGGACACAGAATATAACCATATGTAGGACATTACATATTGCCCTAGTCACAAACTAAGCTCTAGGCTTGTACTATGTGTACCAGAAACAACGTTATATATATTATATTTTATAAACACCCAGACCATGACAAACTGTACAGAAAAACTAACAAATATGTTTATGTTATTAATATATATTCACATGAAGTGTTTCATTAGAGTTCCGGAAGGCAAATAACAACCCACATGATATGTATTCATCTGTATACAGCGCGAGCCTTCAAATACTCTAAATCTGGCTCAAACTAAAGATTACTTGCAGAATCAATAAAAAAAGATATAAATATTATTTACAAAAGATTTATACATTTCTATCATCAAGAACATGGATCATTGTCATATTTCGGTTTCTGTCTTCTATTTTCGGTCTCTTGAAAACCGGTGAACCACAGACTAATCTGTGGTTCACCGGTTTTCAAGAGACTATTGCATCGATTTCTTAACGAGATCCTATAGACTCTTTTTAAAGTGCGGTTGCAAAACGGGGAGTTAATATGACGATAAAGCAGCGCCATGCTATTAAAGTAGACTCGTGATGCAAGTCGTAGCCTATTTCGTAACCGTTTCAATTAACCGGCAGTCAGTGGAAGCGATCAAACAAAACATTTTTTTGATGTTTCTTATTTTGCCTTACTATCAGCTATATACAAAGTGGGATGCGCAGCCAGTAAATATATATATAGTACCATTAGTGCGCACAAGCTCGGTGGTGTCTGTGAACTTGAACACGATGTCGCCGAGCGGCCACAGCACGGGGCGCGCGGCCGCGCTGTCGCCCACCACCAGGTACGCCGCGCTCGCGCCGCCCGACAGGTGCTTCGCCACCGTGCCCACGTTCTGATAAAATACAAAAACAAATAATATAGCCCTATTCTCTGACTATATAACTAACATAGGTACAAACACTTAATTTTAGGCCTTTAGGCAGCCTTAGGGCTGGTTGATATAAGCCTCTTAATATTTTTTTTCCGAATTTTTGATAGTTCCCATTTAGGTAAATCTTTTTTTTTTACTTATATACATTATAATATACTAAAACTACAAAGGGAGCTTGGGTAGAAAAACCGTCTTGCAAAGAAAGATCTCTCTCTACTTCCATACTATTGGACAAAACCATAAATACATCACATTTGAATTTCTTTTCCATGTTACTGAAAAAAGTTACAAATTTAGCATCAAAACAAACATTATACAAAATTTCATCAAAATATATTATATGTTTTGATGTTTTAGGCTCCCTTACTTATATTATGTCTTCCATATATAAGCTATTATAATAGATTCGCCTCATTAAGTATATCTTATTTGACTACAAACAAAATTATGAGAGTGTATAGGCATCTTAAGCCGGCATAATAGGTGCAATCAACGGTTACGTAGATCGTAATTGTTGATTGCATTTGTTCTTGGTCATACTGCTTTCCAACAGGTAGATGTGAGGTCACATGCCAAGCTCTCATAAAAAAAATAAAAAAAAAGTTAAAGGGGCCTACAGGTGTGAAACAATGTTTTTAGCTATCCATGAATTGTATTCCGAGAAAAATGTTTTTTTTTTTCGAAAATATAGGCTAAAATAAGAAACTAATTTCGTTTTTATCACTTTAAAAAAAATTGTTTTTAAGATATTTATGTTTGAACATTTTAATATATTATTTTTGTGATACGTCATTATCACGCTAGCAAAGAAAACAGACCGGAATATATATTGGAAGTACATATGTCAATGTCACAAGCAAGCGTTTCTATTGGTTACCGCGAAGTGAAATGAAAATTTGGGTCCGATAATACTCTACAGGTTATTAAGCGGTATACGTTATTGTAGAAACTTATCTTCTACACAAGAAATCTTGTGAAGCTTTATTATTGTCATTATCTAAAGAATAGCAATAAACTTTAAAAATAATACGTTTATATTATTAGCATGCTGTAAGATATAATATATTACGCATTCATTTAATAAAGGTGCATATCGCACCACATTTATCTAGGTACAGCGTGTACAAATATTGAACTTCGACCAACCGCTAAGTTATAATATTGGAAGTACGTTTGTATGGGCGCCAAGTCGATTTCAGGGCCCTTAAGACCGCATAGCAGAGTTGATGGCCTTTCCAAATTTAACTTCAATACCTTTCCTGTATATAGTACCCTCTCTACTCATCTAAAAATGAATGAAAAATTCTTTATTGCACAAAAGCTTAATACTTTTGTACATAGGCCAGCTTAATGCCTTAGGCATTATTTACCAGCTAACCTTTGGGTGATTGACCAAAAACAGGCAGAGTGCTAATTAATGCAATATATAATAACATTTAATAGTATACATAAACTTACATAAATAACAATATATAGACATACATATATAAGTATACATAAACAAATAATTTCGCATACTTAAAAAAAAAGAAGATATGTTAACAGTTTTGATTATTGAGGAGAAAAGAGTAAAAAATACTATATGATCCTCTCAAATATCTTGGAAACTCATTCCATAAAAGTTTCGACAGCTGATCTTGGAAGGCCAAAACTTTAAAAGGAAGCGTCTTGCACGGAGTTCCACTGCATAAAGTTAGTAAGTAAACATTTGCAACTGACGTTTATACATGTGCTATTATCAACTATTATATTTGTTTTTTAGGCATTTGGAAATAAGAGTTATGGCAAAACGTTTGCCAATAAGTTGTAATGACAATACGCACCAGCTCCACTTTGTAGGTTTTGGTGTGGTCGGGTTCTGCCACAAAGATCACCTCCTCGTCCGTGCCTTCCCGCGCCAGTCTCACAAAAGCTTGTTGCACATTCACAGGTTTGTTATTTTTGTCCTTCACTGAGAATTTCAGGAACACTCTGAAAATAGTAGCATTGGGTATAATTTTTGTAAGCTCTGTGACTCTAAATGTCTTTTAAATAAGTACAAATGGTAAGTGCCAAAAGAATTCAGTGACTCTCCTATACTTTCTTTAAGGCCTTAGACCCAAAATTTAAGACTTTTTTAACATTAAAATATCAGGTTGTAAGATATTACAACTTTAATAACTGCTAGAGCAGTGGTACCCTATTGCTTTTTTCTATGTACCACTCGAAGAAAGACCTCTAACTCGCGTACCTCTTATTGCAAAAACGATAAATTGAAATTGAATTCAGATGTATTTTACATTTATTACGGTCAAAATACAGGTGTAATGTGCCAAATGTGCACGTTTTTCTTTGTACAACTCTGGAAAATGTGGTTGATTTTGGTCAGCTTCAGTCTGATCGTACCCCTTGATGCAACCTCGCATACTCCTAAGGGTACGCATACCACTAATTGGGAAACACTGTGCTAGAGGGAGAAGCTGAAAATTGCAGGTGCTTATTTATTGCAGGTTTCTCTGAGGGTTATTCTTTTTATTGGAGCATGGCAGATGACTTTGTATCCACCTGATAGTAAGTAGAATTACAAACCCATTCAGGGTTTAATCATTGGATTTTTGTTTAACAATATTGATCACTTTCACTATGCAGGCTAAATAAATATACGGTCGTATATATATAAGTTGGCTTAGCGAAGTTATAAAGACCCTATTCTACCTTAAATATATTATAATGTAACTTAATATAAGCACAAATTCTATGCATGTCCAGGAAATTAGAAAATTAATAATAGTAATTTATTAAGCCGGCATTAAGTCCGCCTTTGTACTAAATTTGTGTAATGAAGTTTTTTAAATAAAAATAATAATAATATGTAGTTCTTTAAAAGCTCTTACTTCTGTAAATGATCAGCTAGTATCTTGTCAGCCAACTTATTGGGATACGACACGAGCGTGGTCTTGGGGCTGGTGGTTCCGTCGATGTCCCCCACGCCGATCTCCACAGAAGCCACCTGTATTTCCCCGAGCACCGCCACATTCACACTCGTAGACTTGGAGCCCGCACTCAGCGCGATCTTATACAACCCATATTGAGACTTCACTTTGCTCAGGTTAAGGACGAAGGTGGTTGGATCTTTTTGGGTTAGCGGTTGTTTGGACAGCACCACGACGTCGTCGGTGAGCCTGGTGCCGGACTGGGCGATCACTTCCTCGCGCTTGAGGCCGCGGACGGCGCGACCAATCAGGTCCGAAATAGAAACTTCGATTGTATCAAATTCAGAAGTGATGTATCTCCTGCCTTTTACAGAGATGCTAATTGGAGAAGACTGAAAAAGTTAATTTAATTTTACTGCATACAGCATATTATTATGACTATTTTCTGCGAGCAGACAAATGTTAAAAAACGCAAGAGAGTCAAATCAATATATATTTTTGTAATTATATGCTGTGCTCCAATAAATATATTGGAGCCCGGCATGTGACTTTGTATCAACAAAGTTCATGACTGGGGCTGCTTAATACGTTGTGAATAAATCAGACACACAATTTTACTTGAGTCAATCCATAAAAACGGACCTAAGAGTATTGAGGCCATACCTCAGCGTAATAATGATAACGTCATTCAACAATGTTGCAGCTGCTTGCAAGATTTAAAAAATCGTTGTAGTCATGTTTCGTTTTTAGTCTTTGGGTTCACCGGTTTTCAAGAGAATACTGCATCGATTTCATGTCGAGGTGGTAGTCTCCTTTCATGGTGCGGTTACGAAATGGATAGTTTAATTGACGATAAAGCAGCGAGGATATTAAAATACTCGTAATACAAATACGTCCTTTGTCGCCGCCCATTTGGTAACCTCATCATTTGGCCGGCATAGTGGGTACGATACGATCAATGCTGTGATCGACCCCATTCATGGACTTGCAAAAACCGTCAAGTGACTTAGTCATGCTTCGTTTTTAGTCTTTGGGTTCACCGGTTTTCAGGAGACTACTGCATTGATTTCTTGACGAGGTGGTAGTCTTCTTTCACGGGGCGGTTGAATTGACGATAAAGCAGCGAGGATATTAAAATAGACTATGTAATGCAAATGTTCCTTGTCGCCGCCCATTTGGTAACCTCATCATAGGGCTGGCATAGTGGGTACGATACGATCAATGCTGTGACTTTGTATGACTGCTTACCAATTGGTGAATACAAAGGCACATGCAGCGCTCCAATAAAGCAAAAAAAAATTTAACTGACCTCATAGTCAGCCAAAGCCGTGGCAGCCTCGAGCAACAGTGCGGCCCCCTTGGCGGTGGTGACGGAGCGGCGCGTGAGCAGGTACTCCGCGAACTTCAGGCGTTGCTCCTCCGACATCGGGATAGGTTTCTTGGCTGCTGCGTGACTCCTATACAATGTTTATTGGATTATGTAACACTGAGCTTGATGAATTTGGTGACGGAGGAATATAAATTGGAAAAAGTCTATACACATAATAAAATTGAAAATTAAAAAAATCTGTAGATTGAACTGATTTAAAAAAAATATACTCTTAATAGGCTATAGAACAATAAGCTATTACTTTTAGAATTTGTGTCTGTATGTATAAAATCTACTGGACCGATTTATATGCGGTATTTTTTATTCAATAGGTGCTCTGTGGGTAAAATAGGGTAGGTATATTATTAAACATACAGAGAGTTCAGATATAGAGGGTGTTTGTGTTTTAAGAGCCTCTTAGCAAAAGTTTTAAAAATACACATAGAAATAAATGTTCTATGAAGCAAAATTGGATATATTTTCGATTTTATATTTATTTTTTCAGTTTTTTTTTATTTCGTATAAACTTGACCTCTAATGTCATGTTTCCTAAGAGACACGATCTTAGTTAAAGAACCATTGCATCCTTATCAGCATGCATACACAACAGGAAAATCAACGGAGTCAGCACTACACCATGTAGTAAGTAAGATTGAATCGACTTTAACTAATAAAGAATCGACGTTAGGAACCTTCATTGATATCGAAGGGGCCTTTGATAAAACGTCTTTTGTCAGCATATCTACGGCCCTAATCAAATATAAAGTGGAGCCGACCATTATAGGATGGATAGAGAATATGCTGAAACAACGCGCTGTGCAGCTCACCGTGGACAGTACGACCAGAGGCATAGCAGCAAAGGGTTGTCCGCAGGGAGGGGTCCTGTCCCCCCTTCTGTGGAACCTAGTTGTAGATGGACTCATAAGAGTATTGAACGACCAAGGGTACTTCACGGTGGGCTACGCGGATGACCTAGTGATCCTCATAAGCGGAGCATTCGAGAACATACTATGTGACTCGATGCAGATCGCATTAAGAATCATTGAAAACTGGTGCACAACAAATGGCCTTAATGTTAATCCTAATAAAACGGAACTGGTCCTCTTCACCAATAAAAGAAAATTGAGGAACATGAAACTACCAACATTATTTAATACAGAACTTACTCTAGCTACAGATGTCAAGTATCTAGGCATAACGCTAGACAGTAAATTGAACTGGAGTAAGCATCTTGAGAATAAACTGAAGACAGCCTGCGTCACAATGTGGCAATGCAGAAGACTTCTAGGAAAAACATGGGGACTAAAACCCAAGATTACCATGTGGCTATATACTACAGTTATCAGACCCACTATTACCTATGGAGCTTTGGTGTGGTGGCCTAGAACCACTCAGACCACGGTTACAGCTAACCTACAGAGTCTTCAAAGACTGGCTTGTTTAGCCACAACAGGATGTATGAAGACTACACCGACAGCAGCTATCGAAACCTTACTAAACCTGACACCTTTACATCTATACATACAATACGAAGCTGCTGTCGCCACCATAAGACTTAGAGCCTCTGGACAATGGAATATAGACAACCGAGCGAGGCACACACAGTCATTAAACGAACACCTTGAGATACAACCACTCATTAATGCAGTGAACGACAGATGTCCTCGCGTGCACATATTTGTGAGAAATTACTCAATAAACATGCAAGAAGAACCGACTGATCAATCTGGCTTACACGAAGTCAGAATTTACACGGACGGTTCAAAAACAGAATACGGAACAGGCGCAGGAGTTTACTCACTCGACCTAAACATTAGAATTTCAACAGCTCTTGGCACACATGCTTCCATCTTCCAAGCAGAGTGTATAGCCATAATAGAAGCAACAGCGGCAATACGCGCAAGAAAGATAGAAGAAAATGGTATACGCATACTATCTGACAGCGCAGCCGTACTACTAGCATTGAAGAACAAACAGATGAACTCAAGTCTGGTAAAACAATGCCACTACGCACTGGAGACTATATCAGTTGGTAACAGGGTCACTCTCCAGTGGATAAAGGGACACAGCAACTCCCTCGGTAACGACGTGGCTGACGAACTGGCGAAAAGAGGTTCGGCTACAACACCGGTAGGACCCAAACCGTATGTACCTTTATCTTTTAATCAGTTGAAAAGTTGGCTACGCGACAATACCTTCAACCATCACTGTAAGTATTGGGCTAACTTACAAAACTGCAGGCAGGCCAGAGAGGCGGTCACCAAACCTAGCCCACGCCTAGCTCGGAACCTGCTTAATCACAACAGAGGTAACCTTCGTATGGTGGTGGGTATACTTACCGGACACTTTCCATTAAACAGGCACCTTACAATTTTAGGTATCACCAACAGCCCTCTATGTAGAGGTTGCATGGAAACGGAAGAAACACCCACCCATGTGCTGCTTCATTGCACCGGGGTGGCTTTACAACGGGCGAAAATCCTCGGAACACCGAGGTCGCTTCTTGAGGCCTGCGGAAGACCCGGACTTCTTGTCGCCTTCTGGAAGGAGCTGGGCTGGCTAGAATAGTCAGCCGACTCACGCAAAAAGGCCTAATCTCTTGGCTAATTGCGGAAAACGAGCCCGCCATGAACATGATGTCATGTTTTTGGTAACTATAGAACTTCGTAGGTAAGTAGTACTTACTAAAACCCAAAATTATAACTATAAATTGGGATTTTAAATATATAATGAAGAGTCATACGCAGGCTTGGTAGCCATGGTCAACATGTTTACTTTTCTTTAGTAAAAGTAGGTATCTATTAATGAACAAGTGGCTAGCTCGTCGCGATGTTTGGATAGACTCAATAACCCATATATACAGTTTCACAAGTTGGTATATATTTATATATATACCAAGTATTTTTTTATGTTTTAAAATAAACACGCAGGAAGACGGGCACCAGCTAGTAGTTAGTATGTTCTAAAGCCCGAAGGTTTGACTGTCAGATAATGCTCAACGGCTTTAGGTCCGCCTTTGTATTATGCAAAATAAATAAATAGTATTCAATAAATTCCTCTTTTATAATATATAATATTTTTTTATTGGAGCACTGCATGTGACTTTGTATCTACCTGGTGGTGAGCAGACCTACTAAGTCAATGGGGTCAATCAGTAATTGTTCTTAAACAACATTGATTGCTCCCACAATGCCGGCTAAATGTGGCAAGGATGTGATTACGACAAAGACGAATTGCATTACGAGTATATTTTAATATACTCGCTGCCTTATCGTCAATACCATTATCGTTAAACCATCCATTTCGTAACCGCACCATGATGCAGTAGTCTCCTGAAAACCGGTGAACCCAAAGACTAAAAACGAAACATGACTAAGTCACTTGACGGTTTTTGGTATTATATTGTTGTTTCTGGTACACATAGTATAAGCCTAGAGCATAGTTTATAACCAGAGCAATATGTGTAAATTGTCCTATTTTAATTTTAAAAAAATTAAAACAAGAATGTACGATTTAATAATAAAAGTTGGTTTCTTACCTGAATAGAGTGGTCAAAAGGAGAGCCGTGGCTGGCAGACCACCTTCAAAGTACATTGCTTGAGCATCACTCTCGTCAGCAGATCCCAAAACTCCCGCAGCATGCTGCACGGTCCATGCATTGCATCCCATATGCTCGCAAAGGGCAAATACATATCCGTAACTGCACAAAAAGTTATACACATTGGTAAATTAAACCATAGAGTTGGCCAGAATGTTTTATTATTATTCATCAAAACTTATTGGCAATGAGTGCATATCACTGTACTTGTGCCAATTTTTGTATTATAATAAGTACAGAAAAGGAGGAAGATCTCTTATACTGGATAATGTGGACCAGAAACACATACTAAAATGAAATCACTATTATACATTGGAATGGCAGGCGCATGGAAGCTTGATCCTCAGTAAATAGTCCTGATGGAGCATTTTGATGCATGTGTAAGATGCAAAACGGCTATTTTGTTTTCGTCGTTTATTTAGCTCCCTTTAGGAAGTAGGTTAAACACTTGTGATCTATTATTTTCACTCTGACAACAGCTCCGAGATCGAGATATAAGAGAAATATATTATTTTAAAAGATTTATTGAGAGCAATTGTGACCACACAGTTGAGTTATATTCATATGCTATGTCCTCATTTATATAACTCAATAAGCCAATATTTAAACCTTATAAATCTTTCCAAATTGACTTGTAACCACTAAACTTATCATTTTTATAAGCATATTTCTACTACCTATACAATGTATAATATATCTATGTAGGTAATAATATTTATTATGAATATCTTAAGTAATCAATGTGGTGTTGATTTTTATGCTACTATTATATTACATAATAAATTCTCTGGTGTTTGAAATTAGGTAAGCTTTTTATTCAATTCTTTATTAAGCAAATATGTTTTCACAAGCACTTTTACACGTCATGGTACATTTATAACAAACCAAGCTCACCTAGGTTCCTATTCCAGCATGTTGCACACTGAAATCTACTCTATTGGATCATTATTTAACATTAAAAGTTTAATATTAAATAATGATCCAACAGATACAATACATAAAGAGCAGTGTCTAACACTGGTCAAGGCATAATCCAATCGAGCACAGTCATACAGGAATAAATAAAGCACAAAACAAACAACAATTCAAAACTATAAAAAATAAACATTCGGGACTCTGGGCAGCAGTAGTATCTATCCCACTGTAGTATCCCTATAAAGTAGGTAAGGATTTTAAAAATTATTTATAATTCACTAACAATAACTAAAATAAACAAGACAAAAAATATATAACAAAGAGTGAAAATAAAAAATTAAATCAGTAATAGCTGCTGTATAGAGGCGTTGTCACACAATAAAATATTAAATGGAAATAAAAAATATTGTAACTATTCAATTGATTTAGTTTTTAATTACTGTTAGATAAATTCCTCAGGTGCTTAAAATTTAAAACACGGTTTTTGAATGGATGAATGAAACTAGATATCCTAGTGTTTGGATCAGACTCGTAAACGATAATATGTTCCATTAATTTAATATTTAAAAGTAAGTACATTGTACCTATTATATTTCTTTTGATTTAATAAAAAACATAACTGTAACTAGTACTGAATTCATTACATCTATTTAAAACTTACTTAACAGGACTATCATCTTTCTGTAACAACTGTATAAGATTCTTCAAAGCATCCTCTTTATCATATATAGTTCCTTTTCCGAGGGCCTTAAGGGAATATACTGCATAGAACAAGTCCTGTACAGTGGCATCCTTCTTGTCGAGGATGTGGTTAGGGGTAACCAGCACTTCTGGACTCAGGGAGTTTTGGCAGGAAGTGAGTGCAGCAGCATTGGTAAGGTAGTAAACTTGCTCTGCACTTTTCAAATCATATTTGGAGGTTTTAATTTCCTAAAATAAAATATTAAAACTAATTTTTCTGTATAAAAAGGCTTATTTATAGTCAATGATTGGAGTAGATAGAGCTATTTAGGGCAAATGATTTGGAATTCATTAAAGTCAATCTCTAGTGAACTGTTTTAAAGAGGCGTACAGATTGTTTGGGATTTAATTAAGTACTTACCTCACAAAGAATCGGCAACTTGTAATTTAGCTGTTTAAGTCCTCTGACAGCATAGTACAAAGATGTTATATCTTTACTTTTTAGGTTTTCCACTAATATATTTTGTAATTTATTTACATCCACTGTTCCTTGTAAAACATTAGCACAGCAAAATACAAATAAAAGCCCAAAGGTAATTATTAAACCTGAAAAAGAATACATTACTAATATAGAAGTACATATTTATTTTTAAGTTTTATTGCTATTCTTAAGGTAATGATAATAATAAAGCTTCACAAGATTTTTGTATAGAATATGAGTTTCTAGAAACACATATAACTCTTAATAAACTGTGGAGTATTATCAGAACCAAATTTTCATTTCACTTTGCGGTAACCAATAGAAACAATGCTTGCTCAAGTTCCAATCTTTTTTTTTAAAGCAGCCTGTTTTCTTTGCCATTGTGACAATGCCATATAACAAAAATAATAGATTAAAATTTTCAAACAATAATATCTTAAAAACCAGATTTCTTAAATTGATAAAAATAAATTTGTTTCTTATTATAACCTCGGAAGCCCATTATTTGTATATGACCATGGTCAATTTAGGTGGTTTCTATAAGATTAAAAAACGAGTACTGCATCTACCATTGAGGTGGTAGTCTCCTAAAAGAGTGAGATTATAACAGGCAGTTGACATGACAATATAGCAGGGAACAATATTAAAATAAAAGGCAAAGTGGGAATGACCAATGTTGTTAAACAATGTATTAATCGACCCCATTCATGCACATTGTAGGTCTGCTTAGCAAAAGGTTGATACAATGTCATATGCCATGCTCAAATAAAAAATGTTAGCTAATATTGATTTTTAGAAAATGTGACCTATTAAAATGTTGTATTCTTCATTAAAAAACAAAATGCGATAGTGACCTTGGTAATTTTGATATAATTTTCTAAAACTAGAATGAATGAATGAAAAATTCTTAATTGCACAAAAGCTTAATACTATTGTACATAGGCGAGCTTAATGCCTTAGGCATTATTACACATAAACTTACATAAATAATAATATATAGACAAACATAATATTAAATGTATATAATGTATATAATACCAGTATGTATTATTATATTACCTAATAATTTATCTATATATCCTTGTATTTTATATTATAATATGTTGCATGTTTTAACACTCTGCCTATCTTTGGTCAATCTTCCAAAGGTTAGCTGGTATATATATATCTACTTATTTATGTATGTTATAGAATAGATCTCCTTAAAAAATGAACTTCAATTCCAATTTATATACTATTATTTATTTTACTACTATAATGAGGGCACAAATTTTTGAAATTTTGTTGTTTTTATTGTTAGATCTAATATTTTATTTATGTCAAAATTTTAATGTTAATATCAGTGCATAAGTAAATAACAAGCCATGACAAAATTTTGAGGGATGACTGGAACCTGGTTGGCTCAGTGGTTGAGTGCCGTGCCATGAAAGAAAGAATTGTGGGTTCAAGTCCTGCCCTGATTTTAATTTTATATTGGCCGGCAGTGAAACAAACTTAATTAAACTTGTATTCAGAAAAATTATCTATATACTTCAGCGTAGATTTTATAGATACTTTTATTTATATAAATTATATTTTACTACAGTATTATAATAATAATAATATGTCGGACAATTTACACAAATTGCTCTGGTCACAAACTAAGCTCTAGGCTTGTATTAGGTGTACCAGTAACGACGATATAATACATATTATATTTTATAAACACCCAGACCAAAACAAACTGTACAGAAATTCGTACTTATATTTTTTTGCCATGGGTGGGAATCGAACCCACGACCTCCGGATACAACGCCAAAGGCGCAACCACTAGTCTACAGAGGCGATGAATAATACTTTAAATATAAGTAAATATAATAAATAGAGTCAACTAAACTACATTTGAAGGCATTTTTACATAAAAAATAGGGGTGAATTTCTTATGAAATGAGTCAATTATTACCCCCATGATCATCGCGTCATCCTAACTTCAGAATACACTTGAATGTATTCTGAAGTTAGGATATTAACAGTATAGTGATAAAAAAATGGTGGGAAAGTTTGCCCTTTTTTTTATATGACAACATTAAAAAATATTCAGAAAGGCTATTTTGTTTCTCAGAAAAAAGTGAAATTAATGTATAACACAAATTTCCAATCAGTAGTTATAATTTACCATACATTTATGGAATTTATTCATAGTCACATTTCTAAAGAAAGGCAAGTTTTCCACCATTTTTTTTGGAAAAATAAAGAAACAAAGATATGTAATTTGTCTATATTCAATCACTTTCTTTTTTCTTTTGTTTGCTTGGAAATTATTTCCACACTAAGATGAAATGAACAGAATATTCATCATCTCAAACGCTGGATATATATTATTTTGCAACAGAGTAGTGAATGCATGGAACCAGAACAAGATATAGTGCAATGTTTCACTGTTTAACACTTTCAAAAATAAATCAGACAGGTGGTTGACCGCTAGTGAATGAAATTGTAATAATAAACACTATTTTTATGAACATTGCTTAAATACACAAATTATTGAAATAGGCTGCTCGACTATTATTCAATAATAATAAATTGGAACAGACTAGATTAGTTTGTGGGATCATTTTCATATCACTTATCGATATGCCGCATTGAGAAGAAACTGACGTGTCTTTTCTAATTTATAAACTAACCAAACTTTTGTTGTTTTGTATAGAATAAATTACATGAAAGAAAAAAAATATGCAAATACTATCATAAATAACTATTATATTGTAATTCTTTTTGATTTTTTATTTAAGCGGCAGTTAGTCAACCAGAAAACGTATCTGGTTATAAATTAAATTGTGTACTCACCATGAAAATGCATTTTAATATAACAACTAATGTCTAAGTTTTGTAGGTCTAGGAAACTAATTAATATATCTACAAATTTTATTATTAACAATATTTTAAGCTAAATACATTATTACCAAACCAAACATTACATTAAAGTCCACAGACTAAACAGCCAACACAGCTAATCCTAAGATACGCGGCCGGCATGACAGATTAACCTTGCGGTCCGATTCACGCCAAAATCGATGTCAGCACTGTCATCACCGGTCCGATTGGGCCGGTAAGCGCGCTTACGATAGATGATTTGACATAGATGTGACGTCATTACAGACGCCATATTGGACTTACAGTGATTTTGCTTGTGAGTGAAATCGCTGTGAGCGCTGTCAGAATGGCATTTATCTACAAACATGTTTTCAAGGAAAGTAATAAAATTCCTTAAATAATTATTAAGTAGGTAGTTAAAAGTGTTGTGTTCTCATTTATTTTAATATTAATGTAAACAAATATACAAAATACATTAAAATTCATTATTTTTTTTATGGCGTTTTATTTGACATTCAAACAGAGTGAGAGGAGCATATGTTTAAGTTGCGAGATAGAGGGAGATACAAGTGATGTTCTTGTGAGCGCGCTTAATCACTGGTCCGAATCATTATCAAGCTAATAGCGCCGTGAGTGGTCTCATCGCGCTTTTTGAATCGGACCGGTGATTATGAACGTCAGCGCTGACAGCGGTGTCATCTCCATTCGGACCGTTAGGTATCTATTAGTGCACTACAGATTAAATAGGGTTACTTGGTGAAAATAAAGCTGGGTAAAACCATAGCCGTTTTACACTGCAATAAAACGATTAGAATTAAATATTCCTTCTCATATAAATATTTTTCTATGTGTGAAGAAAACACAGCGTCGTTATGAAGAAGGAATATTATTTACTCACCATTTTGATGCGTTATTACCACGGAATATAAAAAAACAAGCGGAAATGCTATAAAGCATCAAATATATTAGAACCGGTGTCGCCAAAATCATATATATAATAATAATAAAGTTTTTTATTTCAGCGAAAAAGCCTTAGTAATAAAAGTACACAATGTACCTAAGAACTATGGGATACACAATAAAAGAAAGTGGCTGAGTGGTTTGGGGCTACTCTGGTACCTAAACTAGATCAAAATCTGTACTATATGTGGCAGCTAGTTCCGTCGCGGTGTTTGAATGTTAAATTTTTAACTTTGGTAAAACTTCTCTAGTAAAATTACATAAACAGAAAACATACATATATACACTCATATAGCACGTCACTTTATACTTATACCTATTATAAATAAATAATATATATGTAGGTACATATTAAAATATATAAATACATGGTATACCCATATATATATTTATACGTGTTCAAGGCAATAAATCATTATTCAATAGTATTTTAATACATATTTCATACGCTATTTCAAAATTTCAAGTAATTGTTCTGTCTTATTATAGTTTAGGTTATTTAGATAGTTAAATATAAGTTTTTTTGCATTTAAAGTAAGTAATATTATGAACTTCAAGGTTATTGTTGATTTTATTATACAAGTGTGGGGCTAGGAAACTGGAATGTCTTTGGGCAAATTTGGTTTTGTAATTAGGTTTATAGTAAACTATATATTTTCTTCTTTTAGTTGTACTGTCTATTCTTTTAGCTTTAATTTTATTAAGTTGGTGTGCTTTAAGGCAAACGGATTGAATAAAAAGCTGTCTTACTGTTAATAATCGGTAGCCATGGTAAATGTCAAAAGTGGGGTATCTATAAGGTTTGGAGAACATAACTTTTAATTTAGCTCTTTGAGCTCTTTCGAGAGGTATTAAGTTGTTTTTAGTGGATCCTCCCCAAGCATCTACGCAGTACGTTAGAAGGAATTGTCCCAGTGCGCAATATACAGATTTAAGTGTATTTTTATCCGCTACATGTCTAAGGTTCTTAAACACATATATTAACTTTCGTGTTCTAGACGTCATTATATTTATGTGTTTTTTCCATGTCATGTGTTGATAAATTGTTACCCCTTAATACTTTATATCAGTTACCCTTTCAACGAACAAACAATCACAATCTTTCAGACCAGAACAAGTATGTGCTTTAATGTTGCACTATCTTGATTGTGGCTGGGTAGTTTTATTCATTGAAAAGGTAATGTATTTTGTTTTATCAAAATTGAGGGTCAGTAAATTTGAATCTAACCAGCGTAGTACCTCCCTAAAATATATTTCCGCATTTAACTTCGCTTCTTCCCATGTTTTTCCCCGAAAAAGCAATGCGGTGTCATCAGCATAGGTTATAGTTACAGATTTTTGGCTATTAATCGGGGATATGTCATTGATGTAGGCCAAAAACAATGTAGGTCCAAGAATTCTGCCCTGCGGGATACCAAATTTTGTTATTTCGGGTTCACTATAGAAGGAACTTACTTTAACAATTTGCGTTCGATTCGACATAAAACTACTTATAATCTGCAGAGCAATACCTAGTTTTTCTAATTTAGAAAGTAGTATGGGTACAGAGACTGTATCAAAAGCTTTGGCGAGGCCTAGGAACAATACAAGGCATTTTTGTCTCTCATCTAATGTCTCGCTAACAAACTCTGTAAGTGTAGTTACAGCATCCTCTGTTGAACGTTTCTTTCGAAATCCATATTGATTTTCGGAGATGATGCTATAACTTTCGGGGAAGCTTGTCAGTCTTCGATTTATGATGGTCTCAAGCACGGAATAGAAAAAACAAGTGGAAATGCTATAAAGCACCAAATGTATTAGAACCGGTGTCGCCAAAATCATATATATATAAGTATTGAATCTATAACCACTTCGTCCTGATTGGTTGCAAATATACACCGCAAATTTAAACACTATTCTCCAAATAATTAGATTTAAATTAATATAAAAAAATAAACATGCCATCTATCATAAAGTAGTAAGAACCACTGAACAAATAAGTAAGAACCTCCTATAGAAGGTTCTGCTATTCCTACACAGATGGCGTGATTACTACAACATTCGAATAAATGTTTTGTTCAGTCGACATAAGGCATATTATCTTTTATATAACAAAGTATTTTAGTTTATTCTAGAACTTTCCTTGCATAAAAATATAATAATTCAAAGGCGGCGACATAATAAAATATTTAAAGTATCGATATCGATGCTTTTTTTAAATATAAATTGTGCTTTATATATTTAAACGCAGATGGAAGGGAAAACTTTTTAGAAAACATAGCTATAAAACTTTTAGAAAATATAAAGGCTTAAACACTGATTTTTGAGATAAGTATATTTTTTTAAGTTGAGTTAGGTGACGTTGTTGTGACGTGAGCACGAAATAAAACTTTGGGACGCAATCTTAATATAACTAGTATTTTTGTAATAAAAATAATGAAATTAGGCAAAATGAAGAAATTATTTTTGCCTGGAATATTACATTATTTTATAAAAATATTTTTTATCGTTATTTAAAAAAAATGAGTTTTTAGTCGCAATGGTCACCCTAATTTTGTTTGTGCATATGACGAAGGTTAGAAAGTTGGTTAAGTTCTTATTGATGACCTTTCAATGATTTTAATGAAATTATATATAAACCGCTCATTATAACAATATGGTAAATAGTAAGTAATGGTAATGGTAAGTAATTGTAACAATGGTAGCCTAATAAATTTTGATTATTCAATTTTATAAACTATTAATTTCAATTTCTTTTTACAAACAACTGTTACTGTGTCTAAATATGAACACAATTCTTCGTAATAGAGAATAGCTGCTGCGCTATAAATATTTTTTTATGTATGTGGTACACCAACCAAATTGTGCTGACTTCTACGTATAGGGAGTTTATCGTTATAAAGAGTTTACACGTACATTTTATTATTCTAAGCCCACACTATTAAAAAATTGTATGCGATACAATATGAATAAATATTTAAAAAAATATGTAAGTATATAATTTTGTATAACTGCCGAAACTGTTCCTTCTTTTCTTTAAATAAATAAGTTATATCGATAAGCACCCACTACAACACTAACCGAGTAGCAAGAAACTTTTGAAATCCAAAGTTCAATCTAAAGTATTCTTTATTACAATTACATAAGGTTGATTTTAACTTCATTTAAACTACAATTATTAGTAAACTAGAATAAGCTAAGGTTTTTAAACGAAGATTTTTTCTCCTTCTATCGTTTTTGCACTCCAGAATGCAACAATACGGCATATTTACAATAATTATGCGGAAAAATCAGGAACGACGCGAGACTATCAACTCGAAGCGATGTTAGACACGACTGATAACGACTGGGATCAAATAAGCGTAGCTACGCTTAATTGTGCCACACTAAACACGCCTACTTTGCACTTCCACTTGTTTTTTCTATTCCGTGGTCTCAAGTATCTTTGAAAAGCTGTAAGTACGGATATTGGCCTATAGTTATTAACACAGTCTCTACTGCCACTTTTATATATAGGATGTATTATACAGGGTGTCTCAAAAGAAATTTTATATTTGTTTAGCTTACTGCGTGAACGCTGCGTACTTGAGGGGTGCGGGGGTTATGTCAATTAGTAGCTTGGCTCTTGGGAATTCAGTCGCTATGGAGCGTTTCTCGGGAGCAGACCGCGCGTTGTGCGTGCGAGAGTTTTACAAGAACGGTGATTCGGCAACTGTCGCGCGTAGAAAATTCTGCAGTATTCGAGGTTTTCGCCACTTAAATGATGCGCCAAGCCTTCCTCTCATTCGACATTGGGTTAAAAAGTTTGAAGAGACTGGATCAACGCTGGATAAATCAAAATCCGGGCGACCTAGGTCATCAAGAACGGTAGAAAACGTGGAGAGTGTTAATCAGTCTGTACGTGACGACCCGAACCTTTCAATTCGGAAGCGCGCGAGTGCTTTAAATGTGCATAGATCATCATTACATCGCATTATGCACAAAGATCTAAAGCTGCACCCCTACAAAATTCAATTGGTGCAAGAATTAAAGCCCCAAGATGCCGGTCAGAGGCTTAATTTCGTAAATCAGATGATTGAGCGATTTTCAACGTTTACCAACATTTTGTTTTCGGATGAAGCTCATTTTCATTTTAATGGCCACGTAAATAAGCAAAACTGCCGCTACTGGAGTTCAGCCAATCCGAAACGCAAACATCAGCAACCCCTACACTCGCCTAAAGTGACCGTATGGGCTGCCATGTCGGCGCGAGGAATTATCGGCCCTTACTTTTTTGAAGACGAAATGGGGCGTACAGTTACAGTCAATTCAGAGCGTTATGTGGAGATGTTAGACAACTTCTTGGTACCTGAACTGCAAAACTTTCCTGGCTATAACCAAAGAACATGGTTTCAACAGGACGGAGCAACTTCACACACGTCCAATTTATCTCTGCCACGTGTTCGTGAAATTTTCTCAGGAAAATTGATCTCCCGGAGAGGTGACATAAATTGGCCTCCACGTAGCCCAGATTTAACCCCTATGGACTTTTTCCTATGGGGTTATCTTAAATCTAAAGTTTACGCCAATAAACCAACTTCACTGGCGCATTTGAAAGAAAATATCCGTCACGAAATGGCAGCCATCCCTCACTCCACCTGTCGAGCAGTCATAAGTAATTTTATTGTTCGATTAAATGAGTGCCAACAACGTGAGGGTTTACATTTAGACGATATTATTTTTAAGAAATGAATTCCCAAAAAGTGTATTTTAACAATAAATAAACATTTTTTCTATATACCGCTTCCTTTTTTTTTAATCAATCCACTAAATATAAAATTTCTTTTGAGACACCCTGTAGATTTCTTAAAGTTATCTGGGACCTTACCAAAGAGCCAATCGATAGTCGAATCGAAATACCGATCGAAAGCCAAATGTATGGGATTTGACGTTTCCAATCGATCAGGCTGTACCCATAGAGTAAAATTCCTATACATTTTTATCGATCGATGCGGCGATTCGATTGGCGATCGTGTTCTTTGTTCAGCCCCCTGGAAAAACTCCGCTCTCTAAACAAAGGTTACAAATATAGGCTATGTGTGTGTAGCTAATTTATTTTTTGCTAATTTAAAGATTTTAGATGATATATTATAGTGACCTATGGCACTTTCAGGTTTTAATTTATTTATAATGGCACAGTGTGTGTTGCCAGTGATGACTTACGTATCAGAGACGTGGTCGATTACTATGGGCCTCATGAAAAAGCTCACAGTCACACAAAGGGCGATAGAGCGCGCTATGCTCGGCGTTTCCTTGCGGGATAGTATTCGAAACGATGAGATCCGCAAAAGGACCAAAGTAACCGACATAGCCTCCAGAATCGCCAAACTTAAGTGGCAGTGGGCAGGCCACATAGCTCGCAGAACGGACGGCCGTTGGGGCATTAAGGTTCTCGAGTGGCGACCGCGTGCTGGAGGACGCAGCAGAGGCAGGCCCCCCACAAAATGGACCGACGACCTGAAAAGGTCGCGGGAAGCCGATGGATACAGGCAGCGCAGAACCGGTCGTTGTAGCTTTCCTTGGGGGAGGCCTATGTCCAGCAGTGGACGCGCGAAAGGCTGGCATGATGATGATAATGGCACAAATTTCGTCCACGTCCGTTTTTGTCATTAACATAGAGTTAGAGATATCTTGATTCAACTTATATTTAGACGTTAGTGTAGTTTCAGATATAGACAGTTTATTTAAAATTTTGTTGGCCAAGGTCTCACCAATATCTATGAAATATTTATTGACTATATTAAGTGACTCTTTAGGTAATTGATGCAGATTTAGTAATTCTAATAGGATTGTTTTATTTTGATTTATATTGCATATATTTTTTATAATTTGCCATGCCATTTTAGTGTTATTTTGATATACAGGGTGAATTTGAATGGGTGTACTTTGGGCTAATATGATGTTCTACTGATCAATACGAACAACTTTTCCCATGGAACCATGTGTCGCAAATGAAAAAAAAATGTGGCTTCCCCATACAAATTGGTAGTTTTAACTTTACTAGTTTGTATGGAGAAGGCAATTTTTTTTTTCATTTGCGACACATGGTTCCATGGGAAAAGTTGTTCGTATTGATCAGTAGAACATCATATTAGGCCAGAGTACACCCATTCAAATTCACCATGTATATCTAATTGTGTCTTCTCATATTTAAGTGATTTTAACAAAGAATTGCATATTTTTCTGTATGTTTTATACATTTGCTTTAGCAAGAGATCATTAGGTGATCCTTTTAATTTATAATGTAGCCTATCTCTTTTTTAATACTTCGAATTAGCCCAGCGGCCACATTCTGTTTCTTATAACGTAAGCGTTAGATTGTCAAAATAACGATTTCCGTTATTAGCGCTCTCTCTTCCAATCAGCGAAGGTTAAAAAACTACTCTGATTGGAGGAAAGCGCGCTATTAGCGGAAATCGTTATTTTGACAATCTAACGATCACGTAAAACGAAACAGAATGTGGCCGCAGGAGTAATCCAATATACTCGTACATATTACGTTTAGAATTGGGAATAAAACTTATTTTAGTATTTATCTCTATTAACCTATTTAACACAGAAACAAATTTGTTGGTAGCATCATCAGTATAGTTATAAATTTGTCCCCAATAAGTTTTATCAATATCATATAGAAAGCTTTCTTCATTTAATTTTGATTTAGTCAATGTGTTTTGTCTTGTATTAACGTTATTTTTAGTGTTATTGTTTTGTATATAAAATAGAACAGGATAATAATCAGTTATTAGTGTCTGAAGGAACATAGTGGTGTTTTGTTTCTAATATTATATGATCTAGACAGCTTTCTTCCCGCGTCGGAAAAGTGTGCGTTCCATGTGAAGCAGTTAACTCTAAGTAATTTGAAGCGTAGCATGTTTTGAGTCTTTTGTAATATCAATATTAATATCTCCTATAATGATAATATTTGGCAGTGTTTTATAGTTGTTAGCAGATTATCTAGTGACTCTAAAAATAAGTTTGCATTCTTATAGCACGGGGGTCTGTAGATTGATACAAATGTATATTCATTATTTATTGTGATTAGTAGACAGTTTGATTGCAATATTGTTGGTTCTGAAATATGTACATTAAGTTTATTTTTTACATATATTACTATTCCATCATTTTGGTTTAAGTATTTCTTGCTGCAAAAGCTGTTATAGTTATCTAACTGAGGTATTGTTGTAGATTCAGACAGTCTACACTCCGTCAATATAATTAAGTCTAGATCAACATTTAATCT
Source organism: Monopis laevigella (assembly GCA_947458855.1). Lineage (NCBI taxonomy): Eukaryota > Metazoa > Arthropoda > Insecta > Lepidoptera > Tineidae > Monopis > Monopis laevigella. The sequence goes on along the minus strand of OX381577.1, from coordinate 12,199,969 downwards.
TGTCATTAACACTTTAAGTTCCTCAAAATTACTGCAAATACTTTTAATATTTTGTGTAAGTACCTTTATTACTTTATTTTTAGTTACAACAGTGTCCCCACATCGCTCCGGCTCACAGAGAAACAAATTGCCGACAGTCACAGTCATTGTCAATGTCGGCTATAAAGTTATTCACTTCATTTTGCATTTTGGGAAGAATATATTGATATTACTTGTATATAAAGCACGTACACCAGTAGGAGATTTAACATTAATATTTTTAAAGAGAAAAACGTTTTCTGTGAACTTAGAGCTAGGTTTCGCCGTTGCAACGCAAAGTATATTATTACATTGTAGTAATTTCTCTGACCAAGCTGTTATAAAGACATACAGCAGAGTATGGTTTTTTTAAATCCTTTAGTAATCCTGGTTATAAAACCCAACATTTGATAGGCCTTACCAACAACATAGTCATAGTATTCCCGGAACGTTAACTTATCATCAAAAAGTATTCCCAAATCTTTGGCAGACGACTTACGTTCAAGTATATGACATTCCAGATGGTAAGGATATGATATTTTTTAGCGTTTTTTCGTGAAAGTAACTACAAAACATTTATCTACGTTGAGATACATACAATTACGATTGCACCAATCTTGGATTTAGAGCAAATCTCCTTGAAGTGTAGCTCAGTCACTTATACTTTCGACTCTGGCGAATACCTTAAGATCATCAGCTTATAGCAATCTGCAACATGATAATTCCACAGCAAGGTCATTAATAAATAGCAGAAACAATAAGGGCCCCAAATGGGAGCCCTGCGGGACTCCCGAATCAATGGAGATAGGCGACGAAATTATGCCTTTCAAAATAACCAACTGACTTCGATTATCGAGATACGATTTAATAGAGAGAAGTAGATTTCCGTGTATACCATACCATGTGAGTTTGTGACAGAGCAACGAATGATTAACCTTGTCAAAGGCTTTCCGGAAGTCAGTGTAAACGGAATCCACCTGACCACCATGGCCAAACACTCGACAAAGAAAATCTTTATACAATAGCAAATTGGTAACAGTTGACTTACCCCTAATAAAACCGTGTTGTTCCCGTGAAAGAACGGGTTGCACATGATTATATATAAATTCATAGATCATAGACTCAAATAGTTTAGGTATTGCTGATAAGATACTTATTGGCCTATAATTTTCACAATTAGAACTGTCCCCAGACTTATATATCGGGACGATGTGAGCTGATTTCCAACAGGTTGGTACATATCCTAGGGAATGTCGTAGGGAATGATTAAAAAGTAATAGTAGAGGGGTACAAAGTTCATCAGCACACGATCAAAGAACAATAGGTGGTATGCCGTCAGGGCCCGCTCCTTTGTGTTGACCTAGCTGCTTTAATTTTTCTAAAACAACTTTTTCATTTAGTACAATAACTGAGATTAAGTGGTTATAAAAAAAATATTTGTAAATATTTACCTTGCACCCATATATATAGGAATAATATGTTCGATACGTTAAGTATATACATTTATTACAATATGATATATTAAATAGTATATACAAAAATAGGGTTGGAAATAATAATAGTGTATAGAAAAATAGTATATACTTATAATATTAAGAGATATTTAACAGCAAAAATATATATCTATAAGTGTTGAATCTATAACCACTTCGTCCTGACTGGTTACAAAAATACACAGTAATTTTAAACACTATTCTCCAACAAATTAGATTTAAATTCATATAAAAGAATAATCATGCCTTCTATCATAATGTAGTAAGAAACTGCTATAAAAGGTTCTGCTATTCCAAGACAAATGGCGTGATTACTACAACATTCGATTAAATGTTTTGTTTAGTCGGTATAAGGCATAATATCGTTTATATAAGAAAAGTATTTTAGTTTATTCTAGAACTTTCCCTCCATAAAAATATAATATTTCAAAGGCGGCGACATAATAAAATATTTAAAGGGCTTAGCACGCGGACAACGATAAGATATATACCGACTCGACTTATACCGTCTGCTGTCGAAAAATATATCGAATTGGTGAGCACGCAAACCGACATCGATAAGTTTCTCGAGCTTTGTCAACTAGTTAAAACAAGTGTGTTTTCGTTGACAATTTCAAAAACATTTATGTAGTAAATAAATAATTATTACCTTATACGATGCATTTATTTTATATTATTATTAATAATCGTTACAGAAATATATATTTTAATTTAAAATACATATATTTAACAAAATTAAAATAAAGCCGAAGAAAACTCGTTACCTTGGCCTAAAAAAATATTTTGTTTTTTGGTGATTTTTTTAAATTTATTAACGCATTGGATAGGATTTAAAAATAATAAGTAAAAGTACGCATACGAAAGTGGTCTAAGACCTAAAAACGCTATTCAAACGATATTTTTATTTTGGTTTGTATTGCGGGCGGCTATCTTTTGTTCTTATGACTGGTAAGGCGATTGAGCCTTAAGGTACTTCCCTATAATAATATACTTCAATTATATAAATCAAATATTTTATTTTATGGATGCTTTGAATTTTAAGCAATACGTGTGAATGATTTATTTTAATTATCAGCCTGAATTAGTCGCCTGCTGAAAATTAAATTACATTACACAATCAATACATTCCGCATTCAAGCTGAACTTGAAAACCTCTGAACTTCGGGGTTACCAAAGTTCAAAGGGTTTCACTCTGGTAGTGATCGTCCCCTCTAGGATTTGTTCGAAAATATTAAGACTAACCTACTGCCACTTCATAATAATAAATACATAAAATTAAATAAAAAAAATACACGATATTAAATAAAACTAGAATTTTAATATTAATTAAATTATTTTTTCTAAATAGCATAACTCTAGAAACATAAATATTTATTTTTTGATAGGTAATCTTATTTTCATAATCTATTTCTTGGTTTGGGCATCCAGGTTTTTTTTTTTTAAATCATTGTTTTTTGAGGTTCCAGTTGTTCCAGCAACTTTTCTATAACACGCACATTTATAGTCACTTAAGTATAACAGTTTTTCTAACGAGAATAAAACAATTTTGGTTCTGTTTTTCGCTATTAAATCAATAAAAATATCAAAGCAAAAGTAATTTCGACACTTATCAGCACCTAAAAGAAACGTGATAAAAATTGTATATATATCGACCTTTGTCTACAATCTGACAGTTTAGTTTTGATGTTAATAAGCTGCGTGCTACCGTTTTCGATAAAAGTCGATATATATCTTCCAATGCGTCAAATTAGTCTATTCGGTATATATCGTGGTCGCGCGTGTTAGCTTTGTAGATATATGTCTTATCGATCGATATGTATCGAACCGAATGACGCGCGTGCTCGGCCCCAAAGTATCGATATCGATGTTTTTTCTTAATATAAATGTGGTTCTATATAATTAAACGCAGATGAAAGGGAAATCTTTTTAGAAAATATAGCTATAAAACTTTTTAGAAAATATAGCTATAAAACTTTTAGAAAATATAAAGGCTTAAAAGCTGATTTTTGAGATAAGTTTATTTTTTTAAGTTGAGTCGCATAACGTTATGAGCACGAAACAAAACTTTGGGACGCAATTTTAACATAACTGCTATTTTTGTAATAAAAATGAAGAAATTAGGCAAAATGAAGAAATTATTTTTGTCTGGAAATGTGATATTTTATATAAAAAAAAAAAAGTTATTTTATAAAATTTAGTTTTTAGTCGCAATGGTCTGTGCAATGGTACAAACCCCAATTTTGTTGACGTTGTGACGAGTCATAATTAAATATATATCTCAGAAACCATTTTATTATTTAAAAAAAGTTTATTTTTAGGTACAGGATTTGTAAAATTATTATAGGCAGGATGCATGGAAATTTATCAATGTTCAACTTTTTTGCTCTAACACAATTATTTTGCATTAGACGGTTCAATTTACAATAAAACAAATAGTATATAAATATCTCACTATTACAACGTTCCAAATTTTATATATAACCATATAAAGTAGGACCCTGCAATATTATAATTTATAGCTCGCGATCTGCACTACTCGTTAACTGATAACCAATGATTGTCGATATATCTGCCAAATGTGAGGAAAAAATGGAAACACCAAGTAAAACCTCGGCAGATTAAAAATATTATAATAGGTATTAAACGACGCAAAGAGATGAAGTTAAATATATAGAACCGACAACTGGCTGATCAGACTTAGATTTTCGTGTAAAAGCTGCTAATAACTTTTTTGTGAATCCGGGTTCCCAACCAACATTCGAGTACCAACTCTTTAACGTACGGTTACGTAAGTCTTTGATTTTTTGTTTGTAATTGTTTTATTTTTAGGCTTTGCTTTTGAATTTTGCTGGCAAAATCTTAGTTGGCCTTTGAGTTTCTTCTTTCTCGGTGTTGAACAATGTGAACTGCCTGTTGGTTCTATATATTTAACTTCATCTCTTTCTGGCTGAATTATACTGTCAGTGGAATGTAGCAGCACAGGAAACTGTTGAACTTGTTTTTGTGAAGAATCTTCTTTTTCGGCTGTGCCTGTGCCTTAAGCTCAGAATTCTTTAAACCACCTTGCATTTTTGAAGAATTTGAGGCGGCAGCGTTCATATATTGTGGCTGAAACCAAAATTAAAAACAATATAACAAAAACAATGAACAGGAGAAAAAAAGAAAAACAATGAACAGGAGAAAAAGTGTGAAATAGATTTGATATTTAGTCAACAAAATACTCTTTTCATCGGTAATCTTATTCTTAAAACAACTCTTAAAACAATTGCCTATTATGAAACATTTTAATATCAAATCATAAACACTTCCAATACCTCTGTATGTAATAATAATAAAAAAAAACACGGACACGGAAGGACACAAACTTTCTTGATTAAAAAGCGATTTTCAACGATTTCAACGATTTTATAGGTTGGCTGTAAGTTTTGTGTATCTATATCCTTTATTTGATATTAAAATATCGTCTTCTAAAAAATGATCAGAACATATGGTGCTTGATTTTGTTGGCATCCAAATAATTCTACCCGTGGCATCAATCCATTTCTCTTTGACTGTAGCGTCTTTGGGAAATCTAACAATATTTTAAATGAAGGTTAGAAGTTGGTTTAGTTCCTATTGATAACCTTTCAATGATTTTAATGAAATGATATATAAACCGCTCATTGTAACAAATTGGTAAATAGTATATAATAGTATATAAATGGTAGGCTACTAAATTTTGATTATTCAATTTTATAAACTATTCATTTCAATTTCTTTTTACAAACTGTTACTGTGTCTAAATATGAACACTTTTCTTCGTAATAGAGAATGGCTGCTGTACTATAAAAAAAAAAGTATGGGTTTTAAGGCAAACCAACCAAATTGTGCTCACTTCTACGTTATACAGAGTTGTTACTATACTGTTGCTTCCAATCCCTTTCTTTAAATAAATAAGTTATATCGATAAGCACCACTACAACACTAACCGAGTAGCAAAGAACTTTTAAAAACCAATTTTAAATCTAAAATATTCTTTATTACAATTACTTAAGGTTGAATTTAACTTCATTTAAACTTAAATTATTAGTAAACTAAAATATGCTAAGGTGTTTAAAGAATACTAACAAAATTGTACTTACCGATGAAACGAAACACCTCCATTACGAAGATTTTTTCTCCTACTATCGTTTTTGCTCTCCAGAATGTAACAATAGTTACAACGATTATTTGGAAAAATCAGTAACGACACGAGACTACCAACTCGAAGCGATGTTAGACACGACTGATAACGACTGGGATCAAATATGCGTACCTCACGCTAAACACGCCTACTTTGCACTTTCACTTGTTTTTTCTATTCCCTGCGGCCACATTCTGCTTCTTATAACGTGATCGTTAGAATGTCAAAATAACGATTTCCGCTATTAGCGCGCTCTCCTCCAATCAGAGTAGTTTTCTAACCTTCGCTGATTGGAGGAGAGCGCGCAAATAACGGAATTCGTTATTTTGACAATCTTACGGTACTTTAGGTTTTTAAAGAATACTAACAAAATCGTACTTACCGATGATACGAAACACCTCCATTACGAAGATTTTTTCTCCTACTATCGTTTTTGCACTCCAGAATGCAACAATACTGCATATTTACAATAATTATGCGGAAAAATCAGGTACGACGCGAGACTACCAACTCGAAGCGATGTTAGACACGACTGGGATCAAATAAGCGTAGCTACGCTTAATTGTGGCACACTAAACACGCCTACTTTGCACTTCCACTTGTTTTTTCTATTCCGTGCTTGCCATAACTGCTTGGATAGTGCGCGACCCCCGTCTATCTCAACTTCTCTATAGTTCTCAAGCAGTGGTAAATCCTTATAGTCTGTGATGGCGATTTCGACTGACATTTGAATTATTGGCTTTTTTTTCTAAAGAAATTCCAAAATCAAATTTGGAATAGTTCTACTTGTTTTAATAACTTTCCGAATTTATTCATTTCTGAGATGGCAGCCGTTAAGTTAGTAAACTGTAAGTTGTTACTTTTTGTACATTTTAACAGTTTTAATCAATATCCATGTTATTATGTAATGTTAACTCTTAGGGTTTGGATTTTAAGGTTGTAAAGTTCTTTACTTAATACTTACACCATTTTTTAGTTGCTCTAAGGGGTTGCCCCCTTAGAGCAACTAAATGTATTACCTCCACCCTTAATACTCGCACGAAATTGAATAAAAAAATAATTCCCAAGTAGAAAATTTAACTAGGAGTTACTGTTTATTTTTAGGAGGTACCTTAACTTAACCACATAATTTTTCAGCTGCCCTTGCACAAGCCAGACCTAAATTTGCAATCTTCATGCGGTATGCCAAGGTAGAATTAGCACCCCCAAAACTCAGTGAAATCCCTGAGATAAAAGCCGGTATCAGCAAACTGATCTCCAGTGCCAAGACTGGAGCCTGGAAGCAACAGACAGTGAAGCAGGCAACAGCTAATACCCTTATTGGTTTAGAAGTTCTGTTTTGGTTTTACATTGGAGAATGCATTGGTAAACGTCATATTGTAGGATACAAAGTATAAAGTAGAACTGCTTTTGCTATAATTTTAAGCTAAATGTTGTAGATTATGGTTTATGAAATAAATTATTAATTCAACGTTCAGTATTTTCTTAATAAATTATTATTTATGTTGTAGCATCAATTATTCCTGAGATAACCTCTATAAAAAAAAACATATTTTAGGATTCCAGGGGCCATATTTAGTTTCTTATAAAGTTAACGTTAGATTGTCAAAATAACGAAATCCTTTATGTAGAATTGTCACCTTAAAGAATGCTAAAAACTGTCAAAGTAATAGCACCGTAACACAAGGAAATAAGGTACTTGCCATTTTTAGTTATTGTTGTTGCTCATCGTTCAATGTAATTTTTAAAGAAATTCATTATTTTGACATGCTAACGTATCCGTTATATTTTTTTTGTTAAAATGGTTTACGGCTCTGGAAACAAGTCCTTTGAAGCCAGTCTTGAATATCCGTTATAAGAAACAGAATGTAGCCGCAGGCCTTAATTCTGACATTTATGTATTGGTTTGGTACAAATGAAAATGACTGTCATTTTATTAAAAAATACTTGAGCAGGTCTGTTACTGATAATTTATGTGTCCCATTTTCAGTTTCATAATGATCATAACACTTATAAAAACAAAATCTTTATTATAAAAGAAACTTTTCATAATGTAAAACTATTTGACTCTTCGTCATAGACACCTGAAAAATATATAGCATAGCTTCTGATTTTGTTCTCAAAGCCATGTTGATAAGGGAAATAAATAAAAAAAAACATTCCAAGAATTTCATTTTTATTAATGCTATGTTAAAATAAATTAAAAAAAAAAAAAACATTTTTATTAAAAAATATAATTAGGTGTGCTAATCAGTCAAATAAGACACATGTCAGGTTTTTGTACATTGGTTAAAAGGTAGATAATTCACGATGACTTGAAAAATAGTCAATGTGAAAGATTACTTAAAGACAGTTCTTGTATGTAGTATGCAATGTATCATACATGCCTAAATTTTCACACATTGTTTTGGTACCTAATTACGAAAAGGTGTTCCTGTTCAGTGATTATTTGAGGGTAACAAGTATATCATACTCTAATATGTTTTGTTTGGACAGCAGTATCTCTACCACAAGTTTTTGCAAAGAGTTTCTACTATAGTCGCTAGTAACAATAGATATCTAGGGATCAACCAATAGAATCGCTTTATTATTTAAATAAACCTATCTTGTTGGTTGATTCCATAAATATGGTAGAGCTACAGCCTTAATATCATTATGATTTCGTAAACAAATAATTTTATATTTTTTTCTGCAGACCTATAAAGGCCATTAATGGGATTGATAATTATTATTGTTTAAGTGGGCAGGAAAAGGATTCGCGAACTAGAGCGTCAAAAAACATCTTAATGTTATTTTCAGATATAATAAAGTTTTCTCGTGGAACAAAAGAACATGGAGGTGTAGATTTTATTTACTCAATCTTAATTACATAATTTCTTCATAAACAAACTGTTAAGTTTGTAAATGAATTTAAAATGAACTAAAGTAAGTAATGTTTTTAGAATCATAAATCAAACTTTGGGTGTCTTTTCAAAAGTTAATATATATTTTATAAAAATACTATCTAATTAGGATCGAGTAAGTAATATTTACACCTTTTTCTGTAGAAATAAACTTTGATATCACCGAAAATAACATTTACACGTTTTTCGACGTTCGAGATCGCGAAACCTTTTACTGGCTTCTTAAGAACATTTGATAAGAATAGTTAGGCCTTTTATTTAATTATTACAGCCTTTTTTTCTCTTTAGAAGGCCAATTTTTAATATACCTAGTCTTTATTATTTTCATCCCATACACAGAAACAAAGAGTACGTTGTTAGACAAGAAACAGAGATAGTTTTTTTTAAATGAGAGTCGGTAAAATCAGATATAACAGACTACAAACTTGTTTCGACGACCTCTTTTTATTTTTTGATAACTAACTATATTAATATTAGTTTCAATGATTGAGTGAATACCTTATTTTTTCATGAAATTGGTTCACTAACTTCTGAAAATTAAGAGTAGGTAATACCCTATTAGATCTATAAATAATTATAAATTGGACCAGTAGTTTTCGAGATATTTGATGTGGACAGGCGGATTTACAGACACCGGAGTCTCAGCTAGGTTCCTTTTGAAGGTTTTAGTTAGGTACCTACTTAAGGAAAAAAAAAGCATCGCGATTGTATAACATATTATTGTTAGCAACCGAGCCGATTGAAATTTAAAGCGAGTAAAACCGCGGCCACAGATAGTATATTATAAACTTCTTGGTACACATGACTCATCACTCATAAAAACTAGTGTTTTTTAAGTCTAAGGTCAAACCAAATGGGTCACCATCTAACCGACTTGACAACAAAGAAAGAAAAAGCGTAGGCAAGGGAAAGAGACGCGGAGTGGGAAATACTTCCGTCACATGTTTTTTATTGCTTCGGCTTTGTGGAAATCCGCAGATTATATTTTTTCCGTTATTACGGTTATTCTTGATGATTATTTCCTAAAAATATCCATCCTCGCGGAAAGCGAACGTTAAGATGTTCTCGTACGTTATAAACGCCACATTCTTAATTTCTTTGAGTGTGTATAACATACCCCAAAAAAAAATTAAAAAATATATTTTTACTGATGTGCATACCCTGTTTCAGTAAAATTAAAGAGTAAACTACGCAGAATGTACATTTCTACCTAATTTTCGTAACGACAAAATTTTTAACGAAACAACCTAAACGAACACTTACTTTTTCATAATAAACGTCAAATTTACAAAAACGGCTCAAAGTGTGCTCGTCGGGATATGGCTTGTGTGGCATTTCGCACCATCGTCGGTGTTATTGATGCGAAAACCGATCTAATACGCTATTCCATCTCGACAACTGTTGGGCAATCGGAGTAATACAGTCTGTCCTTCACATAACCCCACAAAAAGAAGTCCTAGGGTGTGAGGTCCGGAGAATGAGCAGACCACAGCACCGGTCCCCCGCGATCCATCCTCGCGGAAAGCGAACGTTAAAATGTTCTCGTACGTTGCGGGCAAAATGTGCCGGAGCTACATCATGTTTCTTTGGTTCTCAAAGTAATCCCAGTCAGCCACAGGAAAGTCGTCAATCGCCTCTTCGAATTCCGTTTGTAAAAACGTTAGGTAGTTGCTACCGTTCAGACGTGATGGCATAATGACGGGACCGATGTCATGCCCGTCATAAAGGCCAGCCCACACATTCAGTCGCCACTGGTGTTGGAATCTGCCCTGCCGTGAATAATGTGAATTCTCTCGAGCCCAAACGTGATCGTTATGAATATTTGAAAGTCCTGACCTCGTGAATGTTGCCTCGTCCGTCCAAAGAACATAGCTTACGTAATTAGGGGTTTCCTCTAACTGCCTGAGGTATCACTCGCAGAAGTCGGAGGTCGTCCTGGGTGCAAAATCGGAGGGTATCAGCGATAGTGATAAGGGTGACGATTGTCGTCACGAATAATTCGCCAAACTGCAACATGGTTTATGCCGAGGGCCTTAGCACAACAGCATCGATAGGCTTGATAAATCGACAAAATATATAAGTACATATCGATTTTATGAATGAATGTTCATTCATAAACTTCATTTTATCGACTGTCAAACTATATCGATGTGGTTATGCTAAGCCCCCGAATCTTGTTCCGGCTAACCTCGTACTTGTGATCGGCTCTTCTTCAAAATGCTCTAACACTAATTCAGCCTGCCTGGCGTCGACTGTATATGGTACTCAACACAGTCAAATCGGGTCTGCCGCGCTTATTTTAATCCTAAAATTCCCTATTATAGGTAATAATCTGATATTGCCATACCAGAATTTTGAGATGATTGCTCAGGCCACTCAGGCCCTATCATGAAGCCAATCGAAATACTCAGTCGTCGTCTCGTCGTAAGCCCCATCCGAAAGACTAATAAAAATTAAATGTATGGGATTTGACGTTTCTCGTCGATCAGACTCTACTCATACCATAATTCATCATAATTTAAATTCCTATACCTTTCTAATGATGAAAGTGCTCTTTGTATTGATCGGGCTTCTCGGTAGGCCCCTGGTAATGATAGAATCATTAATTGAATAAAACGAAAAAGGGGTCTACATAATATTTATTATCTACAATGTTAACTACAATGGAGCACACATCTCCATGAACCTATAAGGGTTGCACGAGCTGGTAAACTTGAGCTCGGTCTCCATTTCTGGTGGTCCCCGCAGCCACAGCCTGTCCCGGTAGTATGACGCGCAGGACAGATACTCCTTCTCTGTGTATCTGTTTACCTCAATAGGTACAAACGGGTCTAGGTGCTCAAAGCCCTGAAAGTAATAATTAAATTTATTATGCTCTATTTAATCGATTTCTTCTTGAATTGGCGATAAATCAGCAAATACACCAATTTTGTAATCACATAATTTAGGCGGAATAACAAGAACAATAGGCTATTTGACTACTTTAAAAATATATTATAAATTGTGGTCATCAGTCAATGGCGTAAAAAAAATTTATTAAACTTTATTTTAAACTAATTTATGTATATCTTTTGTAGATTACACGAAATAAAATTGAATATTTTTTATGGTTGTTAACTGGTGACGTCACACGCAAGTAAACAAAACAATACACAGATTATAAATCATGTGGATTAGAATAGAGCCGTGGTCGTCAAAATGCGGCCCGCGGGCCGCATGCGGCCTGCTGTCGATATTTGTGCGGCCCGCGACAAAGCAAATAATTTCAAAAGTTAACCACATACTAAAATAGATTTTGCGTACAAAGTTAACTAAATAGGCACCGATGCGAGATTTAATAATGGAATAAACAGAGACCGTCGGCGGTTTGGCTAATATTTTTGTTACATTTGCAACTAAACATTGATGGTTTTCCATTACTGAAAAAATTTATATTGAAAAACGTGCAATAGAAACATCTAAAGGTATATATTCTGTGAAGAAGGTACTGGAATTGTATAATTTCGACATGAAAGCTTTTTAAATTACTTTTTTGTAGGCACATTGCGATTTTTACAATGGATAAAAAAATTTTACATTCTGTTTTAATTGCCATGTGCATTACAAATAGAATTTCTTGTGCTGAAGCGCTGAAATTGTTACATACTCGTAAGTCTTATAGTCAATTGAATTTATTGAAAACTGGTCGCGATGTGGTGGAAGGTTTGCTTCAGTATTGAAGCAAGCCTTTGATGGTGGAATATAGTCGTCCATCAAAGGCTTAATCTGAACTTGACATCGTTAAAATAAATGAAATTGTGAAACTGAAGTAAAAGAAATGGTGACTGAATGGTTGTTTAACTCTGAAAGAGATGATAGCCTTTAAAATTTCTGAGTCTCACGAATCAATCCGTCCCATTTTAAACAATTTTGGGCATGAAACAAGTACCAAAATCTCTCGAGTTTTCTGCAAAAAAAATATCGCGAAAGGACTATAAAGATTTAATAGAACAAATTCATTCCAAGCCCACATTCATAAAACACATAACTGGTAAAAAATACATAGGTTTTACATGTAAACCAGTCAACTCGGAACAAGGACGTATGACTGTGCCGAAACCAAAATATGCATTGTCAAAGTCAAAAAAAAGTGAAGACGATGTTCACAGCGTTACGTGGCGTTTGAGACAAAATTTGTCGAAAAAGACAGATTTGTAGAAAGAAAAGTCATGGATTTTCCACCACGATAACGCGCCATCTCACAAGGCTATGGTTGTGAACGAATTTGTGGCCTAACCTTAACAAATTTTAACGAACAGCCTGAACGTATTCACCTGATATGGCTCCAGCCGACTAAGTTTTTTTTTAGGTGGGAGGTGGGTCTCTATGACTTCGGTATTAGACCGACCGACTGATTTCATTACCACAAACCGACAAGTGATCTAGTCATATATTTCGGTTTTAGTCTATAGGTTTTTTGGAGGCTATTGCATTGATATTTAGGATGCTGTTACGTAGCGGGCAGTTAATTTTACGAAAAATGAAACGATGCTATTAAATATACTCGAAATGCAAATTTGTATGTCATTGTCTGTTTCGTAACCACATCATTAACCGGCAATTATATTAATCATAGTGGGAGCGATCAATGCTGTTAAACAACCATGTATTGATCGACCACATTCATGGATTTTGTAGATCTGCTTACCATCCGGTAGATACAAAGTAATATGCCGTGCTACAAAAAAAACGAACGTAATAGGTGGTATATAAGTGGACAACACCCTTAGTGTGGGGCCCGACAGTGACACCCACATTGCCCAAGTGATCTAGTCATATATTTCGGTTTTAGTCTATAGGTTTTTTGGAGGCTATTGCATTGATATTTAGGATGCTGTTACGTAGCGGGCAGTTAATTTTACGAAAAATGAAACGATGCTATTAAATATACTCGAAATGCAAATTTGTATGTCATTGTCTGTTTCGTAACCACATCATTAACCGGCAATTATATTAATCATAGTGGGAGCGATCAATGCTGTTAAACAACCATGTATTGATCGACCACATTCATGGATTTTGTAGATCTGCTTACCATCCGGTAGATACAAAGTAATATGCCGTGCTACAAAAAAAACGAACGTAATAGGTGGTATATAAGTGGACAACACCCTTAGTGTGGGGCCCGACAGTGACACCCACATTGCCCTATGTGGCCCTTGGCCGGAAAAGTGTGACGACCGCTGGAATAGAGTATAATATATAGGAGATTATTTAATCTGTGCTTGTTTGTCTACTTGCTTGTGACGTCACACTTGACATAGACTGCGAAACAGCGTTTTTAGCGCCATTGTGGAAATTCAAACTTTAACATTGATTTTTATTAATAATAAAGTAGACATCCCGGAAATATCAATGTAGTGTGCTTATTATGTAATAAAGAATCATATAAAACGAGTTTCTAAAAGGAGTCAAATACCCTATTAATACTGTTGCGAAAATTAATGTGCGTCATGAAAATCAGTGCGTGTCTTACTGCAAAGTATCCACAAGCTGGGAGTGTAACGACTTCAATGAATTTAAAACAATTCTATATAATGTTTTACCTATGCAATAAATTGAAATATGCCCTATTTATAAGTTAGTATACTTAATATATTTTTTTGAATTCTATACGAAACAACAATGTATTGATAGTCTCAATGAATGGCTTTTGTAGCTCTGCTTGTAGTTGCTATAAAGTTTCTTGCCATAAAAAATAATACAAAACTATATCTAGATAATTGACAGCCTCCGTAGACTAGTGGTTGCCTTTGGCGTTGTATCCGGAGGTCGTGGGTTCGATTCCCACTCAATGCTAAAAAAATATTAGTACGTTTTTTCTGTACAGTTTGTCATGGTCTGACTGTTTATAAAATATAAAATGTATTATTTCGTTGTTTATGGTACACATAATACAAGCCTAGAGCTTAGTTTGTGTGTGACCAGAGCAATATTTGTAATTTGTCCTACTTTTATATTCATCATTAATGTTTTAAAATTAAACCAAGAACTTATGAGTAAGAGAACATATTTTGTTTATATAATAGTTATGTTTAGGACACAAAAAACATTATATTAGTACTAGAGACCTACCTCTTTAGTAAGTAAATATCTAGGGTAGAAGGACTCTTGGTAATCTTCCGGTACAGCTAGTTGATCTACAGTAAGCACAATAACACCATTGGTCTGCAAACAAACAAAATAACTAGGTAAATATTAATTACAATAATAGAGATACTCATTTATTATATTGTTTTCGTTAGGGATGTAGTTGTAAGTAAATATTGTAAAATCCACTGTCACATTTTTGCACTAGTCATGTTGATACACTGTATGTATCAACTTTTAGATCGACTTACCATTTTTTTTTTGGAATAATATTTTGATATTATAATTGGTTTAGGTGGGATAAAGTTGTCTATAACTCCTCTAGATCGACCGGTTTGGTTACCACCCGCCCATGTAGATGCAACAACCGTGTTTAAAGGTTTTCTGGAGATATATTTGTTGTTGAGGTGGTAGTTATGAAATGGGCAGCTTTTTGACGACATGGCAGCGAGGATAATAATATTAAAGTAGGTATACCAGTATAGAAAATGAGCATCAGGATTGAGACAAGTTTGTAAAAAAATCTTAAGTTTGTAAAACTTATAATTAAAAAGGCACTATAGTTGGTCCGTGCAACGTTTTATTAAAGCACTTCAATATCTTCAAATTAGCACTAGTTACACTACAAACTTAGAAAATAATGTTTTTAGTTTATAAATAAATTTATAAGTATATATATAAATAATAGCATTTGCGATGCAAACCTTAATTCTATCCGTTTAATATTAACGGAAATATTCAACAAAGGAAAATTCCATGTAACTTTTTTATTTTATGTAATGTAAAAAATGTCGTCTTTGTTGCCCAACCATTCCGCCGTATCATCTACCCAGTGTAGTTGAAGAGATTAATGTATTAATAAACCCCATTCATATTCTTTGTATGTCTGCTTATCATCAGGTGGATACATTTGCCATGCTCCAATAAAATTAAAATAAATGTCAATCCCTTACCCAATCATTTTTAGTAAGTTCCAAAAAGGATGTTGTAAGAGTAACTTCTGAAGGCTTGACATGCCTCTTAGTAGTAGTCCGTAGTCTAGTCAATGGATAATAAAAACAATTAAACCCATCTATCGCTACAAATGTTTTACATCTGTAAAAAAATAATTAATATATTGTTTATAATTTGTTATGCTTGGCTCTGGCCGGTAGCATAGTTACCAAAATAAAGTTAGCTAAAATATAAAATCATGTTAAAGAACATTCCAACACGTAATGAAAAGAACTTATAATAAGGAATAAAGAAATATGACAAAGTATAAATTACTAAAATAGCCATTTGCCACTATGAAAATACATTATTCAATTATTGTAATAAAATAATATAACTAATAATAAATCAGAATATTATTTATTAACATTTAGTTATTTTCGTCGGAAGCCCATTTACTTTATTTATTTCAGGTGGGAGTGGGAGGAAGGTTTAGTCAGTGGGTTTACCGGTTTTCCGGAGACTACTGCATTGATTTATTTTCGAGGTGTGGTTACGAAACAGGTGATTAATTTGACGATAAAGCAGCGAGGATATTAAAATAGACTTGTAATGCAAATACGTCTTTGTCGCCACCCATTGCCATGCCGTAACCGCATCATTTAGACTGTTTAGTGGGAGCGATCAATATTGTTATACAACAACATATCTATCGACCCCATTAATGAACTTTGTAGGTCTGCTTACCATCAGGTAGATACAAAGTAACATGCCGTTTTCAATATAAAAAAATGGAAGCGAAATTCGGTTTGACTTACTTTTTACTGCTAGATAATAATTTAATTTCATTGACCAGGACATCAATAACATCCGAAGCATATTTGACTCTGTTGATTCCATGGTCAATCAGCTCTAACAAATTGGAACCAGCAGGGGTTAACTCTCTCTTGCTCCATACATACTCTTTTGATGTAAATAGCTATAAAATAGGTAAGTTACTTATATAAATTATCTGCCTCCGTAGGTTAGTCGGTATATACCCATGGCAAAAAATATATTAGTGCTTTTTTTCTGTACAGTTTGTCACGTTCTGGGTATTTATAAGATATAATATATAAACATAGTACAAGTCTAGAGCTTAGTTTCTGACCAGTGCAATACGTGGGTAATGTCCTTTATATATATATATATATATTGGATAGTCTTAGTAACTAATGGTAATCCCAGCATGTGACATAGCCACAAGCTAAATAAAGATCAGACGGCACAAAAACAGCTAAATTACCAAAATTCATGATATTTATTATCAACAAACTTATACTTATAAAGGGAGAACAGAAGGTTAGAGAAAATAATTATTTAATAAGTAATCTATACTAATATAATAAAGAGGTAAAGTTTGTGAGGTAGTAGGGGGTAATCTCTGGATCTATTGAACCGATTTTGAAAATTATTTTATTGTTGGATAGCCCATTACCTAGGAAGGCTATAGTCTATATACTCGTATATATAGAGAATAGAACATCACGCTACGACCAATAGGAGCGGAGCATCAATGAAAAATGTTGGGAAAACTGGAAAAAATTGTTCCTTTTAAGAGCTTCCGTTGCGTGCAGACGATGTTGCGTGGGTCAGCTAGTTTATTATAATTTAATATTTAAATTTTCATAATAAAAGAAAAACTTTTTAAAGTGGATACTATTTACAGTATTAAAGATTTTAAATACAACTTACATCTCCTTTCTTAAGTAATTCATTATTTTGTGTTTTAAAATGTATGAGCCATGCCGCAGACTCCAGAGGCAGGTCTACCATTCCCTCGCGAGTGGTAGAGTTGGACATCTCTTTGTGGCGAGTTATTCTTCGGAGCCATTCGGACACTGGAAGTTTAATTTTACGGTAACAAATGTAGTGTGTAAAATAGAATACATGACGACTTGTTATCACCGTCCATACAGATGCAAAAACCGTTAAGTGACGTTGTCATGTAACGGTTTTAGTTTGTGGGTTCACCGATTTTTCGGAGACTAGTGCATCAATTTCTTGTGGCGACAAAGGCGTAATTGCATTACTTTAATATCCTCGCTGCTGCATCGTCAAATTAATCGCCCGTTTCGTAACCGCACCAAGAAATGAGACTACCGCTCATTTCATGGTGCGGTTACGAAACGGGCGTTTAATTTGACGATGAAGCAGCGAGGATATTAAAATAATGCAAATGATGCTGTTACGAAATGGGCGGCGACAGACCGCGGCAAGACGTAAGTCTTTGTCGCCGCCCATTTCGTAACAGCATCATTTAGCCGGCATAGTGAGAGCGATCAATATTGATAAACAATAATGTAGGTATTGATCGACCCCATTCATGGACTTTGTAGGTCTGATTACCATCAGGTAGACAAAGTCGCATGCCCAGCTTCAATAAAATAAAAACTTACTAATTTATTATTTTAAAACAAAACTCTTGTTTTAACGATAAAAATACAAAGTTTTTGTTTGTAAAAAAATTTTTATATTGTTGCCGACTGGACAAGAGAAACCTGCTTCATTTGACGTTTTAAAATGGCAATGAAATATCATTCTTAACTGTCAATAAGGTAACGCGACCCCTCTAATCTGTATGAACTATCATATTTCGTTCGTTCAATGGGATTCATTTACAATGATAATGGGTTACCATTGCGTTCTGCGATACGAATTGATATTTTGATGTTCATTAAAGGACTTCAAATGTCAAAATGAACCCCATTACGATTACCATTGCAGTTACGCGATAGACCCACTGGTCTTTAGTCAGGTTTTTTGCAATGCCGAAATGTCGGTTGGCGCGTGCAGGACCAATATATTTTTTTAGTGTCCACATCTTTCATGACTTCAACATGCAATGTTGGGCCGCATTTGTCCCAATAGATGCAAGGTGTTGTGAGTTGACCCCAAACATTCTATACCGGCTGAGTATATGTTGGTTTTTGAAAAATCAGATGAATATCATTATATTAGTAATAAAAACGTTAAAAAAGAATAATAGAAAATAACTTACCCCAAGGTATATGAACAATAAGAAATCCTTCCGTTTGAGCATAGTGAAGTAAATGCACCATACTCAATGATTTTCCAGTTCCTTTCTCACCATCTGACTTGCAGTTAAGGAATAGTAAATTATTTAAATTTACCATCATCGGCTACGACGAGGTGGGGTTAAAACCCCTCCGCTGGGTACCCTGGGGCCGTCAAGCCGGTCTCGGGCGCCGTGAGGTACCCATGATGATATGTATGTATTTAACATCACAGGTGCCCATAAGCACCCGAGATACACTTGACCCAGAGTATACATCAAGTTCATTTGACTTACCACCCATTTTGTAACCACATCCGTTAGTCGGAACCATGGTTGCTTTTTATGTACTTACTTGCAAAAACATTCAATTTAAAAGTTGGTCCAATAGTTTAATTTTATCCAGGTCAAACAAACAAATCTTTTTTCTTTATCACATTAGTATAGATAAGCACTCACAATACTAAGCAGTGTCATTCAATCTAAATATCTTTTAGTACATAATTAAACTGTGGTAATATAAAACTTATTATTAGCTTAGTACAACCAGTAAATACACTCCTATTTTATTACACTGTACTAGTGATCATGTCATGACAGACATGAGACAGAAAAAGATCTGGCCGTCCACGTAGTGTTCGTACGAAAATGATTGTCAAAGCAGTAAGGGAAAGAATTCGAAGAAATCCTGTCCGAAAGCAAGATTTTGTCTCGGGAGATAAAGATAGCACCTAGATAAGTATTTTAAAAGATGACTTAGGACTTGCAGCCTATAAGAGACGCACTGGTAATTTCTTAACTGATAATTTAAAAAAGAATGGGGTGGTAAATTTGAAACAACTACTGAAGCGGTACGCAAAGGGAGGTCACAGAAAAAAATTGATTACGGATGAGATTTTTTTTACAATTGAGCAACATTTTAACAAACAAAATGACCGTATTTATGCTCTAAGCTCTAAGGAAGCTTCCCAATTAGTCGACAGAGTGCAACGTGGGCATTATCCGACTTCAGTGATGGTTTGGTGGGGTGTTAGCTATGAAGGACTGAGCCATATTTTTGTGAAAAGGGTATCAAAACATCGGCACAAGTGTATCAAGATACCATTCTTGAGAAGGTAGTTAATCCCCTTAACAACACCATGTTCAATAATCGAGTATGGTCCTTCCAGCAAGACTCGGCGCCAGGGGCCTTATTCCGAGTTTGCAACCGCTAATCACGACAAGACGTTGCGTAAACTATAAATATGGAAATATAAGCTCTATTCCAATGGATATATAGTCTGTATTAGGTTGGCTATTATAATGCCGCCACCTTGAAATACACGAATTCTTCGCAAGTTTGAACATTTATGGAACATTGGAATTTTAACTTTATAATTAACAGGATAGAACTTACATTTCAATACCCGTACTTTACACAAAAAGCGCGACGGTGAACGTGTCAAAACTCGGAATAAAGCCCCAGGTCATAAAGACTGTGTGGACCGACCCACGCAGTCTTAGCTGGAAGCGAATGTTTCGGACTTCATAAGAGCTGAAGATTAGCCGTCGTCTAGTCCCGATCTTAATCCGCTGGATTATGATTTATGGTCAGTTTTAGAGAGTACAGCTTGCTCTAAACTCCATGATAATTTAGAGTCCCTAAACAATTCATACGATTGGCAGTGAAGTACTTTTCCATGGAAAGAGTGTGTGCTTTTATTGATTACTGGTCTCAACATTTAAAGGACTGTATTGCAGTCACTTCGAATAAGCTTTTTATATTTTAAATTGTTTTATATTTATGTATTAAACTAACACACTGTAAAAGTAATAAATGTTATTCGCAATAGAAAAAAAGTATTTTTTCTTTGTTACAATATTTATGGCAAGACTACGGTATATGTATGTATGTATCATCACGGGTGCCTTACGGCGCCCGAGACCGCCTAGACGGCCCCAGGGTACCCAGCGGAGGGGTTTTAATCCCACCTCGTCGTAGCCGATGGTATGAGTCTACACCGAACAAGTGGCTAGCTAGTTGCGATGTTTTGAATAGACTCAATAACCCATCTATAAACAGTTTCACAAGTTGGTATAGTGAAACCGGGACCGACAGCTTAACGTGCTCTCCGAGGCACTACTTAACGTGCTCTCCGAGGCACTAACTACGGTATAATATGTCAATATTGCATATGGTATGCAATAAAGTAACAATTATTATTGAAACTCAGATAAGTAATGAACATTATACATTAAATTTTATTATGTATAAATGTCATATTTATTGTTTATAGGCAGTTAATTTCAGAATTCAACTCGACACTGCTCAGAATAAATGGTGAATTATCAAATGTATCACAGTTCAATTACATTTTTTTATGTTTTCAACTAAGTGGGATAACAAAGTAAACAATTTATGAATTAAAAGAAATTTTTCTCTAAAGTAATTCGGTGTTAATTTTATAATTTAAACGTTTGCACTACACTGACAATTTATTTTATACAACCGCCTGTTTCGTAACCGCACCCTGAAAGGAGACTAACTTCTCGACGAGATTTTATCTAAATGAACATATTTTTTTACGAGAGAGAGACAATGTTTTATTAGCTATCCATGGCTTCACCGTGCGGGTGCCGCATCCATCGCGTGGTTGAAAGGCAGGGGAATGAACTGCAGCGTTCCCTGACTTCAGACTGCAAAGGTTTAAAGGCCTCTTGAACTCTCACCTGCACTGTGTTCACTACCCTCTCTACTCAACCAAATACTATATGATCCTGTTAGCGCCATCTTGGGAATATGCTCCATAAAAGTTCCTACGGCTGATCTCGGAAGGCCAAGATCCTTCAAAAGACTTCCACTGCATAACATAAAGTTGAGTTTTAAATCCGTTTCTAGTAATTTCGTTTGTGAGATCAAAATATTTGTTTGACTTGATGTTGTGGTCTTTAGGTATGTTTGTTTCCCACTGAACAGTGAGTTCTATATAAGTAATACTTTCTTCAAGTACCAAGAGTACTCCAGTATCTCTGATCTATAGGCTGAAACAGCTAATTCGTCTGGAATCTTGTAATGTATTTAGAATGTATCCATGAATATTTTCCAGTCTTGGAATAATTTTATTAGGATATAAAATGAAGACAAACAACATTATTTGTTTTATTATTATCTTGTCATCAGTAACCTACTTGAAAAACATTTAATTTAGACGCTTGTATTAATATTTTTTTGATTCCGTTACTCGGCATACTACGGAGATAGGTACGGATCAGTACCACTAAAAAATATTGTTTTTAACCTTTTGGATGCCAAAAGGTAAAAAACAATCTTTTTTCTGAATAAATACCTAATATTATTCCAATACTTACAATGTAATATTAAATATACTATATATAAAGGATACACAAAACATATCTTATTGCAGGTTTATTGAGATCACTTGCTTTAATACATTCCATAACATCCAATGCTGGTTGTCGGATCATAACAGCAGTTTCCGTAAAAGTTTTTGTTTGCTTATTATAACTCTTTGGTAAACCACCATGGCTAAATAGTTGTTTGTATATATTTTGATCAATATTGTAGAATAAACCGACATGTTTTTCGTTATGTTGCGCCTGAAAATAATAGAGTTGTGTGAAATTGTATTACACTTTTGTTACAATTATGTTATCTCCCCTGACTAAAATCAGAATATTTATTTATTCAAAGGAATTGCTTAGTGGTTAGGTTATTTAACTACAACAAAAAGGTTAAAATAAAATTGATTATACATACTGGTAAATTTTCTGTTGTTCTGAAGTTAACTGCTTGGGAATATCGTCGCCCAATATGTCTCCAATTACGAGAAAACATTTCTTTATTTAGAATTATGTTAAGTAGACTAAAAATATTTAGGTGTTAGAAATAAATAATACAGAGAAACGAAGACTTTTGTTGAAATAAAATAAAGATAATAAAAATATTAATATTATAACCTCAATCTTCAATATATTTTTTTAATTTATTCATTTTTTTTTAAATCTTCTACCAAAAGTAAAAGTCAAAGATCTTTCGACCATACAGCCATAAAATTCAATGTAGAGTTTTCTTTTTGCCGGTTCCAAAATTTTCCACTAGATGGCAGCCGGAGAGATATCCACAAAAACTGTCAAAAAAGCTTAGAATATATAGGAGAATATAGAGCAAAAAAGCTTAGAATATAGAGCAAAAAAGGCAGGTACTATCCTTAGTGTAGGTACGTTCCTGTAGTTTATTTTTATATAGACTAATCAAATATAGACTCTAAATTCTCTATGAATTAAAACTAAATTTTGGTATTGCAAGACGTGTTATATTTTTACCATATATTGTCACTTTTATATGTATCTACTTACTCGTTATTCTTGGTCTCTATAATCTTTAGTAGATACCCTGTCAAGAAAAACTTCGTAAAAAGACTATGGTACCTTAGAAATTCAAATTCAATTGCTAATATGATGATATTTAAAAGAAAAATATTGCTTAAGTTGGTGCCGTAAGGCAAAGTGCTCAGGTAATATCCTGAGCACTATGAATATGTTAAACAAAGTTAAGTAAATTTTATAAATTATTCGTATAAAGGTATTTGTTTTCCTATTTACCCTAAATTTTGGGTGTATTTAATATATTACCGCTATCTATTTTCCTTGCGGTCCGATTCACGCCAAAATCGATGTCAGCGCTGTCAGCACCGGTCCGATTGGGCATAAGCGCGCTAACGATAGATGTTTTGACATAGATAGTGACGTCATTACAGACGCCATATTGGAATTACAGTAATTTTGCTTCAGGACCGTGATCGTAAACTAACACTTTAACACTGGGTAATGTCATTACACTATATGCATCTCTTCTTCTCTAAGCATTTTCAATATTTTTATCGCACTCTGTAACACTACCCAGGGCCGTGTTCGGAAACTTAACACTTTAACACTGGGTAGTGTCACAGAGCGCGACAAAAATATTGAAAAATGCTTAGAGAAAAAGAGATGCATATAGTGTAGTGACATTACCCAGTGTTAAAGTGTTAGTTTACGAACACGGCCCTGAGCCGTGTTCGGAAATGTAACACTTTAACACAGGGCCGTGTTCGGAAACTAACACTTTAACACTGGGTAATGTCACTACACTATAGGCATCTCTTTTTCTCTAAGCATTTTTCAATATTTTTGTCGCGCTCTGTGACACTACCCAGTGTTAAGTTTCCGAACACGGCTCTGGGTGAAACGCTGTGAGCGCTGTCAGAATGACATTTATCTAGAAACATGATTTTAAGGAAAGTAATAAAATTCCTAAAATAATTATTAAGTAGATAGTTAAAAGTGTTATGTTCTCATTTATTTTGATATTTATGTAAAAATATACAAAATACATTAAAATTAATTAATTTATTACGGAATTTTATTTGATATTAAAACATAGTGAGAGGAGCATATGTTTTAGTTGCAAGATAGAGGGAGATACAAGAGAGGTTCTTGTGAGCGCGCTTAATCACTGGTCCGATTCATTAGCCCACTAACCTCACTGAACAAATAAGTACCCGGGGCCTTAGAGAAATTACACTCCATTCCATCGATGGAATCGCTCTCAGTCAATTAAGTATAAATTTTGACAGTTGTCAGTAGGCCTTGAAATCGGACGGAAAATTGGTAGAGAAGTGGCAATTCCATAGAATCTATAGTAAGCCACACCCACTCTGGAAAATATTTGACATTTGTTTGTATAGGATTGGTAGAGAAATCACCAAATTTTCCATATTCCGTAAGGAAGGACAACGGAAAAAAAAGTTGACGATTTCAATTCTGTCTGGAATAGGCTCACGGCTGATTCTTTGAGGGTAGCCCGAACATTGTAGACGCGTGTTTATATTATATTTTTCAAATTTAATTTTATTGAATATTATTGTGCAAAAGTGTACTAATTTTGTAGAATAAGCATTCGTATAGTAATATTAAGTGTGAGAAGTGTAGCATTTACGCAGTGATCTCGGTGTTTGTGTTATCTCAAACAATCCCATAATCTTCAGTAAAATGGCGGTACCCATTTTACTGTAGATTTTTTCCTCTTCACTCGACATTGGCAGGACTATACCGTATGTTTGCATACGGTCATGTCGCCATTCCTTTCTCTACCCTAGTCCTTTCCTTTTTCCTGTCCATCCCATTATCCCACTTTTACTATAATCTACCACACTAGACACTGGCAAAATTACTCGTAAGGAGTAGAGGCCATTAATTAAAAGAAGAAGAAGAAGGCTCACGGCTTGTTAGATTTATACATTTTTTAAAGTTTTTATCATAGGAATGTTTGTTTGTATGTCCGAATTGTATTAAAGTTGTTACTACAGAGAGAATAGATTAATAAATTATTACTGCTTCAATAAAAAATCGTCCCAAAGTTTTAAAAATAAAGTGGATATTTTTATATAGGATATTGGTGTGTCGAATTTAAGGACAACTTCAAAAGCTTATCTTAATAAACTAATATGACAAGTTTTTAGACAGATTTTAGAATCTAAAATAGGAATTGTCAATATTACTTGTAAATATGGCAAGATTATTTTTATAAATATCTAATCACCATAAGAGTGCCTTTGAAAGACCTAATTCAAACAAGGGCCTGGATTAACAACAATAATAGGTATTAAGTAGGATTTTCTTTACAAAAATTGTTCTAGTCATAAACTAAGCTATAAGCTTATTCTGTGTGTAGGTACCAAAAACAATGATCCTAATACATTATTATATTTTATAAGTACCTAAGTAGGTAAGTTTATAGTCCCTTTGTGAAATATAATAAAGGTGCCTTGGATATGTTCCATTAATCTTCTAAAGCTGAGGTACCTAACTAACACATGGTACAAGGTACAGATTAATAGATAACAAATATAACATGTTCCATCCCACAAAGTAGTGTACCTATTATTATTAATTTACATCAACAACCTACCAAAAAGCAACTTGAAGGGTACTACCATTCCAATATAACCTATTTGCTGATCATAAGTATATCAATTTTAATTAAAAATGAAAGTTATATGAGAGTATTGACACTCAAATAGAAAACACTTTAAACATAGGTAATAAATAAATGGCTTCAGGAACACAGTCTTGATGCTTATAATTTTAAACCATATAGGTATAAGAATGAATTTAATAAAAAATAATAAAAGTTTATTGTTAAGTTAATAGTAATGTATAATACTAAGGATATATTTAGAAATAATTATAAATATAAAACACACATATATACGTGGTGGCCTAGTTGGTTAGACCTTGGACTTAAAAACGCTTAGGTCCCTGGTTCGAATCCCGGTGTGTACCAATGAGTTTTTAATTTAAAAATTTATGTACATTTGTTTGACAACACCACTATAGTGCCTCGGAGAGCACGTTAAGCTGTCGGTCCCGGTTTCACTATACCAACTTGTGAAACTGTTTATAGATGGGTTATTGAGTCTATCCAAAACATCGCGACGAGCTAGCCACTTGTTCGGTGTAGACTCATACCATCGGCTACAACGAGGTGGGATTAAAACCCAATCTACACAATATTAATACACTCCATAAATATAGACTTACCATATCCAGGGTTAAAATTTTAAACTGTAGCCCATACTATATGGCAGTTAATTATATTTTATAAGTTACCCGAGTGATAATGATTTGAAATTTCTTTAATCTACAGACCAACTTAAAAGTTAATTGTTAAGTTTATAGAATAAATTAATATTTTGAAAATGAAATTATATGTAAAATAACAGAAACATTAATTCTCTTATTCAAGAAAATTTGGTTGAGTGTTTAGGCTGGAGTAATGTTTTATATCTTTTTTATCAAAAAATATTTTCATTGGTAAAATACCAATAATCATACTTAAGTATGTTAGTTTAGATGGTCTCTGGGTACATTGCGGATGGTTTAGTGTCAATGAGTTATCATGACCAATGGTATTCTCAGTCTACCAATCAAGTGGCAAACTCATAGTGGTATTTGTATAGATATACAATATTTTGACTCCGTGGTGTTGTCAAACATTTTTTTTAGAACATTAATTAAACAATAACTGATTGGTTACACACCGGCAATTGAAGTTAGATCTAAAACTGTACTGTTAGTCCTATGGTCTAACCTAGTTGGACACCACAGAGCACGGAATCCTCGCGCGCCGCAGCGCGCGGCGATTCCGTGCTCTGTGTTGGACACCATGTTCTGTAGGGATATTGTGGGAAATATAAAGAAATAAAAGTTGATTTTCTCTAATCCATTGTTTTAATTTATAATTTTTACTCGCTGTTCTAATATACTCTCTAGCTTATAGTGTAGGTACCAGAAAAAATATACTAATACATTGTATTTTTTATGTAGGGTTTATTGCCTCTTTTGTGATAAATACTAAAATGCTGTTAACAAGATACCCACCTACCCCAATACAAAAACACATATGGTACATGATACAGTTGTCTTTCACAATATTCACTTTGAGGCAATAGGTGTTGACAAACAAATGCGCTGGTACACATCGGTGTTTAAACTTGTGACCTAAAACTGTAGTTTTAAAGTCTACAGTCTAACCAAGTAATGCACCATGTTTGGTAGGGATGTTATAAGAAATATATGAAAAAAAAGTTGATATTCTCTAATCCATTGTTTTAATTCAATAATATAAACTGAAGGCCAGCTTTTCCAATATGTTGACCAACTACTGCTTTAGTTGGTCTATTAATTACCCTTTTTTTGTAAATTAGTTTTTTATAGGACACTTTAGTCCATTCATGCTTTATACTCTAGCTGGGGGCTCCTTTTTTTTTTACCTTCCACTTGTGTCTGGCCACACCTATAACAAAGACATTTATTAAAATCAAAAATAGTATCTTAATACATACATTTATTAATAACAATATGTAGGCCATGTGTGGGATTCAAACTCACGAATATACCTACTCTCATCTAATTCTGTAAGATATTGAAGAAGATTTTTCATGTACCTACAGCATATAATAGGTACTTAAATATTGTAAAATAATGCTCAGCATGTTGTTCTGCCTAAAAATGCATTTCCTACCATCTAAATGCTGCTTATCTAGACAAATGCTAACTTATTTATCATAACATATCACACACGTTTAAAGTAGTTACAAAAACAGCTTAATCTTTGTAGCAACAAACTATTTGATTAGGTATTACATCGCTAATAGTCGGGCTACAATTCTATGTGAAGAAATTATAATGTATTTAGTTACAAGACGAGATTAAAGTTCTTAAAATATAAACAAAAAATATATACTTACATCATCAAGAAATCAACAATTTTCCTGCATGTTTCCGTATCTATGTATTTTTTTCCGTCGTAATATTATTTGGTGTACTTATTTTATTATTAACTACTTAATAAAACACCATAAATATAATATTTCGTTAAATGTTTATGAAAAACGAAATTTCCAAAATTTGCTAAGTACAAATGACAGCTGCTGTCTGGAAAATAGTGAACGAAATGACCGGTTTCATTCGTTCCTAAGCCAGAGTGCCTCTCGCTTTTAATTCTCTACCCAAATTGGCGATTCTGGCTCACGCTTACCGTTGGTTTGAAGGCCAATGGAATGAAATTTCTCTAAGGCCCCCGAACTACATTATTCTCCTTGTAGAAATTTGTTTCCATATTTTTTGTTCTAAGATTGCACAGCATGCTCACTAATCTGTTGCGTTAAATCATAAAGTAATATATACATACGGAAAAAAACTTAGGTGCAGTAACATTAAACTAATATGCTTTTTGAGCACGAAGGACGTCACAGAATAGCGGCTAGTGATGAACCGTTTTTGGTTGGTTTTTGTTAACACTTGCGGCGAACAAAGAACGATTTTTCTAAAATTTGCCATGATCTATGGAGTACGCTAGTCTTAATCATAATTATATTCCTAACTACAGCTCCCTCGAATCTTTCGACGACTTATATTGTTTAGCAAAGTCCGTCGCTATCGACAAGCTATCAGAGGTGCTTCTTCCTTTTCTGAATCCATACTGTGTATTAGAGAGGATATTGTGATGTTCTAAAAACCATTCTAGTCGGAGTTTGATCAGGTGTTCGGCAATTTTGGAGGTACATGAGGAAAGGGCTATAGGACGATATGAGGCTGGGTCGGAAGGATCTTTGTTAGGTTTTACGATTGGAATAATAGTTTGAGATTTCCAAGAGAGGGGGATTTTACCTGTAGATATGACAAGATTAATTAATTTTAAAAGGAAGATTAGGGAAGAAGGTTTTAAATTAATTATTAGCCCATAGGGGATTTTGTCTGGTCCAGGGGCGGAATTGGCATGAACTTTATCTAGAACAAGTTTTAATTCATGAAAAGAAAATGGTGACACG
Organism: Monopis laevigella; assembly: GCA_947458855.1. Taxonomy (NCBI): domain Eukaryota; kingdom Metazoa; phylum Arthropoda; class Insecta; order Lepidoptera; family Tineidae; genus Monopis; species Monopis laevigella. The sequence continues at coordinate 12,170,903 of OX381577.1, read as the reverse complement.
GGGGGCGTATTTTGTGTATTAATGATAGGGTTAGACGTATAGTCTTGTGGGACAAAGGCTGGAGCTAGAGAGTCACAAAATTCATTTATCCAGGAAAGAGAGAAAGAAATTGGTGTAGTAGAATTTGCAGCTGAGCGGTATGAACGTATTTTGTTCCATATAATGGATGAAGGGGTGGTCGGATCAAGAGAGGAACAAAAGGTCTTCCACCCCTGTAGTTTTTTTTTTTTTAATTGTCTCTTAGTGGCTGCTTGTACATTTTTATATTTTAGAAAATTTTCTGTGTTTAAAAAAAGTCTGCAATTTCTTTCAGCCTCTTTTCTTAATTTAACTGCTTGGGTGCAGTCAGTATCCCACCAGGGGGGAGATGGTAATCTTTTTTGAGGGGGAGGATTTTTTTTTGGGAAAAATGAGTAAGCTGAATCCAGAACAGCTGCTTCAAAGTTATTATAACTGTCTTGTAAATTGCTACTTGTGGGGGTGGCAAGTGTTGCTATAATGTTATCTACAGCTATAGCATAGGGATTCCAATTGACGTTTCCTTTCAAGGCGAAAGGGTTAAGAGGCATAAGGGGAGAAGGTTGAGGACAGTTGTTGGGAGAGGATATTAAAATGGGATAGTGGTCACTCCCATGAGCGGACGGTAAGGTATTCCACTTAAGAAGAGAAGATAGGTTTGTACTGCAAAAGGTCAAATCAACATAGCTATCATTAATGCCAGGGACTGATTCCCTGGTGGGGGACCCATTGTTGATAACACACATGTCAAGATCATCTATAAGATTAACCAATTTTTCTCCAAAATGATCGCTGGAAGGGGCCCCCCAAAGGGGGTGGTGTGAGTTAAAATCGCCTAGAAGTATTATTGGAGATGGTAGGTTTTGGCAGATGTTTTTAAGAATAGGTATAATGGTGTCATCCTTTTTTGGTATGTATAAGGAGACATATGTAATATTATTGATGCGAGCTGCAATCAGATTGAATTTATGTGAGGTAGTAGTTTTTATTAAAGAGAATGGAGTTAGTTTTTTGATAAGTAGACAACAACCACCCCAGCCATCGCTTCTGTCATCCCTAAGGCAGTGGTATCCTGGGATGGAGAAGCATTGACTGGGTTTAAGCCATGTCTCAGAAAGAGCAAGCAGCGTACAATTATATTTATTAATCAAGTATATTACTTCGGTTCTTTTTGGAACTAAACTTCTACAGTTCCACTGAATTATGTGCTCCGTGAATTTTATTATAAATAATAATTGTAATATCCTGTATTAGTTTAATGGCAACGTCGTACGGTAAGGAAGTATTAAATATTATGTCAACAATAGATGAGATCAATGAGGATATTAAATCTGGGTTAAAGTTCTTAGGGGAAATAGCAGCTATCTGGCTGGGGGCTTGGGAATTTTGAGAGTCAGAGGGAAGAGGGTACCCACATCCATTTTGACTATGGGGGGTGTTGTAATCACTGATGATTTTCTTATATTGTAGGAAGTGAGGATCTTGGGGCATTTGAGGGTGACGGGGGGGAGGAAGAATCACTGTCTTTCTATACGATGTGTGTGTATGATTTGAGGGCTTAGGAGGAGTATTAGTGGGAGTAATGATTGGACTGCTGTTGCTGGTGACCTCAGCGTATGAGGCTTTAGCTGTTGGTACATTGTTATTTGCTTCTGAGTAGGATATATTAAGATTTGCCATCTGACTTTTTATTTCTCTTTCCCGTATATATGCAGGGCAGGATTTGGATAACCCAAAATGCTTTCCTGAGCAAAGAGGACATTTAGCATTTGTTACTTCTGTGTCACAGGTTTTGTAGTCATGCTCTTCTGAGCATTTAAAGCAGCGGGTTTTGGATCTGCATTGTACCCTAGTGTGTCCAAACCGACAGCACATGAAGCACTGTACAGTTGGATATATATATTGTTCGACAGGGAGAGATGTAAAATAACCATAAACCTTGCTAGCTGAGGTCACCAGCAACAGCAGTCCAATCATTACTCCCACTAATACTCCTCCTAAGCCCTCAAATCATACACACACATCGTATAGAAAGACAGTGATTCTTCCTCCCCCCCGTCACCCTCAAATGCCCCAAGATCCTCACTTCCTACAATATAAGAAAATCATCAGTGATTACAACACCCCCCATAGTCAAAATGGATGTGGGTACCCTCTTCCCTCTGACTCTCAAAATTCCCAAGCCCCCAGCCAGATATCTGCTATTTCCCCTAAGAACTTTAACCCAGATTTAATATCCTCATTGATCTCATCTATTGTTGACATAATATTTAATACTTCCTTACCGTACGACGTTGCCATTAAACTAATACAGGATATTACAATTATTATTTATAATAAAATTCACGGAGCACATAATTCAGTGGAACTGTAGAAGTTTAGTTCCAAAAAGAACCGAAGTAATATACTTGATTAATAAATATAATTGTACGCTGCTTGCTCTTTCTGAGACATGGCTTAAACCCAGTCACCGCTTCTCCATCCCAGGATACCACTGCCTTAGGGATGACAGAAGCGATGGCTGGGGTGGTTGTTGTCTACTTATCAAAAAACTAACTCCATTCTCTTTAATAAAAACTACTACCTCACATAAATTCAATCTGATTGCAGCTCGCATCAATAATATTACATATGTCTCCTTATACATACCAAAAAAGGATGACACCATTATACCTATTCTTAAAAACATCTGCCAAAACCTACCATCTCCAATAATACTTCTAGGCGATTTTAACTCACACCACCCCCTTTGGGGTCCCCTTCCAGCGATCATTTTGGAGAAAAATTGGTTAATCTTATAGATGATCTTGACATGTGTGTTATCAACAATGGGTCCCCCACCAGGGAATCAGTCCCTGGCATTAATGATAGCTATGTTGATTTGACCTTTTGCAGTACAAACCTATCTTCTCTTCTTAAGTGGAATACCTTACCGTCCGCTCATGGGAGTGACCACTATCCCATTTTAATATCCTCTCCCAACAACTGTCCTCAACCTTCTCCCCTTATGCCTCTTAACCCTTTCGCCTTGAAAGGAAACGTCAATTGGAATCCCTATGCTATAGCTGTAGATAACATTATAGCAACACTTGCCACCCCCACAAGTAGCAATTTACAAGACAGTTATAATAACTTTGAAGCAGCTGTTCTGGATTCAGCTTACTCATTTTTCCCAAAAAAAAATCCTCCCCCTCAAAAAAGATTACCATCTCCCCCCTGGTGGGATACTGACTGCACCCAAGCAGTTAAATTAAGAAAAGAGGCTGAAAGAAATTGCAGACTTTTTTTAAACACAGAAAATTTTCTAAAATATAAAAATGTACAAGCAGCCACTAAGAGACAATTAAAAAAAAAAAAACTACAGGGGTGGAAGACCTTTTGTTCCTCTCTTGATCCGACCACCCCTTCATCCATTATATGGAACAAAATACGTTCATCCGCTCAGCTGCAAATTCTACTACACCAATTTCTTTCTCTCTTTCCTGGATAAATGAATTTTGTGACTCTCTAGCTCCAGCCTTTGTCCCACAAGACTATACGTCTAACCCTATCATTAATACACAAAATACGCCCCCCGTGTCACCATTTTCTTTTCATGAATTAAAACTTGTTCTAGATAAAGTTCATGCCAATTCCGCCCCTGGACCAGACAAAATCCCCTATGGGCTAATAATTAATTTAAAACCTTCTTCCCTAATCTTCCTTTTAAAATTAATTAATCTTGTCATATCTACAGGTAAAATCCCCCTCTCTTGGAAATCTCAAACTATTATTCCAATCGTAAAACCTAACAAAGATCCTTCCGACCCAGCCTCATATCGTCCTATAGCCCTTTCCTCATGTACCTCCAAAATTGCCGAACACCTGATCAAACTCCGACTAGAATGGTTTTTAGAACATCACAATATCCTCTCTAATACACAGTATGGATTCAGAAAAGGAAGAAGCACCTCTGATAGCTTGGCCTTATTCACCACAGATATCCAATTGTCTTTGACAAGAGAGGAATCTGTTATTGCAGCTTTCCTAGATATAACAGCTGCATATGATAATGTGAACCTTTGGACTCTCAGGCATACCATGCAAAAGCTGAAAGTTCCTGATAAGATCACAAATTTCATATTTAACCTTTACTTAGAAAGAACCATTATTATTCGAGCTCCTGGTCCCCCCATCCCCCCTAGATCCATATGGAAAGGTCTCCCCCAAGGCTCCGTCTTAAGCCCCCTTCTATATAATGTTTACACCCACTCTATGGAAAACAACATCCTTAAATACTCAAGAGTTCTACAATATGCAGATGATCTTCTAATTTATACTTCTAACTCTGATATACCCTCAGCTTCCTTTTTTATAAATAACTCTTTAAATGAACTTCACCTTTGGCTAGAAGACCATGACCTCGCCCTTTCTCCCAAAAAAAGTACTGTTTTAATTTTCTCTAGGAAAAAACTTGAAAACATCCCTGATATCAAAATTCTTTATAATAACATAGTCCTTCCCCGAGCTAATGAAGTAAAATTCCTTGGTAAAATTTTTGATGTCAAAATGTCAAACTCCCCACACATTAATAAATTATATTCCAAATGCGAAAAAAATACTAATATCCTTCGCGCCCTCAGCGGAGTCTGGTGGGGCGCTCACCCCTCCACCCTCCGCATTGTATACAACGCCATCGTTAGGGGCGTGCTTGATTACGCGTCCTTTCTACTAAGCCCTGCAAACAAAACCGACCTAAAGAAAATAGATCTTTTACAACACAAATGTCATAGAATTATCCTTGGCGCCATGAAAACATCCCCAACCAATGCCCTTGAAGTAGAATGCGCTGATCCCCCCGCCCATTTACGCCGACAGTATTTAGCCGATAGATTTTTATGCAAATGCAGACAATATAACAACCATCCAATATTCCCCACATTAAAACTACTAAATGAATACTGCCTTAAAAAACAATATTGGCATAAAAAGACCACCCCCTGTCTAATCAACAGCTATAGGAAGCTACAGGCATTAAAAACAAAAACTTTTACTTCCCCCTCTTTTCCATTATATAATTTTAAATATGAAGCAATAATTTTCAACCCAAAAATTTTATCTTTAGGTATTTCCAAAGATACTCCTAATCCTAACAGAGCTCTCACAAAACTTCTAACCAACAACTGGGCTGATGCAGACATTTTTTACACTGATGCCTCTAAACTCCACCCGAAAGGCTCAGTGGGATCAGCGTTTTACCATCACAATTCTGGATTTTCAAAAATCTATAAATACCCTTTTTATTCCTCAGTCTTTACAGGCGAAGCGTTGGCCATAAAGCAATGTGTACAATTCATATTAAATCATAAATTAGATAAAGCTATCATCCTCTCAGATTCCCTCAGTTGCATCCACTCTCTCCAATTAAATCCTTTCAAAAGAAATTCATTTCACCCTATATCACTAGAACTAAAAGAGATTCTTAACTCATGCCAAAATCAAAACATTGACATCACCCTTGCTTGGATCCCCAGCCACCTAGGTATTGAAGGCAATGAATTGGTAGATCAACTTGCCAAACAAGCTACCTCTCATGGGAATAAAGAAAACTTTGCAGTATACCCCCATGACCTTTTATCCCTCCCATCCGAATACCTTTTCTCAAAATGGAACACCTCATGGAAATCCTCTTCCAGATTTAAAGGAAAACAATTATTTAACCTTGTCCAACAAACTAATCGGAGACCATGGTTCTCTAGAATTAAATTAAAAAAAGATATAACTTCCACCATCTGCAGGCTCAGGATTGGACACAGTTCCCTAGCTTCCCACCTGCATAAAATAAAAGTTAAACCTTCCCCAGATTGTGACTGTGGAAATGGCATCGAGGATCTGGATCACATCCTGTTCACCTGTTCAAAATTTTTATCCAAACCCCTCTACAAAATCCTTTCAGAGCACAGCATCCCTCTTCCCACCAATTCCAATTTAATACTAGATCTCAATAATAAAAATATGGTTCAAGCTTTATCCAAATTCTTATCCCTACATAAAATTAAGCTGTAGCATATTGCATGTAAATAATTTTAATTACTAACCATTTACTAAAATATATACTAATTTTAGGTTAAGATACACTAACATTCATTTAAGAGTAGTTAATATAACTAGATACTGCATGCATAGTATAATAATCTGTAAATTGTAAGTAGTATTATTTAAGTATGAAATAAATTAGTTAGTTATTAGTTTACAATTTAACATTTATGGTTTATTTCCTAAGAATATTATTATTTATGTTATTTATTTTTTAACTTTATTATTTTTGGTATTAACACCTAGGTTGTGGCAACAAAGTAGTTTTTCGCGAACCAACACACTCGACACTGGCAGTCTTTCTCCGTTAAAAAACTCGGAGTCTTTGCCATCAACGTAAAGAAGAAGAAGAAGAAGAAGAAGAGAACACCACTGAACAAGTAAGGAGAACACACCATGCGTTAAATAACTACTGCATAATAACTACTGGAAAACTCATTAAAAAAATATTTACAAAAAATACCGATGAATTTTCTTCGTAATATATATTCCAAGGTAGGGGGTTATATTTATTTATGGTATAATAATTTATCCTATTTTTTTTTATATCTATTAATTTTGTTTAAAACTTGTTTTAGAAACTTTTAAATAATAAGCAGCAAATTGGATACTGGGAAGACTATTTAGATAAATTAAAGACTTTACAGTTTGGTTTATTTTCTAAACAGTTAAAAATACCTGCATTGATTCCCCTCGGGAATAAAATTCTATTTAGAGGAGAACTGATTCACACAAACGAGATTATCGTTTCACTTGGAGCTGATTATTTTGTTAAATGCTCAACAGAACAAGCAGACATTTTAAGAAAACATAGAATTTCTGGTAAGTTATATTATTTTATTCTATTGGTAAAATCCAACTATCAGTATGGGCATACACAATGCCCATACTGATAGTTGGATACTTTCTTCCCAATCAGTTTGTTTACATTCTGACAATTGGTCTGTAAGACAGGATGGCCACTTTCTGGAAAACCGGGAAAAGTCAGGGATTTTTTGGAGACTGGAAAAGTCGGGGAAATGTCAAGGAAAACGCTAGAAGGTCAGGGAAAATATTTAAAGTACACACACACCTTGCTAAACGACTGGCAACCTAAGCGGGATGATTCCATCTAAGTTCAAAATAAATATGCTTATTTTTTTAAGAATATGAAATATATTTTGTTGCTCTATATTTTCCGAAAATATATCTAAGAATATTTTTTTTCTAGAGACAATTTTCTTAGCAAACTATGGATTCACCGTGCGGGTGCCGGGTCCATCTCGTGGTTGAAAGGCAGGGGAATGAACTGCAGCGTTCCCGGACTTCAGAGAGAGAGACAATGTTCGTAGCAAACCATGGATTCACCATGCGGGTGCCGGGTCCATCGCGTGGTTGAAAGGCAGGGGAATGAACTGCAGCGTTCCCGGACTTGAGACCGCGAAGTAGGTTTAAAGGCCTTTTGAACTCTCACCTGCACTGCGTTCACTACCCTCTCTACTCAACCAAATATTATATGATCCTGGAAACACGCTCCATAAAAGTTCCGACGGCTGTTCTTGGAAGGCCAAGATCCTTCAATAGACGGTGCAAAGACTTTGCTGGAATTCCTCTTGCACCAACTTCCACTGCATAAAGTTGAGTTTTAAATCCGTTTCTAGTAATTTCGTTTGTGAGATCAAAATATTTGTTCGACTTGATGTTGTGGTCCTTATGTATGTTTGTTTCCCACGGAACGGTGAGTTCTATAAGTATTACTTTCTTCAAGCACCGAGAGTACACCAGTATGTCTGGTCTATAGGCTGAAACTGCTAGTTTGTCTGGAATCTTGTAATGTATTTTAAATGTATCCATGAATATTTTCCAGTCTTGTGCTTTGTCCAGGATTGAGAAAGGTTTACTTTGAGTTTTCTTGAGTTGTCCCTCCTTTACAAAAGTAGTCAATCTTTCATTTGTTGTTAATCCTTTTCTGGCTCTAGCAATACTGAGACTTACAGCTTCACGAATAATTTCTAGAACTTTATCATGTCGGTGCAAATAATGACCCTTTTCAAGTAGAGTTTTGCACCCAGCAAGTATATGTCTGGCAGTCCCTACAGCAACACCGCACAATGTACATGTCTTATCTGTTGCCTTCCCCCATCTTACCAGATTACTCTGGTCAGGTAGGGACATTTGAAAGGCATTAAGATAGAACTTAATAAGTGCCGGAGACCAATCGTACATGAGTGTGCGCCATTTCAGGGCTGGAGGAATACAAACTTCCCCCAAAGTAAGCCATTCATTCTGTACTTCTAGGGTCATCGCGTGAACTCTGTAGCCATGCTCTTCATCTTCCCTAAGGAAAGATTTAATAACATCTTTATCACATTCCTTTTTCTTCCAACCTAACCCCCTTTTGCTGATCTGGGCACCGCTCATAAATGATTTATGAAACTGAAGTCTTGACTCCATCTCAGAGGCCAATGAGTCTATTGGGAGAGATGCAATCAGATTATCCCGAGAGTTACTCAGGATTTGTTGCTTGGTTACACGTAGATGTTTGTACAACTCAGATGGTTTTTTAAAATTCATCCCAAATTGTTGCTGTCCCCTGAACAGCATAGAGGAGTCAGCGCCCTGAGCTAATCCAAGCCAAGACTTAAGTTTTCTTATGACAGTTGCATCCAGATTTACCAGAAGAGTTTTGTTGAAGTCGTATACAAGAAAAGGCCATGTTAGACGAGATGTTAGGTAGTTGTCATAAATCCAAGCTTTCTTGACATTACTAATTGGCTGTTGATCTACCTTGTTGATGTCATTAATAAAGCGTTCCACAACCACATCTAAGGATGGTGTTCTTCCTTTAAAATCGATCCTTCTGCCCAGAAATTTGAAAGGCATGGCTTCCTCTACTGGGGCTACTTTCTGCCCTGCTATGAATAGTTCTGGGTCGTATGACGTAAACCTAGTATTTCGTCTGCCCAGACACAGACAGAAGCATTTTGATGGTTTTGTTCTCATGCCGTTCGACCATACACAGAATTTGTCTACCAGAGTAAGCATATTCTGGCATTGTTTTGGATTGCGTGTTAGCGCTACTAGGTCGTCGCCGTAAGATGGACTCCGAATATACATTATTTAACTTAAATCTATATCCCCACTTCTTTTCACTAGTTTTAAGTTTGTCAATTAAGATGTTAATAATAATATAGAAAGCTATTGGTGAGAGGCAACAGCCTTGAAATAGCCATTATATATAAGAGGATCTGTGAACCCATCTTTATTTGTAATGACAAATCTTAAGTTCTTATAATAATTAGCAATTATATCCATGATCACTGTTGGGAAGTTATACCATTTTAGGGCAAGAGATTTAGGAAAACTTTGGGATCAGTAACCTCAGGCTTTTTTGGTATAAGAACAAAAGCTGCTTCTCCGAACACAGTCGGCACTTGTTTGCTTGACCATATTCTACAGTAGATGTTATGTAAAAACTTGCGAATGTGAGGACACTTTTTATATACAATGTAGGGTATGCCATCCGGACCTGGTGCTGACTTTACGCTTTTCTTCTTCACTTGCTCCTCAGTCTCTTCAATGCTTGGTGGATTGCATTGAAAGTCTACTGCAGGATTATGCGGTCGTGTTGAAGGTGGATCCGGGTATGCTACCTCTCTTTGTGGCATTGCATAAGTCTCACTGAAGTGTTTATAGATTTGTTCTTTGGTCAGCAAAAGTCTTTTACTATTTTCACTGAAAATCTTCTTAGCATAAATAAAAGGGTTTTTGTCAAATCTAACTTCATTTTTAATAATTTTTATCTCACGTACTATTTTAAAAATCAATTAAAAAAAACAAATAATAAATTTTTGGGATATTTATTTTCTTTATGAAGCTCATTAAGGTCAGGGAAAATAAAAAAAAAGTGACTGGATAATCTGGAAAAGTCAGGGAAATTTGTATCCAAAAAAAAGTGGCCACCCTGTAAGAGTGTATAATTTTGATTTCTTGTGTTTGCGTCATGGCTTATTCATGGTATATTCTCATAGAAAAATCCCTATTCTTGGTGCGTTTGAGTTGGCTATTATTTTCGCCCAAAATGCTACCAAACATAATACATTGCTTGTTTTATTACAATACCAAGATAATGAGTTAATGGAAAATATTCAATGTACGACATTTATTGGTGTTTTGGGCAAAATGAACAACCAACTCGAATGCCGCCTCTGTCTTTAACACACTTTTTGAAATGGGCTTAGGCTTGCCAGTCTTCTTCTCCTTTCTTGTGCCTTTCACATCAGTTCTCAACAACTGTTTAAAGTAACCAACATAATTCATAATTAGACCATTGTGATTCATACAACAATATTCTAAATTCTCATGCAAATAAGCTGGAGTTTTGTTTTTTATTATCCTAATGTAGATCTTGCCTATATTAATTTTCAGGATGTTATTTTACATTTGGTATAGAGTTATGTGATGTTGTTTTTGAATATTAAATCAAAATTTAGCGCAGCTGTTTTAGATATGTTGTACCATTTTTTTGTTATTTTCTGTGGTATACATGGGTCATACAACACGAGGTGGCTCCATTTGATTTTGGGGGATTTCTGGAAAAAACATCCTAAAATCCCCCACGTGGGGGATGGCCATGGGGATTTCCGGAATAATCCACAGAAAGCAGTAAACAAATATATTAATAAACTTATTATATACTTATATACTCCTGATTACAAAAAAAAAACGGCGTAAACAGAAAAATATATAAATACAATAACCGACCAAATATTATTTTAATTCTGCGACAAACAGTACCTAGTGGGTAATCCTGGAAGAGCGAAAGCTCATTTTGTATGGAGAACCCATTCTTTGCGATCGCAAATGCAGTGTCCTTAACATCATTTTAATCATTGTTTTTATTACAGATGCAGAATCGAAACTAATATTGCTTTTAAAAGAAAAGGAATATCTTGACAATCAAATATTGTTAAATGATAATGAAACAAATGGTCAAGAAATTATAGAACCATACAAAGAAGACGATGAAAAGATTTGGAGGCAAAAGCACAAAGAAAATCTGCGTAAACATGTACAAAGTAGAAAGGAAAGCTATACAGAAATTTGTGACGATACTAGTAATGATGCACAGCTATGGGAAAGATTAGATGAATTGGAATTAGAAGAAGATTTAAAAAATGAACTTGTACAAAATACAAAAACAAACTTGATTAAAAAATTTTCAAATAATAAGACGGAAACAAGTGAAGTATTTACATCAAATAAAGCACAAAAAAATTGTCATTGTGATTATCAAGAAAATCTAAATATTGTAAATAATTGTGATTCTAGTATCGAAAATTTATTAAATAAGGCCTTAGTTAAACAAGAAGAAATAGAAATAAAGTTGCAAGAATTAAAAAATAGAGACAAAAATGTTAGTAAAACTGAAAGCGATGTAATTTCACGAATTAATGAATTGGAGGAAGTTGATGAACTTGAAGACGAAATCAATAGGTTGGTATGATTTTATTTTAGTAAGTAGTAATATTTTCAGATTTTTTAGCTAATCCAACCAAATATAATAATGTGGGTTCATTGGTTTTTAGGAGGTTATTGCATCGATTTCTTATCGAGGTGGTAGTCTCCTTTTAGAGTGCGGTTGCGAAATGGACAGGTAATTCGAAGATAAAGCAGGTAAGCCACTATAGTAGACTAATGGTAATGCTAATACGTCTTTGCCGCCGCCCATTTCGTAACCGCATTAGTTAGCCGGCATAGTGGAAGCGATTAAAGCTGTTAAACAAGAATGTATTGATCGACCATATTCATAGATTTTATAGGTCAACTTACCATCTGGTATATACAAAGTCAAATTCCGTGCTCCAGCAAAAAAAAAATTCAATACCTACTTTTCTGATAAAAAAAACCTTTGCTTGTAGTAAAACAACTTTTTTGTTTTATCAGACAGGTTATTATGTGGTTTAAAGTTGTCCAATCGATTTTTAAATTGATTGATAGTCTCAGCTGAGACAACTTCTTTTGGTAGTGCTTTCCAAGCATCCACAACTCTGTTGCTCATAAAATGCTTGCGAGGATTATATAAAGCTCTTGTTTTATCTAATTTAAATGGGTGCCCTCGTAGCTGTGGATTAACAGTTCGTTGGAACATTTGGTCAAACTGTTGCAAGTCGTAATGTCCATTTAAGATCTTGTATGTTTCAATAAGGTCACCACGTTGCCTGCGTTCCCAAATAATGCGTCAACAAATGTTTTTGTTTTTGGGAAAAATATACTATTTGCCAAAGCGGGCTTAGATTCAGCTATATACGCTAGTTTTGCGTTCCGTTGCTACTAATGTTCTTATCATTAACTTTCGCCGAGTCGTTGATCCGCTCTATAAATGCTCCGCGCACGCGGTTAAGACCCGCTGATAGACGAAGCGGTATCAAACACTACAGATCCCCAGGATCGACATCCTGGAAAACTACCTGAGGGGGCGAATTTTATAACCTACCCCGCAATCGAACCGTTGTTCAACGGTCAAATATTGCTTACAGTGCTAAACGGTCCAAGACCTGAGCCCCTCCTGGAGTATTTTTTTATTTTCCCCAGCCGTGTTCCGCCAAAATCCCAAAAAGGCCCCGGGACGAATTTTTATATTGTGTTCTGTGATGAAAATATTGAACCCCTTTTTTTTTCTTTTAGTATCGCCTATACAAAAACATAAAGATAAATAACTTAAAGTACATAAAATATCTACAAATCACGTTAACTTTCATACTAAACTCACGAATTAAAGCCTAATTGTCTAATTGTGTTTTTTTACTTTTAGATACGAAGACTTATTATCTATTTATTTCCAGAAAACTATCAGCTATTTAAAACATATACATATTGTCTTATAAAGTAACTTAAAAGCTATTAATAAGTTTTCACTGTTATTATGTATATGTAGGAGTAATTTTAAGCATATAAACGTTTTTGTTCATATAATATTTTATTACTTTTTTTTTGAAGAAAAAAATACTTACCTACTTTTTTTATTTAAAAAATGTGTTTTAAAAGTGATACTGTAGGCATCAAAAAATTATTATCATAGTTATAAAAATATCCAGTATGCGCCTGATTTTAATAACAGCACTTGCTGTAATGGCACTACTAAATGTTGGCCTAGCACTTGGATATGCCAAAATTGGCTAACCATTGGATTGAGCTTTGCTAAACTATAAAAAAACTTTCGTATAAACCATGGAGACATACATATATATATATAGGGAGCCGCCCTAATGTCTAAATAGTGACTTTCCAAACGTGAGAACAGAAGATGGCCGCTGCCATACAAACTCAAAACAAAAATTATTTATTATAAGCAATCACTGAGCATTGATTAGTTGAAGTGAAAACACAATATGGCGCAAACAAACACGTTTGTTTGCCGCAACAATTCGTTTTATAGGCGATTTACGGCATTAGGGCAGTTGGCATCCGAGTATTAGTGTGCTATTATTTCTTCTGTGGTATTCTATGATCTAAAACAATTTGACATATGGACTCAGACCAGGACCGGCTCTCAGAAGTATCAGTTGTCCCCATTCATGGACTTTATAGGTATGCTTACCAACAGGTAGGTACAGAGTCATATGAACTGGCGCTTTACCGGGAAGCCACATCGACAAACCAATCGACGCGGCGATGGATAAAAATGTATAGGAAATATTGTCTATAGGTAGAACTTGATCGCCGAGAAACGTCAAATTACAATTTATTTTCTCTTTGGGTCGAGTAGGTATGTGCTCTCATAAGTTTTCAGCGTCCCCATTTGTGTCTACAAGGCTTGCTGTGCAATGACTTACAGTCACTGCTTAACATCAGACATAGAGATCATATATCATTAGATAGAGTTACTCTCATACAAATTTGTTATTCATGCCATTCATGGAGTCTGTTGTCATAGGTACAAAAATAACTAAATAATATATAAATAATCACGAACAAATGACCTTCATAGTTCTTAAAAGACAAATTGCACAAATCAATGACAAAAAATATACTAAGGAATTTTATCGATTTTACTTAAATTACGAAAACTAGGCATGAACGGTTTATTTAGTAAACAAGATACTCGTAATGCTGAGTATAATTTACAATTTAGAAATCGAAATTTTAAGTCATTTATAATATTATACTTCTGTTGGGTATTGCTACCTCCAGCAGCTATACGCTGTGTTATATTCGCCATACTGACATTCACAATTATCACAGTTTCTCCGCAAAGCCATGGTATTTACGGTCGCTATTTCAGGAGAACTTGTAAAATCACTTCTTCATTTGTACCTTCTAATGACACTTTCAGTGTTACCATTTGTAGTTTGTTTTTTTTTTACCGAAAATTAATATATATATATATACCCGTGCCGCGCAAAACAAACTGACAGTGATTCACCTAGATTTCATACACTCTGAGCACGCATTTTGTGACGTCATAAAGATTTGACATACATATTTCTACAGCCTACTTGCTCAGAGTGTTCTGAGCGCGTCTCAAAACATAAGGAAAATAAACATGTTGGTTGCTATATTGTGTCCTCACTTCTTAAGCATTCATTGAACGATAATTGTTGTTCTCACGTATTATTTTGGATTGTAGTAGTGGATCCTATGCCTGCTTTATTATATAAAACCAGAAAATATTAATTAGCCTCTGTAATAAACGAAAAAACAACTGATTTACTTAATTTTGTTATATAATTTTGATGAATTCGTTCAACATTCTAAATGAAACTAAGGATAAACATTAGGTTGATTTTAGCATGTTTAGAGATATTTCGGCAAAACAAGATATCTACAAAATAACGAATACTACGATTTTTTTATGTCGTTTAGGCTGGCTGGACTACTTAACTTGAGAGAGTATGTAACAACATTCAAACGTTTGTAACGCAATACTTTTATTAAAAAACGTAAAAAATGTGGCTCCATTTAGAATTTCAGCTTTTTGAGCACGTCAAATCTCAGCCCCAAAAACGTTTTAGGTGCCGGGCATTTTTAACAAAAGTTTAGTGACGCGATATGTGACAGCATCCGAAGTAGTTTTAAACATTTTAATGCTATAAAACGTGTGTCCATACGGCGGCCGTGCGTGCAACAAAGCGATGTCGCGAAGGTGCAAGTGCGGCCCATTATCGGGTCGGTTGTAAAGTCGACGAGCGAGCCGTTCGACGAATTCCGCTAAAGGTTCAAACCTTTACCTCATCGCTGATGATTTGTTTCGCGCGAACTTTGATGGTAAGCAGACCTACAAAGTCCATGTCATCGATGGCGGTCAATCAATACATTGTTTAACAGCTTTGATCGCTCACACTATACTGGCTAAATAGTGTAGTTACGAAATGGGCGGCGATAAAGACCAATTTATATTCAGAGTGTACTTTAATATCCTCGCTGCTTTATAGTCACTTTAACTGCAATCTAAAAGGTCACTACCATCTCGATATGATGCAATAGTCTATTAAGACCCGTTGAACCCTCAGAATAAAACCGAATCATGACTAGATTTGAATGAGTGCAAGCGAGACAGATATATTATATCAATTTTCTTACATTTTTTTTGTTGGAAGTTATTTTAGCAAACTAATGGGTAAAATACATATTTTGATTTTTTACAGATTAGATGATGTTTTAAACGGTCATCCACTGAAAAAAGGCAATCAAATCAATGATAGACCAAAAGAAAGGGTATCATTCATTGCCGATGAAGATAATCAAACATTGGAGTTAACCTTTTCTCATAGTAATACTGAACCTGACACACAACCTTATGACCCAAAGTCAGGGATCATAAAACCAAGTGATTTTTATGAAGCTTTTAAATTAGCCAATAAACAAAAACAAACTATTTCAATTTTAAAAAAGAATAAGCCTGGCACCATGAATAAGCATAAAATGATAAACGAATCTGACATTAAATTATCAAATTCTAATGCAAGTAATTATAGTCAATTGACGAATGATGAAAGAAGTACAATTGTAATTAATGATGTCACTGAAAAAAATAAATCCAACGCAAAGATCAATGAAGTGGAGAGCATTGTCAGACCACCAAGTTTATTTAAAATGAAAAGATTAAATAATATGAGTAAATGATGTTACATAATATAAAATAGGGTAAGCGCAAAACTAAATCCAGAAGGCGCTGCTAGCGCCTGTCCATTTCTTTATTAATGCTTGCCATGAGTATTGTTATTTTCATTATTGTTTTGAAAATGGTTGCAGCACTATTTAATAGATAAGTTTTTAAATAAATTATTTAACATTTTTAATAGTTTTTGTTTTGTTAATTAACTAGTTTTTGTTGACACGGCTTCGCCCGTTATACAGACATCAAAAAAGTCTAATATAAAGCAACATGCAACATGAAATAAACTCTACAAATTATATTAATCAAATATTTAATCTTTTCCTAAAAAAGTCTAAGGCCTAAATCAATTGATTATCCACGTAGTATGGAAGTTAAATTTGACACATTTTGTATGGGAAATATGTATTTTTTTTACTTTGGCGTGTATTTGATATCCAATGGGCTTCCGAGAAAAAAAAAAAAAAAAAAATTTTTATTTTTGATATCGAAAATATAGGCTAATAAGAAATTAATTTCGTTTTTATCAGTTTAAAAAAACTGGTTTTTAAGATAATCGTGTTTAAACATTTTAATCTATTATTTTTGTGATACGTCATTATCACGCTAGCAAAGAAAACAGACCGGAATATATATTGGAAATACATATGTTAATGTCACAGGCAAGCGTTTCTATTGGTTACCGAGAAGTGAAATGAAAATTTGGGTCCGATAATACTCGTTATTAAGCGGTATACGTGTTTGTAGAAAATATTTTTTTATTCAAGAAAATTATAATGACAATTATAATTTACTTATAATATTAAAAGAATAGCTATAAAAAATAAAAATAATACTTTTTTATTATTACCATGCTGTAAAATACACATACATATCATCACGGCCCCAGCCTAGTGGTTAAGTCACTGTGCAACTGATAACAAGGTTAAGCAGAAGACAACAAGGCCCGGCCTGGGATGGGTGACCGCTTCATACAACGAGGCTATTTCATCACAAACACCGCAACAAGCTCGCCACTTGTTATATGTTGCCTCCGAATACAATCGGCGAAATGAGGACGGGTTAACCCCCCCGCTGGGTACCCTGAGACCGTTTAAAAAACGGTTCTTGGAAGCCAAATAGGCACCGTGATGGTATTTATATTTATATCATCACGGGTGCCTCAGATCCAATCAGGGATCTACAGCGAAGTTTCGGGTTATGGAGTTTGCAATCCGTTAGGGTCTCCTATTAGGGTTTTACTGGCACATCTATTAACTTTTCATACATAAAGAAGTTGTTATAGTGACGTAACTATAATAGTTGGAAATATGTTACCGCCAACTTTTTTGTAGATATTAATATATATTCTAAATCTGTAGTACATTATTTATATTCTAAATCTGTAGTACATTATTTTGTTCTATCATAAACAGTTTTCTCAGCGCCGTAAAGAAATTTATAGATAGGTATTTTTTTTACACCTTGGGTTACATTTACAAAGTATTCGTACGGATCCCTAATATTTTTGAAAATAAAACATTACCTATGTTACTCAGTGATAATGTAGTATTCTATTAGTGATTTTTTTAAAATCGGTCAAGTAGTTTCTGAGTATCAATATCACTGAAAATAACATTTAGACATTGGAGTTCGTGAATCCGTTTCCTGTCTTCTTAACTTTGTAGTTAATGACACTGCAAAAGGACTCAGCAAAGCCTTGACAGTGACTTTAGAAGTATTTTGGCTTTCCAACGTCGCACATACGAGTTTTATATCAATCTAGGCGGCCATAATTCAAATTTGAAAAAAAACTACTTTAGAGGTTAAAAACCGCTAGTTATAGCAAGACAACAAATCTGGGAACAATAAATAATCTCTCCGGCCATTTTTCTGTGCACCCCAAACGCGTGGGGTCTCCGTCAGAACCCAGCGTACGTGTCTGTTCTCGGCGCTCTTAGAGGAAACAAATCTTTATCGTCCCTATTACCATTCTTAATTTTTACAATAGTTTAGGCTATTGGCTATAGACAAATGCAACAGCAACATTTGCCCAATATAGACGAAAAATTTAATTATTTAGAAAATCGACTTATTTCGGGCGATGGATACTCTACAGATCAAATTAAAAGTATAAGTTTTCTCATTTAAAATCACAAATGAAAGCCAGGTGGTCCAAAGCTAATAAAGTGGAAAGAATATTTCTAAGAAATAATAATTCCAGGTTAGAAGGAACCTTTGAAATTCCATTACAAACTGTACAACATCATCGACCGGGCCGAACAATACAATCATTCATAAAATCAAGTGAGAAAAGCAAAAGAAGGCGATCTGAAGAAATTCGCTCTACTACTTGATGAAGAAGTTATAGTTAATGCTGCGCAGATTAAATTACAAACTGGAGGAAAAAGAGGCGCTGCAAATATCCTCAAGGAAATCACGAATTCTCCGAGAAGTACACGAAATTATAAGAGAGCATTGTCAAAAACAAAGCAAAATGAATCTACCCACCTTACGCTATTGCAAGCTTTAGTCATGTTGTAGAGGCTGATTTAAGTCGGCGCCAATATGAAATTAGAAAAACAAATAAAAGTTTTTTCCCATGTTATAGTTTCCGATGCGAGTTTGGACTCTCAGTATTACACGTTATAATTCGTTTTTTCGAAAGCATCCTGCATTTGGCGTATTAATTACCCATAAAGAAATATCATGTCAAGCGAACAGAGGCTGAAAAAATATTGGAAAAAGAGAAAAAAATACATATACAAGAACGGTTTTGCAAAGAAACTGGATTACTGGTGGATATGCCAAAAGCAAACTTTGGGAATACCAATGATGGAAATACCAGTAGTAGATTCTATGAAAATCCAGAATTGGCAGCTGAGATAACGGGCATCCGTTATGATTTAATGTATAGATTAAAGGTGATCTTGGAAACTATTTCAAGCGGTTATACAATAAATATTAAAAAGTACGACGAATACGCATTGGCGACGGCAAAGCTTTATGTGGAGTTGTATCCGTGGCATCCAATGCCTAGTTAATGGTGCAGTCATAATAGAAACTGCTTTGGGCAACAAATATAACAAATAGGGCAGCTATCAGAGGAGGCAGCAGAGGCCCGGAACAAACATTTCGCCAAAAATCGCCAAAACTTTACACGAAAGTTTACAAGGGAAGCTGTAACTTGGAAGTAAGCAGTTATATATTAACCGCTTACTTTTGAGCTCAGACCCATTATTAACTAGTGTGAGGAAAATTCAGAAAATAAAAATGAATACCTCTTTACCAGAAACTATGAGCAGCCTGCTGAGCCAAATATTTTCGATGACGAGACAAGTGAAGTAGAAATGTCAGATGATGAAGAAGTTAGTTTTAGATAAAAAGGGGCATTTTTATTATTATTTTCACGTTTTTTTGTGATCTAAATAAAACATACACCCAATAAGATATTTTATTACAATATCCTTTTAAAAACAAAATATTCAATAAAATAATATCGGCCGCCATGGGAACTTTTACGGAACTCGTTTCCGAGCTGGCGCTAATAGGATCATAGTAGGCATTTGGTATTGAACCAGCGAAGGAAAGTGATATCGTAAAAGCCTGCGTGGTCTCCGGGAACCATGGAAATATATAATAGGGAGCCGCTCTAAGGCATTTTAATTTCATCTTTTATTATTATCAGCCTTCCAAACACAAGTAAATAAAGCTAAAACCAAAACATGTAAAAACAAAACACAAATATTATTTATAAACTAGGCTATTTGACTACATTAATAATATACTATAGGTAAATTGTGGTCATCCTATCAGACAATGGCGTAAAAAAACATATTTCACTTTATTTTAAACTAAATTATGTGTATCTTTTGTAGATTACACGAAATAAAATTGAATATTTTTACAATTTTATTTATAACAAAAACATCTTTGGTTGATGACTGGTGCACAGATTAAATAATCTCCTATATATTACTCTATTCTATTTCATCCACATGATTTATAATCTGTGTATTGTTTTGTTTACTTGCGTGTGACGTCACACTTGACATAGACTTTAGCGCTATTGTGGAAATACAAACTTTTAACTTTTTTTATTAATAATAGAGTATATAATTATAATCTCTGAAATATCAATGTAGTGTGATTATTATGTAATGAAGAATCATATGAAACAGGAGTCAAATACCAATATATTAATAATAATAATTATTGAGCGTTTGGTTAAACAGAATATGGTTGCAGTTCGTTTTATATGCTATTTTATACGTTAGGGGGTCCATATATTGGCAGTTTCATGCCGAGAACACTGTAGTTTACTCCTTCGACTCCACGACACATGATGGGCCGCGCACGGAGTATCCATGGATATCTAAGGGTTGTTAATTTTTTGTTTAAAGGCAGCTCTATTCGTTCGTATAGTATGTGATGCTCTTTAATATAAATAACAAAAAATAACAATTCGGGTACAACCCAATCAAGAGGTGTGCAAAAATTTTGACTAGATATGTACACTGAATACATAAATAAAGTTGGAAATTTCGAACTGTCTTTCTTTGTCTGGTTTGTGACTATGGCCAATCACAGAATTGTCATAACTAAAAAATATACAAGAATAGATTTGAAGATCTCTATTTATGTAACAGAACAGACGAAGCTTTTAAGTGATAAAATGGTTAAGCTAAAAAACAACTCTTGTATAAATTAATCAATATATTAAAAACGATAACAAAAGATAAATACTTATATGACATTGTAGTGTAAGTTAGTTAGGTGAGTTAAGGTAGAGCAGCGCCTGCGTGAAGGTGCGGAGGGCGTCGGGCGCGCGGTCGGCCAGCAGCGACAGGCTGGCGGCCTCGGCGTGGCAGCCCGCCGCCCGCAGCGCCGCCACCGCCCGCGCCGCGCCGTGCCGCCCGCCCAGCCCGCTCAGCACGAACCGCGCCACCGCCGGGTACAGCGCCGTCGCCACCGTGCTCACCAACAGGTCGCGCTCCAACATCTCCTCGATCACCTCACTACTTATCCTTACATCGTCCCACTTGTACTGTAAACAAATAATAGTTAAAATAAAGCAATATTATTCCTCAAACATCTTTTCGAGCCTCTCATCAAATGGTGTTGTTAAACAAATGTACATATATTATTACATTAAAAACCTCATTGGTACACACCGGGGTTTGAACCAGGGACCTAAGTATTTTTTTTTAAGTTTAAGGTCTAACCAACTCTGCCACCAAGTATATATAAATTTATTTCATAAAGGAGTACGGTCATTCTGGACCCAACCGTAAAAGCTTAGCGTTTACAAACAACGATATGCTTACTTAATAATAGATAATTTAAGCATTATTTTCCAGTATTCAAAATAATTTTAGAAGTTGGGAAAAAAAGTTCTGACAACTTTTGTTACGTGCTGATTCTTCTGCCTTTTCTGTATATTTATCCACATCATGCAGAAAAAAAGCTTTATACATTAAAACATATTATTGTTGCTTATCTGGATTGAGATTTAACAAAATAAAGAGAGATTTCACATTATTTTGAAAGAAAGAGAAAAGGCCGTATTGTATTGAATGCCTTTTGTTCATTTATAGCATGAACAGAATAAAAATATAGCGACGATAGGTCGATGGACTTGCATCCAGTGCATTATTAAAATAAATAATTAAGAAAAAAGAGCGACGATATATCCACAAAATATATAAAATAATTTTTGTTCGGTTTTCTCAAATATAGAGAAGGCAAAGGTCTCAATGAACCATAAAGCCTAGGTCAGATTATATAATATTATTCTGTCAATGCTGCAGAACAAGGAAACACTACTAATAATTTTGTGGATTAATAATTCGCGGGCTGAAATTGTTCGCTATACTAACCTAATAGCTAGTTATAACATAACCTCAAATTGAATTTCAAACGAGAATAACTTTTTTCTCCCAACTTCTCGAACTTCGATGTAATTAACAATTTTATTATATGTATTTTCCTGTATCGAACTGGATAGGTTTCATTTTTGAACGCGGCTTCTAAGCCTGGGTCTGAAACAACATGGTCTATGACCATTCTTCTTTAATATTTTTATTAAACAAATAAGAATAAGTGAAACCAGTAAACCTTTATAGTAAGATTCAGGTGTCTGTTAGAATTTTCGCATGGAACAACTGGTCCGCTCTTACTGACATTTGGAATCTTGTTGACTTACGAGTACTAACCTTCTGTAAATATTGCGGAATGTATTCATATATAGTAGCACTATTGCTCAGCAACATGATCCACAGTAGAGTGACGCGCCCCTCTCCCTCACACGCTACCTCTTCCATCTCCTTTATTTCCTAAAATACAAACAAAAATGATTCAGTAACGGCAAAAAGTGTATCACAAAATCTGAAAAGCCGCACAGGTTACTCTGTGCAGTAAGTACTCGCTTTAAGGTTCAACAAAAAACATGTTTTTCTTGTTTAAAAAAAAATATTTATTCAGGTACTTCAATTTATGGCATAATAAATGGAGAAAATAAATAGGTTAGTATTTTCAGTAGGTAAGTTGATTTTAATTTCAAATTAAAGAACCATCATACATGTGTTCTTAACCAAAATTTAAATCCCGTGATTCACGGAAAAAAATAAGGATTATGACTAGTGACACAAAAGAAATAATAGTACAAGTACAGAATCTCCCCAGTCCGAGAGATCAATTAAATAAATAGCGACTCTTGTACCGAGTAAATACAGTTCAGTTCAGATCGCACAGCGCTATTGGCCTACATTTATATTCACCTAAAAGTTGCCTCTCTTTCTATCGCGTTATTTCTCTTTCTTACGACCGTAGGGTTGTCTTCGTTTAAAGAAACCTAGGTTAAGTACTTAGTAGTAAGTACGTAGGTCATAAAACAATTTTGTTTTAGGTTGTCTGCTGCATAAGTACTTTAACCTAAGTACCATATGGCACACTACATTGTCTATGAAACTAAATATTGCTTTTCTGTCTATTATGTAATATTATGAATAATCCTACTGAACTTCGTAGAATATATTTAAAAGAAACCGATTGTACCTACTACGTTCAAAGAAAACCTTACAATAACATTGCCTCAGTATATTTGCTTATTCTAATGTGATTTATTCCAACCTACGAACCTAATTGGGCAAATAAATAAGTAAATACTTATCAAAACTGGATAATATTTCTAGTAATTGTTAGTGCATGGTAGTGTACCTACCTATAATAACCTATACTTATCAAAATTAAACCTGACCTTATAAATACCTAGCTATACTATAGTAGGTAATTAAATATCTAACAAAGTACGTAAATACGAGAGACATAAATAACTATAACAAAGGTCAACGTTTGATAGATAGGAAAGGTGACGAATAATGAAAATTCGCATTCTTATAAACATACTACTGGACACTTGTTTTAAAATTTTTTTTAGTGTATAGCCTAATAATAACCTACAAGTAGGGGTAGATTTATTTTTTTATCTTTTAAGGACCTTTGGAAGTGTAAAACCGTTAGGTGCGGGTTCTTGTTACTATTTTAGCAGCCGATTATATGTACGATTTACAAGTTTTAGACCTCATTTTAGTTAATATTAATATCGCGACGCGGCGCGTGAGTGAGTATCGAACACACGTGCGACTCGTCCGGTGCGCGGCAGCCCTGTAAAATAATACCTTTCTATAGGTACGGCCGGGTACTTGTAGCGTTATGCCTAAAGCGCGGAGTGAAACACCCCTGCTAGTGATCGGCAACTCGGGTGCAAATATACCAAATATTTTTTCGCACTTATATATGAACGCATTGGATAATATAATGATGCGACACTGGAAAGCAGTGTTGCCAACAGGCCTTAACAGCCGGTGACATACCGTATCGGAGAGATGTGAGTG
The DNA here is from genome assembly GCA_947458855.1 of Monopis laevigella. Taxonomy (NCBI): domain Eukaryota; kingdom Metazoa; phylum Arthropoda; class Insecta; order Lepidoptera; family Tineidae; genus Monopis; species Monopis laevigella. The sequence continues at coordinate 12,146,840 of OX381577.1, read as the reverse complement.
TCGCAACAAATGTCGCAGCATGTGTCGCGCCTCTATGTGGTGGTCGCTTCGGCCGAGCATGTCGCGCAACAGGATGGACTGCTCACTGCGGGACTCCTCGTCACTGGGGGGAATATTTTGTTTAAGATCGCGCAGTGTGTGTTGTCCATACCAATGAGCTATCGAACTTCCAGTTTTTTTTTAGACATAGACATACATTGACAATAATTGGTAAAAGCCAATGGTACCTAAACTAGGTTAACCTGTATCTCGGGCACCAGTGTCGAGCACGAGTATTTCCTCAGTGTCTGTTTGTCGTAGAATTAAAATAATATTTTTGTCAGTTATTGTATTTATTAATATTTCGGTTGAGGTCGTAATATTATTAAACCTTTTTATTTGTACATTTATATTTCTCCTCAACCTTAATAATATTGTTAAGTACGTACAATTAAAAAATATTTACGCACAATTATCAACACAAAAATAATAATTGAACTACCAGTCAAGTTGTAATATTATATAGAAATACGTTTGTATGGGACATCAACACGACTGGCGAAACTTAAATATTTATTTTTATTACATAAATAAGATTAAACATATATTTAATAAGAAACAATTACAATATTGTATAGAATTATGCGGCTATAGGTCGCACAGTGGTTAATAGGCGGAAATCAATACTATGTATATAAAAAATATGTTAAATCCAGTAGACCAGCCTCCACGGACCTTTGGGGTTATATACGAAGTTTGTGAGTTCGATTCCCACACATAGCAAAAATACAGCACCTACAGTTTGTAATGGTCGTTATTCCTGGTGTACATAGTACAAGCCTAGAGCTTAGTTTGTGACTAGGGCAATATGTATAATACTGTGGGTAAAAAATAGTAAGACTTTTTATTTCGATTTCGCGCGGAAACCCATTCGTTGAATATATTTTTTCTGGGTTGGTATGACTAAGTGACATCTGAGCCAAACATCGAATCAAAATAATCATTAGTTTTTAGTATATGCTTGTCTTTCTGAAGTACAAAAAGTGTATTCGTCAATTTTTACAATGAGTGAAGTTATACAACAAAGAAGTTCCATTAAATTTTGTGTGCGGAATCAAATTTCTGGTGCCGAAACTTTCAGAATGTTGCAAAAGGCTTTCGGTGATAATTGTATGTCGCGAGCAAGTATTTTTGATTGGTACAACTGTTCAAAGAGGGTCGAGAACGCGTTGACGACGAACCACGTCCTGGACTGCCATCAACATCAACTGATGATCAACACGTCAATAAAATCAAGGAATTGGTGCTTGAAAATCGACTATTAACAGCCAGAGACCTTACTGGCATCGTTGAATATCGGAAGGATCAGTGAAAACCATTTAAAAAGATAATTTAGGCCTAAGAAAAGTGAAAGCACGATTGGTTCCAAAATCACTCAATTTCTTGAAAAACAGCGTCACAGACGTCAATGTGAAACAATGCTTTCCGACTACCAGGATTTCATGAAATGTGTTATAACTGGCGATGAGTCTTGGATCTATGCTTACGACCCAGCAGCAGACGATTAATCGGCCGAATAACGTGCCAAAGGTGAACCGATAGACATTAAACGTGAATCGCTACGCGCATTGAAGGCTATTCCGGAAATTTACTTAACTGTTTCGAGGAATGGAAAAAAATTTGCCGCAAGTGTATTGTGTCCGGGTGTCCGATTACTTTGAGGGGGGCGAAATAGATTTGGAAGAATAAATAAAGATTTTTAAAATTTTGAACAAAGTCTTACTATATATTGCCCACGCCCTAACAAAAAAAAAGGATAAGTATGTGAGTGAGATAGTTACGTGTGCGGCCAGTAGCCCACGGCCTCGGCCAGCGCGCGTCGGCGGGGCCACGTGTCCGCCAGGCACACGAGGCTCTCCAGCACGGCGCGGCGCTGCTGCGGCCTCCGAAGGCTCTCCACTGATAAAGACACAAACACACCTATTTATATAACATCATATCTGCCCCCGTAGCACAACGACTAAGATAGTGTGATAAACTTGCTTGCTACGTCAAAATTTCAATTTTTGTATTGAAAACAATTTCAATTTCAAATTTTGTATTGAAAACAATTGAATTTTCGTTGTCAAAAGTATTTTAATACAGTTAGCCGCCGTACTAGGGGGGATGGGCCACGTTAGTGGCAGATCACAAAACCATCGAAATATAAACCTATAAGTAAACGCTAAAGATAAGTTAGACAGGCTAAACAAATTTGGAAAGTCAATTCAAACAAAAAAATAAAAAAAAAATTAAGCCGTTTGTTGTAAGAGCACAGAATAAATAATATTTCATACTACAACTATAACATTCTTATGTCCAAAGAGGAAAAGAATTCGCCAACTCGAGCGTCAAAAAACATCTAAATGTTGTTTTCAGTGATAATAAAGTTTTTTTTTTTGGAAAAAAAGAACATTAGTGGAGATTTTATACACTCGATCCTAATTACATTTTTACAATTTCTTTACAAAAAATCTAATTAAGATCGAGTAAGTAGTATTAACACCTCTACGTTCTTTTCTCATTAAAAAAAATGATATCACTGAAAACAACATTTACACGTTTTTAGACGTTCGAGATCGCGAATCCTTTTCCTGGCTTCTTAAGGTGATTAGCCACTTAATCAACTTAAGAAGCCAACGACTTAACTGCGGTTGATGAACTGTTACAGTAACGAAGTGAATTGTGTCGTGTGATGTGGATTCTCGCAAGCCAACAACGTAATGGCTTAGCTAATATAATATGTAGGACAAATTACACATATTGCTCTGGTTACAAACTAAGCTCTAAGCTTGTACTATGTGTGCCAGAAGCAACGATATAATTCATATTATATTTTATAAACACCCAGACCATGACAGAAAAAATGTACTCATATTTTTTTTGCCATGGGTGGGAATCGAACCCACGTCCTCCGGATACAACGCCAAAGGCGCAACTAGTCTACGGAGGCTGTCAAAAAGCTCGGGTCAACAATGGCCTTAACCAAATCTCACCCATAGAAAGGTAATGGTAATTGTTTGATGGTCAATTCGGTGTGATCCATTTTAGCTTTCTCCTTTGGATATCTATCTGAAACTACCTCGACTCGTCTTTATTGCTTTATCATACATAACACTAGACCCCCACACTGCTCGACAAACTGTTTTAACACTTCAAGAACAGCTGCAGTTAAGCGTCATTCTCCATACTCCGTAAAAAAATGTTTTCAGGAAGATTATTATTGAAGCCTCCTGCAAGTACATACCCGTCATATCAGTGACAAGCTCCAGGTCGGGCCACTCCTCTCGGAATAAACTGATGCTGTACTCCAACACCACGTCCAGCTCACCGTCCTCTTCTACTTGCTTCAACTAGAAATTAAGTTTATTATAATTAATGAAGTACTTAACAGATCAAGTGACCTATATAGGCATGTTTAGTCCGAGGGTTTAACGCTTTTCAAATTATAAAATCGGGTTGTTCGGATGAACGAAGATTGTTTACAAAAAGCGTAAAATCATTTTCGATCACTTTAAAATTTGGGATGAATTTTAGATAAATATCAAACATCTGTGGCTCATAAAATAATATAAAACGTTTATTTAATGCCAAACAACAAGTTAACAAAATAACTTTAGATTCAATGTATATTATGTATAAAGTTGCCGGAAACTGAACATATTTATAATTTTACTAAATTTCCTAGCAAAATATTTAACAAATGGTTAAGTTGTGTCTACTGATAACCTATTAATAACTATAGTTTATGCCGATGACTAAGGATTCATGAATTAACTATAGTTGTTTAACCAACTGTAAAAGATATATAAAATAAAATAGTCAAATTTAGCTATCCATCATGAAACCAGCCCTAAGGGCCGGTTTCTTGATGGATAGTTTACGTTACTATAGTTAAAAATGGCGGGTGTTATATGAGATTTTTGTCAAAACATATTTCAATTTCATATAAAAGACGCCATAACTGTCATTATTTAACAATTAGTCGAAATTACTATCCATCAAGAAACCGAGCCTTAGTCGTATATCCAATAGCTTGTTCGTAAACGAATAATTAAAATATGCGATTCAAGGTAATATTAATTAAAAAACAAAATCCAATTATTTATAAATGCCCATCTCTAAGCACGTAGCTTCAGGGGTACTCTTTTGATGATGAACAGAGAATATTAACACCTATATATATATATGTATAATTTAACGTTTCTAAGCCCAAAACTCGAGAACGGCTGGACCAATTCGGGTTTTTTTTTTCATATGTTTTAAAATGGAACATAGGCTGTATGGATGTTATTATCAGGGTGTGTGGTAATCTATGCCTTTCTAGGTACGAAACATTAACGATTTAATTTTAATATTTATTATTATAGTAACTTAATATTTATATTTACTTAACTTAATATATTTACTTAATATTTATTCTAGTCCTGTATTCCATATAGGACTAGATTTATTTACCTTTAATTGAAAATCAAAAATCTGTATAGTGGTATGGTTCATTCATGAAACTAATAATAATAATATATTGAACCGCTATAGTGCCTTAAATCTATACTAATATAATAAATCTGAAGAGTTTGTTTCTTTGGTTGAACGCGCTAATCTCAGGAACTACTGGTTCGAATTTAAAAAATCTTCTTTAAATTTAGTTTTGGATAACCCATTTATTGAGGTAGGCTATAGGTATAAAATCACACACGCTACAACAATTAGGAGCGGAGCATCAATAAAAAAGTGTGTTTTAGTTACCAGTGTGAGTGTGTTGAGCGCGCTGTTCACCCTCGCCGGCAGCTGGTGGGAGTCTGCGCGGAGCCGCGCGCGCGCCAGCACCCCCGCGCTGCGCACGCGGTGCTCGCGCATGCGCCACACCACCAGCTCCATGCGGCTGGGGACACGGGACATGCTGGCTATTAGGTAAAAGCCCTCTTACACGGGCTATTTTTCAAGCAATAATTACCCGGTAACAGTAATAGATCGATATGGAGCAATAAAAAAAAAAAAATAACTTCACCATATTGCTTTTAATAGCTCTACATTATTCAATATTGCCAAAGTTGCCGATATGAATTTCCAAATAACCAGCTGATTTGAAAATTTTTGTATTTGTTTCTATCTCTAATACTGTAAAACTGAATCGGTATATATGTGTTGTTTAATTACTCTATATTGCTCCATGTTCCTCAATACGATGTGGCGCTCCATGGAGCAAGATCGCTGTCATTTCGTTTGAGCAATTCTCGGTTAGCAGTGGCGCATTTTATATCCAGAGGCTCTACTATGTGTATTTGCTTCGTATTAAATTGACGTTAATACACGAGCAACCACCAATAGACATCCACTTTGCACAGCATTGATTGGTTATAACAGTTGTCCTCACTTTTTGTTTTGGTTTGTATGGAGGGCGGACACCTTGTTTTCATGTTTGAAAATGCGATTTTTTGTACTCACCTGGGACTGTCCACATAGTTGTCCAGGATATAAGTGAAGATGTCTTCCATGGAGATATCCAGCAAGAGGTCCGCGATGAGGTCGGTCAGCGCCTTCGGCTTGAGATCTGTCTCCATCACCAGGTGACAGACCAAAGGCCGGATATTCTCAATCTCACCGCGACTTGATTCCAACATTCTGGGTTAAAACAAAACCTAGTCTTAATTTTTATAATGTTATTATGATTAATTTGTAAATCAAACTAGGTAGATAAAGTAACACTTATTAACGTATTGCTGAAATGCGGATTGTTTGAGATTACTTTTTGAAAACGTTTTTGTTTCATGTGAATAAAAGACGTGAGACAAAAAACACTTTTTAGCAATTTTTCTTAGTCTTTTATTCATATGAAAATATCATGAAACTCGACTTAAATAATTTAATTAATATTTATTAATTTATTATTAACGTATTTTTTTTTCCATTGGAGCACGGCATGTGACTTTGTATCTACCTGATATTAAGCATACCTGCAAAGTCCATGAATGGGTCGATCCTTACATTGTTGTTTAGCAGCATCGTATGATAGTGGTGTGGGTGTGAATATGAGATACCTATACGCTCTACCTGTTTGCGTGTTTCCTTTATCTTATAACCCTGAGTCCTTTGAACGCAGCCCGTATAAGTATCTTAAGCCGGCATAATAGTTGCAAACAAATTACGTAGCTCGTAATTTGTTTATTGCTTGGTATGTGGGAAGTCCATAGGAACTGGCACCACGTAGACAATTTGTTGCCCACAGCTTCCCACATAATAGCCAACTGTAGCATACCCCAGGAGTTGCGGCAGGTGGAGAGACTTGAGCCCAGCGTGCACGCGCGGGGTCCACAGCGCCTGCAGGAACTGGCACCACGCAGACAACTTGTTGCCCGCATCTTCCCACATAATAGCCAACTGTAGCATACCCCAGGAGTTGCGGCAAGTGGAGAGACTTGAGCACGGCGTGCACGCGCGGGGTCCACAGCGCCTGCAGGAACTGGCACCATGTAGACAACTTGTTGCCCGCATCTTCCCACGTCGTATCCTCTCTGCGGACATCATCAATAATTACTTTTATATACATTACCAGTTCAGACCAACTATTTGCTGAGGTGAGTGCACACATTTCGTACAGTATTTGTCATCGATTACAATAAATTATGGGGAAACGGGAACAGTTCCCGTCCCCCCATAATACTGTAAAATATACATCTATAAGGATTTTGATATAAAAACTGGCCATAAGTGTTACAATAAAATAAAAAACAAAAATATTACATTTGAATTTGGATACTGTCATTCTGATGAATAATATTTCTTCTTTTTTGCATAATCTTTGTTAAAAAATATTCTTGTGATATTAAAATGAAGTGGGGTGATAAAGAGAACTGAAGTGATGTGATAGCATTACAAAAGGTATGGAGTCAATTGCAATTTTGAAAGTCTTAATTCGCATGGTATTATTCGAATGTTAGTGTACCGGGCTATTGATACGTACAGGCGTTTACGAGACACATACATACACAGGGGCGTGCATCTCATAGAGACAAAAAGACACTGTCTACTCTGATAACCCTGACACAATGCACAATAATAGATATTTTATTACAACATTTAATTTATGTTAACTATTCATAAAATATAAGAAAAGCGCAAAAAATATTAAGTTTTTAAATTTTACTTTTGAAGAAAAAATTCTAGTTATTACAAATGGTCGTTGTGTGCCGGTATTGGATTTAAAAAACGGTCAGCGGTAAGATAAATAGATCATTTAATGTAAAACAATACGGATTATTGACTTGGTTGATGGGTTGTAGTCATACAAATAGATTGTTTTGTTTCCCTTGCCTATTATTCTCTAACCATAGCAATGTTTGGAATAGTACTGGTTATGTAGATATGCATAATCTTTCGGCTGCAGCTAAAAAACACGAACAATCCGAAAAATATTTATCTTCTTGTTATAATTTGCAAACTTTTGGCAAAAATCGTATTGAACCGTGTTAAATTCACAGTTAAAAATAGAAATCGATAGACACAACGCGAAAGTAGACCGTAATAGAGTTATTTTTCAGCGCTTAATTGATATCGTTTGCTTTTTGGGAAAACAAGAGCTATCATTTCGCGGACATGATGAATCTGCATCATCGAATAATAAAGGTAATTTTCTTAAAATTGTAGAATTGATCGCGAAATATGATGGTATTTAAAAAAAATCATTTAGCGACTTCATTAAATGCGTCCAGAGGATTATCACAAACCGTATTCAAAATGACTTGATCTCGAGTCGTAGTTTGAAAAATTTTGAATTTCAATATTTGCTTCATGTTTTTCATAAATTTTTGTGCCGAAACTGATATTTTATACTTAAATTATTCAAAATAAGACTTCCGACGTAACTTATTGTATTCAAAAAATTAAATCCTTTGAATTGTTTTTAAATTCTCTTAGATCTCAATTTGATATAATTTACGAATCCGTGAAAATAGTTACGGGTCCTCCAAAACGCAAACGAAATATATTAGATCCTAAAACAAATTTCAAACGGATTTTTATAGAAGTAATTGACAATATATTGAGCGAATGTCGTCAGCGTTATAAAAGTATCAAAGAACTGAAATTTTTCGGATTGTTGTCGTGAGAAAATTTTGAAAAATATACCGTAGATTTTCCTACTCAATTAATTTCCGATTTTGTACAATCTTATAAAGACTGTAATTTTAATTTAGAGCGCCTTACGAACGAGCTCAAATTTATTTATAAAACTCCTGAATTTAAAAGCATAAAGGTTTACGAATTTATCGAACATCTTTATGAAAATAATTTAAACATGGTATTTTTAGAAATTGTCCGTTTCGCTAAACTTATTGTAACAATTCCAGCCAGCAGTGCTTCAGCCGAAAGATCTTTTTCATCACTAAAACGTATTCATACATATTTGCCAAATACACAAGGCCAGCACCGGCTCACCGACTTGTCCATGATTTCTATAGAAAAAAAACGTACCCCTAACTTTTATGATTCCGTTCTACAATTTTTTTTTACAGACAGACAGACGAGTAAATTTAATTTATAGGTAGATGATTAATTTTTATTCTCTATCCAAGTTTATTTTATTTTTAAATTACATTAATTTTTATATCGTCCTTTATACTTAAATATACTTAATTAAATTTCCAGACTGACTAACGACATTTTATTGCGTGTTTTGTATAGGATCGCGGCAAGTGACTGGTATCTACCTGATGGTAAGCAGGGGTACAAAATCCATTATATTGCCATTTTTAACATAAATTCAGTGCTGCACTCAGTGTTCCTTTTTCTCACCATTTACCTACTTTCAATGCGTATACCATACTACCTATTGTGTAAATTGGATACTTCAGGCTCCTTTATGGGCCGCTTAGAGTATCCGCAAAAGTATTTTTATTATATTTGAAAAAGCATAAGTGCGCGGTTATTTGTTTTTAAATAACGTCTACGAGATGGCCTCACATCACATGGCACGCACTCGTGGAATCTCGTCATTGCATTTGGCGTGACACGCCGAAGCAAGGCAAGATAAGGTTTTTAACTCAGCGAAATTCGTTGGATTACTGATTTTAACTTTGCTCTTAAGGGGTATCTTGTCACAGGAAAAAAACCATCGGGGTTAAATCTGGTGATTGGCCTCCACCATGCAATATCGCCAGAGCAATATATGAATTTTCGAAAAAACAGCTCTCAAAACTGGTCCATGGTGGCTCTTGCAGTGTGGGCAGTGGCTCCATCCTGCTAAAACAACAACCATGAACTGTATGCAGGATGTCCTTGGAGCTGGGGTGTAAAATAACTTGTTATCATTTGTCGAACTGCATCACCAGTAACAGTTATCGTTCGACCTTTTACCATCTTAAAAAAATAAGGCCCGATGATTCCGTTTACTGACAGGGCTCACCATACCGTTACTTTTGAGCTGTGTAGAGGTGTCTGATGTTTTTATCTGAGATTGTTTGGCGGCCAGAAGCGACAATTCTGTTCCTTTACTTAACCATTTAAATGGAAATGTGCTTCATCGCTCCAGAACACCATATTCAATGTGCGAAATATCTCAATGACTTTTTAAATGAGGTAATTTTCTGTTATCGCCTGCACAATTTGAATTTTGTAAGGATGCAATTTCAAATATTTCTTCAAAATTCGCTCTACTGTTGATTTAGTGAGATTTTAGGCTGCTGCTCTTTTGAGTATCGATAGACGAAGATTTCCACGGATACTAGCGTCATCTTCGTTTATTGCTTCTTCAGTTCTTGAAGTCCTGCTCGCGACCGGCTGATTTATGGCTGATCTGTACTAGGAAACTTCTGTACCCATTTACGAATAAAGTTTTCGCTTGGCCCATCCTGTAAACGCCTTATGTTGTAATGTAAACAAACCACCGAGCCGTAACATACAATTTTCCACTCTCGAAAACGCCTCGATAGCGTTCGCACAGTCATTTAATCTACTCTCCCTCTTTTACTTTAAATATTCTAGATAGAATAGAATGATACCCACTTTATATTAGCAATATTACGGCTCTGTTGTCGTCTTGAAGCCCATACAAACGTACTTCTAATATTACAACGTAGCTGAAGTTTAATTATTATTTGTATGTTATTAATTGTACGCAAAAATCTTTCTGTTATAGGTAGTAAAGTTTTTTTATCTTAAAAAAAAATACCAGAACGCAGACTTCGCAATTGCGAATGCAGTGTCCTTAAGGAATAATATAGCATAATTAAAAACTCACGCTGTGTCTCCTGCGCCGGCGTCTGCCTGCTTCTCGCACCACTCTTGCGCCATCGCTAACATCTGCAACCGGGTCGACGTCATTATCCTGCAATAGTATTTATTAATTACGGACTGGTTCTAAAGTGTCAAAGCAATTTACTTTTCCCGTAAGGAACTCAAAAAAAAAAATGTTGCTTAAAAATTGAGATATTGCAGAGACGTATAGCGTTCGGGATGTGGGCTATTACATACTCGAGCCTTTTTTTTACCTTTTCCGAACTCGTGCGTTCTCTTTCACAACTGTCAAAATAATGTCTATTAAAAAGAAAAAAACTAGCCACGAAGTTTTTACTAAAAAAAAAATCATAGAAGTTTCTATGATTCATGCAAATATTTATAAAAAGAAGCTACTAATTTGTTTCAATATCAGATTTAATGATTTGATTCAATGAGTTAGGTTAGGTTTCATTTCATCTCATTAATTTTCATTTAATATCAATAAAACAAATCTACTGAAGACTTGGCTGTATGGGCATAGTTCCCTTTGCCTACCCAGAATGGGTGAAGAAAACAAAAAAAAACTCTGCTTATATTATACGGTTGTTATTTTACGGTTGGCGCCATTTTTCAGAAATTTTCTTTGCGAGTTTAGTTGTGTTTTTATTATTTTATTAAATTGCTAAATTTTTTCGCAACTGTACTAAATATATTTGTTCAGTACACGTGCGGAGCCGTCATTGCAACTTGTTCCGACTGTCAACCCTCACCTTCGGCTGCGCCTCGGCTCGGGTAGACATTTGTCGGAACTCTTTGCAATGACAGGCTTTCCGCACTCGTAATGAAATATACTAAACTTTAACGAGAAAAAAAAAACATTAACAATGTACCTTATTCCGTGATATATACAATAACAATAAATAGGACTTAAGACCGAGAAGCAGGGTTGAAGGACTATCAGAGTTTAACTCTTAACTACGCTGTTAACCTTCTCTACCCAACCAAATACTATACAATCCTTTCATTTCAGTGCCATCTTGGAAACGCGTTCCATTAAAAGTAGATCTTATATAGAAGACCAACATCCTTTACAACGCAAAGACTTTACTGGAATTTCTCATACGCCTTAGAGGAATCGATGTTTAGTAGAATACGTGTGTACGAGCTTACCTCTCAACGGCCTGTGTGCTGAAGCAGAGTTGGGTGACCACATCTAGCACATGCTGCGGAGACAGTCTGCGTAACTGGCTGACCACCTCCTCGAACTGGTCGATCCATCTCTTCTCGCCCGAGCCCCTCACACCCTACAAACAAAATAATATAACAAGTTAAGTAACAACTATATACTTTGTAGAACACACAGTTTGATAGTTTTTTTTCACAATTTTAATCGTATTTGTTTTATTCGGTTTTCTGCACCGATTTCTTGTTGAGGTGGTAGTCTCCTTTCTTGGTGCGGTTTCAAAACGGGCGATTGATTTGACGGTAAAGCAGCGAGGATATTAAAATACCCACGTAACGCTTTTGTCACCGCCCGTTTCGTAACCGCATCATTTAGCCGGCATGGTGGGAGTGATCAATACTGTTAAACAACAATGTATGATCGACCCCATTCATGGATTTTGTATGTTTACTTACCATCAGGTAGATACAAAGACACATGCCGTGCACAACCGGGGTCCACCGATAAGTGATTGATTAATTTCTTATGATTATTTTGTAAAAATGAGATATTAAGATGGTAAAGAACTGGAAAAAGACTAGGGAGAGAATGAGTAATGTCAACATAACCATATGCAAACATGCGGTACTTGCTACCAGTGTCAAATGAAAAGCTTACTCTACAAAATTTGGACAATCATATTCTATAATATCAGGGGCGTAGCTGCCGCCGTATCCATCCGCCGAACAAAGAATCGTAAAATCTCACTTAAACCCTTACACCGGTAGGACTCAATAAGTTTTTATGAATAAGAACATTAGGTCGTACTTTCCGCGAAGTGCTATAAGCGTTTTTCTTTTGCCAAAAATCTACTCATTTGGGCCCCCCAGTAAATTTTAATACAGGACTCGTCTAAGGCAGGCCACGGCACTGCGGAACGTGTTACGTGAACGTATTACAATTATTTATTTTGTTAGAAAAATTAAAAAAAAAAAAAACTTACAGTAAAAAAGTACCAAATAAGGAAGTTAATAAGCAGTGTGTCTGGTGGCAAGGGAATGGTGATGGCTTCCGGCATGGCCCGCAGCAGCTTCATGGCCATCCCGATCTTGTCCATCTGCATCACCGATACCAAGTGCTGCGTCAGCTCCTCCTCCGACGGCGAACTCAGCAACAACTTGTAGTTCAGGCCTGTAGAACGTTATCATTACTGTTATGTAGGTACATTAAGGGCCTCCCACAACAAATGGCACGAAAAAATACTATTGTTTTCTTCGATGATGGGCTGCAGATATAAATGTGTTCATCTAACATGTGATTAAAACAGCTGATTCTAAAAGTCTAACAGTTATGCTGGGCTAAAGCTAAGTCCATGCTGTTTTAAGCAAAATTTTCGCCAAACTTAAGTGGCAGCCATCAGGCCACTTAGCTCGCAGACCGGACGGCCGTTGGGGCATTAAGGTTCTCGAGTGGCGACCGCGTGCTGAAGGACGCAGCAGAGGCAGGCCCCCCACAAGATGGACCGACGACCTGAAAAAGGTCGCGGGAAGGCGATGGCTACAGGCAGCGCAGAACCGGTCGTTGTGGCGATCCTTGGGGGAGGCCTATGTCCAGCAGTGGACGAGCGAAAGGCTGGTATGATAATAATGATGAAGCTAAATTTTAGACCAGATTATACAAATAATTTCGACCTGAGATGATCAGTGCTATTAGGCCGAGTAGGCACGCAGCTAGATGGTGCACGGAGGGATAACACGCAATGTTCTCAACATTGACCTGGTTCAGACCCACCTAGGATAGGACCATAGGACTTTGATACTAAATATTCTACATTTATATACAATTTGGCTTTGAACGCATTAATAACTATGTCAACTTGTAGGTAAACAACTTTTTTTTTATTCAATTTTTTAAGGGCTTTGGTCCAAGATATATAAAGGGTGTCCCAAGAAGAACGCAATTTTTAAATCTGGCAACATTCGAAGTGTCATTGTTTGACATTTGAACAATTGTTATTGTTTGCTAGTAGAAGGTACGAGGTTAGTAAAAATGGAGCGCTACACGAATGAACAACGCATTCTCATTGTGAAATTGTTTTACCAAAATGGTGAAAGTTTTGCGGCTACAGTTCGCAAATTGCGATCAATTTGGGGTCACAATAATGCTCCAAAAGAGTCAACTGTAAAGAGATTAATGGATAAATTTGCCGAAACTGGGTCTGTTAGTGATGTAAAGACAACAACGCGCCATCGACCAGGTCGTTCGACCGAAAATGTCGCAGCTGTACGTGATGATGTAGCTCAAACTCCATCCACCTCAATTCGACACCGAGCTCAGCAAATTGGTGTCTCCAAATGCACTTTGCAGCGAATTTTGACGAAAGATTTGCATCTTCATGCATACAAAGTTCAATTGACTCAGGAACTGAAGCCCATGGACAGCGAAGGGAGTTCGTTAATTGGGTATTGGAGAGACAACATGAAAATGCTGATTTTGCCGATAAAATCATCTTCAGTGACGAGGCCCATTTTCATCTTGATGGCTTCGTCAATAGGCAGAATTGTCGCATTTGGGGTGAGGAAAATCCTCGAGTGATTCACGAGAAGAAAATGCATCCTCAACGTGTCACTGTGTGGTGTGGTTTTTGGGCTGGAGGAATCATTGGACCTTTTTTTTATGAAAATGAGGCAGGTCAAGCGCAAACAGTCAATGGTGTTCGGTATCGTGAAATGATAACCAGTTTTTTCTTGCCTAGAATTGAAGAAATGAATGTGGAGGGCATGTGGTTCCAACAAGACGGCGCCACATGTCATACAGCCAGAGAAACAATTCAATTGCTGCATCAGTCATTTCCCGGTCGTGTCGCCTAGATCGTACGATTTAACACCATTAGATTTTTTTCTTTGGGGATTTTTGAAGTCAATGGTTTACGCGAATAAGCCGACGACGACTCAAGCCTTAAAAGAGGAAATTGGACGCTGCATTAATGAAATACCGCAGCATTCATGCAAAACGGTCATTGAAAATTTCATTAAAAGATCGCGTGCATGCCAGCAAAGCCGCGGCGGCCATCTGCACGATATATTGTTCTCATTCTGTCTACTTTACGATATAATAAAGTTTCACCATTTTTTTTTTACATATCTGTGTTTTATTTAAAATTTAAAAATTGCGTTCTTCTTGGGACACCCTTTATATATATATATATATATATTCCTCAAAAAGTAAATATAAATTCAAAAATATTTTAATGCAGTATTATATAATTTTAATATACTTTTACAATAACACTTTTATCTATCTGCGGCCACGTTCTGTTTCTTATTACGTGAGCGTTAGATTGTCAAAATAACGAATTCCGTTATTAGCGCTCTTTCCTTCAATCGGCGAGGGTTAAAAAACTACTCTGATTGGAGGAGAGCGCGCTAATAGCGGAAATCGTTATTTTGACAATCTAACGATCACGTTATTAGAAACAGAATGTGACCGCTGGTGTATTAAAAAGAATCCTAAGAAACTCTTAAAACACACACACCCTGTATATTTGCATCCTCTATAGCAATGTCGAAAAATTATATACATTGTGTCCTTCCCAGGGTCTCAAACTACCACCATACCAAATTTCATCTAAATTGGTTTAGAGATATGCGTGAAAGCTTACAAACAAACAGTTTCTTAAGCATTTATAATATTAGTATGGATATAATTATGTACATACATAAATATATTTTGTTCTTACGGTCGAATCTAGTTCTCTAAGCAGTCGAATTACTCGACCGTCACGCACGTGCCGCAAAATGGCGCAGATGTCTCAGCCGCGCAATCCTTCTGTACGTTCTAGTAAGTATTCTGTGGTTCATAAATCCACTCACCCGGGACTGCGGCTTTAATCTTCTTTAGCAGTTTGACATGTTGCGCGGCAGACATACCGTGCAGCACCGCATCGGCGTCTACCAGAGAGATCAGGGAGTACAAGGTGATGAGGGCGCCGTGCTCGTGCCCGGGTATGTCGTCCCACACCGCCTGTGCCACTCTATAGACGGTATACAGAAACATATTATTTATTTAATTCATGTAAATATTAACATATATTTATGATGAGTCAAAAAAAAAGTTTTAGCATTCAGATCACGGCAGTCGCTCACGGCAGGTACAGGTAAGAAATCACTGCGTATACCGTCGGTCGTGTTTGAGTACTGATATTAAACAATGTCTGACAACTTAAATGTAACCAAAACGGACAAGATCTGAGAAAATATAATTTGGTGGTTTTAACAACATTAAGATTCTAAGAAATTTGTAAAAATGGGACGCTGAATAAAAAACAATTATCGTTGTTTAAAGTTTTGAAGTTTCAAAGCAAATTTGTTAACCATGGATCCCATGATGTTGTAAAATAGGGTTTTTTTTTGGATTTTGATGTATTAATATAAAGGCCTATTTATTTAATTAGGATTAACATTTAAAGATGATGATGAAGATTTTATCTTGTAATATTGTAGTCCTATCAAACTCTGAAGGGAGTGTAACTTTTTTGATTCTTTTTTTATCTTATCATATAATATTGTAGTCCTATCAAACTATGGAGGGAGTGTAACTTTTTTGATTCTTGTTTTATCTTATCATATAATATTGTAGTGTCCTATCAAACTATGGAGAGAGTGTAACTTTTTTGATTCTTGTTTTATCTTATCATATAATATTGTAGTCCTATCAAACTATGGAGGGTGTGTAACTTTTTTGATTCTTGTTTTATCTTATCATATAATATTGTAGTCCTATCAAACTCTGGAGGGAGTGTAACTTTTTTGATTCTTGTTTTATCTTATCATATAATATTGTAGTGTCCTATCAAACTATGGAGAGAGTGTAACTTTTTTGATTCTTGTTTTATCTTATCATATAATATTGTAGTCCTATCAAACTATGGAGGGTGTGTAACTTTTTTGATTCTTGTTTTATCTTATCATATAATATTGTAGTCCTATCAAACTCTGGAGGGAGTGTAACTTTTTTGATTCTTGTTTTATCTTATCATATAATATTGTAGTCCTATCAAACATGGAGGGAGTGTAACTTTTTTGATTCTTGTTTTATCTTATCATATAATATTGTAGTCCTATGAAACTATGGAGGGAGTGTAACTTTTTTGATTCTTGTTTTATCTTATCATATAATATTGTAGTGTCCTATCAAACTATGGAGAGAGTGTAACTTTTTGATTCTTGTTTTATCTTATCATATAATATTGTAGTCCTATCAAACTATGGAGGGAGTGTAACTTTTTTGATTCTTGTTTTATCTTATCATATAATATTGTAGTCCTATCAAACTATGGAGAGAGTGTAACTTTTTTGATTCTTGTTTTATCTTATCATATAATATTGTAGTCCTATCAAACTCTGGAGGGAGTGTAACTTTTTTGATTCTTGTTTTATCTTATCATATAATATTGTAGTCCTATCAAACTATGGAGGGAGTGTAACTTTTTTGATTCTTGTTTTATCATATCATATAATGATCAGTTATCACACTTCGTCCTAATGCACCCGTAGCATTGGGCCCAAAATAGTGTAATAAACTTGCTTGAAAGGTCAAAACTTCAATATTTTGTATTAAAAATAATAGAATTTATGTTATCTTGCGCGCTATGGTAAGGGGCATGGGATCTTATAAATGTTAAAATATAGACGTCAGAATAAACATATACTGGGTGTTTTTTATCCAGTGGGAAAAAGGTATTCTATGATAGAAATAACACTTATTTTTTTCTTTTAGTGTCACCTATACAAAAACATTAAGATAAAATGAGTTAAAGTACAAAAAAATCTACAAATTATTTAAACTTTTATAGTTAGCTCATGATTGAGACCCCGCTGCCACCATTCTAAAGGTATTTTACTCAAAAATGCATGTAATGTGGTCATTATTAACGGCAAGGTCGACTTTGCTCAAACAAGGTTGTCAAAACCTTTGCTCCTTGCCGTTCTGTTCCAAGGAGCGGCCGGCAAAGTTTTGCTGGTCGCTCTAACAGGCCAACAAGACATTGCCAGCCGCTATTTTGACGTTTCAACGTTTTAAAAAAATTAATGCAAAATGATTTTATTAAAAACACAGCTGTTTGTATTTATAGAGATAGGTATAAAAAGATTTTATTCCATATTTGGCTGTATAGTTGCAACTACCATTGCTAAAAAAAAAAAAACAATAAAAAAAGTAACAAAAGCGCGGTTCAGCGAAAATTTTATTTAATTTTTTGCTGGTTTTATTTACATTAGGTACTTGCATTTTTGAGTAAAGCACTATACAAGGCTTGGCCCACTATGACTGCTTCGCTGGTCACGCTATGATTGCCTCGAGCTAGCCTAGCTAGGCCATCATTGCAGCCCTTGCTGTAAAGGCCTCGACCTACGGTCTCGGCCTTTATCTCAGCTCGTCCATCAAGTGCTGCACGCTGACCGCGCTGTGTCGGCCTGGAGCTGTGATGTCGGCCATCATCAGCGCGACCAGCAAAGTAGTCATTATAGACCGCGGCAGTAATGTACTATTATTTACTAAGTCAATATGTATTTGTGGGAGTAATTTTAAACATATAGGCGTTCATATGATAATTTTATTTAATTTAAACATTTGTTTTGAAAAAAAAAAAAAAAAAAAAAAAAAAAAAATAGGTTCTATAAGTGATGCTTAAGTGCACTACATTCGTAATCGCGATGTCTGTGTTCTTCATACAAAATAAGCTTTCGCACTTCACAGTAATACTTGGCAACTATTTGCAATGGCGCAACCACTAGTCTATGGAGGCGGTCAAATTACCAACACATAAAAAATAATTAAATTTTGACTAACAGCCAAGTTGTAATATTGGAAGTACGTTTGTATGGGCGTAGACAAGGTAACATACAGTCGCAGTGTGTCTGCCTCCTGGCCCGGCGTGAGGTTGAGGTGTCGCAGGATGTGCGCGGGCGGGCGGTCGGTGCGCACGGCGGCGGCCAGGCGGCGCGCGCGCACCAGCAGCGGGCTCACCCCGCGCCGCGCCGCCAGCCACTCCGACAGCTCATACTGCGCCGGATTTTCTGACCTGACCACAAACACACATGCTCAGCTTAAGCCTATCTACCTACACAATAACACATCAGAATTAAGAGCCCTAATTTTTTTTAAATAAGAATTGTCTAATAATTCTTATGTCCCCAGTTAGCAAAAATCGAATTTAAGTTTGTAAAACTTAAAATAAATAAAAAATATGGGATTATATTTGGCCTATCCGTGCTGAGGTTTTAATTAAAATTCACTTCAAATCTAAACTAGTTATATATTTAGATAATAGGTCTATTTGCTAAAAAAATATACCCTCGAACAACGCAAACCTCACTTCAATCCGGAAATATTTGAAAAAGAAAAACTATGTAATTTTTAATTTTAACTTTTACAAACTTTTTTTTTTTTTTAATACTTAAGCTCGATTTTTACCAACTACTCGCATAACAATTATTAGAAAATTCGCATTAACAATGTGTGGTTCAATCCTGATGATCATCAATAATTTACTTATAAAAATATTATATTATATTAATCTATAAAACTTTTAGATTACTTTTATAATGTATAGGAAAAATTGTACAGCTGGAAAATAAAAATTTATACCTATTTTGAACTACTGGTAGTTACGGCTTTGTACAGTTATTTGACACAAGAAAAGTGATAGAATGACTTATTAGATTATTTTTTATTAAAATAAAAACAATTTCAACTAAACGTCTATAAAATGTTCTAAGTGTAGTGTAAAATATACAACTTAGACAATATTCTCCTGTGAATAACACATTAGGCTACTAAGGTGAGTTGCACCAAAGTATTTGTTTAAGTAATTGTAACGATTAAAGTTAAGAATGGCGTCGAATGTACAGTCCCATTCGACTTTCAAAATAAAACTTTGGTGCAACTGGAGCTTACCCTTATATTTGAGTTTACTATTTTTATTTTGTAATGTATTAATGTGCATCTTGTTGGATAAATAAATATAATGTTATAGATTGTTATATGTCCATAATAATAAACTGGGTACAAGTATATATAATAAGAAGTATATTTTGGATTTGCCTTAGCACAACAGCATCGATAGGCTCGATAAATCGACAAAATCGATACATATCGATTTTATGAATGAATGTTCATTCATAAACTTCATTTGATCGACTGTCAAACTATATCGATGTGGTTATGCTAAGCCCCTAAATCTAAGTATTTTTAATGCGAGAGAAGCCGTGACTTATATTTGTAACCTTTATAGATATTCACACTAAAATTGGCATCTAAGTTATTTTTTCAGCCAAGCATTGTTGGTTTTGTACCGGACTTAGCTCAATTTTTATATTTATGTTTTGGTGGAAAAGCACTTACTGAGCCATTATCAATATAACTTCCTTGTTATACGTCGCATCAGAGCTGTACTTGTGACGATCCACGTTGATGCCTACCGCTTCTATTTTCTGACATTCCGTGATGAATTCTATTTTCTTGAGACACAATCGAATCAGTTCTAACTGCTCTGGGGTCGCTGTCTGGTTTTTTAATGTTAACCGTGCCATCTAAAAACAATAAGTTTATAGCAATAACTAGAATTTTCTCTATAAGTAGTATTAAATTTAATGTACCATAACTGGTTTGATTTTTAATCGTCAGATAATTTTAAGGGGGTACTGTCAAAATAATCAATTCATTTAAACAGTTTAGATAGCTTCTAACGATATTTTCAAACGTCTTTTATACTTTTATAATTAATCCGATTTCTCAGTAGCATTTAAGTTGTAATGAAGACCTGTGGCCTTATTCCGAGCTTGCAACCGCTAATCACGACAAGACGTTGCACAAACTATAAATATGGAAATATAAGTTCTATTCCAATGGTAATCTAGTGTGTATTAGGTTGGCTATAATAATGCCCCCATCTTGAAATACACGAATTCTTCGCAAGTTTGAACATGTGTGGAGCATTGGAATTTCAACTTTATAATTAACTGGAATGAACTTACATTTCAATGCCTGTACTTTACGCAAAATGGGTGACGGTGAACGTGTCAAAACTCGGAATAAAGCCCCTGTCAAAAGGATCTAATCGCCATACAATTTAAATAAGTTTGGACGTCACATTTTGGGTTCACAATTCCGAGTTTGGGGCGTTTTTGTACAACCCCTATCAATGGAGTATAACGTGTTACTTACTTTAATAGGTGCAGCGAGATAAGCCGAGTCTTTTAAATCTGGTTGACACGTTTTTATCAGCACAGCATACAGAAGCACACACACAGCCGTAACTGAGTCCTAAAAACAGAATACAACTTAAAAAACTTAACTATTTTTTAATTTTTTTTAATGTATCTAACGGCTCTGGATACAAGTCCTTTAGAGCCCATGCAAGGGGTATTCAACTAAATAAAAGCAGTGTTGCCACAAAAGTGTAGGCGTTTTAGGATGTCCATAAATTGCCTTATTGATTGCGACATTTGTAGTGTGCCCTGCACAATATAATCATGGTGGCATTTCGCTCGAGAATAGCGGGCTTTATTATAATTATTTAGATATAATTAAAATTCTTCGACACGCCATCTAAATTTATATCTTCGATATCGCTGCTCCACTAGAGTTACTGCTTTTACTTTGTTTTTAATTTTCATATATATAAGATAACAGTTGCAATCTAGCGTTACTTAAGAGGAGCGTCTAATGAGGCTCTTTGTGCTCATTCTGATTCAACTGGAAAGTATACCTCTCCCGCGCATGACGGTGAGTCATACATATGTAAACATTCCCCCGACCCTCAATAGGAGAAAGAGCATGTATGAGATTATAACTATAATTTAGGCAGCAAAATGACTTTCGGACCAAAACTGTTTTCTACCCCTAAACTTTAATGGATTTGAAAAAAAAAGGTCTCAATTTATTAATATAAATAAATAAATAAACATTTATTATCAATAATAGTTAGAAGGTATCTAAGATTTGACAAGATCCAAAGATGAGAGATCGATTCATTCGGGTGATGAGTACACAAATTATTAATTGTAAACCTTCTTTTAAATAATTTATGAAAATATATAGAGAAAATAAAAATTTTTTTTTTAACCTTTTTTTAAATTTTCTATCTTGATATTTTATAGGAATTATTTTAATATGGGGGATTTTTAGCAATTTACTTCGAATTTCAGGGGTTCATATTTTTTTTCCTATACCAAACTTTAAAAAAAGAAAAACGTACGATTAAGTTATAAATATAACCAATATCTAGGATATTGGTTATATTTATAACGCCTCTAAAAATCATAAAAATCTATGAATGTTTAGAGGGGTTAAGACTGAAAGGTAGTGACTGTATGTTTGAAAAGACGCTCCTCTTATTTAGCCGCTGTTTTAGCGATGATTAAGGAAGGCTAAAGGCTTTATAACCGCGGACAGAACTTACAGACCGATATAAATACATGATGATACCTGGGACAGGATAGTTTCCGCGTACTTATTCACGTCGTGCACGGCGCGGAGGGCGCACACCACGCTCAGCGGTGTGTCCAAGTACACCAGCTCGTCGAAAGCTTTTAGTAATACTGGAAATAAATACTATAATGTTATAGGTACTTTTCCAGCAACTTAATGTTATATATATAGTAGATTTTACAACAAGTGCACAAAACGAATCATTTTTATCCGTTTTTCCTCGCCTCCGGCTCGGGCTGATAGTAATTTCGAGAATAAAATGGTTTTGTGACCGAGTTATAAACTCTGCTTTTTACTTCGATCGCGAGAAAATAAAACAGTAGTATAACATAACATTTCTTTAATTAAAATTTAAAGTAAAATTAGTACAGTTTTGAATACTGAAGGAAATTTTTATGTCTTAAAAAACACATTTATAAGGCAAATCAATTTAAGTAAGTATTATAAAATAACAAATTCTTACTATGAACTTCTTATTATGTTATGGCTCATTTTCTTTGCCTTAATATAGATACATTTATGAGTACATAAATCCGTTAATGCACTTGTGCACGAAATTCAATTTTGTGCAGCCTATATCCTGCACAAATAAGCACTTTCAGAGCATGAGAAGTGAAAATTATATTGACATTGTGTTCCTCTCCTGCGTTTCTACAGTTCCCCACTATTTACTAAATCTTTATATTACTTTTCGGGGCCACATATTATTAAATTAAAAAAGGCGAGGTAGAGTTATTTTATTATTTTGGCATAATTTTTACCAAAGTGTAATTGTTTTATTTGATTCTTTATGTATAGATATATTAATTTTATTTTACTAAAGGCTGATTTTAGATAAAGTTAGTTAGTTAGATAAAGTTATTCTACAGTTAATTTGTATGAAGAACTGCCAATTTATTTATTCTCCATACAAGTTATTTGTGGAAGAACTTCGACTAATAAATATCGCGACAAGCGACTTGCTACTTGTTGAGTGTAGATTCACAAAGCACCTCTGCTAGGTACCCAAAAGCCGTCTAGACGGTCACGGGCACCATAAGGTGCCTCAAGCGGAAACTTTGGAAACTAAAAATGCGAGCCTGTTTTTGGTGACGCAGTAGTATAGTTACAGTGAAAGTAAACGTTAAAAACTGACGCTAGGGCTACTGAATGTTGTTATTTTTAGTACTTATGTATTGTCAAGGGCGTAGTCTTCTTTCACGGTGTGGTTACGGAACTGGTTATTGATATTAAACTATTTTAATATCCTCGCTGCCTTATCGTCAAATTAATAGCTAGTTTCGTAACCACACCATTTTCGTAGTCCATACTCGTCATACAAAAAAACTTCTGTCGTCGCCCATTTCGTAACTGCATCATTTAGCCTTTATAGTAAGAGCGATCAATATTGTTAAAAAATAATGTATTGATCGACCCCATTCATGGACTTTGTAGGTCTGCTTACCATTAGTTAGATACAAAGTCACATGCCGTGCTCCAATCAAATAAAATAACTCACCAGTAGTCTCCAGCTTGTTTTGCACATAGTAACTGGGCTGCAGATAGTAATGGTGCAGCAACGCGCGAAGAGGTTGCGCGGCCACGGTAGGCTTGGGCGCGGCGCAGCTGGTGTAGGCGTAGTGCTGCGCGGACGCGGCGTGCGGTGGGTGCAGGCCGCGGTAGAACTCTTGCACGTGAATGCGTTTGAGCACAGCTTCCGTACTATCTGAGGGGTTCCTACAGGTTGGATATTTTTAAATAACAAAAAATAAAAATGGCTGTCTATTCATCTGGGTGCACAAATCCCATTTTTTCGAATTACGTTTTTTTTAAAATTTTATTTTAAAGATTATGGACCATATTTTGTTACATTAGATTTACAATTTTATATACTGGGTGATTTTGGTATTAATGCCAAAATTTTACTTAAATTGTTGTACGTACAGTACTTGTTTACGTTAGGTTGTATGCCTTTTGCATACTGTACTCGTATATACATACAAAAAGTCAAATAGAAAACAAATAAATATAAATAGTTGAATATCTTTTCTAACATAGCCTTTTCTCGAATACCACTTAAAGAAATCTGTTTTGTTAAATATGAAAAAAAGTATTGACTTGAAATATAATAAGGAGAAGGTGTATAATAAGGTTTTCATACTTTTTAACACGATTAATGTACGCAATAGCTATTTATTCTGGTCGCTTTTAATGTTTTAATAAAATGTATCGTCGACCGCACATTATTTAACAATTTTTAAATATACGTATACCTATTTCTCTTTTTTTGTATTTTTTTTTCTGTTTTTTTATATGTCCAACCAAAGCAAAGCACTCAATAGGGTTCATCCATTGTCAAAAAATATATTTTTATAAGATTTCTTGGCAAAGTACTACAAAAAAACCTAATATTTAAATACTAACACAATAATGTATTGTTGTATCTTACATTATTAAATATTATTTCAAAATCAAAGTTATAACATTTTTTGTTTATTTTTTTTTTATTACAGGATGTGTAACAAATATACAATGTTTATGAATGGGGACCAACACAATGTGGTTTTAATAATATTAGTCCGGCTAAAAGATACTGATACGAAACTATTCTCTAATATCAATCTATTTTTTTTTTCCAATTGTAACCATGGTAACTACTGAAGTACGGATAGTTTATATGATTATTGTTTGTCAATGTCAATTAAAATATATTTGTGATATATTATTCAAATTTATAAATGAAAAATATTTATTTTCGTTACATTTATTTATTATAGCTGCAATGTTTACGGCACTCTCTCAGTATGTAAATGTCGTGAAATAAAGTTTGCGTGTTCTCAGCTAGACTGGACTCAGGCGCTTAACCTTATGTTGCAGCTTTACACTATATGAAGTTGACAGGCGGGGATTGACATAAGGAGGGTTTTATTTTTTTAAAGAGCTTGTTTAAGGCTCTAAACTCGTGTATCGTTGGCTCGTGAATACAATTACTACATGTCTTATTTATCATTTCGAGACTGCAGCTCGTACAATTAGAATTGGAACTTCACAAGGTAAGTTCGTTTAATTCCTAATTATTGATCTATCCCAAGACCATGAGGACTTTGCAGGCCTGCTTACCACCAGTAGAGTCACATGCCCTGCTCCAATAAAAAAAATCATGGATAGAAAGTTGTCTGTCGGAGAGATCTGTGTCACAAATGTGACTCACTCGCACGCCAAGTCTGTTAAATATGTAATCAAATGATAACTTACTCAAATATTTTGTGCCAAGAATTCAACAAATACTTTAGTGGTGGCATATTATTTTCCGAGCCCGCATCATCGCTACCCTCCTCAGACTGAAAACAGATATTATGATAAATATTAGCCAAAACTATACTAAAATAATATAAAAATAGTACATTCTTCTGGAGTACGAAACTCAAATTTGGAAAATATTGAGTAGGTACTTAAAAGGATTTACAGTACACAAATTTCTTTAATACGATTATTTATGTAAAGGGTTTTTCAACAAGAACTTTGTTTTCTAAAACAAAAACAAAAAAATGAAGATGATTAATTTTTTTATTGAATTACAAGAGAAAAGTTCGAACTTCGAACAGTCTTGTTGAAACCACATGTCAGTGATATCCACGTCATCAGTAATAGGCCAAAATTGAGGTGTTAACATCTCGCGATAGCGTGATCCATTTACCGTTACCGCATTTCCAGCCTCATCTTCGAAAAAAAACGGCCCAATCACGCCTCCAGATCACATAGCGCACCATAAACGTTGTGACACGTTGAGCATGCAAAGGCTTCTCAATAATCGCTCTACGATTTTCAGAAGCCCAAATGTGGCAATTTTGCTTGTTGACATACACTGACAAGTGAAAATGGGGTCTGAAAAAAAGTTTTTTTCAGAAAAACCAGCGGGTTGTTTCTGAATGAATTGAGCGAATCTACGGCGATGTGAATGGTCGTTCATAATTGCCGAACTTTTCTCTTTTTAATTCAATAAAAAAATTAGTCATCTTCATCTAAATTTTTTGTTTTAGAAAACAAAGATCTTGTTGAAAAACCCTTTATTATAGCCAATTTAACTAATTCCTAAAACAAATTTATATAAGTACAAAATAATTAAAAGACTCACAGTTCTTTCATTTGAGTTTTCTTCAGTGGAGATTTCTTCATCAGAAATTTCTTCATCCGGACTGTCACCGAGAAGGACATTTTGGTACAGTTCTCTTTTGAGCTCCTCATTTTCTATGTTAATTCTGTAATATAAAATATAATAGTTACAGATAAAATGTAACACCGCTATAGTGCCTCGGAGAAACGTTAAGCTATCGGTCCCGGTTTCACTATACCAACTTTGTGAAACTGTTTATTGAGTCTATTTAAAACATCGCGACGAGATAGCCACTTGTTTGGTGTAGACTCATACCATCGGCTACGACGAGGTGGGATTAAAAACCCAGCGGAGGCTGGGTACCCCGAGGCCGTCTAATTATTTATTCTAAAATGTATTGTTTGTATTGACAAGTGGTTTGACTATGATTGTTGTGAACACAGGTGATTGTCAAATCTATCCCGGTCGTTTCAGAGAAATATATAAAAAAACAATTTTTATTTCAAAAATAAAACCTAAAATAAAAATTAATTTCTTTTCTATCATTAAAAAAATCTGGTTTCTAAGATGTAAAGATTCATGTTTGACAATTTTAATCTAATATACTATACGTCATTATCACAATGGCAAAGAACACAGGCTGCTTTAAAAAAAAATATATAATGCGTACTTGACTTGTCACAAGCAAGCGTTTACTTTGATATGAAAATTTGGGTCCGATAATACTCTACAGTGTACGAGTTTCTTGAAACTCGTTTTCTCTACAAGAAATCATTTGCGTTGCTTTTTCTTTTGTCTGGGTTTTTATAAAATATAATATGTATTAGACCGCCTCCTTAGACTAGTGGATGCGCCTTTGGCGTTGTATCTGGAGTTCGTGGGTGGGAATCGAACCCACGACCTCCGGATACAACGCCAAAGGCAATAAGAAAAAAATGTACGTTATTTTTGTACAATTTGTCATGGTGTTTATAAAATATAATATGTATTATATTATTTTTTCTGTTACACGTAGTACAAGTCTAGAGCTTAGTTTGTGACAGCAACAACCAATAGGATCGCTTTATTCAACCTGTTACCAAAAATAAAACGCTCCGTGATCGGGTGCTGCTGTGGGGGCCTTGGATCTCCGCTGGACACGCATAGTTTAATTATTATGTTAAAAGCGGAGGTCTCGCAAAATTGTCGGATAGGCTGGCGCAGGCATCGGGGGGCTATAGTGTTTTGTGATTCTGTACTACTTCTGTATTGTAAAATGGTTTATCTGCTATGGGGTGTTCTACTCGTGCTCTTCAGCAGGATGAGGGTAAATTATCATATGCTATGATTATAAGCTAGTAAATAAGCATATCTCCTAATGGTCAGGTACATATGTGGAACGCCAGAGTTTTTTACTTGCTGGTGCCTTTTTCTCCGGGGTGTCTCTGGGGGACCAACATGCGGTCAGTGTTTGCGCTCCGATTGATACATTTTTGTACTTTTATATTAATTATTACTTATAGTGGATATTTGGGGCGTAGATATAGTCTGTTAGGTTGGTCGGCTCGGTGGCACCTTTGCATGGCAGATAACGATGGACAGGTCAATGGAACCAGCTAACCACCTAGTCTTACACTGGTTGGTTATGTGGTGTGTGTTCGGTTTGGTTTCTAATTATTTTATGTATGCAAGAGCCTACCTAACCAAGCGCACACTTAGACTGACTAAATATAGTTTTTTTTTGACTATGCATAAATACCTGTAAAGGTTTACATGAAATAAATATTTTTGACTTTGACTTTTGGTTGTTGCTCACGTATACGTAAATGAATACGTAACGTTTCTACAATGCGCAAACCCATGGTAGAGCCTCAGAGCAATATGTGAAAATTGTCCTACATATTAATTTATTATTATTTTATAAAGGTGCGTCAATAGTACTGTTTTCGATGTCTATTATTCTATTATAGGGTGCTTGTGACGTCACGCAGAGTTTTTACAATTTAGATTTCAAATATAGTAATATCTCGAAATACAGTTTTTTATTAAAAAATAAACGAAAATTAGTTTTTTTTATTTTAGGCTATATTTTCGAAATCAAAAGTAAAAATACTTTTTTTTTTATTATCGTCAGAAGCTCGTTAAATTATACCAACCTTTTCCATGAATTCCACCCTTAGAGGACCTTGTGTTAAAAGAAAAAAGTGTAGAATAGGAGGTATATAGAAAAGTCTTATTACAGAAATCATTTATAATCTCATCAACATAGAAACTTGGAATTTTGAATATTAAAACTTATTAATATGTGCGGAGCCGCGGGTAAAAGCTTGTAATAATATTTTAACCGAAGATGACATGTACATACCTATCAGTTAGCAATTGAGGCAGTTGTGCGTTGGGATGCGCGGCGGCGGCGGCCAGCAGAGCGCGGCGCATGGGCGCGGGCAGCTCCGCGGCCGCCTCGGACATGGCCACCTCGCGCAGCAGCTGCGTGGCGCGGGCGTAGCGCAGCGCACACAGTCGCTGCGCCGCGTGGATGCAGGCGCTCCACTCGCCGACAGCCAGCGCGCGATTACATACCAACATCAACACCTCAGCCTCTCTATAAAAAACACATACAATATTAACGCCATATTGGCAACTTTTTTTGGTTGAACGTAAATTTAATAAGAAAATAAAATTTCGAACATTAAAAAAAAAACTTTTGATTGTACGAGTATATCGGTTGTTAGCGAGATTATAATAATAATAATTTACATGTTTATGATACAAATATATTTAACCAAATTACAAATAATAAAATACTAAGTTATTAAATTTTTCTTATATTATTATTTTTCTTATATTTGTAAATAATAATTATTATTTATTTAAAAAAAAATACTTCAACGGCGCACATACTGTTACATTGTTATTACATGTATATAATTTAGACACCCTGACCCCTGTAATATAGGGGCAGTATTAAGCTGACCTAAAGTGAAACAGTGTATACATGAGAATATTTTAATTGTGTATGCGTAAGTGAATATGTTGTATTGTGTGTGTGTAGATTATATGTATGTGTATGATTTTTTTTTACAGATTTTGTAGAGTTTAAAAATTAAACATTTTTCATCATCAACTTTAAAAAAAAAATTAAACAAAGTTGTTAATTAAACATAATATACAGGGTGTTTGGAAGGGAGCTGTACATACGCCTAGGGTAGAAACTAGGGATAGTCTGCTACCTACCCCCGCCCAATATATTGTCGCCCTAGTTGCGGAAATTAATTAATAACTTTAAAACTAAAAGTGATAATTACACTTTTAGCATATCGTTAGAAAGGGCATGGACTGAGGATATTTTAAAAAAATCAGAAGAACTCCAACCCTGTTAGTTTTTTTTAAACCCCATAGAAAGTTGCCCTTAAAATTATTTCTTTACCTTACTGCGGTACTTCAGGCCCCATAACTTTTCTTCTCAAAAATTTTCTGGTGTAAAATATTTTTTGCAGGACCCTAAGACTCTAACGATTAAAATAAGACCATTAGCAGACCGGTCCCATGGATAGATTTTGAGCTACAGGTAGTTTTAGTAAAAAAATCACAAAAAAGTCAAATAAAAAATAAAAATAAATTAAAAAAAAACCTTGAGGCCAAGGTCAATATATTGGGCGGGGGTAGGTAGCAGACTATCCCTAGTTTCTACCCTAGGCGTATGTACAGCTCCCTTCCAAACACCCTGTATATTTTTTCCAAATAAAATATAAAACCTAAACAATAAACTAAATAAGATAAGATAAAGTAAGAAAAAAATATTATTATAAAGTAATATATTATACTAATAATAAATACCATCACGGGTGCCTATTTGGCTCCCGAGAACCATTTAAACGGCCTCAGGGTACCCAGCGGAGGCGGATTAACCCGTCTTCATTTCGCCGATGGTATTCGGTTATATATTAATAACCGAAATAATATATTAATAAGGCAAATTCAATTTAAAAAATCCCCCGTTTCCGCCGAAGCACATGTCCCTGAAAACACTAACGGCATTCCCGCGCTGGTATTCAAGTGAAACATAATAAGCGTGTATGTTTGTATTTGTTTTAACAGTTGTCAGTAATAGTTTAAAAAGAGTGTATGTAAATATATCATATAGGACCGATTTGTCAATCGTTACATAAAGTTATGCAACAGATAATTTGTATGGAGAATGAATAAAGGCAGTTCTTCATACAAGTTAACAGTCCAATAATTAATCTTTATTTGATTATTAAAAAACAAATTGAAGCCAATATCAGGGTCAGTGTAGTATATAATACTCATCTTATAACCATAGAATAGCATAACACTTATATACCTTTTTCGTTCGTCCTGGTCAAAAAGTTTGAGCAGTGTAGCCAACTTCATAAGTTTAGGAGTGGCATTGATGGCTTTGGTTCCCGTATTTAAACACATCTCTATCAACTTTAAGCTGCGCACTCGAACTGGAAATATTAATGAATATAAATACCAAATAAATCTTATATTATGTGCCTCTCTAACTATTATTTAAAGTTGGAAATAGCTATAAATAGATGTTTATACGTAATAATTTGGTAAAAGAAATGTGCACATTTTGCTATTACACGTTTTATTACGCTATCTTGCTAGGCTGTTATTACGTCATTTTGCTTGGCGGGCGTACTGTTAATACATCATTTTGTTTGGCGGGCGTACTGTTATTATGTCATTTTGCTAGGAGGACGTACTGTTTTTATGTAAATTTGCTAGGTGCGCGTATTTTTATTACGCTATTTTGATAACCTATTAGATTGTGTGACAAAATTGTAAGGATAATAAAAGTTTGATTGTACCTTGTACTGGAAATATTTTAATTCCAAATGACTGTATGATGGGCAGAGCAGCGATAAGGTCCAATTCGTTCTGTATTTCTTTGTTAGGCGGTTCGATGAGTTGTAGGCACTGCCTGAAATTTATGTTAAACAAAATAATATGTATTTACGAAGCAAATTTACATCAACTTGTAGCTGCTGAAATAATACCACATCTATTCATATATGCTCGAAATTGAAAAGTTTTCTATACTAATATAATAGAGCTAAAGAGAAAGAAAGAAAGAGAGAAGCGAAATTATTATTATTTATTGTTTGGTTGCACTCGCTAATCTCAGAAACTACTGGTTCAAATTGAAAATTATATTTAATTATTTTAATGTTGGATAGTTTATTTATCGAGGAAGGTTATACTACGAGTAAAACATCACAACAATAGGAGCCAAAATTAATATATTTTACCTAATATGAAACTTTACTATACCAGTGCCGAATACCAGAATATGTTTTTAAGCGCGATTTGCCCAAAAAATGAACTTAATATACACTATGCCTTTCTTGTCCTGCGATTTTATTTTAAAGCAGATTAAAAAATCCTAAGTATCAGTCATTATGGAAATATACCTACACAAAATATATATCATCCTTATTATAATATTTTAGAGACAATGTTCCTAGCTATCCGTGGCTTCACCATGCGGGGGCCGGGTCCATCGCGTGGTTGGAAGAAAGGGGAATGAACTGCAGCGCTCCCGGACTTGAGACCGCGAAGTAGGTTTAAAGGCCTTTTGAACTCTCACCTGCACTGTGTTCACTACCCTCTCTACTCAACCAAATACTATATGATCCTGTTAGCGCCATCTTGGAAACACGCTTCATAAAAGTTACGACGGTTGATCTCGGAAGGCCAAGATCCTTCAATAGACGACGCAAAGACTATTCTGAATCTACATCAAATAGAAGGCGAGCTCGTCGCGGTGTTAATATAGACTCAATATCTCATTTATAAACAGTACCACAAGTTGATATTAGGGAAATTGTATTATTTTAGATCAGTAGCCCTAGTCTGAATTTGCTAACTATTACCTTGCGTTTAAATTTCGTATGGGAAATAGTTCAGCGCTCCAAGCGGATGTTTTGGCAACTAAAAATGCGAGAGTGTGATTGGTGAAAATGTTAACCCACGCTAGGGCTAGAGCTGCCTTAAAGTCTTACTTAGCAAGATGTATGTTCAGGTTATCGTTGTGTTGGTCGTCGGCAGCGTTGAAGTATTCCCTGGCAGCGTCCAGCACCAGCGCGCAGGCGCGGGGGTGCGGCACGAGCGGCTGGTCGGCGGCGCGCTCCGGCGGGGAGGTCTGCATGAGCTCGCGGCTCACGGCAAACATGCGCGCCTCGCCCGACCTCAGCAACGCTTGTGCAAAATTCTGAAACATTCACAAGCCGTTACAGGGTCCATTTAATCAACAGCGGAAAAACTGTAAGTCATGGCAAGATTGAATTCCTGTCATTATAATCATTTAATTGTCATTAAGAATAGAGCTGATATTAGGTTTGCTATACAAATTGCGCTATCTTGAATTCACCAATTCTACATCTTCTTTCTATGGGAATTTTAACTGTATAGTGATAGACTGAGATTTTAATTTCTAAAGTAAAAAACTGACTTGCGAACTTATTGTTACAATAATAATATGTAGGACAATTTACACATATTGCTCTGGTCACAAACTAAGCTCTAGGCTTGTACTATGTGCACCAGAAGCTATACATAGTACAAGTATATAAGGTATACATAGTCTGGCCATAAATACTGTTACAATTATAAATAATTAAAAAACTACATTTGAATTTGGAATCTGTAATTTTTATACGATTGTTCATTGTGTTTTCTCATTTTGGCGCCAATACATTGTACAATATTTTGCGATTTTAAAATGGAGTGGGGTGATAAAGAGAACCGAATCGCTGTGATTGCATTACACAAAGTATAGGTATGGAGCCAAATGCAATTTTTAAAACTCTCCATACACTTTGTATTAGTCAAATGTTTGTGTACCGGGCTATTAATAGGTACAATGAGACCTTCTCTGTTTGTGACAGAAAAAGGTCTGGCCGTCCACGTAGTGTTAGTACGAAAAAGCAGTAAGGGTAAGAATTCGAAGAAATCCTGTCCGAAAGCAAAAGATTTTATCTCGGGAGATGAAGATTAATAATTGAATATTAAAATACGCGACATGGTTCCCTAGAACCATGTCGCGTATTTTAAAAGATGACTTAGGACATGCAGTCTATAAGAGACGCACTGTAGCTCTACCACAAGTTTATACACTAAAATCGGCATCCGCAACTATTCTGGTATAAGTAGAGACGCAAACTATTTTCGAGAGCACAAATTGGGTACCGCAGTTAGTTAAGTTTTGACTATACATCCTATCGAGGCCATATATTTAGGTTGCCATCTTGGATCTATAATTATCTCTTTCTGTTAAACAGGGAAAAAAGAAGACGCAAATATCAACAATCTTGTTTATGTTTTGTCAGTGTTTTAATTTGTAGTATTATTTTTCCCGTTGGAAAGGCAAAGGGCATATTAATACGCAACCTAGTCGTAGATTATTTGTAGTTGATTTCGTAATGTTATGGAGGTGTTTTGTTGTGGTTGTGATATTGTATTTTTTTGTAAAATCATTTTGTACAAAACAATTTAATGACCAGCAGGGTGATTACGCGTCATAAGTTCGCTCGCATGCCAATCGTTATGACGTCATTCTGACGTAGATCAATCTTGGCTTCTTAACAATGGCTCCAAAAAATCTTAGAAAATTACGTCATAACGATTGGCGTGCGAGCGAACTTAAGACGCGTAATAACCCTGCAGAATACAAATTGTAATTAAGTAGTACGGGTTTGTAGATATCGATAAGAAAGTCCTCTTGGTCGGACAATACAATTAAAAATACTCTCAATAAATTATCTTAGATAGAGTATCTTTAACTTGAAAACGTAAATATCTTCGGAGCTTTTATTGAACTCTTATTTCCCATCTTTGATCATATAATTTATGTTCCACTGGAAGTATATAAGGAAGTGCCCTAAGGCCTTTCTAACTGAAAGCACAGAAGAAATAGTACTACTGAAACTAGGTGTAAAATCGCCTTTCTACGGAAATGTCAAACATGCTTGTTGCCGCCATATTGTGTTTTCACTTCTTGTGCATTGATAGGTTCATGCGCATAGTTATTTTTGTATGACCGGCGCCCCTCTTCCGTTCTCACGTTTGAAAAGGTAACTTTAGGCCTATTATGATATAGGTACTTTCGTCATACATGCTACAACTGCTCTAGGAGGAAGGCCCAGGGGGCCAAATTATAGAATATTTTTATTATGGTGGGAAAGTGGGAATTATAGGAACATGGGTATTGAGGAAAGTTGTCGTTATATAAAAGGAGGAAAATTTTTACTTTTAGTGAGTTATAGGAACGTGGATATTGTGGAAAAGTGTCATTATGTAAGAAAGGAAAAAATTCCCACGTACTAAAAAAGTGGAGGAAAATTCCCACTTCACAAAAAAATAGGAAAAAAGTCCCACTTTACGAAAAAGTATTTTTTAGAAATTTAAATGTGGAGAAAAATCACATTTTATGAAAAAGTGGGAATCAATTCCCACTTAATTAAAAAGGGGGAAATGTCCCACTTTACGAAAAAGTTTTTTTTTTAATTTAAATGTGGAGAAAAATCAAATTTTATGAAAAAGTGGTAAATAATTCCCACTTAATAAAAAAGTAAGAAAAAGCCCCACTTCACGAAAAAGTATTTTTTTTAATTTAATTGTGGAGAAAATTCCCGTTTTATGAAAAAGTAGGAAAAATTCCCGCTTTATAAAAAAGTAGGAAAAACGTCCCACTTAACAAAACAAACCTAAGTGGCCAAAATCCCATTTTATGAAAAAGTGGGATAAAGTCTCACTTTACGAAAAAGTTTAAAAAAAAAAATATGTGGAGAAAAATCACATTTATCAAAAGGTGGGAAACAATTGTTACTTAATAAAAAGTTAGGAAACAATTCCCACTTAATAAAAAGTGGGGAAAAGTCCCACTTTACGGAAAAAGTTTATTTTTTAATTTAAATGTGCAGAAAAATCACATATTATGAAAGTGGGAAACAATTCCCACTTAATGAAAAAGTGGGAAAAACGTCCCACT
This sequence comes from Monopis laevigella, assembly GCA_947458855.1. Lineage (NCBI taxonomy): Eukaryota > Metazoa > Arthropoda > Insecta > Lepidoptera > Tineidae > Monopis > Monopis laevigella. The sequence goes on along the minus strand of OX381577.1, from coordinate 12,111,860 downwards.
TAAAAAAACAAACCTTAGTGGCCAAAATCCCATTTTATGAAAAAGTGGGAAAATAAATCCACTTAATGAAAAAGTAGGGAAAAGGTCCCACTTTACGATAAGTGATTTTTTAAATTTAAATATGGGGATAATCCCATTATATGAAAAAGTAGGAAAATATTACCCACTTAATGAAAAAGTAAGAAAAAATTTCCGCTTAAAAATTCCCAAAATAATTCCCACTCTTGGAAAAAGTGGGTAAAAAAGTCCAACTTTACGAAACCGAGGATTTCTTTTTTTAATTCCCACTTTTTGACAAAGTGAAATATTTCAATTTCTACATGACTACTTCTTAAAAATTCCCAAGTTCCTAAAATGCATACTTTCTCTTATAAATATTTACCCACCTTTACGTTGATTACTTTTTACATTCCCAAGTTCCCAAAATTACTTCTTTATCATAATGGTAATTTTTCCGTAATTACCAATTGTTTTTTAACAACATTGATCGCTCTCACTATGCCATTAGGAAATGGGCGGCGACAATTACGAATTACATTACGAGTATAAAATGTTAGCTGGTAGAAAATGCCTAAGGCATTAAGTTCGCCTCTGTACATAACTTTTGTTTACTGTGTAATAACGTGTTTAAATAAATATTTTAATATACTTTCCGCCTTTTTCAATTCAACCACCCGTTTCGTGACTGCACCCTGGAAGATCAACTTCGATAAGAAATCGATGCAGTAATCTCATACTTAACATTTTGTTTGAAAATTAACAGAAATAAAAAGTAGATATTTATCTGTTTTCCATTATATTTTATGTCTATTACTCTAAAAGGTGTGTTACAGCTCTTCTATATTATTCATACTCAACCGTTCGTTTAATAATTTTATTATGGTCCAAAGAGACCCTTGTCTCCTCGATTATCGGGAAAACCAACAAAACCGAAAAAAAAAACTAATTATTTCTAGGTTATATTTTTCAAAACACACCAAAAAAGCTATTTTTACACACTATTTTACAAAAATATTTTTTCTTATTAAATAAATAAAACTAAGAAACACTTTGCCAGTAAGATAAATATTATTTGTTAATCTATCTAACTCTCTCAACGTGGAAAAGGTCGGTGAGTGCCGTAACTATTTTGGTTATAGTTGGCTGGTCAAAAATAACACTTGTGGTACCGATTTGTAAGAATTTAGGCCTCAACTACACTACGCCAATATTCTTTTTACAAAATAGTTGCTCGAGAAGCCCGTGGTGCCGATTTTAGTTCCTGTAGTAACCAGTAGAGGCGCTGAACAAATTTCCATACAAAATCAGGTCGAAACTCGCTAGCGACCTTATTAGGCAAAAACTTGTGGTAGAGCTACTGGTCATTTCTTAACTGATAATTTAAAAAAGAATAGGGTGGTAAAATTCAAACAACTACTGAAGCGGTGCGTAAAGGGAGGTCACAGAAAAATTTTGTTTACGGATGAGATTTTTTTTACAATTGAGCAACATTTTAACAAACAAAATAACCGTATTTATGCTCAAAGCTCTAAGTGAGCTTCCCAATTAGTCGATAGAGTGCAACGTGGGCATTATCCGACTTCAGTGATGGTTTGGTGGGGTGTTAGCTATGAAGGAGTGACTGAGCCATATTTTTGTGAAAAAGGTATCAAAACATCGGCAGAAGTGTATCAAGATACCATTCTTGAGAAGGTAGTTAACAACACCACGTTCAATAACCAAGTATGGTCCTTCCAGAAAGACTCGGCGCCGGGTCATAACGTTTCCGATTTCATCAGCGCTGAAGACTGGCCGTCGTCTACTCCCGATCTTATTCCGCTGGATTATAATTTATGGTCAGTTTTAGAAAGTACGGTTTGCTCCAAACGCCATGATAATTTGGAGTCCCTAAAATAATCTATACGATTGGCAGTGAAGAATTTTCCTATGGAAAGAGTGCGTGCTTCTATTGATAACTGGCCTCAACGTTTAAAGGACTGTATTGCAGCCAATGGAGACCACTTCGATAAGCTTTTTATATTTTAAATTGTTTTATATTTATGTATTAAACTAACATACTGTAAAAGTAATAAATGTTATTTGCAATTGATTTTTTTTTCTTTGTTACAACATTTATGGGAAGACTAGGTATATGAAAGTAATAGCTCAGTGTGCTAGTGTAGTAGAAAGATAAAAGTGTAAAATAGTATATAATATTCATGTGTGATAAAAATATAATTAGGTATTGTCTTTGCATAAATATAATATATCACGAAGGCTACATAATTTCATTATTAAACTGAGATCTTATTAAATAGAGAGGCGTCACTGACACCGGGTATTCTATAACTGCAAGTAATAGTACAAATTATCAGAAACTGTCGCTAGATGTCGCTCCTACCTCATAGACGGTGTCAAGGGCCACAAGGTCGGGGAACGCATTCTTCGCGATAACCATCAACTGGTCCAGCATCCACGAAAATCTATACTTCAATAAAGCTACAGTTTCATCGGCGCCCATAGGTCTGAAATATCGTAAAAAAATAACAATCAAAATACATGTTATTGAGAAAATATGTTTTACGCTTTACTTAAATTTGTTTGACTAAACGTTTAAAATACAATCAGCCAGTAAAAAATCGAAATAATTAATACTATTTAATTGGTACGCTTTTTTTTAAATAATGATAGCGTGAGAGAAAAGTATTTAATAGCTCAACATAGTTACAGCTTAAAGTAAAGTTAAATTAGTTTTATTTTACACTATTACTTATCAGGATATAAGAACTTCAAATAAATACGTAAGATGAGATCCATGTTGTTGTACAACGAAACTATTTCACATATAATTTATAATATAACACTATAACCACCGTATTTAAACGGCGTCATGTATTTTATGTTGTCTTAAGTTACCTGTTAGCGAATTTCTCAGCCACTTTACTGTACAGGAGATGAATACGGGCGACGTCCTTGTCTTTGCGCAGCGCCGCTATCTCATGGATGGGGCAGGGGCTGTCCAGGCTTTCCAGGATCCTAACTGTCTCTAGCAGGATAGTCAAATCCTTTTTATATTGGTTCAGAATTGCGGATGTCAGAGATTTGTCACTGCAAAATAGAAAATATATATTAAATCCGCCTCCGTAGACCAGTGGTTGCGCCTTTGGTGTTGTATCCGGAGGTCGTAGGTTCGATTCCAACAAAAAAAAAAGTACTATTTTCTGTACAGTTTGTCCTGTCATTTTGGTCTGGGTGTTTATGAAATATAATATGTATTATAGCGTTGTTTTTGGTACACATAGTAGGTACAAGCCTAGAGCTTAGTTTGTAACCAGAGCTTATGTGTAATTTGCCCTACATATTATTATTATTAAAAATATTTATGTCTGCGGTCTTGCACACACAAATAAGTCTAAAAAAGTTGTTTGGAAAGAATATAACATATATGTTTCATATGCGATTTTTTCAGTGGACGGCTATAGTACGCGGCAGGTCGGCATGGCAAGCGGGGACAGGATGTGGCACTACGTACCAGGTACTTTATATCGATATTTTTTTATGCCACGCAACAAAATAAGAGTAAAATTAATGAAAAATGGTATGCGAGGTCCCCTCCTCCACGCCACGACCTGTCGCGTAGTATAGGTTGCATTCTCTGGACAGACAGTAGATAGCAGGGTAGATATAATATCAGTGGTTTTGGATGTCGGTAAAGGTCATAAGTCCGCGAAATCTTGTCTTTGAAATAAGTAAAGTAATAAGCTTACCATCGATAAATTACGACCTCTTATTTTCTCAACAAATATTTTTTTAGATTCTACAAGTAGTAATCAGCAACAAGGAAACAATATTCAATAGACATGTTTTTTTTTTAAATATTGCAGTATATAACAAAAATATTTTCGTTTTAGTGTAGTTTAGGTTTTCAAGCCACAGAGCCAAGTACATGTTTTAAGAATCAAAACCCTTTATTTTCTATTCATAGATACTTACCCATGCGGAATTTTGGCAGGTAAGCAGTCCAAGAGATCCTGGGCTAAACCAAAGTGGGTACCCTTGTAGGCGCAAATACAGCTGTCGATGATGGCTACACGCTCCATTGCAGTTATATCCAGTGTCACATTTTTCATAACCTACCAAAAAGAAAAGAGATCAATACAAATACTGTTTGCACCTTGGGGGTTCCGTACAAAGGAAAAGAAGGAAATAGTTTGATTTTAGTAAGAAATGTATTAGTATCTAAATAAATACCAATCTTAACCGATTTGGGTGTAAGGGATAAGCCTTTAATGCCAAATAATTTTACGCTACCTGAACTCATATTCAAGAGAAGAGATAAATGAATGCACTGATTAACAAACTTTAAATAGATACTCAGACGCCACTTGAATTCCTAGTATTAATATTATTATATTCAAAACTAATTAAAATTTGGAGGCCAAATAAACTTAAAACCACTAGTTTTTAGATAACAGGTTACAAACCCCACCCCAATATTTTTTAATAAAAAAAAATGTGCCTTTGTTTACAACACTATAAGTGCTTCAGAAAGTATGTTAAGCTGTCGGTCGTCATTTTAGATAAAATTATCCCTACCTATATACAAGCACCGCGATGAATTTGCCACTTGTTCGGTATAGACTAAAGTAAGGAATGTAATAAATAATGAAATTCAAAGATTAATAAACAAAACTTACCGCTGTAGTGAAATTTAAGTGTTCATCACTGATCGTTTCCATAAACATCAGTAAGAGCTGTGCGTACCCGGGGCTATTCTGCATCACCTTGTCATAGTTCTTCAGGTACGGTATAAGAACTGTGTTTACGTGCTTCGGGATTACGTACTCGATGCTCTGAAATAATACAATTATTACTAGCTGTTGGTCGCAACTTCGTGTGATTATTATCATCAGAACATATAAATTAATAGTAAAACAACAATTCTAAAAACAACCTTTTAAATTCTAAAAAAGTTACAAAATTAACTTGAAATTAAATGAAACCCATAGCTATATACAATTATATGATATAAAAGCTTGTCGCGAGATTTACCTGTAGGTATAATTTTAATGCATGAAAAAAAATTTTTTTTTTAAATTATTTGTATCTAGATATAAAATTTGTATAAAAAGCGGCCCCAGCCTAGTGGTTAAGTCACTGCGCAACCGATAACAAGGTTAAGCAGATGACAACAAGGCCGGCCTGGGATGGGTGACCGTTTTATATAACGAGGCTATTTCATCATAAACACCGCAACAAGCTCGCCACTTGTTAAGTGTTGCCTCCGAATACCATCGGCGAAATGAGGACGGGTTAATCCCTACGCTGGGTACCCTAAGACCTTTTAAACGGTTCTCAGAAGCCAAATAGGCACCCGTGATGGTATTTATTATTTATTTTTATTGTATCAAGATTATTCATGTGGAAGTGTAACAGCTACGTCCACTTTGCCCAGACCAATAAACAAGCATGAATAATTGCTAACCTTCTCCATCAAAGCGAGCGCGACTTCCATGACCGTCATCTGCTCGACATCGTCCAGCGTGAGATCCTCTCGGCCGGCGCGGTACACGAGAGTGTCCAGCGACTCCATGTGGAAGTGGACCAGCGCTACGTCTATGCCCAGACCCAAGGCAAGACGTAGGAGGCACAACGCGTTGGATACCTACCATGTTACAACCCATGGTAGAGCCTCTGCACCCGCTCCGTATTCGTCAAGGTAATGATCAAAAAAAATTTTTAGGATTTCGGAAAACAACCCACGGATTATAGTGCAGAGGATTGAGAAACATGACCGCCTCCGTGGTCTAGTGGGTGCGACTTTGGCGTCGTATCCGGAGGCCGTGGGTTAGATTCTCACTCATGGCAAAAAATATTAGTACAGTTTTCCATGGTCTGGGTGTTTATAAAATTTTATATGTATTAGTATCTTGGCTTCTGGTACAAGATTAGTAAAGTCCATGAATGGGGTCAATCAATAATGGTTCTTAAACAATATTGATTGCTCCCACTATGCCGGCTAAATGATGCGATTACGAAATGGCGGCGACAAAGACGAATTGCATTACAAGTATATTTTTATATACTTCGCTGCCTTATCGTTAATTAAATTATCCATTTCGTAACAGCACCCTGAAAGAAGACTACCACCTCGACAAAAAATCGATGCAGTAATCTCCTGAAAACCGGTGAACCCAAAGACTAAAACCGAAACATGACAAGGTCACTTGCCGGTTTTTGCATCTGTATGGGCAGTACCTTATATTAAGTATATTGTATTAAGAATTTATAATAATATATTATTATTATAAATAATATTTTTGTTGTTATCGTGAATTAGAAGAGTAATGCTAAATATAGTACAGGTTATACCTAGTTTGGCAACCCCTTCTTTTGTTACTACTAGCTTTTGTTAACTTCGCCCGTCATTTTATTAGTAGGTACATAAACCCCACCTACCCCTATTAAAATTTATAGTATATAGTAATAGTATATAAGGTATAGTACCCTTAAAAGATAGACATATGCCATCGCGGACTTTTTTAGCCTTGAAACTGTAGCAGCTGATTTTTTATGTTTTAAAGGGCGACTTGCAGTATATCGTTATATCTATTTCAAAGCAGAAATGCGCAGAAATCGTTGCTAAAACTCTGACTGAATCTAAGAAACTTAACGACACTTCATTATTTAAAGTAGGTATATTATGTAAAAGAAAAGAGAAAATTAGGTATTGATACCAAACATACTTTGATATTAAAAAATATTTCCACATACAATAAAAATATTATTTATGCAATTTATTAAATTATAACTATTTAGCTGTAAGACAAAATAAATAGAAGCTCCAAATGCAGACATTCGGAAAAACCATTAATGATCAGCGGTTGTTCTGATATCCCATACTGCGTCGTAGCCGATTAGACTACAGGCCCGTGTCAAAAATTGATTGGTCATTTGAACCACCAGGTGACCTATCTAGAAGATATAAGGGCATAAAATAATAAGATTCAGCACTTTGCCGTCACTTGTAAGCTGTCCAACTGAGTGCAGGTGAGAATTCAAAAGTACAGGTAGAGTGAGTACATTTTGGTCATATATTTTTGTGCGGCATTCTTACCATCGATAGCTCCATGAAAAATAATAAGAAAACGCGCAGTGTCGTAAAAAAAATATGCGCCATAAAGTCGTTTTTTTTTTATTTTCTCACCATTTCCAGGGTTAATTTGGTCATTTAATTTTGTACGGCATGAGTTTCATACTGTTTCAATACATCTTCTAATCCATTATTCCGCAACGCCGTACAAAAATCATGCGACAAGGGGAAAAAATCGAGGGTTGCAACCCCCTCTCTTTCCGTGGTCCAGGGGGTGATTTGAAAAAGTATGGCTTCAGTTCCAAAACATTATCTAGCACTCAAAAGTACTATTAAAAATAATGCCGTCAAAAAATTATTGTTCATTTGAAAAATTCATCAATAATTATCTTAATTTCATCGTATATTTGATTTATAAATTTGTAAAATCCTTTGATCCTGTACGGGAACTTTTTTTTTAATATGATAATGTAAAATACAATTGTCATATAATATTGCCGTTCAAAAGAAACTGTTCTAAAAAAAATTATAAAGAAACAAAAACTGAAATTTTTCAAATTATTGCAAAAGTTTAAATACTCATATATTAATGAAATATAGCAATTTTCTACATTTTATCCCTTGTTTTAAATTAAGGTAAATAAATTAGGAAAAAATGATGCAGACCATATCTTTTAGGCTGATGAAAATGCCACTACCATTTTAAGGGTACTTTTTGACAATCTGATACTGTACGGCATTAACATATTTTTGAAGAGAACAATTGATAATATGATAACATCATTATGCCGTCTAACTGAAGTGAAACGGTGTGTAGGTATATTATATCCAAGAAGTAAAACTGTCAATCTAGTATCAACAGTTTTGTATACTTTTTGGTTTAATATATACTTCAAACATTATTGATACATATATATAATTGATTTATTTCATTGTAATGATATGAATAAATAAAATAACTATTTTTTTAGAAAAAAAATATATATTTAATGATGATAATAAAAAATAAGGTTTTTCTTTTAATTATTCAGTATCGGAATCAGCCGCTGAGTTGTTATCGGAATCAACGTCTTCGTCGACGTCCGAATTATTTTCTTTATCATTTTATAAATATGAATATGTTTTTGTCAAAATCAAAGTCTCACATACAGATTAAAGATGTAAAGATTTATTTATTTTTTGAAGTCGCATCCCGTAAAAGCATGGAATGCAGCCAATGAACAGAGCTTTTCGCCCAAAGTTGCATCCATATTTTGCGATCGACATTGAACTGATTCTCGCCCACATTTATTTGAATTTGTTTCATATTAGCTAATAATATTACTAGAATATCTGTATCGGAACACTTGATCAAAATGTTAGTACTTGACCCAACAGCGCAAACATGATACACTATTTTTGTATCAGCTTCTACGATTATGTACGATTTTCTGTAAGAATGAAGCTGATAATTTAGAAACACTTTCTGTGTATGCTTAATCAACGTAGCTTTGTCTTGTCTTTTGTAGGTGTATATAATATATGCCTATAAATGCTAAACGTCGTAACAGACCGTTCGCTCCGTAAGCGATATTATATGTATACTATATTTATTTAATATTTTTATTACTTTTTTATCAATATGAACTTTCAGATTTGTACGGCATTAACTTTTTATAAATTATTGCATTAAGTACAAATGAACTATCCGTATAAAAAAATATCGTGATGAATGTTACCATAAAGTACATTTCGTTATATGGATTTTTTCTTGAGTTTTTTTTCCCTACAGAACTTTGGACCAACGAAAATGTACGGCATGATAAAATACTTTCAAAATAAATTAATTTTATGTTGTGTTCAAATCGAGGGTTGCACCCTCGATTTTTTCCCCTTGTCGCATGATTTTTGTACGGCGTTGCGGAATAATGGATTAGAAGATGTATTGAAACAGCATGAAACTGATGCCATACAAAATCAACGCTGGAGATTGTCGGAAAATAAAAAAAAAACGACTTTATGGCGCACCATTTTTTTTTTTTCGATGGTAAAAATGCCGTACAAAAATATATGTCCAAAATGTACTCACTTTACCTGTACTTTTGAATTCTCACCTGCACTCAGTTGGACAGCTTACAAGTGACGGCATAGTGCTGAATCTTAATATTCTATGCCCCTTATATCGTTCTAGATAGGTCACCTCGTAGTTCAAATGACCCATCAATTTTTAACACGGGCCTGTAGTCTAGATGGTATAAGTCTACCTACACCGAACAAATGGCTAGCTCGTCGCCATGTTTTTATAAACCTAATAGCCCAATAAGATTATTATCGTCTTCTCTTTAATTCAAGATGACAGCCATAAGCCGCGTCATTAATGAAACGAGTTATAAATGTCGCCCTATAATATGAACGAGATAGCACGTGAGGGCAGCTATTTATAAATTGCCTCTATATTATAGCAGGTTATAGCAGACATATTTTTTATGATCTGGAAAGATCAATTAAGATTCAGCACTATGCCGTCACTTGTAAGCTGTCCAACTGAGTGCAGGTGAGAATTCAAAAGTACAGGTACAGTGAGTACATTTTGGACATATATTTTTGAACGGCATTCTTACCATCGACAGATTGTCCGTTGCTACCTTGTTTGTAAAGAGTCTCATTAAAAACTAGAATTTAAAAAATTAAAATATATATATTTATTTAATGTTTTATTAACATTTTTTTCTACATATGTATAGATGGTAGTGATGACATTTACACATGAAACACAATATCGGTTAAATGGACACCGTTGCTCTGTTAGTAGGTATGTACTCTTTTGACTTTTTTGAAAATGGTGAAAGGTGCCGCCGTGACTGTTGGCAGCAATCGTTACCGTGCCATGTTAACAGATTAGTTGTCTAATTCTTGCCAAAACCGATATTTTGTTTCATGTGTAAATGTCATCACCACCTCCATACATATGTAGATTTTTTTTTTTTAAATTCAATGAGACAACCTTTAGATGGAGTAAATCCTATACTTCTCTCTATACTTAAACTATGACTGGATATTCTCTATAATAGGGCAAGAACCATACCTGTCCACTAAACATTTCAATGTCCTGCGCCCTTCTCTCGTACCAATTTTTGATATCGGCGTTCATAGCCGGCACGTCAATCTCCTCACACTCTTCAGACTTCTCGTCGGTGCTCACCAGTTTGCTGGAACAACAAACTACATAAGACATTTAAGCAGTGGCTTAGCCTTTACGAAATTGTAAATTGACTTGACAGTGACTTAAATGTATAATGAAAAATATAATTAAAAAAAAATGTTTTATTACCAAAAATCGCTTCTCCAAAATTCCTGGTTTGGAAAAAGAAGCGACCTCCCTATTATTTTCTACTAACTTAGGTCGGCCACATAATCCTCCAATGAAATTCTCTGCGCTGTGTGTGAGGTTGATTTGACGATAAATACAGCAAGGATATTATTAAATGCAAATTCGTTGTTACCGCCCATTTCGAAACAGCTTCGTTTAGCCAGCAGGGACGATCACTATTGTTAAACAATGATTGTTGGTCGACCCCATTCACGCATTCATGACTTTGTAGGTATGCTCAACATCAATTAGATACAAGATCAAATGATGTGCTCTTAACAACAAAAAAAAATGGTATACCTAAAAATTTCTTTCTGGCACCAGTCTTTATCGGTTTTCTCTGCAGAGTCGTGGCCAGAGTCCTCGACGGGTTTCGGCAGGAGATGTCTATATAGCATCGGGCTGATGGTCTCTGGCAACGTGTCTAGCGTAAGTAGACGAATGTCGGGCGACTCCAGTAGCGGCCAGATGCAAGTCAATGCTGATACCCGACCTTCCTGTGATGTTACATTAATTGTTTTCGTATAAAATAGTTAAACATAATAAAAATGAACTATAAATCTACGACAAAAAACAAAAAAAAATTAAATAACATTAAAGGTATTATAGAATAATATCTTATAGTTTCATATGAAATGCTTTTAAAGCTTTATATCTTTACATTTCTAATAAATAAAATACTAACACCTGTAACCTTAAAAAAAAAATGAGTCTTGAAGGATACTTTAGTTATACATATATTATTATGTCTTGTCTTTATTTTACTCAATACTTTTTTTATGAATAAGACCATAAGCACGAGTTAATAAACTGTTAGGTACATATACAAACATACATATCATGTGCCTTACGGTGCCCGAGACCGCCTAGACGGCCCCAGGGTACCCAGCGGAGGAGTTTTTAATCCCACCTCGTCGTAGCCGATGGTATGAGTCTACACCGAACAAGTGGCTAGCTCGTCGCGATGTTTTGAATAGACTTAATAACCCATCTATAAACAGTTGGTATAGTGAAACCGGGACCGACAGCTTAACGTGCTAACAAATGTACATAATTTTTTTAATTAAAAACTCATTGGTACACACCGGGATTCGAACCAGGATCCAAGTGTTTTTAAGTCCAAGGTCTAACCAAATCGGCCACAACTGTTAGGTCAATCAAATAATAATAAAACATTCCAAATGCATATTAATCCATTACATTACCTTAGCCAATTCAATAGCACATTTGATAGCGCTCATGCTTCTCAAACATTGATATTCTTCTTTCACATAATTAGATTTTTCTGTCTGAAGTATTTCCTAAAATTTAAAAATAAATATATTAAGACCTGAGATCAGTATAAATATGCATAACAAGGTCTTAAAAAGATTTTTTTAACTTTTAGTATTAAGAAGAGAGTCTGATAAGGCGCATCGATGTTTATGCTGTTTCAACTGCAGAGTACTTATAATATAATATATATAAATAAAAAGGGACTGTATATTTTCCTTTTTTTAATTTTCTGTCTTGATATTTTATAGAAATTATTTTAATATGAAATATATTCGATCGAATATATATGGTTCCCCGTGAGTACGATATGACATCAATTTAAGTCGTGAGCTCCTATTGTGTTATGGCCGTTACTGTAAAATAGTATACATTGTTAGGAACTTTACTTTATAAAAATGTTTGTATAACTTTGCTAATTTAAAAGTATTTTTTATAATGGTTTTAATTTAAAATGTTGAAAAAATTACCACCCCTCGCTTATCTTCAAAGGTTTTGGACATAATAATTAAATATTTCTGAAAAAAATGTGTTTGTATATCTTTACCCAAATATGGAATGAAGAATAATGGTTATCAAAGAAAAAGGTTTTTGACAAAAAAAAAATCGGTACCTTCCGCAGGAAGGTACCGATTCGCATTTCGTTGAGTTTTTTTTTGCATTTAAAACATTATATACATGTGAAAGATATTATTTTTCTTCAATTTGATTTATTGATGCTTGTATTAAAAAAGGTTATAATAGTCATACCATCGCTGTAGATTCACATATATTTTATTATTAGTGCTTTAGCCCCCTAACTTCAAAAAAAAAAAATTAATACAATACGTTAACAACAATACTAAAATGTGTAACGTACTTGATATAATTTGAGCCTGTGTTTATAGAACAGCATGGAGTGTCGGCACCGCAGCAGCTCTGTGGTGTAGCAGTCCAGATCTTCTGGAGTTATGTTGTGGAGATCGCTGATGGCGTCTTCTGGACCACGGCCTCGGTTTATATCTGAAAGTCACTGTTTACTCAAGTATTTTTGTTTGGACGATTATTTAAATTTATACCTGTATATAATCGTTATCTAGTTTAGAAATATTGAGGAAAGTTCCTTTACACTTATACGAGTAATATCAGAAACTATTATATTTTGAAGAAAAGGTCTAGAATAAATATTATTAATTAGAATATTATATTATTAATTAGAATATTATATTATTAATTAGAATATTATATATATAATTAGAATATTATATATTTACCATATCGTATTATTGATTTTTATTGGAGCACGGCATATGACTTTGTATTTACCTGATGGTAAGCAGGTACATACAAAGTTCTACAGGCCGTGCTCGGGAAAAAAACACGACATGTTAATTTTTGTTCATGTGTTGATTCTGACATGTATCAGAGATTATTAGCGATGGTTGATACGGCTAGAATGCTTTATAATTTCGTAAATATATATAATAAATAATAAGAGTAGGCTAGATATGTAAAAAAAATGTGTATACACATACATACATATCATCACGGGTGCCTTACGGCGCCCGAGACCGCCTACACGGCCCCAGGGTACCCAGCGGAGGGGTTTTAATCCTACCTCGTCGTAGCCGATGGTATGAGTCTACACCGAACAAGTGGCTAGCTCGTCGCGATGTTTTGAATAGATTCAATATATGGTCACTTAATATGAACAAAGCCCCTTCAAAAAAAAAACAAAATTAAAATAATACCGTCAAGCATTTCCTTGTTGGTAAGCTGAAGACCGAAGTTGAGAAGCTCTTCAGCGGCGCCCAGGGTCTCCGGCAGTCGGTCCACGCACTGATGCACCACCCAAATCTTCTTTGATACGTTTTTCTACACAATTACGGAAAAATATGTAAAATAAATCCGATTGTTAAAAATCGAATCGGTAACGCATTAGGATATTACTAAATTGCAGGGGGGGCAGAGAGTCATGGACCATGGCCATGAAAGCAACGAAATGTATATAGAAAGTTACCAAAAGTAATGAAGAATTGGTTACAAAAGTACATGTAACGGGTGAAGCCCCAAAAAAGCAAAAAGGTTGTTGTGAGTCAGTGATGACGTGACTGATGACACATTTTTGTAGGTCATTAAACTTGTAGAAGTTATACAAAAGCTCCCATCACTTACGTACGTGATAGGAGCTTAGCTTTTGTAAAAGTATGAGAAGTGTTTGATGAAGGGGTTTTTTTTTGCTCATCAAAGTAAATGATAGTAACTGGAAGAATACACTTTTTTGTCAAAAACCCTCCCCCAAAAGGAATCCTGGATCCGCCCCTGAAATGATTAGTACTCGGAGCTGTCAAAAGTAAAATATGGAAATAGTAAAGTGCGGCAACTAGTTTCATACAACTAGTGTCGTAATATAAGGTAGCCTGTGTGTTTGGAGATAAATTACCAGATATTTGTGGATGGTGTCGGGAGTGACGTTGGACTTCCTCCAGCGCTCCTGGTACACCAAGTCCTTGTCCAAGCCGTACTCGTCGGCCACACTCAGCGCCTCGTCGTACTGTCCGCTCGTTATCTGAAACCATCAAACACAAATAAAAAATGACAGCCTCCGTAGACCAGTGATTGCTACTTTAACGTTCTATCCGGAGGTGGTAGGTTCGATTCCCACCCATGTTTTTTCTGTACAGATTATCATAGTCTGGGTGTTTATAAAATATAATATGTATTATATTGTTGTTTCTGGTACACATAGTACAAGCCTAGATCTTAACTGTGTGACCACAGGAATATGTGTAAATGGTCCTATATATTATTATTATATACAGATGAGCAAAGGCTTAAAATCGCCTATCCAACGAAAAGTCAAATATGTTCGTTGCCGCCATATTCTGTTCTTACTTATTGAACATTGATTGCTTATAATAATTTTTGTTATCACTTTTACCTGCCATACAGCAAACGGCCATCTTTTGTTTGAAAAGTCGATTTTGAACCTTAGGGCACCTTTCCCTATATCAGATATTCAGATATGATATCACACTTTAATTGTTCATTCACAACTTGAACGAATATACAGAATTAAAATCTAACAGAGCGAGCAAGCAAAATTATAATGATATTTGTGTTTATGTCAATTATTAATAGTTAGCTTCTGCCCGCGATTATACTTAAATACTTAAATATAGGTTGGGTAAAGTCGCGACCAATACTTAAATATAATCAAAATTGCAGGCGGACACCGCCTGCAATTTTGATTATATTTAAGTATTGGTCGCGACTTTACCCAACCTATGTACGTCGTATCAATAGTTTTGGAGTTAATAAGTAACAAACATTCAACCATTCACAATAAAAATATTAGTATAATATTTATAATAAACCTTTCGATTGATGAGTTCAAGAGGCGTAGTGCTTCTAAAACCTAGAAGTCGATATATTTTTGAAACCACCGTGATCTTCTTTGGCTTGGGCTGGAATGTCTCTAGATCTGTGACCGCATAAAGAATAGTCTTTACCAGCTCTTTGGTAATGGATAAAAATGATTCCTTGGCCTCTTCATCTTGTACCACTACCATCTGAAAAAAAAGGTGTTTTGTGGTGCCGTAATTATAAATTAGTTTTTTTGTCCTCGACTGTCTGTCCTTGAACTACTGGTCAGTTTTATTTAAACTTTATAGATTAGTAAACAATATAAAGGAGGTCTTTTTTAACCACATTTGTCAAAAGGGTATATATAAATTAAAAAAAAATAAAAAATCGCGGTATTGATTTAACTAATATTGGCCGTAGCTTCGCTCGGACTTATTGGACTCTTAGTAGTAAGTATTAATGAATCTTTCTATTAAAATTAATTACAAATAAACCTTCATGATATGACAGTTGGTTAGACTGTAGACTTAAGTTTTACAGGTTTAATCCCCGGTGTGCACCAATATTTTTTAAATAATAATAAAATATAATAAATAATGTGACAACACCAGTATAGTGCTTTGAAAATAACTTTAAGCTATTGGTCCTAGTTTCACCATACCAACTTGTGAAACGAATTAATCGACACAAATACCGGGACGAGTTGCCACTGATGGGTTGTATACTCAGAATACTATCGGCTACGACGAGGTGGGATAAAACCCCTCCGCTGGGTCCGTTGAGGCCGTCTAGATGTCGATCGTTACACATAATTCCTCATGAAACCAATTACATAAATAACTCACAGAATCGTCGTTATGGTGTTTCTTAGCTGGTAACACGATAGTTTCACACTCCAGCGCCATGAAAGTTCCATCGACACGTCTAGTCACCTGTAAATAATTAGCAAATATCTCATATTGCCAAGTAGTAGGTGTTACAAAACAATGATAATGGAAAAAAATACGCAAAATTGTAGGTGGCGCTGCAATCGTTTGACAGTGACAGTAGGCGTGAGGTACGCTGTCAGCTGCCAAAGTCTATACAATTTTGATTGAAGGCGACACGACACGTCGCTTCGCCTGCTTTTTCTCTAAGGCCCCAGAATCAAATACAGGAGAAAACTTGGGACAAGCGACAAAACGCCATAGGTGGCAGGATTTTGCAGTTTTCTTCCCGATTGCAGTCCGCCCTTGGTATGTGGTTGTCAATTATAATTTCATATTTTCGTAAGCGGAAATAAACATGTTTTATATAAATATATTTACTCATCAATAAATTATCTAGTCATTAAAAGCATAAAAACATAAATAAACATACAACACACACTAAACTTTGCAAAACATGTTTTAATATTATAAGTATCATTATTTTATCTAAAAATCTAATGCCTGATTAATTATAGAACGATAATATTACCTCCGGAATTAAAAACGTACAGAAATGTTTTTAAAATATGCGGCGCATCCAATATACTAGGAAAGTGGTCCTTCACTACTGGTGTAATTTTGTGTCTGTAGTATTTCTTTTAGATAATTGTATTTAAAAAAACTATAATTTAATAAGTAAGTAGTTTCTAATAAATTAATTTTTTAAGACAAAAACCTATAAGCACATTTTTTTTTTTTATTAAAAATACTTTATTGCACAAAAATACAAAATTAAATTGTACATAGGCGAACTTAATGCCTTAGTCATTTTTTACCAGCTAACCTTTGAAAGATTATGCATAGGTGCAAAAGCAAATAAAATTACAATTAAAGGACATATAGCGATGAGTATATAAACTACTTAAACATACCCGAGGAACACCATGCAAAAATTCGGGTTTTTTTCCCAGAATGTTAACCATATTCTCCAAGTGGCAGATAGTCACCGATCCATTGAATCGAGATATTATTATTTCCTGAAATTATAAAACAGGTTGCTAAAAATATTGACAACAATATAAATAGAATAATCAACATTTCAAAATCTGATTAATAGATTTAGCGGCTAAAACGAGCGGACCGCGATAACGGGACGATATATATTTATATATATATACACTATATAAAGCGCATTTTTAGAGAAGTCTCGTTTCAAAAAATATTTTTACGCCTCCCGATATTAGACGTGGCTTTTTAGTTCCGATAGATGTCACTAATATTTTTATTTAATAATATAGTACAAGTATATTTTTTTATTAAACGGCTGGCCCTAATTATTTTTTTACAATTTTAAATAAATAAATAAACTATTACTACCAAGAAGAAAAAAGCAGTAATAACATTTTATGTTACATCACCCTCGGGCAAAAATATACCGGATTTAACGCTTTTTCTATTTAAACTTCTAATAGGCTATTTGACTATATTAAAAATATACTATAAATTGTGGTCATCCTATCAGACAAAGGCGTAAAAAAAAAATATATTCATCATCATTTCCTTGAATAAATGAAAATAAAATCATCATCATGCCAGCCTTTCGCGCGTCCACTGCTGGACATAGGCCTCCCCCAAAGGATCGCCACAACGACCGGTTCTGCGCTGCCTGTATCCATCGGCTTCTCGCGACCTTTTTCAGGTCGTCGGTCCAAGATGGATGGCTGCCTCTGCTGCGTCCTCCAGCACGCGGTCGCCACTCGAAACCTTAATGCCCCAACGGCCGTCCGTTCTGCGAGCTATGTGGCCTGCCCACTGCCACTTAAGTTTGGCGATTCTGGAGGCTATGTCGGTTACTTTGGTCCTTTTGCGGATCTCATCGTTTCGAATACGATCCCGCAAGGAAACGCCGAGCATAGCGCGCTCCATCGCCCTTTGTGTAACTGTGAGCTTTTTCATGAGGCCCATAGTAAGCGACCACGTCTGTGATCCGTAAGTCATCACTGGCAACACACACTGCTCGAACACCTTGGTTTTTAAACACTGCGGTATTTGGGACGAGAAGATATTACGTAGCCTCCCGAATGCTGCCCAGCCGAGTTGGATTTGACGAGAGATCTCTTTCTCGAAGTTGGATTTACCTGTTTGGATTGACTGTCCTAGGTATATATAATTGTCAACAACTTCGAGTGCGGAGCTTCCTATTTTTACAGGAGTGGGTATAACATGGGCGTTCGACATGACTTTGGTCTTATCCATGTTCATGTTTAGGCCCACTTTTTTAAAAGCCCCACTGAGATCATTGAGCATTATGCCGAAGTCCTCCAGGGGCCTTATTCCGAGCTTGCAACCGCTAATCACGACAAGACGTTGCGCAAACCTTAAATATGGAAATATAAGTTCTATTCCAATGGTTATATAGTATGTATTAGGTTGGCTATAATAATGCCGCCATCTTGAAATACACGAATTCTTCGAAGTTTGAACATCGTATAAGCATTGGAATTTCAACTTTATAATTAACAGGATAGAACTTATATTTCAATATGCGTACTTTACGCAAAATGCGCGACGGTGAACGTGTCAAAACTCGGAATAAAGCCCCAGGGTTTCAGCCATGACTACGATATCGTCAGCAAATCGAAGGTTAGTGATGTACTCGCCATTAATGTTGATGCCAAATCTTCTCCAGTCCAAGAGTTTAAAGACATCCTCCAATGCCGCAGTAAAAAGTTTCGGGGAGATTACGTTTCCCTGTCTCACTCCTCGCTGTAGCTGGATGGGTCTTGAGGTCTGGTCTTGGAGGCAAACTGACATGGTGGCGTTTTTGACCAAGTACTTTAGTACTTCGATATAGCGGTAGTAAATGTGGCACCGCTGGAGTGACTGAAGCATCGCCCATCTTTCTATCGAATCGAAGGCTTTCTCATAGTCCACGAAAGCTAGACAGGGGCTGATTATATTCATCGGTTTTTTGTATAATCCGCCTCAATATGTGGGTGTGGTCTATGGTACAATAGCCTTTTCGGAATCCGGCTTGTTCGGGAGGCTGGAAGTCGTCAAGCCTACGTGAGAGACGATTCGTGGTGACTCTCGAAAACAGTTTATAGACATGGCTCAGACGCAAGATGGGTCTGTAGTTCTTCAAAAGGGTTTTGTTACCCTTTATGAAGAAGAGTACCACCACGCTTCTGTTCCATGCCTTAGGTGTTTTGCCCTCGAGGATGACAGAATTAAACAGCTTCTGGAGAGCCATCAACAAAGGTTTGCCACCAGCTTTCAGGAGCTCAGACGCGATTCCGTCATCACCCGGTGCCTTGTTGTTTTTCAACTGTTTGAGGGCCATCCCAATCTCGTACAGGCTGACTTCCGGAATATCTTCGGTATAGTAAAAAAATATATATATTATTTTAAACTAAATTATGATTAACATTGTAATTAATATTTGCATGCCTGACAAGGCTGAATACAAAACTATATATATTTTTCTATAAGATCTTGTAATTGTGGGTATTCTAAAAAAAAATTATTTCATTTCATTTCATATATCTTTTGTAGATTACACGAAATAAAATTTAATATTTTTTACAATTTTATTTATAACAAAAACATCTTTGATTTTGATGTTGATGACTAGTGACGTCACACGCAAGTAAACAAAACAATACACAGATTATAAATCATATGGATAAAATAGAATATAATATATAGGAGATTATTTAATCTGTGCTTTTTTGTTTACTTGCGTGTGACGTCACACTTGACATAGACTGCAAAACAGCGTTTTTAGCGCCATTGAAGAAATTCAAACTTTAACATTGATTTTTATTAATAATAGAGTAGACATCCCGGAAATATCAATGTAGTGTGCTTATTATGTAAGAATCATATAAAACGGTTTTCAAAAAGGAGTCAAATACCCTATTGTTTTCAGTTTTAAAAGACAACAAAAAAAAATAGCGTCGGCGGTTAAACGAGCTGTGATTTATAGTGAGCACTAGTGACGTGTTACATCTCTACGTATACAGACCTGGTGCCCCCACCAGGCGTGGTGCGCGGGCTGGCCCAGCATTGATGTTGTGTTTCCCGGCAGCGTGTTCTGTGCGTCGTACTGCGGCTGCGAGCTGAGCGCCCAGCATGACAGCTGGCGCAGCGTCGGCAGGCTCCAGGAGCTTATGGTACCATTGCTGTGGATACAGAGCAGCTTGGTGCCATCGTCGGACACGGACATGCTTACAATAAATGCCTGTCAAAATAATTTAAAAAAGTTAAATAAAAATATTGAAATGTTTTTTTTATATACATACGTGGGCGGCACTGAAAATTTCGAGAATTATTGCTTTTCGAAGTATTCTCCGCGAAATTTGACACATTTTTCCATACGATGGAACCAATCATTGAAGCAACCATTCCATTCGGAAGTTGGGGTCTCCAAAATGGCCGTTTTGTAGGCGTCCACAGCTTCTTCAGGTGATGAAAATCTCTGACCACGCAATTTATTCTTTATTTTAAAAGAAAGTATAGAAATCATTAGGGCTTAGGTCGGGGCTGTACGGCGGATGGTCTAATAATTCTATGTTTTCTTGCTCCAAAAACTCTTTTGTTCTGTGCGCGGTGTGAGAACTCGCATTGTCGTGATGGAGGATGATGCGGCGATTGCAGTTCTCTTTACGGAGTTCAGAAACGACCTGTGGCAAACAAATGCTAGCATTCCATTCTGCATTAACCGTTCTTTGTCCCTCAAGAGGAATAGTCGCAACATGGCCGGTTTTGGAGACAAACGTGGCCACCATTTTTTTTGCAACACTCCGTGAACGCATAATTTTTGTTGACTTTAACTCATTTTCGAACACCCAAACTCGTGACTGATTTTTTGTTTCGGGTTCGTACGCGTATATCCAGGATTCGTCACCTGATACGATGTTGTATACAGCATTTGAGGATCCTGCGTGGAATCTTTCCAGAGTTCTGACGCACCAAGTAACGCGAGTCGCCTTTTGCTCTTCACAGAGCGAATGCGGTATCCATCGGGAAAATAACTTTTTTACACCTAATTGTTCATGCAAGATTATTTGTATTTGACTCATGCCAATGTCTAAAGTTGCCTGAATTTCGCGGTATGTCACATGTCGATCTTCCACAATCAGCTTACGCACAGCATCAACGTTTTCTTGTATGACTGCAGTTTTTGGACGACCTTGACGGGGATCATCACTGAGCTTGACACGTCCACGTTGAAATTCAGCAAACCAGCGATAAATTGTGGTTTTGGATGGGGCTTCATCACCAAATGCAGAAAGCATCCGATCAACACACTGTTTTTGTGTTAAACCACTTCGAAAGTCATAATAAATCATCGCTCTTGAATTTTCTCGAGTCAATTCCATTTTCTCAACGACTAAACAAGTTTGACAAGTCCTTGTGACAAGACCAAAAATCTTTTTTAAAATAAATAAATGGTATTCGATTTTTAAAACCAAGGAGTTTTTAATTAAAAAGATTTTAATATGACAGGAACAGTGGAAATATTCCATTCCCGATATTTTCAGTGCCGACTACGTATATAGTATTATGCCAAAATTAAACTGCAATGTGCATAACTAAACTTTGCAACCCTATCTTATGAAATGAAATGATTTATTTGCCTAGTTTGTGAGTAGAGTTAGTTGTTAGGATGTTAGTATCATCAGAAGCTGCCACAATTAATAGCGTGCAAATATTTACAAATTAATGTTATTTTACATACCTACCTAAATTATATTATAATTCCTATATCCTATTATAATTACAGCAATACAATTGCTAATATTTGAGGGCAGCTATCATTCTGTTTATTTTTATTAACAAAATATTCTTTAAGTGAATAGAAACATTTGTCTAATAGCCATGTATACAGTTTCGTTTTAAGTAGTGTTAGTGGAAGCGCTCTGAGATCTTTGATTTTATTAACTTCATTCATATCAATGTATGTTTCAACTTAATATGCTGATAAACTCTTGTCTTTTCAAAGAACTTGGTCGATAATTACACGACTTCGTTAACAAACTTTTTTAATAATTATATTTTGATGTATAAGCCCTCTAAAACTTACCAAATTCTTAGAAGATACAAACGGAATTTTTATTTGTATAGATTTCTTAGCGAGCTGCGCCTCGCCTTGATCCGAGACCACCGATAGCTTGTAGAAGGGCTCCTCATTGAGGATCCGCCACGCCGTGAGACCCGCACTTATTGGTGACGACGCGTCCTGTATAAATTAAGTAGGTGTCAAAAGAAAAGGAATTTTTGTATGTAATAAATAGGTATCATAACTCCGACATGTAAAGAGGGACGGTTTTATTTTAATGCTATATTTTATATATAGAAAAACACGTGCAAAAAATCACCCGCGGAGGGTTTCTAACATGAAGCTAAAAATACGCGCCCCGCGGCGCGCGGACGGGCACGGTTTTTACCTTCATGGTTTCTAATGTTAAATATTTTGTTTCAAATTATTTGATTACTAAAAAAAAATATAAAGATTTTCTATCTTTATATTTTTTTAGTAATTATAAGTATAATGTTTCGTGCTATATTCATTTATAACCAACAATACCTATTTTTTTGGAAAATAATTTACACCGAAAAAAAAAGTTTAAAAATAAGTAAACTTCGGTATTTGTAGCTTTCATAGATGACCTACACAACCATTATGTCGCATTTTTTTTTACATTTGATATAGATCGGGTAACCTGAACCCATAGATATTTTTTCACTTGAGTATAAACTTTTGGATAAATATCTATAACCATTCTAAATTATAGTAAAACGACCTAGTTGTTCTAGAAAGAGTTGCTGCAGATAGACACAGGACAGTACTGTTTTCGAAAAAAAAACACTACCTAAAAAAATACACATAGGCTAGTTTTATTTAGTTCCTTTGCTTGGCTTGGTTGAAGTTCATTTGCACGTAATAAAACAATAAGGTTCATTTTCCTCTGTAGATTATTCTATAATGCCTCGGAGAACACGTTAAGCTGTTGGTCCCAGTTTCGCTATACAAACTTGTGAGATTGTTTATAGATGGGTTATCAAGCATCGCGACGAGCTAGCCACTTGTTCGGTGTAGGTAGATTTGTACAATCGGCTGCCACGAAGTGGGATTACAACCCCTCCGCTGGGTACCCTGAAGCCGCCGTGATGATATTTATCGTTTTCCCGTGTCATTAAAATGTCGCTAAGGTTGAGTGGAGTGTAAATGTGACTACAATAATGATAGTCAGAATGATAAAAATAAAATAAATATCATTCCCACCCACAACCTATGTTTATTGTTGACAGCCTCCGTAGACTAGTGGTTGCGTCTTTGGCGTTGTATCCGGAGGTCATGGGTTCAATTCCTACCCATGGCAAAAAATATATTAGTTCGTTTTTTCTGAGTTTGTCATGGTCTGGGTGTTTATAAAATATAATATTTATTATATAGTTCCTTCTGGTACACATAGTACAAGCCTAGAGCTTAGTTTGTGACCAGAGCAATATGTGTAAAAATGTATACAACTGCGTAACTACTAGACCACGGCGGCAGTTGATGGTTAGGTATACCCCTGTTGATAGTAGTCTAAAAGCCCACCTTAAGTCCAGGGTTAGGTATACCAGCAACATAGATATGTTGATGAGTATGGTTAAAGGCCGCCGCGCTGACGGCCCCAGGGAAGGTGAAGGTGTGGTGCAGCTCGCAGCCATCCGTCTTGGAGATGACGAACGCTCGAAGTCGACCGTCGTGAGTCAGTAGCAACACCTCCCAACACCTATATAATAAGGAAAATGCATATCTAACGCCAATTATTCTTTTTTTTTTCATAACGTTTCTTTTTTGTACTTTGAATATATTTACAGTAATATATTTTATGTTAATGAGGAGTTTTCTTTTTGCCGGTTCCAAAATATTCCACTAGATGGCAGCAGGAGAAATATCCACAAAAACTGTCAAAAAGGCAGTTTATATACTTGAGTAGTCTATATTTTTATATAGACTACTCAAATATAGACTCTAAATTCTCTATGAATTAAAACTAAATTTTGGTATTGCAAGACGTGTTATATTTTTACCATATTTTGTCACTTTATTATGTATCTACTTACTCGTTATTCTTGCTCTCTATAATCTTTAGTAGATACCCTGTCAAGAAAAACTTCGTAAAAAAGACTATGGTACCTTAGAAATTCAAATTTAATTACTAATATGATGATATTTAAAAGAAAAAATATTGCTTAAATTGGTGCCGTAAGGCAAAGTGCTCAGGATATTAGTTATATGTTAAACAAAGTAAATTTTATAAATTATTCGTATAAAGGTATTTGGTTTCCTATTTACCCTAAATTTTGGGTGTATTTTATATATTACCGCTATCTATTTTGTCAGTTTTTGTAGATAGCGACTAAACGCCATCTGTTGCGTTAAATAATAACTACTGGAAAACTCCTCATTAGCTATTTATTTTATAAATAAGACTTAAAATTCATTTTTGTAGAACCGAAACGCATTATAATACGCCCCAACATAAGCAAAAACCATCTGTGACGTAATTCGTGCGCAAACAAACGTCAACGTGTGACAGCAGTAGTGGCAGATAAAGTTGAAACCCTTTATTTTTGTGTTATCAAATTTTTTTAAATGTTTAATATTTTTTTAGGGTCCTATGTTATAGTTACTCTCTAATGCATATTCTCTATTGTCAGTATAAGCTGGGTGATAAAGGGCTCTGAAAACGCCCCATACGAACTTTTGTTCTTCTAATATTACAACTTTGCTGTTAGTCGTAGTTCAATTATTATTTTTAGGGGGGGGGGGGCATCTCCCTAGCTAAGTCATAGTCTTATGATCTATGTTGGAGGCACAGAGTTATAGCTCTGTGGTTGCAGGCTTAATCAACGACTAGACAAATCTAGGCATTGGCATTATTACGAGTAAAGCGAAAAGCTATCCAAAATAATTATATGAGGAGTTTTCAAAATATTTCACTAGATGGCAGCAGGAGAGATATCCACAAAAACTGTCAAAAAAGGCTGTCTCTATACTTAGATAGTCTATATTTCTATATAGACTCACAGATTAATAATATTGACTACTCAAATATAGACTCTAAATTCTCTTTGACTTAAAACTACATTTTGGTATTGCAAGACGTGTTATACCATATTTTGTCACTTGTGTATGTATCTACTTACTCTATATTTTTGCACTCTATAATCTTTAGTAGATACCCTGTCAAGAAAAACTTCGTAAAAAGACCAAGATACCTTAGAAATCTAAATTTAATTACTTAAATGATGATATTTAAAAGAAAAAATATTACTTAAGTTGGTGCCGTAAGGCAAAGTGCTCAGGATATTAGTGTATATATTAAACAAAGTTAAGTAAATTTTGTAAATTATTAGTATAAAGGTATTTACTTTCCTATTTACCCTAAATTTTGGGTGTATTTTATATGTTACCACTATCTAATTTGACAGTTTTTGTAGATAGCGACTAAACGCCATCTGTAGCGTTAAATAATAACTACTGGAAAACTCCTTATTGAAAAGTATATTTTCAAAAAAAAAAAAAAAAATTGATTTTTCATATTTTTCGTAAGCCTATAGAAAACTATATTACTTACCATTTAACATTTTTGTTCCGAAGAGGCAAAAAGATGACTTCAGCGAGAGAATGAGTGTTGTCAGTACATTCCAAGCCCCCAGGTTTTGTGCAGTTCTGCAATTTTTTTTTTTATGTTGATTTAATTTTGTATACTCCTATTTGTATATTATATTATATTTATGGTTGTAGGTATGTTGCAGAACTTATTTATTTTTAAATATAGATTATTTGGGTATTTAAGAAATTAACTATGTTGTACTTTTATTAAACATTTATTGATCATTAAACACATAAATTCATATATTTTATAGATCTGTTTACCATCAGATGGATACGAAGTCACATGCCGTGCTCCAATAAAATAATAATAAAGGAGAATGGCCACGACCCATACAAAAAAAAACCAAGGCCGGCGAAAAAAAATATATCTCAGATTGTAGAAATTATGACAACTGAAAAAAATTATACTATAATAATTTTAATTTAAAATCTGAGATATTAGCGCCGGGTATGGGTTTTTTTGAAATTCTCCTATATTATAGTTATTACCTATACGTAGTAGTACTACTAGAGTCTGGCCAATTAAAGTAGATAATCGAATTATTTGGAAACTTTCGAATGACAACACTATAGTGGCAGTGCCAAATTGTCATACGGCTATTGTCAACATTTGCTTTGAATCGTTTTATTGTTAATTCCTCATTTGCATTGTAAAATATGAATGATTAAAAGTGGAGTCCGAAAGATATTGTTTTACATGATGTCCAAATTGCAAGAAAAACAACAAGAAAAAAAAGCTGAATTAAACAAAAACAAGATTGTTTACGTGGTGTTGAATTTCTTAGGTTAGTATGATTATTTATTTTAATACTTGCAACAAATAATCTTCTCAGTGAAAACACTTTTAGTTATAATTGGGTTATTAAAGGTGTAATAACCCAAACATAGATGATCAATTGTTTGATAGAAATTTTGTTTCTTGCGAAGAAAATCTGGAAGATGTAGAAGGTGTCAATGCAATAGTGAGAACTATTAGAAATCTAACTACTTTAGAGCAGAAGGCCAGGATAAAAACTCAAAACCAGTAGTTTTAATCAAATAGGTACTCAATCAAGTGAATTAGAAAAATATAAAATGATAGCAATAAATAATGAAGTCTAAATTTCATTTAGACTCTTGACTTATTCTGAATAAAGTTTTATATTTTTTTATAATAGTTTTGATTTCCCATATAATGCAAGCCATTTAATTTTAGTAATATCTAATGCTACTATATTTAAAATGTCTAATGTTGATATTTTTAGTGGTTTCATATTTTTGAATGTTATTTGCTCAATAACATTTTAACGGCTAAACAGATATGGCTGAAATTTTGTATACAAGTAATTATTGACCTAATTTAACATATGGGATATTATTATAGTTACTTTTAATAGTAGTAATTTAAAATATATATGGTTTTAATTTTCCATACATTGCTAAAAAAATAGCCTTTTATTACAAATACTATAATAGCGTGTGATCAAGCGGCAAGAAAATGGGACTAGTCCAAGTCCCATTTTCTTGCCGCTGAACCTTAGCCAAATGTATTGAAAACAATAACCAATAAATAAACCCAACAAAACTTAAAAGTATCATGTAAGTTTTATTCACATATTATAACAAACTTTGAGGGATAGATATATTATTTTTTCTTAAATTAGCCGCGCTTTTTCGTTATCTGCTTTCATTAGTCAGACTGTAGTACCAAATTTTTTTTTATCCATCTTTCCATTGTGATAAAAAAAACGAACCTGTGCAAGCTTATTATCGTGGATATTCTCGCGGACATAAATAAATAGCTAGACTTACCATAGGAATGTTGTAGAGATGGGTTCCAGCAAGATCAAAGAAACTCACAGCCCCATTACCGTGGGCAACCACAAGAAAAGCACAGTCAGGGCTCCAAACTAACTTCCTCGACTGAGCATATCCATCTCGAGGCACTAAAACAATATAAACAAAGCTAATTAAATGTATTGATATTTCAATACAGCTATAGGTTGTGCAGATATAGGGTGTTTTAAGAGTCTCTTAGGAAAAGTTTTTAAATCTATATTAAAATATTTTTGAATTTACTGATATTAACTTTTTGATGAGTATTCTTCTTAAAAAGTTGACATTTTATATCATCACATCATATTGGCTACTTAAATGATTGGGTAGGCAAAAAACTTACAAAAACTTCTTAAGGCGCTGACAGACGTTCGAGCAAGTACGCGTACTTGTAGCTCGACGACCTTACTCGCCCGTGTGTCATTCTAAGTACGCGTACTTTATAACCGCTGAGTAAGTTCATTGTTTGAAATTGTGCTCGTAGCTCGCCGTTTGTCATCACGCCGAGTAAGTACGCGAACTTTAAAATCGCGATTTTAAAGCTCGTACGTCTATCCGCGCCTTTAATTACCTACTTATAAATGCCTAATTCATTAATATAGCAGTCAAGTGCGAATTCTGTTCGCGGATGAAAAAAGGGGATAATGGGATGTAGGTATTAGTTATTTATAAAACTTTATTACATAATACAAAGGCGGTCTTAAACCTGTAACAGACGCGTCTGTTAGCAGTATTAATGCCGTTGAGCATTATCTGACAGTCACACCTTAGGGACATTGGAACATTAAGTACAGGCAGGTGTGCAATAAAACATAAAATAAGCAATTACATAATGCTATACAAAATCATGTATTATACCTACACAATATACTACATACATATTAATACATAAACAGTATAACGACTACTTCGATAGTTGTTGAGGTTTATTTAAAAAGTGCTCAGAAACCATTTTCTTAAAAAATAATATATATATGTCGTGGATTTCGAAACGGAAAGTCAAGCTGAACCGAATCGACTTGGGCGTATTCGGAAACGGGGGTTGGCAACACTGTGCGAGCTGCCATTGAAGGTTCCGACATTTTTACGCACACTTTACGTAGTACTCTATTTAATCTGTGGCACACTTTGTGATTAGACATCGAACTGAACGCACGTGGCGCAACCTCCCTCCAACTTCGCCGCGTTCCAATAGTAATCCGTATCCGTCCTATCCCTGTGTGATTATTTCGAGTTGATTGTTTATTAAATTAATGCAAAATAACGTATTGAGTGGATATTGAGTGTTATTTTGGGCTACCATAATGGAAGACGACCAGCAGTCCGATTATGACCACTTTGTTATTAGTTCTAATTAGGTTCATATTTAGTCAAGCTTTAAACTAGTTCTAAATTAGAACTTCTTAGTGTAGATATTATGCCACATATAGATAATTCGGCCAAATTTCTTGCCAATTGAAAAAAATATAATGATTGAACGAAATAAATACTGAAAAAAGCGTCTAATTAAATGTTTTTTAAGTATGTTACTGATGACAAAATAATAATAAATCATAACTATACATATAGGCATTGGCTTACATTTACGCAAAAACTAACAAACTTACATATTCACAAAGTTGGGACAAAAATGAAAAGGCTGGTGATGATTGGTTATCAGGATTTATAAGCAGAAATCCGCAAATCTCCTTAAGAGTGCCTGAAGCGACGTCGGTTGCTAGAGTTAAAGGATTCAACAGTCGTCAAGTAGAAAGATTTTATGAGTGTATGAGTTGCTGATTGAACAAGCAGAAAAACATTGTATTGACGGTAACAGGATCTACAATGTTGATGAAACAGGTATCCAAACTTCAACAAACAAACCACCTAAGGTTCTTTCCATCAAAGGTAAGAAGCAAGTTGGCATCATTGCCAGCACAGAACGTGGACGAACTACCACTATTGTGTGTTGCTGCAATGCTGCCGGATCGTTCTTACCACCATTTATGATATTTGCTCGTAAAAGGATGCAAAATCGGCTGTTGAATGGTTCTCCTCCAGAGACTAAGGGAACTTGTTCACCATCAGGATGGATAAACGATGAAATATTTTTAGAGTGGCACAATTTTTTGTTAGCCACGTTCGGCCGCATATCTGAAATGTGCCACTCCCAACAACGCGTTCAAAGGGTTTCATTCTCCTGGAATTTGGCCAATCAATATGGATGTATGGGAAGAAAAAGATTTTGCTCCATCCTCAACAACGTTGTTTGACCGTAGTAATACCGCAAATCATGAAACAATACTTCAGGAGACAACCAATGAAGATGTTGAGATGACAACTACGAACGATGATATCAGACTCTCGACATCAGGGCTCCAAAGTTCATTTTGAACAAGTAAAACTTTGGAAAATATCCCCGTTGATTCTTCGAGTGACGACGATATCCTAACTACTGAACCCATTATTGTATCAGTTCAAGTTCACAGTGCAATCCAAGAAAAAAGTGATTTTCCCACAGAGTGGGTATCTTGTCCTGAGTTGATCGATCCTAGAGGTGTATCGCCTTGGAGAAATCTGTAGCCCAAAAAGACCAAGGTCATGTAATTCTGATGTTCTAGAAATATCTGGAAGAAACGAAGAAGAAATTTCTACTGGGCACATGAATATAGACACAGAACAAAATAGTGCCTTTCCTATGGGTATGGTCTCTTTGCTTTATCCCACACTACCTTCAAACATAGCAAAACCGATTAATGAATATTCACTCAAATGTAACGACAATGAAACAATTCCACAGCCTACAACTGCTTCGATCTCTCCCAAATCCTCATGTTTCTGTCATAACTCGCAAGAAGGCTGAGGTGCTTGCCAGCACTCCTATAAAGGAAGAACAGAAGGCAAAATTTGTTAAAGCAACCATCAAAGTCTGCAAAAACATTAACAAAGATTTAAATATAAAAACAAAGACTACGCAAAAGAAAAATACAAACACTACCAAGACCAAAAATGCTAAAACGACTAAAAATAAGAAATCTAAGGACAAAGAAAATCATTAAAAGTTTACATGCTATTTTCGCGGAGAAGATTACATTGAAATCGACGAGCAGCCAGTTGATGATTGGATCCAGTGCATTTCCTGTAAGCGATGGAGTCACGAGAAATGCACGGCTTACGAAGGAAATGGCATAATTCTTTGTGACAACTGCACTTATAATTGATTATTTATATTTTTGATTAATTATTGTTAAGTATATATGTTTTTAGTTATCTTCTTCTGTATTTGTTCCTTAATTAAACGCGTGTTCACTTTGCCTTATGGTACTATCCACTTTACCCGGTGGGTTGGGCAAAGTGGATAGTGGCACCAATTGCAATATGATTAATATTTTTAAGTAAAGTACTGATGTTGCGTGTCTTTTGTTGATTATATTAAAAGCTTTAATAAATACTCATTCATTTTCAGTCATTATTTTATTTCTGTGTCTATCGGTTCTAATCCCGTAGCCCGCCAAAGGTTAAGGTGTTCGCTTTGCCCGGACTTCCCCTATGTTTGTGTAAAAAAATATTGAAAAATTATATTCATTTAGTTTTTTGTTATAGCAACACTAAACTCATAATATTTTGAAATAATAAATATAATTTAATATGCATAAGTATCTAGGTATTATTATTTTCAATTAATACTTAGGTATTTAGTTTAAAGGTGGGAGGAATTTAAGGTCTCTACAACTTTGCTAGGCCGACCTACTGGTCTCGTTTCGGTTTTAGTCTGTGGGTTCACCGGTTTTCAGGAGACTGCATCGAATTCTCGTCGTGGAGTTATTCTCCTATCATGGTGCGGTTACGAAACGGGCGGTTGGATAAAATACATTGCCGCCGCCGTCTCGTAACTACACTATTTAGCCGGCATAGTGGGGGCGATCAATATTGTTAAACAACAATGTGTTGATCGACCCCAATCATGAACTTTGTAAGACTACTTATCATCAGGTAGAGTCAAAGTCACATGCCGTGCTCCAATAAAATAAAAATTATAATAAAAATGTAAGTTTTTTTATCGGAGCACAGCATGTGACTTTGCATGTACCTGGTGGTAAGCATACCTACCAAATCCATAAATAGGGCCGATCAATATGCCGGCTAAATTAAGCAAATACGAAATGGGCGGCGACAAAGAAAATATCCTCGCTATTTTATCGTCAAATCTATAGCCCGTTTCGTAACCTCACCATGAAAGGAGACTACTACCTCGACGAGAATATCAATGCAGTAGTATCTGAAAAAGCGTAAAACCCACAGACTAAAACCGAAACATGATTGGGTCACTTGACGGTTTTAATATAATTGTAATAATTAAACTTAGAAAGTTTCGTAAAATAAATTTTAAAGAAGAATTTTACTTGTAAAAGTTAGTACAAGAGTAACTTTAATTCGTCTGTAATTTTGGCAGTTGTATAGTTTTGTTTGACAGATACCCATCCTTACTAAAAACGGTCGTTTTATCTGTTTTCATACAAAAAGCAAAGCTAAACTTTGACTTGTATTTGGTCGTCAAACAGAAGAGGTCGTGATCGCAAAATATCAAGTTTAACTTTATAAGTTCTAAATTAGATCTAATAAACGTGGTATGCCCACATTGGGCTGCAGTCCGGCAACGAAAGCCCACACATGCTGCCGACATATATATATATATATGATATTAGGTGTATGAGGTGTATGGAAAAGTCTTATTACATAATTTATAATAAGAACTTTAAATTTGGAATATTAAAGCAACACAAAATACACGAACTTTTTTTGTTTACTTATGAATGCGTGCGGAGCCGCATAACAAATAAACTTATAGAATATAATTTGTTTGGTATCGCTGTTCTTGGAATACATAGTAGGTACATAGAGGCATAGATCTACTAAATGAATAGGATATCAAAGTAAATATATTATTTTTTACCTTATTCATAATGACTTACAGAGTGCTTGAAGAACACTTTAGTAATTTAACTAAAGTGTTCTTGTGTAATGTTTTGCCTCTTTTACGCTATTTGTTTTTGTTGCTAAAAAAAGACATAACATATTTTAACTAAAGTATTCGTCAAGCACTCATTAAGTATTGTATGAATAAGACCATTTGTATGTAAAAAAAATGTTTAATATTTTGACTTGGATATCCATTTAATTTAGTAGAAACAGACCGTAGTACTTGTACTATTATTTCTTCTGTGCCCTAGGGCAATACATGCAAAACGTCCATTATATTATTAATGTCATAACAGAAGTAAAATTGTAAAATATTGAACTACCTGCAGTACGTGCTGAGATTGTTGAAAATTCTGATCTCTTTGTGCGAATCTCCAAGATATTGTCAGTCAAAACAGCTATTACCTTACCCTGGTCTCCAAGAGCTATATGCCATTTAAGATGATGTTCTTTAAATCTAAAATTATAATAAAAAAATATATTTAAAAGTTTAATTATTATTATTATAATTATATAATATTATTTATTAATATTAAATATAATATCATGGATGCCTTTGGCGCCCGCCTAAACCGCTTTACAGTAAAGGGGTTTTTATTCCACCTTATGGTCGCCGCCAAAACTATTTTGAATCTACCCCGAACAAGTGGCGACTATTTGCGGTGATTAGGAGAAAAAAATATTGTACAATCCATAATAAATTTTATAAATTCAATTTTTTATTAGCGTATTGGCCTTGTAATTTGCATTATGTTTAATTAGATGTTGTCCTGGCATAGATGTCTTATTTAAATGTAGGTAACCCACCAATTATTATTATTATTTAGGGTGGCTGGACCACCTCAATAAGATCAGCCAGCCAGATTTTCAGATTTCAAGCACACCAGATCTCAGTCCCGCATGTAATTTAGGGGCTCATTTCTTAATAAGAGTTTAGTGACACAATATCTGACGGCAAGTAGTTTCATCCATTTTAATGAAATACTTTTCGAGAAATCTGAATAAATGTGTGCCAATCAATCAAAAGAGAGACTCTCGCTTAGGATAAGTTTAAAAATAAACCAGATACAATAAAGACATATTATTATATAAAAACGACTTCATAAACTGTTTTAACATATTTTTGAATTTATATTTGCTGTGTAAAGATTTTTTTTTCTTTAATTGATGACATTTTATGACATTATATTGGCTACTTTAATGATTGAATATTTGGTGTAGATTCAGAATACCATCCACGACAAGGTGGGAATAAAACTATTCTGCTGGGTACCCTTAGGCATACATACATACAAATTTAAATGAATCAGTCAAAAATAAAAAAACTACTTACGCAGATATACTGTCAATCAAGCTTTTTTTTGCTCCAAAATACCTCAACCATCGCCACAACTCTACTAAGTTCTCCTGCACACCATCAGGTTTTTGCTAGAAAAAATAATACATCATAATTATAATAAAAAGCGGCCCCAGCCTAGTGGTTAAGTCACTGCGCAACTGGTAACAAGGTTAAACAGATGACAACAAGACCGGCCTGGGATGGGTGACCGCTTTATACAACGAGGCTATTTCATCATAAACACCGCAACAAGCTCGCCACTTGTTAGGTGTTGCCTCCGAATACCATCGGCGAAATGAGGAAGGGTTAATCCCTCCGCTGGGACCCTGAGGCCGTTTAAACGGTTCTCGGGAGCCAAATTGGCACCCGTGATGGTATTTATTTATTTTACTTTAATTATAATAACTTTGTTGCACAATAAAAAAATTGAATGCATTGCCAGCAAGTGTGCTCCTTTATCTTATAATCCTGGGTTTTTAAAGCAAAGTGTGAATAAAACACTGCTTAAGCCCACTATACCACAAACATTGGTGTGTGTTGGTGTTGTCTATTCATGGATTGTATATTCTACTTACTGTCCCAGGGATATGCAGTCACTTGTCATGCTCTAATAAAAAAACTGTTTTGGTAATTGCCTCAGATCAGTAAAGTATAGGAGATATGTGATGAGGGCGTAACCCTGTCGCCACGATATGCGAAAAGGCCCGCATACTCTAGCGTATCGTCTCGTACAACGTACATTTGTATTTTTTTATCAAAATGCCCCAATGTTGTGTTATGACGTGTACAAATAAAAGTAGGATTAAAAACTAAAATAAAATAAAAAATAACACTAGTAATCAGAAATTCAGGTGCAATTATACCTAAACATTTTTTTTTAATACAAAAATATTCAGTAGGTGTATATTTCTCTTGGGCACAGTGAAGTTTAGGTATAATTGCACACAAATTTGTGATCCCTAATAATCACTACAATATGGGGATATATTTCATATATTATATTTTATTTTAGTTCAGATTTCTTTTAATGTCATTCAGGCTGGCTGTGACCACCATCTAACTTAGGGAGTTTTCACAGGTACTTAATATTATTCCTTATTTTCATATGACAATATTTAACTAATTTTTATGTAATTTTATATTATATTTATCAATATTTTGTGTGATTTAGAAGCAGTATTAACAACTATACCCTAAAAAAATCATGTAAACAAACGTCTGTCAAATGTGAAATAGGTTTTTAAATTGTCAAAATGATGAATGAAAACCAAAATGTGTCAAAAAAATTAAAAACAATCCTGTGTATTAAATATTAATTAATTGAATGTATAAAATATATATTTAAGTTATAAATTAGCTACATCTGAATAATTAAAACAATGTTTTTTTTTATTAGTATTTCTAGTATTTTTAAATGTTTGTAATAAAAAGTCACTAGCAAAAAGCATCTAAAATAACAAAGCCTCTTGGAACTTAACATGTTATTATTATGCTAACAAATTTCTGGCAAACTGAGTAATGTTCAAGTATTCTGTTACAAATCTTATTTTTTAAATTGATCGGGTATCTCGTCACTCAATTAGTAATTAGTTGGCAATGTGGTTATCCAAATGATTGAAATGGAATTATTTATAAAATAGATGTGATCACAAAAACAGTTTGAGAACCACTTGTTATCTTGTTTACATGAATTTTTTTGCTATTGTGAATAGGGTATAAATCCAATTTTTAACATTACACTACACAACTAAAGACTCCAGTCCGTACCTTAGCCCCCTTTCACTTTAAATTATCAAATAACTTGTAGAATTAGAATTTTTAGTGACAAAGTCAGTTAAAATATGGATTGTGAAATTATAATAACTCTAAAGTATATAGGTTCCTCTCCCTAACCCCCATGGTGGAGGGGTTTTTATTCTGACCTCAGTGTAGCTGATGGTATTCTGAGTCTATACAGAAAATAGTTAAACAAAAGTTTATATAATTTAATATTCTATATCTATAATAAAAGACACATTAAGAATGTGTGTTGTATCAAATGACAATAATATTTAATTAATGTGTAAGTCGTTATATTACATGCTTACTTGTTTAAAAAAATCTTTAAAGAGCATAATAATTATTCATATGTAAATCAGATAATAATTTAAAAAAGTCTATACGAAAAAAGTGGTACGTACTGTGTTTTGTATAGTTGTAGGCATATGGCTGGACTAGCAGAGGATCGTATGTGCATGTGCAGCAATAGTGAAATTGAATAAAATTGAAATTACCTGATCAAGATACTTACTAGTTAATTTGATGTATAGTTATCCCTTGGAGGCGGAAAGTTTAAAACATTTAATGTTATTTTTATCTAAAAGTTTAAAATACTAACCACATATTCCGGCTCTGGTTTCCATTCATAATACACATAGAGTTCATGCAAAATTGACTTGTTGATTTCCATACCAAAAACAATAATAAATAGGGTTAATTCCACAGTTTACTCCTTAGAAAAAGCAGTCTAGTCTAAGATTAGTCTGATATTAAATAGGCTGTTCATACTGCTGAATAAACGTGAATAGGTATTTTTCTTTCTGTCTCTCTACCACTGACTATTTAAGAAAACTCTCTACGCTGCTTTTTATTCTTTTTGTAGTATAAACTATAAAATTCCTTTTTAATCAATTTCCATCTCCGCGGTCTTCTAATTTAAAATCTAATGAGGAAGACGAGTTTTCTTTTTGCCGGTTTCAAAATATTCCACTAGATGGCAGCAGAAGAGATATCCACAAAAACTGTCAAAAAAGGCTGTTTCTGTGGTTTCTATACTTGGGTAGTCTATATTTATATATAGACTACTCAAATATAGACTCTAAATACTCTATGAATTAAAACTATATCTTGGTATTGCAAGACGTGTTATATTTTTACCATATTTTGTCACTTTTATATGTATCTACTTACTCGTTATTCTTGCTCTCTATAATCTTTAGTAGATACCCTGTCAAGAAAAACTTCGTAAAAAAGACTATGGTACCTTAGAAATTTAAATTTAATTACTAATATTATGATGATATTTAAAAGAAAAAATATTGCATAAGTTGGTGCCGTAAGGCAAAGTGCTCAGGATATTAATGTATATGTTAAACAAAGTTAAGTAAATTTTAAAAATTATTCGTATAAAGGTATTTGTTTTCCTATTTACCCTAAATTTTGGGTGTATTTTATATATTACCGCTATCTATTTTGACAGTTTTTGTAGATAGCGACTAAACGCCATCTGTTGCGTTAAATAATAACTACTGGAAAACTCCTCATTCAGTTTAGTCAGCCAATTCAGCAGATTTCAGGGCCGTGTTCGGAAACTAACACTTTAACACTGGGTAATGTCACAACACTATATGCATCTCTTCTTCTCTAAGCATTTTTCAATATTTTTGTCGCACTCTGTTACACTACCCATTGTTAAAGTGTTACGTTTCCGAACACAGTTTGTTCAGTTTGTTCAGTGGATTTGGACAGTGGACAGAAGGGTCGTGTTCGGAAACTTAGAGGTGAGCGTTACGTAACGTAGATAATTACAATAAAGTCGTTATTTGTTAAATAACTATTAACGGTTATTATATTTGTAATAACTATTTAATTAAAAAAAAACATAATGGTGATTTTTGAGTATTAAAAAGGTTAGATCTCATTATTTCCTTTTATTAGAGTACAAACACGATAGGCTTACGACCGACGGTTGACAAGATAAATTGAAAAAACATTTTCGACCTTAATGACATTTATCGAGTACCTTTTTTTTTATTTCATTCGACTTATTAGATGGCATACCATCGAATTCTACCAAAAAAATGCAATTGTTAATAAGGTCAAAAATCCTTTAACAAAGCTGAAATTATTGGCTTTCATTGGCTAGATATCATCGATACCTATCGTTTAAGTACAAACACTTTGGGTCTAAGGTCAGGGGTTAATAAGTTATAATAAAAAAACGTTTTGACATGACATTTCGCCAGATTACACCAATGCCATAACTATTGGTCGGATTAATAGTCATTGCTAAGCAATTGCTAATGCTTAGCCGATGCTTAGAACTGTCAAATTGCATATGAAAAAACTAAATTTTGACAGTTCCAAGCAATGGCTCAGGCTAAGCAACGACTATTAATCCGAACATTATTAGAGTCCAAAAACAAAATATAAGCCATGTGGATATAAGAGTTATTATCAAAACAAAAATTTAATACTTTTATTTAAAAAAAAAACAAAAAAAAAAAAAATCAAGATAATTTTTAAATAAAACTACAAAAAACCTAGAAAGAATGCGTCATGGAACGTAGCGCAACCAATCACCGCAATAGCGTGAACATCATTAATCACCTCGTCGGAGTGCAACGACGATATTTTAAAAACCGATACAAGAAAAAGAAACTAAAACGAGGATAGCAACAAAAACTCAAAATAAAACACAACGACAAAAACCTTAGAACGAATGTTGGTTGCACATTCGTTCTAAGGTTTTTGTCGTTGTGTTTTTTTTCACGAAAAAACTACTATAACAAAAATCATTAAATAACACAATCACGTGAAGTAACAATAACCACCACGTTACAAGAGTTTCCATCGTTACAAGTTACAACCGTTTCAAGCGTTTCAACAGTGATATCCACGGAATAGAAAAAACAAGTGGAAATGCTATAAAGCACCAAATGTATTAAAACCAGTGTCGCCAAAATCATATATCTATAAGGATTGAATCTATAACCACTTCGTCCTGATTGGTTGCAAATATTTAATTAGATTTAAATTCATATAAAAAAATAATCATGCCATCTATCATAAAGTAGTAAGAACCACTGAACAAATAAGTAAGAACCTCCTATAAAAGGTTCTGCTATTCATACACAGATGGCGTGATTACTACAACATTCGATTAAATGTTTTGTTCAGTCGACATAAGGCATATTATTTTTTATATAAAAAAGTATTTTAGTTTATTCTAGAACTTTCCTTGCATAAAAATATAATAATTCAAAGGCGGCGACATAATAAAATATTTAAAGTATCGATATCGATGCTTTTTTAAAATATAAATGTGCTCTATATATTTAAACGCAGATGGAAGAGAAAACTTTTTAGAAAACATAGCTATAAAACTTTTAGAAAATATAAAGGCTTAAAAAACTGATTTTTGAGATAAGTATATTTTTTTTAAGTTGAGTTGGGTGACGTTGTCGTGACGTGAGCACGAAACAAAACTTTGGGACGCAATCTTAATATAACTAGTATTTTTGTAATAAAAATAAAGAAATTAGGCAAAATAAAGAAATTATTTATGCCTGGAATATTCATTATTTTATAAAAATATTTTTTATCTTTATTTAAAAAGAAAGGGTTTTTAGTCGCAATGGTACAGATCCCAATTTTGTTTGTGCATATGACGTGACGAGTCTTAATTAAATATATATCTCAGAAACCATTTTTTTTATTAAAAAAAAATAATTTAGGTATATTCACAAGAAAGGAAATCTTTTCGGAAGCCCTTTGATTTGTTAAATTTTCATGCATCCTGCCGATAACATCGGCATGATGCATGAAAATTTAACAATGTGCAACTTTTTTGCTCTACATTGTGTTAGAGCAAAAAGTTATTTATAAAAAGTATTTTGCATTAGGCGGCCGGTTCAATTTACAATAAAACAAATATAGTATATTTCTTAGTATATTTCACACAATATCTCACTATTACAAAGTTCCAAATTTTATATATAACCATATAAAGTAGGACCCTGCAATATTATAATTTATAGCTCGCGATCTGCACTACTCGCTATTTAATTTTGTATAACTGCCGAAACTGTTCCTTCTTTTCTTTAAATAAATAAGTTATATCGATAAGCACCCACTACAACACTAACCGAGTAGCAAGAACTTATGAAATCTAAATTTCAATCTAAAGTATTCTTTATTACAATTACGTAAGGATGATTTTAACTTCATTCGAACTACAATTATTAGTAAACTAAAATAAGCTAAGGTTTTTAAAGAATACTAACAAAATCGTACTTACCGATGATACGAAACACCTCCATTACGAAGATTTTTTCTCCTACTATCGTTTTTGCACTCCAGAATGCAACAATACGGCATATTTGCAATAATTATGCGGAAAAATCAGGAACGACGCGAGACTGCCAACTCGAAGCGATGTTAGACACGACTGATAACGATTGGGATCAAATAAGCGTAGCTACGCTTAATTGTGCCACACTAAACACGCCTACTTTGCACTTCCACTTGTTTTTTCTATTCCGTGGTGATATCCATATAGATAGGTACATTTGTTCCGTCCGTTTCAATCAAAAGTTGTGGAATGTCGGCGAGCAGCGACATAGCGCAAAGCAGTGATATAATAAACTAAGTAAACCAATTTATAACAACTACTACAGAGAGATGGCGCTAATAAATTAAATAATGCAGAATATAAGTAGGTTGTGGTCAATAAAACTTTATTTGTCTTTTGGATGTTAAAGTTAAAAATTGATTAAAATAACACATGTAAAAAACATAATAAAAATATGAAATTAAAAATATGAAGTGCAGAAGCGGGGATAGAACTGGGGCTCTAGAGAAAAAGCAGGCGAGGCGACATGTCGCGTCGCCTCAGACAAAAACGTATGTATTTTGACAGTGACAGTAGGCGTGAGGTACGCTGTCACCTGTCAAAGTCTATACAGTTTTAATTGAAGGCGACACGACACGTCGCCTCGCCTGATTTTTCTCTAGAGCCCCTGGCGTTCTGTGGTAGTTAAGTTATTTATATAGAATAGAATCATGTCGTCATAAAAAAATTAAAACAGATAGAAAATTTTAAATAAAGAAAAGGTCATTGGGCACAATCCGACCCAATTTGTGAAGGTTTGCCTACAGAAACAAAATTTCTTTTAAATTAAAGGTATATCCCACTTTCCATTTTAAGTTTTTTTTTTAACCATGGGAATAAAATATTACAAGTGATTTTAAAAGTTGAAGATATTTATTGCAAAGAACAAAATAGAATTTAAATGTAGGAATTGTATTAAAAAACACCATGCGTATGAGTACTCGGTCTGGCGGCATATATAATACTATCTCTCTCGCAGAGTCGCACATTAGTCAGGTAGAAACCGATTTCAACACGTTCAAATTCAAACGATATTCTCTACACTATTTTATTTCTGCAGATTCTGGATATATTTTTTGTTCAGTTAGTACAAAAAATGGTACGATTGCACCTGTAGATATTACAAGTTGA
The DNA here is from genome assembly GCA_947458855.1 of Monopis laevigella. Classification (NCBI taxonomy): domain Eukaryota; kingdom Metazoa; phylum Arthropoda; class Insecta; order Lepidoptera; family Tineidae; genus Monopis; species Monopis laevigella. Next base: position 12,070,840 of record OX381577.1, on the reverse strand, counting down.
AATAAACCTCAGTAATTTTTTTTTCTAAGATACAGAATTTAATTTTCTTTCTGATTCCCATTATTTATGGTAATGCGACCCATATATTCGTAAACTAGAGATATATGTCGAAACATCCCACATCAATTAATTTCTGTAGGTCGTGGGTAAATTTTTCATACTTAAGTGCCCAATGACTGTTGTTAGATAAGTTACAGAAGAAACAATTGTACAATGTTGATAAGTTTTCTGACTGCTGTTATAGTGAATAAGTTTTTATATTAAAAATTCATTGGTACACGGGTAAATTATTACTAAGTAAAAAAATAATTTAAACTAATGATTGTTTTGAGATTAAAATTAAAATTATTTTCGAGGCACTACGCTTGTTAATTTTTTTTTTGTTTATCATTAGATTTTTTAATAATAACTATTGGCCGGGTTCGGAAACTAACACTTTAACACTGGGTAATGTCACTACCAAGTGGAAGTGCAAAGTAGGCGTGTTTAGTGCGGCACAATTAGCGTAGGTACGCTTATTTGATCCCAGTCGTTATCTGGGGGCACGGCCGTGCCCCCACCAAGTCGAGCAAAAAAGCGTCACGGCCGTACCATCCTTTTCTCGCAGCAATTCAGACCATTTTCGACCCCCTGTAACTTCGTTGTGGATAAAACTAGAAGACTGAAATTTTCAGTAACCATGCAGGCATTGTAAAGACACGTATATTTCAAATTTCATTCAATTTGAACAAGTATTTTTAAGAATTATAACGGGTCAAATTTCTTAATTTTGTCACCGATCATCAAAATTCTAAAGCACTTCTAGCAGACCTAGAAGATTCAAATTTGGAATATAAGTAGTGTTTGGTGTATGAATCAAGGAAAAACTAAAAAATCTAGAAAAGACCGCAAAGAAAATTAAGCCCATACAGCCAAGTCTTCAGTAATTTTTTTCTATATTGGCTTTATTCGTAACGATGTTTTACGGCAGTTATTATTATTGCGTGCGAAGCCGCGGGTTTAAGCTAGTCCCATATAAATATAGGCGCATGGTAAATCAAGCAAAAAATGGGTATTCCCGTCATGAAAACACGTGTATTAAATTATTTATTAATGCAAAAAACGTACCTACGTGCGTATTCGTACTTATTACGAGTGCGTAAGGTTGTATAATTATATACCACGCGCTGCGATGCTAGCGAGTGAGCGCGGGCCGTTACTACGCGCTGCGCGGTGCTAGCGCGAGGGGGCGGGGCGGGGACAGTGGCGGGGCGCGCGGAAAGGTGAATGTCGCCGAGCGAGCAGCAGCCGCGCTCATACGCGCGAGCGACCCAATGTTGTTCGGATGTGCCCAGAATTCTTACCTATAAGTTTGCGATTTTCATTGATAATTTCGATTGCTATATTAGTTTGACGATTAAAGGCTACTCACAAGTCGGTTTTGGTTTGGGCGGTTTACATCTAATTAATGTCGACTTTGGAAGTGTTAAAGCGCAGGAATCCTCAATTTGTGAATACAACAGACTAAGAAGCATTTACCGTCCAGATTTGACTCTTAGAAAAACTGTAGCTGAAGCTCAAGAAGTAGTACCGGAAAAGAGAAAACGGAAGGCTACCTACAAAAATAAGAAAAGTTCATAAGTCAGAGAGAGGGCTTTAAGAAAATTCGTTGCTGGTAGATTTTTATACATATATACAATAAGTAGAAGGTACCGAAAAGGAAAAAAGTAGAACTGTCTACAAAATACAAAAAGAAATGAGAACCCATCAAAAACAATACTTGTCAAAAAAAACAAGTCTCGCACTAAATAATTGAATTTACATGTGTTTTCAGGCGATTGAATTTACATGTGTTTTTAGGCGATGGCCAAGTCTCAATATATTTATAAACATTAAAGAATTTTAATATTGATATGCGTCACTATAAGATGCTGTTAATTATTACGTAACAACTTAATGCTTCGAGTACGGAGATTCCAGACACAATCGATTTTCAATTGTTATGGACCACGATCGTGGTCTTAGAGACTGGACGTATTAAGACAGAAAGTCGCTTAAGTAGAGACTGAATAAATTAATAACCGACTTGGTATTACATGGATCTCACAACTTTTTACCGCAAAACAACTGAGTTGCGAGACTTGTTTTTTTTGACAAGTATTGTTTTTGATGGGATCAGTCGTGTCTAACATCGCTTCGAGTTGGTAGTCTCGCGTCGTTCCTGATTTTTCCGCATAATTATTGTAAATATGCCGTATTGTTGCATTCTGGAGTGCAAAAACGATAGTAGGAGAAAAAATCTTCGTAATGGAGGTGTTTCGTATCATCGGTAAGTACGATTTTGTTAGTATTCTTTAAAAACCTTAGCTTATTTTAGTTTACTAATAATTGTAGTTTAAATGAAGTTAAAATCAACCTTATGTAATTGTAATAAAGAATACTTTAGATTGAAATTTGGATTTCAAAAGTTCGTTGCTACTCAGTTAGTGTTGTAGTGGGTGCTTATCGATATAACTTATTTCTTTAAAGAAAAGAAGGAACAATTTCGGCAGTTATACAAAATTATATACTTACATATTTTTTTAAATATTTATAATTATTTAGCAGTTTCAGCCTATAGACCAGACCTACTGGTGTACTCTCGGTGTTTGAAGAAAGTAATACTTATAGAACTCACCGTTCCGTGGGAAACAAACATACCTAAGGACCACAACATCAAGTCGAACAAATATTTTGATCTCACAAACGAAATTACTAGAAACGGATTTAAAACTCAAATTTATGCAGTGGAAGTTGGTGCAAGAGGAATTCCAGCAAAGTCTTTGCACCGTCTATTGAAGGATCTTGGCCTTCCGAGAACAGCCGTCGGAACTTTTATGGAGCGTGTTTCCAGGATGGCGCTAACAGGATCATATAATATTTGGTTGAGTAGAGAGGGTAGTGAACACAGTGCAGGTGAGAGTTCAAAAGACCTTTAAACCTACTTCGCGGTCTCAAGTCCGGGAACGCTGAAGTTCATTCCCCTGCCTTTCAACCACGCGATGGACCCGGCACCCGCACGGTGAATCCATGGTTTGCTAAGAACATTGTCTCTATTGTATCGCATACAATTTTTTAATAGTGTGGGCTTAGAATAATAAAATGTACGTGTAAACTCTTTATAACGATAAACTCCCTATACGTAGAAGTGAGCACAATTTGGTTGGTTTACCTTAAAACACATACATAAAAAAATCTTTATAGCGCTGCAGCCATTCTCTATTACGAAGAATTGTGTTCATATTTAGACACAGTAACAGTTGTGTGTAAAAAGAAATTGAAGTTTATAAAATTTTGTAGGCTACCATTGTTACAATTACTTACCATTACCATTACTTACCATTTACCATATTGTTACAATGAGCGGTTTATATATAATTTCATTAAAATCATTGAAAGGTCATCAATAAGAACTTAACCAACTTTCTAACCTTCATTTAAAATATTTTTAGGTTTCCCAAAGACACCACAGTCAAAGAGAAATGGATTGATGCTACAGGTAGAATTGATTGGATGCCAACAAAATCAAGCACCATATGTTTTGAACATTTTATAGAAGATGATATTTTAATATCAAATAAAGGATATAAATATACAAAACTAACAGCATTTCCAACTTTGAAAATCGTTAAGCTTTTTAATCAAGTAAGTTACCGTGTTTTTTTTTATTACTACATACATAGAGGTATTGGAAGTGTTTATGATATGATATTAAAATGTTTCATAATAGGCAATTGTTCTATAAGAATAAGATAACCGATAAAAAGAGTATTTTGTTGACTAAATATCAAATCTATTTCACACTATTTTAAATTTAGTTTTTCTCCTGTTCAAATCAAATCAAATCAAATATTATTTATTTCATGTAAATCTTTACAGATATTTATGAATAGTCAAAAAAAAAAAAAGAAGAGTTTTAACAATAAGGTCTAGAGTGCGCTTGGTTAGGCTGCTATATATATATATATATATTAATTAAATAAATAAATTATATAAAAGGTGTCATAAAATAAAAATATTAAAAGAGAAAAAAAAAAAACAACCAACCGAACGCACGCTACATAACCAACTAGTGTAAGACTAGGTGGTTAGCTGATTCCATTGACCATCCGATTATCATCCGCCATACAAGAGTGCCACCGAGGCGACCAACCTCACCAACCGTATCCACGCCTTAAATATTAGTTCTTATATTATATTATTGTCATTATATTGGCTGTATATATTTTTGAATGACCATCAATCGCATTAACATAGTTATCAAAACACCCTATGGCAGATCATTTAACAGTACAGCAATTGGTTACTGTACCAATGTACAGACCTGAAAATACTAAATAGTACAGGCAATTTACTAAATAATAATATATAATAACAGAGTACCTGTATAACGTAAATATCATGAAGCTAAAAAAACGCGCCCCGCGCCAATGGAGTAAGCATGATACATAAATTGTTTTATAATAGTACGATACCGGTGTCGCCAATTTCTGAGGCGAACAAAATGAAGAACGGGGAAAAAGGTGTGGCTTCAAATGGCAGCTCAACGCTTCTGACACTTAAAAAACTGATTGAGAAAAAAAGGGATACAAGCAAACACGAATGTGTGCGCGTGTCTATGAAGTGTATTGTTTTTTTATTATAAAAAGCTAAATATTTAATTGCATACTTAATAGTTTCGATAGTGTTGCCACCGACAACAAATATTATTACTTATCGATATAAACCAAATATTTTGGGATTTATAGAGATCATCAAAGATTAATAATTATTTATCGATATACAATTGTAATACACACACATATCATCACGGTAACCAGCGGAGGGGTTTTAATCCCACCTCGTCGTAGCCGATGGTATGAGTCTACACCGAACAAGTGGCTAGCTCGTCGCGATGTTTTGAATAGACTCAATAACTTTGAAAAATATACTTTGGTAGCCCAAAGTATATTTTTCAAAGTTATTGAGTCTATTCAATATCTATATATGATCAAATCAAACAACTTTTCCATGGAACCATGTATCGCAAAAGAAAAAAAAATGGCCTTATCCATACAAACTAGTAACGTTAAAATGACCAATTTATTAAGGTTTAATATAAGAAAAACATGTTAAATACATACTTGAAATACGTGACACTAGGTACTTTTTTTTAATAGTAGTTTCTACACAGCTTTAATGCACAATTAACCATTTTTCCGACAATAAAAGCGGAGCTCTTTTCGACTTTCTCCGCCGAACGCACAAATCAGACTGAGGATGTAAAAAATGTGAAAGTGTGTGTGAGTGACAAATTTGTCACTCGCGCGGCACCCTGCAAATTGGATGATGCTTACTCCAGTAGGGGCGCGCGGACGGGTACGGTTTTTACCTTCATGGTAAATATAAATAAGTAATCATAAGATATACCTTATCCAAAGATAAAAAGTTAAATATAATAAAAAATAAATTAAGTAATAATAATTTATTACAATATCAGATTTAACATACCTTACTAGGGTACTAGTACAATTTAAAACTACAATTGAAAAGGCAATACTAGTTGTGAGACCTCAATTGCAAATTTGGGGCCCTACCGGGAAGCCACTTGAAATACCGATCGACACGTCGATCGATCGAAAGCGAAAATAAAATGTATGTGATTTGACGTTTCTCAGCGATCGAGTTCTACCCATAGACAATATTTCCTATACATTTTTATCCATCGACGCGTCGATCGGTTTGTCGATGTGGCTTCCCGGTAAGGCCCCAGAACGGGTCCAGACATCTTTATCATTAATATAGTCATTAACTCTATAGTAAGCCCTATGGATTAATGTTTGTTTTATACAATTTTTAAACTTTACTTCACTTAAATCTATAATACTTTTAGGTAATTTATTAAATAACCTTATACTGTTAATGACAAAACATTTATTAGTTTTTTGCAGTCTAAACTTTGGAATATCAATTTTATCTATATTTCTTAAGTTTAAATTATGCCTGTCGCCATTTTTACTAAACATACTTAAGTTTTTCTTGACGTACAATAAATTCTCATAAATATACTGAGATGGTAGTGTCAATACATCGATCATATGAAATGTTTCCCGGAGAGAATCGCGAGCTTTCATGCCATATATTGCCCGAATAGCCCTTTTTTGTAAAATAAATATAGTATCAAAATCTGCCGCGGATCCCCACATTATAAGACCATACGTCATTACACTGTGAAAATAGGCGAAAGTTCATTGTTTTTGTTATATTGTTTTTCATTTTGGTTTCAGCTACAATATATGACCGCTGCATTTTTATAATAAAATATTACAATTTATTTTATTTTACAAATATAAATTATGAATAAGATGAAAAAGATTTACCTCTAAATTAGTGTTTTTGAGACTATACAAGTTTTCCTTTGTCGTAGCAAATTTTTATCCAAGTTTAATAATTTTTCATCATTTTTTTTTGTTTTTAAGTCTTTGATTTTTTGTTTGTAATTGTTTTATTTTTAGGCTTTGCTTTTTAATTTTGCTTTGGCAAAATCTTAGTTGGCTATTGAGTTTCTTCTTTCTCGGTGTTGAAGAATGTGAACTGCCTGATGGTTCTATATATTTAATTTCTCTCTTTGCGTCGTTTAATACCTATTATGTATTATGTATAGAATAAGAAATATTAAAGATCCAACTAGTTTTAAAATTAATTTAAGAAAATGGTAAATGCACAGAAAAAGGAAATGGTAGGTAATAAATAAGCAATTTTATTATGTATAAAATCTAGGTTAATAATGCAATGGTTCATCCTGAAAATGAGCGCGAGACACTATTTATTTACGAGTATCTCAAGCTGAGGGTGAAACCATTTCAATAAAATGTAGTTTTATTAGCATTGTAATCGTATTATTATATTATTGTAAGTTAGCGTGAGTTTTTTTGTTTTATTTTATTGAATAAATACATATTCTATTCTATTATAATATTTTTAATCTGCAGAGGTTTTACTTGGTGTTTCCATTTTTATTCTCACTTTTGGCAGATATATCGACATTCATTGGTTATCAGCTAACGAGTAGTGCAGATCGGGAGCAATAAATTATAAAATTGCAGGGTCCTACTTTATATGGTTATATATAAAATTTGGAACGTTGTAATAGTGAGATATTGTGTGAAATATACTAAGAATACAACTCTATTTGTTTTAATGTAAATTGAACCGGCCGCCTAATGCAAAATACTTTTTATAAGTAGCTTTTTTTGATAAATTTTCATGCATCCTGCCGATAACAATTTCACAAATCAATGGGCTTCCGAAAAGATTTCCTTTCTTGTGAATATACCAATTTTTTTTTTTTTAATAAAAAAAATGGTTTCTGAGATATATATTTAATTAAGAATCGTCACGTCATATGCACAAACAAAATTGGGGTCTGTACCATTGCGACTAAAATCTAATTTTTTTTAAATAACGATAAAAAATATTTTGATAAAATAATGTAATATTCCAGGCAAAAATAATTTCTTCATTTTGCCTAATTTCTTTATTTTTATTACAAAAATAGTAGTTATATTAAGATTGGGTCCCAAAGTTTTGTTTCGTGCTCACGTTACGACAACGTCACCCAACTCAACTTAAAAAAATATACTTATCTCAAAAATCAGTTTTTTAAGCCTTTATATTTTCTAAAAGTTTTATAGCTATGTTTTCTAAAAAGTTTTCCCTTCCATCTGCGTTTAAATATATAGTGCACATTTATATTTTAAAAAAGCATCGATATCGATACTTTAAATATTTTATTATGTCGCCGCCTTTGAATTATTATATTTTTATGCAAGGAAAGTTATAGAATAAACTAAAATACTTTTTTTATATAAAAGATAATATGCCTTATGTCGACTGAACAAAACATTTATTCGAATGTTGTAGTAATCACGCCATCTGTGCCGGAATAGCAGAACCTTTTATAGGAGGTTCTTACTTATTTGTTCAGTGGTTCTTACTACTTTATGATAGATGGCTTGATTATTTTTTTATATGAATTTAAATCTAATTATTTGGAGAATAGTGTTTAAAATTGCTGTGTATATTTGCAACCAATCAGGACGAAGTGGTTATAGATTCAATACTTATAGATATATGATTTTGGCGACACCGGTTCTAATACATTTGGTGCTTTATAGCATTTCCACTTGTTTTTTCTATTCCGTGGTCACTACACTATATGCATCTCTTGTTCTCTAAGCATTTTCAACATTTTTATCGTACTCTGTGACACTACCCTGGGCCGTGTTCGGAAACGTAACACTTTAACACTGGGTAGTGTAACAGACAAAAATATTGAAAAATGCTTAGAGAAGAAGAGATGCATATAGTGTATTGACATTACCCAGTGTTAAAGTGTTAGTTTACGAACACGGCCCTGTGTTAAAGTGTTACGTTTCCGAACACGGCCCAGTGTTAAAGTGTAATGGCCTTATTCATAAAATGTTATTGAGTCCTTTAAGAACAATTTAGTTATAGAAGGTTTTGTCTCTTTTACGCATGTTCATTTTTGTTGCGTAAAACAAAAGACAAAACCTTCTATAACTAAAGTGTTCTTCAAGGACTCAATAAGTTTTTTATGAATACCGGTGTTAGTTTCCGAACACGGCTCAGCGTGCCAGACAGGGGCCTTATTCCGAGTTTGCAACCGCTAATCACGACAAGACGTTGCGCAAACTATAAACATGGAAATATAAATTCTATTCCAATGGTTATATAGTATGTATTAGGTTGGCAATAATAATGCCGCCATCTTGAAATACACCAATTCTTCGCAAGTTTCAACATCTTATGAGCAATGGAATTTCAACTTTATAATTAACAGGATAGAACTTATATTTCAATACCCGTACTTTACCCAAAATGCGCGACGGTGAACGTGTCAAAACTCGGAATAAAGCCCCTGGTCATAGATTAATAATAGACAGATAGGTTTGCCCAAATTACCTTAAATCACTTGTAAATTACAAGTGATTTCAAAATTACCGTACAAAATTTTCGTAATCTGTTAGTTATTTTCCATATATTAATAGGACATATTATTATAACCAAGTTGATAAAATTTTAAAAACCCTCAAATTATAACAAAATTTTGTTCAATTTACTAAAATGTCACAAAATTACCGTACCAAACGTTAATTTACCGTACAATGCCGTACATTTTGTAGAATATTTTAAGTACTTTTTAAAATTACCGTATTTTGGCGTACGGTAATGAGTTGCGATAGATTACCGTGCCAGATGGGCAATAGCGTATTTGACTTCTTTTTGAAATCCGTTTTATATGAATCTCCGTTACATAATAATCACACTACATTGATATTTCCGGGATGTCTACTCTATTATTAATAAAAATCAATGTTAAAGTTTTAATTTCCATAATGGCGCTAAAAACGCTGTTTCGCAGTCTATATCAAGTGTGACGTCACACGAAGTAAACAAATAAGCACAGGGGCCTTATTCCGAGTTTGCAACCGCTAAACACGACAAGACGTTGCGTAAACTATAAATATTGAAATAAAAATTCTATTCCTATGGTTATATAGTCTGTATTAGGTTGGCTATAATAATGCCCCCATCTTGAAATACACGAATTCTTCGCAAGTTTGAACATGTGTGGAGCATTGGAATTTCAACTCTATAATTAACTGAATAGAACTTATATTTCAATATTTGTAGTTTACGCAACGTCTTGTCGACCGGTAGCGCGGGCAGTTTTTCGTGGTGCCATCAAAAACCAGCGCGACCGCCCGTTTCAACCCAGCCATGATTTTTTTTTTAGCGATGCTAAAATGCAGATCTGAAACGATCGGTGTTGATTTTTGATGCCACTTTTTCACAAGAAGCACTATTTTGAATTAAATAATTGAAACTAAAAATATTACTACCTTTTTATTATATAATAAATCAAAAAAAAAAAAACTATTATTTAAATACCATGATTTTATAATATCACAATATTAATTTAATTAACAACCTCAAACTAAACATACCAAAGCTGAACTTAGTTACACCATATTTATTTTTTAGGTTTAATCGAACTTTTAAAACTAAAGCAGATATAAAATAATTAATTAAATTCCAATTTGTAGATAGATATTCAATGTAAACAAACATATGTCTCATATTATAAACAAATCTCCTATATATTATACGCTATTCTATTTCATCCACATGATCTATGACGTCACTAGTCATCAACCAATCAAAAATGTTTTTGCTATAAATAAAATTGTAATAAATATTCAATTTTATTTCGTGTAATCTACAAAAGATATACAAAAATAAGTGGTTAAAAATAAAGTGAAATATGTTTTTTTACGCATTGTCTGATAGGATGACCACAATTTATAGTATATTTTTAATATGGTCAAATAGCCTATTCTCGCGCTTTCGACATTCATCTCGAACGAAAAATCGAAAAATTACATAATATGTCATTTTTCGTTCAATATTTATACATATATTTATTAATTATTATTTGTTATTTATATCGTTTAATGTTCGATATTTTTGAACGAATATGTAATTTTTCTTCCAAAAAAATCAAATCGAGATGAATGTCGAAAGCGCGAGAATTGCCCACCAGTGAAACTTTATTTAACACTTTCGCTTTCGTCAGTGGAATCGTTTTCGTCTTGTCTATGGTCGGAACCTGTTTGAATAATATACGGAAGTGCTGTAATGCATCAAAATTATTAGGTTGATGATATTTCGATTGAATTTTTCAAAGAAACGAATAATTGATATTTATATCTTTTCTATAAGTTGAATCGAAAGAATTATGGTACAGTTTTAATAATTTACATGATCTGTTACAGCACTTCCGTATATTATTCATACAGTTCTGACTATAGACAAGACGAAAACGATCACACTGACGAAAGCGAAAGTGTTAAATAAAGTTCCACCTCACCCCGCTTTTTTTGCGACAATACTTTGTATTCACCTGACGGTAAGCAGATTTACAAAATCAACCAATACATTGTTGTTTAACAGCATTGATCGCTCCCACTATGATTAATATATATTTGCGGTTACGAAAAAGGCATTTACAAACAAATTTGCATCACGAGTCTATTTAATAGCCTCACTGCTTTATCGTCAAATTAACTGCCCGTTAGGTAACCGCATCCTAAATATCGATGCAATAGCCTCCAAACCTAAGGCCCATATACTTAAACCGAAATATATAAATATAGGTACCTATTAGATTACTCGTCGGTTTGTTGTAATGAAATCAGTCGGTCGGTCGATCGAAGACATAGAGACCTCCTCTCACCTAAAAAAATACTTAGTCGGCTGAAGCCATATCAGGTGAATACGGTGGCTGTTCGTTAAGATTTCTTGAGTTTTGTCCAAAAACTTCGTTCAAACGATAGCCTTGTGAGATAGCGCGTTATCTTGGAAAATCCATTACTTTTCTTTCTACAAATCGGTCTTTTTCGACAAATTTGGTCTCTCAAACGCCACGCAACGCTATGTTCACATCTGCACATTTTGATCGACTTTGACAATGCATTTTTCGATTACGGCACAGTCGGACGTCCTTGTTCCGAGTTGACTGGTTTACATGTAAAACTCGTAAACTTATGTATTTTCACTTGAATGACCTGTCTAGTCACTATAAGGTCTATATTATCATGTCCTATTAAAATTAATGGTTTTTCATTATATGAATTTAAGTCAAGTTGTTTCGTAAAGTTTTGTAAGTATTTATAGTTATTTACAAGTTTTTTATAGTTTACTTTATGTATAGGTAAAGAGACATTATTTACAGTCCTAGCATTCAATAAATTATAACTAAAATTATTACGAAAACCCTTAATACTAAAAGAAACCGTTTTCGAATTATGTTCGGTTGTCGTCATGCCCGAAGCTAGCAGCGTGTTCGCCGGTGACGTGATGCGGTCCATGAGGGAAGAATCAACCAACGTCATAGCAGCTCCCTCGTCCATTAGCGCAAGAGTGTCCACGTCGCCTTTTGGGCCCGAGATGGTAACTCGTACAGTCTGCATAATGAGTCCGGTGTTATCGTCGTCGCACTGATTTATAGCTACCGTATGGTTGACGGTCTCGTCAATTCGCTCGGTGCAGCGTGTAACTTCACATGATGCATTCTATTGCATTGCGGTTCAGAACATTTTGTCCTTTTTCTACAGTCTCTTATATGACGTTTTGATAGTAGGCAGGAAAAGCAGAGTTTTTCGTCAGTTACGAACTTCCACCGTCGTCGGTAGTCATTCGTAGGACATTCTACAAGGTCGTGATTGTCTTTACATTTATTGCAATTTTTTTGTTTGGTCAACTAGAATGTTACTGGCCTGTTGAAGAAGAACGAATTACTTCTAATCATATAGATGATAATGAAATTAAAACTACAAGTATTTTAGGTTTAAAGAACTTTATTTCCAAAAGAATCACAAAATTCACTTTATATGGAAACAATTATAAACATAAATTATACACGTAAATATATAGAAAATCGGCAAACAAACAAGATATGATTATAACAAGAACACAAATCTATTTTGTTTGGTATTAAACTAATTTAGAAAACAAAATAAAGTACTTAACAATAATGACAAAAAATAATAATAATTCAAACTATTTAAAAAATAATAGTAAAAAAAATAGGTATATAGTGGGTAAATATAAAAAAGTATAGGTACAAATAATCAATACATTAATAGATTGTCGCACGATGAATGGGTGCTATGCGCTACCGAGCTAACGCTACCGAATTTTAGCAATATCCACAAAACCAAATTATCTTCTAAATGACAATAGATTTTCAAACTTTTGGCGTTTAATTAGGACTACAGCATGGTGTTTAAGATTTTTAAGGAATCACAAAGGAGATATTTTAACGACGAAATTTACAAAATTAATAACCGACAACCTATTCCAAAAGACAGCAAAATATATCAACTGACCTCTTACCTAGACAGTGAAGGAATATTACGACTAAAAGGAAGAATATCGACTCCAAATATACCCTACGACACAAGAAACCCAATTATACTACACCCTAAAGACAGACTAGTAAAACAACTTATACTACAATATCACAAAGACGTATTTCATGTTGGACGAGAACAAGTTCTTAAATGGCCGAACTTCTGTAAAAACCTCATGGAATGAATGTCAAAAATTAAATGATAGAGCTAGACCAATAGCACCAATGATGGGACAAATACCTGACATACGATGCGCTACATATTGTAGACCTTTCACAAACACCGGAGTAGACTATTTTGGACCATTGTCAGCACAGTAACAGTAAAAATTGGAAGAAAACATGAAAAACGATATGCCGCATTATTTTGTTGTATAACTGTAAGAGCAATACATATTGAACTTACAAATGACTTATCAACTACGAGTACTATATTAGCTTGAAGGCGATTTATTTCTCGACGTGGAATGCCAAAGGAATTGTGGACCAATAACGCTACCACATTTAAAGGTGCCGACAACGAACTTAAGAAAGCTATTAAAGACTTGGACCATGATACTTTTCTACAATTCTGTAGCACAAGACTAATCGAATGGAAGTTTATTCCACCCACATATGAGAGGTTGCTGGGAGAGACTAATAGGATCAGTAAAGACCGCATTAAAACAGACCCTAAAAACGACAACACCAGCTGAACAAGTACTAACAACAATATTGGTCGAGACAGAATTTATGATCAACAATAGACCGCTAACGCACGTGCTAATAGACAATGAAGACGACCTACCCTTAACACCAAACATTTTTTTTTATTCCTTATACTGCTGACATAGATTCTCCAATGAGCAGATTTGACGACGCCGACCTACTGAGACGAAATTGGAAAGAATCACAACCACTGAGCGACCTAATACGGAAGCGGTGGTTAAAGGAGTATTTACCTACCCTAACAAGACGAACAAAATGATTCGCCAACACTAAGCCTGTTGAGATTGGCGATATTGTGGTAATTGTAATTGTAATGAACAATTACCACGAAACATATGGCTAAAAGGACTAGTTACCACTGTACATAGTGGACGTGACGGACAAATAAGAGTTGTTGACGTACAAACCATGACGGGTTCGTACAGACGACCTGTGACGAAACTCTGCAGACTTGATGTCCGAAATATTAGTTAAGTATTGTTCCCAATACTGGAGGTGGGGATTTTGTAGACAAACACACAGACACATTCATACTTCCATTCATATAGATATACAGACATTAGGTGTTTATAAAACCATCCCGACAAGACTTACGACAACATTTACTTGACATAATAAGACAGACAGATAGACAGCGGACAGCTAGACAATAAGTAAGTGAAAATCATGAAGCTAAAAAAACGCGGACGGGACTAGTTTTATTCACCGAAGACTCCGACTGTTTCTAACATGCACCTTACACACGACAGCAAAACGGTATGCTGAACGGAAATACCGTACATTGATTGAAAAAGCACGTTCGATGATGATAGAAGCTAAAGGTTCCACAAAATACATGGGCTGATGCAATTCACACAGCGAATTATTTGTCAAATAGAAGTGTACAAGTGTCGCAATGGTTTATTAGCGCTGACCTTAAATGCGCTGTTTGGCGGGGGGACTGAGGCGCGACGCGGGAGGTAGCGCGCCAACGCATCCTATTGGTTTGATCAGTCGCTTGCCACTCCCGCGCTTCGGAAAACCTGCGCAAACATCCCCTCCACTTTTGCCTGTGTTTCGACCAGGTAAATTAGGAATAAGCTTCGTAATCACCCATTTCTTGAAATTTTCTTTATTCATATCGTGGTGAAAGTCGGCATTATTGTCTTTCGACTTGTAAACGAGAAGTGCATTGGGTACGAAACCTTCTTCAGTGCCAGCATGGACGACAATATAACGTTCCCCAAGTGAAATATCTGATGAAGGTCCAGGTTCATCAGGACTTTGCCAACATTTTTGTGGGCGGTATGATGTATGAATATATGTATCGTCAATGTACACTAAATGTTTTCTAGTTTCAGGTGGCATCATTTCGAAATCGTTGCAGAGCCTGTAGATACCTAAAGCGCCATGCAACAATATCATTTCTTTCAATGAGAACCAAACGTTTGCTTCTTAATTTTTTTAATTTATAACCCATTTTGTATAATATCTGTTGCAAACTGTCTTTATTTCCTTGGAAATTAATGTCTACTTTAAGCTCAGCAACAAGTTTACGTAAATTTGGCATTTCTTTTCTCATAGCATAAATTCTGTTTGCGAATGGCACATTTTTCAAAATCATCCAAATTGATTTTCAAAGGGCGGCGTCCAGTCTTTGAACCACGACCTTTTTCAGGCGTGCGCCATACTCCGATATTTACGGCAGCTTCTATTTTAATACGAGCCAAAGTCATTCTGGAAACACCTGAAAAATATATTCTATAAAGAGAAAACGAATAAACAAACAATCACAAGAACAACTAAATAAATTACAAGAACAAAAAAATAAATAAATACAAGTATCAACTATTGTTACATATCGGTCATGGCCGATACTCTTTCTGTAACTTTGTTTTTGTTCACCAAATCTCTTTGTTCCGCCTTTTCATGCTCACAAAACTTAATAACCTTGTAAAACTAAATAAATATCAAGAACAAAAAAATAAATAAATACAAATATCAACTATTGTTCGGTCATGGCGGATACTCTTTCTGTAAACTTAATTCAATTCAATTCAATTCGGATTTTGGCCTTCTGTCACTTTGGCGACAATATTGCCACAGACAAAATTTATGCTACACCACTCTTGTAGCTAAGAAAAACTAGCGGAGTAATATATAGCGATACTCCACGTTTTAATGGACTAATTTAGCGAAAGCCAATAGACAAGATGTAACAGACAAAACTAAGCATATATAAAAATTAAATTAAATTAAGTTTATTAAAAGAATAAAAAAGGATTAACCAATTTAATAATAACTACAACTAAACTCTAATATTATAATAATTAATATATTTACAAATAAGAGATATGATATTAAAATCAAATAAAAATAATAAATGACTCATTTTAGTAGGAAGAGGTTTGTTATGAGATGGCAAGAAAGAATATAACGAAGAAGAATAATGCTTGCAAGTCTTGCAGCTAAAAAAGAAATGATCTATTTCGCCAAAACCTCCACCACAATCACACATATTAGAATCTTTTACTTTTATTCTATATAGATGAGAGGGAATACAACAATGTCCTAATCTTATGCGTGCTAATGTAGAAGTAGCTGCCTTGCTAAATGTTTTATATTAAGCAAACCAAGGTCTTAAATTAACATGAGGTTGTACAGAAAACATATGTGACCCTTTGAATTTAGAAGAGTTAGTCCAGTAATTATTCCAGGTATTTTCTAAATGAACCTTGGCTTGGGCAACTAAATCATAACTATAATTTTGATAGTAGTTCAATTTTCCATGAACCACTGCATGTTTAGCGTAAAAATCAGCCTTTTCATTTCCCAAAATGCCACAATGACTAGGTATGTAAACTAATACTACAGCAATATGATTATGATGACAATGATACAATAGCTCTTTGATTTCAACAATAATTTCTGATCTAAGTTTAGATGAAAATGGATTACTAAGGACAGCATGAAGTGAGCTTAATGAGTCTGAAAATATTATACTAGTACTAATTTGGTTTTCCAAAATAAATTTAATACAGTGTTTAATAGCCAAACACTCGCCAGTAAATACAGATGATTCTTTATATATAAAAGAAGCGTCAGAATTTTGATGGTAAATAGACCAACCTACGCAGTCTTGTGGTGATAATTTAGAGGCATCCGTAAAAAAATAATCAGCATTAGGCCATTTAATAGCCACAATTTTATTGAATTTTTCATTGCAATCTAGTTCATCTTTTTTGGTCCCCAAGCTTAAGATGATATTTGGTTGAGGATCAAAAATAACAGCCTCATACGAAGATGAAAATACTGGAACAGCTGAATTTGAAATTATTGGTGCTTTAATATTTTTCAATTTAGAATAAGAATACACTAACCTAGGTAAAACTTTTTTTTTTCTCCAAAATTTTTAGTACTTTTATTTTTAAATATATTCAGATAATAATTTAACTTTTGGAATCAACGGGTTATTTAGAAATTGTAATGATTTAAAAAGAATTTATCACATAAATATTGACGACGTTTCTTTAAGGGAGGATCAGCACATTCTACCTGTAAAGCATTAATTGGAGAAGTTTTCATCGCACCAATGATTATACGCATTGCTTTAGATTGAATACTATCAATCTTTGTAATAGCAGATTTACTACATGGCTCCAAAATAAAAGATGTATAATCTAAATGACTTCTAACGATTGCGTTATACAAAAGTCTTTGAGTAAAAGGATGGGAACCCCACCATGCGGTAAATGGTATAATTCCAGGTTCTTTAAAAAGAATTGGAAGGAACAGAGTTAAAATAATGTTCGATAAAATGGATGACGCTAATTCGTTTATTGATAATGAATTGTTAATAAATAACTCATATAAAGTGTTCATACCTTCTTTTTGCATAACTAAATTAGGAGTTGTGCGTATTACGCCTGATATAGATGAATCAGAAATAGTCAGTAATTTGATTATCCCTAATAGCAATTGTAAAATTATAAAAGCAAGAAAATTGAAATATAAAACTATATTAAATGGGAGTACTACTTGGCTTCCTTCACAAACAGTGGTTGTTACTTTTGAAGGTCAATCACTGCCAGATTTTGTATATTTGTATTATAATAGCTTTAAGGTAGAAATATATCAATACCCAACTAAACATGTTGCATACGTGTTATAACTGCTGTCGGTTCGGACATACAAAGAATATTTGTCGATCAAAACCCAGGTGTTTTAAATGTGGTCAGGAACACTTTAGTGATTCATGTGACATCACTGAAGAAAATGCAAGTTGCTTATCATGCAAGGGGGATCATTTTGCTACAAATAAAAAATGTCCTGAATTTATAAGGCAAAAAAATATTATAATGACTATAGTACAGAATTCTATTTCGTATATGGAGGCTTGTCAGTTACACCCATTAGTTAGCAAGTCATACGCAGAAGTTACCAAAAATACTTATGTTCTGCCAGAAATTACTAATAAATATGAGGCAAGCATTAATTATGTTAGAAATAATAATATTAGTTACAAAAAAACTGTACATATTAAACCAAAATTGCATAAACCTTTAGAAAAGGGTTATGATGTAATAGGTCAAAAAGGGTAGGTATTAACCATTTGCTGTATCTCTTTGTTTTGCCTAATGGGAGTTTTGTTAGGCGTGCTATTTTATTAAATCTAACTATAATATTTTGAATGTAGTGTTGTCTAACGGTTAGGAGCTTACTCTCAGAGTACAAAAGGTTGGTAGGAAATCTAAATGGCTTATTGCACATTACTTTTATAACCGATCTTTGAGCACGTTCCAACTCAATGAGCACAGTTTTCCCCGCAGCTCCCCAGGTGGTAATGCAATATGTTATTAGAGACACGCATAGAGCATGATAACCTGTATTAATAGTTACCCTATTAGTTATAGTGCGTAGCACTTTAAATATATAGATTAATTTACGGATTCTAGTTGTTAGTAATTGAATATGAGGTTTCCAGTTTAAGCTTTCATCAATTTGTACACCTAGATATTTGATGTTCTTAGCATGTTCTATTATTTCACAAGAACAAGAATCAGTTTTAGGGCAATTATTGTTATGAGATTTAATTATGTAGGTGTTAGGCGGACTAGATTTTTTTGAAATTCGGAAATGGATACACTTAGTTTTAGAGATATTCAAGGACATTAAGTTATCATCAAGCCACTTGGAGACAATGCTTAGTCCATGTTCTGAGTTGTATTTGGTATTATTCCAAGTCTTTCCATAGAAAATCAATGCAGTGTCGTCAGCAAAGGTAATTGTTTGAGCCGACGCTATCTCCAAATCACATGGGTAATTTATGTAAATTAGAAACAGCGTCGGCCCCAACACACTACCCTGAGGAACACCAAAGCTAAGTCCAGAGATTTCACTTTTAACATTTCCCAATTTCACAAATAGTTTTCAGCCACTCAGGTAACTTGAGAACCAATCCAATCCAATTCGTCTGACACCCATATTTTCCATTTTTTTAAGTAGCA
Organism: Monopis laevigella; assembly: GCA_947458855.1. Classification (NCBI taxonomy): domain Eukaryota; kingdom Metazoa; phylum Arthropoda; class Insecta; order Lepidoptera; family Tineidae; genus Monopis; species Monopis laevigella. The sequence goes on along the minus strand of OX381577.1, from coordinate 12,051,652 downwards.
GTGGAATTGATACGGTGTCAAAGGCCTTTTTTAAATCTAAAAATATGGCTGTGCACTTGTATTGGTTATCAAGTTTACATGAAATGACCTCCGTCAAAAGATTAACCGCTCCCTCAGTGGATTTACATCTTCTAAAACCAAATTGATTCAGCGATATAATTCTGTTTGTTTCTAAATAATCCAGGAGTCTAGAATTTACGACTTTTTCCAACATTTTAGCAGCTATTGTCAATAGCGATATAGGGCGATAGTTATTAAGGTCAGAATAAGAACCCGACTTGTAGATTGGACATACCTGAGCAATTTTCAAAATTTCAGGGACACATCCATTTGCTATGCTTAGATTTATTAAGTAGGTTAGTGGTTCTGATAGTATATGTCTCCCTTCCTTAAAAAATCTTGGTGAAACTTGGTCCCAACCCGGTGACCCATCCGGTTTGAGATTTGCTAAAAGCTTTAAGACCTCTACTGTATCTGTAGGCCTAATAAAAAGAGAACTATTGTCACAGTAAGGTTTTAAATTTAGATTACTCAATAATTCATTTTTTGTTCTATGCGTTCTCTTTAGAACATCATTACTCAGTTCGGTTCCTATAGATGTAAAATAATCATTTATTTTGTCAAGTGACGTTTTTGGATCATTAGAAATTTCTAGAAGATCATCAGTTTTACTGCTGGTGTTTAGATTGCAGACGCTCTTAATCGCTTGCCACATTTTCTTAGGATTATTTGTATTTTTTTCTAATTCCGTTCTGTTATAGGAATCTTTTAGCATCCATAATATTTTATGCGCAGTATTCCTGTAATTTGCATAATATGCTTTTAGTTCGAGGTTATACGGTCTTTGTTTAAGAAGATTATGTAATTTATCCCGCTTCTTTATACACTTGACCAGGTTAGGAGTAATCCACGGTTTTATGTTGGTTTTGTTATGAGTTAGTTTATGATGAGTGGTGTGTTGTTTAATAGTATTTGTAATCACGTCAACAAAGGCACTCATTGCATCATTAGGTTTCTCAATATTATATATAGTATCCCAATTGTAAGCAGACAAGTCATTGAATATAGTCTCATAGTTTATCCTATTTATGATTTTAGCTCTAGGCTGTAGAACTAAAGTTAGCTGGGAACTGATATTTATAAGAGCAGTGTAATGATCAGTTATAGTCGATTCACAGACAAGAGCTATTGCGCTTTTGTTGGTTTTTAACATAATGTGGTCGATATAGTTGGATTCGTGTGTAGCGTAGGTGTATGTAGGTAAATAACCATGGAGCGCAAGCAAATTCAGGTAACTTTCACTATTCCTGTCAGTATTATGCGGTTTTATGTCTATATTTATATCTCCGGCGACCACGGACGTTCTTGTTTGAGTGATTTCAAGAAGAAAGTTAAGAGAGTTTAGAAAATTATCAGTGTTCCTGAAGCTCGGAGATCTGTATATTGCAGTAACTGTTATTTCATTATTTTTAATAAATTAAGGCAACTGCAGTCTTCCAAATTTGGTTCATTTATAGCTACTTTTAAATTACTTTTTACGAGAACTACGATGCCATCATTTTTATTCTTATATTTAAGTGTCTCGTAATAATTGTAATTAGGAATTGCATATTTGACAGTATTATTTCTTAACCAACATTCAGTTAAAATTATAATATCAACATCAAAATTGAGTAATGTTAAAAAAACATTAAGTTGGTCAAAATTTTTGGATATGCTTCTTATGTTTTGGGTCAGAATGGTGATATTTCCCGCTCTTAGGTCAAACTTTTATTTACAAGATTTAGGGTTATCAACTTTAAAGCTGTGTACTAAAGGCGTGTTATCAATGTCATCTATTGTGTCGCTAACGTTAGTCATTGTTAATATTATTATTTTATGTAAACCTTTGCAGTAATGACAGCAGTAAATACAATAGTATACATATACAAATTAGTTTAGTGTAGCATGTGGTAGTGAGCAAGTAATTTTTTTTTTGTAAGGCATTAGGTATCTTTAACAATTTGCTTAAAATAAAAATTAATATTAAAGTAAACACATTAACATATTTGATAATTGAATAAATACTAATAAAAAATAAAATTAAAAATATAGCGAAATCAATTAAATTAAATGTTTTCTAATTACATCCTTAAGTTGTCCTCATATAATTATTTGACTAGGTTCAAAGTAATAAATACAATCAAAACACACACATGCAATCAGTAAATTTATACAAAACAAATATAATAACTCCATTATTAATTAAAACTTTTAAAGATTAGGGAATTATTTTATATTTTTGAGATTATTAAGAATATTTTCATTAATAATTTTAATTCTAGTACTACCTTCTTCTTTCCTCATAAAAATATTCCCGTTTGAGATCCAACAGAAACGATAATTATATTCCCTTATAAATTCCCTTGCTAGGTAATGCAGTCTTCTAGTGGCGAAGGTTAGGGATTCCGATATATAAATTGCTCTGCGTTGACCAGCGATGTTTAAATGAGTACTGTTTAATTTATTCTCTTTATTAGTTTTATTAAATTGCTTTGAACAGTTCAGGAATGTATTTTTCTTTTCTACTGTAGTAAAATCAACAACTATAGCCCCGTGAGTATTGTTTTATAAAAATGTCCTACGTATGTCCCGTACATCTATATTTTGAACTGGGCAACTTATAATGTTAGCGATTCAGTATGCGCTTTTGGAATATTTCTTAATTCTACGGAACTCATTCGGATATTCTTTTCTAGATAATCGATGTGATTGTTAACATATATTATATCCTTAGTATTCTTTTCAGTTTCCCTATGAATACAATTTACTTTAGATTCTATGTCTTCATACTTCTGGGCAAGCAGATCCACAGTTTTTTTTAATTCAGAGTTTTGTTCTTTAATTGCATTTATTGCAAGACATATTTCATCAAGTTTTAAATCTTGTTGTGTTTTCAGTTCTAAAAATAATTTCTGGGTCTCGCTCATAAATGGCTCAGGATTTTCAGTTGAGTCATTGCAACGCCTGCGTTTAGGTTTATTTGAGCTGTTGCATACAGGATTACTGTTTTCAGTATCAGAAACAGGTTCCGCAACTATCTGAAGAGGTGTATTCGGCGACGCAGGTGGTAAATGTCTCAGGGGCATATTACGATTTTTTGTTAATAATAAAGTTTATTAAAAGTATTTTTATATTTGTTCAATTATATAATAATATTCATAAACAGGTTGCACTTTATATTGTTCCTCGTATTCAGATCATATAAGCGTGTATTCATATAAGCCCTAGTATATATACATAAAACGATTTCTTGGATAGATCTCTATCATAGCATTTATTGCATTGGCATTAAGAGAGACGAGAATTCAAATTTCCATTGGAACTAAGAATAATATATGGAACCGCCTATAAAACAAAATGTCAAACGTTTTCGTGCCGCTATATTGTTAGAGGAGGTCCGTCGGCGATCCAACATGTTTAAAATTTGCTCATAGCCCGCCTTCTGTCATCACCACGAGTCGCGACTATAAAACCGCGGTTGTTATCGGGTAGTTATCCAAAGCCGCCGATAATAATGTATAGACCGCGGCTGACTACCGCTTGATTATCCGGCTCAATACCACATACCAAAGTCTCACAATTTTTACAGTATACCTGGGTCGAAATTGTTATAATATACGAGCCGTTATATACAAATAGGTGTTTTTACTAAATTATTTACCTACTTTGTCATGCTGTAAAACATAAAATGTTCAATATTATAAATCAGTTTTTATGTCCTTCAACACGATAAAACTAAAGTACATAATTCAGGGTGGCCACTTTCTGGAAATCCGGGAAAAGTTGGGGAATTTCTAGAATCTGGAAAAGTCAGGGAAAACACTGGAAAGCCAGGGAAAATAATTAAAGTAAACAACTATAAACGATTGAATCATATCACTAAATTTGTCAATGTTTTAGGTTCATTATAATATTACTCACTCACTAAATACACAGTATAGAACAAGGTAGGTACTACCTAATGTCGGCTATTTGTTTGTGTTCACGACGCGCGCTTCGCTGCTTTGTCGGTGCGACATTTGGCGGCGTGAGGTCAAGCATTAAAAGCTTTGCCGTCTCAATACCGCTGCGCCGCCATCCACGAACCGAAATAACTACCTAACACCACAGAATAGGTACATTAAATTCACCAAATTCAATTCAAAGGTGAAATAGTGCATCTAAATGTAATGTGAGCACAGTACGAATTTTTTTTTTCCAAAAATGAACTAAAATATGTATGTTGGCGGGGGCGAAAAAACTAAGGAAAATTTTGCAAAAAGTGACTGGAAAAGGGAAATTCGTATCTGGAAAAAAGTTGCCACCTGTCTTCCTACTTATTTACACATTACATAATTGGTATTTAATCTGTAGGTATGAAACTCCTATTCGCCACTTTTATTATAATCGTACCAATAATACTCAACAGGTCAACCGTCTCGAACGGGCGCGGCAGTATTGAAACTTCATAAAGAAAGAAAGAAAGAAAGAAAGAAAAACGTTTATTTGGTCTAAAAAACATATAACATGTTGTATATTAACTAATCTGTGCTAAGATATTTTATGTAAATCTACTCTGTGGCACAAAAATTAAAATAATGGTTGAAATAAGAGTCTCGTAGTAATTTAAATAGTGTTTATTATTTCTACCTAAAATATAAAAGGTTATGGGCTAATTAAAAACTTTAAAAAAAGTGTAGTGCTCAAACGAAATATAAGAAATGGCGTCAATCTATAATAACTTGCCGCAATTAAGTAGCCAAAATTTCACCACGTGGAAGTTTCGAGTAAAAGCTATCCTGGATGTAAAACAGGTATTATACACTTTAGATATCGACGATGATTCAATAAAACTTACAGAAACTCAAAAAAAAGATGATACAAAAGCAAAAAGTTTAATTATACAATGTATCACGCACAAACATATAAATCTGATACAAGATTGCTCGATAGCAAAAAAAATGTTTAAAAATAACTCGAAGATATTTTTCAAAGAGAAAGTGTATTTACAAAACTAACCTTAAAAAGGAAATTATTATCCTTAAAACTAAATAAATGTCATAAATTGGAGGATCATTTTCAAATATTTGATAGGAAGGATTATTTGATGATAAGAGATCTAGAAAACATAGACACAAAAATAGACGAGACAGATAAAATATGTCATTTACTATTATCCCTAAATAGTGATTATGAATATGTTATCACAGCAATTGAAACAATAAATACATATATTACTTTAGAATTTGTCAAATCAAGATTATTAGATGAAGAAATAAAAATTTAAGATAAAGTAAACAGTAATGAAATTAGTTTTAAAGCACACACATATAACAAGAATCAAAATCAAAACTACAGACAAAATCAAACAAGATATCATGCAAATAGACGACCTTTTAATAATAGGTATTCAAGAAATTTTAGAGGCAGAGGCCGAGGTCAACATCGAGGTTATAACAGAGGAGTATCAAACTCAAGTGATCCATTATCATTCATAGCAATGACAGCTATTGATTCAAACAATATAAATACTTTTATCCTTGATTCAGGAGCAACAAGTCATATGGTCTCACAATAATGGAACCACATATGAAAAATGTTGAAATAGTAAAAAGCGACATCAAAATTTACATTGCGAATGGTGAATTATTAGAAGCTTTATTGTGGAAAACTTATCATATAATTTATTGTCAGATAATGAAATTACTAAGAAAGGATTTGAGGTTATATTTAATATAAATAATGTCATAATAAAGAACAATATATATAATAATAATTATATGAAGGGTAAAAAATTGAAAAAATTGTATACTATTCAACTAAACATTAACCAGAAAGAATCAGCTTGTATTGCAGAACAAAATACCAATGATTTATGGCATAGAAGGCTGGGACATGTAAATAGACATTTCCTTAATTTACTTGGATTACCATCTTCCAAAAATAAGTGTCCGACTGCATTGAAGGTAAGAGTACACGAAGAACATTTCATTCAAATATAAAACTAAGTCAACAAATTGGAGATTTAATTCATTCAGATATCTGTGGACCGGTAAACCCTACAAGTATTACTGGTGATAACTACTTTCAAGTATTAATAGATGATTTCTCGCACTATGTAGTAGTCAAATTGTTAAAAAACAAAAATGAAGCTGAACAAAATATAATAAATTTTATCAAACACATTAATACTAACCATGGATTAAGAACTAAGAGATTAAGACTAGACAATGGTGGGGAATTCACAGCAAATAATTTTAAAAATTATTGTCAAAATAAAGGTATAGAATTACAATATACAAACCCCTTTACGCCTCAACAAAACGGAATATCAGAACGAATGAACAGGACTCTACTAGATAAAGTTAGAACAAAATTTGCTGAAACTAACCTACCAAAAACATTATGGAGTAAAGCATTACAGAGTTCTGCATATGAATTAAACAGATATCCTACCAAAGCTTTAAATGGTCAAATACCCGCAATACTATGGTATGCTAAAAATAATATTGATAAATAAAATTGAGAATTTTTGGTTCAAAAGCTTGGTGTGTAACTATACCAAAACCAAATAAGATTGAGCCTAGAGCAAAACCTATGATTTTAGTGGGTTATTGTGGATCTGGGTATAGATTATGGAATGATGAAGAAAATAAAATAATTATTTCTAGAGATATAATTTTTGATGAGAACAATATATTATACAGAACTGAAGATAATAGTACAAATGAAGTTAATATAAAATATTTAATAAATGAAATTAATGAAAATGAAGTCATGAAAAATAATGAAAATACAATAATAAATATAAATACAAATAATAATATTCAAGAAAATACTGAGAATGTGGAAGTCTATGGGACCCATGAATATACTACAAAATCGGGTCGCAATATAAAAAATCCAAATTACTTAGAGGAATATGAAGTGTATTCTGCATTTTGCTCATTAAGCACAAATGAACAGGTACCGAAATCATATAAAAAAGCTATTTTAGATGAAGAATGGAAAGGAGCTATTAATAAAGAAATAGAATCTTTGAATAAATTAAATACATGGAAATATGTTGATTTACCCAATGATAAAGAGGCTATTGACACAAGATAGGTTTTTACAACAAAGGAAAATGGTATAAAAAAGGCCAGATTGGTCGCACGAGGTTTTCAGGTATATGAAGAAGATAGCATAAATAATAATTATTCACCGGCAGCAAGAATGAGTACAGTAAGAATATTTTTGGCACAGGCAGTGCAAAGAGATTCTCCTATTTTCCTATTAGACATACCTACCGTTTTTTTAAATGGAATATTACAGTCTGAAGTTTATATAAAAATACCAGAAGGCATAAATAAAATGAACAATAAAGTACTAAAATTAAATAGAAGTTTATATGGTCTAAAAGAAAGCCCTAAGTGCTGGAATGATTATTTCAATAAATTTATGTTGAGTTTAGGTCTACAAAGATCTAATTATGATTTCTGTCTATATTACAATGAAAAACTGTGGTTAATTGTATTTGTTGATGATATATTAATTATGGGTGAAAGTAAATCAATTGAAAATATTTAAAAAATGTTATATCAAGAATTTCAGGCAAAATATTTAGGTGAGATTAAAAGTTTTTTAGGTATTAATATTGAAAGAAATGAAAATGGAATGAAATTATCTTAAGGTCAACAAATTAAGAAAATTTTAGAAAAATTCAACATGGCTGAATGCAATGGATCAAAAATTTCAATGAAGAAATTACAAATTGAAGTTAATGATAGTGAGATTATAAAGATACCATACAGAGAATTAATAGGAAGTCTAATGTTTCTAGCAACAGTAACAAGTCCAGATATTTGTTATTCTATAACCTATTTAAGTAAATTTTTGGATAAGCCAAATGAACAATGTTGGAAACAAGCTAAACATATACTAAGATACTTAAAGAATACATAAGACTTCGGACTTTTCTACAAAAGAGTGAGTACTGGACCAATTCTTGAAGTTTTTTCAGACACTGACTGGGCTGGCTGTAAAATGGACAGAAAAAATGTCAGCGGGTGTGTAGTAAAGTAATGTGATATCATGGTATTCTAGGAAATAGAATTGTGTAGCACTTTCAACCGCAGAGGCGGAATACATTGCTGCTGCAATAGCTAGTTGCGAAGCAAATAATTTAAAAGGTTTGTGTAATGATTTTTATATAAATATCATACCGACTGTTTTTGTAGATAATAAGGGAGCAATATGCATGGGTCAACATTATGAGAATAGTAAAAGATGTAAACATATTGACATCAGATATCATTTTATTAAAGATTGTGTCTTAAATAAAGAAATATATCTTAGCCACATCAATTCTAATGATAATTTGGCAGATATTTTTACAAAAAACTTATCAATAATAAGATTTGAAAATAATAGGGATAATATTAATATTTGTTAAATAGAAATATATTTAACTAATCTTATAATTTATGTGTAATTCAATTTTAAAATAATTTATAATTTACTTTTGTTCTTAAAGTATAGTTATCTTGAATGATTACATATTTAAAAATTTAAACCTAAATTACTTTTTTGTGTATACTTAAATAAGATTTGTCATAAATAATATTAAATCTCTTAGATACTAGTTAAGTGTTTCTTATGTAAAAGAATTATCTTAAAATAATATGTGTTATATAATAATTATTTCTCAAATGGGTTAAATAATAAATATTGTATATAATTTTATTGCAATTATATACACCTAATATCAATTTGGTAATGTGACTTTACATTATCAAATTGAGTTGGATACGCCCCCCCGTGTTGGATATTAACTAATCTGTGCTAAGATCTTTTATGTAAATCTACTCTGTGGCACAAAAATTAAAATAATGGTTGAAATAAAAGCCTCGTAGTAATTTAAATAGTGTTTATTATTTCTACCTAAAATATAAAATAACAAAGAATTAAAATAAAATAAAATCTCTGATAATAATCCTCTGCCATCTAGTGTCAAAAGCTAGGACTTTTAACTTCACTCGTATAAGAGTTATTAAAAGAAAGCTAATAGAGGGCGTCTGTGTATAAGTAGATAACAAGCAATGACAAAATTCGTGAGGGCTGACTGGAACCTGGTTGGCTCAGCGGTTGAGCGCCTTGCCGCGATAGCGAGGTTCGTGGGTTCGAGTCCCGCCACCAGGAATTTTTTCATTGCATTTTTATCTTTAAAAATTTAATATAAAATAAAATAAAAGGTTACATAACGCTCATCATCATCGCCATTGTTCTTATCAAGTTCGAGATACCTACCCTTTCGAAATAAACAGCACCGCGCTTCCGCGCCGCGCAATAAATTATACTAAATGATTGAAAACGGCTTTTTTGCTGGTTTTATACGTTTCAAAACGGTTTAACATGACGTCAGTTTTGTGTTTTTTTGTATTATGTGATCAGACGAAGTTAGATAAAACATTAAATTCAAAAGTTAAATATTTCAAAATAACATCGAAGCAACTAAGAAATAGGAAGGAGCGCTTACCTGGATTATTAAATCTGAAGTAATATATAAAATAAGTAGGTAGTATGTAGATAAACAAAAATAATCACTTAGGACATAAAACGGATTCAATGTAACACGATGATATGTTTTCAACCGTAGACAGACGTGGTTTATGGGTGATCACCGTAGTCAGCGAAAAGAGCGGCTGGTAACCCGCTGGCTGATTGATAACAACCAGCTTCACATCTATAGCGCGAGTCATCACTTTAAATATATTTATTTGTCTGACATTTTAGAATACTTAGGACAAATATATTCCCGCGCGAATGTGTAATATAAAAAATATATAAATAAGTATTCGTTAAAAAATAATAGTACGTACATCACTAAACCAATTATTAAAATGAGAACATAGCCCGTGGGCTCTAGAGAAAAAGCAGGCGAGGCGACATGTCGCGTCGCCTCAGTCAAAAACGTATGTATTTTGACAGTGACAGTAGGCGTGAGGTACGCTGTCACCTGCCAAAGTCTATACAGTTTTGATTGACGGCGACTTGATCCTTGCTGAAAACAGTCACATTTAAAAAAAAACGTGAGAACAGAATATGGCGCCAACGAACAGGGGCCTTATTCCGAGTTTTCAACCGCTAATCACGACAAGACATTGCGCAAACTATAAATATGGAAATATAAGCTCTATTCCAATGGTTATATAGTATGTATTAGGTTGGCTATAATAATGCTGCCATCTTGAAATACACGAATTCTTCGCAAGGTTGAACATCTTATGAGCATTGGAATTTCAACTTTATAATTAACAAGATAGAACTTATATTTCAATACGCGTACTTTACGCAAAATGCGCGACGGTCGGTGGACGTGTCAAAACCTGGAATAAAAGCCCCAGTTTTGACCTCTCGTAGCTCACGTTCGTAAATGAAATAAAATAAACATGTTTACAACGATCACGGCGTAGACATATATATTTTTTCTATGGATCACGGTGTATATTTATGCGTTTTTTTTTGAGATTTCGGTGGCAAAAGTGGCGATGTGATCTGCCACAATGGCCGTTTTTTTTGGCCCAGAATGCTACCGTGAACTGATCACAATGACCCCAGTCGATAGGTGAAGCGTTGTGAACATATTTTGACATTTGTGGTTGTGACAGTTGTTGTTGTTTTAAACGTCGCTGCCGTCCTATATTTTTAGGATCAAATTTATTGTATTTTAAATCGAAATGATTTTAGAAAGATTTCGCATATAAAATTAGTGGATTGTACGATTTAACCTATATTTTACTTGACAAGTGACAGTTGACAGATTCGTGATAACAATTGCGTTCGATTTGGATAGTGGTAATTGTGGCATTGTGATTGAAATTAACCAAAAAAAACGCAAGTTCGCATATGTCATTAATTCATTATGATCATTGTGAACATATTTCATTCCCAAAACGAACGGGCCCGTAGAGAGTTTTGACATTTCAATCAAAATTTTAAGAAACAATAAATAGCTATTTATCACTTTGCCATATGTAGATTTAAATGAGTGCGATTCATGATCAAACAAAACAGAAAAAAAAAGAATTACTACATTTTTCTCCTATAAATTCTAAGTAACTATTAGATAAAAGCAGGTACCTAAGTATATATGTGCGGTGTGTGTGGTGGGAGATGGACTATACCGTCAATAACAATTAGTTTAGTAATGTATGTATACCGACCGAGGTACCTAAGAATTGTAAACTCGACGTCAGCTAAACTAAACCACATTTATTAATCATGACTGAAGAAAATGATAAATGGGCTACCGATAACTCCCCAAAAGGTAGGTAGCTATTTAAAATAAGTACATCTATTTATATTTACACAATAAATATGGCATTGTCTATTGTTTTTTAGGGCCGACTCTATCTACTAGAACTTCTAGTTTCGAAGCACTAGATCCTCACGACCCAAACTTAAGTAGGCTAGCCACTACCATGTTTCAGAAGACAGCTGACTACCTGTCTGGAGAATTAACCACCACTCAGGTTAGTTTTTACAATTCTAAAATAAAGTCTGGTTCATAAATTAACTTCAGCAAAATCACATTAATTTTCAGAAATTAGGGTGAAACCTTGTAAATGGGACAAAATAAAAATTTTGGTGTGTTATGGTTTTTTTAAAGGTTTTGCTGGGGTAATGTTTGGCAATCAGCCAAACAGCTGGATCTAACTACTATAATAGTTAAAAAACATTTGCAGGTTCGTCTTTTTGGGTTCCCCTTATATACAGGGGCTATCACTGTTCTTAACCATCATATCCTATATTGCACATGACCCATTATGGCCCATGGGGGTAATCCGAGTTGCACATGGTGAATGCCACAATTTTTGCACTAGGTACATAATGTTAACAAAATAAAATCTTGTTCAATGAACTGACAATTATTAAGTAGGGGATTAGTAAGTTGATTAATTGCTCTCTTTTATTATAATTATTTAATAATCTTTTACTGAGATAGAGTAATTTTGTTAATCTTATGCCAGGTTTCTTGAAATAAGTATTACTCAACTGATTAAATATTTAAAATCAGGATTTTACAAAACTGAAATAAAAATAATATTAGATTATTATAGTAGATTAGTTAAAGCATCTTGGCTTTTCAAGATTATAGGATTGGAACACTTCAACTTTCAACAATTGGAACTTTCATGGAACATGCACTCAATTCTGTTATTTATTGGTTTTGATACCCTAGTTTGTTTTTTATGAACTAATTAAAATATTGTGTATTTTTATAGGATCATTACAATTTATTGGAGCAAATGAACAGACTTACAGTATCAAAGTATTCAGAGCTGAACCGCACAGCCTCTGCACTCGGTAAAGCTATTACGGATCATAATGATATATGTAAGTAAATTTTTATTATTTTATTATTAGACCTTACATAAACTTGCATCTGAGAAGCACCTAAAAACTCCCTATAAACGGCTTATGCAAAATGTTTTGACCACCATCAATATTTCAGCAACTTTGCATAAAGTGTAGAATTGAAAACAATTTTTTCATATTAGTTACAGCTGATATAATATTTTGTAATAAAATAACCATTAATCCTGCCCTATGAGTACAAAAAAATCAGTCAAACTTTAATAATTTTCCTGATTTTTTTCATTCTTATAGGGCAGGATTAATGGTAACGAACATTGCTCTATATCCAACAATCTTCATTTTGCCCTATCTGTGTTAGTTTTTGTCCATAAAGGACCTTCAAATTCTCTAACCTCATTCTCCCATCTAATCTTTAGTCTTCCCCTTATTCCTTTTTATTTATCATCATGTGTCCGGTTCATCTCCATTTTGTTTATCATATAAAATACTTTTGTTTTTTCTCAAATGTCTACATTTCTTATTTTGTCCTTGCTTTATCACCAGCATACCATGTTCCATTGCTCTCTCACATATTTTTAGTTTTTTATTATAGTATTTTGTAAGTGTACACTTACGGTTTATTGTTTATTGTTATATTGTTTTACTCCACCAGTACTCCAACCGGAGCTCGGTTAAGTCCAAAGTTACAATATGTATTTATTATATAAAAATATAGGTACATAAGTTTAATAATTTTCATAGGTTTTTATACCGTTTCTATTTTTCATGGCATGGAGCGAAATGTAGGCTAAGAATCCAAGAAAGCAAAGAACAGTTTTTTAATATAAAATTAAAATGTTGCCTAATAGGACACAACTGTAAAGAGGTCTCATCGAGAGTAATTTAATTAAAAATAAATAAAACTTATAACACAATTATGAAGCAATATATATATATATATAAACACACACATACATGTTGGATGTAAACTAGAGCAGCTGTATAAGGGCGTTGTTTAAGAGATAATAATTACAATGTCACAATTAAAAGTAAATTAAATATCACAATGATAAAATAAAATAAACAAGGCGTTGTCAAAAAAAAAAAAAAAAAAATAATAATTATTATAATTAAAAAAAAAACATACATAGTGCTTGGATAATGAAAAAATATTATGTCATAAATAAGGTATTAAAATAATAAATTATGTAACAATAAACACACCAAATAAAATGTCAAGAAAATCCAATTATGTCGACTAAAGCAGCTGTAAAAGGGCTGTGTCATATAACAATAATAATAAATATATATAATGAAACAAATGTCAGCACAATATTATTATAAAATACAATAAAATGTTTAAATGATGTCAGTAAATTATAAATATATAAGTAGCTGGGGGCTTGGTCAGTAATAATAAATGATTATAAAATTATTAGCCGATTGAATAAATAATTATTCTATAGTAATTCCAAAGGCCTATCACTCAGTGCCTCATCCAACGTATAATAAGCCTTTTTAGCCAGTATATCTTTCAGTTGCTTTTTGTATTCGTCAAGGTCTAGAGCCTAATTATTATATTAATATTAATAATAAAGTTTATTTATCTTTTAATAAAAGCCATAGATACAAAAAACTTAATACATAGGAACTTCGTTACATTAGGAACTAAAGTTATTAATTACCTAAGTTTACAAGCTAATGGCATTCGTGACACAATTAGATCGCTCTACCCTCCGAACTAGTTATAAACTGTACTACGGATGATAAGGCTTATGGCGTGAATTTTCTCTCTTAATACTAAAAGTGTAATCCTCTATATTTTCTTTAACATATACTAAACTAAAAAGAATGATATTGGATATGCTGATGACCTAGTTATAATGGTAAACGGTAAATTTGTAGGCACAACAATAAGTGTAGCACAAAAGGCTCTGGGAACTGTTGAAGAATAGTGTAACTCTCAACATCTGTCAATAAACCCGAGTAAAACTTCAGCATTGCTGTTCACAAGGAAAAGAGACCTAACGGGACTGATCTCTTTAAAGTTATACGGGTCTGAACTACAATGGTCTACGGACGTAAAATATCTCGGTCTTACTCTAGATAAAAGCCTTACATGGAAACTACATGTTGACATGTTAATAAAAAGGGCAATAAAGGTATTTGCTATGTGTCGATCGGCATATGGCAAAACATGGGGACTAAAACCAACAGTAATGAAGTGGATATACAATACCATGGTAACGCCGATACTAACATATGGAAGTATTGTGTGGTGGCCACGGACTAAGCTTGATACCTGTAAAAAAGACCTAGCTAAGTTACAACGATTGGCATGTATGTCTATTTCAGGTGCCTTTAAAACAACACCGACGGCAGCTATGGAGGTACTATTAAATCTTAAACCTTTCCTTTACACGTGATAATAGAAATGGAGGCAAGGAAATCACTTTACCGACTACGGAATAATAAAGAGTGCTATCCAAATATGCCCCAAACTATTCACACTAGGATGGAAACTGACATCAATCTCGATAGGATTCTTGAAATGTGCGCTGACAACATTTCGACTATTCGAATCTTTAAAAGGAACTACAAAACATATTTCCCGTCACGGGACGAATGGAAAAATGGTTCTAAACCCGACAGTAAGTGTCAAAACTGGTATACTGATGGATCAAAGATGCAGTCAGGAACGGGTGCAGGAATACATACTAATGGTCATGATATTCATGTAAGCATGGGACATTACCCTACAGTTTTCCAAGCAGAACTGTATGCGATAATAGTATCTGCAAAGAAGATCCTAGACATGAGATCACATGGAGAAAACATAAATATTCTCAGCGACAGCCAAGCAGCACTTAAAGCTCTGAGCTCGTATGAGACCAGATCTGGGCTGGTTTTGGAATGTGTTAAACTGTTGAATAAAATCGGCAGGAACAACAGGGTAAGACTGGCCTGGGTGCCGGGACATATGGGCATCGAAGGCAATGAAAGGGCAGACCAACTTGCTAAAATGGGTTCGGAAACTCCCTTAATTGGACCTGAACCATTTATAGGCATACCCAACATAACAATAATTAATGCATTAAAAAAGTTTGCTGAGGACAAACACACAAGATGGTGGTTAACGCAGCAAGGCTTAATACATTCCAAGAAATTCATTGGTATGAGGGCAATAGGCCTGGATAAGATATGGAAATTCAACAGAAGTCAAATAAGGCTACTGGTGGGAGTGTTCTCAGGACACTATACAACCAACAAACACCTCTATACTATAGGAGTAAGAGATGATCCCACATGCAGATTCTGTGGTAAGGAGCCCGAATCCATGCGGCACCTACTGTGCGACTGTGACGCTAGGGCCATCCAAAGAATAAAATACCTAGGACAGGCTTATCCGGATCCAGAAAGCTACAGGCTAATCGACCTTGGTGATGTCCTTAAATATGTCAACAACATATTTGGGGACGATACTGAGGTGTGTGGATAATAGGAATGGGGAACACACAAAAGATCCCAAAGGGTCGAAGTGTTTTTGACTGATGTCAACCCCAAAACCAATAAGATAAGATAAACTAAAAAGAATATAGGTACTCGCTAATGTTAATATATTTAATTCCTTGAAATATTCCCTACAACTGTCTATTGGTTTCAGTCCTGCTATAGATCGAATAGCTCTTTTTTGTAATATGAAAATGCGGTTTGCTTCAGCAGCTGTTCCCCATACTAGCAGTCCATATGACATAATACTATGAAAATAGGCGTAATAAACTGACTTAGCCGCTTCAGCACCACAATATTCTTTGACCTTTCTTATTGCA
Source organism: Monopis laevigella (assembly GCA_947458855.1). Lineage (NCBI taxonomy): Eukaryota > Metazoa > Arthropoda > Insecta > Lepidoptera > Tineidae > Monopis > Monopis laevigella. Next base: position 12,035,462 of record OX381577.1, on the reverse strand, counting down.
TAACATGCTGGACTTAATTTTTTTGCGAGACTATTAATATGGCATTTCCAAGTAAGTTTTATATCCAATTCTATACCAAGAAATTTTGTATGAGATACAAGAGACATTGAATTTGAAGTTACCAGTGACTTAAAATCATTTATATTTTGTTTCATGGATGTGCCTAAAGAAAAATTCACAAAATTTGTTTTGTTTAGGTTTAATAGCAGGTTATTACAACTGAACCAGGACTCTAAGTTGTTTATTAAGATTTTCAACTTATTAACTACAACTTTCTTATCTTTGTCACTTATTAGTACAGATATATCGTCAGCAAACATCACAATATTTGTATCGTCAGGGATACACACACTAAGGTCAATAATATATATTAGGAAAAATAGTGGGCCTAATATGGATCCCTGGGGAACGCCTAATTTTACACATGTCTCTGATGAGTTTATGCTGTCGATGTTAACAATTTGCCTTCTCTTTTTTACATAAGACTTACATAAATTAAGACCATTAGAATCTAATCCATAATGCTCCAATTTAGCTAGCAGGATGCCATGATGCACACAATCAAATGCCTTTGAAAGGTCACAGAAGATGCCGAGTGCATTTTTTTTCTGATCCAAGCTAGTTAAAATCTGTTTCACCATGTTACTTAAGCTTGAGATGTGGACTTGTTTTTACGAAAGCCAAATTGACTTTTTTCTAAAATATCATTATTATCTAAGTATTCTATCAGTCTATTATACATACTTCTTTCAAAAATTTTACTCAGAACAGGCAACAAAGATATAGGCCTATAGTTGTGTGCATCACGGCTATCACCTTTTTTGTGGAGCGGGATGACCCTTGCCAGTTTCAAAGCATCTGGGAATTCTCCTAAGATAAAAGCTTCGTTAATAATTTTTGTTAGTTCATTTACCAGTTCCTTTATTATTTTTGGAGTCAGATGCCACAAATCATGCGAATGTTTTGGTTTTAAGCACATAATAATATTTGCAACTTCCGTTTCTGTCATCGCATAAAATACATTTACAGGATATCTTTTGAAGGTGTAGGATTTAAGATAATTTGTGGCCTGTCTTACATCTACATTCAGTGCGTTAGTGGCATTAGCTGAACGTTGCTAAAGAAAATATTAAAATAATTAGCAATTTTATCTTTATCTTTAATGAAATTGTTATCATCAGTTTTAATTTCGAACTCTGATAAATTTACTTCTACATTCTTACCACTTAATTCTTTAATTATCGCCCAACTAGTTTTAATTTTGTTTTTTGAAGTCATGATTCTATTTTTAAGGAAAATTCTTTTAGCCTCCTCAGATCTATTCTTTGCTTTCAATGACTTTTTTACTTAGGTTTTGCATCCATATGTCATTATTGGAAGGATACAGGAGTTAAAAGCTTCTATTCTTTAGCAAAATTTTAATGTCAATGTTTTTTAAACTAATTTCAGTGGCCAGTATCTCTTCCATGATTTTTTAATTCTACGGACCACTTCTTTGGTATTCATGTCATGTGGTAAAATGATTTGACCTAGATATTTATAGTTTTCTACATTCTACTGAGGGCCCATTTATTTTTATTTCTTCTTTTTTATAGTTTATCAATAGTTTGTTTTTTCTATATTAATTTCCAAACCTGTCTTTTATCCCCGAGATCTAACAACTTCAATTCTATTTTATTTCTGGGTTTTCTTCTAAAAGTATAAGACCATCTGCAAATCTTAAGTATGATAGTCTTTTGCTATTTAGGTTATTTCCAAAATTCTCCCTGTCCAATTGTTTAAAAATGTGTACAAGATCTGCAGAGAATAATCTGGGGAATGAGGATCTCCTTGTTTTACCCCACTCTTTAATTAAAGGAAAATATTCTCCTCTTCCTTGTAATTTCACTCTTGGAGTACTTTTGTCAATGTTTATGACAATAGTACTCCAAGAGTTCAATTAGAACTGAGAAACTGGTTACATAGTTTTAAAAATAGAGTACCGTTACTAACATAAACCCTGCTAGGGCATAGCAAATTATAGATTACTACTACCTACCTACCTAATTAAGTATTTAGTTTCGGTTTTTATTTTAAGTTTCAATATAATAAAATTCTACTTATGAATTATAATACAACTAATATTTAATAAAATGCCTATAGAATTAATTTATAATAATATTAAGAGTAATTAATTATCATTTACATGAATCATCAAAATAGGTACATAATACATTTTTTATATAAATTATAATTACATCATTTAACTATTAAATTAAATCAATATTAAGTTAATACATTCTAAGAAAAATACTAAAAACAAAACACACATACTCGTATATACCTAGACCTACATACCCATACTTGTACCCAATACTAACAATCAAACCTTAATAAATTAAAATTGCTTAATAAATCACTAATGCGTAATTTGCAATTTTTTAATTCAATAAAAAGAAATAAAAAAACTGACAGAAAAACAACAAAATAACAATAAACAAATTAAGATACACAATACATAATAAAGCTTATCAGTTTTTTTGGAGAAACTCCTGCAATGTGTAAAAACATTTTCCATTTAAATATTTCTCTAATTTTTCCCTAAACTGTTTAAAATTTTCCTCATTTCTTATACATGTAGGTATTTTGTTATATAATTTTATGGACATAGCATAAGGTCCTGAAGAAACTATTTTTAGTTTACTAAATGGCATTTTATTTTTAGTTTACTAAATAAGCATATTCTTATTCTGTATGTTGCGCAGCGGGTTATAGTGTTGAACCTGAGAGAATAAGTCGCTGTGTTTTTTGACAAAAATGCCTATTTCCAGGATATATAAGGACGTAAGAGTCAAAATGTTAAATTTAGTGAAATGTGGTCGACAACTGTCCCTGATATCTATATTCGCAAGTATTCGAATACATTTTTTTTGTAACCTAAACAATTCAGTAATATTGGTGCCTGTCGGTTAACCAGTCGATTATCCTGATTATTATATTATTTATTATATTTTGGAACTGTATTATGTTTGAACAAGGGAATATAACAGATATGTATTCCGCGAAAAGAATACATTGTTTGTCTATTTCTTTAGGCAAGTCATTCATGTTAATTAAGAACAATATGCATCCGAGAACACTACCTTGCGGTATGAAATTGGTTACGTCTTCACTTTGTGATCTTATTCGTGAGATGGAACCAGTCCCTTGGTCATAGTGCTCTACTTCAACATATTGGACCTTCTGTGTCAGATATGATACAAACCACTGGTAGACTGTACCTCTTATGCCTATCCCGGACATTTTTTTAAGTAGTATGTCATAGAGAACCCTATTTTATTATGTTTTCAATGGAAAACATAATAAATTCCTTGTTCCTTAAGAGTCGTCCATATTATGTCACAATCAATGATTTCTATGTATTCACTAGATACTACTATCAACAATACAATACTAGATACGAACATTCAAGAAACCTATTTGTTCAAATCTAGTAAAATATATCATTAAAAGTTAAAACTAAAGTTCGCTGCATTAGTGCTAACATTAATTATATCGTCTAAACTAAACTATTAAAACATGCAGCGCTACACCGCAAATAGAATATAGTTTTCTCGCGACCAAAACGTAGTAAGCACCATGAATTTCCCTTGCGCGTTTTGTTCAACATAGTGTAGCAATATTCCTATGGGCTAAATTGCGCTTACGGTGAATACAACAAATACGTTCACGAACACATTTCATCGCTGGTCCAAATTGGTCCGAAATATTCAATTTGAACTGATTGGTATACACTGACAGCTCAGTGTTATAGATGATTTGTTAGGAGAAAATAAAGGACTAAAGATGAAAATAAGAGACATGATGTTGTTTTCATAAACATTTTGGGGCCATACCGGGGGCTCTAGAGAAAAAGCAGGCGAGGCGACATGTCGCGTCGCCTCAGTCAAAAACGTATGCATTTTGACAGTGACAGTAGGCGTGAGGTACGCTGTCACCTTCCGAAGTCTATACAGTTTTGATTGAAGGCGACACGACACGTCGCCTCGCCTAATTTTTCTCGGGAGCCCCAGGAAGCCCTATCGATAAACCGATCGACGCGTCGATGGATAAAAATGTCTAGGAAATATTGTCTATGGGTAGAAATCGATCGCCAAGAAACGTTAAATTTTTGCTTTCGATCGATCGACGTGTCAATCGGTATTTCATGTGTGTGGCTTCCCGGTAGGGCCCCTGTTATGGTGTCAATATAAATATTTATTAAAATATCGCTACCATATCTATACGTGTACGAAATTACAATTGTTGTACATAAATATCACAATATATTTAAAACCAACAGTGACATGGAGTACCGCAGCGAGGGGTACATTCATACATTATATATGTCTCGACAACGCCTAACTTTATAGGCAAGAAATTGTTATTACATGGCAATTAAAATATATAATCATTTACCTAACTAAACCTTACACCGAATTGAATTTAAGACATCAAAAGAAATCACTATTCGACTTCTATATTGGAAAAAAGATACTACAGCGTTAAGGAATTTTTAGATGAAAAGCTAAAATAAAAAGTAGTAAATATTGAATCCAAATAAATCTATATATTTATATAAAACATGTGTTTTTGTACAATTTCTTTAATATTAATTCATTAATTATACTTTTATTATAATTTTTAATGTTTTTTTTCTGTCGTAAGTGTTATTATTATTATTATTTTTTTTGTATTGTGCTTGTTTCAGTGTTCTTTGTAAATGTTCCTGTTAAGTGCATTGCGATTTTTGTAATTTGTTAAACATCTTACGATCTTAAAGTTATTATGTATCACCTTTGTAACTATTGTGGGGAAATCCACCTCAATGGGAACAACCCTTGAGAATCGTCCTGAACGAGAACAACCCGATTTCCTTCAACTAAAGTCAAAATTTTCAAATCCTTCCAGAACATTATTTATTCTTTTGTTATTTTCCGAGCTCCCGCAGCAGCTCGGCGACCCTAGCAGTCGAGTGAAATTTCTTATACGCGCCACACGTTCCTGTACATACTAAAATGATTATCCTTGGTGTTAAACCCCTTTCTTTATCTTTCCTCGCGCTCCCTATAATATACTTCAAGTTTCTTTATTCCTCCTTATTAATAATGTAAATAAAATGTAGGAAGTGATAATAGTGTAAATATAACCTTTTTCTTAATTTCTTATTTTAATTTGTCACCTTTCCTACACTATATTCTAGCATAATAAATATTATTTATTTTAATAAATAAATAATCTTTATTTACACAATACTCGGTACTTTATTTTGGATAAAAATTAACATATGCTAGGTATGGTCGCGAAAGCTTTAACTGGGCTACTGAATACATACTATAAAAAGTTCAAGTTGGCCTTAAGAAGTAAAACCATTAATCATTTCTTCGGAATATAATCTAAGGTTACTTTAACCTGTGCTCATATAAAGGAAGGATGCTGCTGTCGAACTGACAAATGTGTATCATATAAACGATCATATAGCCAATGGATGTAGCATGCATTTGCATTTGGTATCGTTTGATATCGCAAAAAGGTTCTCCACTTAAAAAAATGGTTAATAGTACAGTTACACTAAGGCGGCTCTTACTTCAAATTCGCGGAACCATGGTGTATCTTATTACTTGTGAGTATAATTTTCATTAAATACAATTGTATTCAAATCTGAATTTCACTTATAAGTACGTAAACAATAGAAAAAAGTGGTGCGGTAATAAAGATTAGCTGATTCGATCACTACTAAAATAATTGAATTTGGACATTTAATCTTATGGAGTTCAACTTGTTACAATGAAATATTACTATAGGTACATTAAATATCTCCAATCTGATTATGCAATATTATTATTCGGATACAAATTACAGTACAACCTAATATCGATAAAAAAATTAAACTAAATAAGAGGTTTTAAAATAATAAAAAATATGTAAATCTGAAAAAGCTAAAAATTAACATTATTTACTTGTGATATGATACGCCAGAATTTTATTTGTTGATGTTTTTACTTTGATTCTTACACCAAATCACAGCACAATGAGGCATTTCTAACGATTTAATATTAATGTTTATTCCGCAACGTACGAAGAGCAACTGGCGGCCGATTGCGCTCATATGTGCGCGCAACGCATTTCTTTGCCACGATTATTATTATTACTACCGTCTCTAGGAGTGGGCAGCGCGCGGCGATTCCGTGCTCTGTGTCAAATAGCCTATTATATTTACATACATACATATCATCACGGGTGCCTTACGGCGCCTGAGACCGCCTAGACGGCCCCAGGGTACCCAGCGGAGGGGTTTTAATCCCACTTCGTCGTAGCCGATGGTATGAGTCTACACCGAACAAGTGTCTAGCTCGTCGCGATGTTTTGAATAGACTCAACCCATCTATAAACAGTTTCACATGTTGGTATTGTGAAACCGGGACCGATAGCTTAACGTGCTCTCCGAGGCACTATAGGTGTTGTCAATCAAATGTACATATTTTTTTTTAATTAAAAACTAATTGGTACACACCGGTATTCGAACCAGGGACCTAAGTGTTTTTAAGTCCATTATCTAATCAACTCGGCCACCACGTATATAATTATATTTAATGAAAATTAAACTCCAAATGATTATTTTTTCTTATCTAGATACTGATAAGAAAAAATAACGCACGCAAATTGTGTGACGGCGAACGTTGTACTAAGTTGTACATGACTGACTGACTGATTTATTCATTATCGAAATGTCTCTTGTTTTTACCAGATGCCAATTTACATTTTTACAACAGAATTGTCTCAATATATATTTTTTTAGGTTTGTTTTCAATATTCTTTTGGAAATCTGCGTAAATTAAATATTACACGGTGTTTTACACATTTCATATAAATCTTTACAGATAATTATGATAAGTCAAAGAAAAAGTTTTTAACAATAAGGTAAGACCTTAGTTCGAATGCGTTTGGTTAGGTTGCTACACTGAGAAAAAAATAATGCAACGACATCATTATTTTAGGTTACGGCCTACGTATATAATGCCAAAAACGTACCAGGCGTAATTAAGTAACTGGCGACCTTACGAGAAATGTATTAGCTCTAATGTCCACGGCACATTACTAATCAGACACTACTCGCATGCACACATATAAACCATTAAGTAGCCGGTGTCCGAACCAACATGTGCGTGTTACCATACATAATGCCTCAGTGTTCGTACAGTAATGTTGTGACTTATGTACGAAAAGACACGGCGTGCGTACAATAATGTAGTACCTTATGTACGTAAGGCATCGGTAAACGCACAGTAATGTAGTGGCTTACGTACGTAAGGCATCGGTGTACGCACAGTAATGTAGTGGCTTACGTACGTAATGCCTCGGTGTACGTACGGTAATGTTGTGACTTACGTACGTAAAGACTCGGTGTACGTACAATAATGTAGTACCTTACGTACGTAAGGCATCGGTTTACGCACAATAATGTAGTGGCTTACGTACGTAATGCCTCGGTATACGTACGGTAATGTTGTGACTTACGTATGTAAAGACTCGGTGTACGTACAATAATGTAGTACCTTACGTACGTAGGGCATCGGTGTACGCACAGTAATGTAGTGGCTTACGTACGTAATGCCTCGGTGTACATACAATAATGTAGTAGTTTACGCACCTAATGCCCCGGTGAACGTTCCGTAATGTATTGGCTTATGTACGTCACTACTACATTACTGTAGGTACGCACTAAGGAAAGGATGACATAATCGTACGTAATGTAGTGGCAGGACTAAAACCTACTTTCCGTGGGGAATCGCACAATTTCGTATCACATTTCATTTCTGCTGTTGATACATCTTTACTGTACATTTGCTAAGCCATACTGTACATATTAATACATCCTAACCTTCAGCTAAGGTAAGGAGAAAATATCAAAGTCTGTGTTCAATTACAATATTATTTATTGAATATTATCTTATATAGGTTATATATATATAAAGGTTGTCCTAACAAGAGCGCCGGATTTAAATTTGCCATCACATTGTTATTACAAGTTGTACGGTGATTTTTTTCACAGTAGTCACGTACAGATAACGCGATTTAAGGATATGGAGAAGTATTCAAACGAACGATTAATTACTATAAAAACACATTACAAAAATGGTGAAAGTTTTGCGAAAATTAGAACTTACATTGGATAATTCAAATGTAATTATTTTATTTTTATCAATAAGTAGATTTAAATTCTTCCTGAACGTCATGAAGCTAAAAAAACGCGCCCCGAGACCTCCAAAGCACCGAGGCTTTACATTTCCAAGTAACTGAAAAAAAATAAACTAACATTAATAATATTATTTTATTTGTTTATAATTATCTTTTTTATTTTCAAAGATAATGTAGACGATGAAATCCATAAATGGTGGCGACAGTCAATTGACAGTAGCACTACCAGATCATCACAGTGCCCCCCATAACTGTGAGTAATGGGGGGCACTGTGTATGTATTTGTGCTGAAGTTCTCTGCTATTATAATACACTGTGTGCTAATATTATTAATATAATAGATGCATAAACATCTAAAAAGCAGGGTGCCAGCGGATTGTACACCTAGTTATGAGACGGCCTTTCTAAACTAGAGTAATCAGTCAGATAAAGCAATTTGACAGTTAATTTGTATGAAAGAAGTTCATCTATGCTACATAGGTACACTTTATCTGACGATTGAAAACTCAACTCCATTTTTCATTCAAAGAGGTCTTTTTCCACTAAAATTAATGATGGAAGCCGAACAGTCGGCCATCCGTTTTTTGCATCTCATAGAAAATATACTGAAAAAACTAAATCCGCACGAGTATCACACGTTTGTCAGGTGTCTGTAGTAAATAATTCGTTAGGTGTACCTACCACTGAACGCTAGTAAGAAATCTGTGCACTGAACAAATACCTAGTGTATCTACCACAGAAGTTATAGGCTGTACCTACTATGCTGTAAAATGTAATTATTCAGATTCACAAATAACCCAATATTCACTTACCTTTAAATTTTTCAAATTTGTCCAACTGGCATTTAATCAAAAGTTAATCAAAAGAAAGTAGTGTTCACGTTGTAATTAACAAGACTAGCATCTTCCACGACTTCTACGGTAATCTGCTCCATATCGAGAATACCACTTTTATATTATAAGTATATTATTATTAGCGTTTTTCGCAAAAATTAATACTCTTTCATATTAAAAGTTAAAACTGTTAACGTAGAACAGAACAAGACGAAACTTCACGAAACCCGTTAATTTGAGATTTGAGACACAGCACCATTGACGTAAAGATATTTATATCTATGCACAGCACCAACTAATAATAATTTGTGCGCAACACTCGCACGCGCACATTAAAAGTAGGCATGGGAAAAATATCGTATCCTTATAATGCATTGAGAGCATTAAAATAGGAGTGGCACATTATAATGCACCCGTTACACACCTTATAGATTGCCGCCTCTTTATAATGCACTGATCGCATTAGACTGCTAGGTGTTGTATTGTATGTCAATGTTACCTATTATATTTACATTTCTTGCAGTTTGCCGAATATTGTAACATATCTACCGCCTAGAACATCGTGCACACAATGTAATCGTGTTAATATTACGAGTTTGCTGGATCTTTTTTATTCTGTGCTGGAAGCAGTCCCAGTAGCTCAGGTTGTTAATTTGTTTAATGTACATGTTGTATTGGAAGGCAGCTGGTACATTATAATGTAACCTTGCGTTTTGCGTTATTCATCTAATGTGTGATCAACACTTAATGGAAACATTACTGTGTAAATCGGATGTGTATTGAATTTTTGTGAACTTGTTTCATTAGCCTAGCTGTTGGTGCATTAAAATGCAACCGTAATATTACTAGCAGTGGGCTGTGTTATTGGGCCTAGTGTCTTGTACATTGTTAAAGCTTTAGCATTGTACGAACATTATATCATAAGGAAACGTTCACTCCTTACAATGTTGCGACATATTTGTAAAGATCATGAGGCATTATCCAATCACGTACATTTCGGTAGCACATAAGATATTGTTACGGTATACTTATCATCATGACGTGGTAACAATAGTAAGGAGTCAGCCTACGTTTACGTAGTTGGCAGTAAATACATTATAAAGATTGTTCATGCAACTCGACGTGTTTGTAATTTACTACGTACGTACGTAAGAATCAACTAAAATAAAGTTGCGGAACCTTTAATTTAGACTATGATGCACATACAGTAAGGTAATGTACGGGCAGGCTTCATTTTTTTCTCAGTGTATTCATCTCCAAAAGTAGGTACATAGGTTATTTTTCTTAATTAAATTATACAAAAACTAAACGCGTAATATGAAAATAATACCAACCGAACACATGCTACATAAACAACTAGTTTATGACTTATTCCATTGACCTTACAATCATTATCTGCCATACAGGGGCGCCACGGGCGACCAATCATACCCACGCCTTAAATCGTGAAATATATTATAATTAACCAGACGCATAAACAAAGATTTATGAACCGGTATCTTTAAGGGTGTGTTTTACGAACTGTTAAGTCGATCCCCCCAGAGGCACCCCGGAGAAAAAGGTACATACCATTAGAGGCGTATGGCTATTGACTCACCTATGCTTATATAATAATGATGCTCTCACCCTACTGAAGAGCATGCGCAGAACAACCATATAGCAGATTATATTACATAAGAGTAATTTGTTAGATACTGTACCAATGTACAGAACTACACAAAAGGTACTTTATTATAAAAATACAAAAAAAAGGAAAGTACCTGGATAAATGAATAATTATCGTATCAAAAAAAAATATGTACTTAATAAAAAAATTAAGTAATAATTAATTATTACCGTATCAGATTTATATATATATATATATATATATTTTTAAGTGTCAAGTGTCTAAATAACAGACCGAATCCGCAATGACGTAATTCGAGAACGAGTGGGACTGAAAGAGAGTATAGGCATGAAAATGAGAAAAGGTATGCTCCGCTGGTTTGGGCATATAGAAAGAATGAGTGATAAAAGACTGACGAACCAGATATATAAAAGCGAGGTGAAGGGTAAACGTGGCCGAGGGAGACCAAGACATACGTACCATGACCAAATTGAAACGGTTTTAAAAGATGGTGCTATTAAGAGTCTCCGAAATCGGTGTGCCTATATGAGAAGAGTTATGACTGTGGAAGAGGCGAAAGGAGTATGTAGGGATAGGGACAAGTGGCGCTTGGTTGTCTCTGCCTACCCCGTAAGGGCCCTGGTGTGAAGATAAATGAAATAAAAATAAATATAAGAATTATAAATATATCAAGGTATATAATAGGCAATTACTCTACTAGTTGCGAGACCTCAATTGCAGATTTTTTTTATTTTATTGGAGCACGACATGTGACTTTGTATCTACCTGGTGGTGAGCAGACCTACAAAGTCCATGAATGGGGTCAATCAATAATTATTCTTAACAATATTGATCGCTCCCACTATGCCGGCTAAATGATGCGATAACGAAATGGGGGCGACAATGACGAATGGCATTACGAGTATATACTCGCTGCCTTATCATCAATTCAACCACCCATTTCGTAACCGCACCCTGAATGGGAGACTACCACCTCGACAAGAAATCGATGCAGTAGTCTCCAGATACCGGTGAACCCACAGACTAAAACCATCATAAAGATCAGAATGGTTCCAGATATCTTTATCACTAATATAGCCATATATTGCCCGAATGCCCCTTTTCTGTAAAATGAATATTGTATCTATATCTGCTGCAGATCCCCACATTATAAGACCATACGTCATTATACTGTGAAAATATGCGAAGTACACTAATCTGGCTGTATATACACAATATCAGTTAACTGTCTGATTTTTCTGACTGCATATGCAGCAGAACTCAATCTCTTCGATAAAGTATTGATGTGAGCTTTCCATGTTAGTTTGGAATCAACTGTGATCCCCAAAAACAGTGGAATCAACAAATCCAAGATCAGTGCCACCTATATTCACTATGGAATTAATATTATAGACATTAGGCAATGTAAATTTTAGACACTTAGTCTTCTTAGCATTTAGAACTAAGTTATTTGCCGTGAACCATTTCGAAACCATAGCCAGAGTGCCATTTGCTGCTGATTTTATTATCGTTCCTACTAACTTTAAACAGTAAGGACGTATCATCAGCAAATGGTACTATCTCCGCCATCTGAACCATATGTGGAATGTCATTAATGTAAACCAGAAAGAGGAATGGTCCTAAAATAGACCCCTGGGGAACACCCATCTTAACAGCGGTTCCTTCAGATAGACAGCAATCAATATTAACACCTTGAGTTCTATTACGAGAGGTAGGATTTTATTAGATTTAAATCTACATTCAACACAATCAAACGCCTTAGATAGATCACAGAAAACACCAATGAGGTCCTAAGAGTTTCCCCATTTTGTACCGGCATTTGTTGTGTTTCTACCTTTTGTGAACCCGTACTGTTGATCATGTAACAACTTATTTGTGTTAAAATAAGTCAACAGTTGACCAAGTATAATTTTTTCGAATTCAAAGAAGACGTAAGCAAATTTAAATATAATTAATTATATAAATAAATAATATTAGATATTTATATAATAAAATATTCGATTATTCAAATGATTACCGATTACAAAGAAAGTTTGGTAACTTATTTCACTAGTTGCATTAGTGTGCGTTTGGCCCATACTTGCGTTCTATACGTGTTGACTTCGGGAAATAGGACTTTTGCTCCGTCCATAGTTATTTCGTCTTAGTATAAACGTGGTCGGACATTTAATTATTTTTTGCAAAATTAAACTTCAACATGTAATGCAAATATTTTATTATACAAAATAAAGAAGTCAAGAAGAGTAATTTTGTGTTTGTTTTATTATAACTAATGATTATTTTGATAAATTATTATTGTTGCGTATTAAAAAAGTGTTTTTTATTAATAAATATCTCTATTGACTGGATACAACGTTTTATTCAAAACATCATGTCTCTTATTTCCATCTTTAGTCCTTTATTTTCTCCTAACAAATCCTCTACAACACAAAACGGGAGATGGTAATATTCGGTTTAGTATTTTTTTAATAAGGAATTGTAGGTAACTGCAGAAATATGAAACGAAATAATATTGTATTGTAGTATTTGTTTAAATAAATATCCAATGTACCAAATACAGTAGATAAATATTATTAACGAAAATTGAAGGTTTTGAGAAAAAACATAACCAGTGGGTTTTAAAACCCAAAATTAGCTTTGACTTGTTTTTTAATATTTTTTTATTCTTACATTTTTAGATGCAACCACTATCAAGCCTTTGTTGATGCAAATAGATGCACTAGAAGAAAATGTGACAAAGTTTGAAGCAGCTGCATACCGACTAGATCACTACACCAAATTATTAAAGAAAAAATTCAAGGAAATTGAAAAAAAATCATAAGTTTTATTTAACCTAATTTGTATTTAAGGGCTTTGCAGTCGTCTGGACGCCCATACAAATGTACTTCCAATATTACAAGCTGTTGCTCTATTAGCATGGTGTGGGTGACAGTGCCTCTATGACGTTGACATCAGTCAGTACCACATGACTAGGGATGTGACGTTATGCAATTATTTTTTATCGCTAACGATACTCGCAGCATAAATCTAGTTTTCTTTAATATAGTCATCGTTAATAATATCCGTTACAGATTCAGGTGATGAATTTAGTAACAATTCAGATGTTCCTGACTCTGATATGAGTTTAGACGAATAATAGGTATTATTTCTTAGCAACCTTTTAAGTAACTTTGCCCTATATGTTGTTGTTTTATTTTGTAATAGACTTTTTTACAATAAAAATTGAACTATGCACAATATCCGATTATTATTATAAAAACATCGACTATCCATCATATAAGTTATAGGTACGTTCTTTGCTTAATTTTTCTTTCAATTTTATTTTATTTGTAGACTAGAACATTCTGATTAAATTTAGTTTACTACATTTATTAATGATTTAATATATTACAAATGTGGTACAGCTGAAATACTAATTCATAATTTGTAAATTTTCAAGAGTGAAACGAAACGTTACTAAAACTCACCCGCACCATGCTACGACGCAAATAGTATAGTCGAAGATTTATTATTATTTATATGTTGGTAATTGTACGTGATAATGATCTTTCTGTTGGTGGGTAATATAATAATAAATAATATTTGTATTATATAATATTAAAAAAGTTTTTTTTCGATATAAAAAAATACCTACCCAACACAGGAAGATTAATAAATGACAGATACAAATATTATTTAAATTCTGCGACAAACAGTAGTCGAGTATTACTGGAAGTGCGAATGCTTATTTTCTATGGAGAACACAGACTTCGCTATTGCGACAGAAGTGCAAGTAGTTAAGTACTATAATTACTATACAACACACACACATTCCTATGTAGTTTATATAGCTAAACTTGACACTGCAATATATTATATACTTAAGTTATACCAGTTTTTGTTTTTATGGACCACTTGCCTGGGGGCCTGAATTTTTGTGCCTTCAAGGCCAAATCCCAAACTACAAGAAATAGCTTAATGCCCAAAGGGCCGATTTTGATAAAAACGAAAACTGCATCACATTACAAACTGCTCTCCTAGCCTGGAGTTGAACCGGTTAATTTGAAAAAAAAAACTCACCTATATTATTACACCAACCCCCCTAGCCAAGAGCGCAGTCGTAAATAACGCTAACGAAACTTTTGTATGAAAATGACATTTGATTTTTATCGTTGCAGAAATACCCAAAACGAGACAACAATATAGATACACCAACAGGATAATAAATTTGTTATCTCCCTCTCTTTCACGCTTCTGCGACGTTCGAGCGTAAAAAGCGACAATGCTCTTGGCTAGAGGGCAGCTGATGAATGTCGCTTATAAGAAATATTCTGGTAAATAATATCAAGGAAAGTGCTCTAGTGGGATCTTTCAATGTTGCTAAACAATAATGTTAATACAAATTTCATGAATGGTTCATTAAACTCAAAAAATTGGTAACTACCTAATATATATACAACGTGTTACAAAATGGTAAAGCCGAAAGAGGTTAAATGGGGCCATTCACAATATTTAAGAACCGTAGTAACGCTGTATAACATGACCCAAAAAAAAAAAAAATTTAATGATGTGCAAACCCCTATTTCAGTAAAATTAAAGAGTAAACTACGCAGAATATACCTACATTTCTACCTAATTCGCGGAATGATATAAAATTTAAAAGACCTAACCTAACAAAACAACCTAAACGAATACTTACTTTTTCATAATAAACGCCAAATTTACAGAAACGGCTCAAAGTGTGCTCCGCCTTGCTCAATACACAACCTCGCTCGTCAGAATATGGTTTGTGTGGCATTTCGCACTATCGTCGGTGTTATTGATGCTAAAACCGATCAAACACGCTGTTCCATCTCGGCAACCGTCGCGTTGGGCAATCGGATAAATACACTCTATCCTTCACATAACCCCACAAAAAGAAGTCCAAGAGTGTGAGGTCCGGAGAACGAGCAGGCCATAGCACCCGTCCCCCGCGGCCGATCCATCCTCGCGGAAAGCGAACGTTAAGATGTTCTCGTACGTTGCGAGCAAAATGTGCCGGAGCTCCATCATGCTGAATCACCATGTTTCTTTGGTTCTTAAAGTAATCCCAGTCAACCACAGGAAAGTCGTCAAAACGTTAGATAGTTGCTACCGTTCAGACGTGATGGCATAATGACGGGACTGATGACATGCCCGTCATAAAGGCCAGCCCACACATTCAGCCGCCACTGGTGTTGGAATCAGCTTTGCCGTGAAGCATGTGGATTCTCGCGAGCCCAAACGTAATCGTTATGCATATTTGAAAGTCCAGGGGCTCTAGAGAAAAATCAGGCGAGGCGATGTGTCGTGTCGCCTTCAATCAAAACTGTATAGACTTTGGTAGGTGACAGCGTACCTCACGCCTACTGTCACTGTCAAAATACATACGTTTTTGACTGAGGCGACGCGATATGTCGCCTCGCCTGCTTTTTCTCTAGAGCCCCTGACCTCGTGAATGTGGCCTCGTCCGTCCAAAGAACATAGTTTATGTAGTTAGGGTTTTCCTCTAACTGCCTGAGATACCAGTCGTAGAAGTTCCTCCTGGGTGCAAAATCGGAAGGTATCAGCTCCTGTGTACGGCGATAGTGATAAGGGTGACGATTGTCGTCACGAAGAATTCACCAAACTGCAACATGGTTTATATCGAATCTTGTTTCGGCTCGCCTCGTACTTGTGGTCGGTTCTTCTTCAAAACGCTCTAACACTAATTCAGCCAGCCTGGCGTTTATTATATTCTATATTATTCTATAGTCGTATATCTGCGTTGGGGTCAGATGGTCCAGTTCAATGCCGGTAAAACGCAAGCGTGCGCAATGACGGCAAAGAAGTCCCCTTTTCCCCTATTTCCATCTCTTCAGAGCCCGGCTCTTAAACTAACGTCCGTTTTTAATATCGTATTACTGATCATAAAATATCATATAGCACTTGAGGATAATTAAATTTATTGATATTTGTACCAACCAACGGTAACTACTTTTGCTGTGTTACTGTACGTATCAAAAAACTAGTTTTATACTTGATTAGAAACCTATTTATATCACATATTTATATGCTAAAATTATATTCATTTTTAATTTCCTAATTTGTTTAGATTTTGTTTTTACAAAAAGGTCTCTACAGACCACGCCAATGCCAAACGCGCACCCACGGACTACTTGGGGAACCAAGAGACACCGATTTTCACCGGCTACGGCTACGTAATAGCTACTGGTATGGTCGATGTTACTACGGCCATTAGAGTATTACTCGAGTTCCCACCTTTACTCAACTAGGACTGTTCATCATCCTCATTTACCTCGTTATGTATATATATGCCTGCTGGCATACTCCTTAATCTATCATGGGCGTACTTGTATGTACGTTTTGAATTTAAAGCTTACAACGTATACCGGTAATTTTCTAACACTTCTATGACTTTAAACGGTCCCTTATACTTACGAGCTTTGCCGGTCGTGTGTTTGTAGGTTGCTCTGGTTGCCTAGAACACAACACCTTACTTGTGAAATGTTTGAAGGGTGTCAGGGAGCACGAGCGTCAACTGAGTATCTGATGGATTGATTTGGAAAATGCTATTGGATCGCTACAGCATAAATTGCTGCAAGTTGCCCTAAAATGGTATAACTTCCCAACAGTGATCATGGATATAATTGCTAATTATTTTAAGAACTTAATATTTGTCATTACAAATAAAGTTGGGTTCACAGTTCCTCTTCAATATAATGTAGGGCTATTTCAAAGCTGTTGTCTTTCACCAATAGCTTTTAACGTTATTATTAACCTCTTAAAATTGACTAACTTAAATCTAGTGAAAAGAAGTGGAGATATAGATTTTAATTAAATATGTATATTTATAGTCCATATTAGCATTTGCGAACGACCTAGCAGTAGCTAACACGCAATCTAAAATAATGCCAAAACCTGTTTATCCTGGTAGACGAGTTCTGTGTGTGGTCAAACGGCATTAGAACAAGAAAATCATTAAAATGCTTCTCTTCATCATACGACCCCGAGCTGTTTATAGCAGGGCATAAAGTAGCTGGGCCAAAAGGATCAATTTTAAAAGAAGAGCACCATCCTTAATTTTTGCAGTGGAACGCTTTATTAATGACATTAATAAGGTAGATCAACAGCCAATTAGTAATGTCAAGAAAGATTGAATTTATTACAACTACTTAACATTTCGTCTAACATGACCTTTTCTTGAATACGACTTCAACAAAACTCTTCTGGTAAATCTGGATACAACTGTAATAAGGAAACTTAAGTCTTGACTTGATTAGCACAGATAATCGAATCGAAATACCCATTGAACGCCAAATGTATGGGATTTGACGTTTGTCATCGATCAGCCTCTACCCATATAGTAAAATTCCTATACATTTTTATCGATCGATGCGGCGATTCGATTGGCGATTGTGTTCTTTGGTTAGGCCCCTGAACAGCATGGAGGAGTATGCTGTTCAGGAGACAGCAGCAATTTGAGATGTATTATAAAAAGCAAACTTTTACGCGTAACCAAGCAATACATTCTGAGCATACTCTCTCGGGATAATCTAATTGCGTCTCCCAAAAGACTCATTGGCCTCTGAGATGGAGTCAGACTTCAGTTCTATAAATCTTTTATGAGTGGTGCACAGATCAGCATAAGGGTGTTTGGTTAAAAGAAAAAGGAATGTGATAAAGATGTTATTAAATCGTTCCTTATAAACGACGAAGACCATGGATACAGAGTTCATGCGATGACCCTGGAAGTGCAGAATGAATGGCTTACTATGAGGGAAGTTTGTATTCTTCCAGCCCTGAATCGGAGCACACTCATGTACGATTGGTTTCCGGCACTTATTAAGTTCCATCTTAATTCCTTTCAAATGTCCCTACCTGACCAGCGTGGTTATTACGCGTCTTAAGTTCGCTCGCACGACAATTGTTATGACGTAATTTTCTAAGATTTTTGGGAGCCATTGTTAAGAATCCAAGCTTGATCTACGTCAGAATGACGTCATAACGATTGGCGTACGAGCGAACTTAAGACGCGTAATCACCCTGCAGGGGCCTTACCAAAGAGCCAATCGATAATCGAATCGAAATACCCATCGAAAGCCAAATGTATGGGATTTGACGTTTCTCGGCGATCGGGCTCTACCCATAGAGTAAAATTCCTATACATTTTTATCGATCGATTAGGCGATTCGATTGGCGATCGTGTTCTTTGTTTAGGCCTCTGAATAATCTGGTAAGATATGGGAAAGCAATACATAAGACATGTACATTATGCGGTGTTTCCATAAGAACTGCCAGAATTGTAGACATACATGCTAATGATGATATATAGACAAAATAAAGTTTTTATTGCTAGAACCATAAAAGGATTGTCAACAAATGAAAGACTAACTACTTTGTAAAGGAGGGACAACTCAAGAAAACTCAAAGTAAACCTTTCTCAACCCTAGACAAAGTACCAGTCTGGAAAATATACTTGGATACTTTCAAAATATATTGTCCCTACCTGACCAGAATAATCTGGTAAGATATGGGAGAGCAATAGATAATACATGTACATTATGCGGTGTTGCCATAGGGACTGCCAGAATTATAGACATACATGCTGATGATGATATATAGACATAATAAAGTTTGTATTGCTAGAACCATAAAAGGATTGTCAACAAATGGAAGACTGACTACTTTTGTAAAGGAAGGACAACTCAAGAAAGCTCAAAGTAAAACTTTCTCAATCCTGGACAAAGTACCAGTGGAAACTCTGGTACTTACTTATACATGGATACTTTCAAAATACAAAATTCCAGGTGAACTAGCAGTTTCAGCTGATAAACCGGATATACTGGTACTTTCGGTGCTTGAGAAAGTAATACTTTTAGAACTCAACGTTCCATGGGAAACAAACATTCCTAAGGACCACACCATCAAGTCGAACAAATATTATGATCTCACAAATGAAATTACTAGATACAGTTTTAAAACAGTGAAAGTTAGTGCAAGAGGAATTCCAGTAAAGTCTTTGTATCGTCCATTGAAGGATCTTGGTCTTCCGAGATCGGCCTTCGGAGCTTTTATGGCACGTGTTTCCAAGATGGCGCTAACATCATTATATGGTATTTGGTTGAGTAGAGAGGGTAGTGTAACACAGTGCAGTTGAGAGTTCTTACTTTACGGTCTCAAGTCCAGGAACGCTGCAGTTCATTCCCCTGCCTTTCAATCACGCGATAGACCCGGCACCCGCACGGCGAATCCATGGATAGCTAAGAACAGTGTCTCATAGAGATCTGCCCATATGATTTACTGACTAGTAAAGAAACCGTGTGTTGCCCCAAGTCAAGCCCTTTTATTTGATTAAGGTATTGGATATAATACTATCAGCCTAACGACCCCAATAGACCGTGAACGTGTGACGTCACAACTCTATTGGGGTTGCGGTCATGCCCATCGTGCCCAGAACGGTGAATCCGCGCTTGAGTAGGTACTGTCTTATCAATGATCATAAATTCAAAACGGTTTGGAATCGGCATTTATCTAAGCGCAAGTAGCGTCTTTAATGTTTGCCGCAAAGTTCACGTGCGGCGTTTGTACCTAAATAATGTTTTATTAGTAAAAACTCTGAATCACTAGTTTGAAATCTATTCCTTATTTTATTGATTCCATACGGTTTATGTTAATTTTTAGAAGTATGAAATATGTAAAATACGTAGATTGCACTTACCTGCTAAAAATCGCGGAAATAAGCAAGCGGCACATCTTTTAAAAAGTTCGAAATCTCATTTTGCAGCATCACCAGACACTGCTATGAAGTATGGCCCCAAAATGTGATTTCCAATGACTCCGGCCCACACATTAGCGCTAAACCGTACCTGGTGATGGGTCTCATAGGGCATGGAATACCGGATAGATTTTCATACCGGTAGCGATACCGGTATTGTAATTTAAATTACCGGTATATCGAAATTCCGGTATTTTTTCGGGATTTTTTAAAATACTGCTAGTTACTGTTTAAATGATTCCAAGAACAATTAGTAAATCTTGTTTGCGGAGAGTGATTAAAGCAGTTTTCTACGCTATATGGCAGAGACACTTATGTTCGGATTAATAGTCATGGCTAAGCACTGGCTCAAGTCGTGCTCACGAAAGTAATACTCAAACGATGCTTAGCCGAGCAACCACTTCGCACTATAATAGTCGAGTAAATATACGCAGCTAAGCCAAGCAACGCCTCAAGCGAATGCTCGTTGAAATATGTATATTACTTGGAATCCTGGTGCAAAAAACCTCAAAGTATTGAGAAGTTACATTTCCATGGAGATAGGTAACCCTCTACTGTTAAAGTTTTATAATATAAAATGTTTAATTTGCACTGAAAACAGAAGAAATCATAGATTTTGTATTAATAAATTATGAAATACACACAAGAAATAAAAGAAAACTAGAAGAATAGGGAACAATATTTTTAAAACGACAAAAAAAATCATTATTACATAATCAATAGAAACTTAAAAAATAACAGTCTAACATGAAGAATCTAACGCTGAGCATGACTTAAGTAAAGGAATATCGAGACTAATGCTTAGCCGAGCAACGGCTCAAGCTTTAGCCTGAGCCACCACTCGGAGCACCGACTATTATTGTTGCGAAAACACTAGCGGGGAAAATCCAGTAAGAATTTCCCGCCATAATAAAAAACCGTTACGCCAAAACGCGCAAAGTTCCCCGCTATAGCTAGCTTATTAGATTACTATTATTATTAAAACCAATTTGGAGGGAAAATTCGCCTAGCGAATTCTTATTGAAAATGCTATTAGAATCTTATAATATGCATACAAAATGAATAAATGTAATTATAAAAGTAAGGACCCTACACATCCTGAAATGCTATCAGGAGAGTGCTTGAGGCGACGTTAATTACATAAAACGTGTAATTAAGTCGCAAAACTCGGTGTCAGCTCACATTGACGTCGCCTCAGGCTCACGGGCATAAAGGGTACGAAAGATCGCTATCTCCCTACCCGGCGCCCTTAGGGCTTTGGCAACCAAGCATCCCTTGGTTTGCGACACACACAGCTTACTCACAACACACTTGAAACTAAAGTTTCAATCCTATAAACACCAAAAGTTAGGGTGTTTTTTAGCGCTAATTGTGAAAGCGCGGGAAATGTTGTAGCATATTGTACATAATTTTAATCCTAGTCTTAAGGCCCTTATAATAAAAATAAATGCAATATGAAAGGGTTTTCATAGTCTGGTTGGCAATCAATTAAATAAAATCTAGACCGCCGAATCGAGGGAAAAATTCGGCGGTGCGGTATGGCGGGAGGAAGGGTACCTCTCAAAAGTATAAAGGTGGGAGGCACTCTCACCAAACAGCTCACTTCACTACTACAGCTCTAGTAGACAAGTCGCTTGCTTACAACAAGTCAGACTGTGCCTGAGGACTGAGGACCCGACCGACCGACCAGACCGAGGGGGGATACCGCATAGAATCA
This sequence comes from Monopis laevigella, assembly GCA_947458855.1. Lineage (NCBI taxonomy): Eukaryota > Metazoa > Arthropoda > Insecta > Lepidoptera > Tineidae > Monopis > Monopis laevigella. Next base: position 12,013,293 of record OX381577.1, on the reverse strand, counting down.
CCTGCCTGCACAACCTGCCACACCATCGCCGCCAGACCGTGGGAACCCAAGTAGTTTTTCTGAAAATAACTTGGTGTTCTCATTTGATTTCCATCAACCCCTGGTTCATCTGTGCCATCCTCCGCTCGGCCTGTGCAAGCAACCGGCGCACTCTGATGAAAACTCGCCTTCCAAGTAGAAGAGCGCTTTTCCGAGGCGGTTCATTGCAGAGGACGGGAATCCGCTTCAATTATAGAAACAACTGTCATTTTGATAGTTCTAAGCAATAGTTCGTGCTAAGCACTGGCTTAGCAACAACTATTAATCCGGACATTAAACAACTCTGGATAGGGCTTGAGCTCCGGAATTCCGGTTTTAACAAAATTCCGGATTTCCGATATATTTCAGTATCGTTTGTAATACCGGATTGGTGAATCAAAAACGGAATTTTGATATTGAAAAAATATGAATTTTGTCATGTTTTGAGGCGTAGCGTGTCATTTCAACAGCTTGAGCGCATTGACGTTCTTGAATGTTCCCTGTCAACCAAATTCCTACCAATTCTTGAACGAGAGGCCCTACCGGGAAGCCCACCAACACACCCATCGACACATCGATCGATAGAAATCGAAACTCAAATGTATGAGATTTGACGTTTCTCTTCAATCAAGTAAGTACTTTCCTATACGTTTTTGTCAATCGACGCGTCGATCGGTATGTCAATGTAGCTTCCCCCTGTATAACATTCTTAAGGGAAGCCTTGAACTCGGGAATTTCGGAACTGAAATGCTTATATATTGTAACCCAATACCTAAAAAAATAGGCCGATATTCAAGCCCTAACTCTGAATTTATAAATTCGCTAGAAACCACAAAATGAGTTATTAAAATATAGGTGATTAACAATACTAAATAAAATACGTTATTTGATCCAATAATTATTTATATTATTTCATTGGCACAAATATCACAATGATATAGGTATTAAAATCAGTCTAACTTTCTAATGATAAGAAAACGTGTAACAAAATTTGGAATTAGTCATCTCTTAGTCACCGAATACGAATGTATTGTTAAAACAAAATCAAATTGCAAATGAAGGTACCGTAGAAAGTAATTATTTTAAAATAAACCATAATAGCAGGCGCAATTTAACTCAAATCCATCAATCAGACAGATCGCGTTTGTTGGAAAATTGGAATTGGGCCTAATTCCGAGTTTGCAACCGCTAAAGACGACAACACGTTGCGTAAACTAAAAATATTGAAATATAAGTTCTATTTCAATGGTTATATAGTCTGTATTAGGTTGGCTATAAAAATGTCGCCATCTTGAAATACGCGAATTCTTCGCAAGTTTGAACATCTGATGAGCATTTGAATTTTAACTCTATATTTAATGGGATAGAACTTCATTTCAATATTTATAGTTTACGCAAAATGCGCGACGGTGAACGTGTCAAAACTCGGAATAAAGCCCCAGGAAAACACAACGCGTCCAAACTTGCGTCATTGAGCTATGATCTTATTTTGTTACATAATCCATCCAAAAATCTGCCTATAGTACCATTTTCATACAATGTCATTTCAATACGAATTAATGTTATAATATTATCTTCCTCTCCGATCTGGAATTTATTTTGCTTTTTGGTCATAGATTTTTCTATTGCTTTATTAAGTTTTTTTTCATCACAGATGAAGTATTGCTGCTAGTACCTGTGTCATTATCACTTGTTCCCTTTTCAGCAAAGGCATTAGCGGCGACAGGTAAGCTCATCGTACTTGTATTTTGTAGAGGAGAGTGGAGAATCTGCTCGTCTTGCAAACGTTGAACAAGTTCAGTAATTGAAGTAATCATTTCATCACAGCGAGGGGTATTTAGTGCGATATACCCTGCATTTTGTGATTAAAGGCTCAAACTTGGCACAGCTATTCCTCGGATAGTATTGAGTAGATTTCGCCCGGTAGCCATCGGTAGCCACCGCGCGGGTGGCAGGGGGAAGAGGGGGAAGTTTGACTCCGCCGCGCTCCACTGTGAGCGCTATTGTGCTAAAACTAATGCTATAATGGCAAATTTGGTGTCGTTTTCGGATAATTTAAAGATAACTAATTTATTTCCATAACAAAAACAATACTTATATATTGAAAAAATATATTCTAAAACCCACATTTACTAGGATTCCAGAAATTTAACGTTTATTAGAATCCGACTGTAAAAAGTAAATTAAAAAAAATATTATTCATCACAAGTCAGAGTAGCCAAAGTGGCCACTTTTTTCAGCTACGAATTTCTCTTGACTTTTCTAGGTTTTCCAAAGTTTTTTTTTTCGTACAAATACGTAATTAAGTATTTTTTTTATTTTTTTTTGGGACAAAAAAGGTTTTTGAGGTAAAAATATAATAAAAAAATTAAGAAAATCTAAATTGGTTATTTCAGCTATATTTTCGGACAATAAGGTATCAAGTTTTGTTTTATTTTCGTCGGAAGCCCTTTATTTTAAAATACCTATTCATCAATTATAGAAAAGTCAAACAAAATCAGCCAATTTGAATCAATACAACCTTGATATTTTCCCTCACCTTCTAGCGTTTTCCCCTCCCTCTAACTTTTCCAGATTTTAAAAATTCCCTTACTTTTTCCGGTTTTCCTTGTTTTCCAGAAAGTGGCCACCCTGGTAGTGTATAGTCTTCGATCAACAATACAACTGTTTATCGAAGTAACTGACTAAGTAGTAGACTGTTCTAACTTATATCGAAATTAAATGTCTTATAAGACAATAATTTTTTTTTTTTTTTAATTAAAGTTTATTTGTAGTAGTTGCCACTATACAGGCACAACTCTGAACAACTTTTTGCATATTAAAACAGTTGAACCTGGTGCTACATTAATTTTAACTACAGCAGTTGCGGTAAGTCCGTCCATATGGGTTGCCAGTTGTCATTAACTTTAGTCCACAACTAATTAGATGGACAGGGTAGTTTTTGAGATGATGACAACTGGTCTCATACATGGACCCCATGGTAAAAAGTATCAGATTTGTCATTACCAATATAGATGTGTTTACAGATCCTCTTCAATATATTGTTAGGCTATTTCAAGGCTGTTGCCTTTTACCAGCAGCTTTCAACATTATTATCAACATCGTAATTGACAAACCTAATATACCAACGTAGTGAAATAGATGGGTTAATATGCCTATCTAAACACAGTCACGTCGAGCTGACTACTTGATATCTTGACTCGCTGAGAATACCTTTGGTTACGTACGACGAAGTGGAAATAAACCACACCTCTGGGTACACTAAGGCCGTCCAGGTGGTCTCGGGCTTCTTAAAGGCATCCGTGATGGTACATGAGTATATTCGGAGATATATGTTAAGGTGAGCATTTGCAAATCACCTAGCACTGCTAACACGCAATCCAAAATATTGCCTGAATCTGCTGTTTTAGTAGACGAGTTGTGTATGGTTGAAATGCATGAGAACAAAACCATCAAAATACAATTATCTGTGTGAAGGCATATAGAATACTAAGTTTACGTTATGCGACCTAGGATGTTCTTCAAGGCAGAAAATATGTACAGCCATGTATTTCAAATTCTTTCAACGATTGATTTTAAAGAAATAACACCATCCTTAGATTTAGTTGTAGAATGTTTTAATATGTCAAGAAAGCTTGGATTAATGACAGATACTTAACCTCATTTAACGTGGCATTTTCTTGTGCACTTTCTTGTAACTTCAACACAACTTTTTTTGTTAAATTATGATGCAACTAATAATCTAATTGCATCACTCCCAAAAGATCTCTGAATAGCCTCTGAGATGGAATCAAGACTTCAGTTACATAAATAATTGCGTGTCTGTACGCCACTCATATATTATTGCACAGGGGGTTGGAAGAAAAACGATTGTATGTATTATGTTTTTCTTAAAAACGACAAGGATCATGGTTACAGAATTGACGCGATGACCGTAAAAACCCTCGTAACTATTTTCCTTATTAGTCGCTTAACAAAAGTAGATATCCGTAATGCAATAATTATTTCACGAAACCATGGATACCACACCTGAAGAAGCCGCTCAAGATGCTGCTATTTTACAACAAGGGCCAGTCAGAGAGCAGTAGCTGCCCAGCTTCACTTAAGCCAGGCTGCTGTATCCCGAGTATAGAGACGATTTCAAAAGACTTGTGCTTTCAATCAACATTGAGACAACAACCAGCCGATGTAGTTCTGAGAGAAATGAGCGTTTTATACTTCGTATTTTCTCAACCTCTCTGCGCAATTGGGTGTTGATATGCAGCAAGAACTGAGACTCGTTCCAGGAGTAGCTATCAGCAAATGAATAGTAAAAAGATACTATAAGAAATCTTATCCAACAATTCCTACAACTGACCCTAGATTGACTGCAGGCCACCAGTTTCTGTTCACTGACGAGTGCAGAATATGCCTACGTCGCAACGACAGGAGGGGCCGGGCCTAAATTTGTTTGAGGGAATGATTTCCCATATGCTCTTTTTGAAACGATTATGGCGGCGCTTCCTGTTTGATGTGGGCTGGTATCTCTGGACGGAAAAACTGTGCTCGTTTTCATGCCTGAGAAAGGCCTAGGGGACGGGCTGACAGCAGACCGGTACATCGCCGATATTCTCCAGGATCATGTTGTTCCCTACGAGTTTGTCGGCGGAGACTTCAACACGGTAACCGACATTTGGTATTATCATGTTTGTAACGCTAATACACACGTTGCGTATGATTTTGGCAGTTTCTTGACGAAACTGAAATACGTAGGTATTTCAGTACGTATAGACTGGCCTACACTCAGTCAGGTATTAATCCCATCGAGCATTTATGATATGAATTCAAACAAAAGGTATGGGCCAGAAATTCAGTCCATTCGAGAGTAGAAGAATTGAAGGCAATGCTATTATAAGATCGATGAAGAACCAACTGCTATAATCGTAGGCGTATATAAGGACAGGGGAGCCAGGTGGGCCGTGCCCACCCCGAATGATCATCTAGGATGATGGGTTAACGATTCGAAATTCTAGGCAGGACACTTAAATAACTTCACACAAATACAAATTCAATGAGGAAATCATGTTCTACAACCGAGAAATACTATATTCTACATACTTATTATAACCTACATAATATATAGCATTAAATCCCGGATGCTTTAATAAATAATCGTGGTCATTTACATCGATATTCATTGTACATTGATTTTCCGGTCGGGCGGGGGCAGCCCTCTTATCTGTTTATTATGCTTTTTCAACAGATTGTGTTTAATTTATATAATAACTAATTACAACACACATTCCCAAATTCTCATGTTTCCTTTCACACTTATATTCAGACATTATTCATTAATAACATATTATTGAATGGATATTGATAATAATGGTATATGGATAAATTAATATATACTGTCCCTGTAAACCGTTTTTATACAAAATCATAATATATAATATCATCATAAACACCGCAACAAGCTCGCCACTTGTTAGGTGTTGCCTCCGAATACCATCGGCGAAATGTGGACGGTTTAAGTCCACTGGGTACCCTGACGCTGTTTAAACGGTGTTCGGGAGCCAAATAGGCACCCGTGATGGTATATTTTTTTTATCACTGTGGAAATGGCTGGTTTCCATTAGAAAATGCAGCATTTTTCAAAATTTTATTTTTACATTATACTATGATCAATAAAATGTTTAAGGTTCTTAGGTAGTTTCCATACCGCAAATAAAATTACACAATGTATACGAATATATATTTTTATATTTTTTTTATTTGGACATTAAAAATATCAAAATGATTATGGTTTTACCAAGTAACCAATGGTTACTTAGATCAGTGCTCGTATAAAACATAAATATGCTACTCTGCCTTGTGATGAATATATATTTTTTTTAATTTACTTTTTATAGTCGGATTCCAATAAACGTTACATTTCTAGAATCCTAGTAAATGTGGGTTTTAGAATATATTTTTTTCATATCAATATCTCTTACGGTTTGAAAAAAAGACGACGTTTATGTAAAAAAAAATAGTTCATGATTTTGTTATTTGGTTCAATAATTTAGTTTTTTTCTATGAACGAGTATTTTTTTTGTTATGGAAATAAATTGTTTATCCTTAAATTATCCAAAAACGTAACCAAACTTGCTATTATAGCATTAGTTTTAGCACAATAGTGCTCACAGTGAAGCGCGGCGGAGTCAAACTTCCCCCCTTCCCCTCGCCACCCGCGCAGTGGCTACCGATGGCTACCGGGCGAAATCTACTCAATACTACCTAAGGAATAGCTGTGAGACCGCCTAGACGGCCCCAGGGTACCCAGTGGAGGGGTTTTTAATCCCACCTCGTCGTAGCCGATGGTATGAGTCTACACCGAACAAGTGGCTAGCTCGTCGCGATGTTTTGAATAGACTTAATAACCCATCTATAAACAGTTTCACAAGTTGGTATAGTGAAACCGGGACCGACAGCTTAACGTGCTCTCCGAGGCACTATAGTGGTGTTGTCAAACAAATGTACATAATTTTTTAGATTAAAAACTCATTGGTACACACCGGGATTCGAACCACCACGTATATTAAAATAGTTATTTGTAAATATTATTAATTTTATTTGCATTATATGATATTAAAGTAAGCAATAATTAAACACGAGAGAAGGCTTTCTACCGACGATCATATACTGTTGGTTAGGGCAAAAAAAAAATGGGATGTCAGTTTGGGTCTTGTAAACTTTCGTTACAAACTCAAGGTTACGCTTACCATTGCCGATCGTTAACTTATAGAGACCGGGCATTAAATACTCACCATATACGAGACTTACTAATTGTTCTTGGAATCATTTAAACAGTAACTAACAGTATTTAAAAAATACTGAAAAAATACCGAAATTTCGGTATACCGGTAATTTAAATTACAATACCGGTATCGCTACCGGTATAAAAGCTATCCGGTATTCCATGCCCTATTCGTGTCATAAGAAAACTCATCTGCAGTATGTAAACAACACTATAAACCATAAAAATCGAGCGTTCTACAATATCCTGCAACTTGCAAAATATATCACTCTTTAAATACCGAAATAATGGTATTTTATGCTCAAAATACCGAAAAAAAAATACTGGTATCCATGCCCTACTCACGAATCGCATGTGGATTTCGTATGGACCACCAATGTTCATCATGTTGGTTATACAAACACACGCGTAAATAAGGCCTCACCAGTGTGAACCCTAGTGTGAGTTTTCTAACTATTACTTTGCGTTAACTAAAATTTGTATGGGAAATAGTTCAGCGCTCCAAGCGGAAATTTTGAGAACTAGAAATGCGGTCGTGTGATTGGTCAAAATGTTAACGCTGTAGTATAGTTAACGAGAAAGTAAACGTTAAAAAAACTCACACTAGGGCTACAGTCCATAAAATATTACAGTCCCTATGCTCGATTAGCCACTTACAAAAAGTACGACGTGGGGCGGCGCGGCGTCTGCATCATTCAAAACTTGCACCTTTTGGTAATGGTACGGGTGTAAAGCCGCTGATTTTAAAATCTTCCACACACTGTACTGAGACACACCAAAACGTAGAGCGGCATCACTGGTGCTTGCTCTAGGGTCCATTTCAAAAAACTTGTTATTTTGTTTTCTAACAAAATAGGTAAACTGGACACTCCCTTTGCCTCAATGTCAATCCTTAGGAAACCAGCAAAAATAAAATAAAGTAGGTAATTCAAGTTCTGTTTATCACTGTACATACAGTTAGAGAAAAAGTCGTTGATTTTTTTTCGTAATCATAATAATATATAATATGTAATTTGACATAAAAGAAAAACAAAATGTATAAGTAATATTATTCTATGTTACCTAATTAATTTATCGGTATGACATATTGCTAATGCGACGCAAACAACACTAATTTTAAACTGAAATGAAATCAGACTAGGTAGTATAGTTGAAAATCTTTGCCTTTCCATTTTTGTGTGGAAAAACCAAAAAAAAAAATTAATTATAGGTTAGATTATTGTAGTGGAAATAAAAATAATGTTAAATATTATTAGAAATACATTAAAAACTCGCGTATCCAACTCTTTGAGATTACTTCACACAACTAACACACAAGCCATTGAAGATAGGAAAAAAAATTACAAGAGACCTCCAAGTGATGACGAGGGTGCCCAAGGAGAGAAAATTATAGATTTAGATTCCATGTTAAAAATGTAAACTACTACTTTGAAACATTTTTACTTTATTACCTGTGTAATTATTAAATTATTATTATCTTTCAGAAAACAAAATATTTTTCCTACATTAGAATCAAATAATTTACTTTTTGATGGTATCCCATACAAGGACTTGCCTGTGTGTAATGTAAGAGTGAGTTCTAATAACACTATTATAACAATCACTGATAATGCGGGTGTGGTAAAGCTCACAAGATCATGTGGTGTTGATGGATTCAAAAATACTAAAAAAGGAACCAACATTGCTGCACAAACTACTGCTATCAACATGGCTATGGTAATGTAATTATTACATATTGCTTGTTTCTGTTTTAAATACTCAGATAAAGCTATTCAAGTGATATATATTATAGCTATATAGAGAATTAATAAATTTTATAGTTCTTCATACACATTAATAAGGCTTTGTTCCAAAATAAGTTAAATATTACCCGGGTGATCATTACACCATTTGAAAGCGTCCGGAAATTAGCTGAGTGTGAACAAAGGTAACAAGAGATTGAGTTTTGACAAGTGTAATAATTAACGGTAATTTCAAATGTGTAAAGAATACACTGACATTTTTGTGATAAATAAAAATGGTGGGAAATTTTCATATTATTCCCATTTGCCACCAGTGGTGTCAATTTTTTTTTTCTCAATCGCCACCAGTGGTGGCCAAATTTTTTTCTCAATCACCACTACTTTGCAATTGATAAACTTAATTTCCAGTTGTCCCATTCAACACCACCATGTCAGTCATCATAATATGTAATACAGTGGACCCCCGATAATCCGGCCCCTGTCTAATCCGGCGCCCCCTGTAATCCGACATGACAGAATTATGTTTGACAATCTTTGCTAATATAGATCACGCAAGTTTGAACAGGTCACAACTCGTACGCGCCACCGCTATTGTGCTCGACGCGTATGCATTGTTTTACTTAGTTTGAATTTGACTACTAGTGATAGCGGTACGGCCTAGCGTACGTTCATTGTTTACTATTTATTCATTGTGTATTAGGTATATGTAGTACCTAGTAATGTCGTCACAAACCCAGAAGCGAAAGCACAAAACGTTGACAATTAAAGAAAAATGTGATATTTTAGATCGCTTAAATCGCAATGAAACTTTCAGTAGTTTAGCAAGTGAATACGGCGTAGGCCGATCTACAATTTATGACATTAAAAAAAACCACGAGAAGATTAAGAAGTTCGTGTCAACTACTGACTGCGGGCCAGGCAAGAGACAGACACTCAAGAAAGCTGAACATCCAGAAGTGGAAGAAGCTTTGTACATGTGGTTTCTTCAGGAAAGAAACAGGCATGCACCAATTTCGGGACCCATGTTGTCGATGAAAGCTAAGTTTTTTTATAAGGAAATAACAAAAAAAGATGATTTTGTAGCCAGCAAAGGATGGCTAGAACGTTTTAAAAGTCGTCATGGCATACGTTTAATGACTATTACAGGAGAGAAACTTTCTAACGATGCCACCTGCATAGAGCCCTTTAAATTAAGATTTTTGCAAAAGGTGAACGATTTAAATCTTGACCCGTCACAGGTGTATAATGCAGACGAATCAGGGCTTTTTTGGCGTGTGATGCCTAACAAAACTTTCGTTTCTTGTAACGAAAAAGACGTACCTGGACGAAAAGTGAGTAAAGAGCGTGTAACCATACTACCATGTGCTAATGCTGCAGGTACACACGCGCTTAAGATGGTGGTCATTGGGAAATCTAATAAACCAAGGGCATTCAAAAACATTGATTTACCTGTACACTATTACGGACAAAAAAGTGCATGGATGACAAAAGACCTTTTCAAAAAGTGGTTTGATGAATGCTTCGTACCTGAAGTTAGAAAATGGTTAAAAGATCATAATTTTCCTCAAAAAGCGTTGTTGCTTCTTGATAACGCTCCCGGTCATCCGTCTGAAGAAGAACTGACAACTGAGGATAAATGCATCACTGCGATGTTTCTTCCGCCAAATTGCACTGCACTGATTCAACCAATGGACCAGAACATCATTCAGTTTGTTAAGCAAGACTATAAAAAAAACCTACTTTTGAGAGCCGTATCAAAAGACCAACCAATAGAAAAAACTTTAAAAGAATTTAATATGAAAGACTTGGTTTTTGCTCTTAGTCAGTCGTGGAGTGCGTTACCGTCATCAACTATTAAATCGTCTTGGAAAAAGTTATGGCCAGATATAATCACCACTCCTAGCAACGATCCACAAATCAGTGTAACTTCGGAAGTTATAGAACAAGTCTCTACTGAAACACAGATAAGTCCGGAAGATTTGGAAGTCTGGTGCCGTGGAATGGATAAAGAAGAAAATGTTTTTCTTGAAATGTCTGACGAAGATATTATAAAAGAGGTTTCTAATAATACAACAAACGATCAGGAAGATAACGACGACGTGATTGCAACTGCTCCACAAGTCACAGATCAAGACGCAGTTAACGCTTTTGAGCTAGGTTTACAATGGGCTGAAGAGAATGGTACATCCTACAACGAACTTTTACTTTTGAGAAGACTGAGGGACAAAGCTCTGATCTCGCGTTATAACAACCTTAAACAAAAAAAAATTGATGAATATTTCAAAGCTTCATAATTTGATATAGTATTCACTACATGATTTTGATTAATAATTCTTGATTATTTTGGTAGATATGTATGTGCATTTATGCTTAATTTTATAATAAAACGTAAGCTCTCAATTGTTATTTAATTTACTAAATTCGACTTACATAAATTAAGTCTGATTTGTACTTCAAAGTACATACATATGTACGTATAATATATAGACTCTCGTCATTAGATATGTAATTTGTCGGATTACAAGGTACTCTTTCGTAAAAAAATCCGGACTATAGGGGTCTTAGGCAGTGCTCTATAATCCGACAAATTCGATAGTCTGACACTGCCCTGCATAATGTTTGCCGGATTACCGGGGGTCCACTGTATTTAAATAAATTTTATGGGTGTCCAAATCGGCCTGGAGGTACCCAGCAGAAGCATTTTTTCCTACCTCATTGGTTACAATGAGGAGACTAATATTATGATTTCATTTTATATTGTATTGATATCTTGTATAAAGAATAGTACCATGTCGTCTTTTTATGTACACAAGTTTAGTTTCACTAGAACTGCACTAATCCACTTTGCATGGTTGATTGGTTAAACCTAGCATAGAAATGTATACAATATATATGAGTGCTTGTGGACAGGCTGAGTCGTAATTTCTTTAATTTTGAATATAATATATTAATAAATTCATTAAATTTAAAATCAAATATATTTGATTAAAGGTTTTTATATGTTTTTTTACTGGCAATACCTGAATAGACATTATTATTCACCATTCCAAAAAAAATCTACATATACCTCTATATTGTCTTTTAGTCCAGAGAATCTCTCTATCTAATCTCACAGATTGCACCTATTTTGGAACACATCCTATTAAATAACTTTATCTGACATTTGAAAAATCAGCCCTAAAGCAAATTTGTTACATTTTAGAAAGCAATTGAAAAAGGATTTAAAACAGTAAAAGTCAAGGTGCGAGGTTTAGGACCTGGAAGATTGGTAAGTTTCCTCCAACATTTAAATTTAATTAGGAATTTGTTTAATTTTTGCAGAATTTAGCTTTTCAGAGAGTTGTGTTGGATCAGAACTACCACTGAAGTCATATAGGGTTGCCCTTACCAGTATATCGCGCTAGCATGAAAATCAGCTGTTTTGGCGTTTTATTTAAATGATCAAAATAAAACACCAAAACAGCTGATTAACATTTGTTAGTATTTTTAGCAGTGCAAACGAATCAATAAAATTACCACAAAATACTGATTTCTGAGATCTGCCATTTTGCCATGTCTACCTTAAATGTATACCTGTCATTGTCATCTGTCAAACTGTGTTGTCATCTGTAAAAATTATTAACATTTTTGGTAACATTTTGCAAAAAAACGACTGATGCTAACGTCAGATGTTGGTATTTATCAATATTTTTCCAAAAAAAACGCACCCATAGTTAAAGGAATGGCACATCTAAAGTATGTCGGAGAGGCAATCGGATGGCCTTGGTGTAGTAAAAAGTCCCCTCGTATCGGCCGAATTGCCGGTGATATGGGGGTGGGGATAGTGGGGCAGTTTTTTTTTTAAAAAAGCAGCTGTATGTAAATGCGGTTGCTCGAAAGATAATACTTTAATTATATAATAATAAAAAATGGCCTACCAAAACACGCAGGCCATTTCCACACTAGTGAATGTAAAAAAAGTTGGGAGGCCAACTTCAAAATTGGTGAGCATACTTATTGACCACCAAATGTTGAAAAAAAAAATGCCATTCAATTCTGATGGGCAGTTTCGGATAACAAACAACCCTTCAAAGTCACCGAAAACCCTATTTTATCTTATTCAACAATAATTCAAAATATCAGTATATATTTTTTTATTGGATGGCATTCCAAATTGTAACGTTTTTTTCTTCTCATATTATTGCGATAACGGCTGTTCATTTTTTTCATTACATAAATAAGGTTTATTACCTTTCAAGCAAACACATTTTTATCCAGTTGCATCATTAAAAAAAAAATCCCCACCCACCAATATCACCGCCCGAGTCCACTTGGGGTCATTTCGGCCAATATGAGGGGACTCTGTACCACTCCCAAGGCCCAGATTACCACTCGCCATCTGGTTGCCTTCAATAATAAGGCCGTGGCGTGTGCTACAAAGCACACTTCTGTCAAGATTCAAGACAATTTTTTAGTTTTTGTCACACGATTTGGGTGGTGGTTCTGCCTACATGATTTCAATAGAAATTGGATAACATTATTCTATTAACTTTTGGGTTGGCTCAGATTAGTTTAATGTATTCTTTTATTTACAGTCTTCTTTGAAAGGTTTGCAAATGGGAGGGCTGCAGATTGTATCGGTGACTGACAATACCTATGTATCTTGGAACCCACCACGAGCAAGAAAGGCTAGAAGACTATAGATTATAATAAAATAACTTGGCCATATTGTTTTTATAATAAATATATTAATAAAATAGTTATAGGTATATTAGTTTTAAATGTTGTTTTTCTTCTATAACAATACAAATTTGTTCCTGATATCACATCTTTTGGGTTGAAATGAAGTTTCATCATATTCATTTTAATAAAAATGTGCATCAGTTAACAGTGTAGACAGTGGCAAATAACATTAACACAGGTGGGCATAAGTTTTAGTTTTATAAGACATTTGTGAATAAAATAAAACTTGTATTAATTGTTACAAAAAAAAAATGTTTTTTCAATATTGGTTCAAGTAGTTTATGAAATAATGCTCTTTTTATTTTAATTATTTACCCTTTGTCTACATGCATATTTAGTTTCCTCTATTGAATTATCTTATAATCTATTTATCCACCTACAGCTTATATTATGTTAAAAGTTCATTATACTAAAATCCATATTTAGATTGTGTCTGCCGCTTGGATACCCTGTTCTGTGCCCATTGGTTTTGTAACTCTGCTTCATTTGCTTTTGCCTGTAACAAATATATTAGTCTTCAGAAATTATATTTTAGACACCCAGACCCCTTATAAATTAAATATAAATAAAAGCCTATTATTTATATTGATCTACAATAAAAGGTGTTTGTTTATGTGCTGTACATGCCATGCTATTGCCACAGAAGATCCAGTCCGCAAAATCACTTAAATAAATAACGTCTCTTGCTCCTACACAATAAAGTGGAGTTCACGTCGCACAGCGCTAATTACCCACAGTTATATTCACCTAAAAGTTACTCTCTTATTATTGCGTACTCTTATCTCTTCTGACGTCGTGAGGGTTGTCTTCTTTTATACATATAATAATTAATTTAAATATTTAATTACCAGCGGCCGTATTCTATTTCTTATAATGGAAACGTTAGCTTGTCAAAATAATGGAATCCTATAACAATGACATTAAACAATCGGCGGCAAGAACACCCTAAAAAGTCATGCATTCCTCGTGTTACAGATGCTTTTGGCGTTTTTAATATTTCGTGTGGTGTCCATTGTACATAATGGATTTCGTTATTTTGACAATCTAACGTTAACTTTAAAAGAAACAGAATATGGCCGCAGTTTTTTACCAAATCATTTGTATTGTTTATTTGAAACGTATACAAATACTACTAGGTTAAAAAACTACTCTGATTGGAGGAGAGCGCGCTAGTAGCGGGAATCGTTATTTTGAAAATATAACGATCACGTTGTAACAAACAGAATGTGGCCGCAGTTGTATAGATAGTATGCGTATCAAATCTGGAATATTAATGAAATATCTAAGTACGTAAATACGAGAAACATATAGAAAACAAAAGTCAACATTTGGTAGTTAGGTACCTACGGTAGATGTGCATTTCTTTACCTTTTAATGTCGTTGTTATTATTTCAGCAGCCGAACGCACGCAATATGCTTTTACCTTCATTTTAGTAAGATATCTCGATGAAGCGCGTAAGTGAGTGTCGATTAAACGTTTTTGCATTGCTTGCCTTTTTTTCGGCAAATTGAGTTATTAAATCATTTATAGCTAATGATGACTTAAGTTTTTCTAAATTTTCTTCACAATAGTGCCTAACGGCGTTCATGTCCCATCTAAGTTCTTAGGTAATTTTTTATTAGTTTTAATTCCCCCGTTGAAGTAAATGACTTAAACGGAGAAATCCGGCAGCCCGCGATAACTGGGGCCTTATTCCGAGTTTGCAACCACTAAACACGACAAGACGTTGCGTAAACTATAAATATGGAAATATAAGTTCAATTCCAATGGTTATATAGTCTGTATTAAGTTGGCTATAATAATGCCGCCATCTTGAAATACACGACATCTTCGCAAGTTTGAACATGTGTGGAGCATTGGAATTTTAACTCTATAATTAACAGGATAGAACTTTTATTTCAATATTTGTAGTTTACGCAACGTCTTGTCGTGTTTAACGTTTGCAAACTCGGAATAAGGCCCCTGATGTAGGATGTTGCCAACTTATGAACGCACGCTTTACGCGGGAAAAAACGAATTAACTTTTTTGACTTTTGAAATTAATAAGAAATTGGTATTTTTTTTATAAATTTTTGCTTACGCACGTTGGGGGCCCCCGTGGCCCCGTATAATTGATACGGCAGATACGGCGGTAGCTACGCCACTGTTCATATGTAATTATAAATAGTACCTGATAAGCCAAATATGTAATTTGATGTTTTCTCTTTTGTTGAGAAGTAGGACCATTGCCTTTTCTTTTAGCAGAAGTACGTGTAGATTGTGATTCGTCCATAATATTTTTCATTAGCATTTCTCTTGCACCTTCTAAGACTTCCTGTTGGTTTATATTCAGGATCTGAATCTCTTCTCTTTTTCTTCTTCCACGAGATCCACACAACTGACGAATCTGTAATTGCGAAAATTTAGTTATTTAAATTATTACGCTATACAAACATTATTGGGATTGTAAACTACTGTTATACATCATGCTGTCAGAAGTACGGAATTATCTATCTATTATATATATCATATTGTCGGAATCAGAGGGCAAAGGAAAGGAAACTACTGCATTCAGTGGCAGCGCCATGGTTCAAGACCTATCCCAAAAAGCATCGAAATTGCCTTCAATTTCGTAAGATATTTTAAAAATCCTCCAAAATTACAAATTTCGAAACAAAAAAAAAAGGATTTGATGCCCAAAAATGAAATCCACCCTGGATCCGCCCCTAACTTCTTATTGAGATGGTAGCCTCCTTTCAGGGTGTTAATGGGCAGTTGATTTGACGATAGCTAGCATCAATTAATGCAGTTTTACCACAAATAATTTATCAATCCCATTCATGGAGTTTGTAGGTCAGCTAGATACAAAGTTACATGCTATGCACCAATGAATTAAAAAAAGCATACATGCTGGAGAATAAACCGGTCCTTCAGATCTTTAGTCCATGCCAGCGATTATTCCCATACGTCACCACTGGTGGCATTTACTTCTTTTATGTGAATTTCAGTATATTTATAAATAAATTTAGGCTCTTATATAATATGTGTGATGCCTACTCTCACTGTCAAAAGCCATACGTTGTTGGCTAAGGCGACGCGACATGCTTCGCCTCGCCTGCTTTTTTTCTCAGGCTCCAGACTGCACCGCAATTTCTTTAAATTTTGAATAAATTTGTTTTGTTTTCTATAATTTTATATGGTGACATATGGGAATATTGGCATGCCAGTGGTGTAACTAATTTACTACATAATTTTAAAGTAGTAAATAATTTTTAAATGAGTATGGCAACACTTAGATAAGCGTTTATATATAATTAAATTTATTTTTTATTTTTCAATAAGATGTAGTCATACTCATTCAAATGAACCTATAATAGTCTTTTGAAATAACCTTTTTGGAAATAATGTCTAACTAGGACTAGAATAAGGTATGGGCATTGATTAAGGCAAAGATATAAAAGAAAGAAATATGGGCATAAATCTAAGTTTTTTTATTGGAGCACAATATGTGACCAAGAAGCAGACCTACAAAGTACATGAATGGGGTCGATCAATAAATTCTTGTTCAACAGTATTGATCACTCCCATTGTGTTGGCTAGACTTGAGAACGACAACAAGAAAACGATAGAGTAGCTTACTGAAAAACGGTCAAACCAAAGACTAAAACCCGAAACATTACTAGGTGACTTTACGGTTTTTGCATCTGAGTGGTAGTAAATTGTACATCTGTATAAGTATAATTTTGTATGTCTGCATGTAAGTAAATTAGACCGATAGTATTTAAATTCCATAGTTAATTTTAGCAGTAGTTATTAACTTACAGCTTCTTCATCTAGTTGTAATTCACTGTTTTCAGCAGGATTAGTCACTTCAATGTAGTCTGGTTTCGAATCCATTGTAGCATTTATATCTATGAAAACATTTTCTGGCTCAATAAAGTTTGAATCAATACTATTAGTATCATCATATAATACTTTTGGGACTGATTCAATGGGCTCTTCAACTATATTTTCATATTTTTTGTTTATAGAAAAGAAGTCCGATCCATCTTCATTTTCACTGTCTTCATCGCTGTAGTCTGCGGTTAAATTGTTTACGGCTTTTGCCTCAATCGGGTTTACAGATTTAGGTGTAACATTTGTGAGCAATTTCTTTGCAGGAAGTCTTTTTGAGACTGCATGTGGTATGAACGGGTTAATAGACATTTTAAGTCCATTTTTAGGGTCTGGTAACATACTTAATAGTCCTGATTTTTTCTGAAACAATATTTCGTTAAGTATTTGGACGAAACAACTTTTTAGCCACTCCTTCGACGAGATAGTTTTTTTTAGTTAAAAGCAATGTCTGAATTAGATTTATCGAGTTTTATAGAAAAAAGTGAGTTAGAGTAACTTTATTTATCTCAAGCGTGTCTATTTTAAAAACGTTAATTCTGAAAATGAAAACACAATTTCATGCATATTAGAACATAATAATTTATTAGAGTCTAGTCCTAGACAGTCTTTTTGAAAAGGCAGAAAAATTTTTTGTCGGTGTGGTGTGAGTATGTCCGTGTGGACTGAGGGACCACAGGGGCAAATCCAGGATTGGATCGATTTTTGGGGGGCTAGGATCTTTTGACAAGCTTTTCAAAGGAATTATTTGTAATAACTGTTACAAAATAGTGTAGTAATAATAAGTAATTTATTTGTGGTTTTTCAGGGGGTATAGCCACAAATAATAAATATATTTTATTGATCAATTTTTAATTACCAAATCTTATTCCTTATTTGTGTGGACTGAAAGACTGAATAAATAAATACCATCGCGGGTGTCTATTTGGCTCCCGAGAACCGTTTAGATGGCCTCAGGTTACCCAGCGCAGGTATTAACCCGTCCTCATTTCGCCGATGGTTTTATTTATTGGTACAGAGACTAAATATTTTGTTATAAAGGGCAACAAGAACTTTGTTTTCTAAAACAAAATAAAACAACAAATTTAGATGCAAGGTGATTAAAATTTTTATTCAATTACAAAGAGAAAAGTTCGGCAATTATGAATGAAAAATGATATCTGGCAAATGTCCACCACAAATACGCTGACAGATGTCGATTCTTTAACCTTATGTTATTTAAGAAATAAGCAGAAGTTCTACTAAATGTCTGTAATCACCTTCTACATCTTAATATTTAATATAATTTCTGAGATCTGGATGATGGGCTGTGACTGCTGTGAGAACTGAGGGACCGCACTTTAAGGACTATATTTTTATTTTTATTATTTTACACCTAACCTTGGATAGTTATTTTGCGTATCCCCCACCTGTTCCTCACCTGGTGGGCGATTCTCGTGCTTTCGACATTCATCTCGATTCGAAAAAATATCGAACATTGAACGAAATAAATAATTAATATTAGTTAATAAATAATAAATATTGAACGAAAAATCACATATTTAGTCATTTTTCGTTTAAAAATCTCGAATCGAGATGAATGTCGAAAAAAGACTAAATATGCCATTTTTCGTTCAAAAATATCGAACATAAACGAAATAAATATTAATTAATAAATAAAAAATATATAAATTTTGAACGAAAAATGGCATATTTAGTCATTTTTCGTTTAAAAATCTCGAATCGAGATGAATGTCGAAAGCGCGAGAATCGCCCACCAGGACCTCAGTCGACACAGACATGCGTGAGTCACGTCACGCAGAAGACCAATACCAATCCCAGTGATGTTGACCGTGACAAACGATGAGTACAAAGTACCAGGCACACTAGCTAGTTGTTGGTAAGGCGTATCTATCGCTATCTCTATGTAAATGTCGGTAACGCAGTAGTAAATACAGCATATACGATGTTGTTATATCCCTAAGTTATTGGATTGTTAGATGGCATTTTCCCAGCACTTCTTCAGTGGGGCCTCGCAAAGCTACTGCCCTTACTAACAGAAATATTCACCGCGTGCCTAGCTCATAAGTAAGTTCCAAAACAATGGAGAGAAGTGAAAGTAGTCTTTCTACCAAAACCGAGAAAAACTGACTACACACAAGCTAAATCCTTCAGACCAGTGAGCCTTACCTCCTTTCTGCTTAAAACAATGGAAAGGCTATGTGACAAACACCTAAGAGACACAATCTTAGTTAAAGAACCATTGCATCCTTATCAGCATGCACACACAACAAGAACGGAGTCAGCACTACACCATGTAGTAAGTAAGATTGAATCGACTTTAACTAATAAAGAATCGACGTTAGGAACCTTCATTGATATCGAAGGGGCCTTTGATAAAACGTCATTTATCAGCATATCTACGGCCCTAACCAAATATAAAGTAGAGCCCACCATTATAGGATGGATAGGGAATATGCTGAAACAACGTGCTGTGCAGCTCACCGTGGACAGTACGACCAGAGGCATAGCAGCAAAGGGTTGTCCGCTGGGAGGGATCCTACCCCCCTTCTGTGGAACCTAATCATAAGAGTATTGAACAACCAAAGGTACTTCACGGTGGGCTACGCGGATGACCTAGTGATCCTCATAAGCGACGCAATCGAGAACATACTATGTGACTCGATGCAGATCGCATTAAGAATCATTGAAAACTGGTGCACAACAAATAGCCTTAATGTTAATCCTAACAAAACGGAACTGGTCCTCTTCACCAATAAAAGAAAATTGAGGAACATGAAACTACCAACATTATTTAACACAGAACTTACTCTAGCTACAGATGTCAAGTATCTATATAGGCATAATACTAGACAGTAAATTGAACTGGAGTAAGTACCTTGAGAACAAACTGAAGACAGCCTGCGTCACAATGTGGCAATGCAGAAGCCTTCTAGGAAAAACATGGGGACTCAAACCCAAGATTACCATGTGGCTATATACTACAGCCATCAGACCCACTATCACCTATGGGGCTTTGGTGTGGTGGCCTAGGACCACTCAAACTACGGTTACAGCTAACCTACAGAGCCTTCAAAGACCGGCTTGTTTAGCCACAACATGATGTATGAAGACTACACCGACAGCAGCTATCGAAACCTTACTAAACCTGACACCTTTACATCTATACATACAATACGAAGCTGCTATGGTCACTACCATAAGACTCAGAGTTTCTGGACAATGGAATATAGACAACCGAGCGAGACTTCTTGTCGCCTTCTGGAAGGAGCTGGGCTGGAACAGTCAGCCGACTCACAAAAAAAGGCTTAACCCCTTGGCTAATTGCGGAAAACGAGCCCGCCATGAACATATCTATATAATTTAGCATGTCTCTTTACAGCAGCAAAAAAAAAGTTAATTTACCTTACTGTAAGCTTAAAGTATTTCTCTATAGCCCTTGTTCATTTTGACTTCTCATTTTGATTTGAGTGTTGAAACAATAAAAACATAGAATAGATGAGATTTTATAATCAGTGTTAGGGACAAATATACTACTATAAAATTATGTGCGGATGTCTTAAATAAGAGTGTATTTTTTCTACATTAACCCAGTTGTTACTGAAACTATTATCTGTCTCGTATTACTGCAATTTTTTGGTAATGTTATCCTTTCTGCTTAAAACAATGGAAAGGCTATGTGACAAACACCTAAGAGACACAATCTTAGTTAAAGAACCATTGCATCCTTATCAGCATGCACACACAACAAGAACGGAGTCAGCACTACACCATGTAGTAAGTAAGATTGAATCGACTTTAACTAATAAAGAATCGACGTTAGGAACCTTCATTGATATCGAAGGGGCCTTTGATAAAACGTCATTTATCAGCATATCTACGGCCCTAACCAAATATAAAGTAGAGCCCACCATTATAGGATGGATAGGGAATATGCTGAAACAACGTGCTGTGCAGCTCACCGTGGACAGTACGACCAGAGGCATAGCAGCAAAGGGTTGTCCGCTGGGAGGGATCCTACCCCCCTTCTGTGGAACCTAATCATAAGAGTATTGAACAACCAAAGGTACTTCACGGTGGGCTACGCGGATGACCTAGTGATCCTCATAAGCGACGCAATCGAGAACATACTATGTGACTCGATGCAGATCGCATTAAGAATCATTGAAAACTGGTGCACAACAAATAGCCTTAATGTTAATCCTAACAAAACGGAACTGGTCCTCTTCACCAATAAAAGAAAATTGAGGAACATGAAACTACCAACATTATTTAACACAGAACTTACTCTAGCTACAGATGTCAAGTATCTATATAGGCATAATACTAGACAGTAAATTGAACTGGAGTAAGTACCTTGAGAACAAACTGAAGACAGCCTGCGTCACAATGTGGCAATGCAGAAGCCTTCTAGGAAAAACATGGGGACTCAAACCCAAGATTACCATGTGGCTATATACTACAGCCATCAGACCCACTATCACCTATGGGGCTTTGGTGTGGTGGCCTAGGACCACTCAAACTACGGTTACAGCTAACCTACAGAGCCTTCAAAGACCGGCTTGTTTAGCCACAACATGATGTATGAAGACTACACCGACAGCAGCTATCGAAACCTTACTAAACCTGACACCTTTACATCTATACATACAATACGAAGCTGCTATGGTCACTACCATAAGACTCAGAGTTTCTGGACAATGGAATATAGACAACCGAGCGAGACTTCTTGTCGCCTTCTGGAAGGAGCTGGGCTGGAACAGTCAGCCGACTCACAAAAAAAGGATTAACCCCTTGGCTAATTGCGGAAAACGAGCCCGCCATGAACATATCTATATAATTTAGCATGTCTCTTTACAGCAGCAAAAAAAAAGTTAATTTACCTTACTGTAAGCTTAAAGTATTTCTCTATAGCCCTTGTTCATTTTGACTTCTCATTTTGATTTGAGTGTTGAAACAATAAAAACATAGAATAGATGAGATTTTATAATCAGTGTTAGGGACAAATATACTACTATAAAATTATGTGCGGATGTCTTAAATAAGAGTGTATTTTTTCTACATTAACCCAGTTGTTACTGAAACTATTATCTGTCTCGTATTACTGCAATTTTTTGGTAATGTTATCTTGATGGATATAGTAAAGGCAGAAAAATAGCAAAAAAATCTGGGTTTTCTGGAAAGCTCGGAAAATGTTGATTGTTTTAACGATCAGTAGTAACAGGCGGGTAGGTTACCGTTCATACAAGTACACGTTTATTAATTGTAAACTATTTTAAATTAAAGAAACACGGTTGTTACTATTAATTAACAAATTGTTATATTTAAATGGAAGCATGGTAAGTTGCAAAACATATTTTAGGGTGCAAATGGTTTTTACACTTTTTACAAGCAAATTTTGTATTTTTTTTACAAAGTGAACATCGAAGCTGAGAGTAATTGTACCCTACTTGATAATCAATTCTGTGAAGTTTCTCTATAATTTCTTGGAGTGGAACAAGGACCGCGTTTCTCATTTTGTTTATGAGTTTCCAAGATACCTCTGGTGATCAAGATACTTCTTCGGGATGTAAGATGATTATACTTTCCTCTATTACTTTTGTAAAGTGCATTGTGAGTGACCATGTCCAGGCAGTGAGAAAATAATGAAAAATACCATTTCTTGACACAAATAGATGTGATAAAGACCAATGTTTTGGTCAGACCTATTGACTCCTCCCATGTTCTCATTGTAGTTTTTTTATAATTGCAGGTTAATCAATGTGTATGCTATATATATTTTAGCCTGTGTTTGAACCGTTTCGCTTTATGTAAGAATTCTATGGTATCAGAATTGGATGCTACTTATTTTCAATATTTTCTGGTTGGCTAGACCTGAACTTGAAAGTGCCTCCTTCTGTCTTCTTGAACTCTTTATTGGACGGCAAAGGACACTTTTTTGTTCGGTTCTCCAGGATTGTCCCAGTGGCTTTTGTTACTCAATTTATGGAAGAGAGGAATTGAAGAAAATAAATTGTCAAAGAACAGTTGACAAGGTGCACCTGGGTGACAAAATTGTAAATGATCAGCAAAACGCAAATTAACACCAGCTCCCAGACCAAATTGATAATAAGCCGGTGGAATAATTGCTGTGTTCAGTTTACTCGTTAAAAAATATATTTTTGAAAATGACAGAGAACTTTTACTTTGAAGTTTGTATTCTTTTGGCATGTGTCACAGTACATAAAATTCTTTGTAAAAATACTACTAGTTTGTCCATATTATAGTTATATTGTGTTAAATAACGTTTTATATTATAGCGAAAAATCACCCCAGAACCTACAACAAACCTTTATAAGACCTAAGACCTACAAACCTGGTCATATGGCGACCGTGATTTTATAGTAAATGGTATTTACTATGTCGAAATCTGCAAATATCCTAAATACCTTGAAGGTAGACCAAATAAAGGTGAGGAAACTATTATTAGGCAGACTTCGTTATCTTAAATATACAATAACGGATCTTAGAAAAGTTCAATTTATCTGTACAATTTTAAATGAAATTGCTAATAAACTGTATGTTCTTGATAATGATATTCTAAGAGAAATGTGTAAGAATGAATTTAGTGATGAAGAAATCGACAGAGAAGTTGAACAAAATGAGAAGTATGAGATAACATGGTGTTATGTTCGAATCGTGATTGAAGATGTGATACAAAAAGATAAAGATAAAAACCGAGATGACGAGGATATAAGGAGCTTGTGTGAAAAGGTAAAGTCCAAAATAGATATGCTGTCAGAAAATGAACATTTGGAATTGACACCTAAAATTACAGAGATTCCCAAACTCCATCAATCAGATAAAAATAATTTAAATACAGAGGTTTCAAAACTTTATTTGATAAATGAACACAATTTTAATTTAGAAGTTCCTAATTTGTTGAATGAAGATATTTTAAATATAGAGGTTCCAAAACTATATAATTTAGATAATGTTGTCTTAAATATGAAGGCTCCCAATGTTAATAATAAAAAAGAAGTCATTCGTAAAGAAGTTGTTAAACCTTTAATATATTTTATAGAAACTAACCTACCTGAGATTAAGGAGAATAACAATATGATTACTCGTATGGTAAATAATAAGATAATTAAAAAGCTCTTAAGTTCTAATATGGAAAATATTGAGGTAGTAAAGAGCAAACCCATTTATGGGAAAAGACACTACTATGTTTTTGTTACTACAGACTTAACAAGAGATAAACAACCTTTTGTAAAGTTTATACAAAGGATTATTCTTTTTAATGTTATTGTTAAACATTTTATAAAAATGTTATGGTGGGAGAAACTTAAGAGGACAATAAAATGGTCTTTATAGAAGATTTTCTGCTGCGGAGGATGTTGCTATTATTTTATTTTCTTTTTCGTTGTGGAGGATGTTGAAGACAACAATTCATAATAATATGTTTTTAGTTTGTTTAATAAAAAACCTAATGTCAAATAATTTATTTGCATTGTCAGTCAAAATGTCGTAAACTAAAGTTGTACAAACTAAATAATTAAATAGTTTTTAATAATAACGGCTTTTGATTTTAATATAGGCAATCACCCGAGAGAAGATTAGCCTTACTTGGGCATTAAGAAATTAATGCCCAAGTAAGGCATTAATTTCTATCATAATGCGGATGGTGGGAGCGTATGATCGGTATGGTTAAAGATATGCTAAAAAGAATGTTAGGAAAAGCGAGCCTTACATTACAAGAGCTAAGTGCCTTATTATGCGAGTGTGAGGCTATTATAAATTCGCGTCCATTAACTTACGTTGCAGATGATTTTAATACACCGATTCAATCGATAACACCCGCGAATTTTCTACAACCCTTGCCATGTTCTGACTTGTCAGATTTTAATCATATCGATTTAGAAGGGTTAAATATTAGGCTTCGATATTTAGCTAATCTACGTCGCGATTTTAGAGAACGATTTCGAAATGAATATCTCGCGATGTTAGTGTTAAAAGGTAGAAATAATCAAAATAATATAAAAGTAGGGGATATCGTGTTAATCCTATGCTATTATTTTATTTTCTTTTTCGTTGTGGAGGATGTTGAAGACAACAATTCATAATAATATGTTTTTAGTTTGTTTAATAAAAAACCTAATGTCAAATAATTTATTTGCATTGTCAGTCAAAATGTCGTAAACTAAAGTTGTACAAACTAAATAATTAAATAGTTTTTAATAATAACGGCTTTTGATTTTAATATAGGCAATCACCCGAGAGAAGATTAGCCTTACTTGGGCATTAAGAAATTAATGCCCAAGTAAGGCATTAATTTCTATCATAATGCGGATGGTGGGAGCGTATGATCGGTATGGTTAAAGATATGCTAAAAAGAATGTTAGGAAAAGCGAGCCTTACATTACAAGAGCTAAGTGCCTTATTATGCGAGTGTGAGGCTATTATAAATTCGCGTCCATTAACTTACGTTGCAGATGATTTTAATACACCGATTCAATCGATAACACCCGCGAATTTTCTACAACCCTTGCCATGTTCTGACTTGTCAGATTTTAATCATATCGATTTAGAAGGGTTAAATATTAGGCTTCGATATTTAGCTAATCTACGTCGCGATTTTAGAGAACGATTTCGAAATGAATATCTCGCGATGTTAGTGTTAAAAGGTAGAAATAATCAAAATAATATAAAAGTAGGGGATATCGTGTTAATCCTATGCTATTATTTTATTTTCTTTTTCGTTGTGGAGGATGTTGAAGACAACAATTCATAATAATATGTTTTTAGTTTGTTTAATAAAAAACCTAATGTCAAATAATTTATTTGCATTGTCAGTCAAAATGTCGTAAACTAAAGTTGTACAAACTAAATAATTAAATAGTTTTTAATAATAACGGCTTTTGATTTTAATATAGGCAATCACCCGAGAGAAGATTAGCCTTACTTGGGCATTAAGAAATTAATGCCCAAGTAAGGCATTAATTTCTATCATAATGCGGATGGTGGGAGCGTATGATCGGTATGGTTAAAGATATGCTAAAAAGAATGTTAGGAAAAGCGAGCCTTACATTACAAGAGCTAAGTGCCTTATTATGCGAGTGTGAGGCTATTATAAATTCGCGTCCATTAACTTACGTTGCAGATGATTTTAATACACCGATTCAATCGATAACACCCGCGAATTTTCTACAACCCTTGCCATGTTCTGACTTGTCAGATTTTAATCATATCGATTTAGAAGGGTTAAATATTAGGCTTCGATATTTAGCTAATCTACGTCGCGATTTTAGAGAACGATTTCGAAATGAATATCTCGCGATGTTAGTGTTAAAAGGTAGAAATAATCAAAATAATATAAAAGTAGGGGATATCGTGTTAATAGAAAATCAACAAAAAAGAGTGCACTGGCCTCTCGCCGTTGTAACTAAATTATATGATAGTTTTGACGGGAACCATAGAGTTGCAAAACTTAAGTTAGGACTTTCTTCTAAAGAAATAACGCGGCCGGTTAAGAAACTCTACAATCTAGAAGTTTCAGCTCATACTGAGTTTTTGCCTGATAATGCTGAAATTAGGACACATTCTGGTCGATTAGTGCGTGCACCTAATAGATTCTAGATTTTTTTTTTGTACAATATTTTAAGTAAGTATTTTTATTGTATTTTATTACTTTGTATACTTACTTATTATTATTATTTTGTGAACGGAACTTAATATAATTAATTATTATTTTTTATTTTCCTTTCTTTAAGTTGGGAGGATGTTCAGTTTACTCGTTAAAAAATATATTTTTGAAAATGACAATACAAACTTCAAAGTATAGAGAATACTTTGAAGTTTGTATTCTTTTGGCATGTGTCACAGTACATAAAATTCTTTGTAAAAATACTTCTAGTTTGTCCATATTATAGTTATATTGTGTTAAATAACGTTTTATTTAGCGAAAAATCACCCCAGAACCTACAACAAACCTTTATAAGACCTAAGACCTACAAACCTGGTCATGCTGCATGACCTTGGTACGGATCAAACCATAGTACATATCCCAATCTAGTCCCGCCAACCCAGAACTTATAGCCTCATCTTGGTCATATTACCCAGTTTGTACTTTTGAATCACGTAAATATTCGTATACTTGACTAATAATTTTATAACATTGTCAACAAACATACAGTCAAAGTAATACAAGGGCGTTTGAAGGTATCTTGGCCCATAAGTTAACAGTAAGTTACAAACTCCTTATCACCAGAATTTTCATCTGTGATGTCAGCATTTGCGTTATCTGATGGTAATGCTTATATTTCTAGGAAATGGGGCATCATCATCTATTTTTTTCAATTCGTCAATGATTTCATTGAGAGACAATGGTTTAGTATATCTAGACCTTAAAGTTATAAAATACATCCCCATTTTACTACCAATCCTTATAAAGATCATTAAATGTATCGTTATTTTTTTTTTGAAAAACTAAAAACTTATTTAATAAGTTGTAAATTTATTAAAAAACTTGCATAAAATATATTTTACACATGCAAATTTATAAAAACTTACCGTTTTGAAGACATTGTTAAAGAAAATTCCGCTTATACAAATTAAAATTAAGTTTCAAGTACTTTAAAATTTTGATTATAAAATCATTGAGGGTACTTTTAATGCTTTTTTTTTGGTCTTTATAACGATCGGTCGCTGTAAAAGGGTTAAGTGTACAAATACAAGCTAAAATTGCAAAAAAAAATCATAAAAACTATGGGGGGTATTTTTTTGTCAACTAAACAAAATCCTTTATAAGATAATGGGAACAGTATTGTTATATCTCAAATTTTTTAAGTACCTAATATAAGGGCTCTGCATTCGTAATCGCGATCTCCGCGTTCTCAATACAAAATTAGCTTTCGCACTTCCTATAATACTCAATGTTTGTCTCAAAATTAAAATAATATTTTTGTCGGTCATTGTATTTATTAATCTTTCTAATTTCATTATAATACATATTTTTTTATTACCCACATCAGAAAGATTTTTGCGTACAATTACAAACATAAAAAAAAATGAGTTTCAACCAACAGCCAAGTTGTAATATTAGAATACTTTTGTATAGCCGTCAAGTCGACTCCAGAGACCTTAAGTTCTTTTAGAGTTAAAGTTATTTATTTATAAAAGGAGTGAATAAAAAGTCGATTCACCCTCTAAAAAAGATCTCTGAAATTTTGTTAAAGGTGTTCATAGAATATGTTGTATTAATGAATCTACAGCTCTTAAACCTTTCCAGTCAGCAAATCCCTGCCTTCCCATTTATTTTTTGTAATTTAATATACATACCCCATTAACGCCTTTTGGTTTATTTTGTGAGGTACCTCCAACATCTTGAAACTGAAATTAACAGATTTGTACAAATAATCATAAATCAAATTACCAATACATAAATAATTACAGAGACAATGTTCTTAGCAATCCATGGCTTCACCATGCGGGTGCCGGGTCCATTGCGTGGTTGAAAGGCAGGGGAATGAACTGCAGCGTTGCCGGACTTGAGACCGCGAAGTAGGTTTAAAGGCCTTTTGAACTCTCACCTGCAATGTGTTTCTCTACCCTCTCTAATTTTTTTTATTATTTTTTCTATTAACGTTTGAAATAGTTATATTGAGACCAGAGGCTCTACCATGGGTTTGGGCATTGTAGTAACATAACATATTCATATAAGTGACGTTACGTGAGCAAAAACCAATAGGGACGCTTTATTTTCGGTAACAGGATTGAATAAACTGAACCTAAATATTGACTATATTATTAAATTAAATCGACGGGCTCTAAAGTACAGTTTAGCCAATTTCTATTTGAGAGCATTTTATTATTAAGTAACAAGAAATAACTTACGTCATTGAGCGAGGGTACCATTATCTTAGTCTTTTCTTTGATATTGAAGGCTTTTTTACGTAAAAATTCATCATCTTCCTCCTCTGCTGGTAGAAACTTTTGTCGGCTTGGAGGTAACAATGACTTAAATATATCACTGCTCAAACACGTTGAGTTTGTAAGTTCCTCTTTCAAAGGCGATGGAGATACTACAAATAGAAAATTTAAATTAGTGATTGATGGGGATGGTATATCAAAGTAAAATAATGAAATATATTTACCAGAACTGATACCAATAATGCTAACAGAGTCGGTATTTTCATCTTCTTCAAAGTCACTAGAATCACTATTATCATAGGCGACTAAGGCCATAATTTATTTTGAGAAATAAACCTTATTGTACCTATGTCTAGAAAGAGAATTATATACAATATCTCCTTTTAGCGTATAATCTTCTTCTTCTTTTATTCGTGGCCTCTACGCCGTGTAGGCGTAATTTTGCCAATATCAAATGCAGTGCTTGCGGGTAGATTTATAAAGATTTACAAAGTAAAAGTGGGATAATAGGAGAGAAAGGAACCGGGAAAGGACTAGGGTAGAAAAAGGAATGGCGACATGACCGTATGAAAGCATACGGTATAGTCTTGCCAATATCAAGTGAAGGAGGAAAAAGAAATCGACAGTAAAATGGGTACCGCCACTTTACTGAAGATTGTGGGATTATTTGAGATAACACAAACACTGAGATCACTGCGTAAATGCTACACTTCTCACACTTAATATTACTATACGAATGATTATTCTACAAAATTAGTACACTTTTGCACAATAATATTCAATAAAATTAAATTTGAAAAATATAATATAAACACGCGTCTACAGTGTTCGGGCTACCCTCAAAGAATCTAGCGTATAATAACCTTAGAATATAGCAAAATAATTATTTTTATTAATTATAGCATTAGATATATGCAAAAAAATAACAATAATGACAGATTAATAGAATAGAGTATTTTATCTGTGGAATAGATTTTTTTTTTTTTTTTTGTTTTGTTTGTTCTTCGTAAGAAGAACGGGCAAAGGGATCAAAGCCCATACAGCCCTGTCTTATTCTATATATTCATTTCAAATTCTTTTCACTGTAGTTTTAATAAATTTGTAGATAGCATAGTAATTGCTGGGGTGTTGTAGAAGTCTTTTTATATTGCGCGGTACTTCATTTCTTTTATAGTTCGTTTGTAGATCCGAGTATAATACAGATTGTTGATATTCAAAGTATGAGCATTGAAAAAATATGTGTTCTATTGTTTCATCTTCTTTAAGACAATATTCACAGGTTGGCGTTTTAATCATCTTCATTCTGTGCAAATGTTTTTTAAAATGACAATGTCCTATCCTTAATCTACAAACGGTTGTGTAAAAATCTCTGCTTTTAAAATAGCCCCGATCAAACCATGAGCTTTTAATTTCTGTTTGAATTTCTGCGTACCACGAACCTTTTTCCTTTAAACTATGAATCCAGTGATCATTCCAATTATGTATCATATTTATCCTTAGAGCTGGGTAAATATCCGAGCTTGGTATGGCAACACTTATTTCGGGACTATTAATTGTAGTTATTATTCTGGCAAGGTGGTCGGCATTTTCATTCCCTCTAACTCCAATGTGTGACGGTGTCCAAAGGAAACTTATTATTAAATTGTGTTGATTCTCTAAGGCTGCAATCTTCATTTTAATGGTTTCAACAATATAACTTGAGTGGGCTGAAAATCTGTTGTTTCGCAAGGCAAGTAAAACGCTCTGACTGTCTGAGATTATTAACCATTTCTTTACTATATTGAGTTCTTGTTCTTCTATATATTTTAATGAATATAATATAGCCTCTGCCTCAGCAGTGAATATAGAAGCGTGCTTATTAATTTTCATGCCAAAACCAAGTTTTTTAGATTCATCATAAAATGCTAAACTAGTTGATGTTGATGTCTTTGAACCATCTGTGTATAGTACATTATAGCTTGACCATTCGTCTAAATAACAGTAAAATTCTTCTTTCGTTTTAATATCTCCATTAATATCTACTCTAATGTTATTAAATTTACAGTCATATGAACCCCAATAACATGGCCATATTGCAGACTTGTGAATAATTTTATTATATTTTTTTAAAGTTTCTATATTTTTATATATGTATGGATAATCATATGAATTAAAGCTGTACAATTTATTATATAAGTCACTAGAGCTATTGGAAATAGTTCTAAGATAAAATTTACTTTTTAGATAATCAAACCTTAACGATAGTGGTTCTATATTACATTCAATTTGTAATGAATTTATGGGAGAAGTGTTCATTGCACCACATATTAATCTTAAACATTTATTTTGTATTTTATTAAGTTTTTCTACTAAAATTGAATCTTTGGCATATAACAAAAAACCATATTCAAAATGGCTACGTACTAGTGACTTATATAGAATTTTTAATATTTTGGGGTCTGCACCCCAAGAAATTTTTGCCATTGTTTTAAGTATATTAAAAGCTCTAGTGGCTCTGTCACTTATATTAGATATGTACAAATTAAAATTTAAAGTTGAAGAAAAATTTATGCCTAAAAACTTTATGTCATTAACTACATCTAAACTATTATTGTTATAATAAATATTTACAGGTCTTTTAATTTTACTTTTTGAAAAAATTACAACTTTGCTTTTCTCTGTGCTGATTGATAATTTTAACTGCTTAAAATATTCTTCCATTTTATTTACAGAATAGTTAATATTAGTTTCAGATTCTATATTATTTTCATTAGAACAATAGATAACCAAATCGTCAGCAAATTGTAAATTGCTTACTTTAGAGCCTAATATACTATTAAGTTTTCTTATATAAATTATATATAATAAAGGGCTTAAAATGCTGCCTTGACAACATCCCTTGAATGATAATTGTGGACCATGTAACTTGGAATCATATTTAACATACACTTCCCTTCCATTATAGAAATTATAAATCCAGGTTATAATTTTTGCAGGTAATCCAATAGAATTCAACTCAGAGCATAACTCAAAATGATCAATATTATTAAAAGCTCCCATGATGTCAAAAAAAACACAAATAGTATCCTGATGTTTAGAGAAGGATTCAGAAATATCCAAATGTAAACGTGAAAAACTTTCTGTTGCTGATTTTCCTCTACGAAAACCGTATTGATTATTGGGTAATAAATTGTTATTTTCTACATAATATTCTAACCTGTGTTTTATTAACTGTTCAAATACTTTACCAATACAAGAGGATAAAACTATGGGTCTATAGGAGTCTGCGGAGTTTTGGGGTTTATTTGGTTTTAAAATAGGTATGATACAGTCAGTTTTCCAGGAGGAGGGTATTGCATTATTAAGCCACAATAAATTAAGAATATTTAAAAATATATTTAGAGATGAATTACTAAGATGTTTTAGCATGCTATAAGTGATCTTATCTAGACCACATGCAGTATCACGTCTAGATTTAATGGCTGCTGTAAGTTCCTGGAAGGTGAAAGGAGTAATTGTGAAATTATTGTTATCATTCAGGTTATTTGCTGTTAACATTGGATTACTATTGTTACTGTTATCAATATTAGATGTATATTTTTGTAAAAATTGATTAATCCATATATTGTCATAATCCTTGGTAGGTAGGTAGGTTTTACTAAATTTTCTCATGTAGTCCCAAATAGTACTTAAAGGTGTAGACCTGTTAAAAGATTCGCTGAGCTGTTGCCAACTCTTTTTTCTTTCAGATTTTAATATAATTTTTTTACGTGCCTGGAGGCGTTTAAAATTAATATAGTTCTCATTTGAAGTGTTTTCCTTAAACAATAAATAAGCTTTTTTAGAGACTTCTACTGCTTCGGTGCAAGCATTGTTCCACCATGGAACTGTTAGTTTGGATAGGTGTTTAAATTGATTCTTTTTGTGATTTTTAGTGGGAATAGAATCTGTTATGGCAGTAATTAGGATATCATAAAACATATTATAAGAGTGCATAGGGCTATGATATGTGAAATTAGTCAATCTATAATCCATTAAAGATGAATATGTTTTCCAATTAATTAATTTTAAATTAAACTGCAACTGACTATTTATTGTACTTGAAGGTGTATAGGTTGTATTATCTGATTTTATTGTGGTTATCGTAGGTAGGTGATAACTACCTAGTGGATCGTTGAAAACAGTCCAGTTACAAGATAATGATATGGTTGAAGATACAAAGGTTAAGTCAATGGCACTTGGTTTCCAAATGTTAGATCCTACTGTGGTGTGCTGTCCATCATTAAGTAAAGTTAGGTTGCTATTTTCAATAATTTCTAGAATGTCTCTTCCGCGAGTATCAGTTTTATTACAACCCCAGACGGTATTATGAGCATTAAAATCACCAGACAAGATCATAGGTTCTGGGATACTATTAATTAAAGCTTCAAATTTTGATTTAGTAAATTTAAGTAAGCAAGAAGTGGGACAATAAATACTAACTATTGATAAATACTTATTATTATATTTTAATTGTATAGCTATATTTTGCAAGGAATTATCGCTGTGTGTTGTAATTTGTTGATATTTTATATTATTTCTAATAATAATAGCTACACCGTTGTGCTTGTTACCTGAATCTAGGCGAACTATTTTATAGCCTGAAATTAAAAATTTAATTTCAGGCCTTAACCAGGTTTCACTTATAAGAGCTATATCTATGTTGTTATTATACAGGAAGTGTGTAAATTGGAGTTTGTTACATAGAATACTCTGAGAGTTCCATTGGACTACTCTAAGAGCCATTTTTGTTACCAAAAGTTGTTTTCATTACACCTTGTAATATTTCTCTAATTATTGGTGTTGTTGATGAACCCGCTGATTTAATTTTGACTAAGCATTGAACTAACATGTCCAATACTTTGTCATCTTGAAGTACATTAAACAAGTTTTCTGCTTTATTTTTATTTGAAGGCAGAGGGGGAAAATTCTTATTATTTACAATAATATTAGATAAGGGAGTAGTACTAATAAATTTCCTTCTATTCTCCTGTATTTTCTGCCGCTTAACTGGACAGAGACCAGATATGGCTATATGATTCCCTTTACAATGGAAACAAATAGCATCGATAGGGTTTACTGTACATTCTCTATAGTTATGGTTCTCCATACATATAGAGCATCTCTGTTTGTTTTTGCAAAAAGATGCTGTATGATTATATATAAGACATTTGAAACATTGTTTCACTGGGGGAATGAATTTAGTTACCGGGAAAACCCAAGAATTTAATTCTACAGATTCAGGCAAGGCTGTCGCTGCAAATGTAATAGATATGGCTTGAGTGGGTTCCATAATGAAATTATTCTCGGTTCTTACTTTCTTCATAAATCTCCTTATTGCTATAATTTTTTTTGAAGAAGTGAGATTACGATAAAGTTTGGCATTACTGTATTCTATTGGCACATTGGTAATAACTCCTATTTGTTCAGAGATTGAGGCTGGGATAGAAGCTTTCAATGAATGCAATTTAAAAAATTCTGTATTTGACAAAAGAGCATTTGCCATTGAGGGTTTATCGAATATTATACCAAATTTATATTTATTAATTCTTTTGAATTGTTTTATGCCTTTTATATTTCTTTTAAATATGTTAGATATGTACATCAGGTCCCTGTTGCCTATTGGGTTATTTTCATCGGTACTGGAAACAAATACTATAAATTCAGGTTCAGTGGAATTTTCAGGATAAGATCTGGTGTAATTCTTCAAATAAAATGGCGTATACTTATCTTTGAGATCGTCTATTTCAGGAGTTCCATCAATATGAGAACATGAAGATGTGCCGGAGCAGCAACTGATTGAAATATTGTCTTTTTCAACATTATCACCTAGTTTATTACGTTTTCTAGATTTAAGTCTCTTTTTCTTTGGTTTATTCATTTTAATATTTACAAATTCACTGTAAAATAGGCTAAATATGTTATTTTATAAAAAATGTTTTAAATTAGGCGCCTTAGCAATCTCAAGGATCCCGCGCTTTTTTCTTTTTTTTTTTTTTAATCTTTAGACCATACAGCCATTCTGGGCGCGTTCGTAAACTAACACTTTAACACTGGGTAATGTCATTACACTATAGGCATCTCTTCTTCTCTAAGCATTTTTCAATATTTTTATCGCACTCTATAACACTACCCACAGTGTGTTCGTTTACTCATGTTTTTCGCTTAAAGCGCTTAGGCTTTAAGCCAATCTAATCAGCCGTCAAAGTACACAAAGCGAAGCAAAGCAATCGCAGCGTTTGCAGGAGTACTCGAACGGTTTTATGTGCATAAATAAACATCGTAAAAAAATCATAAGAGAATACAAAATAGAGTTCAAAAACTGTTAAGTGAAAGGGAGGGAACATAAAAATAATAATAAAAAGTATTTATAATACACAATTGTGACCACAGACAATTGACTTTGATTGCACTACTCGTATTTTCCAAGCGTTCGCAGCGAATTCGATGACGTAATTTGCTTTTTTTCTGTGACGTCGTCAAAAATCCAAAGCAAAGGGAAGTACTAAAAAAACACCTGTCAAGTAAATTAAGCTAGCTTTGTAAGCCTTTTAAGCAGTACTCAAACGTACCGCCAGTATTAAAGTGTTACGTTTCTGAACACGCCTCTGTGGAATAGAGTCACAGTTTAAAATAGAGTTCTACGTTTTTTTTTTTTTTGGTTGTGGGCAGTTGTAGCTTTAGCATTCACTGATAGGTCTACTCTTTCCCCCCAAAGGGAGAAGGGCGACTGTGACGAGATTGTAATCTCTTAACAGTAGTAGCATTCACTACAGTGAGTATTTAGCCCTCAGTGTAATAATTATTATTACTCTGATGTCCGGATTAATAGTCGTTGCTAAGCCAGTGCTTAGCACCAGCCATTGCTTAGAACTGTCAAAGTGACTGTTATTTCTATAATAGTCGGTGCTCCGAGCCGTGACTCAGGCTAAAGCTCGAGCCGTTGCTCGGCTAAGCATTAGTCTCGATATTCCTTTACTTAAGTCGTGCCACTCCGCCCTTTAGGTATGAAGCTACAAGTACCCGGCCGTACCTACGGATGGGTTTAATTTTTGAGGGCTGCCGCGCACCGGCCAAGTCGCACGTTTGTATGATACTCACGCGCCTCGTCGCGATACTTAATATTAACTAAAATGAGGTCTAAAGCTTATTGTGCCACATTCGGTTGCTTAAATAATAGTAACAAGAATCCGGACCTTACGTTTTTCATACTTCCATAGCACCTCAAAAGGTACCTAAATAAATCCACGCCTACTTAGGTTATTATTAGGCAGGCGCAGGTACACTAAAATAATACCAAAACGTGTGTCTAGTAATCTGTTTATAAGAATGCGAATTTTCATCATTCGCCACCTTTCCTATGTACCAAATGTTGTCCTTTGTTATAGTTATCTAAGTATCTCGTATTTACGTCTTTGTTAGATATTTCTGTGCCTCCGGTGCTAAATGATACATCTCAAAAATGACTACTTTACAGGAGAGCAAAAACAAACTTGTTTTTTTATCTTTCTCATAAATTATACTATGTACAAAAAGAAAAAAAATGTTTTGCCATTAACATCAACATTTATTTTTAAACGGCATGTGCATTTCTTGATACTATCCAATAAACTCCATGAAAAAAATAGATAAAAGTTGATTTGTACCTATAGTTTTTTATATATATATTTTTTATAAATACCGATCGACACATCGATCAATCGAAAGCGAGAAAAATAAAATCACAGATGGTATTGACATATGCCAGCTTGTTTTTTTATTACTTAAATAACGTAATTTAAAAAAGTATTTAGCCTATCTTTGCACTTTAGGGAAAATAATTTAATATTTACTCGTAGTTTTAATTAAGTTTTACAATTAAACTACAATTTGGTTTTAAATATTTAATTTAAACTAAAATTTATAACCTAAAAAAACGTAATGTATATAATCCTACCGAATAAAAAGTCACATGAGTACATGCAACAATCACTAAGCATAAGACCACCCAAACTGGACGGGTTATAATTATAAAATTTAAATTTTACGAAAATGAACTAATTTTACATATTACTATGAGAGTTTTCTAAAGAAATTGAACCAACTTTTGCAAATTTTAGAAATTTATATACCAAAAATAGTCTTAGATTTACTCTTTAATATAATATTTATTCCCGAGAGCGGCGAGAGCATATAGTTTTGTGCATGAAGCTAAAAAAACGCGCTCCGCGCCAATGGAGTACGCATGATACATAAATTATTCCATAATAGTGCGATACCGGTGACGCCATTTCCGAGGCGAATAAATGAAGAACGGGGAAAAAGGTGTGTCCTCAAATGGCAGCTCAACGCGTCTGACACTTAAATAACTGCTTGAGAAAAAAAGAGATACAAGTTAGCTATTGTCAAACAGGCTGTCAAATATTTGACAGCCTCCGTGGACTAGTGGTTGCGCCTTTGGCGTTGTATCCGGAGGTCGTGGGTTCGATTCCCACCCATGGCAAAAAAAAATTAGTACGTTTTTTCTGTACAATTTGTCATGGTCTGGGTGTTTATAAAATATAATATGTTTATAAAATATTATATCATTGCTTCTGGTACACATAGTACAAGCCTAGAGCTTAGTTTGTGACCAGAGCAATATGTGTAATTTGTCCTACATATAAAAAAAAAAAAAAAAAACATGAATGTGTGCGCGTGTCTATGAAGTGTTTGTTTTTTTATTATAAAAAGCTAAATATTAAATTGCATACTTACCTCACGGTCCGAATGGCGATAACACCGCTGTCAGCGCTGACATTCATAATCACCGGTCCGATTCAAAAAGCGCGATGTAATCACCCACGGTGCTGTTAGCGTGCTAATGAATCGGACCAGTGTTTAAGCGCGCTCACAAGAACCTCTCTTGTATCTCCCTCTATCTTGCAGCTAAAACGCTCCTCTCACTCTGTTTTAATGTCAAATAAAATGCCGTAACAAATTAATGAATTTTAATGTATTTTGTTTATTTGTTTACATAAATACCAAAATAAATTAGAACATAACACTTTTAACTATCTACTTAATAATTATTTTAGGAATTTTATTACTTTCCTCAAAATCATGTTTCTAGATAAATGTCATTCTGACAGCGGTCACAGCGATTTCACCCAGAAGCAAAATCACTGTAATCCAATATGGTGTCTGTAATGACGTAACTATATATGTCAAATCATCTATCGTTAGCGCGCTTACGCCCAATCGGACCGGTCGGAATCGGAATATTTGTTGTCGGTGGCAACACTATTGAAACTATTAACCCTACGGTCCGATTCACGCCAAAATCGATGTCAGCGCTGTCATCTGACATCGATTTTGGCGTGAATCGGACCGTAGGGTTAATAGTTTCAATAGTGTTGCCACCGACAACAAATATTATTACTTATCGATATAAACCAAATATTTTGGGATTTATAGAGATCATCAATATGACTTCAATCCTAATTTGTGCTGTACCCCCTCTCAATCGTAACATATTATCAATTTTATGTATTGTCTCGTCTTATACTAATACAGTTTTTCTAAAATAGAAGACTAATCTAATGTAACTTATCATAATCTAACTATTTTAACTCCTTAGTGATAGTGCCTGTTTCATAACTAGACACTGGCAAAATTCGCGAAAAGCGAGAGGCCATACAAACAAGAAATTGAATTGAATAGAGATCATCAAAGATTAATAATTATTTATCGATATACACACACATATCATCACGGGTGCCTTGCGGCGCCCGAGACCGCCTAACGGCCCCAAGGTAACCAGCGGAGGGGTTTTAATCCCAACTCGTCGTAGCCGATGGTATGAGTCTACACCGAACAAGTGGCTAGCTCGTCGCGATGTTTTGAATAGACTCAATAACTTTAAAAGGTTTTACTTTGGGTTAATATGATCAAATCAAACAAATTTCCCATGGAACCATGTATCGCAAAAGAAAACGAAATGGCCTTCTCCATACAAACTAGTAACGTTAAAATGACCAATTTGTATGGGGAAGTCAAATTATTTTTTCATTTGCGACATATGGTTCCAAAAGAAAAGTTGTTAGATTTTATCAGTAGAACCTCATATTAGCCCAAAGTACAACCTTTCAAATTCACCCTGATTGATACTTTCGCATTTATAATACTAGTGGATTTAAACTATGTAGGTATATAACAGGGTCAAAATCAAAATTATTGTACAGTAACAAAAAAGAAACAAATATGAATAACGTTACAAATATGAATAATGTTACAAAAAAGTAACAAAAAGGAATTGTAAGGGTTTCTTCACACTATGGTAATTAAATAAAAAAATATTTACCATTATTTAATATTAATTACTCAGAAAGTATAGAAATAGCAAAACTAATAATCTTTTCTAAAAGAGCGTAAAAATTCAAAACAAAAATACCAAGTTACCATGTATCATTACAGTTTAATGTAGCTTTACTTTTATTACCCCAAAATTTATCTAATTAAAAGCACTTTTGGAGTTATTACTAATCATAGTCGTGTTGCAGATCATTGTGTTAAAATTAATATTTGCACTAAGATATCAATAATATTTTTTTCTTATTAATAAGAAATAATCAACTTCAATAATATTTTTGTTATCACTTAATAATAAGATAAAATAATCTTCAGTAATATCAATAACAAGTTCGATTTTAGTAATCTTAAAACAGGTAGGTAATCAATTTCAGTATAGTGGGCAGCATTTCACGGTATTCACTTCTGAGGCTCTGCCATGGGCTTGCGCAATGTAGAAATGTGACGTATTTATATACGTGAGCAACAACCAATATGGCCGCTTTATTTTTGGTAACAGAATTGAATAAAGCGGCCCTATTGGTTGTTGCTCACAACGTATACTATTTTTCTGACTTTCCGATAATTTTGCAATTTTAATATATATAATATTTACTCTTAATCCGTTAAATTTATCAGTCGAATTTCTTCATTTTTTTTTTGGATCATTTTGTTTTAGTCATAGATATTTAAAATCTTATAATATATTTAAAAACCAATGCTATTTTAAATAGCCATAAAAATATTAATCTTGTAAAATTAATATTATTTTTTACGTTCATTAACCTAATGTGAAATAGCCTTTATTTCATTTTGGTTACATCATTTTTGTACCGTAACAAAAAAACGCAACGATTTGCTACAAAAAGGAAAACAAATTACATGTTTAAAATATAACCCTTAGCGATAAAGATACAAATAAACTTCTAAGATTAAAATAATAATCAGTTTCAAATGTATTATAAACAGTATTTTACACAGTATAGTAATAGTTTATCATTTACTTATCGTATACATATACAGGCTAAACAAGAAAAAGGAATATATATTTGTTTAAATAAATGAACACGTAAAAAAACACACGTGTCGCACAACCATTTCACGCCATCAAAATGGCTGACTGCGGCCGCAAGACGAATGCTATTGGTCGTCCTTATATTAAAATATTGCAAGCCCAAAAATTTAGAAATCTGCTAAAATTAATGTTACAAAAGGGAATAACCAAAATGAAAAATAATGTGGACACGTGTTAAATTGTAAATAATTAATTTATCTCTGTGTTAATTTTATTGATTTTATAAGAATTACGTGGTAATAATCATAATTCAGTTAGATAAATTTAGAATTATCAAAAATTAAATAGATTTTTTTTTTTAATTACTTTTTTGTAACACACGTGTGACTGGAGACATAATTATTTGTATGAACCAAGTACGATGTGTATATAGCAAAACAGGTGGGCGATTCTCGCGCTTTCGAGATTCATCTCGATTCGAGATTTTTAAACAAAAAATGACTAAATATGCCATTTTTCGTTCAAAAATATCGAACATTAAACGAAATAAATAATAAATATTAATAAATAAATAATAAATATATAAATATTGAACGAAAAATGACATATTTAGTCATTTTTTGTTTAAAAATCTCGAATCGAGATGAATCTCGAAAGCGCGAGAATCGCCCACCTGTTTTTTAAATACTTACCGGTATAATTTCTTTGTTTATGAATACTAGAGGTATTAATTTGGAAAACCTATATTTAAAATATATAAATCTTATTTAAAAAATATTATCCATTTCAACGCTATTCACAAGGACGTTTTGAGATGTAAAAATGTACAAAAGTTTTGAATATGACCCAACATATATATATCATCACGGGTGCCTTACGGCGCCCGAGACCGCCTAGACGGCCCCAGGGTACCCAGCGGAGGGGTTTTAATCCCACCTCGTTGTAGCCAATGGTATGAGTCTAAACCGAACAAGTGGCTAGCTCGTCGCGATGTTTTGGATAGACTCAATAACCCATCTATAAACAGTTTCACAAGTTGGTATAGTGAAACCGGGACCGACAGCTTAACGTGCTCTCCGAGGCACTATAGTGGTGTTGTCAAACAAATGTACATAAATTTTTAAATTAAAAACTCATTGGTACACACCGGGATTCGAACCAGGGACCTAAGCGTTTTTAAGTCCAAGGTCTAACCAACTAGGCCACCACGTATATAATCTTCTAAATCTTCTCTTTTAATTGCCTCTACCCATTTACGTTTTAATGCCGGATCTTTTGGGAAACTGTATGTATAGAAAATATAATTATTATTTAAAAAAAAACAATAATTGTATAATATCTCATAACCATAAAAGTATTTACAAATATCGAGTTTATCAACTATAAAATCATATCACTAAATTGTAACTGACAAACCTCGTTAGAACCGCTATTGTCGCCATACCTTTTGATTAAATTAAATTAAAATTATTATAAAGTAACGAAACTCTTATTAAAAATAAAAACACATCACTAGTTCTTCAACTTCAGTGCCGGATTTATGTTTCTTTTTAGTGTAGGCCACTTTATTCCGCCGCCCCATGTATATTTCTAAAATAATTTACCTTTTGTGGTAAGAAAGGCACTAAACTTAAATAAACGAATGAATTACTTAGTCATTAAGAGAGCGGATAAAAACACAGAATAAAAAAAAAATACGGGACTTTTTAATAGCAAAATCATCTATAATATCATCGTAGTTTACGATGTACATTATCTCTGCTTCTATGTACAATACCCCTAGTGTGAGTTTTCTAACTATTACTTTGCGTTTGAGTAAACTAAAATTTGTATGGGAAATGGTTCAGCGCTCCAAGCGGAAATTTTGAGAACTAGAAATGCGGTCGTGTGATTGGTCAAAATGTTAACGCGGTAGTATAGTTAACGCGAAAGTAAACGTTAAAAAATCTCACACCTGGGCTACAGAATACCTAAAGATTTTTTTTTTCTTAAGACAATGAAGACTTTTGGTATTGTTTTACGCGTTGCAACTCTAATAAAATAGCATCAAACATTTCCTTTTGTCCTAGAGAAAATAAGAATTTGTAAAATCTCAAATGCTTCTCCGTTTATAATTTAACAATCAAACAAAAGTACTTTGCTTTTTTTATCCATAACTAATGTATATCAGTACTTTTTCAGCTATTAAATAAATGAATTAGTAGACAGTTTTAGATAGCTAGTTGTTCCTGAGGCTTTCGCTTTGTAGAAACGTAACGTTAAAACGTGAGGAACCACCAATAGAATTGCTTTATTCAATCCTGTTGCCAACAATAAAG
Organism: Monopis laevigella; assembly: GCA_947458855.1. Taxonomy (NCBI): domain Eukaryota; kingdom Metazoa; phylum Arthropoda; class Insecta; order Lepidoptera; family Tineidae; genus Monopis; species Monopis laevigella. Next base: position 11,970,590 of record OX381577.1, on the reverse strand, counting down.
CAATTTCAACTTTCAATGTGTTTGGCTAGTAATGGGCAACATCTACTATTTTTCCAGAAAAATAATGTAGGTAATTTACACTGTGCTGCCCAAGTAGCACGGCCACATCCAAGACAAGACATGAGAACGTGTCCGTTCACAATCTTCACTTATCCTACAGTCGCAGCACGGCCACTTCAAGACAAAACTCATGTCTTGTCATGAGTTTAGTCTTGCTTGAGGTATTGGGTGTAATAAATCTCTCGCGCCTTCCGTGACAATGTTTAACTTTTTTTAATCTTTTAAATTCTTGTAAAAAAAATTTTTCAAATAGTTATAATTTTCCCCACTTTTTATTATGTGGGAATTTTTCCCACTTTTTTATAGAGAGAAATTTTCCCACTTTTTCAAAAGTTGCTAATTTTTCCCTACTTTATAGGGTGGAAATTTCTCCCCTCTTATTCATGAAGTGGGAATTTTTTCCCACTTATGATGACGATTTTCTCTAATAATTTTTTTCCCATATTTATAAATTTTTACATACCTAATGACACTTTTCCACAATACAGACATTACTATAGCCCACTAAAAGAGAGAATTTCCACCCTTTTTATTAATGACAACTTTCCTCAATACCCATGTTCCTATAATTCCCATCTTCCCATAATAAAAATTTTCCTTAATTACTACTTTTCCAAATTAATCGAACTTGATAAAAACCCTTTAACTTAAACTAAGTACCATAACAGTAGGTAACCTAGGATTGATAATTTTCGATAGGGATAGTATCAAAAACAATGAGAAAACCAGTGAACTTTTTTGACTTTTATCGTCTCATATCTAGTGAGCGTTCTCTGAAATCTGCCGCCCCTAGGACGCTGCCGCCCCTAGGACGCTGCCGCCCCTAGGCCGCGGCCTATACGGCTTATTGACAAATGCAGGACTGCTTCTAACTGACGAACATAGTTTGACAGTTACCGTCAGATTTAGATATTTTAAATTATTTTATGGGTTTTATTATTATTTTTTATTAATGCTTAATATAAGAAAAACATGTTAAATACATACTTGAAAAACGTGACTCTAGGTACTTTTTTTAAAGAGTAGTTTCTACACAGCTTTAATGCACAATTAACCATTTTTCCGACAATAAAAGCGGAGCTCTTTGTCACTCGCGCGGCACCATGCAAATTGAATGATGCTTACTCCAGTAGCGGCGCGAGGACGGGCACGGTTTTTACCTTTATGGTTTTTCCGCAACAAAAAAAAAACATATTTTAGCACTCCCAGCCAGGGGCTCTAGAGAAAAATCAGGCGAGTCGACATGTCGCGTCGCCTCAAAAACGTATGTATTTTGACAGTGACAGTAGGCGTGAGGTACGCTGTCACCTGCCAAAGTCTATACAGTTTTGATTGAAGGCGACACGACACGTCGCCTCGCCTTATTTTTCTCTAAGGCCCCGACTCTGTGTTCCGCATTAGTGTCCGTATATGTATATATGTGTGAGACTTTACCACGCTTTTATCGTAATAGGATCCTCTGCTTCTGTGGTATGGACGCACCATAAAGGATTTCAAACTACACACCAGCATGGCAAAATTACTCTCTACGCGTAGAGGCCAAAATATAATAATAAAAAAAAAACTCCTGTTTGAATTTTCTCAATCATATTTTTCCATTTTTCTTTATTGTTTGTTTATTATTGGGTAAAATGCCTAAAAAATTCGCAGGCGAAAATAGTAAGGCAACAGTCGCAAAGGCCCGTAAAGAAACTATAAAACAGGAAAAAGACCAGAAAGTAAAACAAATGATTGAAGATGCTTCTTGGGCGGAAAATGATGGAAAACTACTGAAAAAACAACAAAAGAAAGTAAGATTTATTGGTTTTAGTATAGTCCTTTTGTACAATTTTCTGCTGTAAGACTAAACTTAAGAAAAAAATATTTTTGAGACCATTATACATTAAAAGTATTAGTGTCTTCCTACTATCCTAGAAGTAGAGTAGGCGGGGTGTCTCCAAAATACTCAAAAGACTGCATCCACAGGCATACTTGAAGTTGGCAACAGTAAGAGGGGTAGTACCTACTTAACCATATATATAAACTAGCTATGTAAATAGGTATTTTTTGTTATATCACTGATATTGATTTTAATTTGTAAAGGATGATCAAGAGAAGAAGCGCTTAGAGCAATTGCAAAAGAAGGCAGAGGCCAAAGTGTTATTGGAGAAAGAGATGGAGTCAATAAAAGTTTCTGTTAAGGCTCCCCCAACACAGAAAGTTACCAGAGCACAAATTGCAAACACAAAGGAAAATCCAATTAAACCTGACCCAAAACCAGTGGTAAGCATCCTTGTATAATTTATTGTCTAATGGCCATTCAATTAATCTTTGATGGATAACAATAGAAACTCCTGTGTTTGTCTCCAAACCAAGAGGCAAAAAAAAAATCCTAGGATCCCAGGATTTTTTTTTTTGCCTCTTGGTTTCCATGGGATCTTAGAATATCTAGGTTTTTCTCTTACTGATAGATAATGTAATTAAAATAATTATAATAACTCCTTTCTTGCTGTTCACTTTATATTGGCCTCTTATTATGTACCAAGTGCCATGGCAACAAAAATACCTCTGAATTTACTATAGCTGATTTTAGTTGTTTATAGTAGTTACACATACTGCGGTCAGTCAACTGTAGTACTTATATGTTGTCATTGCATTGGTTATGAAATTAATTTACTAAGCCTAAAAATAATATACAGGTACATATAAATAACAGTTATGTCAGTAAAATGTTGGAAAAGAGCTGGACAGTCAGCCGGTTAGCCAAAATGTATGTACAATAAATAAATAATGGCAATTTTTTAAATTAAATTTTTGTATAAAGATCCTACTGGAACTCTACATTATACCGAGATAAAAAGTAGCCTATAATCCACTGATAAATAATCAGAGGTGTGCTGTCCATATAACCCAAAAAGCCACAAATACTTCAGAATATAGAGTATAAATAATCTAGTGGCTATATTTTATTTACAAGCATTTAAAAAAAAAAATTTTAATATATTTATATATAATAATATAAGTCACTAAATTATTTCTGTGCCTCCGGTTCTAAATGATTCAACTTGAGTTATATTGTTTTTCAGTTTTCTAATGCATGTTCATCACTATCACTCTCTCTTTAGTTTCAGAGATAGCTTTGTGTCTAGTGATACAATAAGTAGTGCTAACTGATATTAATAAAGTTAAGTTAATTCACCCAAAATTTATTATGGTAAAGATTTCTTTTTGTCTTAAATAATATAACTTGAGACATATTATACTTAACAATATATTTACTATGAATTTATGGGTGTAATGATTTAATTGAAGATGTATTAGTTTGCACTAGCACTTACTTCAACCATAACTCGGGTATAACACGACTTAAATTTACAGGTTGAAAATTTTATTCATCTATATTTTGTACTAAATGTTTTGACTCAAATTAAATTACTAAACACAAGTGATAGCGTTTTGTGCTTGTTGATTCTACTCGAGTTATATTAATCAACCGAACAAACTCATTTTTAGTCTTACTTTGTTGTGCAATATGGTATTATTATTATTATTTATAATATAAAAATATGGTATAAATAACAAGGAGTGGCAAAGACCGGGTGAAGTTAGATGTGGGAGAGGAAAGTACTGCAATGAACCCTTATCGTGCCTTTTTCGATTTTATATTCTTGGGTACTTGAAGAAAGTAATACTTATAGAACTCACCGTTCTGTGGGAAACAAACATACCTAAGGACCACAACATCAAGTCGAACAAATATTTTGATCTCACAAACGAAATTACTAGAAACGGATTTAAAACTCAACTTTATGCAGTGGAAGTTGGTGCAAGAGGAATTCCAGCAAAGTCTTTGCACCGTCTATTGAAGGATCTTGGCCTTCCGAGAACAGCCGTCAGAACTTTTATGGAGCGTGTTTCCAGGATGGCGCTAACAGGATCATATAGTATTTGGTTGTGTAGAGAGGGTAGTGAAAACAGTGCAGGTGAGAGTTCAAAAGGCCTTTAAACCTACTTTGCGGTCTCAATTCCGGGAACGCTGCAGTTCATTCCCCTGCCAACCACGCGATGGACCCGGCACCTGCACGGTGAAGCCATGGTTTGCTAAGAACATTGTCTCAATTAGCCTAAGCAAGTTGAGGTCATCGCCCCTTCGCGGCAACTTGCTTACACAGCACCGAGCTGGGGAACATAACAAGTGCTATGCGAATATGAAAATATCCAGGTGTAAAGTCAGTATCCATATTATCAATTGCACTCAGTTGTCTTAAATTACCCATTTTCAGTACCCATTTTTTCGAATATTAGTTTGTGATCAGAATTTGCTTTACATGGTACTTCTTGGTAATGGACTTGATTCTTGCCTCCCACAAACACTCTAAATTAGGGTCATATGAACTGCCATCAGTTGCTAACATTTTTACTATGTCTGTTGAAAACTAAACTCTACACCATATTTTCCAGACAGTTAATAAACTTTACTACAGCTCCTACAAAGTTTCATACTTGGTCACTCTACATGACGTGTACACTCCTCTTACATTTAAAAATGTATATACAGGAAAATTGTTAGTTCTTTATTAATTTAGAAGTAGGATGTTACAAAAAAGCTAGTTTTTTATAAATCTTTTATTTGCCAATATATTCTTACGTGAATCGGTGGATAGTTATTAATTCAAGGCTGTTGCCTCTCACCAATAGCTTTCAATATTGTTATTAACATCTTAATTGACAAACTTAAAACTAGTGAAAAGAAGTGGGGATATAGATTTAAGTTAAATAATGTATATTCGGAGTCCATTTTAGCATTTGCAGACGACCTAGCAGTGCTAACACGCAATCCAAAACAATGCCAGAATTTGCTTACTCTGGTAGACGAATTCTGTGTATGGTCGAACGGCATGAGAACAAAACCATCAAAATGCTTCTGTCTGTGTCTGGGCAGACGAAATACTAGGTTTACGTCATACGGACCCAGAATTATTCATAGCAGGGCAGAAAGTAGCCCCAGTAGAGGAAGCCATGCCTTTCAAATTTCTGGGCAGAAGGATCGATTTTAAAGGAAGAACACCATCCTTAGATGTGGTTGTGGAACGCTTCATTAATGACATCAACAAGGTAGATCAACAGCCAATTAGTAATGTCAAGAAAGCTTGGATTTATGACAACACCTTACATCTCGTCTAACATGGCCTTTTCTTGTATACGACTTCAACAAAACTCTTCTGGTAAATCTGGATGCAACTGTCATAAGAAAACTTAAGTCTTGGCTTGGATTAGCACAAGGCGCTGACTCCTCTACGCTGTTCAGGGGACAGCAACAATTTGGGATGAATTTTAAAAAACCATCTGAGTTGTACAAACATCTACGTGTAACCAAGCAACAAATCCTGAGTAACTCTCGAGATAATCTGATTGCATCTCTCCCAAAAGACTCATTGGCCTCTGAGATGGAGTCAAGACTTCAGTTTCATAAATCATTTATGAGCGGTGCCCAGATCAGCAAAAGGGGGTTAGGTTGGAAGAAAAAGGAATGTGATAAAGATGTTATTAAATCTTTCCTTAGGGAAGATGAAGAGCATGGCTACAGAGTTCACGCGATGACCCTAGAAGTACAGAATGAATGGCTTACTTTGGGGGAAGTTTGTATTCCTCCAGCCCTGAAATGGCGCACACTCATGTACGATTGGTCTCCGGCACTTATTAAGTTCTATCTGAATGCCTTTCAAATGTCCCTACCTGACCAGAGTAATCTGGTAAGATGGGGGAAGGCAACAGATAAGACATGTACATTGTGCGGTGTTGCTGTAGGGACTGCCAGACATATACTTGCTGGGTGCAAAACTCTACTTGAAAAAGGTCATTATTCGCACCGACAAGATAAAGTTCTAGAAATTATTCGTGAAGCTGTAAGTCTCAGTATTGCTAGAGCCAGAAAAGGATTAACAACAAATGAAAGACTGACTACTTTTGTAAAGGAGGGACAACTCAAGAAAACTCAAAGTAAACCTTTCTCAATCCTGGACAAAGCACAAGACTGGAAAATATTCATGGATACATTTAAAATACATTACAAGATTCCAGACGAACTAGCAGTTTCAGCCTATAGACCAGACATACTGGTGTACTCTCGGTGCTTGAAGAAAGTAATACTTATAGAACTCACCGTTCCGTGGGAAACAAACATACCTAAGGACCACAACATCAAGTCGAACAAATATTTTGATCTCACAAACGAAATTACTAGAAACGGATTTAAAACTCAACTTTATGCAGTGGAAGTTGGTGCAAGAGGAATTCCAGCAAAGTCTTTGCACCGTCTATTGAAGGATCTTGGCCTTCCGAGAACAGCCGTCGGAACTTTTATGGAGCGTGTTTCCAGGATGGCGCTAACAGGATCATATAATATTTGGTTGAGTAGAGAGGGTAGTGAACACAGTGCAGGTGAGAGTTCAAAAGGCCTTTAAACCTACTTCGCGGTCTCAAGTCCGGGAACGCTGCAGTTCATTCCCCTGCCTTTCAACCACGCGATGGACCCGGCATCCGCACGGTGAATCCATGGTTTGCTAAGAACATTGTCTCATAAATAAAAAACCCCAAATTTTAATATTTTTTTATCCTATAAAATAATATCTTGGTTTCCCATGAATAGAGAGCTAATAGGCGAAACAATTATTTTAGGTTCCTCATGGAACAAAGTCATAGGAGTCAATTATAATAATAATAATATGTAAGACAATTTACACAAATTGCAATGGTCACAAACTAAACTCTATGCTTGTACCATGTGTACCAGATACAATGATATATGACTGACCATGACAAACTGACAGAAAATTGCATCAGAACATTTCGATCAAAAAACTATGGTGATTGAAATCTATTCTGTTGTAGCAATAGGCAACTACGAGTATGTTCACACAGCGTAAACTCAATATTTATCTGACGATAATTGTAATTTTGAAAGTGGCTATGTTTGCAGAGAACCTTATAGTCTTACATAGACCAGGTGGGCGATTCTCGCGCTTTCGACATTCATCTCGATTCGAGATTTTTAAACGAAAATGACTAAATATGCCATTTTTCGTTAATAAATATCGAACATTAAACGAAATAAGTAATAAATATTAATTAATAAATATATAAATATTGAACGAAAAATGACATATTTAGTCATTTTTCGTTTAAAAATCTCGAATCGAGATGAATGTCGATAGCGCGAGAATCGCCCACCGCGACGGTCGCGCATTTTGCGTAAAGTACGGGTATTTAAATGTAAGTTCTATCCTGTTAATTATAAAGTTGAAATTCCAATGCTCCATACTTGTTCAAACTTGCGAAGAATTCGTATATTTCAAGATGCTGCATTATAATAGCCAACCTAATACATACTATATAACCATTGGAATATAGCTTACATTTCGATATTTATAGTTTGCGCAACGTCTTGTCGTGATTAGCGGTTGCAAACTCGGAATAAGGCCCCTGGGGCCTTACCGCGAAGCCACATGAAATGCCGATCGCCACGTCGATCGATCATAATCGAAAATAAAATGTATGTCATTTGACGTTTCTCGGCAATCGAGTTCTACTTATAGACAATATTTCCTATACAATTTTATCCATCGCGTCGATCGGTTTGTCGATGTGGCTTCCCGGTAAGCCCCCTGTACTAAATTGGTACCAAACCTGAGTAAATATTTCTGCATTGGTTTTGCCAACCTTTTCTTGACATCACCCCATCTGCAAGTGATCATAAGCTGATTTAATAAATAATACAAATAATGTAAAGCATTTGTTTCTTTTTTACAGTCTTCTAGAGTCATTATTGAAGAACCTTTATCTCTGGAGGAGAATCTTAATAGAATACAGTTAGATGGAGAAGTAGCTCAAACTGTAGATGAGGCTATCACCATACTCAGGTATTTTATTTTACTTTATTCAGAAGAACAAACAATTACACAATATTTATTACAATTTAAATATAGGTATCTAAGTTACTAATTGTCTAAACAGCTTCATTATCCACAGTTATGTATGTAAGATAAAGGACACAAAAGAAAAAGCATTTTAACAAGAAAATATTACAGAATAGAATATAAATTATGTACACAATACCTGACATCTAGCTTGACAGAACCTCCATGACTGACTTTCTGTAAAGGCTTCGAGTAAGCCGAAACAGATCTACATCGTTATTATAACTTGACATTATGCGATTGAGAGGTATGCGTTCTTCAGCATTCGTTCTGCTAGGTTTGGGAGCAAACAGCCGGTGAGAGTATACCCCTCGTATACGCTGTGAGCGACTGGGTATACGGTATACAATACAGTCCGTCAATTGGTTTCTATCAAATTTGTTATTGTAAATATCATACAAAAGCATGCTATCAAAGGTATGCAAATAGATACTTTTATTTCATTATGGATCAGGTTATTTTTGATGAGATTACACTGTTTCATTACAATACCATAACAATAAACTTATGTAAAACATAAGTAAACAATGTTCTACATTCAGTTGTATTTTAGGACAAAAATAACAACCATATCAAACATAACCTCAGAAAATTATTTGAAGAATTTTTTTTTTTTTTAGTGATTCTGCACAACAGCTTGATCAGCATCCAGAGAAAAGGATGAAGGCTGCATACACAGCATTTGAAGAAATCACATTACCTAGACTGAAGGCAGAGAACCCCACTTTAAGATTATCTCAACTTAAGCAATTGTTAAGAAAAGAATGGCTTAAGTCACCTATGAATCCACTCAATCATGAAACTTAATTTTGTACATTTATAATAAAAAGTAATTTATTTTAAAGTTTAATTAGTTATTATACGCAATGGTTTTTATTTTTAACTAAACATTACATTAACTGTTTACAGTTGCGGAATTACCCAGTTTAGCAATCTGGGTACTGACTATAGGTATACAATTATACAAAAATACAAGAGCTTTTTGTCAAAGGTAGAGATATGACTCAAATACAGTGACAGCTATTACACTAACACTTGGCACTGGCTAAACCCAAAATCGAAGGTTAATCCCAGTTATCACCACCTTAAGATGCGTTTAAGAGCCTATATAGCGCACACAAATATCGAGGTAGGATTGTATACCTAGTATTGCCATTGCCTTGCCATAAATATTGTAACAAAGAAAAAAAAAATTTCTTTAGCAAATAGCATTTATTACTTTTACAGTGTTAGTTTATCATATATATATATATATATCATCACGGGTGCCTTACGGCGCCCGAGACCGCCTAGACGGCCCCAGGGTACCCAGCGGAGGGGTTTTAATCCCACCTCGTTGTAGCCGATGGTATGAGGCTACACCGAACAAGTGGCTAGCTCGTCGCGATGTTTTGGATAGACTTAATAACCCATCTATAAACAGTTTCACAAGTTGGTATAGTGAAACCGGGACCGACAGCTTAACGTGCTCTCCGAGGCACTAAAACGAACAGATCATAATCCAGCGGATTAAGTTCGGGACTAGACGATGGCCAGTCTTCAGCTCTGATGAAGTCCGAAACGTTGGCTTTCAACCAAGACTGCGTGGACCGAGCTTTATGACCCAGCGCCGAATTTTGCTGGAAGGACCATACTTGGTTATTGAACATGGCGTTGTTAAGGGGCTTTACTACGAGTACCTTCTCAAGAATGGTATCTTGATACACTTGTGCCGATGTTTTGATACCTTTTTCACAATAATATGGCTCAGTCACTCCTTTATAGCTAACATACTAACCCACCAAACCATCACTAAAGTCGGATAATGCCCACGTTGCACTCTGTCGACTAATTGGGAAGCATTTTGTAGAGGTGGGCGTTTTTCAATCAACGATACCGGCATCGGATGCCAGTAATAGACGCCGCGCAACGATGCGGGTTGGCTTCCAGTTTCGGTGCCGAGAAAACGGATGCCGCATCGCATCGTCCCCGTCCGCAACTCGCGTTTCGTTTTCGAGCGATCGACCGCGGCACCGGCATCTGGCGCAACATCTCGAGTTTCGTTTCCGAGCGTACACCAGCGCATCGACCGCGGCATCGGCGCCACATCTTCGGAAACGAAACGCGTCGTTTCCGAACGTACGGCACCGCAACTATCATGGGCATCGGCATCATGTACACACATACGTGTGTCAATGACTTAATAACTTTTTAGGTTTTTTTTACCTCATGCCACAGAATAAATAATAGTACAAGTAATGCCCACAATTTCATGTTAGGTTATTTAAAAAATTGTAAGTAGGTATATTGCTCTTTTTTACGATTACAAAAGAAGTATACGGTTTATAGGCTACTTTTTGCGCTTAAATGAAAGATGAAATGAGCTTGTGAGAAACTTAATTTCTCACAAGTTTTTCTCTTAGCATGATCGGTTGTGCCGATATTTGGCTAAAATGCAAGAAAAACACAAAATTTCAATATTTTTGAAAACCATTTAAATTTTTCAAGAGTCATATCTGAAAAAAATATAAGCAGCGGTGGGTGGGATTCAATTATTTCAAATTAAATATATCTACTTTAAAAGTGACAATTGAAACTAAAAATAAAAAAAACACCCATAGCATTTGTATTTAACTGTAAATAATTGTAAAAAGTCAAAAATTTTGCAGTTTTTCATGTATTATGCAGGTAGCAGAACTTTTTTTGTTTGCTTGCAATACGTAATTTCACGCTCCCTTTAGGTCCAAATAACATACCAAAAAGCAACTTTATATCACGTTTTTTATGTAGAATATGACTGGCCTACAGGCCAGCAGTTACATCAATTTGATATTACGCGCACCAGGAGTCGGCTTACTAAAACGAGTGTAGCTTCATTGTTTATTACTCGATTGTAATGATTTAACGTATATTAGAAAGCTGATAAAAGTAGCAATACTTTTTATATATAATTCATTTAACATATCCTAACGGTTACCGAACTATTTTCATATATATTTTTTTTAAAGTAGGATTTTTTAAGTATTTCATTTGTTATTAGCTCTACATCAACACATGTATGAAGTTAAATAAAGTACATTTCATGATCTTTCATTAGACACCTTGTTTAAGTAAATCGGTTTAGTAGTTCTCTAGAAATACCGCTTAATAGAATGGCCGGGCCGCCATCTTTGCTTCGTCACTGCTCCCCCCTCCACCATTTAAACTGTTAGTATGCTACAGTCATCTTAATTTAAAAACTTCCAAACATTTAAATCATTTTAAATCAAATAAATTTTTAAAGTCATGTATACTTTGTGTATTTAACAACTGACTCTTTTGATATTTATGACGACAGAGTTTTAACAGCCGCACACTTCTTAATTAGAAGGACGTAAACATAAATATCATCATCTTTGTATCAAGACACAAAGAAATACAGATTGAACAAATATGAGAGAGTTGAACAAACCAAAAATGGAACAAAAACTATCAACATCAACAATGTATCAAGTGGAGAGGTAACATAGATCAAATTGAAGACAGCGTTATTATTAAGGATTCTCTTTTCACCAATTAAACGGTGTTTGGGCAGCATTATCAAACCAGATCCAGAGAAAAATGGTAAACAGAGTTCGGTATTCAAACAACAAACGGAACAATTCGAACATCAGTTTCTACGATATTATGTCCTTTACCAAAAACGACATCTTTTCATTTTGAAGGAGGCAGCATGTCCATAATTTTCTTCAAACAACGGTTTCAACTTGCAGAAATGTGTTTAGGTCAACGTCTGATGAGCGACTGATAAGAAAAAATGATTACAGGGGGTTTTGTCGCGCAAGTTGTGTATAGGGCACGGAGCAATTTACGAGATTTTGCGTTCAGTTGCAACATAAAGACAAGTTTATTTAAATTACTGAAATAATGCTATATAATAAGTGGACTCAACCCTTACTGTGGGGTTGGGTTCCGGCTGGGGAATGTACCATTTAAAGCCTAATTATATGCTTTAAATATGTAAAACATTATATAAAAGTAAAATAAGTCTTTGTAAAGTTATATCACTTTTTATAGGCACTTGAGGCTTGAGTCGGTTTACTTGCACGCGAGTGTAGTTGGATTTACGGTTATTTTATTCCTTTCATATTAGTTTACCAACCAGTCTATCATCCACAATCTCGAAATCTATCATACTTCTATCTTTATCTGTCTGCCATGTATACTTGTGAATCTCCTTGAAATTAAATATTGTATTTGTCACAACGAGATTATTTTCCAAACATAAATCTATCAAGTTTACCCCATTTTCATTTACTCGATCATCTACAAATTTACCCAACACGTGGTCTAAATTTATTCTTTTCACTCCAACCCATGCATTAAAATCACCTTAATCAAACATAATTATTCTTTCATTTAATCTAGCAACATTCAAAACTTCTTTTAATTTCTCCCAGAACTCTTCTCTTTCTGTAGATGGCTTAGATATATCCGGGGCATACACTCCTACTATAAACAGTCTGAGTAGCTCCACTCTAAGCCTAACCCCTACGAGCCTGGGAGACACATTCATATTCAGTCATGCACTTAGTCATTCTCCCAGACATCAAAAGTCCCACACCCTTACTCGCTAAACGCTTACAAAAATATGTTTTACCCAAAACAGAAATATTTTTGTGTACAATTACGTACATAAAAATAGAACAGTTTTTCCCCCGAAGGGTATAAAAACTGATATTTTGGGTCTAGCCAAGGCTTGACCCTTCGAGATTAAATTGTGTTTATTTTGTGATATAACTGCGCGCTCGATCCGACTCCAACCCAAAAGTACCCCCCGAACCAACGCAGGGGTGCGGGGTGACTCGCTTGCCGTCGGCTAGGCGACTGCTCCTCAGTACTTGTCTCCGAGAAAGGTCGGCTAGACATTAAATCAGGGTCAAGCCTTGGCTAGACCCAAAATATCAGTTTTTATACCCTTCGGGGGAAAAACTGTTCTATTTTAGGTCTGAGTCTGCGGCTTGACCCTTCGAGACATGTTTGACTTCTGCCGACCATGGCAAGCAACGTACTGTGAGTCGGATAGATAAATATAAACCTAATGATTAGATGTGGATAATAGGAATAAATAAAAAACTAAAATTATATATTGCAACAAAAAATAAATCTGTATTCTCATAGCATCTAACTATTACTATGCATTTAAAAAGAAAACAAAAACATTCTACTGGCATTCCTGGAAATCTTCGGTAATTCTAGATATTATGCTACCAAAAAGGAATCTCTTACTACCGAATCATCATTATTTTTAAAATTACTCTGAGACCTATCTATTAGTTTAAAGTAATGATTAAAAAAGGTTTTATCGCTCTTCCAATTACCCCGTTGGAGAACATCATCTAGAGAAAGATTCAAGAAATTCTTCGAAGCCACAGCCGGTCTTGTACTTCCAGGAGGGGCATCAATACCTAATTCCTTAAATATTGTTCGAATCCATCCTGCTATCATACATCTAGTGGCCGGTCTAACCTTCCCTCTTATAGAAATAAAAAGGGACGTCAACCCATCTTTACTACCCCTTCTACTCTCTGATAAAATTAAAAGTCTTTCAATCCACCGCACAATATCTAAACTTTTATTATTAGAATGTTTAATGCACCAGCCAGATTGTCTATAGGACGCAGAGTCAGTTTTAGATCCAAATCTAGGCCAAAATGTTATAGAATCGTAGCCTCTTTCCAAGTCATTGTCATCTATATGAAGCAAAGTTAAATCGTGGAGTCTACGACCTGAAGCTAACAACAATAACATAGCCACGTGTCTAGACATTTGAAATAGGTTATCAGTATCAGGCGGATTACACTTAAGCCATTCCACTACACTTGAAATATCCCAAGTCACTGGGCGCACGGAGTTTGGTTTAGCTAATTCGATTGACTTTAATATTCTTTGGACTATGGGTGAGGATGATAACATCGGGGATAAATCCGGGTTGGAAAAGGTACAGACTACTGACTTATGCAGTTTAATAGTTCCAGTTGCTAGGTCTAACTTTCTATAAAGATGACAGAGAAAGAGGGCTAGATCTGACGGCATTGGATTATTAATGGGAACTTTATTAACACTACACCAATCTTTCCAACGATTCCAAGCCGCTTTATATGATTTTAGCGTAGATACGCGCCAGGACTTCTCTAATATCAATTTATCATTTAATTGCCAGGATTCTATATATTTCGAACCGAACCTTCCAGGCCTCCAAACGTAATTTGTTCACTTGAGGTGGAGCACGACCCGTACTCCTGTCTAATAAGTGGTGTTGTAGGTTGCGGATCCGGATTGGGCTGATACCGCTCGTGATCGTAGATCCGCTCGCCAGAAAACTTTCTCCCATTCGGGGACTATCAAAATGTACATACCTAGAGCATGGTTCAAGTGTTGGAGGACTTGCGGGATCAAGGCTGGTGGGGGAAATACCCAAGCTAGAGGGAAGCTCCAGACTTGGCTGAACGCGTTTATGTACTGTGCCTCGGTATCCTTCATATCCAGTGACACGTAATTCGGTACTACAACTGATGCCCTTGTCGCGAAAAGATCTATTACCGGGTAACCCCACCTGTTGAAAAGCATCTTTGTTGTTTTTGACGATAAGTTCCAATCCGTTAGTGATTTGCTGCGGGATAAGCAATCCGACATCGTATTGTAGCGCCCCGGCAGGTAATAAGCCCTTATGGTGATTCTGTGTAAATAACACATTCGAAGAACTTCTTTGCTTATTTTTAATAGACGGGCGGATTTTGTTCCCCCCTCTTTCTTTATGTAAGGAATGACTCTCCTGTTGTCGGATTGAAGAAATACTGTGTGATTTCTTAGGGATGGGAGATTTTGTCGTATGTTCTCGTAAATAGCAAACATTTCTTTTATATTGCAATGCCAATTTAACTGGCTCGGAATCCATGCTCCTGACAACATTCTCCCGTCCAGTGTTGCTCCCCAACCGATGTCTGAAGCATCTGTTGTTAAGAATCTTGTCGGTTGCGGTTGAAATATGGGCGATGTTTTGTTTATGTTTCTGAGCCACCATTGCAAATCCCTCAATGCCATCCGAGGTATTCTTACTTTTAAGTTTGGGGTGTTTTTGGACAGCCGATTGCTGGAACGTTGAATATTTCGAGTATTGGCTAGACCTAGAGGAACTACAAATGCTGCGAAGACTAACGACCCCGTTATTGATTTTGCCTTTTTCCAAGACCATGCTTTCTTGATTAGTAATTTTCGTAAGGCCTGCGAAATCGTTTCCAATTTTAGATAGCTTAAGGTTTTTCGTTTTTTTTGGGGGTGCCAGATTATGCCGAGGAACTCTAACTTCTTCTGTGGAATTAGAATGGATTTGGTCCAGTTTATTTGCCAACCCAAGTCTTTCAGGAAGTTCAAGACCAGAGCAATGTAAGCTTTTAAGGTTTCTATATTTTGGTGAGCAATCAAAAAACGTCTAAATACACTATTATCCTTATGCCTTTTGACTTACTACCCAATTCGTTACTCGAGAAAAAATCACAGGAGCCACTGAAAGACCGAATGGAAGTGCTGTCCATTGGTAAAGACGTCCTTTGTAGGTGACTGTTAGAAAGCGTCTGTGAGATTCTACTATGGGAAGATACGCGTTGGATAAATCTATTTTGACTAGGAAATCGCCTTCTTGCAAAAATGAGGGAACTTTTAAATGGTAGAAGAGGCGAAATTTCTTTGGATTTAAAAACCGATTCAATGGTAGATTTATTACTGGCCTTGGGACGCTATTTATCCTGGGTACTAGAAATATTCTTGATAAGTAGCCTGTCTTGTGCTTTGATTCATCTAGAGCTCCCATTTCTAGAAGATTTTTTATCTGCCGATCTATTTGACTTGAGTCTTTCGTTAACCATGCTGAAGTTTTCTTTTGGGAAAATTGAACTACCGGAGGTTTTCTGACAAACGGGATTGAAAGAGCTGTTATTGCTTTTATTATAAACGGCGGAGCTCCATAATGCTTCCATCTGTCTACGAAGAACTGCAACTGACCGGCTTTGAATGTGTCACTTCCTAAAACCCCGTTGGATAGAACGCCCCTCTCTTTGGTTTTGTCTATATGCAGGTGATGGTCGTCCGGACTGTTCCTTAGGAAAGGTTTTGAAATTATTATTTTTGGTGAACGACCTTTTATATTTAATATTGTTGGACGGTCCTTGAGACTTTTTATTATTGGATGGGATACTATCAAAGGCTTGTCTTTGACTTTCGTTGGTTTCCCTTGATGAAGATGAGGCAGTGAAACGAGTTCTGGACGAAGGAAAAATTTTGGAAAAACCACCATTATCCTTTAAAATTTCCGTTAAACCTACTTCATCGTACAGAAAAGTAGAACTAGGGGAAACCTTTGATAGCAATGTTTCAAAATACTTAGATGGAGGTTTATAGAGGTTGCGTCGAGCTTCTATTACCTCTGAGCGGCGAGCACACACGTATTGTAATAAGTCATCAGATGTTGATCTAAATTTTGAATCTACCGACAATATTTATTTATTTAAAACACTGGTGACTATTTCTTAATTACATTCCTTCGAATTTTTTTGCAAAGCCTCGCGAAGGAATTTTCTTTGCATCAGTATAAGCCATTAGTGATGACTGCTAAAGACTGGTCATGTTTTGTTAAATTATCAGCTGGTATCAGTTTATGCGCTTTATACTGTATCTGAGGATTAACTGAGGATTAATGAGTGATGCCATAAATTGCTCCTTTGGGATTCCCCAGGGAAGCGTTCTCGGGCCGACACTTTTTCTGGTATATATCAATGACCTATGTATGCTAGACTCACCGAATGCACGAATAGTCACATTTGCTAATGACACCGTATTGTTAATTCGGGGAAGAACTTGGGACGATGCCAAAATTAAGACTGAAGCCGGTTTAGCTCAGGTGGCTAAATGGTTACAATTGAATTTGTTGACTCTTAACATCACGAAGACAAAACTCTTACACTTCTATATTAAAAACTCAAACCGTCCACCAGAATTTGTTGATATCAAAACACACACATGCACAACTAACGACTTTATTAACAACTGCACATGCAAACGCATTGAACGTGTAGATGAAATAAAGTATCTGGGGGTCATTATCGACAGTAAGTTAAATTGGCACAAGCAGATTAATGCCTTAGTACCAAAAATAAGAAAATTCATGTTTGTGTTCAAAAGACTGCGCCACGTAGCAGGAGATCCATTGCTAAAAACTACTTATTACACGTTGTGTCACAGTCTCATCTCCTATTCCATAATTACCTGGGGCGGTGCTGACAAAACATGCCTAATTGCGTTGGAGAGAAGCCAGAGAGCAGTTTTGAAAGTAGCTTTCTCGAAGCCCTTTCGATATCCGACTTACCAACTATATAAAGCTACACACTTGCTAACAGTTAGGCAAACTTACATTCTTAAGACAATCCTTCGATTTCACCGGTTCTCATCAACCTTATACCCTGGTAATGACATTTCAAAAAAAATAAAATATAATATCTGGAAAACTCCATGCACGAGAACTAAATTTGCACAGAGATTTAATCGCTTCCTAGCCTCCTACCTATACACGAAAATCAATAAAATTATTAATATTAAAAACCTTACTAAAACGATATGCAAAAAAACTGTGTCAAACTGGCTTTCTGACTATGATTACAACAAGACTGAGGAACTACTGACAATCATGACGTGACTGGATGACATTATTCTAATATATATTTATATATTACTCATTTATTTATTTAAATTTATATTTATGCAATGGCAATATCTTATTATATTATTATCACACATGCATATTTACATACCATTTTATACTTTTATTATTCAACTATACTAGCACACTGAGCTATTACTTACATATATACCTTAGTTGGAGAATAGGCTACCCATAGTACAGAGGATTGTAGTTTGGGAGCCAGGAACCTCTAAGTCACAAAAGGCACATATACTTATCCGATGAAACACTTATAGACTTAAATGTTCGCAAAATTGTTATAAAATTACACACACGCATATACACATACACACACTACCTACTTTTACAAAGACATTTTTTTTTTTGTAAACTATTATTAAGCCTTTTGTATTTCTTTATAAAAATATAAATAAATAAATAAAATAACATGGGCTCATTTGTATACTGACTTGTTTGTAATTTCCATATTTTAAATGTAGATAATGTTTATTGATTTTAGTATTATTGTAATTGATATTTGTATACCGTGAGGTGAAACAAAGCGGACTATTTGAATTATACCTAACACCTACATCTTGTACCTTTGTTTTAACAAATAAATAATTTTGATTTGATTAAAAAAAAAAAAAAAAATGCCAAAGCAGTGAAAGCTGGCGAAGCTTGTAATTTCTTTTGAGATTCGGCGTATCTCAACTTGTTCCAGCCGGTTGTGCTAAATTTCTGGCATATCATGCCTTGAGCAAGGAGATCGTCGTCGGCTTTATTTATAGAGGGATCTGCTTCTATTACACGTGGTGAAAAATCAAATAATTCCTTATTATTATTAGATAAGTTGTTGGAATTAAGAGATATGTCCTCTTAATTCCAACGACTTTTCATCTAAACCTAAATCATTTCCGGCTTCGGAGTTAGGTATTTCATGTAAATACTCGTTGTTATCGAAAAAATCGTCCCTATTATTACTATAAACTGGTTGAACATTTTCTTTATCGGATTGATTATTTATTAATTTAAAAACGAGATTCTGTAATACCTTGGTCTGATGTTCTAAACTTTTTAAATCTGTTTTTGAAGACTTTCTCTTCTTTTTAAAAGGTATATTAGAAGATACATCCAGGCGTCTCTTTCTATAAGATTTTTCCTTAGGTGTTCCACCACCAAGGAGGTTGGAAGCCTCTTCTCTTGATATAAAATGATGCCCCAAGGTGCATACCGTCTGTAGGAATAATTCGGCATTTGCAAAGGAACCGAAATTGGCACATACTATAGATCTCGGTGCCATAATTAGTGCCCTCGTTCTTTAACTGCCTGAATCTTTTCTCAGATAAGGAAGTGCAGGAAGGATCGAAGGCTCTTGCAATTGAGATTGTAGGTATAGCGAATCTCACCTTATTAAGCAGAGTAGAATTAATTTCACGCCCCAGAACATCTCTTCTGGATGTATGGGCAACCTGCCATTGACGCCAGCCGATAGGGAAAAGATTCTCAACCACTTCAATGAGGCGATCTAATACCTCTTGATCCTCTTCTTCCAACTTTGCGAGGTCGAGGATCGAGGTTTATATGGTATGATGACATCATTACCTGTACCAGAAAAACATGTCTTATCAACTAAAGACCAATAGCAGGTTCGGACGAAAGACACAAAAACATGCATCGGGTTAGCTATCATCTTATTAACATTATTTTTAAATGGCCCGATTGCTCCATAACCCTAGCCCGTCGGACTGTCGGCGTCGGATCCGTAATTATGGGGCGTCGCATCAATAGTTGTGGCCCGTCGGATCATTAATTGTGGCCCGTCAGATCAATAATTGCGGGCCGTCGGTTCAACTGGGTACTGAGGCTCTACCATAGGTTTGCGCATTTTAGAAACGTAACGTATTCATTTACGTATACGTGAGCAACAGCCAATAAGATCGCTTTATTCAATCCTGTTACCAAAAATAAAGCGATCTTATTGGCTGTTGCTCACGTATACGTAAATGAATACGTTACGTTTCTAAAATGCGCAAACCCATGGTAGAGCCTCTGGTTTCGAATTTATCGAATACTAAGGCCGTCAGACCGATTGCTTTTGCAAACAGCCCGCCAATGCGGATTAAATTATATATATATATTGATAGGCCTGAAAGGACGCTATCATTTTATCCAATTATCAAAATTAATATCATGGTTAAAAATAGCTGAAAATAAAAAAGTATAAGTAGGTAATATTATAAATTATCCACATCTAATTAGGTCTTACCTTTAAAATCAGGGTCCTTAATGCACTATAACAATAAAAAGACCACCCTGTTAAACATAGAAAAAGCGCACGAGTCACGTCATAAAATAACGCAACGTACTGAGGAGTAGTGAGGAGCAGTCGCCTAGCCGACGGCAAGCGAGTCACCCCGCACCCCTGCGTTGGTTCGGGGGGGTACTTTTGGGTTGGAGTCGGATCGAGCGCGCAGTTATATCACAAAATAAACACAATTTAATCTCGAAGGGTCAAGCCGCAGGCTCAGACCTAAAATAAAGCATTGCGATACAAGCGACGGAGACACGTACGGGTCGCTTTAAATATAATGCAAGTTAAACAACTAGTAACATGATAAATATAGGTAATACGGACATTTTTCTAAATCTATATATATATATAAATACTAATAAGTACATTATATTTTTAAGTCTATTAAATACAACCGCCGGTGGTCTAGTGGTTGCGCCTTCTTATAAAAATAAACATAATAATATTTTTTCTTATATTGTATATTGAAAATAGGTTAGTAGAGGTATATTAGGAAAGCTAGATCATAGATCTAGCGTTTTTACTAATATACCAGGTTCAGTTCTATTATGATAAGTATCGAGTTTTACCTGATTTTCTAGGATTCAAGCGATTTTAATTGCTAATTTTGTTCTGATAATTGTCAGATCACTCGCTTTGTAAAACGCACTTTCCAAGGTTTAAATAAGTCTATTTAAAATATACAGTAGCAGAACATTATATAGAATGTTTATAATAATTGTATTGTATTTTTTCTGAGGATTCATTTATTTCGTTGATATGATCCATTTATTTTCGTTAAATTATATATTTAGTTATAATAATACTTAATGAACGCTGATAACATTTTCCTCATCGTACTCATTTTTATTATATTCAGTAATTTAGTTACTAATTGGGTCTTCTTTAGATAAAAGTAATTGTTCCAACATATCTTTTTATTATCGTACAACGTTTTGCTAGATTTCATTCCATTAATAAACATGGTCTCCATCTGTTTTATCATTTCGTTACATAGATATTTACGTCAATGTTTCGTTATGCAATTTTTTAAAGTGGGTTAAAATATAAATGAAAATCTCGATCTATGATTGAACTTTTCTAATATACCACTGCTTAGGTTTATTATATTTATTGGTTTTATCATATATTTATTATTTAATTTTATAAATCAAAAAATCTATGAATAAATAAATTACGTTTACTAAACTACTACGTGTCTAAACTTTTCTTCGCGACTGTAGATCGTTGTGATCGCCATAACTTTTAAACCAAGCGTTCTAGCGAAATGAAAATAGGCAAACATAATCGCACAAAATGTGTTTATTTATATGGCGGCGACCATTTTCTGTTTTCACGACTGGTAAGGTAATTTTAGGCCTTAGGGCGGCTCTTTGTACATGGTGATTTTTTCAAGTGGTCTTCAAGGCCCGAATCCTAAACTACAAGGAATAGCTAAAAATGCTCAAAGGAGTCTAATGGCCGATTTTGATAAAAAATAAAACTGCAACATTAGATTTGTGAAAACAAAACTTCTACCCGGTAATCAAACCGGTTGATTAAAAAAAAAAACCTGTATTATTGTACCAGCTTATAGGGATTACCTAAATGGTGGAAAGTAACTTCAAACGGCAAGCAAAAAATGAGTGCTAATTTTTAAGAAAATTCTTTTCACGTCGAATTCTACCCTGTGAAATAAAATTACAAGCTTAAAAAAATATATAGATAGAGAATATTTAAAAAAAAATGTTTATAATATTCTATAAAAAAAAAATCAAATATCGCTTTGAGAAATAATTTTCTCGTAGAAGTTCTCAAAATTATATGCGGTACCTACCTATATGTTTTTATTTCAGAATTAGTTAGCGTTATTATTATACTAAAACATTAAACAGTTACAATTTTTATTAAACATTTATTTATCAGGATTACACTATTACTTTGTATACAATTTTCCATGAATTTTCATTTTGAACCATGTGTCACAAACGAAATAAAAAATGGCTTCTCCATACGTTAATATATTATGTAATAACCAATTTGTTGAGAGAAGCAAACTTTTTTTTTCATATTACCCTAAAGGGCAACCTTCCAAAGTCACCATGTATATATATATATATTATTACTTCTATATATTATAGAAGTTACGCGTTATAGGTAGACAGTAATTAAATTTTCGAAGTACTTGTCTGTGCTCTCGCGTTCATTGGTCATTGCCACAAATTAAATAGAGTACTGAGGCTCTACCAAGAGAGTATTAAGTTCCTTGGGCTCTACCATGGGTTTGCACATTGTAGAAATGAAATCATTTACGTATACGTGAACATCAACCAATAAGGCCGGTTTATTTTTGGTAACAGGATTGAATAAAACAATCCTATTGGATGTTGCTCTCGTATACGTAAATGAATACGTTAAGTTTTTACAATGCGCAAACCCATGGTAGAGCCTCTGGTCATTGCTTTCGCTGGCGTACGGGGGTGAAGAGTGCAATTCGTATTTTTATCCCTGATATGACCTCGCCTTAATCCCTAACTAATAAAACTCAATAATAAATTGTTTCGAAATTATTTTCAATACATAACTATATTAGCTTTTTCTTACTTTTATTTAAAAACATGTTATATTCAATGAGGATGGGGTTATTTCAATATACATATTTTTGTATTAAAAATGAGCACTTTCCTTTAGTTTGCCTCTTGATATTACGTACCAGATTTTGATTCCTATAATCGACACTTGTTTTTCAAAATCAAAAGGTTCGTTTCGCAGCTAGGATAAAAAATCAAACGATGTAGTTTTAAGTTTTTTTCAAAATCGGCTTTATACTGATGGTGAGTAAAATAAATCTTCATCTTCCCATAATATTTTAATCCGTTATATTAATATTTATTATTTTCATAATTATTATTATTTTACAACCAAATATAGTTAAATTTGAAGGTCACCCTTCCCCAATATAATCATAGATGTATATTACTTAGAACTATTTTATTTATGATCAGGTTCATTGTCATACTGTAGAGGAATACCCTTTCGCCCTT
This sequence comes from Monopis laevigella, assembly GCA_947458855.1. NCBI lineage: Eukaryota > Metazoa > Arthropoda > Insecta > Lepidoptera > Tineidae > Monopis > Monopis laevigella. The sequence goes on along the minus strand of OX381577.1, from coordinate 11,947,547 downwards.
CCTCAGCCTTGTTCACTTCGGTCTCTCCTAATTTTTGCTGTAAACCAGCCCATGATCGTTGAGAAAGATTGTTTCCTATTTTTTCCAGAGCCCAATTCTGCTTTTCTGCTAAGGCTTGACTGGTTTCACTATTAAAAGATTTAGATTTTGTTTCTCTCATCATCCCTGTAATCAGACTCATGTCCATTGAGTCCATAGAGTCATTTATGTCACAATAATATTTTCTTCCTGGCAGTAGTTCATCAAAGTCTGTAATATGTTTGTTGTTGTATGGAGGTCTATTACTATTAAGGGCAACTTCTAATTCAAATGGGTAGACTAATGGTTTATAGAAATCCCTACTACTATAGAGATCACATTCAGGGCACGCTATCATAACATATATATCAATCTGAAATCAAATAACATTTTTTAATACCATATTTGTTTTTTGTTAGCTCACAAATCATTATTACTTACTTCAGGAAAATTTGCCAATTTAGCAACATTAGGCTTTCCAACAGACACAATATAGTTCTTTTTTTGATTGGCTTTGCATAGTTGCTTCATTCGAGATATAATACTTTTTGTCTGTTCTCCTGATAATTTGCATATTAAGATACCAATCACTTTGGCATCTTTGCATTTCTCAACTAGGAACCTTCTCCGTTTAAACCATGTAGTCTCATCCATTGTTTCAAATTTTTTCTCTTCAGGGTCTAACAAGTACCATTCCTTTCCTGAAAATAAAATCTTAATTTAAAATTATATTCTGTCACTACCCATTTCGTAAACACATTATTTAGTCGCTATGGTGAGAGCAATCAATGTTGTTTAACAACAATCAATTATTGATTGACCCCATTCTTAAACTTTGTAGGTCTGCTCACCACCATGTCAATATAAAGTCACATGCCATGCTCCAACAAAAAATAAACAAAAATCTAGCTGGGCCTTGCTTAATTTAAAGAAAATCAGGGTACAGTAATTCATTCAATAACAAAAGAATGCTAAGTTAGTGTTTAACTACCTCACTGTATTAGAATCGGTCATTTTATATGGAAATAAGGAACCATTAGGTACCATTATCAAAGATTATAGAAGATGGCCTATAGTTACCACAGACTTTTATAGTATACTAAGGAGGGACAGCAACAAAGTGATATCTCCTTTTCAAATAAGAGAGCTTTCATTGACCAGCTTCGTGGTCTTTTGGAATTTTTTTGCTGACATTATATCCGTTTGATACCCACTCATGGAAAAAACAATTTTAGTATGTTTTTCTGTACGGTTCATTTTCTGGGTGTTTATAAAATATACTAGGTGTGTCCCGCAAGAACTTTTACCAGCCCGTTGTTGTCCGTATTGCATATATTTGGTATACAACATCAACCACATGTGGTTATAATCCAATTCCATGCCAAAAACCAATAAGGTTGTTTTCCCTTATTTTGATTACATTGATAATGTTGCTTTCTTTAAGTAAAGAATTAAAAAAAAAATGGTTTAAGTTTGAGTTTATCCATACAAACATACAAAAAATTAAATCTTTCCTCTTTATAATATTAGTGTAAATAGTAAGTATAAGTATTGTTGTTTCTGGTATACAGTACAAGCTTAGAGCTTAGTTTGTAACCAGGTCAATATGTTTGCAATGTCTTACTTATTATTATTAAAATACAAAATCACCTTGTATGGAAATAGTATAATTGAACAGTGTTTGTCCCCTACTTCCCAGATATATGCAGATATAGTGTTGTAATGCTTCTATGGGTAGTACTGCACCATGTTTGTCCATTATAAGTCTTCCTAAGAACCTCCCTTCTTTTTCTTTCATTTCAATAAATGCTATGCAACTTTGTGGATACTTCTCAAACCATTTTGTAAATAATGATTCTGAAAACAAATAATCACTTATGTAAATATATATACTTGTACACATATATATTTAATTAATTTAAATATATATATACATTAATTAATTTGTTTACTCATACTTTATAACTTTATATAAAACTTAGCTTTGCCTTTCATTTATAATCTTATTTGTAAGATGTTTACAATCACAGGTTTACAATCACAGGTTAACAAACCTAATGTTTGTCACACTGTATGTATGTTTTTATGTAAGGTCCTGTTTGTTACCAGTTTTTGTAACAAAGATAATTGAATAAATAAATAAATGTGTAATATGTAAGAGGGGAGGTCAGTTTGTGGAAAGAAGGGGCTTCAAATAAAATAAAACAATAGGTAAATCTTATTTTTCCTTTTCAATATAAGCACCCTTAAGCTGAATACATTTATTAGATTTATGAATTAATTTTTATAAACCATCGTAAAAGTATTTTTTATCTTTCACCTCAAAACTCCTGTTTGGACTCAGGCTCAAATTGATGAACCCATGTTTTATCTCCATTAACAATCCAATCCAAAATCTGTGCAGGTTGGTCTCACAACTCCAAAAATTGTTTTGACGCATGGACGCGGTGCTGTTTCTGAAGCGGCGCGGCGTGAGCTTTCTCGGAACCCGCCTTGCACTGACTTTTGTCATACCCAGATATGGAGGATTCGCAAAATGGTGGTACCTGCTACTCCAACTAATGCAGATAACTGTTTTTTCTTCAAACGGGTGTCCTCCAGTATTTTTTTTTTTCCACTTATTCGACATTGTCCGAGGTTGAAACTCAATTTATATACTAATGAGTCCCCAATTAGAATGACACTAAGGGAGCTCCTCTATCCTCACTCAGTCACCCGGCATCATGAGACTGACAAAGGCAATGGCTCCTACGAAAGCCAATCCACTTATGATGGTAAAAGACGAAAACGGTAAGCTAATGGAGACTGGGAAAGGTACGTTGGAAATTATGTTTAAAACACACTTCCCAGGATCGATTATCACAAACAACAAAGTAGACAACTTAAACACTGTCAACAACCAGGCAGTACATACCACTAAACAAGACTGGGAAACTGCGAAAAAAGTAGTAGATGAACATAAAATCAAATGGGCCCTGAGCAATTTTCAACCTTATAAATCTCCGGGTCCTGATGAAATATATCCTATTCTACTACAAAGGGGGCTGCCAATACTAAACTCCCACATTAGCAGACTCTTCAAAGCATCTATTGCATTTGGTTACACACCAAAGCAGTGGAGGATGGTTAAGGTAGTATTTATACCGAAGCCAGGTAAAGTAACCTACGAAGAACCCAAGTCGTTTAGACCTATTAGTCTATCATCTTTCTTATTAAAGATACTAGAAAAATTACTGGATAGACACATTAGGGAGGGCCCACTAACAAGGACACCTCTTCACAGACTTCAGTGTGCCTATCAACAAGGAAAGTCAACTGAAACTGCGCTTCATCATGTCGTTCAAAAAACTGAGATGGCTTTAGAAAACAAGGAGGTATGCGTAGGCATATTCTTAGACATAGAAAGAGCATTTGATCGCACAACTTTTGAAGGCATTGACAGTGCCTCAAAACACCATGGCATAGAACCAACCATTTGTAGATGGATACAAAATATGCTCAGGAATAGAATCGTTATATCGCAACTACTCGGAGAGGAAATGATGATAACTACAACCAAAGGATGTCCACAGGGTGGAGTACTTTCTCCTTTGTTGTGGAGCCTTGTTGTAGACTCAATTCTAACAAAACTAAACGTTGGCCCATATTACACAGTAGGATATGCTGATGACCTAGTTATAATGGTAAACGGCAAATTTGTAGGCACAACAATAAGTGTAGCACAAAAGGCTCTGGGAACTGTTGAAGAATGGTGTAACTCTCAACATCTATCAATAAACCCGAGCAAACTTCAGCATTGCTGTTCACAAGGAAAAGAGACCTAACGGGACTGATCTCTTTAAAGTTATACGGGTCTGAACTACAATGGTCCACTGACGTAAAATATCTCGGTCTTACTCTAGATAAAAGCCTTATATGGAAACTACATGTTGACATGTTAATAAAAAGGACAATAAGGGTATTTGCTATGTGTCGATCGGCATATGGCAAAACATGGGGACTAAAACCAACAGTAATGAAGTGGATATACAATACCATGGTAACGCCGATACTAACATATGTAAGTATTGTGTGGTGGCCACGGACTAAGCTTGATACCTGTAAAAAGGACCTAGCGAAGTTACAACGATTGGCATGTATGTCTATATCAGGTGCCTTTAAAACAACACCTACGGCAGCTATGGAGGTCCTATTAAATTTTAAACCTTTACATGTATGCGATAATAGTATCTGCAAAGAAGATCCTAGACATGGGATCACATAGAGAAAACATAAATATTCTTAGCGACAGCCAAGCAGCACTTAAAGCTCTTAGCTCGTATGAGACCATATCTGGGCTGGTTTTAGAATGTGTTAAACTGTTGAATAAAATCGGCAGGAACAACAGGGTAAGACTGGCCTGGGTTCCGGGACATATGGGCATCGAAGGCAATGAAAGGGCAGACCAACTGGCTAAAATGGGTTCAGAAACTTCCTTAATTGGACCTGAACCATTTATAGGCATACCCAACAAAACAATAATTAACGCGTTAAAGAAGTTTGATGAGGACAAACACACGAGATGGTGGTTAACGCAGCAAGGCCTAATACATTCCAAGGAATTCGTTGGTATGAAGGCAATAGGCCTGGATAAAATATGGAAATTCAACAGAAGTCAAATAAGGCTACTGGTGGGAGTGTTCTCAGGACACTATACAACCAACAAACATCAAAACAACAAATCTCTATACTATAGGAGTAAGAGATGATCCCACATGCAGATTCTGTGGTAAGGAGCCCGAATCCATGCGGCACCTACTGTGCGACTGTGACGCTAGGGCCATCCAAAGAATCAAATACCTAGGACAGGCTTATCCGGAACCAAAAAGCTACAGGCTAACCGACCTTAGTGATGTCCTTAAATACGTCAACAACATATTTGGGGACGATACTGAGGTTTGTGGTTAATAGGAATGGGGAACACACAAAAGATCCCAAAGGGTCGAAGTGTTTTTGACTGATGTCCCCTTCATTCCACAAACTTTTTGACCTCTCATATATATGATCACTTGAAACCACCACTAAATTACATCTTAATACTATATTGGGTTAATAATATTATAAGACAATTTTAAACATATTGCCCTAGGGCCTATTCTACTATAATCTAATTGGGTTAATAATATTATAAGACAATTTTAAACATATCGCCCTAGGGCCTATTCTACTATAATCTAATTAATTATTCAATATCAACTTCATATCCAAGGCAAAATATGCATGGGAATATTTTTTTTTACTTAATGGCTCTAGTATTGTACTATGTGTAACAGAAGCAACAAAACTAATACATATTATATTTTAAAACACCCAGAGTAGGAATCAAACCCATGAGCTCCAGATTTAACGCCAAAGAGGTATAGACTATGGGTGGTAACTAAACTTGTACAAAACACATATTATTACTTACATACATTAATAATCACAATACCATTTAATTCCACACATAATTAAAAACAGATAAGTGGGAAAATTTGCACATGAAGAATGGTTACTGATAATGTTAATTTGTTTAGATCTTACAAAATAAAATGCAACTTTTTATATTGTTTCTGAAATCAGCAATTATGTACTTGTGTGTATGCAGTTAATAATATATTTGTTACATTTTTATAAATTCCTTATCAGAATAATTCTCATATTGAATATTAATAAAGTGCAAAAAAAAAATTCTACTGGTAGGGACTCAAACCCACAAATCTCGCTGCAAGGTACTCAACCACTGAGCCAACCAGGTTCCAGTCACCCATGACTTTTTTAATTACTTGTTATCTATACACAGACTCCCTCTAAGTGCTTTGCTTCTAATTACTCATTGTTAGAATTCCTAGTTTCTAATACTAGATGGCAGAGAAGTCTGTTTATTGTTTCTACTTTTTTCAGTATTTTATATTTTTACATTTTTATAAATTCCTTATCAGGATAATTTTATATTATTTTTTATATAAAATAGTTTATTAAACATTTTACAAACCTCTACAATGTTCAAACTCAGCGTCATAGAATAGGCACAATAGACTATCCTCAGTAAACATGTTTGTAACCATTTTTAAAGCTGCATCTATATCCACCAATGCTTTGGGAAGTATTGTGAGCATGGGAATATCACTTTTAGAGAAACAACTTCTACCATAGTGAACTACTGCATCTGCATCCACATGCATGGCTGCAACAGAATCTACACAACAGCTGAAAATATGTATAATTTGATTAGTCAATTTGAGCCAGTGTTCAACAAGGGTTCTATCTAATATTGTCTTTTTTGATTAACATGTATGTCACAGTTGCATGCCTTAATGTGAAGGCATCTCCTGCTTCAGCAATTGTAGCAACTTAATGTGAAAACACCCTAAGTTTTTAAATAAAAACTGCAATATAACTACTGGTATTAATGTACCCAGCAGAAAGGTTTTAACCCTTCCATATTGTAGCTGATGGTATTCTGGGTCTCATACAGACTGAAAGTATCAAGTTTGTTGTGATAGGTTTTGTTACTGTATTGATAGTTATACCTGGCATATGATGTATCTCCATGTATGTCACAGTTGCATGCCTTAATGTGAAGGCATCTCCTGCTCCAGCAATTGTAGCAACTTAATGTGAAAACACCCTAAGTTTTTTAAATAAAAACTGCATTATTATTAATGGTATTAATGTACCCAGCAGAAAGGTTATAATCCTTCCATATTGTAGGTGATTGTATTCTGGGTCGTTTGTTGTGATAGGTTTTGTTACTGTATTGATAGTTATACCTGGCATATGATGTATCTCCAAGAATGTATAAGTCCACATTGACTCTATTTTTTATTTCTTCACATATTTTTGCACTTGCATTTAACATTTCATCAGGAAATTGAAGGCATACCTATTAAAATACATATATGAAAGCATAACATCTGACCATATGCCCCATTAGACACCACCAATACTTATCTAAAATAAACTTTCCTTAGCAAATCATTTAATGAGTTTTATAAATTCTATTGTCTTTCAATTTACACTGTTACATTACATTCTGCTAATTCAATAGCATCTATGGTCTACTGGTTACAGTTATGGTGAATTATCCTGAAGTTGTGAATTCAAATTCCACTGATGGTAAAACAATATTAGTATATTTTTCTGTAATATTGTTAAGTACATAACATGGTTTATGTTGTTTCTTGTGGGTGGGTATTTTAGGAGTTATTGTCATTTGAAAATTCACATTTTACCCAACTTTTGTATGTGTAGGAAGCCTAGCTGGCACTCGCCGGCCGCTGCAGCAGCACGCTTTGCTCGGCTCGTGCGTATGGTCATGTACTAACACTAACCTAACCTATCCTTTACCTAGTCGGGCCATTTATTTTTTAATAAAGAGTCTTGGGTAATTATTTGTATGTGTAGAAAGCCTTTCTGGCACTCGCCGGCCGCTACCGCACACGCTTTGCTCGGCTCGTGTGTATGGTCATGTACTAACACTAACCTAGCCTAGAGTTTAGCATAAGAGGTTTTTGGGTAATTTTTCTCGTAAGTGTAGGAAGCGGAGCCTTTTTGGCACTCGCCAACCGCTACCATAAAATAAATATGTAAAAATGAGTTAAATATTGTGTTAATATTAATTATAACTTATTAAAATACGGACTTTTATTTCATAAAAATATGCCTTTGAAAAAAAAAAGGCAAATGTGTCTTTTTGGATTTTTTGTTAGGAAAATTAATAATTTAAAAAATTTATATCTCCGAAACCTCTGGTTTCCTAAACTTGAAATTTGGTAGGGATATTCAGGTGAACTAGAAGTGTTACCAAAAAAACTGTCAACATCAAACTCGACGTCACATAAAGGAAAGCTGAGCCCTTTAATTTTAACCATTTATGCATTTAGAAATGCATGTCAACAAAATAACATTGGGGAAGGTCCTTTTAGGTTAGAAATTATGAAAGCAATCAGATATAAACAGAAAGCAAACACATACTACATATTAAGGAAATAATTTAAAAAGAAATCCTAATTTGTCGATTTTACCTTTGTAAATTTATTTTCATTAATCCAAAGGCAAGTTTGCAAAATTTCATATAAATACAAAATGTTTTCTTCAGAAGATGAACTTTTAGGTTCTAAAATACGCTCAATACAAATACTTGCGTCTGTAGTAAAATTTGCCATTGTTGAATATTTCTATATTTTTTTTATATTTGCTCAGTGCATATTTTATTAACAAAATTGGTAACAAATAACAAACAGATGATATGACAGAATTCCTTTTTTTTTTTTTTAATTTATTAAGGCATTGGTAGCAAAGACCATCAGCCTAAATTTTATACATTTTTATACCATTTAGTAGTAATTATATAAAAGTAGATAGACTTAAAACTAAATATTAAATTATACAAAATTCATCTTAAAACATATTGAATCTAATATAGTTATATCTAACGAAAGAAAAAGTTACAAATCGAATTAAGTAATAGAAACACAAAATTAATCCTATATTATAACATAAAAAGTCTAACGATAAAAAAATTAAATTATAATTACTATACATAACTAATTCATAATATTTATTTGGTAAGCACAAAGATAATCTAAATATTTACAAGAAATTTAAGACAAACTTATATATTGACATATATAGTTCTGTGTTTTTTAATAATTCTTGTACAGAAGAAGGGAATTTATTTTTGTTTATTATCTTTATACAAGAACTAATAAATAACAGTCGCTGTAATGAAAAATATGGACAAATGAAGAATAGATGGTCAAGATCACATAATTCAGAGTTACAGTATTTACAGTGCGGCGTATCAACCAGGTTAAGTCTAAATATATGAGCAGGGAATTTGCAGTGACCTATTCGTAATCTGCTTAGGGTAGTAATAAAATGTCTACTATGAAAATTTCTATAATATTCAAACCAGGCTTTAGTAGAGGCTTTTGGGTTAATAATCTCTAACCATTTACCCTTTACCAATCTAGATTCTGTTAAGTATTTTTGCCATCTATTAATCATAATTTGTTTTAGGAATAAATTTAAATCAGTACATGGTACCATATAATTACAAATATTATTATTGTCACAACTTTTTGCCATAGTATCTACAATTTCATTTCCTCTTACTCCACAATGTCCAGGAATCCAACAGAATTCAATTACATCTCCTCGACATATAATAGTGTTAATAACAAGTCTAATCTTATAAATTATATAATTTGTAGTAGCTTTAATGTTTTTACTTTTAATAGCCTGTAAGGCACTCATGGAATCTGATAAAATAAGATTTTTTTTATAACGCTTTTCTATACAATGTTCAACGGCAAATAAAATAGCAAGTAATTCAGCAGAAAATATTGAAAAATTGTTATTACATTTAAACGTCATTCCCTCTTTGGAGAATTCCTTTTATTTTCTTTTTTTTTTTTTTTTTTTAATAATTATTTTAACGGCACTGGATACTAGTCCTTTTATGCCTGTTTTGTCTATGGGTAGCTTTCTATAGTTTTCATTCGGTGTTTCATTTTTATTAATGTCTTAAATTTTACCAAGTGTGGTTTTTATAAAATTATATATATCTGTATAGCATTTATTTTCTTTAAGGATATTTTCTATTTGGCGGGGGATGTTCTTTTTAGAAGTTTGGTTAGATAAATTTGCAACTAGAATTAATCTTTCCATGTTAAAATTTGGACAGTCGTTAAAATAATGTTTGATGTCTGCATTAGTATTGTTTCCACAATGTGGACATATAGCATCTTTTTTTATTTGCAGCCTTGCAAGATGCACCGGAGTATTGTGATGGCTAAATCTTAGTCTATTTATTGTGACTATAAAGTCTCTTCGATGTGACATATTTTTGGGAAGTAAATTATACCACGGAGTTGTAGGTATTTCTTTTTGAATTTGCCTATACCATTTGCCCTTAATTTCTGTGTCTTTGAACCAAAAGTCTTTCCATAGTTTAAACATGTTCTTGTTAATATCTTGATAAATATCAGTGAATGGTATTTTAAAATCAGACGACAAATCTAAACAGTTCTGTCCTTCTTTAGCAGCTTTATCGGCTATTTCATTTCCACTTATTCCTATGTGCGATGGTACCCACACAAAATTAATAATTTTGTTATCTAAAGTTAAATCGTATACACATTTCTTAATTTTAAAAATTATATAATTATTCTTATAATGACAATCATTACTTTCAAGGCTTTTAAGTACACTAAGTGAGTCTGTAAAAATAACAAATAAGCTACAATTTACGTTTTTAATATAATTAACTGCTTCCAGTATTGCATGTGCCTCTGCTGTAAAAACACTGCAATTTTTTGGAAGCAAATAACTATTATATATTTACAAATTGGGTCATAGAATGCACTTCTTACATGGGTATCATTTTTGCTACCATCTGTATATATTCTATAATGTTTTTTAAATACTCTATTTACAATATGTAGAAACTCAGCGTTATTATTGACTTTTAAAGGGTTATGAAGAATTTTGAAAGTATTAATCAAATATGGATTATTATAGCAGGGCCAAGTTGAACTGCTAAAAATATTTGTAAATTTTGATTTTACTTCTAACATCATGCGGAAAATTCCAGGGGAAATGTCAATAAGCAAATCTGAACCTGTTGTATAAGGGCCATAAGGTGAGTATGTAACTGCTCTTGGCATTATTTTATTTATAATAAAATTATTTTCAGAAGCTAAATGCTTTAAAGCAAATCTTGAAAATAGATATATACGTCTAATATTTAAAGGCATTATTTTTGATTCTACTTCCATTGCTCTAATGGGGGTGGAACACATTGCTCCAGTTATTATTCTAAGGCATCTATTTTGGATTATATCTAATTTTCCTAAATGTGTAATGTTTGCATCATGGTAGGCAAAACTACTATAATCGAAATGACTACGAACTATTGATTTATATAATATATTTAAAATTTTGGGATCTGAACCCCAAGTAACACCGGTTAAACACTTCAAAACATTTACACCTTTTAAAGCATTTTTAGATATATATTTTATATGTTCCTGAAAAGTTAAATCAACATCGAGTACTATACCTAAGAATTTCTTAATATTTACAATAGGAATTTTTAAACTATCATATAAAATATTTACAGGGAACGACTTTTGTCCAAAAACCATCACGGAACTTTTTTCAGGGCTTATATTTAACTTTAAATGGTTGTGATAGTAGTCATATAATTGCGTCATCACACTATTTATTTCATTTGTAATTACTTCTATATTTTCATTTATACCATATAAAACAATATCATCTGCAAATTGTAATATATTCACCTTTTCTGTGTTAATATATTGAAGTATTTGACTAGTGTATAAGTTATATAGAATAGGAGACAGTGTTGCGCCCTGCATAGTTCCTTTTGATACATTTTTAGGACCGTGTAAAATATTATTAAATTTTACATATAAAGTTCTGTTATTTAAGAAGTTATAAATCCATTTACATAAAAATCCTGGAATGCCCTTGGCAGCTAATATTTCTATTAATTTACAAATATTTACATTATCAAATGCACCTTGAATATCAAGGAAAATACAGATGACATTATTTTTACAATCTTTTGCATGTTTTAATTCGGCTATTAGTGAAGAAAAACTGTCAGCAGCACTTCTGCCTCGCCTAAATCCAAATTGGTTAGGGGGTAAGATTCTAAACAATTCTGTGAAGTAATCTAATCTTATTTTTATCATGTTCTCAAATAATTTTCCTATACAAGAAGAGAGGGAAATAGGTCTGTAAGATTTTGCATCGTTTGGAGGCTTACCCTCCTTAAGTATTGGTATAACACATTGGTTTTTCCAAGCATCCGGAATCAATTGTTTATCCCATAGTGCATTCATAATTTCTAATAACTTTCTTTGCATATCTATACTAATATTATAAAGCTGAAGAGTTTGTTTGTTTGTTTGTTTGAACGCGCTAATCTCAGGAACTACTGATTCGAATTGAAAAAATATTTTCGTGTTGGATAATCCATTTATCGAGAAAGGCTATAGGCTATATAACATCACGCTACGACTAATAGGAGCGGAGTAACAAAGAAAAATGTTGCAAAAACGGGGAAAAATTATTCCTTTTAAGAGCGTACGCTGCGTAAACGGTTAAATTTAAACGCGCAGACAAAGTTGCGCAGGTCAGCTAGTTAATAGATATTTTTTTATAAGAATGTACGGGAAACCATCCAGACCAGGTGGGCGATTCTCGCGCTTTCGACATTCATCTCGAATCGAGATTTTTAAACGAAAAATGACATAATATGCCATTTTTCATTAAAAAATATCGAACATTAAACGAAATAAATAATAAATATTAATAAATATATAAATATTGAACGAAAAATGACATATTTAGTAATTTTTCGTTTAAAAATCTCGAATCGAGATGAATGTCGAAAGCGCGAGAATCGCCCACCAGGTGTAGTATTTTTTCTCGATTTTAGTGACGACGTAAATTCATTCCAAGAGAAGGGTTCTAAAAGAAAGGCCGTTTCTAAATTATTATTATTCGAATTAAACATAGTTTCTAAATAAAAATTTGAGACTATTTCATTGTCGTCTATTTTAGATAATTTACTTATTCAAAAAACTTGGAATAAACTCATCCGATTTATTTACATTATTGTAGTTTACTCTTTTAAGTTTTCTAATATTTGTCCATATCTTACTAATTGGGGTGGTTCTATCAACTGATTCGCAAAATTGGAGCCAACTGTCTGCTTTAGCCTGACTAATAATTTTCTTTTTCTGAGCATCCAGTTTTTCATAGCTAATGTAGTTGTCTATGGTAGGATATTTTTTATAATGGTTTAACGCATTTTTTGAATTTTTGACAGATGTAGAGCATAATTCATTCCACCAAATTACTAGACATGAGCGTTATCGTATTTTTTTGGCATCGATGCGCATCGTTGTCATCAAATCGGCATCCGATGCCTGCATCGTTTTTTAGTTTTTTTGCTACAGCATGAATGGACAAAAAAATCTTCTTAAAGCCTGAAGGGAATTTTATTATTTCCTAACAATAAAAAAAAATGTGTGGGGGGGGGGGCAACCCCACTATTTTTGATATGAGATATGAGTATCTAGACTAAATTAACACAGTTTTTTTTAAGGGGGGGGGGGGGACTTTCCTGAAGGGAATTTTATTATTTCCTAACAATTAAAAAAAATGTGTGGGGGGGGGGCAACCCCACTATTTTTGATATGAAATATGAGGACCTAGACTAAATTAACACAGAATTTTTTTAAGGGGGGGGGGGAACCCCCCCCCCTCCTCCTGAAATGTACGAAATAGGAGTAGAAAATAAATAAATACATAATTTTTCTTTTTGTCGGTTTTGACCCCCCCCCCTGAAATAATAATAAATATTTAATGAACGACGGACATGGGCACATTATAATATAGTGAAATAAAAAAAATACATGACATCAAAAACATTATTTTTTAATAAATACGTACCCAATAGGAGTTGAATAAAATAAACAACTAATTAACATAATTAATAAAAAAAACAAACTAATTAACATTTTGTGAGTCAAAACAAAACACGAGATCTTGCACCGATGCCGATGCCCATGGTAGTTGCGGTGCCGTACGTTCGGAAACGAAACGCGAGATGTTGCGCCGATGCCGGTGCCGCGGTCGTTGCGCTGTGGTACGCTCGGAAACGAAACGCGAGATGTTGCGCCCGATGCCGGTGCCGCGGTCGATGCGGTGCGGTCGCTCGAAAACGAAACGCGAGTTGCGCCGATGCCGATGCGATGCGGCATCCGTTTTCTCGGCACCGAAACTGGAAGTCAACCCGCATCGTTGCGCGGCATCTCTCACTGGCATCCGATGCCGGCATCGTTGATTGAAAAACGCCCACCTCTACAAATTACTGGGAGGGTTCTAATTTTATTTTTATTTTGTTTTGTATTGCTATTTTTATATTTTGGAATACATTGGTCTTTCAATTTATCTAGTATTTCACAAAAGGAGTTGTATGAATTAAGTGGTTTATTGTTATCTACTATCAATTGTTGGGAGCAGGTACGTGACATTTCATAATATTGTGACCAGTTTGTTTTCTTATACAAATATATATCTTCAGATGGTCCTGTGACAAATTTTATTGGGGACGTGACAATTGTTGTAATGGTTGGGAAATGATAACTTCCCATTGCATCATCGTAGACCGTCCAGTGACAGAGTGGAGCAATATTGGGACTGCAAAATGTTACATCTATGGCAGAAGGATTATGGTATGGTCTGTTTACTGTTGTAGAGTGTCCTAAGTTTACTATACATAAGTTTGTGTCATCAATAATATCATATAAATTTATTCCCCGAGTTTGTGTGGTACTACAACCAAATGCTATATGATGTGCGTTGAAATCACCACTTATAAATAAAGGCCTATTTAATTTATTAATAATTCTATTAAGTTTTGTTGAACTGATGTTATTAGTATTAGGTGGACAATAAACACATAAAATATATATTTTACCTATTTCAGTACTCAATGAAATTGCTATATTCTGGATGTCCTCATAGAAAGGTGTGGAGATGACCTCGTATTTTAAAAAGTATTTAACTAATATAGCTACACCTCCGTGTCCATTTTTTGCAGTTTTATGATGTAAATGATAACCAGGAATTTTAATATTACTGCTACTTTTAAGCCAAGTCTCATTTAACAGGCAAATATCTATGTTTTCCTCTGCTAAAAAATTTATTAATAGGGGTTTTTTATTGTTAATACTTTGTATATTAAATTGTGATATTTTGATGTTGTTTTCTTTACCCATAATTCAATTGTTTTAAGTTTATTAAAAGTCTTTCTTTTATTGCATTTGTAGTTATAGGAGTTTCCTCTTTTTTATTCCCTAAATCAACCAAAGTTTTAATTAATGCTTGGATAATGTTTGAATCATTAACTAATTCATTTTTATTTACAAATTCATTCTTATTTACACATTTATTGTTATTTGCTAATTCATTTTTATTTACTAAGTTATTCCTATTTACATTAAGTTTTATATAAGAAGGTGTAGTTAGAGCTGGGAAGCTAGGAGTTGATAATGTCTGATGTGTATGCTTATTAGACATAGTGGTCCTCGCAGCATCTGAATAAGTAATTTTACTTTTCTTTTCTAACTTTTTTTGTTGTTTGATGGGACAATCTCTAGATATTGCCAGATGAGAGCCACCACAATTAGCGCATTTAATAATACTATCCGGACTACATTCCTTGTAAAAATGGTCACCTGCACACTGGCTACATTTTTGAATACCATTACAAATTTTAGTACTATGATTAAAACGTAAACATTTGTAGCATTGAAGCAGTGGGGGTACATACGAAGATACTTTAAATCTCCACTTATCTAGGTACACATACTCGGGTAAAACATCACTCAGGAAAACTACACTTACAGTCTTTATGGGGGTTAAAACATTATTAGTTTTCTTCATAAAACGCTTTACTGATATAATTTCATATTCAGATGTTAATTTTTGAAAAAGTGATTTATTACCAATCTCTGTTGGAACATATCGTAAGACACCAATTTTCTCTATACTACGGGCTGGTATGTAGGCTTTAAAATTATTATTTTCAAGGAAACTATCGTTATTTATTAAATTATTTGCATTATTCGGTTGAACGAAGGTAACTGTAATTTTGTTGGCATTAAATCTTGTCATTCTCTCAATCCCTTTAATTTGTTTTTGAAATAGTTTAGAAATGCTGATTGGATTTTTATTCCCAAGTTTATCTCCTATTGTACTTTCAACAAAAACATTAAATTCTAATCCTTTATGATTATCAGTGTATTGCCGCTTATATTGTGGCCTAAAATAGGTTTTATACTTCCCTTCATCATCCAATGGTATAGTAAGTTTTCTTTTAGGTGGTCTTGAACCATCATCGGACTCCATTTTAAGCTAATTAAATAGTGTTTCCACCATTTAAAACAATAAAATTTAATAAAATTAAAATAAACTTCCGCCTATATTCAAGTTCCCGCCAAAACTCCATTTTCTTTTTATTTGATTTCGTTACGTTCCGAGAGGTAGCGCGGGCAGTTTTTCGTGGTGACATCAAAAACCAGCGCGACGATCGCCCGTTTCAACAAGCCATGTCATTTTTTTTAACGATGGTAAAATGCAGATCAGGGGCCTTATTCCGAGTTTGCAACCGCTAATCACGACAAGACGTTGCGCAAACTATAAATATGGAAATATAAGCTCTATTCCAATGGTTATATAGTATGTATTACAACCTAATACATACTATATAACCATTGGAAAAGAGCTTATATTTAAATATTTAAAGTTTGCGCGTCTTGTCGTGATTAGCGGTTGCAAACTCGGAATAAGGCCCCTGTACGATCGGTGTTGATTTTTGATGCCACTTTTTGACTAGAAGCACTATTTTGAATTAAATAATTGAAATTACAAATATTTCTACCTTATCATAATAAATCAATATTTTTTAATTAACTATTATGTAAATACAATAATTTTATAATATCACAATATTAATTTTATTAACAACCTCAAACCCACGGAATAGAAAAAACAAGTGAACAAACACTTGTTTTTTCTATTGGGATGCTGAGGTCGGAATGCGCAGGGGCTCTCGAGAAAAAGCAGGCGAGGCGACATGTCGCGTCGCCTCAGTCAAAAACGTATGTATTTTGACAGTGACAGTAGGCGTGAGGTACGCTGTCTCCTGCCAAAGTCTATACAGTTTTGATTGAAGGCGACACGACACGTCGCCTCGCTTGCTTTTTTTCTAGAGCCCCAGGGGCCTTACCAAAGAGGCAATCGATAATCGAATCGAAATACCCATCGAAGGCCAAATGTATGGGATTTGACGTTTCTCGTCGACCAGGCTCTACCCATAGAGTAAAATTCCTATACATTTTTATCGATCGATGCGACGATTCGATTGGCGATCGTGTTCTTTGGTCAGGCCCCAGGGGCTTTATTCCGAGTTTGCAACCGCTAATCACGACAAGACGTTGTGCAAACTATAAACGTAACACTTTAACACTGGGTAGTGTAACAGAGTGCGACAAAAATATTGTAAAATGCTTAGAGAAGAAGAGATGCATATAGTGTAGTGACATTACCCAGTGTTAAAGTGTTAGTTTCCGAACACGGCCCAGGGGCTTTATTCCGAGTTTTGACACGTTCACCGTCGCGCATTTTGCGTAAAGTACGGGTATTGAAATATAAGTTCTATCCTGTTAATAATAAAGTTGAAATTCTAATGCTCCATACATGTTCAAACTTGCGAAGAATTCGTGTATTTCAAGATGGCTGCATTATAATAGCCAACCTAATACATACTATATTGCCATTGGAATAAAGCTTATATTTCCATATTTATAGTTTGCGCAACGTCTTGTCATGATTAGCGGTTGATAACTCGGAAAAAGGCCCCAGCGGCCACATTCTGTTTCTTATAACGTGAGCGTTAAATTGTCAAAATAACGAATTCCGTGATTAGCGCGCTCTCCTCCAATGAGCGAAGGTTAAATAAACAACTACTCTGATTGGAGGAGAGCGCGCTAATAGCGGAAATCGTTATTTTGACAATCTAATGATCACGTTATAAGAAACAAGAATATGGCCGCTGGAGTGTAATTTCTCTAAGGCCCACGGTCCGAATTATGCACAGAGTTCTTTGTGGGATTATGTAGTACTGTCAGCGCTGGTCCGATTGAGCGTAAGCGCGCTAACGCTAACCTTGCGGTCCGATTCGCGACAAAATCGATATACTTACAATGGTTTTGCTTCTGGGTGAAATCGCTGTGAGCGCTGTCAAAATGATATTTATCTAGAGACATGTTTTTGAGGAAAGTATTAAAATTTCTAAAATAATTATTAAGTAGATAGTTAAAAGTGTTGTGTTCTCATTTATTTTGGTATTTATGTAAACAAATATACAAAATACATTAAAATTCATTATTTTTTTATGGCGTTTTATTTGACATTTAAACAGAGTGAGAGGAGCATATGTTTTAGTTGCGAGATAGAGGGAGATACAAGTAATGTTCTTGTGAGCGCGCTTAATCACTGGTCCGATTCATTAGCACGCTAATAGCGCCGTGAGCGGTTTCATCGCGCTTTTTGAATCGGACTGGTGATTATGAACGTCAGCGCTGACAGCGGTGTTATCGCCATTCGGACTGTGAGGTAAATGATTTGACATTAATAGTGACGTCATTAAAGATGCCATATTGGACTTACAGTGATTTTGGTTCTGGGTGAAATCGCTGTGAGCGCTGTCAAAATGACATTAATCTAGAGACATGTTTTTGAGGAGAGTATTAATATTTCTAAAATAATTATTAAGTAGATAGTTAAAAGTGTTGTGTTCTCATTTATTTTTGTATGTATGTTAACAAATATACAAAATACATTAAAATTCATTATTTTTTTTATGGCGTTTTATTTGACATTCAAACAGAGTGAGAGGAGCATATGTTTTAGTTGCGAGATAGAGGGAGATACAAGTGATGTTCTTGTGAGCGCGCTTAATCACTGGTCCGATTCATTAGTACGCTATTAGCGCCGTGAGTGGTCTCATCGCGCTTTTTGAATCGGACCGGTGATTATGAACGTCGGCGCTGACAGCGGTGTTATCGCCATTCGCACCATGAGGTTAGTCAGCGCTAACGTTCATAATCACCCGGGGACTTATTCCGAGTTTGCAACCGTTAAACACGACAAGACGTTGCGTGAATTATAAATATTGAAATATAAGTTCTATTCCAATGGATATAGTCTGTATTAGGTTGGCTATAATAACGCCGCCATCTTAAAATACATGAATTCTTCGTAAGTTTGAACGTGTTTTGAGCATTGGAATTTCAACTCCATAATTAACAGGATAGAACTTATATTTAAATATTTATAGTTTACGCAACGTCTTGTCGTGTTTAGCGATTGCAAACTCGGTATAAGGCCCCGGGTGATTGTGAACGTTAGCTGCTGTGTAATTATGGAGTTGAAATTCCCATGCCCTAAACATGTTCAAACTTGCGAAGAATTTGTGTATTTCAAGATGTCGGCATTATTATAGCCAACCTAAAAACCATTGGAATAGAACTTATATTTCAATATATATAGTACGCACGTCTTGTCGTGTTTAGCGGTCATCTGTGGTTTGACTGGTTTGTATTTTTTATTATTAGTCTGTGGTCCTGTGCTTATTTCAGTAAATGGTAATTTTAGTTTGTTTCGTATTTATATTTTAAGTGAAAACTAAACTAATAATGGATCCTCAATTAACTAGTAAGTTTCACATTATTTTTACTATTAATGTTTTTTTATGGATATACGCTGTATTCAGAATTATTTTAATTAAATTATAGATGTTTTTAAACCTCTGTTTTCTTTCTGTCACATTAATGGGATAAATAATAACTTCGTATAAGCTAAATCTGGATATGCTAAACGTTTCTATAGTTTTATTGGTTCATAATTGTTTTAGTACATAAATATTTTATGTTAATATTTTTTGGCGTGTATTTTATAGGTATGTGGGTGAATTTCTTTTCTGCATCTGGTATTCCTTCGGACGTGGGCGCCAGTTATGCCCTGACATTCACAGAAAATAGGATTCAGAGTGACATGTTGTTGGACTTAAATAAGGAGTATCTCAGAGACATGGGGATTTCGCGTATGGGGGATGTCATTGCCATATTAAGGTAAACATTATTGCTGTATATTTTTTAAAGTGATGGGAATCTCAATGGGCTTTTATTTTTATTTATTTATAATTATTTATTGCACAAAATTGTACATAGGCGAGCTTAATGCCTTAGGCATTTTCTACCAGCTAACCTTTAAGAGAGTAATATATGCTTAGGGTGCAGAACTTAGGCCTTGTGACGAAAATAAAAAAATGTAAAAGGCATGTAACCCTACTTCTCAGTCACAAGTCCAGAAACACAACAAAACAATTTTTCATATGACCTGGAACATCTGTTGAATCCAAACCATGCGAACTATTATTTCTTCTGTGCCATAGCTAAGGTAATTATCACATTTTTTTCTTAGACTTTTAAATTAAAATAACATATTGTTATGAACTGACTTTATTAATTATCTTTAAAAAGGTATACCGTATACATAATATTTAAAAATTATTAATAAAGACATCAATAATCCTGTATTCCCGGGATTGGTAAACATGTTCAGGATTGAAAACTCTAATTATATATATAAAACTTCCAGAAGAAATTACCTAAATAATAGTAAAACCTGCATCAAAATCCATTGCATAGTTTAGGAGACCTAACCGTACATAGAAACATACAGACATGCGGAAAGTAACTTTGTTTTTATACCAAGTATAGATGAATGTTTGTATTGATTGGCTCAAATAAGATGCTATTACTTGCTTAATATAATAAAACAAAGAGGCAAGTACGGTATTCTTATCCTTATTAAAATCTATTTGATCCTTGTATTACAATCATTAATTTATATTTTTCAGACATGCAAAAATGGTGCACGAAAATACTGCTAGAGACAGAGTATTAAGTTCAACAGTCAGTAGCCCCAAGGTTCCTGTTGCAGCTGTGACAGGAAGACTTACTTCTTTACAAGCTAAACCTTCTTCTCGTAAGTCTTATAATTAAATCAATAAGAAACAGCAAAAATAAAAATTAAATGTGATTAGACAGTTGACTTAAAACCTAAAAAATCCATATCTATACTAATTATAAATCTGAATGTAACTCTGTTTGTTTGTTGGTTTAATTTGTTACATTTTCACACCTAAACTGCTGGGCCAATTTAGATATAATTTGATATGAAAATAATTTGTGACCCTGTGAAGGATATAGGGATCACTTTATGTCATCATTTTGGACACTTAAATGATTTGGAAGGTACTTACTAAAACTAAAATTATACTTAAGTATGAGTACCATTTTTTTTTCAAACTTACTAATGCATATGAAACCGCTGGCAAAATCTAGTTTTATACTTGTTTTGTTGTGCAATATTTCAGTGTTGTCACAAAAGAAAATATATTATTTAAATTTTGAACTTTAATAATTTTACTTTAAGCATTTTTCAGATAAATTGCATGTATAGGATTTTGTAGTTAACTGCATGATTAAATTAAAACTCATTTATTATTCCATGAGTAAAAAAATATGTAGGTATGAATAACGGCATTATCTTTAGTTGAGACTATTCTTCACATGCAGGTTATTTCAGTGAAGAGAGGCAATTGATACTGTAGTAATTTACGGGAATACTGACAACATGAATATACTACATTGCTTGACACTCCAATATAAGTGCAAAGTGCTCTACAATTTTAGAGTGGTATATGCATTTCTTGAAACTCTTCTGCTCTACAAGAAATCTAGTGACGCTTTATTTTTATCACTACCTATAAGACAGCCTCCGTAGACTAGTGGTTGAGTCTTTGGCGTTGTATCTGAGGTTGTAGGTTCAATCCACCCATGGCAAAAAATATTAGTACATTTTTCTGTACAACATGGAAAACACTAGAAGGCCAGGGAAAATATTTAAAGTACACACAACTTGCTTCTGTAAACGACTGGCAACCTATGCGGGACATTCCATCTAAGTTCAAAATTTTATTAATTAATCTATAATGGTTATATACAGGGTGAATTTGAAAGGATGTACTTTGGGCTAAAATGAGGTTCTGCTGATCAAATCGTATATCTTTTCCTATGGAACTATGTGTCGCATATAAAAAAAAAATTGGCTTCCCCATACAAATTGGTCATTTTAACATTACTAGTTTGTATGGAGACGGCAATATATTTTTTCATTTGCGGCACATAGTTCCATGGGAAAAGTTGTTCGTATTGATCAGTAGAACCTCATATTAGCCCAAAGTACATCCTTTCAAAGTCACCATGTATATATATATAGCAGCCTAACCAAACGCACTCTAGACCTTATTGTTAAAACTTTTTTTTTTTGACTATTCATAAATATCTGTAAAAATTTACATGAAATAAATAATATTTGATTTGATTTGAAAATATATGCTTATTTTTTTAAGAATGTGAAAACTATTTTGTTGCTCTATATTTTCCGAAAAAAATTGCTAATAATATTTGTCTGGTTGTTTATAAACTATAATATGTATTAATATTGTTGTTTCTGGTACACATAATACAAGCTTTGCTTAGTCTGTGACCAGGGCAATATGTGTTAAAAATGTACTAAATATTATTATTATTTAATAGTAATAACATTTAAAAATATATACTTTTTTATTATTACATTGCTGCAATATATACATAAATAATATATTTTCAGATTTCAAATATTAATATCTCAAAAACCCTTTTTTATTCTAGACTATATTTTTTAATTTTTGTTGGAAGCCCATCGCCTCTCTGCACTAAATTATCCAGCATGTGGAGATTATTTGAGTGAAAAGCAATGCAGTATTTCCTCATCAACTGATTAAAATAGTTGTCCAATCTCTCATTGCCGCTAATCACATAATGCTTTTATATGGTTGTTTGTAGTGTAATTAGTTTATTATTGTAATTATAAATTAAAGCATTTTTAATAATTTTAATATTTATGTATATTTCAGTTTAGTTTTTGTAGACTAAGTTTGTTTTTAGTTTTTTTAGATATATCATATTACCTACCTATTTTTAATATTTATTTAATTTTATGGGAAATGGTAGAGGATTGTATATTATTATTGTTCCTGAGCTTGTAGTTATTTTATGTATGACATATACTATTTGTTGTAGCCGTGAGTCGTATCCTAGAACATTATACCCGCAATTCTTGTTCTACAGACACATCCTCTATTCAGCTGGAGGACAACTTACGCCTCAAGAGAAAACCTGTGGATTTCAGGTAAATTTATGTTTTATTATTATGTAATATTTATTTTACAGAAAAATTTGTTTAAATCACTATTCTACGGAAAGCTAATCAATTAGGTATTAATATAGGTTTAATGTTTTTCTTTAATGTTAGTGCTTTTCTGTAAATATATATATAAATATATATATATATATATTTATATATACAAAAACTAAATTTTTAATTATAAGTTAAATGATATAGATAAGTCCATAAGAATAAAAAATTAAATCATTCACTGGTAAAGATTTTCAAGATCATTTAGAGAGCAAAGGCTTGGATTTTCAATTTGTGTGAACAGAAACAATTTTTTAATCTATTTTTTTTTGTATGACTGTAACTTTAGTTCTCAATGTATAATGTATAATAAAAAAAAATATTGTTGAAAGGCAACAATTGGAGGAATGTGGCTAGGACATCTTGGATAGGACAGGCACAGGATGGGATCCTTGGTTCAGTTTAATGAGGTTTGAGGGTGGCAAAGTAGTGATTAATTTAATCAAAATCGGATGGTATTGATACAACCATTATTAGTAGGTACTTATAACAGTTAAAATTTAGAATGTCATCCAATTTAAACAATTTTTAGTGTTTTTTTGAATTGTAGTTGAAAAAATAGTTTTTCGTCGCCATTGAAGGGTTGTTTCTCTGAAACTGCCCATCAATGAGTATGATGTCAATAAGTATGCTCACCAATTTTGAAGCGCTAGTGCGATAACGGTCCGCGTGTTTCGGCTGGCAAAAAACTTTTATTATATAATTAAACTATTACCTTCCAAGCGACCGCAATTTTATACGGTTGCTTCGTCAAAAAAAAAAATCCCACCACTTGTTGTTTTTATCATCGCACCAGTCCAGTTGGGGTCAATTCGGCCGATACGAGG
The DNA here is from genome assembly GCA_947458855.1 of Monopis laevigella. Taxonomy (NCBI): domain Eukaryota; kingdom Metazoa; phylum Arthropoda; class Insecta; order Lepidoptera; family Tineidae; genus Monopis; species Monopis laevigella. The sequence continues at coordinate 11,923,707 of OX381577.1, read as the reverse complement.
GGCGCTGTACCACTCCGAGGCCCAGATTACCACTCGCCAACCGGTTGCTTTTCCGACATACATTTAACATGCCATTGCTTTAACTATAATATTAATTATTAGTCCAAAACCCAGGGCCCCTAGAACTTGCTTCATGCTCAAAATATATACCATAGAGTAGTATTAGTACGTACAGTAAACGTACACATCCTGCTAACTTGGGCCGACGCCCAGTTTTCAGGTACCAGGTGCTAAAGGTTCGTAAAATTTGAGAGCTGATTTTTATATATGATATTTAGGGGGCATTTATAATACTTTTTGTAAATTGCCAGACCAATCGTATGGGCCAAACATCCTCTAGGTACATTTAAAATGTCGCTGTGAGTATAAGCGCACTCCTGATTATTAAACGCTTTTTTATGGCAGCTTCATTGAAATTATCTTATGTCTTCAAAGAGGCGGCCGGCCCAAGCTAGAAGGTATTTTCAAGCAACATTACTATTCTACAAACAATCTATTCCTTGTATTTTATTTTTTGTTGTATTATTATCATGGCAGCTGAATATTTTTGATATATAAACTCAAAATTATAGGTATTGTAAAAAGTAGTTTTTTATAGTGCGACATGTAAGATTCGCCAAAACGTTTACTACGTATATAAAAAGCCACATTCCAAAGTTATCGGATGCGAGTATTCCCCAGCTCGCGATGTCTAAAATCCGAAGTTTGAAAACCTACTCAGAGTAAGTAATGAGTTCTAAACTCACTCAAGAAGATTGAACTTCGTTTTCGAATTTATACATTTTATATAATTTAATAAGTAAAATGTATTTTCGTTGCCCATTTTGTGAGAAAATTATTCGATTCATATGCATATTTTAACTGCCCAAATAATTTGTATAAGTATATCTGTTTATATAAAATTATATTTTTATTTACAGTCCTGTCGTGGACCCCAAGAAGTCCAGGATAATAAGAATACATTCACCACCATCACCCCCTACTGATAGTAAGTCAGTTTTTAATACATTAGAGTTCATGAAACTAATAATAATGTATAGAATCGCTTTAAGGCCAAAATCGTTTATAAAACCAAATGTCAAACGTATTTGTGGCAGCTGTATTATGTTCTCACTTCAACCAATCGACACAAAAAAAAAAACGATTTAATTAAATACCTATTTTTTATTTTATTTTAACGCTTTGTTATGTTTTATCTCTATACCATTTTATTTCAAAGAAAAAATAACTTTTTCAGCGGTTACCAAAGGCACTGTGTTTACTCGCATTGGTCACTCCGATACAAAACATGCATTAACAAATGTACCGCCCAAGAAAATCTACGCTCGTCTGGGTGCGAAAAATGAAGACATCCACGAGAGGACAGTATCTCAAGTACCCATGGAGCAAGGTGCTCTTAAATACGAAGGGATACTCAAGAGCCCCTCGTCTATTAAACTCGTTACCGTCACAACAGGTCAAAATAACACAAGAAGGATAGCCATGACGGAAGCACCCAAACCCATAGCGGCGGCAAAACCTTTGACGGTCAAATCTAGCACCATACGGTTGTCATCTGGTACAATGAGGGCTGACGAAACTCCTTTAAGTATTAGACAAAAACTAGCTATTCCAAAAACCAAATCAGTTCAGTTTTCAAATAAAGTAGAATTTAAAGAAATAGAAAGGCCGGTTAAATTCAAGTTTGGGAATGAAGGCGCTCAAATATTCAACAAACCAGAAAGACGTCTTTCGATGCCCGAACAATCTAGTGGGAGCGTTAAAACTAGGCTCGGAAATAATTCTAAACCTGAACCAACCAAAACTACTAAAAGTGTATTTAATCGATTAGGTATGTAATAGTTTTCTATTGACATAATAATATTTATTAATTAGGATATTATAGTATTTTGAAAATAAAATACATTTTCTTAATTATTTTGTAATCAGTCGACGTGAAACTTAATGCTGGTTTAATAAGTACAAAATCTTGAATTTTATATTATTTAGTTAAAGAAAAAATTTTTTTTTGTGTTTTTTTTTTATAATGGGGGGTTTATATGGTCTTACAGTCGTTACAGCCTAGTCTTCCTACCTTAAGCTCTAATAATGATTATATATTTATGTATGTAGAGCTAATAAACGAACCTATTTTTATTGAAGGTAAATTTTGTTTCTACTAGTTGTAATATTTTTTTATTGTGTGCTTTGTTTTTGTATTTTTTTTTATAAAACAGTTTTTTTGTGTGCCATTTTGAGAACTTTATTTTTTATTTATAAATACTTAATGCTGGCGGTGGCAAATGTGTTACATGTAAACCAGCGGTAAGCATCTAAATATTCAGAATATAAGGAAAACAAAATATGGGTAGTTTCGTACATCAGACAAGGAAAGGGGCATATAGGTAGTTATCATATTGGCTTGTGGTACATGACAAAGGTTACGAATTTAAGGTACAGTTACCAACCCACCAGTTAAGTTGGTGGAACTATATAGAGGTTGATGATCAGCTTTTTTATAATTATCTTCCCACAAGAGGCTTTGGTGTGATTACAAACTAAGTCAAATAAATTTACAGTTATAATAAGTTATTGCGGTATAAAATAAGGGGAACACACCCTTATTCTAAGATATTTTCTCAACTCAAAATGTCCTCAAAGAATGCATGGTTAGCAAATCTATAAAGTTAATGAATGTGAGAAATGGAGTCAATCAATACATTGTGGTTAAACAGCATTGATCGCTCCCACTATGATGACAGAATAGGCGGCGACAATGACGAATTTGCATTATGTAATAAATACCACGACGGGTGCCTATTTGGCCCCCGAGAACCGTTTAAATCGCCTCAGGCCGGACCCTGAGTCGGGGTACCCAGCGGAGGTTTAACCCGTCCTCATTTTGCCGATGGTATTCGGAGGCAACACCTAACAAGTGGCGAGCTTGTTGCGTTTATGATGAAATATCATCGTTGTATAAAGCGGTCACCCATCCTGGGTCCGGCCTCGTTGTCATCTGCTTAACCTTTTAATCAGTTGCGCAGTGACTTAAACAGTTGCGCAGTGACTTAATCACTAGTCTGGGGCCGCTTTTGTGATTTACATTATGTGAGTTATCTTTAATGAATTCTTTTCTTTCTTAAATTTTAATCAACTTTTCTATCAAAAGCTTCCTCTAAGGATTTTTTGGATAGGTTCAGGTATACCTTAAAATGACAGTTTGTTGATTTCCTCGTATAAAGAGAAAACTCTTTAAGTAGACGAAGTTTTGTCAGTTACCTATTGCACTTATACATTTATTTTTCAGGAAACGTCATGTCATTGTCAAGAGCCGAAGAAGCTCTAGCATTCCTATCCTATGATAGATAACATATTATGGCCCAATATTATGAATATGTTCAGTGGTATCGTGGTAGAAACTCCACACAGACTCACTATGGTCTTTGTTTTCTCGGTTCTATCAATATTATCCCTGCTTCTGTAACCCTGTAGCGACACTTCATTTTATTTGCCCCTTCTCTCTTGCTTTAATAATGTCACTGTGAAAATATCAAAGAGAATACTGAATTGTAAAATCAATTGGTTGGGAATGTTAACCGCGATCATGCGACTAATTTGTCTTTTATAAACCGGCTGTTATTATTAATTATTGCATTTAAGTATTGTATAAATTGACATTAAAGATTTGACTTAAGAGGGCGCATAAATCAAATCAGAAATATAGATCTTCGTTTATGAGAATACCTTAAACCCAACAAATATATAAAAAAAACAGTAATAATACAAGACATTTACAACTGGCTTTTTGAAAAGCGGAATAGCATAGAGGCCTCTATAAAAAAAAACACCTCCATTTTTAATCGATATTTCCTATTACTTCTAAATAAAGCAGATTATAAAGTGTATTTTATAAGTTATGTATATGTATAAGATCTAGTGCAGGGTCTAGCGTTTTTGTAAAATTCAAGATATTTTGAAAGGTGTAGCAAAAATTTTTTATTTTTTCCAAGAATTCTGCGCAAGATTTTTTTTGGTTCTCACTCGCACGCTAAGAGACATCTTTTATTTCACCTGTTTTATTTTCCTTTATACGCCCTCTTAACAGTGATTGTTAAAGCTTGTTTATGTTGTAAGCTGTTGTTCCATTAGCTTGATTTTGATTGTGTAGTGGAACTGGGACGTGTGTATTATGGAACAATTTTACATCCCTAATCTAACGCAGAAAGTATACTTTTAAGTAAGTATATACCTAATATGACATAATATGTAAGGTGCTGTTTTTCTGATGAATTAAATAATAAATAAGTAAATAGTAATAAGATATTTTATATTTTTCTATAATAAGTATGTTTATTAGAAAGTGCATATCTTTTTAATATTTTTGTTTAGTTTTTAATAGTGTTAATAAGGTACTTGATACAAATAAGGCCTATCTCCTAATAAGGCCTACACTTCAAAAAACCCCATTAAACCCCCCGAGTCTTAACCCCCCTCCCCGATATCAAATCCTGGCTACGCCCATGATGGGATATCAATAACACCACGCATGCACAATTATGAAACTTACAAACCCGTACGGGCTCCACATTTCTTTTGCAATGCGATGCTTTATATTATTAGATTGGAAGTTTTTGTGGTGATTTGTAAAGTTACCTACCATAATTTTAAGATAATCAAATTTAAATTCATCATTTTCATGTAATATTTTTAATGTTAGCATGAAATACCTATTGCAGCTTGATATAAATTTGTTTTGGTTTTGGGTACCCTGAAACGGTCTCTGCGGCGCCCGTTTGGTACCCATAATTGTACATTTAGGTTCATCTTCGTTATTTTGTAGATTTTTATTATCTACAATAATAGACCCTAAGAGACTTAGGGCTGATTTTGCAATCTTTAGATAAAGTTATTCTACAGTTAGTTTGTATGAATAACTGTCAAATTTATCTATTCTCCGTACAAGTTATTTGTGGAATAACTTTACCTGACAATTGAAAAGTCAGCCCTTAGTGTAATTTTTGATATATTTTTTAATGAGTTGTGATAAAAGTATTGACTTATGTTTTCAGTTCTTAATAAGTTGTAGTGAATTATTATGGCATGTTTCAAATTTATGAATTAGTAAAAAAAAATCTTGTATTCTTGTCAACAATGATATACATTGTTGACAAGAATACAAGATTTTTTTACTTACGACTTCTTACGAGTATACTACTAACTGAAATATAAGCTTTCAAAAATTAGGTAGGCTTTATTTCTGTCAAATACCTTACCTGATATATTAATAATTGCTTCCCGATTACAAGGTTTTTTTTTGTATCGCGTGGGATTGTTTTGTTGTAGGTGGTACCTACAGATATTTCTAGATGAATAGATATAATGACGCGCGTACTAGGTATACACATTATTTACGTTTTGTTTACATGCATACGATACATCTTGGTATATTATGCATTGTGTAACAAAATTAAAAACTATACTTACAACGTTTTATAGGCGAATAAAAAGAAAACAACTTATGTGACCAGTACCCCTAGTTTGAGTTTTATAACTATTACTTTGCGTTTGAGTTAACTAAAATTTGTATGGGAAATGGTTCAGCGCTCCAAGCGGAAATTTTGAGAACTAGAAATGCGTTAGTGTGATTGGTCAAAATGTTAACGCGAAAGTAAACGTTAAAAAAACACACTAGGCCTACAGACCATCTCTGTTAATGATAAAATATATTAGCAATTTCATACTTTCGTTCTATATTTAAGGATTTAATTTAGTAGCCGAAATCACTCCATAACTATAATAGAAAGATAGCTGATGTCGTATTTTGTGCGACGTCCTTTTCAGCTAGTTCTATTAAATAAAGCCTTGTGAGTTATCGCCGAGTTTGTCGAAAGCTTCATTCCACTCCAATCAACTTGATTAAAATGTTAGGTACATTATAATCGAAATGTACCTAACATTATAATTAAGTTTTAACAGCTAAAATTCTTTTTCGTAGATTGGGTTCCGTAGTGATAGTTGTTTATATAGAATACCTATTTTATATTCCATATAAAACAAAACGTAAATAACGTGTTTTGTAATTTTTTGCGCGTATTTTTTTGTTATTTTAGTTTTATTACGTCGATTGTGATTGTGACTGCCAGATCTCGGCAGAAATATTAAAAAATATCGAATAGTGTTAATATTCTTAATCTCATTTTTAACCGCGTTAAATAAAATGTGTAAAAAAAGTTAAGTTATTTTATTTTAAAGCCTTTCCTCTTCTAAACCTACAGTAAACAGCAAAATCGACTACAGCTACTTCATAAAAACTTTTCCACACTTGGAAAGGCAAAGTTTTTTCAACCATACAGCCAAGTCTGAGATTAATTCGGTAGTTAAAGAAGTACTTAGTGTAAGACTTATTTATATATCATATTATAATTAGGGCTAAAAGCCATGTCTAATTTCCTTGATCCATATCTGTGATTTCAAAGTAAGGCTGAAAGCATGTCTTGTTTTAGTCTCTTAGTTCATAACAACATTATCATTATTCGTAAGTAATTTTCACCATTTTACTCTCTTCTTGGTCTTCTCTTCTTTTTATGTCCATTAAATGTACATGTTATCTTCTTTTATTTTTTAATTATTTATATATTAATATATAAAAATACAGTATTATTCAAAAAGTTTATGATGTATTTTAAAATACATCATACTTATTTTATTTACAGTTGTAGTAATAAATTCTATAGATAAATATATATTTTATATCTATTTTTTTATAAATAAAACTGAATGGCGCGCGAGATAAGTTGAGCTTTCTTGTATATATGAAATAGTTTGTTTAAGAAAACTAATCTTTGTGCGTTATAAAGTTGTGCATTCAAAAAAGATATTATCCAGGGTTTAAAAATCATTACTATTGCATTCATAACATAAAAGTGATTATATTATACTCATTCTGTGTAAATGTTTGTTGAAAAGGCAATGCCCAAGTCTTAAACGGGTTAATATAGTATATAATTTTCGATTTTTATACTGTTTTGATTTTGTGAACCATGGAATTGTTTGAAGACTTGTTTATAATGTACCAGGTGCCTTTGGTTTTTAAACTTTGCCGCCGATCGGCCATTCAATCTTCTTGATATTTTAATTTTATTTGATGTAACAAATCTGTGTAATGTGTTGCAACTTTTATTTCTACACCACTGCCACTGTATATAATTTTTGCCATATAATCTGCACTTTCATTACCAGCTACTCCAATATGAGAAGGTGTCCACGTTAGAGTTATGGACACATTTGTATATAATAAATCTGTATATAATTGTTTGATTTTATGTACGAGCTAATTAGTTCTAATATTAAAAATAAAATATGTTTTCAAACAAGCGAAATATTTTTAAGTCTCCAAAAATATTTTTGTCATTTTGGGTAATGCGAGCCGTCTCGCTTTGCCCGACGGAAGTGCGACGTCTATTGTTTTGAACAGCATTCAGAGGCTCTACCATGGGTTTGCGCCTTGTAGCAACGAAACGCATTCAAATACGTATACGTGAGCAACAACCAATAGCGCCGCTTTATTTTTGGTAACAGGGTTGAATAAAGCGATCCTATTGGTTGTTGCTCACGTATACGTATTCGAATACGTTACGTTAAAACAATGAGCAAACCCAGGGTAGAGCCTCTGTAGCTCTACCACAAGTTTTTCTTCTGTTTTCCAACTGTTTCTTCTATAGTGGCTATTAACTTTAGGTACGGATCAACCAATTGAATCGCTTTATTTTTCAAATAAACCTCTCTTATTGGTTGATTTTTTTTTATAGTTACTAGCGACTATAGTAGAAACTGTTTGCAAAAACTTGTGGTAGAGTTACGGAACACTCAGACTGACCGTTAAAATTATCCAGATAAACTTGATTATTTTTGTCATTGCTATGATATGATCATAAAAACTTTTATTACTTAATATTTATTAAATTAATGGACTCTTCGCATTACGCGAAATTTTGCCAATGTTTAGTGATGGGTAGTTGTAAAAAATATTTATTATATATAAAAGTGGGATAATAGGATGGAAAGGAGTAGGATAGAGAAAGGAATGGCGACATGCCCGGATGCAAACATACGGTATAGTCCTCCCAATATCAAGTGAAGAAGAAGAAAGTAACCAACGCGCAACAGTGAAATGCAATGGGTACCGCTATTTTATCGAAGGTTAAGGGATTATGATTTTTGGAGGCTTTATAAATGTACCTGATATACCGGGTGAATTTGAATGGATGTACTTTGGGTTAATATGAGGTACTACTGATTAAATCGAACAAGTTTCCCATGGAACCATATGTCGCAAATGAAAAAAAAATTTGGTTACCCCATACAAATAGGTCATTTTTATATTACTAGTTTGATTAAGAAAAGTTGTTCGATTTGATCAGCAGAACCTCATATTAGCCCAAAGTACATCCTTTCAAAGTCACCATGTATAGGCTCGAACGTTTTTTTAAGTTTGGTATCTATAGGAAAACATATATCAACTCCTGAAATTCGGATAGATTAAAATAGTTCATATAAAATAAAAAAAAGGACTTTTTTTTCAAATACATTTAAGTTTAGGGGTAGAAAACAATTTTGACCCGAAAGTCGCTGCCTAAATTGTAGGTTTAATCTCACAAAGTGCTCTTTCTTTTATTGAGGGGCGGGGGGAAGGTTTACATAAATGTATAGTAGCGTTACCGACTCATCGTCATGCGATTGGCGTGCGAGCGAACTTAAGACGCGTAATCACCCTGCAGGCCCTTAAGAAGTAGCGAGTAGTAATTAAGTATTGATAAGTAGGTAAACTTCGGCTAAAGGGCGTAGTATCCATGTCAGGAATCTTTATTTAAAAAAAATAGATAAACTTGACCATTCCCTGTTGTCAGGTTCTGAGTTATATAACTCTGCACTTGACCTGTGCATCGGAAACGCCGCTATTCAAATGAGTATTTCCCTGCGCGTTCGCGTGCATCACTCTAGCGTAATTAATTATAGCTTTTTGGTTCCGTATTAGTAGAGTTTACAGAATATTTATTGTTATTACATAAGACAAGAAAAGACAGCTATACTTACAAATGGGTCGATGCTTCATGTTTATTACCTACTTACAATATGAATGTAGGCCGCGCCCGTTTCGTTATTGCTGCTTAACAAACTGAATAAGTTTAAAAAGTATTCATTGAATAATTTGAAACGTTGATAAATTAATATAAAAGCAGTAGGGAATACCTTATTTATTTTTATTGGAGGACGACATGTGACTTTGTATCTACCGGGTGGTGAGCAGACTTACAAAGTCCATGAATGGGGTTAAACAATAATTGTTCTTAAACAATATTGATGCCGGCTATATGATGCGATTACGAAATTGGGGGCGACAATGACAAATTGCATTACGAGTATATTTTAATATACTGGCTGCTTTATCGTCAATTCAACTACCCATTTCGTAACTGTACCCTGAAAGGAGACTACCACCTCGACAAGAAATCCATACAGAAAACCGGTGAACCCACAGACTAAAACCGAAACATGACTAATCACTTATGTAATGGTTAAGCTAGTTTAAGCTAATTGTGGTCTGAAGCTGGTCAGGATCTAGACTAGAATAAGGAAACTTGTCACCGCGCCTAGACCCAGCAGTTTTTATTCCCACTTGATATGCGATAAGGTCTAAACAAGTGGCAAGCGCGACTTATAAATAGTTTCACAAGTGGTACCTATAGTAAAATTGGGACCAACCAATACTGTATACCTACGCGCAGAAATGTTTACACGCTCTCGGGCGGAAAATAGAGGACTATTATAAACCTATACTATTGTAATAACAACTTATATTGTAATAAAATGTAAACCTATGTTCGTGAATAAATAAATTCCCAGGCCCGATATACACATTTTTTTTGTTCATTAAAAAGGAATTGTTTTTAAGGTACCTAAAATTTTTTTTTTGTTTTTTTATTTTTTATTTTAACACTTTATTGCACCGTAAACAAATGTAATGTAAAAGACATGTGAAAACCGGTGAACCCACAGACTAAAACCGAAATATGATTAGGTCACGAAGTTATGAGAGTTTCCTCCCACCTAAAATAATGCAAGTAAAACAAATATTTTAGAAAACTGACACATATGTTTACTTTTTGACGTTTCTGACAAATATGAAGCAAACATTACGGCTAAGGGAACTCTTACGTGAAACGTATATACTTAAATCATTTCTAGACAACGGGGTTTGAATTCGTGAACTGTAGTGTTTTTAAGTCTACGGTTAAATCAAATTTCCCACCACGTATATAAACGTAGTTATATACATAAGTCTTATAGAAAACTAAAAGCAGGTCACAATAACACAAAGTCAAAATCATTTATTTCATGTAAATCTTTACAGATATTTATGAATAAGTAGTCAAAAAAAAAGTTTAACAATGAGAAATAGCTGCCTAACCAAACGCACTCTAAGATGCGTTTGGTTAGGCAGCTATTCACGACAAATATTGATTATACCTCGATATCAGATTTAGAACTAAACTCTATGGAATGGAAATCTTATTAATACTACCGAACAGAACTAGTGTAAGACTAGGTGGTTAGCTGATACATTTAAATATAAACAGTCATATAGAAAAGCTGCCTTCTGTCGTTTTAGGATCCGTAGTAAGTGTAAATAGTGACAAAATGTAGGTGTATAAGTACTAGGTCACCTAAGACCTAGGTCAGGCCATGGATATAATTATTGTACCAAAAATAACCTCGACCTTATTTCTTTTTTTGTCTTCAACTAAGATTTTTAACCAATTTCAACTAAGATTTTTAACCAATTCCAACTAATATTTTTAACCAATTTCAACTAATATTTTTAACCAATTTCAGAAACTTCTAGAAGGTTCTCAATAATTTTACTCGTATATATTTATAATAGGTACCTACTATTAATATTTATTTTAAAACCTTCTTGCCCAATGTAAAAAGCGGACTGACACTCTTTATGCAGTGGTGCGATAACGCCTGGATGTTTGAGTGAATTCCGTCTAAAATACGGTTACATATTTTTAGGAGATTATTACGGCATCGATTTATGGCTGTAGTGGTCTCCATTCATGATGCAGTTCCGAAACTAGCAATTATTTTTTCAATGAAGTAGCGGGATTACTTGTGTTCTCACTTCTTTTATTAATTTGTATGGCGGCGGCAATCTTATGTTCTCAAATCTGGAAAGGCGATTTAAAGGCATAGGCTAGATATATCTAACCAATAAAATTTTGGTTTTATTTTTTTAAGTTTCCCAACTTATAACTTACTAGCAGTTCCCCGCAGTTTTACCAGCGCGCGTTTAATTTAAAATAAATCTGATCGTAAATAAAATAATAGCCTATTTACTCGCTGATAATGTAGCTTTCTATTGCTAAAAGAATTTTAAAAATCGCTTTAGTAAGCGTTGAGTCTATCCAGAAGAAATAATCAAATCGGTTCTCTTTATTTATAATAATAATTTAGTAGATATAGATAAATATTTTTTCATCAATTATAGGCTATATTATAGGTAACAAAACATACTTACTAATAATTATAGGTAGGTACTCGTAGATAGGTTGAATAAATAGGTATTTCTGTTCCGTACTCTGCATAGGTAGGCCTGTGTCGCGTTGCAGTTTTCGGCGAATTGCTGAAGTTATTACGAGTATGTTGAAAACAATTAGGCATAATCAGGTATTTGGGTATATACTTACAAAAAAGTCACAAGTCAAGTGTAGTTAGTATGGTGGTTTAGTAGTACTTTGTAGCTATAAGGCCTAAAATCGCTTTACAAACTTGAGAGCAGAAGATGGCTGCCGACCAAACAAACTACGTAACAAGTCAGAACAATAGTAGATTTTACAACAAGTGCACAAAACGAACCGAAGGCGAGGGCTGATAGTAATGTCGAGGATAAAATGGTTTTGTGGACGAGTTATAAACTCTGTTTTTCACTTCGATTGCGAGGAAATAAAACACAACATTTCTTTAATTTTATTCAAAGTAAAATTAGTACAGTTTTGAATACTGAAGGAAATTGTTTTATGCCTTAAAAAACATAGGGTAATAAATTTAAGTAAATATTATAAAATAACAAATTCTATCTATGAACTTCTTGTGTTTGGCTGTATGCTCATTTACTTTGCCTTACTATAGATACATTCATTCATGAGTAGATAAATTAAAGCACTTGTGCACAAAATACGATTTTGTGCACAAGTGAAAAAAAAAAAATCAATCAATTCAAGATCCTTACGTATTAACATAATGTTAATACGTGAGATATAGGCGATTTCAGGCCTTAGGTCACTTCCGTTATTTGTTCTTACTTTCAGGTTAGTTGGAAGTAGAACTACGTTTTGACCTAATAGATAAAATAAGTTATGCCGGTTGTTATAGAATTGTGAGTGAAAGTAGGAACTGGAGATGACCTGCGGTGACAGCAGCCAGCGTAATGTGACTCGGGAGGGTGGCCGGTACTTTCTACCTGCTCCGGTTACCTGCTCGCGGACTGCTTGCTCCACTAACCGTAATGAAAGTGCAGTTTCCACATTTTCACTTACTGCCCTACTCGAGCAGGGGCGTACGTAGGCGCACAAACAACTCACGGGTCTGGTGTCAAATTGTTACGTCTCACATGGTATCAAATCGTTTGTACCTACCATGGTACAAAAAGACACCAATTCCAAGACAATACGAGAATAATCAAAGTTTTGATGATAAATTTTATCCTTAGGAGATACGGGAGATTTACATCGATTTCATGTCGAGATTATATATGGTCTCTTTTTAGGGAAACGTGCAGCAACGAGGCTATCGTTATGCAAATAAGTATTTACATACGTCTTTGTAGCCGCCTATATCGTAACCACATCATTTAGCCAGTATAGTGGGTTCGATCAATGCTATTAAACAACAATGTATTGATTGACGCTATTCATGGATTTTGTAGGTCTGCTTATCATCAGGTAGATACAAAGTCATTACGTGCTCAAGTAAAAAAAAAATTGTACAGGTAGGTACGTTTTTTGCACAGAGATATAGGATTTTTTTTGGTCCACAATTCGAATTCTTTTGTTGATTGGTAGAGTTACAGTCCGCGGCCACTAGCGTAACTATTTCCAATTCTACTCAATAGTAAAATTAAGAAATTCTCTTCAGACGATTAAATTATTATGCTTGATTTTTATAAAAAGGCAACCATTTTAATCGATTTTACCTACCATTTTTATTATATTACCAACTCAAAATCAATTTCTTAATTTTACTATTGAATTGTAGGTAGCTTTAGAAAAAAGTTTGTGACCTGCCGCAATGTCTTGGTGGTTCAGTTGTTGGAAAGGTGGAAAGTAAATTTTAAACCAATTTCAACCTTAAAACAGAGGCAGAGAATGCATCGGTTTATGCTTCATCGACGCGCGAAGGCGGTCCACTGTACCGGAAACAATCGGACACTATAAAATATTTACATAAAAACGTCTGATTTTATCCATCAATGCCATTGCATAGCTAAAGGGGTAACAAACTGTATTAGTTACAAGGTCGTTTAACATACCAGGGGCCTTATTCTGTAGAATAAGGCCCCGATATCATAATTATAAATAAGGTTAAGCATATGACAACAAGGCCGGACCTGGGATGGGTGACCGCTTTATACAACGAGGTGTGCCTCCGAATACCATTGGCGAAATAAGGACCGGTTAATCCCTCCGTTGGGTATTTATTTTATTCACCCAGAGCCATATAATAAACGGTAGTTCTACCACAATTTCTAATATAGTCGCTAGTAACTATAGATAGGAATCCACCAATAAGAGAGGTTTATTTGAAAAATAAAGCGATCGTATTGGTTGATCCCTATCTATAGAAAAAACTTGTGGTAGAGCTAAGTACTGATAAGTATGGGCTGACCTTAGTTTGGATAAGGCGTCTCCAGAATTTGATTCAGGTGGGGCAAGGCTTCTGGAAGACACTTAGGCAAAGTTAAGGCAAATGATTGGAAGGCAAGAAGCGTCTTGGTGGCAATACTGGATATGAATAGGTATTCATATCGATTGGTGCCATAAAAATACATGTGTTTCTTTCGGATTTCAGTCGGACCGATTCCTGGTGTTATTTTAAATTTTTTTTAAATTCAGATTTACTTATTCATATTTGAAAACAAATGAATGTTTATTTTCAGCAAAACTTATTATCGTCAGTATTTAGCATGAAGCTAAAAAAACGCGCCCCGCGGCTCGCGGACGGGCACGGTTTTTACCTTCATGGTATTTAGGGATTTTCTTCCAACCACAGCATTTTTTCCACCGTATATTTACAAGGTGAATTTTTCAAGTGTTTCAATGCCAAATTCTAAACTACGTGCAAGGAATAGCGAAAAATGCTTAAAGGAGTCTCGGGGCCGATTTTGATTTAAAAAATCTCGTAGCCGGGAATTGAACCGGTTAATTTAGAAAAAAAAAACTCATTCTGTATTATTGCACCAGCTTATAAGGATCAAATGGTGGAATGTAACTTCAAACGGCAAACTAAAGGAAATTTTCTTAATGTTTTTAAGAAAATATCTTAATGTTTTTAAACTCTAACTAATAAATTGTTTGAAATTATAGCCAATATTTTCAATAACCTAAATTTGATTTTTCTTCCCTTTATTTAAAAAAAAAATGTTGTTTTTTTTCTAGAGTACACATTGAGGTACGCATGTGACTTTGTATCTACCTGCAGGTAAGCAGACGTACAAAATCCATGAATGGGGTCGATCAAGTCATTGTTGTTTAACAGCATAGATAGATCGCTTCTATTATGCCGGAAAGAAGGTTCTATAGTTCTTGTTCTTCTTCTATTATGTACGAAACGGGCGGCAAGACGAATTCGCATTACGAGTTTACTTTAGTAGGCTCACTTCTTTATCGTCAAATGAATTGCCCGTTTCGCAACTACGCCCTTACAAAGGAGACTACCACCTCGACAAGAAATCGATGCAATAGTCTCCTGAAAACCGGTAAACCCATAGACTCGTCACATGAATGTTTATTCATCTTTATGTTTTCAATATGGATAGGTTTTCAAGATCATTATTCCAAACAATTTGAATAGTTAGTAAAGTAGACGGTGGTAAAGTATGATTTTATTTTATTTCAATATATTTTTTATTAAAAATTAGCATTGACCTTTATAAGCGACACTATTAGCTGGTGCAATAATACAAACGAGTCAAACAACGTCAACCGGTTCGATTCCCGGCTAGGAGATTAAATTTTTCACAAATCTTATGGTTACATTTTTGTTGTTTTCAAAATCGGTTTCGAGAATTGAGCATTTTTCGCTATTCGTTGTAGTTTTGGATTTGGCCTTTTTTTATGTAGAACTGTTTACTCTTATTGCTATGGTTACAAACTAAGCTCTCAGGCTTGTACTATGTGTACCAGAAACAACGATATAATACATATTATATTTTATAAACCCAGACCATGACAAATTGTACAGAAATTGCGTAATAATATTTTTTGCCATAGGTGGGAATCGAACCCACGACCTCCGGATACAATGCCAAAGGCGCAACCACTAGTCTACGGAGGCTGCCTTGAAAGCACACTTGAAAAATTCATCCTGTATACATATACATGGTGACTTTGAATGGATGTACTTTATCGAAAAACTTTAAAATCGAACAACTTTTCCCATGGAACCATGAGTTGCATATGAAAAAAAAATTTGGCTTCCCCATACAAATTGGTCATTTTAACATTACTGGTTTGTATGGAGAAGCCAATTTCAAAGTCACCCTGTATATTTATTAAGTAGGTATAGTGCGGTATTTTACCTATCTTAACTTTCTGACATTCACCGATTATATAAAATAGTAATCAAACGACAATGGCTTTGTGACCGTTTATTTATGCATTAAAGTGTCCGAACAAACTTCAGATAAAATTGGTCTTTTTCGGAAACTGGGTGTTGTTTGTCAATGCAAATGATATAACTTCAGCATAGGTACTAGACTAGAATGTACATTGATTGAAGCAATAAAAGAGGAAACGCGCAGGCGCCGCGCCGCAGACACGCGCGTATTCGCGAACGGCAATCATGCCGTGGAAGGTAAATAATACCTGCTTACAATAAATTATTTTAATATTAATTTCCTCAAAAGTTATTATTTCATCCCAAAAGTTATTTATCAAGTTATTATATCATAAAAGTTATTATTAAAGCGAGCTTTTTCATTATAAAAATATTGTTGTAGTTAAAACGAATGAAATAAATAAATTACTTAATTAAAAATTTGTGTCACCAAAAATACTTTACTATAAGATAGTTTATAGCTACAAAACTAATTCTAAGTGTAATTTGTATTGTTTCAGGAGATGCTAACGATTGTGTGCTTTATGTGGATTGATTTTAATAAACAATTTTTTGCTACTGCCGTGCAGAACTCAAAAGACATTCCTCAAAGTGTATCCAGTGTTAATAATAATTTATTATCATTTTATAAAAATGCCCCTATGGCTGTTTACGCGAGTGCCGTGCCCCACGGAGCGTACTCTTTCCACGCGCCCGTGTACCGAGCCCCGGCTAGTAGTGCGACCAACCTCGTTCCGGTTCACAGCCAAAACATAGTGTTACATAAACAAAGCGGATATTTGACCGACTCCTACGGAAACAAGTTTCTGGAAACTCCGCAAACTATATCGTATAAGACCGTATTCCCACAAGAGTTTGTGCCTCTGCAGGACTTGCCGGCCCACCTGTCGCAGCCCTTCGTCGCCGCGCCTTCCGGCTTCCATTTGAAGCAAGCTCTTCCACAGTTCGCGTATGGAGCTCCTCTGCGCTTGCCACAAACTCTGAACACCCGTGGACCTGCACCTCTAGTTTATGCTCAAAATGCTTCTCCACTTCCTCTTCAGTATCAACCGAATTTTGGAAATTTACCCTCGCAAAACTTCCCGTTCACCGCATCTCAGCAGCCATCCAATCAACAAGCCATTTTCTCTAATAGTAACTCATATAAACCGTTTCCCACTTTTAATGCAGAACCTGTGAAATTTCAACGACTTGAAGAAAAACCAATACATGTGTTAGAATCTCAAAACTTCCAAGAACAAAGCCCATCCACGGTAAGGCCAACCAAAGCGCCAACGAACAAATTTACTGAGCAGTTCAAAGTTACGACTGTAAAAGATGGAAAGAAGACTGTGGTGTCTATACCGACCAAGCCGTCGTTGCCTATTTTAGACTACAATTTACTAGAACCCTTAGTATTTGACAATCCAGTTGTACCGCAAGTTCAGCATTATTTACCAAAAATTGAATATCCACGTATTATTAATACGCCAGTGACGCAAGACAAACACAAACATAGTGAGTTTTTAACTCAAATCACTAAATATTATGGTGGCCCTATTAAATCTATTAATGGGGGTCTTGAAAAAAGCGAAGGTAGCTACAGTCACAATGATGACGATGACGAAGTAGAACATAGAAAATTACCAAATGATTTAAAAAATAAAGACATAGAAGAAAAAAATAATTTACCTCAAAAACAAAATAACCAAGATCGAGAACCTAGTTATATCATTAATGATGACGAACATGAAAACCATCACTACAAAGAAGATTATTCTAAACATAAACCTGGAAACTTTGAAGAAAAAAGACTTTACCAAGAAAATCAACCAAAGTATTACACAAAAAATAATAATCAAGAATCTCACGATGTGAATCAGAAGCAACACGAAGAACACAGTAACGATAAACACCAGCAAAATATTAATCAAAAGCAATACCACAATGAAAAATCGAAACCACAGATTCATCACGAAAAACAATATATTAAACAAGAAAGGGCACCAAAACAGATTTTAAGCGTTATAAGTAATAATTCAAAGATGAAAGTACATTCAAAATTTCAACCAGTACAAGGTTTTCGCCAACCTAATCCTCCAATAAAAGCTACATTTAAAATAACAGGAAAACCGTATTCTTCTTTCATTCCACATAACGTAGATGTAAAGCCAAAACAAATTATTATAAAAGAAGAAGCACCAGTACATAAACATAGTCTTAGAGAACAAATGATAGCGGAAGTAATCAAAGAAGAGGATAACAATGAAGAAGATTTTGAAAAAGCATATAAAAATGCAGCATTTGGTTTTCCTGCATTTAATCAAGATATTAAAATAGAAAAAGACATTTATAATCCTGCATCATATGGCGTACCCAAATATCATGAAGCGTTTGAATTCGAAAATTCTCCTTTTGAGCAATTTTTCCATAATGGTGACGAATTGCCTAAAAGCTCTCGTCTTACTTATAAAGAAGTTAGAAATCATAATATAGACGACTACATGAAGGATTTTAATGAAAAATATCCCAAAGAAATGAAAGAATTTTTAAAATCAAATAAAGATTATTTCCAAGATTATAAAGGCCAGCCATATTATTTTTCCAATATAAGACATGAAAAGTCAAGACCTGAGTTTATATTAGGTCATAAAACGAAAAATGATAATGGAAAATATTTTTCACAGTATAAAGCTAAACCCCGTAAATACGAATTCGACAATTCCAAAGTAAAAAAAAATGGTAGAGATAGTTACGCACATGCTACAAAACCAAGTTCTAGTTATAGGAATAAATTGTGGAGCAATACACAATTTGTGGAGCCGCAATTTCAGTACGGCTTTGAACCAATTCCCAAGCTTTTAGACAGCGAACTGGCCGCCATGGCCAGTAACGATAGCCCTGAAAGTGACACACCAGGCTCTAGGAAAAAAATATACAAAGAAAATTGGTATATACACAAAACTAGTACGGGAGGAAAGAGTTAATTAAGTAAAAATAATTTATTGTCATTATTGTTAAGTGTTAATAATATTAAATTGTTCCTCTATTTTTATTTTTATTTTTCACCTCATTTTGTAAGCGTAGCCTAGGTTAAGTCACTGCGGCGCAACTGATAACAAGGTTAAGCAGTTGTCAACAAGGCCGGCCTGGGATGGGTAACCGCTTTATACAACGAGGCTATTTCATCATAAACACCGCAACAAAGCTC
The DNA here is from genome assembly GCA_947458855.1 of Monopis laevigella. Classification (NCBI taxonomy): domain Eukaryota; kingdom Metazoa; phylum Arthropoda; class Insecta; order Lepidoptera; family Tineidae; genus Monopis; species Monopis laevigella. Next base: position 11,904,641 of record OX381577.1, on the reverse strand, counting down.
GCCACTTGTTAGGTGTTGCCTCCGAATACCATCGCCGAAACAAGGAAAAATTAATCCCTCCGCTGGGTACCCTGAGGCCGTTTAAACGGTTCTCGGGAGCCAAATAGGCGCCCGAGATGGTATTTATTTATTATTCATTTTGTAAATTAGTAAACTTTGTTGTGCAACGATAACTTTCTCTATCGATACAATCTACGTAACAGTTTTACAGTTGTTATCTATCACAATATTATAAAGGTGTTTTATTGCTCTTATTGTCAGATCAATACAACTGATTTCGATAGATAAATAATTTACTGGAATCTGCCTCTATAAAATATTTAAAAAATTCTTACGTCACTGTAAACATTCATTGTAAACTTTTGAACATTGCAGAAAATTTATTGGCGAAACATAAATGTATATACGCTGTGTAGGCATTTTCGATTGCTAATAATAGAAAATTAAACAGAAACTGTGAACCGAGTAGGTAATACTATAGCTAGTACATATATAAGAGCTTGTCTTGATTGACTGACTGTCTTATTATACTCATTATCACCAGATGAAACTACTGAAGCTAGGAAAATGTCAATGCAAAATTAATTTATTTTGGACTAGTAGTAAATAGAAGCTATTTTTGCCGTTAAGCACCCGCGATGATACAAAGTAGAAGGAGGTGAGGGGGGGATGTATATTAATGGGAATATTTTTTTTTTTTAAACTAATGACATATAATATATATTAAAAAAAATAGGGGAAATCGAGGTAGGGCAAAACTAAGTAGTCATTTATTCTGCATAATAATACGGGAACATGAACATAGAGGAAAATAAATTAATATATTTTTGACTTTGACTAACAAATGCTAGTATAAGTATAAAAGACATGTAGGTGAGGAACCTTGGACGTATAATTACGTGCTTCTAGTAGTTTTATTTACCAAATTATTGTTGAATTGTTTATCAAACATGGACATGAAAGTAATATAGGTACGATCGCGGGTGCCCTTTGGCGTTACCTTAAAACTATACGGTTATTTTTTACCGACTTCAAAAAGAGGAGTTACCTACATTAATGTTTTACGTTATTATAAATTTTCGTTGTATACTTTCTAACAAAAATACAACCGACTTCAAGACTACTAAAAGTAACGTAAAGTTAAATTACGGATAATCTTTCAGAGTTTGTATTATTTAGTACTTTACAAATAAACTTAAAACTCTAGTTTTTTTAATATAGATATAGGTATGTTAAATTAAAATATAACTAATCGTATTGCAAATTTGTCTTTGTCGCCGCTCATTTCGTAACCGCATAATGGGAGCGGTCAATATTGTTAAACAACAATTTATTGATCAACACCATTTATGGAATTTGTAGTTCTGCTTACCCTCAGGTATATACAGAGTCACATGCCGTCCTGCAATAAAAAAAAGTTAAACTAACAATGTTCAATTACAAATGTTCAATTATTTTCGTTTACAAAATGGTTTAGCGAAATAGTTACAAAATGTTAGTAGGTAGCTACGAGTACCTAAATAACATTTACAAAAAACAAAGCAAAAACTATTAGGTGTTGGTGTAGGTTGCAAACTGTGTCATTGCGATTTTCATGAAGTTTTTATTATTCACATTTATGTATATATTTTAGTTACTTACATTGTTATTAAATTGGGGAGTTATAATAAAAATATGTACGTATAGCTTATAATTTATTACAGAATATTTTAATAATACTGAATAACAAAACTTAAAATAAGAAACATATTGTAAGTATTAGGTACGTATTATGATATTTGTAGATGTTTCAGATGATTTAAAAGAACAAAACCCATGCCAAATAATTGCTTTTTATTAGGATATCATTTATTTTATACTATGGCAGCTATCGAAACCGAACTCAAATTCAATATGGTAGGTACTTAATACTACTAACTCCCAAAGCAATCATTATATTTTTGAGTGCTCCAAGACATCACATTTGCGCTAGATTTCAGCATGGCTGCCGAAATAGTATGATTTAAATAAAACTCCAGAGGCCCTATAGTGGAAGTTTATTTTAACGTTCTCACTGCGTTAAGTGAGTACTCTCCACCAATAGGATCGCTTAGTTTTGCCTGGGTTTTGCGGAGGTTTTTCATCAATTACTATAAAAAAAAAAACTCGCACTAGGGCCACAGAAGTGTATATAGACTCCATACTAATTAGCCTATGGTCCTTTATTTGACCATAAATGTTAGGTTACTTTGCGTATTTAGTACTAACCTTGCAATATAATAATATATTGCAAGGTTAGTACTATGTAATGTATATGGGTAGTATGTAAGACAATTTACAGATATTGCTCTGGCCACAAACTAAGCTCTAGGATTGTACTATGTAACAGAAACAACGATATAATACACATTATATTTTATAAACACCCAGACCTTAACAAACTGAACAAAAAAATATACTTTTTTGCCATGGGTGGGAATTGGACCCACGACCTCCGGATACAACGCCTAAGGCGCAACGACCAGTGGAGACGGGTCAATAATGTCTTCATGGATTATATATGACTAGTGATCTTATACAGGGTGGCACCAATCAATTGGCTTTCTAATACGTGGAAGCACCAAATAAAATATTTATTTGAGCACTTCGAATAATTAAAAAATTAAAACATTTGACATCTCCAGTAAGTAATTAACATTAAAACATTATTTCACAGTAATAATATTTGAACTCGTTCGCTTTATAATATAAATGCAGTATTCTGCTATCAGAATACCGTATTTATATAATGTTCAATGCTCTACTTACCATCAGATAGATCACATGCCAAAGTCACATGCAGTGCTCCAATAATAGTAATAGAAAAAATGTTAATTACTGGGTGTTTGTCGGGAATATTATCCCATTGAAATATTATTATTATATGGTAATTAAAATGTGTAAAAGTTGCCTTTGTGAATGAAATAAAGCGTTAGTACCTACCTTTAGTTTCTCACAAAATATTGTGGAGGTAGGTATTTAACTGTGTGTTTAACTCTATTATTAGGGGCGTAACGAGAAGTAGGTATATTGTTGCTTCTGGTACACATAGTACAAGCCTAGAGCTTAGTTTGTGACCAGAGCAATATGTGGAAATTGTCCTACATATTATTATTATTAAACGTATTTTCAAATGCGAATAATTAATTAAATTATTGTACTTGACTGCTTTTTTAATATACTTACATATAATTTTCAGTGCTTATATGAAATTGTAATCATACTAACATAAAATCTACGACTCTGTAATACCGATCATTAATTATCTTCTCTCAGTGGTCGTTATAATGTTTTGCTTCTTTTTAATAAACCTAGCTGTCATCCCAATAATTGCTACGAGAAGCACCCCTGCTACCGATGCAATGATTGATACAGACGTCGAAATGTTTTCATTACTTTTTATATCAAACAATTTCGCAACCAGAGCCACAGGCCTCAAAATCTTGACAACAGGCTCACACCCAGATTCTCTGACGTATTTTGCCCAAGTCCTATTCGCGTAAGTCAATTCTCTGGGTTTTATGAAAGGCCTTCTTCCTGGTACAGTCTTACTTATCGTTGTCATATTTCGAAGCTGAGTTTCATTGTAACGACAATACAAATATTTTTTCTTTTTATTTCCTTTGACTGTAATATCTTTTTCGGCACTCTTAGCTCCCACGAGCACATCTAGATCTCCTTTTATCATGTTTGCCCAGTCCCACATCTCTGCAATCTTACAGTTACATATAAACGGATTTCCAATTAGGTTTAGTGAGTGAAGTTTTGGATTATTTCCAAAGATCTGCGGATCAATCGTTGATATATTGTTATTTGCCAAGTTTATTTTTTCCAACTGCAACAGTTTTTCTAAAAATGATAAGCTAGTGGCTTCTGAACTTATCAGATTCCCTCCCAAATTTAATTCTGTTAAGTTTTCAGTATTTCTAAATGCATCGGCGTTTAATGAACTTATATTACAATTGCTCAAATCGAGTTTTGTAACTTGAGATAATTGTTTTGGGAAAATTGGACCAGACTGCTGTATTACCAAAGGATTTCCGCCGAGGCGAATCTCTCTAAGGTCCATATACGTAAGATTTTTAAAGAAAGCATTAGCATTTAATGGTCTTTTTAATCCACAAAATTCCAACTCGACTGTCGTGAGTTGTGTTAGATTACCGAACAGACCGGCTTCCAAAGACAGTAAATCGTTGCCAGATAGTACCAATCTCTTCAGTGATGTCATTTTGGAAAATGTTTCAGGACCTATAAATGACAAATTGCTGTAACCCATATTTAAATATTCAAGTTTATTAAGTGGGGCGAGTAATTTTGCAAATACGTTTACAAGAGGGTTATGTGAAATATCTAGTTCTTGAAGATCGTCAAATACATTAAAATTGTCAGGCAGTCGTCGAAGTCCACAGTTACTTAAAAACAATCTCTCTAGTTTTGGTAATGGTTCCAAGGCTTCTTCTAAATCGGGAGCGAATAATGGATTTCCGGAGAGATATAATGATTTTAATCTGGTAGCGTTGGCAAACGCTTCCCCGGCAATCGGTCCTTGAATATTGCAATTAGATAAATCCAATATTTCTAAATGCATTACACTATTACCCAGAATAGCTGCGACATCTAAGTCACGCAACTCGTTATCAGCAAGAATCAGCGTGAACAAATTGGTGCAATTAGAGAATGTGTCTTCTGAGAGCGATCTGATGCCTGATTTGCGTAAATTCAACGATTCCAGTCTGACTAATTTTCCAAGAACTTCCGGCCAGTTTGTATCCATGAATTTATTTCCAGACAGTTCTAAATTCTTGAGATTCGTCAGCATTGAAAATGTGGAGTCAATGATGGTTGTCAGTTTACAATCATTAATCTTTAGCGTTTCTAAACTCGTTAAGACGTCGAAGGTTCCGACCGTGAGGGAGTGAAGAGGGTTGTTGGACAAGTCGATGGTGTTGAGGGACGTCATGTTGTCGAAGAACAGAATGTTGATAGTTGAAAAGTTACAGTTATTGATGTCTAAGTATTGCAGAGTACTGGATATGAGAAAAGGTCCGCCCACCGTGCTAATTGGGTTGTCTTGTAATTCCATATTGAGTAAGCCTCGGGAATCCCTGAAATGTGAGACACTTTTATGAATAAGTAGGTATGTGCAAATTACAGAAAATAAGTAACACTGCTGTGTTAATAAGTAGATGTATTCATGAGTAATTGTAAACTTTTTATTATTTAATTTTTTTACTTGCAATTATTATCGTCGAATACCTATACTTAATATCCAACAAAAATTTGATTTAAATAAGTGCATCCTATAATAGGGACAAAATCGATCTGAAATAGAATAACTCGTATAAAACAATGCACATATGGATGTAAAGAAAGGTAACTAAGTATTATTCCTTATAAGTTTGTAGATATAATTGATTAGAACACCTAAAATAAAAAATAACGTATTATACGAAAAAGCTGTCACAATATGGCTCACAAAAATCAACAGATTCGAAAACTCCACAGTACAAAATAGATTAGTCCTCTAAAGGCTCCGTAAAGTTACAAAAAGGTAAACAGAAAATGGCAATATGGTCTGCACATTCAATTAGGAGTCATTTGTGTAGCTATTATCTAATAAGCGAGTCACAGGACGGCAATTGTGGATCACTCCATAACGAAGTTCAATAGCAAATTGGACAATTTTATCCTGAATCCGGGGCATTGTGTGTTGGATATGGCCGTCATCGTCACAATAGGTGGCCGTGGGAAGCAATCAGAGGTGCGAGGAAAACAATGAGTCACATCAAAACACTGCAATGATGCTTCGTGACAGTCACCGTTAATATGTATCAAACAAAAAATACTAATTGTTAATGATTTTTTCGTTATAAGGTTGAAAGATAAGTGGAGGATAACATCTCGTAATCGTACTTACTTAACACTAAACCCTGAGTTATAAGTTAATCATCGGCATACATATTTTTCAATCATTGATGGTACCTATGTTACAATGGCATCTTCATTATTGGATCATTAAAATTTATAGGTTAGCTAGGTACGTAATATTTGTGTGGTTAAATCGAGAAAATATGATTCGAAGTAGCCGCAAAAGGTACCTTGGTTGATATTATTTGTATGGGTGTTTGTCCACTAGTTAGATAAAACATCTCATATATTTGGAGCATAATTTTATTTTCACAGATGAAGTAACGTACAACGAATTTGTTGTACGTTATTTGTGATAAGTACCTACTAAAGTATGTTTTTATTTTTAAATAGATACATATAACATATCAAGTATCTATCAAGCGCTTTCGCATTCGAATTTTCTAGATCCATTTTTGGAAAATAATTAATCAACGTTGCCTATATTTTTGTTTTGTAATAAAATAAGGAAAATTACAGTAACCTAAATTCATATGGTTTAACATACTTACAAAAAAGCTTCTGGATCTACATAAGATATATTATTTCCAGACAAATCAATATCAATAAGATACTCCAATCCCATGAAGGTTTCCTTCTCCACTCTCGTGATGCGGTTGTCAGCCAGCTGAAGTCTTCTCATCTTCACATCGCTTGGAAACGGTTTCACAAAAGTGATATTATTGCCATTAAGATCCAGAATGTAGACACTCTTGCTTATCTCTTCATAGGGGATTTCTGTAAGGTTACTTTCCGAGCAGTCAGTGACCCAATTAACCCTAAAATAATGACAATCGCAGTCGTCGGGACATTCCAGCTCGAAGTTGTCTCCGTTGAATGGTTCACCGGCCTTTACCAACAGCAATACTGTCAATATCCATATAAAAGCCATGGTTGTAAATGGATGATTTAACTATCCATCATAGGAACATCTGAAAGAAATTTCTTACGTGATGAATGGGGATTTGGCGGACATGTGCTAATCGGTAAATGTGTTGTTGTATCACGTGCGGATCAAAGTACAAGAGAGACCGTGAAAACGTATTTAATGTGTGTGTAGGCAAATAGGCATTGTAGTTAGCTCGGGGTAAATGGGGCATATTGTGCGCAGAACATTGAAAACTTAATAACAGGCGTGTGTCATTTGTGTGTGTAGATAGCATCATTTATTTTTGATGACGATGTAAACAATACACCCAGGAGACACGTCCTAGACAACGCCAGAAGGCATCCGTGATGATACGAAGACACGAACATTAAAAAAAAGTAAGGTTGTTTGTGTGTTTTAGTAATCCCCGGAATTTATGACCTGTAAGTTGTCAGATTTAATTTGTTCTATTATCGACAGGTTGTCTACCTCTAACTTAGTTGTGGCGAAATCCCTGCTTAGTTCGTCGTATCTTCTTGTAGCCTACTTAGACTATATTAATCTGTGCCTACACCTTGTTATTGTTAATAAACTCAGTATAACATAAATATTTATGTTAGTCAATGCTAGTGAAGTTGGATTTTGTTATCTAATTTAAATAGTTACGTAGGTAGGTACATACGCCAGATTGCAGGTGAATCTTAAAGAAGATGATAAATAACGTTTATTAAAAATACCTTATGTTGGCAACCATATTTTTAGAGATTTTATAATAGTAGGACCCCTGATTCGCACCTAAGATGGTTTTAAGTCCTTGACAAACAAAACTGATAGCTTAAATAATTACCCAAATAGTTACCTACCTCGCTTAGGTAATTTAACTAAATTTTAATAAAGTGTAGCATCACACAACCAATCACCACAATTTACTTATCTACTAGACTAAACAATTTGTACATCGATAATCATACTTATGACCACAGGTCGGCGAGGTGTAGCTTGATGGACAGATAACCTGGGGCCTAATTAATAGTAGGTAATTTTTTTTTTTAAACATTTAAGTATGGGTATATTAGTATTATAAATAAGTTATGGAGTTTTTATAGTTTGGCTAAAATTTAAAGACTCATTAAAAAAATTCGTTTTTTTTGTTATGGTTAACTCTATGCCAAAAGACTATTGGGGGTGGAGTACCTATAGCTGATGGTTTTTATGTCTTCTTATTGGTATAGACGTTTGGAGAGGCGTGAAGCAGCGGACTGCACTAAAGCAGGCTGATGATTATAAATAATATGGTTCCATTTAGTTGTTGATGATTGTAGACCCAATTGGATACTCAATAAATCGCTGTTCCCTTGGCTTCCTTCTTTGATTTCCATTACAACATCACCAACCTTATCGTACTTACATACTTAAAAAAATTGGCAATTATCGTACATACCTAACTATTAGCCAAGTTAAATAAATTCTGGATTTATGTAAAGTATCAACCTATCTATCCAATCTCAGCTAAGTACCAGGTAGGTAGTATAGTAGTAGGTATAGAGGATTTATTGGTTAAATCTTGCTCAAATGGTAAAATTATTCCTAATGTCTGAGTAAATTACCTGCAAAGCCATGCATAAGCAGAAACACGAAAATTATGAACACAAAAAATCAAGGACACTATATTCAATTAACCTGTTAAATAAATAAAAAATAACTAACTAGTAACTTAGTTATTATACTTGTTCAGAAAACTGTAGCGTCGACCGAACCACACACACGACATAAAGTGATGCAAACAATGTAAAGGCGTCCGGGTAAACTTACATGATTTGTTAATCAAATGGTTGTCTCGCGTCTGTCGCCGGCACTCGACTGAACTCGGATGACGGTCGTGGATGTTATTCTCTGCATCAATTCGAATATAGGTAATTGAGTTACTTATTTAAACTTTTTTATTGTTGTTAGTACCACAAAGAATGTTGGACTGTTGAATACTGATGTGTTTATGTAAATTATTGTAAATTGTGAACCTTCATAAGTACCAGTCAGCGATACTATTATGACTGTGTTTATACCTACCTAAATTAAATTAATTTATTTTACAATTAGATCATTAATAAATTTAAATAATTTATGTAATATACGTACAATAAAAAAATTACAAAGTTTACACTCAGTTGAGATAAAAAATAAAAGAACATTAATAAATAAGTAAATCATGAAGCTAAAAAAACGCGCCCCTAGTAGCGCGCGGACGGTCACGGTTTTTTACCTTCATGAAAGAAATAAATAAGAGCATGGGCGTAGCCAGTGGGGGTTGGGGGTTCAACCCCCCCCCCGAAATGTTTGGAAATAGATAAATTTGTATGGGGTAGTACACATGGGTATGTTGAGTGTTTGTAGGTGGAATTCCCCACCCGAACAGGTGACGATGTTGATTTTTTATGAATGCTCACCAAAAATCGTGAGTATTGCGTGTTTACAAATCCTAATTTACGCCCATGAATAAAAGTACCTACCCACTGATTGCAGCCAACAGCCTGGTTCTAAAATAATAAAAATTGTCAATAAAGACTGATAACTATTTTCTACAAACAATACCTACCTCCCAAACTCCAAAATCCAAATCAAAGAGTTGAAATAAAAGTATCTGAGGGTGATATAGGTGGTGCTGCTAAATTATTATGCTGTGATAATGATATCTAATGATATCATAAGATGTGTTTTCCACCGAAAGAGTGGAAAACACATCTTGATAATCATCCTTCTCCGGGTCTTCAAATGGATTTTCCTTCCAGTATTTTGATCTTTTTCCCTTATCGATAACCCATTAAACATTTTAGAAGCCATTCACAGTTTTCGTCCAGGTTCAAATGGTGGCATTGATTTATTAAGACCTTAAGGAGTTACCACCACGATATACGTGGTGGCCTAGTTGGTTAGACCTTGGACTTAAAAACACTTAGGTCCCTGGTTCTAATCCCGGTGTATACCAATGAGTTTTTAATAAAAAAATTATGTACATTTGTTTGACAACACCACTATAGTGCCTCGGAGAGCACGTTAAGCTGTCGGTCCCGGTTTCACTATACCAACTTGAGAAACTGTTTATAGATTGGTTATTGAGTCTATTCAAAACATCGCGACGAGCTAGCCACTTGTTCGGTGAAGACTCATACCATCGGCACGACGAGGTGGGATTAAAACCCCTCGCTGGGTACCCTGGGGCCGTCTAGGCGGTCTCGGGCGCCGTAAGGCACCCGTGATGATACATACATACATTAAGGAGTTACATTTCCTTTACTTTAAATGAAGCAGGAAAACGTTTGTTAATCTCAATAACAAATTTATGCGATTCTATATTATCTGGAGCAGTTGTCGAAGAAGTTTGCCCTTTCATTTACGGTGCCTCCCCCTTTTACCCCTTTCAAAAAAAATATGGAGGCATCAGGCCGATAGCCATAGAATGCACCTTTCGAAGACTTTCAGCTAAAATTGCATGCAGCATAGTAAAAGAAAAAACTGGTAATTACCTTGTACCTGTTCAACTTGGACACGGTAATAATATGTAACAGTACTCTGTCTTGAGTCTTCATATAAACGGTCGGAACGCGTGTCATACCTACGCGCCTCGGAGTTCGGTACATACTCAGTACACAACAGTCGCGGATGCTCCGCAGTGACGAACATGTGAATATTATTTTGTTTAAAATAAGTACAAGTATTTACATTCACTACCTTTTTCGTGGAATAAAATTATAGACAATATTGTGCTGTTCAAAGTATATCTTTCTAGAATGTATTTCCAATATAACATTTAATGATGTTCTTAATTTGTTCAGATATACCTAGAGCTAAAAAAGTATAAGCGACCGATAAATAAAAAGCATTATTATGAAGCAATAAATTATACAACTTTATTTAAAACAATTTCAGAAACTAGGTTAATAAATATAGATAATAATTACGAAACTTTACAAATGTTTATCAAAATACAAATTAATAAAAATAAAATAAGAAAATCTAAAATAAATAACTTGCCAAAAAATGAATGGATCAGTAAAGCAATTTTGGATGGAATTTACAAAAGAAACATAACATGGAGTAAGTTAAAATCAGATCCAACAAATAAAGAATTAAAAACCTGTTTTATTGAAGAACGTAATAAGGTAACCAAAAGCATAAGAGCAGCGAAAAAGAAATACTATTACGACTCTTTTACAAACTGTAGCAAGCAGCCTAAAAGGATGTGGGAATTAATAAACCGTTTAGCGAATAACAAAATTAAAAATAGCTGTGTTCCTCCAAAACTTATAATAAATTCTGAAATAGTCGAGGATAAAATCAAGATATGCGAGTCTTTTAATTCCTTTTTCTCGTCTGTTGGTCAAAAATTGGCAGGTCTAATACCACAATCATATCACAATAACTACACGCACTCACAGCCATATATATACACAGATACACAAACACACACACTTTTAAAATTAAAACTATGCACAAAAACTGAAATAATAAAAATCATTGACAACCTTAACCATAACACTAGCTCAGGTATCGATGAAATCAACACTAAATCTATTAAATGCATTAAAGAATACATAGCAGAGGATCTTAAAAACTGTATAAACGCATGCTTAACAAAGGGGATATTTCCAGAGAGCCTTAAGATTGCCAGAGTAACCCCAATCTATAAATATAAATCTGGTAATAGGACTGACCCCAGTAACTATAGGCCAATTTCAGTGTTACCAGTAGTTTCTAAAATTTTTGAAAGAATTATTTACTCTCGTTTAAATTCCTATCTATCTGAAATCAATTTTCTTTTTCCTCAACAATACGGGTTTAGACCAAAATCTAATACACTAGCTGCCACCAATGATCTAATTACGAAAATTAAAAGCAATTAGCTATGGGTGTCTTTATTGATCTCAAAAAGGCATTCGACACAATAAGCCATAATATACTTATACATAAATTATCAAGCATTGGTATAGCCGATTCTGCTCTTGGTATAATACTTAAATCATACTTATTGAATAGATACCAAGTAGTTAAGATAGGTGAATATGAGAGCAGACCGGCTAAAATTACTTGCGGAATCCCTCAAGGATCTATTCTGGGGCCTCTTCTTTTCCTTATATACATAAACGATATAGGTAGTCTTGGGCTGTCTGGTGACATTACCTTGTACGCTGATGACACATGTCTATTTTACTTTGGTCACTCCATACAAAACATCATTGCTGTTGCACAGAATGATCTAAGTATACTTCATACGTGGTTTCAATGCAATCTATTGACCATTAACACGTCTAAAACTGCATACATGATGTTCTCAGCAAAAAACAAAAAAATACCTAATCATGCTCCATTAAAAGTGGGTAATGCAACCTTAAAGCAGTCAATACAGGAAAAGTACCTAGGTCTTATTTTAGATGATAAGCTTGTATGGAAGCCACATATAGATCATATATGCACAAAATTAATAGCACTGAATGGAGCATTACGACGTATGGCTATATGTGTTCCATATAGTTCGTATAATCATTTATAATGCCTTAGTAAAATCACAACTAAATTATTTAATTGAAATTTGGGGATCAGCCGCTCCAACTAACCTTAACAACCTAAAAATAACACAAAACAAGTTAATCAAAACTTTATTTAATTATAACTATCTCACATCGACACAAATACTATACAAAGAAACGAAAATTTTTAATATTAAACAAATATACACATGCATTTTAATAAGAAAAAATCTTACGCAAGACACACATACACAAACAAAACTAAAATACAAAACTCATAGATTTAACACGAGAAATAAAAACCAATTAGAGTTACGGCATCCTAGGACGGAATATGGAAAAAGAAATTTGCTGTTTGAAGGAGCACAGCTATATAATGATTTACCACAAAGTGTCAGAGAAGCATCAACATTTACTGAATTTAAAAAACTGTTAAAAAGTCACATTACTTTGACCGTATTGTAATTGTTTTACTTTTTGTTCCTCCCTTAATATTTACTATTTTTTATGTTAACTAAGTTTGTTTGTTTATATACTATTGTTCAGTTCGCAACAAAACTATACAAAATTTTTGTTATTATTATAAATTTATAAAAAAAATCTCTCTGTAAGTGAGCAATAATGTTCTTTTGAGAAATAAATGTCTTTAAACTGAATGATGTTCTTATATACACCAAAATAAATGAAGCATTTAATTCTTTTCTTGAAATGTTTATACTATTTTATGACTTGTGTTTCCCATATATTCGTGTTAGGATTAACAATAAAAGACAAAACAATAATTGGGGATTGTTGGCAGTAGTTCCATTGCTTTGTTCCATGATGGAACTAGTGCGATTTTTTTTTTCGCAGTAGTTCCATTTTTTAAGAGTCATGGTTATAATGGAACTACTGCGAATAATAAAATAATGATTCTCACTAGTTCCATGATGTCACTATTAGTTTTTTTATGCAATAGTTTCATTTCTATTCTAGAATGTTACTGTGAATAATAAAATTAAGTTTGTCAGTTGTAATGACGATTATGCTTTTACAACAAATATTCTGCAATGCAACAAGGAACAGATCCAGGACTCTTGTCGTTTTGAGGAGAACTCGGTCTTTTGACAAGATTTTTAAGGGATTCTTTTGATGGCAAAAGAATCCCTTAAAAATCTTGTCAAAAGACCGAGTTCTCCTCAAAACGACAAGAGTACTGTAACTGAAAATGTCCTAAACTGTAACGTTACGATTGCTTTCGAGACGCAGCAGATCGAATTCATCTATATTATAGATTCTTTAGGTTTTTATAAGGTTATAGTTTCTATAACCTAAAAAAAAATTAAACTAAAAAAAATGAATTTATATGGCTTTTATGTCTCGAATGTCAAATGTCACTCTATTCGAAAAGTCATAATATTTTAATAAATCACAAAATTTTTTGTTTAATAAATTTTCAGAAGGAATTTCAATTTAAAAATAACAGACAAGGATCACATAATTACCAATCTATAAAAGTTTTCAAAAATTTTCGGTCAGTGGGTAGCGTTAGGTTTCAGTAATTTCAACAGTGAATTGCTCCTGATATAAATAACCCTAGGTTGAACTATGTTGAAGTTTTTCTTTTCAGCAAGAGTGGTTTCTTTAAAGGTATTCAGTTTTCTCAAACACAACCATTAATTCCGCGTATAAAAAAGAACCAGAAAATAAACACATGTAATGAAATATATATATAAATAACTACGCGAAGACTATCAGGAACACATTTATGTCACATTGTTTCAACATCGAGGAAGAATAACAAAGTATAGTTTTAAAGAATTACCTATTGGAACCTAAGGCCAAGAAAAACATTATTTAATATTATACCATTGATGTCACCCTACAGAGCCTACACTAAATTGAAGCGAAATATTACACCTACATCCCATGTGGCTACATAGAACTTTTTATTATTATTAATACTATTTCTTTTTACAGCTTATATAGGTACTTATTATAATTTTATTTTAGATTTTTATTATTCCTTTTTAGTTTAAATAATTATTTTTATGTTAGGTAGCCAAACAAATACATCGGCCTCTGATGTGCTACTCGAATGTTCCATCTGCTGTGATAAAAAACTATACAAAGGCTTATCCATTCATCAAAGCCGTCGTCACATACCACGGATTATTAACTCGCTGCCTTCGAATGCACCACCTGATATTAATGTTGACAATCAGCATGACACAGTTGGACACTCGAGTACCATATTAGCGGAGAGGCTCGCAAATTTAAAAAAAAATCTACCAATAATAAAAAGAATACCCAGAGGTGCCCGAATATCAGTAGCATGAAGTTTTTCTCAATGCGTGGCTAGAGTGGTTTCTGAAAACACAACTGAGTCTTGGGAGAAACTATTTACATTTACATATTGAACACTACATGTAGACAGAAATAAAGCAATATCATTAACAGCTAAAATTAAGGAAAATAGTATAAAACCCAAAATCCGTCCTTAAATATTATACAAAATTCCTATATATCAACCCACAATTACAATAAATTAAAATCAATAGAAAATAAACTATCTGATGGTAATATAAATGGTGCAGCAAAATTGTTGTTTTCTAGTGACTCCATAGCCACTAACTCATCCGAGACATTGACGGCCCTCCAAGAGAAACATCCACAACCCTCCGCTGCTTCACAGTTTCCAAACCCTCCTTCTGCATCGCATCAACATTTAGAGGTAACAATAGAGGATATCGTCGATGCAATTCGTACATTCCCAAACGGCTCTGCTGGAGGTTTAGACGGGATAACTGCACAACATTTAAAGGATTTAACAGGGCCACTTGTAGGAGAGTCTGGATCTTCACTTTTAAAAGAACTTACCTCTTTAGTCAACCTTATGTTAGCAGGGCAAGTTCCTGAAGAAATAATACCCATCCTGTATGGAGCAAATCTTATCGCTCTATCAAAAAAAGATGGAGGAATACGCCCTATTGCTGTAGGCAGCACTTTGAGGCGCTTGACATCAAAGCTATGCTGCCGTAAATTTCACAATAGACTAATAGAAAACTTTCAACCTCGACAGCTTGGTTTTGGAGTCAAAGGTGGATGTGAGGCAGCCGTACACGCCGCAAGGAAATTTTTAAATTCCAGTGATTATGAAGTGTTTTAAAAAATTTACATAAAAAATGCTTTTAATACCGTAGATAGGGGTGCTTTTCTTAATGAAATTCAAAATTAATTACCAGAAATTTTTCAATACCTTTGGTAATGTTATAGTACACCATCAAAATTAATGTTTGGTGAAAACATAATTCCCTCTCTTGTGGGCTGCCTGCAGGGAGACCCTCTCGGACCAATTATTTTTAGTTTAGCTATACATCCAATAATAACACAATTAAATTCAAATTTTAACCTTTGGTTTCTGGATGATGGCTCGTTAGGGGGGAATGCATCAACAGTAATTAATAATTTAAATTTTTTGGACATTTTTTTTTAATGATTTGGCATTAAAAAATACTTGACTAAACAAGATTTTAGTATCGTTATTTCTGCTAAAAATATTATTTTATAAATTTTTGTTATTATTATAAATTTATAAAAAATTCTAACTCCGCGTGCCGAACTCACTTCGTGTACAGGCGACGACGAAACCTCGGACCCGGGCCGCGGCTATCGCGGTACCGTCGTCCTGGTCCATAGGGATATCGTCCACGAAGAACTTTCGCACGCGGAGTTCAAAACTACGAGAACAATAGGAGTTAGTCTCCAGTCGTCCGGCTCAGAGTTATAAGTTTACGCTGCTTATCGCTCACCCACTTTCGACGGGTCTTGGACGGAAGAACTCCTACCCTGGTAGTCGGAGACCTCAACGCCAAACAACCGGCGTGGGTCTCCCGGCTCATCAACCCAGCGGGTAGGGTCCTGTCTAAGGACTCGGAGGACAAGGGCTATGAAGTCCTAGGACCGGATTCACCGACACACATTCCTACGTCGATCCTCCCTTCCTGGCTCGACAGGGGCTTTATTCCGAGTTTTCAACCGCTAAAGACGGCAAGACGTTGCGTAAACTATAAATATTGAAATATAAGTTCTATCCTATTAAATATAGAGTTGAAATTCCAATGCTCATAAGATATTCAAACTTGCGAAAAATTCGTGTATTTCAAAATGGCGGCATTATTATAGCCAACCTAATACAGACTATATATCCATTGAAATAGAACTTATATTTCAATATTTATAGTTTACGCAACGTCTTGTCGTATTTAGCGGTTGCAAACTCGGAATAAGGCCCCAGGTGGCGGCTGTCCGTCAACGTGGGCAAAACCGCTGCCCTTATGATGACACGCCGCCGATGCCCACCACCGCTAAAACTCCGGGGACAGGAGGTCAAATGGACCGACACTGTGAAATACCTGGGATGCATCATAGACCGGCCCCTCCGCATGGGTGCTATGGCCGAGCACTTGAGCAATCAAGCCAAAGCTGCCCGGTCCATGCTCCGGCCGGTCTTTAGATCATCTCTTCCGCTCCAGGTAAAAGTGTTGGTCTACAAGACCTACATACGTTCCCGGTTTACTTACGCAGCCCCAGCGTGGCATCATCTCCTGTCGGCCACGAACAAGATACGGATCCAGCGTCTGCAGAATGTCTCTCTGCGCATGGCGTCCGGCGCTCCGTGGTTTGTGCGCAATTCCACGCGGCGACCTGAAGGTTGAATCAGTGGAAGTGTTTGTTGAACAGCTCGCTCGACGGATGTTTGACCAGGTCGACAATGGACCCCACGATCACCGTCACGAAATCGCGCCGCTACACGCACGGCCACCGGAGGGAAGGCATTGCCGAGAGAAATTCTCGGCGGCGACTCCCCAGGACCTTAACCCCATCCCCCATCCTAGGCGCGCCGGACTCGCCTGCAGCGCGCCACCTCCTACCCATACCCCTACTAGCGCCAAAGTCCCTTTACTATCCCCTCAGAGGAGGGACACATACCGCACGGCCCTCGCTTGGCAAGGGCCAGCGCCTACGGCGCATGAGTTACCGGCGGGCTGTCGCCCGCCGTGATTCTACACCTGGCAGCGGGGAATATTCCCCAGCCGGAACTCAACCCCACAGCAAGGGGGTTGAGTCCACTTATTAATAAATAAAACATTTGAAGAGGGAACATTTCCAAAAATTCTAAAAAAATATATTGTTAAACCTGTTCAAGAAAGGAGATAAAACTAAATTAAGCAATTATAGACCGAGGCAACATTCACAAGGTCAGGACTTTCAAATAGGCATAACGATCATGTTTGGGCTCGCGAGAATCCACATGATTGACGGCAGGGCAGATTCCAACACAGTGGCGGCTGAATGTGTGGGCAGGGGCTCTAGAGAAAAAGCTGGCGAGGCGACATTTCGCGTCGCCTCAGTCAAAAACGTATGTATGTTGACAGTGACAGTAGGCGTGATGTACGCTGCCACCTGCCAAAGACGTCGCCTTGCCTGATTTTTCTCTAAGGCCCCTGAAACGATCGGTGTTGATTTTTGATACCACTTTTTGACAAGAAGCACTACTTTGAATTAAATAATTGAAATTACAAATATTAATACCTTGTCATTATATAATAAATCAATATTTTTTTATTAACTATTATTTAAATACAATAATTTTATAATATCACAATATTCATTTAATTAACAACCTCAAACCAACCATACCAAAGCTGAATTAAGTTACACCTTATTTATTTTTTAGGTTTAATCGAACTTTTAAAACTAAAGCAGATATGAATATATAAAATAATTAATTAAATTACAATTTGAAGATAGATATTCACATGTAAACAAACATCTGTCAAAAAGTAGCCTGGCTAACTTTTCGTGTTAAAATTTCTGTTCGCGGAACGATTGGTGGTAACTTGAATTGCTAACATTTCCACGCGCTGGAACGACTTCGGCTAAAAAAAACAGCGATCCGTGGCAGCGCCAGCGATGCTGAGGTCTGGCCCCCGGGGCCTTACCGGGAAGCCACATGAAATACCGATCGACACGTCGATCGATCGAAAGTGAAAGTAAAATGTATGTGATTTGACGTTTCTCGGCGATCAATTTCTACCCCTAGACAATATTTCCTATACATTTTTATCCATCGACCATAGATTAATAATATATATACTACCATCGACGCGTCGATCGGTTTGTCGGTAAGGCCCCGGAACGTGACCCTAGTTGGGCTTAATATTTGTCTTTGGCAAATGACCTTTGCGTTAGGGATGTACAACAAAAGACAAAAATCGATTAAAAAATAATCGATATTTTTTCGTAACTAAATAATCGATTTTCAAATATCGATTAATTTAAAGAAAAATAATCGACTTCAGCTATATAATATTAGTAAATATATATATATACACGTGGTGGCCGAGTTGGTTAGACCTTGGACTTAAAAACCCTAAGTGTTTCGAATCCCGGTGTGTACCAATGATTTTTTTCAATAAAAAAATGTATATAGTAAGTTTTTCTTTAGTTACTGTTTCCCATGGTCTGCCCCCCTAGCCAAGAGCATGGTCGCTTTTTACGCTCGAACGTTGTAGAAGCGTGAAAGAGAGTGAGATAACAAATTTATTATCCTATTGGTGTATCTATATTGTTGTCTCGTTTTGGTTATTTCTGCAACGATAAAAACGAAAGTGACGTCATCACCAAATGTCATCTTCATACAAAACTTTCGTGCGCGCTTTTAGCGCTCATGCTCTTGGCTAGGGGGGCTGGAGTTTTTAAAATATCAAATTAGTATAATTGCTTCTGATACATATAGTACAAGCTTATAGCTTAGTTTGTGACGGGAATAATACTCGTATGTGCGAAATGTACTACAACTATACTTATAACTAGCGGCCCGTCCCGGCTTCGCACAGGTTTGTATAACTTTAACTATATGCTCAGCGCACGCCACGGAAGGCCTCAGAAACGATACTTTTCCCCCGTTTTTAAAACATTTTTGGTTACTGCTCCACACCTATAGGACCTAGCGTGATATTATATAGCCTATGTTACTTCTGAATAATGCAGCTTTCTAATGGTGAAAAAATTATTGCAATCGGTCCAGTAGTTTTTGAGTTTATTCATTACAAACATACAAAAACACAAAAATACAAAATTACAAATCTTTCCTCTTTATTATATTAGTATAGATATCGTTGGTCCTGACTGACACAGCCAATACTACAAGAAAGTTGTTGGAACATAGGACGTATTTTATAACGTAGGTAAGTATCTCTAAGAAACAATTTTAGAAATTTTCAACAAAAGGGAAACTTTGAAGGTCCTTGTTCTTTGAAGCTAGAATCATCAAAATTTGAATTACAGCCGAGCATATATTATTAATAATTTGCTCCGAGGCACTATAGTGGTGACAACACCACTATAGTGCCTATTGTCTGTTTATAATACAATAATAAGGTACACGGGTATACACGGTACATTAATCTCTGAAACGGCTAGACCGATATTAATAGGACTTTCTCTGGCAGATAGCTAATGTAATAAGGAATAACTTGGGCTACTTTTATTTTTGAAATTTTATATTTATTTTTATTAATATAAATAAATTGAAAAAAATATACTATTCCACGCGGACGAAGTCGCGAGCACTTCACTGAACGAAAACAAATTCAAATACTTTTAATACTTCTTCCAGGCATGGCACTGTTTACAAAAAAAAAATAACCCAAAGATTTTTTAAAATTCACGACTAAAACGTCCATAGATGGCGCTTTTACAAAAATTGATTAAAAAGTGCATTTTACATAATCGATTTGAATATTATCGATTTTTCTGTTTTGCAAATCGATTAAAAATAATCGATTATTTTAATAATCGATTTTTTTTCACACTTTGCGTCGACGCCAGAAAAAAAAAATATAGAAAAAAATATTTATTTACATTCGTATACCGAAATTTTCCAACGCAGTAAAAATAAGAAAATACACGAGATCTTTCTTACCTGTTATTTGTTTAGTGAGCCAACCAAGCACACTTTTGAAGAAGTTTTCGTAATAGTAGTACTTACACACAACGTAAAAAATGACGGAAGCAGGACCATCAATGAGCGAGGAAACATTAAAGCAAATTTTTGACGAAGCTATGCAATTGTTTGAACGTATAGAAAATGCATCCGAACCTCTAAATAGTGATCCTATACAAGTTTGTATTTTTTCGTAAATTAATTAGCTTTGTTTACATTGTTAGGATTTGTAATAACTATCGATGTGGATTCCTTGAGGGTAGCCCAAAGACTGAAGACGTGTGTTTATATTTTTCATAGAAAGAAAGAAAGATAGGTAAGTTTATAGGATATTATAGTGCAAAAATGTACCAATTTTGTAGAATGAGCATTCCATTGTGATCTTAAGTGTGAGAAGTGTAACATTTTATGACCCTGAATGTAGCAGACAGCAGACAAAAAAAACTTATATAGGGATACCTCCGAGACAAAACAGATAAGTGAAATTTACTGCATGGGGTACTGTTTGTCGTCATATTACCTACATATGGTAATGTTTGGAATATTTTTTTGACTTCTGAATTTTTTTTTTAATTAAAAAGAAAATTTTGGGAAGCTCTTATGGAGCCACCCATTGTCAAAAAAATATATAATTTTATATTTAGGCTTATTATTTGGTTCCCTAAAGATGGTTTCTGCCATATTTTTGATTTTTATGGTATGTTGATATATGATATGTTGTTTATGTGATGAGTACTTGGTATCGGATATCAAAAATTTTGAGATGAGGATCTCAAACAAACAAGTAAAAAAATTTAAAAACAAAAAAACACCATCTTTAGACATTTTGAAATTGTAAAGAAGATATTATTTTGAATCATTTTTGAACTTAGTATCCGCAGTCAAAAATTTTGAAAAAAAATTGAGTTGAAGATATTGAATGGATAAGAAAAAGAACAAAAAAATACCATCTGTAGTTTTTTTCAAAAAAATAAGTTTTTAAGTAGTTATGAGCTCCAGAAAGTTCCAGGGTAAAAATCAAAAAAATGGCAGAAACCATATTTTGGGAACCCAAAAATAGACCTAAATATAAAATTTTATAATTTTTTGACAATGGGTGGCTCCATAAGAGCTTCCCAAAATTTTCATTATAACTTAAAAAAAAATCAGACGTCTAAAGAATATTCCGAACATTACCATATGTAGGTAATATGACGACAAACAATTCCCCATGCAGTTAATTTCACTTATCTGTTTTGTCTCGGAGGTATCCCTATCTAAGTACTTTTTTTGTCTGCTGTATGCTACATTCAGGGTCATAACATTTTCGCAGTGTCTCAGTGTTTGTGTTATCACAATGAATCCCTTAACTTTCGATAAAATGGCGGTACCTATTTTATCGTTGGTTTCTTTCCTCTTCACTTGACATTGGCAGGAATATATTGTATGCTTTCATACGGTCATGTCGCCATTCCATTTTTCTACCCTAATCCTTTCCTATTTCCTTTCCATCCTGTTGTCCCTCGCCCTGTTGGCTTAGCCCAATATCTCAGGCTAAGCCATAACTATTAATCTAACCGCAAGCATTTTGGTAGCCTCTAGAACCCTCTCATAAGGTATTGGTAGTTTGGTCATTAATAAATGTCTGATACTTTTACCTATTTAAATTCTATAAATTTTACATTTTAAAATTATAATTATTGCTCAACAAATTATAATTACTCCCTTATGTATCCCCCAATAACAAAATTTGGATAATATGTATATATATTTATGTAAAATTTATTACATAGATTAAGCAGATGACAACAAGGCCAGTCCATTAATACCATCAGCGAAATGGATGGGTTAATCCCTCAGCAGGGTTCCCTGAGGCCGTTTAAATGGTTCTCGGGAGCCTAAACAGGCCCCTGTGATGGTATTTATTTATTACATATAATGTATCATCATCATCATCAACATGGTGTTCAACATAAAAAGCTCTTATTTTAAAAAATGTATAAAGATTTCTTACTCTGTAGTGACCTTTATTTTTTCTAATGCTGCATGCATGCGATTAAAAAATTACAGATACCACATTTAATTGCCAGCTCTGTGGTATGTTTGCTCCATAGGCATTATATCCAGAGCTTGTGGGTTCAAGGCCCACTCATGGCAAAATAATATTAATGTTTTTCTGTTCAGGTTGTCATAGTTTTATATAAGTATTGTTATTTCTGGTACACATAGTACAACCCTAGAGCTTAGTTTGTAGTGATGAAACGGATATCCGATAACTAACCGGTGTCCGGCCTATCCGGGTTTAAAATGCCATTACTTTACATAGGCAAATTATGATATAATAAGTTATATGCTCCATATTTCTATTAGTTTGTGACCAAAGAAATATATGTGAAATGTTATTAATCTAATTAAATTGTATCTATATGTCATGGGTGGTTATGAAATAAAATCTAATTATATTACAGATGAATATAAAAAATGCTATATCAAAACTGGAGAAGTCCACAAATTTGGTGTCTCTGTCAGGAATGTTTAGTAAGAATGAGAGTGTGGAAGAATTGCCAACGGAGACTCTGCAATATTTGCTCCTGCCAATGTTGCTTGGAATGCTGACATTAAAGAAAGCCAGCAAAAATCGGAAAGAACTTGTTGATGTAGCAGAAATATATTTTAGGTATAAATATATATATTTATTTGATTTCGCAGTAATTTTTTTTACTACAAAAAGTTTTTAGCATTCAATACCTCATAAGTTGAAATATTCCAGCTCTGTATCCCTAAGTATTATTATATTGCAGAGATTTTTTACAAAGATGTAAGGATTATGGAATAACTGATGTACAAATACCACAACCAACTAATCCTGAGGATGATAACAAATCAAACTCTCAACCAAAAACAGAGATACAAAGAATAAATTCTATGGTAAGATATGATATTATGATACTTAGACCATATTGATAGCTCCTGGATTCTAATAAAACAGAACAATAATTGAAAACAGTATATTTCCATAAATTTTCAGTATGGCCCATGTATATATTTTTAGCTATTTTCTATGACTTCTACTGTGTTAAATGTAAAGGAATGTTCAAACATACACAATATACCTAGTCTTTCCATAAATATCGTAACAAATAAAATATATTTTTTTCTATTGCAAATAACATTTATTACTTTTACAGTGTGTTAGTTTAATACATAAATATAAAACAATTTAAAAAGCTTATTCGAAGTGGTCTCCATTGGCTGCAATACAGTCCTTTAAACATTGAGGCCAGTCATCAATCGAATAACACACTCTTTCCATGGGAAAATTCTTCACTGCCAATTGTATGGATTGTTTTAGGGACTCTAAATTATTATGGAGTTTAGAGGAAGCCGTACTCTCTAAAACTGACCATAAATCATAATCCAGCGGATTAAGATCAGGACTAGACAACAGCCAGTCTTCAGCTCTGATGAAGTCCGAAATGTTTGCTTCCAACCAAGACTGCATGGACCGAGCTTTATGATCCGGCGCCGAGTCTTGCTGGAAGGACCATACTTGGTTATTGAACATGGTGTTGTTAAGGGGCTTAACTACCTTCTCAAGAATGGTATCTTGATACACTTGTGCCGATGTTTTGATCCCATTTTCACAAAAATATGGCTCAGTCACTCCTTCATAGCTAACACCTTACCAAAACATCACTGAAGTCGGATAATGCCCACATTGCACTCTGTCAACTAATTGGGAAGCTTCCTTAGAGCTTTGAGTATAATACGGTCATTTTGTTTGTTAAAATGTTGCTCAATTGTAAAAAATTCTCATCCATAAACAATTTTTTTCTGTGACCACCCTTTGTGTACCGCTTCAGTTGTTTCGTTTTTACCACCCTATTCTTTTTTAATTTATCAGTTAATACACCAAATATTTCTCCTACTGCGGCACAGTGGTTCGACTCCTATCTCCGCGGACGCAGGCAGCGCATACGGGTAGACGATGTCTTTTCGGACTGGTGCTCACTGTCTGCAGGTGTCGTATCTCCTTTACTCTTCTCGGTTTTCATAAATGTCATGGTCCTAGTAATAAACTTCAGTTCTTACCATCTGTATTGCGATGACTTGCAACTGTCGCTGCACTTTTAAATGAGCTACGTAAATGCCGCGATTTCTAAAGTGAATTGGAGGCTATTCGAGTACGCTCGCAAAATCTCGGTATCCTAGTCAACCCTTGCAAGACGCAGGTCATAATCCTTGGTTCCCAACACATGCTGAGCAGACTGGATCTGGGAGCCATCTCTCCAGTATTATTTAATAACTTACCGCTTCCTTTTTGTCGCTTCGCTAAAGCGGTCTCAGTATCTTATCCCTTTAAAGGCAAAGCTCATGTTGGTCAATTCTTTTCTACTCCCTATCATTGATTACGCTGATGTCTCCTACCCTGATGTTACTGAAGTTCTACTTAACAAACTTGACCGCCTCCTTAACATGTGCATACATTTTGTCATCGGCCTGCGTAAATTTGATCATGTTCCCGAATACCGCAAACAGTTAAGGTGGCTCAATATCCGGTCTCGTAGATCAGTACATCTGCTGTCCTTCCTATGTAATATACTATATAACCCTAATACTCCCTTACCTTAATACTCGTTTTCTTTTCCTTGGTGATTCGCATGACCTCCGTTCTTCTGTCAATAACCTTCTAAAAATCCCGTCTAATATTTGGAAAAGACCAAATATTCAGATTCTTTTACGGTGTCAGCTGCTCGCCATTGGAATTTGCTTCCTCTGACTATAAGATCAGCCCCTTCCATCGGAGTGTTTAAACGCTTGCTCACAGCTCATTATCTGAACGCTAAAATCAGATCCTCGTGGCAATTTTTGTTTGGTATGGTATGTATGTTTATGTATTACATTTCTTATATTATATAAGTATTGTTGTGCATCATTGTTAAGATTATATCTATTTCTTTTTTGAAAAGTTCTGAACCCTAAGCATATTTCACTCTCAAAGGTTAGCTGGTAGAAAATGCCTAAGGCATTAAGCTCGCCTATGTACAATTCTGTGCAATAAAGAATTTTAAATAAATAAGAAATGATCAGTGCGTCTCTTATAGGCTGCAAGTCTTAAGTCATATTTTAAAATACGCGACATGGTTCTAGGTGCTTCATTTCCCGAGATAAAATCTTTTGCTTTTGGACAGGATTTCTTCGAAATCTTTCTTACTGCTTTGACCACCTTTTTAGTACGAACACTACGTGGAAGGCTAGATCTTTTTCTGTCACAAACAGAGAAGGTCTCATTGTACCTATTAATAGCCCGGCACACAAACATTTGTCTAATACCAAGTTACGTTAAGTACTTTGTGTAATGCAATCACAGCAATTCGGTTCTCTTTATCACCACTCCATTTTAAAATCGCAAAATATTGTACAATGTATTGGCGCTTAAATGAGAAAACACAATGAACAATCGTATAAAAATGACAGATTCCAAATTCAAATGTAATCTTTTTTTTAATATTTAATTGTAACAGTATTTATAGCCAGACTATGTATATCATCAGAGATTGGATTAGGTAGAGTATATTTACCTAAACTTCGGTGAAGGAAGTAACATAGATAGATAGTACCACCTTCTAAAATTTGAACTGATCATAACATTGTTTTGGTCTTTTTGCAAATAAAACTACATATTAACATAACACTTTTCAGGCTCTAACAAGGGAAGCAAAAATGCAGAGATTTAAAGAATTAAAAAACCTTAAAAGTAAACTAGAAAATTTAAAAAAGGCCATGGACTCTCCCATTATAGATGATAATGACAAGCGGGAGTATTTCCTCACTATGCTCCAGAGCCACATCCATCAGAGTTTAGATGAGCTGGACAGCTTGCAGCATGAGAAACCAATCCTTCAATATATGGCCAAGCATGCCAATGGTATATCTGTTTTTTTTATATACATGCTTGGCATGTGCGCTCTTTGCCAAGTAAATAAGCACCACTAGTGTTAAATAAGAACATTTTATATCAATAGCGTATGATACAGAGGATGATTTAAAACACAAATTTACATTACAGGTCTTTATTTAACCTTGCTAGGAGTATCCTACCAACATCCTTTTTTGTAACCACACATTGTAAGAAAGGTATAACACCCAATATATTTAAAAAAAAACCTTTTATTAATAATTTAACAATAGCATTAATTTAATAAACTACCACTATGACAAGAAATTGTTTTTAGATTTGGTTTTATTTAAGTTTATAAATCTAAATCACAACCAGACTTAACTTAGAATCAAAATCCGAGAGGTGAAATTACACTTGTATGTTATCCAGGGCATCAAGGTACCATCATGATAGATGTATCTATAAATTTAGTATTTATTTATTTGCTTCTTGTTAACATTATAAAATATAAATATTATACAAGACCCTGTACTACAAAAATCTTAACTAGGTATATATTAATGAAATCTGTTAAAAATTTAACATTTATAACAAATTAAATGAAACACACTTATATTAATTAAATTGGCTTAAACATACATAATTAACCAACCAAAAACCATATTGGTGTTTACCCAAATACATATAGGCACATATATATAGTATATTTATTCAAAATATATGTAAATTTATTCTTAAATGTATATTTTTTTTTTGTATATTTACTGGAATTTTATTTTCAAAAATTTTGGACATTTAGTGAGTGCCTGAATCAACAATTTTTAAATGAGTAGAAAAGGGTTGTTAATCTTCTTTGTGGTCTTAAGTTATTAGGGCGGTATATACAGGAAAAAGGTGTTCATTATTCTTTACAAATGTACATATTTCTAAAATGTTATAGGGGGGCTATTCTAAATGTATATAATACAGTTAGAATTTCAAATTTATAAAATAGGGTTTACATGTGGTGTAAGAATTTATATTATTATATTAATTAATAATAATAAAAAAAGATATAAGTGCAAGTGTGAATTTTTGCGCCTCTAAATATTACATACATATTTATTTACAATTTTCAAATCTGAGCAAAAATCTTACAAACCAATAAATAAAACTACCTTTGTTTTCTTCTAGTTGAAAGACTGTAACATGACTGTAAATATGTTGGTAAACAAATAGATATAGAGTATATACTTGGCTTCTTTAAAATAATTGTCAATTTTTTTTTATTCCAGAGCTTAAACCAAAAGATTGTCCTCGTCCACCGCCTCTAAAACCTATAATCATCACAAAAGATGCCATGCAGAAACAAGTGTATGGTCTGGGATACCCCTCCATCCCTACCCTGTCCATTGAAGAGTTCTATGATAAAAGAGTCAGAGAGGGCACGTAAGTATTTCTTAATATCCCGTTTCAACCATAAAGCTAAGAATAATATATGGAACCAACCTAATGCAAAATCACCTATAAAATGTGTTTGATACTGCTATATTTTGTTCTCACTTCAAACAATGAACACTCAGTGATTGCTTATATTTTTTTTTGTTTTTATGGCGACGGTCATCTTATGAGAGTTCACCACCTCAACTAGAAATTAATGCAGCTGTCCCCCGTAAAACCGGTAAACCCACAGACTAAAATCGAAACATGATTAGGTCACTTGATGTTTTTTTGCTTCTGTACACAAACTGACTGTTTATGGCATTACAATGGTTTATATATCCAGTTTTCTGTTATTGCTTTTGTCGTTTAGCAGGTCTACTAGCAGGTTGTATATATATATATATATATATATATATATATATATATATATATATATATATATAAACTTGTAAAAACATCTTTTAGTTTTAAATTATCATCATTATATAACTTTTAAATGATTATTGTACGAAAAGTTTATTTTGACCCATTCCCTATCCATTGCCCTCTAAAATAAAATGTTGTAGTTGATGAAAACCCTTTTATTCATTTAAAACGTATTAATTGGAATAAATTAAACATTATTTGCCAGATTATATAGATGCATATTCGCGGAACTAAGAAACAATAAAAAATACACGATCTAAAACCCTACTTGTAGGTATATATACATTTGTGTAGTGTACATAAATAGTGTGTAATTAAACACAATAAAAAAATATATAAACAGTAGAAATAATTGATATATAAAATTAAAAGAATAGTTTAATAGGGCTCTGCAGTAGTGTTGACGCCCATACAAATGTACTTTAAATATTTGGCTGTTAGCCGTAGTTCCATTATTATTTTTATGTTGATAAATTATACGTAAAATATTAAATCTTTCTGTTGTAATGAATACTTTTGTATTTAATAATATTAAAAGTGTTTTTTATAAAAAAAAAAATACTAAGATATAAAGGTGAATAAATACAATGACCAACAAAAGTATTATTTTAGTTAAGGGGGAATTCGTATATGTGACGTCATCACCTTCTGTCAGATTTCACTCAAAAATGTTTGAGATTATTTCTCCAATTATTCTAACTGTGGACAGTTGAGCCCAAAAGTCACTCTGTTGAAATTTTATTGTATGGAGTGTGACAGTTTATTATTTTAGATATCTATTTTCAGAAATCTTACTATTTTATTTTAAGTAATGTATTGTCGAAATAGTCAAGAATGTAATTTTATATACCGGCATTTAATGTTTCAATAAAATTGATGTATTACTATAATTTCCAGACATGCGTACAAAGTGTGATATTACATTTTATTAATATATATTAATTTTAACAGTTTAAATTTATTATAAGGCATTGGTAAGAGTGACTATAATAGTGACTATGAAGTTTTGTTTAATATAAGAATTTATATTAAACAAAACTTTTTTTTTTGTACTAATTCAGCCAGTTTAAGTATTTGTTTAAAAAAATGCTGTCATATGAATTGACATTACTAAGGATTGGGGTCTGCGTCACTATAATCTACTTACCCATCTATCTACATTAAAAATATTTCGGAGTTACCTAATTGGAATAATTTTATGTAAAATATTTTATTTTAAATAAATTAGTTTTTTATAGTAAAATAACTTAGATACACATTCATTTATATATATATACATAACTTCTACAGGGCCTCAGGGTACCCAGACTCAGGGTATTTAAAGCAATCATAATCTCTACATTATATATATCAATTATCTGTCCGTTTGTTTTGAACTTGTCTCTAATTAACACTCATAAGGCTTCAATATAAAAAGATACGTAGGAAAATATGAAACAAAAATTGACATTTAAAATCTGCACATACTAAATTATGCAAGTTAAGTATCACGTTCTTTCATTTTACAAAATATCTTCGGTTTACTGGTTTTGATCACCTAGATAATAAACCTATGTCCATTCTCAATAATTAGTCTATCGTTATTTTGACATAACATAATATATTATCATAAAATTGACCTTACTGTACACCATAGCCTACAAAAATAACTCTTCATACATTACACACACGCATCATACACACAACACACACAGACGTGCACTATTACACCCATAAACATTCATTTTTATCAATAATTCTTATAAACTTTAATTACTTATTCTGTTTCTTGAAACTTGAGCGTTAGATTGTCAAAATAACGATTTCTGTTATTAGCGCGCTCTCCTCCAATCAGAAAAGGTTAACAACTACTCTGATTGGAGGAGAACGCGCTAATAGCGGAATTTGTTATTTTGACAATCTGACGTTCGCGTTATAAGAAACAGAATGTGGCCGCTGGTAGGTATATGTGTGTATCATCACGGGTGCCTTACGGCGCCCGAGACCGCCTAGACGGCCCCAGGGTACCCAGCGAAGGGGTTTTTAATCCCACCTCGTCGTAGCCGATGGTATGAGTCTACACCGAACAAGTGGCTAGCTCGTTGCGATGTTTTGAATAGACTCAATAACCCATCTATAAACAGTTTCACAAGTTGGTATAGTGAAACCGGGACCGGGTAGGTATATATAAAATTGTAAAAATGCAATATTATTTTATAAAAGCAGCTGTCACTATTTAAAAAATAAATATTGGTAACTATTACAGTTGTATTGGACACGAGGTCTCGGTCTAACAGAAGTATTGTCATACTTAGTAGGTGGTCTCATCAATAAATACCTGAAAAATGATTATTTACATTTACCGACAAATATCATATAAACTATCCGTACTTTTATAGTTACCATGGTTTATTATCCGTCAAAAAATATAGATTAATTATAGAGAACGGTGGCTAGTTATGATTTGGATTAGACGTGGATTTTTTCGATTATCGAGGCGGTAGTATTCTTTCATGGTGTAGGTAGTTATAAAACGCAGTAGCAGTTAATTTGTTAAAAACTCAGAGACCTGGCATTCCACCAATCTTGTGGAATGATAATAATTATTTTTTAGCGTAATATTTTCAATATGTATTTTAGTTTTATACTTAGCGTAAAATAATTCAAACAATGTTCTAGAAATTGCCCACCGCCAGTTTCTAAAATATAGTTCGAATTATTCTATGCTAGAAATTATTTATTATTTCGTATTGTTCTTTTTTATCGCCGCCCATTTGGTAACAGCATCATTTGGCCGGCCATAGTAAATCGGTCTAATTCTATAGAAATTACGAGTACATCGTATTGGTCCCTATTCATAAATATTATATGTTTGTCATGAGTTAGATACAAACAGTCACACATGCTAAAATAAAAAAAACTTTGATTTTGTAATAATATTAATGATTATAAAATAAGACAATACATTATTATGTTAGTATTTAAATGTTAGGTAGATAATAAAATTGTTGAACTACTCTGCCATTTATAAAAATAAAGTTTTGGATAATGGATGGAACCCTATTGAGCTTTGTTTGGACATATACAAAAAAAAAACTTTATTAAAAAAAAAACAATTAAAATAAATAGGAAAAATATGTTTAAAAAATGTAAAATAATGTGCGCCCGACGATACATTTTATTAAAAATATAAAAGCGACCAAAATAAATAGCTGTTGCGTAGTTTTAGTTACATCGGACAGTCTGTCTTTTTTTTTTGTAAGGTTATACTGACAGTGACAGTTGGTGAAAATTGCATATTTATTTTAGCTGAATCTGTAGTTAATCGTGTTAAAAGGTGTAAAAACATAGAATATAATCAAAATAAATATGTACTTGTCTTATAAAATTCCCAACAGTGAATATTTAGTGTCCCGATAGTGAAATAGAAAAAAGCGACGCGGAACCACCTTTCACAGACGGGATCACCCGCACAATGACGGCCTGTCATGGATTTTGTATGAATATTTCTGTCTGGCAAGTGTTTGTAATTATTTATTTAATAATTTTCTATTAAACTTGCAAAAATCTCTCTATACATTTTTAGAATACATAATAAACTATTGATATCTATTTTTTTACCACTATAAATTGTTGTAGTTTTGTCGCTTGCAGAGATGTTAAAAAGTACAAAATTTTCATGTTTTGGAAAATATAAATACATTTTTTATTGAAATAATATATGGGAGACTATATTAATCTCTTCATACATTTCAAGTTAAAGAGTTACTATTTGCATAATAATAGTTGTCTGTGAGTATCGAGTAAATTTCTTTAACAAACATTTTTATTTTTGTAGTTCTAGATTTTCAGAATACAGCCTTAAGGGGGAATTCGTATATGTGACGTCATCACCTTCTGTCAGATTTCACTCAAAAATGTTTGAGATTGTTTCTTCAATTTATTCTAACTGTGGACAGTTGAGCCCAAAAGTCACTCTGTTGAAATTTCATTGTATGGAGTGTTACAGTTTATTATTTTAGATATCTAATTTTAGAAATCTTACTATTTTATTTTATGTAATGTATTGTCGAAATAGTCAAGAAATGTAATTTTATATGCGAGGATTTAATGCTTCAATAAAATTGATGTATTACTATAATTTCCAGACATGCGTACAAAGTGTGATATTACCGGTACATTTTATTAATATATATTAATTTTAACAGTTAACATATAAATTTATTATAAGGCATTGATAAGAGTGACTATTACTAGACTCCGCTCCGTAATAAACTAATTTATATTAAACAAAACTTTTTTTTTATTTTGGACTAATTCAGCCAGTCTAAGTATTTATTTAAAAAAATGCTGTCATATGAATTGACATTACTAAGGATTGGGGTCTGCGTCACTTTAATCTACTTACCCATCTATCTACATTAAAAATATTTATTTTCAATAAATTCGTTTTTTTATAGTAAAATAACTTAGATACACATACATTTAAATTTATATACATAACTTCTACACGGCCTCAGGGTACCTAGACTTAGGGTATTCAAAGCAATCATAATCTCTACATTATATATATCAATTATCTGTCCGTTTGTTTTGAACTTGTCTCTAATTAACACTCATAAAGCTTAAATATAAAAAGATACGTAGGAAAATATGAAACAAAAATTGACATTTAAAATCTGCACGTACTAAATTATGCAAGTTAAGTATCACGTTCTTTCATTTTACAAAATACCTTCGATTTACCGGTTTTGATCACCTAGATATTATACCTATGTCCATTCTCAATAATTAGTCTATCGTTTTTTGACATAACATAATATATTATCATATAATTGACCTTACTGTTACACCATAGCCTACAAAAATATACTCTTCATACATTACACACACGCACCATACATACAATACACATAGACGTGCACTACACATATTACACCCATACACATTAATTTTTATCAATAATTCTTATAAACTTTAATTACTTACCTACCAGCGGCCATATTCTGTTTCTTATAACGTGAGCGTTAGATTGTCAAAATAACGATTTCTGTTATTAGCGCGATCTCCAATCAGAAAAGGTTAACAACAACTCTGATTGGAGAAGACCGCGTTAATAGCGGAATTTGTTATTTTGACAATCTGACGTTCGCGTTATAAGAAACAGAATGTGGCCGCTGGTAGGTATATGTATAAAATTGTAAAAAATAAATAATAAAATCTTTTCAGCGTTGGAAAATGTTTTTTATTTAAATATTGTAAAAATGCAATATTATTTTAAAAAAGCAGCTGTCACTATTTAAACAATAAATATTGGTATTATAGTTGTATTGGACACGAGCTCTCGGTCTAACAGAAGTATTGTCATACGAGTACTTAGTAGGTGTGAGACCACCTACTAAGTATGACAATACCCACCAATTAATACATGAAAAATTATTATTTACATTTAGAGACAAATATCATATAAACTATCCGTTTATTATACGTCAAAAAATATAGATTGATTATAGAGAACGGTCGCTAGTTATGATTTGGATCAGGCGTGGAATTTTTCGATTATCGAGACGGTAGTCTCCTTTTATGGTGTGGGTAATATAAAGCGCAGTAGCAGTTAATTTGTTGAAAACTCAGAGACCTGGCATTCCACCAATCATGTGGAATGATAATAATAATTTTTTAGCGTAATATTTTCAATATGTATTTTAGTTTTATACTTAGCGTAAAATAAATCAAACAATGTTCTAGAAATTGCCCACGCCAGTTTCTAAAACATAGTTCGAATTATTCTATGCTATAAATTATTTATTATTATTTCGTATAGTTCTTTTTTATCGCCGCCCATTTGGTAACAGCATCATTGGCCAAATGAATCCATAGGCCATAGTAAATCGGTCTAATTCTATAGAAATTACATCGTATTGGTCCCTATTCATTGTATATTTGTCATGAGTTAGATACAAACAGTCACACATGCTATAATAAAAAAAACTTTGATTTTGTAATAATATTAATGATGATAAAATAAGACAATATTATGTTAGTATTTAAATGTTAGGTAGATAATAAAATTGTTGAACTACTCTGCCATTTATAAAAATAAAGTTTTGGATAATGGATGGAACCCTATTGAGCTTTGCTTTGGACATATATAAAAAAAAAATATATAAAAATAAAATAACAATTAAAATAAATAGGTAAAATATGTTTAAAAATTGTAAAATAATGTGCGCCCGACGATACATTTTATTAAAAATATAAAAGCGACCAAAATAAATAGCTGTTGCGTAGTTTTAGTTACATCGGACAGTCTGTCTTTTTTTTTTGTAAGGTTATACTGACAGTGACAGTTGGTGAAAATTGCATATTTATTTTAGCTGAATCTGTAGTTAATCGTGTTAAAAGGTGTAAAAACATAGAATACAATCAAAAGAAATATGTACTTGTCTTATAAAATTCCAAACAGTGAATATTTAGTGTTCCGATAGTGAAATAGAAAAAAGCGACCCGGAGCCACCTTTCACAGACGGGATCGCCCGCACAATGACGGCCTGTCATGGATTTTGTATGAAGATTTCTGTCTGGCAAGTTTTTGTAATTATTTAATTAATAATTTTCTATTAAACTTGCAAAAATCTCTCCATACATTTTTAGAATACATAATAAACTATTGATATCTATTTTTTTACCACTATAAATTGTTGTAGTTTTGTCGCTTGCAGCGATGTTAAAAAGTACAAAATTTTCATGTTTTGGAAAATATAAATACATTTTTTATTGAAATAATATATGGGAGACTATATTAATCTCTTCATACATTTCAAGTTAAAGAGTTACTATTTGCATAATAATAGTTGTCTGTGAGTATCGAGTAAATTTATTTAACAAACATTTTTAGTTTTGTAGTTCTAGATTTTCAGAATACAGCCTTAAGCGATAAACAGCAACGGCGAAATACTGGGAGCACGAAAGCTCATATTGTATGGAGAACGCACACTTCGCGATCGCGAATGCAGTGTCCTTAACGTGCTATATTGTGCTTTCAGCTTTCCAGCCCCGGGCACAAACATACCACACACTAAAATAGAAACATCAGAGGCAAATGCTGACGAAGATGAAGATGTTAAGAAGGTAATAGAGAATATGCATTTTTATTGCTGTATTTGATAGTATTTCCTTTATTAAACCATAAAAAATATATAATACTTCAAAATAAATGTGATAATCCTTAAAAAAAGGGATTAACATTTATTATTCTTTAACCGAAATATCCGAAAACGGCGCATCACTAGCACGTCATTGCTGTGACGTCCCAGCACACTAAACAAACAATGGTTCTATATCTTATTTTGCACGGTTAGAAGTATATTACAACCGTAAAAATTGATTTTTTCGGCTACTGTGACGTCATCACGCCAGAAATGTCAACCCTCGCCGTTTCGGAGCGCGTTCCGTTTTTGCAAAAATAAAACATTTTTGTTTTGAAATTAGAAAATAATGGGCATATTTAAACAAAAAATATTTTGTCAGATGTGTTTCTAGATAAAAAAGGCACAACATATATGAAATATACATATTTTAGAGTTACATGCATATGCATATGAGAGTTAACATAACCTTTATTTCTTGGGGAAATCTTAAGGGATACTTAGATATCGCGGGGGCGACAGTCGAGTTATGTCGGTTCGCATTCGACCGCGACCCCTCCGGCGTGAGAGAGCTGACGCCGGTACCGTCTCCAGTGAAGGAGGACCTTCGAGTGGATTCTGAGAAGGGGGTATCCCTCTCAGAATCCACCTGGAATAAAGGCGTCCGACACGGATCCCCAAGCCTCACAGGGCGGGGTCTGGCATCAAATCCCCCGCCGCCCTGTTCTCTCATCTGGCCACCGAATAAACAGTAAACGGGTTGTGTAGCCCCATCACCAGCCATGTCTTTACACAGATGTGCGGGGAGGGGCCCCTCTCGTAATAACCCGCCCTAACCCAGGCGGATCCCTGCTCTAGAGTCGCCCAATATAGGTCAGACGCTGACTAGGTAACGTCAGAGTCGGTTGCCAGAAACAAACGTTGCCTTGATTTTAGAGTTCTTGTGGGATTAACCGAACCACTGTCGGTCAGACGCTGGCGTATTCGATTGCCGCTCTTTCCAAAACATACGCTGCCTATATATACGATACCTCGCGCTTTTAACGGCTATGCGCTGCAAGTTGTTTCTTAGGTTAGTTGAAACTGACGGCTTAAAGATTAAGATACATTATTAACACTTTCAGGAAAAGTTATTAGAAGACGAGGACCCTGAGGAGTTAGCTCGTCAGCGCAACATGGACGAGTACAAGGACGAGCACCGGCGTGGCTGGGGGAACCGACACAACCGGAGCTAGGGCCCACCTACTTACCTAATATTATAACTAATAAATCAAGCTTAATCTATCAGCTGGTAGATGGGACAAGGTGCTAAGCAACAAGAGTCATTATAACAAATATGTTCATACAATTTCGTGCCTTTTCTAATTGTTTTTTAGAGTAATTTGCTAATTTCAATCTGGATGGCTGTGCGATAGGTGATTTTTAAAATAGTAATTTTAACTTTATAATTCAATAAGAACATCACAATTAGAATATAAAAAATAAAATAAAAGTACTGATAAACATCGCTAGGACTTCAACTTCACTCTAGCATTTAGAATAATATTACATTATAGTAATAGAGGCCGTATGTATAAATAAGTAATGATACATTTCGAGAGGGTAACCTGAACCTGATTCCCTATCTCAGCGGTTTGCCATGAATGCGAAGGTTGTGGGGTTCGAGGTCCCATCCTGCCAGGGGCGGATCCAGGATTTCATTCATGGCCCTCTTGCCGATTCTTATTTAATCTGTATGTAAAATAAAAAACGGAGATACCCCAACAAAAAAGGTACCAGTAAGTAAAAAAAAAAATTAACTTACCTTATAGCATACCATTCTATAAGAATACTCAAAATTCTATCTTTAACTACTGAAATTGTAATAAATAACCGATACTTTGTTTAGTTTGGTTGCTATCCGTAAAAAAACATATAGATTGCTTACTAAGTCTGAGTTGCACCAAAGTATCTGTTAAAGTAATTATATCAAAATAAAACTGACATACTACATTCGACGCTATTTTTAACTTTAATCGTTACAATTACTTTACGGACCCTTTGGTGCAACTGGAGCTAAGAACTGCTAACTATTAAATCGTTTGGGAAATATCTTCAAACTTCATCAACCATATTCTACTAAGGGCCGAGTCGACCAAAAGAAGACATAACTTATACCAAGATTAGTAACGTCATATCACATAGAAATAATTGTTCTGAGTATTAATAATTTAATCTATGGATAAATATTTGTATGAAATTTGACATTACTATCCCAGTATAAGTTATGCCCTCTTTTGGTCGAATAAACCCTTAACGAACTAAATGTCAAATAATTTAAAATATTTCAAATTTAGTTTTTATGTACTTAATTAATATTCAATTCATGTAGTAGAACAAGGTCTCTGTATCCGATACAGGGACCTTGTTCTATACGATCCAGTGTATCGGAATTGTGGCTCCTTTCATAGAGGCAGTTCAGAACAGTCAAATGATAAACAAAATACAAAAAGAAATGTGCCTTTAATTATTATTCTTGCACGTATCTAATAATTTGTTTGATGTTTACTCGACTTCATAATAACTTCGACCACTTTCTGTTTCTTTTAACAGTAAAGTTTGATTGTCAAAATAACAGAATCCTTTATGTATAATGGCCACGACAAAGAATGCTAAAAACTAAGGCAAAAGCACCTTTAAGTACAGAGGAATAGAGTGCATGAATTGTTAGTTTTCGTTCTTGCCAATTGTTTAATGTAACTTCTAAAGGATTTCGTTATTTTAACAAGATAACTTATATACGTTATTTATGTAACCCATGGAGATAAAATAGGGAGGGGCCCATAGCCCTTAAATCGTCTAAAACGATAATCAAATTAATCTATGTTGAAAATAGCTATTAAGGCACATTATTATTGGAAAATTTATGTGACGTGACATACCAATCGTGTGCTTTGTTAACTAATATTGATTAAAGGTAAATGTGATTAATGTTCTAGAATTTGATTATAAACAAGTATCCAATATTATTATTTTTTTGTTGAAAATAAATTTATTATTTAAATATGATTTGTATTTTTTTTGTGTCCACTATTTCAGTTATTCCTAAAACGCATCTTCGATGTTAAACTATTCACAGTTTATTCTACAGTAGCCCTAGTGTGAGTTTTTTTAACATTAACTTTTGCGTTAACTTTCTACTGCGTTAACATTTTGCCCATCACACGCTCGCATTTTCAGTTCTCAAAATTTCCGCTTGGAGCGCTCAACTATTTCCCATACAAATTTTATTTAACGCAAAGTACACACACCGGCAGAATTAGCGCAACACAAAAAAGAAAGAATTAATATATCTTTTTCGTAGCACTGGCCGGTTACATTTCTTTTTTTATATTTTTTAAAAACGTCTAATTTGAAAATGTCAACAGTCATTTTTTTCATTCGTTTGTTTTAATTTTTCATTCATACATCTCTATCGACTGCTTCGAAGTAGATTTTCCGTTTTCGTAAAGTTCATAAATTCCATTTGAAAAACATTATATTGCAGTTTTATGAGACTTTTGTGTTTTCTTGCTTATTGATAAGTTACGGACATCTAAGTATGCCTGATATAACGCTATCAGAAATCGTCAGGGCAGGGCCCCGTTTTCGCTAATTTTAAAACTTTGACTTACCGACACGATCCATTTACAAAGCAAAGGACGTTGAGTTGAAACTTGGTATTCTACTAAATGTAAAACTGTTTTGTGTATGGGCGTCGATTGCACGTGGCATGGACGTCGTATGCACGTTCGTTGGCTCGGCTAATCTGTCATTTTAGTTTGTATTTTTTTTTGATATTTTGCTCTTTTTACATGGCATAGCTGTTATAATTAAATTAAATATCATTTAAACGTGTATTCTTATTATTATACTCTTTATATTATGCTAAAAACTGTTTTATTATTATAAAATTCACCAACTACATTTACATTTTGTCATTGCATTAAGAATTGGTTATTATTTGGAAAATGGTCTTTTAAAATCAAAATTTCAGCAATGTAACAAAATTAAAATAATTTATTCGAAAATAAATTACAAATCATAATCAGACAGACATAACTTTAAAAATAACATCTATAAAAATTACAGCGCCCGAGACCATCTAGACTCAGGGTATTGAGTCTATACCGAACAAGTGGCCAGCTAGTCGCGATATTTGGATATATATTATTGACTTTGAATCGACCTGGTTGTGAGCAGACCTACAAAGTCCAAAGACGAGTTTTATTACGAGTATATTTTCATACACTCGCTGCTTTATCGTCGTTCGTAACCGCACCCTGAAATACCCCGATGCAGTAGTCTTCTGAAAACCGGAACCATACTCATTAATCCATCTATAAACAGTTACCCAAGTTGTATTATGATTATTATGAACTCAGAACAGCTTAACGTGCTCACCGGACACGTTACTAACCACCACTATTATAATGGAGTTGTCAAACGAATGCAGATATTATTTAATTAAAAACTCATTTGGTAGACACCGGTGTTTGAACCGTGGACCTAAAAACCGTAGTTACCAACTACGGTTGGTTACTGTCTTTAAATATATTTTTCATGTTTCTGAGTCCGGCCAGCCTCAAAAACGCGGATGTTCTTACTCTGGGCCATTTCTAATGTCTCCAAAGATTGGCGCCACTTCGAAATTAACGGAATCCCATCGATTTTTATAAAATGTTTTTA
Organism: Monopis laevigella; assembly: GCA_947458855.1. NCBI lineage: Eukaryota > Metazoa > Arthropoda > Insecta > Lepidoptera > Tineidae > Monopis > Monopis laevigella. The sequence goes on along the minus strand of OX381577.1, from coordinate 11,864,773 downwards.
CACAATTCACAAATAAGCAACTTTTGTAAAATTACATTATAACTGAAGTAAAACTTTTGAGAGAACGTTGATATCAAGTTAAACTAAACGTCAAAAATTAATATAATACCATTAAAAAAACCTTCCATACACTATTGGAATAGTAGAATACCTAATTTGTCTAAAAGTCGATACAACGTTCAGTTGATATCCGAACGATGTACAATTGACAGCTAATTTTGTTAGTAGAATACCAAAAGTATGAAATGACATATAAGCTTAGCCGTTGATATCCAAACCATACAACGTTGATTTAGCGGAATCGGGGCCTAGATGAAATGAGAAGAAATGGTCAATCCTACAGATCGATTAAAACAAGACTTCGTCGATCGTTATCAACGATTCAGTGCAACGTGCATCAAACGGTACAGATTGACGAATTCTCTAGTGAGGAAAAGAGGACAAGGCAGGAAAAGGTGTACTTCAAGGAGAGATGACCGTTTTCTACTACTTCAAGTTCGTCGGAACACGAAACTTACGGCGGTGCAGGCCCCAAATGCATTGGAGGAGTTTCGAGGAGTAACCCAATTCTAAGACGTTTCCTTAACTCAACTCTTCACTCAAGGAGCGCCTGTCTCAACTTGCTTTTTATAGTTGACATTTGGTGGAAAGAGACAGACGTTCCTTGAGTGTAAAGTGGAGTTAAGGATACGTCTTAGAATACGGGGGTAAGAGTGAGTGAGCGGACAGTTCGCAGAAGATTCGAGGAAGTTGGTATAGGCTCATTAATACCCACCAAAGCACCAAAACTTGAGAGACACCACCGCACAAACCGACTTTACTTTGCTCGTAAACATCATCATTGGGACTTTGACGAGTGGAGACAGGTTCTCTTTACTGATGAATGTAGAATTCTGTTAAATCAGATTGATGGAAGGCAGCGAGTATGGAGACGCAAAGGAGAGCGTTGAGTCTAATTTTAAAAATACAGTGGCATATGGCGGCGGCTCAATTATGGTCTGGGGAGGGATATGTTTATGAGGGCTCACAGTGCTCGCTCAGTACAGGCATACCTAAACCATGTTGGTGTTACGGTGATGGAGTCGCCAGCACGATCCTCGGATATGAATCCGATTGAACACGTTTGGGACTTGCTAAAGAGGAGTGTCAAATCAAGAACACCCAAGAACAATCACACAACACAAGAACCTCTTAACAATCTGGGCGAGCTTAAAAAAACATTAGTTGAATAATGGCAGAGGTTGCCCCAAGAAATCATTGACAACATCATTCGCAGCATGCCCAGACGGATGGAAACCTTAATCAGGACACGGGGGGAAACACTCGTTATTAAACTTTAATTTAATTAATTTTAAACCTTCATAAAATCAAAAATTTTCAACTGTTTCTCTGTCACTACGAAATCTAAGAAAAATGCATTTTGTTTAGTTAGGTTTTTTTTCATTAAACTTTAAGTATGGTGTTGCAAATTAATGTCAAAACATATTAATTTAATTGTTGTTTCAGGTTTAATTATTATTTGTTTAAAAATAAAGCTAACTATTTTATACTCTCCCTTTTTTTTGCGTTCCGCTTATTCTGCCGGTGTGTAATAGTTAAAAAACTCACACTAGGGGTACTGAAATGTACAACTAATAGTGAACAAATAACGATTTCGTTATTCTTGATGCATTTGAATTACCTATAACCATGAAGGTAAAAACCGTGCCCGTCCGCGCGCGCGGGGCGCGTTTTTTTAGCTTCATGCCTATAACAAACCAGTAGCTGTCATTATATTTTGCTAACCGTATTCACTTAACATCAGATTTTGTTAAACAAACATTTGAAATGAAATGATTTATTTGCTTAGTTTCTGAGTAGAGTTAGTTGTTAGGATGTTAGTATCATCAGAAGCTGCCACAATAGCGTGCAAATATTTACAAATTAATGTTATTTTACATACATACCTAAATTGTATTATAATTCCTATATACTATTATAATTACAGCAATATAATTGCTAATATTTGAGGGCAGCTATCATTCTATTTATTTTTATTATCAAAATATTCTTTAAGTGAATAGAAACATTTGTCTAATAGCCATGCATACAGTTTTGTTTTAAGTAGTGTTAGTGGAAGCGCACGTGAGATCTTTGGGCAAATGATTAAAAATTCTGACACACATTGAGTATGAGTTTTTTTCAAACACACGGCTTTTTGGCAGTATACTATGGACTACCATAAAAGGTGTTCGTGATTTGGGATAAACATCCCCATGTTTTACAAAGAGCTCCTCGTGCGATTTAATAAATATAACTACTTCCTGTATATACATTCCAGAAACTGTTAGCAGTTTTAGTTGTTTAAAAAATGGTCTGCATGAATCGGTTGGCTCTATACCACAAATTGCTCTGACACATTTTTTTTGCATTAATAAGACCCTGTTTATTTGTACTGAGTTTCCCCACAGCAATACCTAAGCCGTATCTTATGACAGATGCAACGTAGCCGTAATATGCTGTAACAGCTATCTGCTGAGTGGTTGTAAGCCTTAATATTCGGAGCGGGTAAATTATTTTTGCACAGACGTTATCTACATGCATTTACCTACTGCAGTTTTTTTTTAAATTGGAGCACGGCATGTGACTTTGTATATACCCGGTGGTGAGTAGACAAGAGTCCATGAGTGGGGTCGATCAATGATTGTTCTTAAACAACATTGATCGCTCCCACTAATACTGCGACAAAGATGAATTGCATTACGAGTATAATTTAATATACGTGGATAAGTATATTTCATTTCGTTAACTGCACACGGAAAGGAGACTACCACCTCAGCAAGAAATCGATGCTCTTGAAAACAACTGAGTATCAAAATATAAATTGGCGTATTTTGTATGGGAAATAGTTATTTTTTTATATCCAATTCACTTTGTAGAATCAGGCTTAGGTGATTTTGGTATCCAAGACTTTGTAAGGTTGTAGGGAAAAAAAAATTACGAATGCTATGAAGTATCACTTTTATCGATACTGATGAGAGTAATTGTATTAGCAGTCCTTAGATCACAGATAGACTGCCTTCGTTGTCTTGTGGTTACACCGTTGAGGTTGTATCTGGACGTCTCGGTCGTGGATTTGAATCTCACTCGAGGCTAGGGTTGCCAGCTCCCGTTATGTGTTGTAGAGGATTTGCCAAGAGAAAATAAAGGACTAAGGAAGGAAATAAGGAACATGATATTGTTTTCAATAAAAAGCTGTGTTATAGTGTCATTATTATGTATTTTATTAGTATATTTATTAATAAAAATTACTTTATAAACTCAAATCACGTATGTGTTAATTTTTATCCAAAATAAAGTATTGAGTTTTGTCCTCTCTTTATTTCAAAATAAGTAGTATAACTATCTAAGTAGGTATATTTAGGGCTCAAAATGAGAACGTCCTATAAATTAACGCACTGTTCCACACGTCTGGCAACCCTACTCGAGGCACTTATAAGTATATATAGGTAGAACCTACGTATATATTTTTCTATACAATGCCTTTGGGTGTTTTATACTCATAAAAGTAAACCCCATAACCAATTAGGCCAACGACTCGAGTTCCGCCTGAATTTGAGTTAAACAGTCGAGATGGGCGGTCCAAAGGTCATTCCCAAGGTCCGGAGATCCGGACCGCACCTGCTTCACTTTCTCTCCCAGATCATGGAAATTGAAAGTTTCTTTTTGAAGATGCTTGTAGTTTTGTGCCTTTTTCTTTGGAGCCTCTGTGAGGACTCAACTAAATCATCATTTTATTACCCACAACGCAAGGGCTATATCCTGAGATAGAGGTATTGTTATACTTTAAAAAAATTAAAACGATTTTATTTACGAGTTATTTATTAACCCCTTACAGAATTTCGTCTCCTTTTTACCAATAATAATCATCTTAGACTGTCTAAGATGATTTCTTTTAACTAAAAAGCTTAATAAAGTTTTTTATGAATAAGAAGAGTAGTTTTATTAATTATTATAAAGTGCATATCTACTCGTATTACATTAACAGTACCTACAGAAAAAAACTAAAATACGTTGCAATAAATATAAGATAGCCCTTTAACCCTAGCATCTATTGTGGTACTTAACTGTCGGTCAAAAATATACCTATCATATCGTTTAAAATGGCCGCTAGGTTTCGTTAGTAGGTAATGTAGAAATGGTCATGTTCTAAATTGAGTACATTTAGTGTATGTAAGTATATATAGCGGCATAATCTGGCGTAAAAGGTTAGGAACAATATAAAATACATTTGTTAGCAAAATCGTTTTTGCAGTAGATACGGGAAATATTCGAGTTATTGACCGGGAATCATACGTAACGCACGTATCATTCGGATAGCTAGGTATATGTTACTTCTGTTATGTTCGTGTTACTGTTCTTTGGACATTACCATGATTACGTCTCGAAGGGGTCGCGCCAGACAAAATATGCGCTAATATTTTCATCTCAGTAACACTTATTTTAATAAATAGTAAAATTTTAATAATTCATGTATGTAGTTAATTCACAAAAGAACATAAAACATAATTGGAGTAGGCAAGTAGTGGAGATGATGTAAGTAGGTAATTAAATAAGTTGTTGCGCGGAATAAGTAGGTAGGAACTTATTGTTTAGTGTGAATGATCGAATTAATTGGTATATTATTAAAGGTGAAAATTATGTGATGTAATTGGTACTCGTATCAGTGGCGGACTTTCCTTAAGGCCGATTAGGCCCGGGCCTAGGACGGCCAAATATCAGGGCGGAAATTCTACTCCCAAACCTATAATATATATATATATATATCGTCACGGGTGCCTTACGGCGCCCGAGACCGCCTAGACGGCCCCAGGGTACCCAGCGGAGGGGTTTTAATCCCACCTCGTCGTAGCCGATGGTATGAGTCTACACCGAACAAGTGGCTAGCTCGTCGCGATGTTTTGAATAGACTCAATAACCCATCTATAAACAGTTTCACAAGTTGGTATAGTGAAACCGGGACCGACAGCTTAACGTGCTCTCCGAGGCACTATAGTGGTGTTGTCAAACAAATGTACATAAATTTTTTAATTAAAAACTCATTGGTACACACCGGGATTCGAACCAGGGACCTTAGTGTTTTTAAGTCCAAGGTCTAACCAACTCGGCCACCACGTATATTAACCTATAATATAATAATAATATATGTAGGACAATTTTCACATAATGCTCTGGTCACAAACTAAGCTTTAGGCTTGTACTATGTGTACCAGAAGCAACGAAATAAACTAAGGTTTAAGGTTTAAAGAACTTTATTCCCATAAGAACAAAACAAATACCTATTCACTTAAATATTAATTTTTACAAAGTTAAATACGCCGACAACAGAATAACTATATAAACCTATATCTTATGTCCTGGTAAAAATATGACGAAACTACTAGTCCACCTCTGGCTTTTATCGACTGGAGCATGGAAGCGTATATAGGGGTTTTAGCTAGAGGATTAGTGTTGCCAGACGTATTTCACGGGACGTTCCGTTTTTCGGGCGTAATTTTAAATGTCCCGCCGGGACTGACTTGTCCTGAGGCTCTACCATGGGTTTGCGCATTGTAGCAACGTAACGTATTTGTATACGTATACGTGAGCAACAACCAAAGGGATCGCTTTATTCAATCCTGTTATCAAAAATAAAGCGGCCCTATTGGTTGTTGCTCACGTAGGGTAGATACGCCTTGGGTCGGCCCCCCCCCAATAGTCGGCCGTCTTAATCATTTTAGCTTGCATTCACTTAAAAGGTAAATAAGTGTCAATATTTTTATTTAAATTGCAACCCTATTTCATACTCTATGCGTAAAAACCGTTACTTTGCAATCACGTCACTCGCTCTTCTTACACTGAGCGTCATTAACATTCGTCCTGTTGAAGGGTCCAGTTTGTTGTAAAAGTAGCTTACTTCCCGTCAATACCCACGTTTTGGGGATTAAAGGTACGGCCAAACCAACGCGGTGGCGGTGGTGGTGGCGGTGGCGGTGGCGGCCGCGGTGGCGATCAGTTACTGCAGTAGTACTTGTATCGACGGGTTCAAACCAAACGCGATCTGCGGCCGCCCGCGCGATCCGTACAGAGTCTGCACGCGCGATTACTTGCGGCCGCCAGTGTTGCCAGCTTAGTGGATTTTCCCCTAAAACTGGTTGTTTAGTCCAGTTTTTCAACGGGGAAATATTGTTTTAGTGGCTGGTGGTTTTTCTTAGAGGTTTTGTATCCTAATAAGGAATTTATAAAAATGCATAAACATAAAATACTGAAAAAAGTAAAAATAAAAACACTCCCATCTAGTATTAGAAACTAGGACTTCTAACTTCACTCGTATAGAGTGTGTAGTTCGTGGGTTCGAGTCCCACCCACCATGATTTTTTTCTATTTTTTATTATCTTTAAAAATTTAATATAAAAAAAAGTAAGATTAAAATTGTTTTATTGAAATTTCAATGCGTACTATTTTTTTTTGTAGATTTATACCCAAAATACGACTTTTTCTAGTGTTTGGTACGATCCCTTAAAAAATAATGTTGTTGGCAACATTGGTTCACTCCGCCCGAACGCAGATATCCTGAACGCGTTGGTGTGAACGGCTGAGATCGCCACCGCGGCCGCCACCGCCACCGCCACCGCCACCGCCACCGCGGCCGCAGATTGATCGCGTTGGTCTGTGCGTACCTTGACTTTTTAAAGGTAAGACCATGAAGCTAAAAAAACGCGCCCTGCGCCAATGGAGTAAGCATGATACATAAATTGTTTCATAATAGTACGATACCGGTGTCGCCAATTTCTGAGTCGAACAAATGAAGAACGGGGAAAAAGGTGTGGCTTCAAATGGCAGCTCAACGCTTCTGACACTTAAAAAACTGCTTGAGAAAAAAAGAGACAAGCAAACACGAATGTGTGCGCGTGTCTATGAAGTGTATTGTTTTTTTATTATAAAAAGCTAAATATTTAATTGCATACTTAATAGTTATATATTATGTCGGTGGCAATACTTGATAGTGTTGCCACCGACAACAAATATTATTACTTATCGATATAAACCAAATATTTTGGTATTTATAGAGATCATCAAAGATTAATAATTATTTATCGATATACAATTGTAATACACACACATATCATCAAGGTAACCAGCGGAGGGGTTTTAATCCCACCTCGTCGTAGCCGATGGTATGAGTCTACACCGAACAAGTGGCTAGCTCGTCGCGATGTTTTGAATAGACTCAATAACTTTGAAAAATATACTTTGGGCTAATATGATCAAATCAAACAACTTTCCCATGGAACCATGTATCGCAAAAGAAAAAAAAATGGCCTTCTCCATACAAACTAGTAACGTTAAAATTACCAATTTGTATGGGGAAGTACATTTTTTTCATTTGCGAAATATGGTTCCATAGAAAAAATTGTCAGATTTTATCAGCAGAACCTCATATTAGCCCAAAGTACATCCTTTCAAATCCACCCTAATAGACACTTTCGCATTTATAATACTAGTGGATTCAAAAAATGTAGGTATATAATAATATAACAATAAGTTAAAATACTTTATTAAATTAAATTATTTATTAAATTAAAACACATGCACAACTAACTACATGTACCTACTAAACGCAATCTCAACATTTTTGACCGACCTCCAAGAGGAAGTTATATTCAAACTACAAAAGGCGAAAAACAATTAAATCGTAGCTTGATTCGTCAAAATGTACTGAACATACGGGTATTCTTGTTGGTTATCAATTTTCTTCTCTTTTAATTGCCTCCCCATTTACGTTATAATGCCGAATCTTTCGGGAAACTGTATCATGTATAGAAAATATAATTAGTATTATTTTAAAAAAACAATAATTGTATAATATCTCATAACCATGAAAGTATTTACAAAAATCGAGTATATCAACTATAAAATCACATCACTAAATAGTAACTGACAAACCTCTTCGGACGCTTCTGTTGTCGCAATACCTTTTGATTAAATTAAATTGAAAAGATTATAAATTATTTTAAAGTATCGAAATTCTCATTAAAAATAAAAACACATCACTAGTTCTTCAACTTCTAAAGGTTCGGCCAAACCAACGCGGTGGCGGTGGCGGTGGCGGTGGCGGCCGCGGTGGCGATCAGTTACTGCAGTAGTACTTGTATCGACAGGTTCAAACCAAACGCGATCTGCGGCCGCCCGCGCGATCCGTACAGAGTCTGCACGCGCGATCACTTGCGGCCGCCAGTGTTGCCAACTTAGTGGATTTTCCACTAAAACAGATTGATTAGACCAGTCTTTCAACGGGGAATTTTTTTTTAGTGGCTGGTGGTTTTTCTTAGTGGTTATGTATCCTAATAAGGAATTTATAAAAATGCATAAATATAAAATACTGAAAAAAGTGAAAATAAATACTCCCATCTAGTATTAGAAACTAGGACTTCTAACTTCACTCGTATAGAGTGTGTAGTTCGTGGATTCGAGTCCCACCCACCATGATTTTTTTCTATGTTTTATTATCTTTAAAAATTTAATATAAAAAAAAGTAAGATTAAAATTGTTTTATTGAAATTTCAATGCGTACTTTTTTTTTTTGTAGATTTATACCCAAAATACAACTTTTACTAGTGTTTGGTATGATCCCTTAAAAAATAATGTTGTTGGCAACACTGGTTCACTCAGCCCGAACGCAGATATCCTGAACGCGTTGGTGTGAACGGCTGAGATCGCCACCGCGGCCGCCACCGCCACCGCCACCGCGGCCGCAGATTGATCGCGTTGGTCTGTGCGTACCTTTAAGGTACGCACAGACCAACGCGATCAATTTGCGGCCGCGGTGGCGGTGGCGGTGGCGGCCGCGGTGGCGATCTCAGCCGTTCACACCAACGCGTTCAGGATTTCTGCGTTCGGGCGGAGTGAACCAGTGTTGCCAACAACATTATTTTTTAAGGGATCGTACCAAACACTAGAAAAAGTAGATTTTGGGTATAAATTTACAAAAAAAAATTAGTACGCATTGAAATTTCAATAAAACCAATTTTAATCTTACTTTTTTTTATATTAAATTTTTAAAGATAATAAAACATAGAAAAAAATCCTGGTGGGTGGGACTCGAACCCACGACCTACACACTCTATACGAGTGAAGTTAGAAGTCCTAGTTTCTAATACTAGATGGGAGTGTTTTTATTTTTACTTTTTTCAGTATTTTATATTTATGCATTTTTATAAATTACTTATTAGAATACAAAACCACTAAGAAAAACCACCAGCCACTAAAACAAAATTTCCCCGTTGAAAAACTGGTCTAAACAACCAGTTTTAGGGGAAAATCCACTAAGTTGGCAACACTGGCGGCCGCAAGTCATCGCGCGTGCAGACTCTGTACGGATCGCGCGGGCGGCCGCAGAACGCGTTTGGTTTGAACCCGTCGATACAAGTACTACTGCAGTAACTGATCGCCACCGCGGCCGCCACCGCCACCGCCACCGCCACCGCGTTGGTTTGGCCGAACCTTTACTGATGCACATAGTTTGACAGTTACCATAGTTACGACGTTAAATTTTGATATTTTAATTATGGGTTTTATTATAATTTTTTATTAAGGTTTAATATACGAAAAACATGTTAAATACATACTTGAAAAACGTGACACTAGGTACTTTTTTTTAATAGTAGTTTCTACACAGCTTTAATGCACAAATAACCATTTTTCCGACAATAAAAGCGGAGCTCTTTTCGACTTTCTCCGCCGAACGCACAAATCAGACTGAGGATGTAAAAAATGTAAAGGTGTGTGTGAGTGACAAATTTGTCACTCGCGCGGCACCCTGCAAATTGAATGATGCTTACTCCAGTAGGGGCGCGCGGACGGGCACGGTTTTTACCTTCATGGGTAAGACGTATTTTCATTTTAGTTTAAAGCTTTGTTATCATTAATAAGTTATTTTTACTATATTTTGAGTTAGTTTTTTTTAATGTTTTGCGTACTGGTTTTAGAGAAAAATAGGAGCCGCCTTTAGGTCACCAGTTTCGACTAATAACCCGATTCTCGGCCGGGGCCGACTTAAAGTAAATGCAGTCTGTTTTCTAAATAAGACTTTTACTAATTATATTGGTTTAATACGAGAATTTGCAGATATTTTAGGTAAATTAATATATTTTACGATTAATAGCCAAAATCCGGCCGGGGAGATATTAGTTTAATCTAGAGAAATAAGGTGCACAAAACAGGGGCCGACTTTAGAAATATTAAAGATCCTAATGTCGGCCAGCCACGATTTCGACCGCTACTATACAGGCTGTTTATATGTTTTGGTCTATAAATATAAATTGCTCTTAAAAACTTGCTACTATTGAACCTAGGTAATTTGTGTAATTTTATTAATTCAATTTCATCAGCTTTAAAACATAAAGAATTAATCGTAAATCTTTAATTGATTCCTTAACCTGTGTGGCACAAAAAGCTGCCAAATTCATTTTTTGGTTTTTGGTCTTGTCACTTATATATATATATATATATATATCATCACGGGTACCTTACGGCGCCCGAGACCGCCTAGACGGCCCCAGGGTACCCAGCGGAGGGGTTTTAATCCCACCTCGTCGTAGCCGATGGTATGAGTCTACACCGAACAAGTGGCTAGCTCGTCGCGATGTTTTGAATAGTTTACTTCTCACTTATAAAGCGACAATATTGCCACAGCCGCAGTTATGTCCACGACATAGTGGATCAATTTGTGTCGATACACCACAAAATTCGCTGGGTGTGATGAATAATGTTGTTTTTTTAAATGAACAAACCAAACCAGTATTAATTTTTTTAATAGTTTAATTGTATAATATGTTATTGTATATTAGACCTACGTTGGTTACAGGTAGAATAATCGATATAAACTATTGAATATTTTATAAATGACTTGAGTTAAATTTTATTTTTTTTATTTTATGAAACTGAGTTTCTGTTTAATTTGAATTATCAATACAAACGAATGAACACGTTTGTGTTTTGTCACAGCATAATAATTTTATACCATTTTTTTATTGTTAAACGACGACTTTTTGACAAATAATTAATTTTATTGTAAATTATGTAAAAATGAAGACTTTAAAAGTTTAAGAGAAACAATCACTTAATCCCTTTGACTTAATTAATATTTTATTAAATTTTGTGCTCAAATTTGTATCTCATTGTTATAATTTTTTATTTAATTTTATTGTGATTTTTATATTTTAATAATGTTGTAACTGTATTGAAGTGCCATTTTAACTACCAAATGTAGACTTGGTGTGATATTATAAAAATAAAACATACCTATTAATAATATTTTCCGTTGTCTTGTCTTAATTTCAAACACCCTGTACCCGGCCGACATTTGGGCAAAAAGCGACCGATCATAGGCCACAAAAGGCCGAGTTTAAGGTTTTACGTCCTCCACGCATTTAAACCTTTAATACTTTTTTCTTTAAGTAGATAAGTCAGTATTAAGTCTCTAAACGTAAAATATATTTATTAACCTGTCTAAAACTGCATCACAAGCTATGCTTTCGTTGCAATTAACAGTGCTAGAGCGATCCAAAGTTGAAAAATCCGTTAGGGGGCCGACATTTAGCGTATTTACCCTATACGTATACAATTACGTTACGTTGCTACCATGCGCAAACCCATGGTAGGGCATCTGTATCTATTTCACGGCTGACAAATACACATTCGCAACGTTCGATTCATACGAAATAAATGCACCTCTTGCTTAATATTTTTATTATTTAACATATTTAAGAAAAAAATTATACAACTATAATTATAATTTAAAACGTTCATTACCTAACTTAAATTATGAAATTAATTGTATATATTTTTTTTAATGTTAAATCCAACAAAAATATATTTTTGTTGCCCCCTTCATCAGAAATCTTTTTTTTTTTAATGTCCTGGATAAAATATTTGAAACCCTGATTTTTTTGCGCATTTAAGCATTTTGTCCCTTATAGTCTGAAAAAAAACCTGGCAACACTATAGAGGATGGTCAGTCAAGTAGGTACCGATAGTGTGTTCGTTTACTATTGTTTTTCACTTAAAGCCCATGGGATCAGCCGTCAAAGTACACAAAGCGAAGCAAAGCAATCGCAGCGTTTGCAGGAGTACTCGAACAGTTTTATGTGCGTAAATAAAAATCATATAAAATTCATAAGATAATACATAATAGGACTAGAACCTGTTAAGTGAAAAAAGTTAAATTTGACAAATTGTCTGTGTTCGCTTTGATTGCACTTCTCGTAGTTTCAAAGCGTTCGCAGCGAATTCGATGACGTAATTAGCTTTTTTCTGTGACGTCATCAAAAATCCAAAGTAAACCGAAGTACTAAATTAAGCTAGCTTTGTAAGCCTTTTAAGCAGTACTCAAAAGTACCATAGATATTTTTTATTGGAACACAACATGTAACTTTGTATATACCTTTGCAGTTCTACAAAGTCCATAAATGGGGTCGGTCATTGCATTGTTATTTATCAGCATTGATGCTCCCACTATGCCGACTAAATTATGCGGTTAAGGAACGGGCATCTTCAAAGACGAAATTCGTGTCTACTCGCTGCGTTGGCACTAAATGAATCCGTTTCGTAATTACACCCTGAAATGAGACTACCTCAACAAGAAATCGATGCAGTAATCTCGTGAAACCAATAACCCCACAGTTTCACTGTTGTAGCACCCTCCGATCCTGAGGTATACAACGATTGCATAAACTCATCTCACCTCGCCAGAAATTAAAATTAAAGTGCCATTTTTCAAAGCATTTAGGAGTCTTTGTACAAATTGTCATGGTTGGTAGTATTTTTTGTTACTGTAGGTACTTAATATTAAATTTTCTGAAATTTTGTTTACCCTTTCCTTTTTTAAACCTTGTAATTCGAATTGTAACTTGGGTTGGTGGGTACAAGATAATAAAAAGTTCTACTGTCCCTTCAAATTTTAACTAGGTAAGTAAATTAGGACAGATTAATAAAGTTATTCGACTGTTAATTTGTTAGAAGAACTATCAAAATTCATTTTCCATACGAGTTTTCTGTTAAATAACCTTATCTGACGATTGAAAAATCTAAAAAATATATAGATAAGTAAATAACATTCGTCTCCGTAAACGTTTTAAAATAGAATTCTAGGCGACATACAAAACAAAGGCTAAAATTATTATTAAATTCAAGTTAGTATTTTTCCTTACTAATAAGTCAAGGTATTAAATATTCAGATTAAATTATCAAGATATTATTGCTGTCACAAAACATCGCGGAAGATTCCGTCTCATGAAGATACGACAATGATAATTTTATTATTTTGGGAAAATATTATCTGAATAAATTATCTGAAAATCTGAACTTGATAAAAGTAAAAATAAAGGCATTTCATATATAGGCATTTTTAATAGGTACCTACTTCTTTTGGGATAAAAGGTATAAAAAATAGAATACCAAAAAGAAATATCTTGGCTTGTTTTAGTTTTGTTTTATATCGGAAATTGACTCCATTTGCGACAGAAAACAAGTCAATACTCTGCACGCAATGCATGCATTTGACGTTTCAAAAAGACGTTACCATGAAAACGAAATGTCATCTCCATAGTACATATTAAGATGTTTGATTGATGGCGTTGTCCATCATGTTCTTGGCTAAGGGGAGAAAACCCACTTTCACATAAGTAACTGATCACGAAGGGTAAAAGAAATTTCACCGCTTTACAGGAAAGCTTCGGATACTCTTGATTTCTTGCTAGCCAAAAATCTCGTGCACCGTCACGCTTGCGCACATACCAGTTACGTAAATTTTATCGCGTACACCCTATGACTCTTTGGCATAACCCTGTTCTATACAACTATAATGCCCCTGGGACTGTTAGCCATCTTGAAGTCTGCCGACACACAAGAAAAGAACGTGCGCCTGCACGCTCTTTCCTCTATTTATGCCGCAGATCCCATTTTACGTTATTAGCATTTTTTATTTTAATTTGACGTTATGTAAGTAATACGATAAAATTATAGATATATATAGGTTTTTTTTTCGAAATTACATAGCTTTACCTATGAAGTTATCGCATTAGTACAATATACGAGTATAATGATACTTGTTACATTTCCTGCAGACTGTAGTATAGTAGATAGGTGATCCATAAATATATAACCGGTACAATTTACATAGTCACGATGTAAAGGTCGGGCACTGATCACTTCCTATCTTACAAACGATGCTTTTTAAGTCAGTAGGTAGGTTATGTAGGTAACTGTACAATAAACTCTTGTAGGGTTTCTATAGATAATAAATTATACTATTATTAAAAATTTCAAGTAGGCACATGAACAACAAAACGCTTAGAATGTGCATTACCTAATCAGTTTGGTCACCTTCAATGGTCAATATCTATTCGTCACTCAGTCACCCATCGCGTCGGCTAAAACAATCATGTAAGCACGTATCGACTCGATTACATCTTTCATCGTCTTTGGCCGCCCGTTTCGTAACCCCATCATATGATCGGAATAGTGAGAGCGATCAATGTTGCCCAATGTCATCTACACCGTTTTTCTACAACATCTATAACCAATGAGTTATTTCTTTATAATAACATACGTGATTGATCCACAACATTACAACAAATCACGAACAAGTTTGTTGACCTTCCCAATTAATTCCCCATCTGTGGCGCACGACCACAATTTTCTCACATAAACGGTCATTAAAATCGTTAAATGAAGACATGCAGCAGAGGGACAGCTGTGAGCCGTTACCCAGTGAATGCAGCGACCAATTAAAATGCATAGGATACTAGCAAATACGCTTGGATCTGCGGTCCGACAGACTAAAACTAGGCCAAGTTAATTATTGTTATGAATACATAAGTACAGATACCTTAAAGGTATTTGTTCCCGTTAGGGGTGCTTAAAGGCTTCTATTAGTCTCGTATAAGACTATTTTGATGTCACGCGTTGGTTCGTGATAAATCTTTGGAGCTTTTAGGGTTGTGTAACGGACAAAAGTTGAATTTATTTATTTACTTAAGGTTTAAAACTACGGTTAACAATCATGTTTAACTTATAGTATTGCAATGAATCAATATTGTAACTTAAATTAATTATAAATCTACATTTTTATCCACAGGTGTGTATAAATTCAATAAATTATTTTACAAGCTAAATAAAATATTATATCATTATAACAAAAGAGAATCAGAATATTATCAAATGCATTTATAATAAGTTATAATAAGTACCTACCTACACACTACGCATGCACACGAAATAGTTACACATACCTACCTATTCACTATGGAAAAACTTACTATGTTATTAAAGAAAATAAATATAAGTAAAAAAATAATATAAATAGAATAAAACCTTAAATAATATACCTCAGATTTGAGAAAGGTGTTCGCGTACTTACACCCGTATTCTAATAAGGGTGTTAGGTACAATTAAGGAAAAAAGGGTAGGTTTGATTTCAGAAGAAAATACTTATATTATCTCGGCAAAAAACTATTTGAGATAGAAAGTTGAAATATTTGTACGTGTATGTTTTTTTATACATAAAACTAATAAACCTAAAATTATATCCAGCCCATGTTACTAGCTGATATTAAGCTTTCTATTGATGATTTTTTTTTATCAGTTCAGTACTTTTTGAGTTTACCCGGAAGAAACAAACAATAACATATTTTCTCTTTATAATAGTAAGTATAGATTTACCGTATTCAAAAAGGAGGAAATACCTACACAATCCTACTCGTATATTTATTTATTTTTTATTACAAGTTCAAATGCTATAGGTATGATGGTTCTGTCGTATCACAGACGGTGCGGTTTCCTAATATGGTATGTTTTTCACTCCATAAACAGTCGGCCATATCAACTTCCGCTACTCATAGCTGCGATGGTACCTTCTCCATCGCTGGTACATCCGTGATGGGTAATTATTATGAATGGTGATCGCGGATGGCTCATTATCGATGTCATGGTGGTTTGGCGTTTAAGGAAACCCAGTTGTGTATGTATTGATTTCACTTTCGCGGTCTGTATTGATGTATGACAAACAATTAGGTAACTACGTAATGGCCGATAATTATAAACAATTTAAGAATACCTACTTAAGTACCAATTCTATAATACGTTGGGGTTGGACGAAATTTTTTATTTAATTTAATTTTATGTAGGTTTATACCTGTTGTTTGTTTTATTTAGGTATTATAATTGTGATAGGGGGGTTTTTTTTGGTCATTTATTTTTAGGTGTTTAGATTTTAATGCATTATTTTTAATTTTAATATATTTTTTGTTATTTAAGGTTTATCAATAAATAAAGTACCAACATATTTTATTGTATTTTAATTAGGTAAAGTAATAGTCATCTATATAAATATTGACATTTTGTCGCTTGAAGGATTTTTTTTAAACAGGCAAAGTTACCGAGTAATCACATGAGTTTTGCGAGAAACCTCCAATAGGTTTTTATTTTTTAATACTTACAGAAAAAAATAAACTTTTCCTAGTAGTAGAACATAACGTTTTTAATAAAATTTTATAGCAAACCCTATAATAATTAGCTTTATTTTTAATTTTCATCATTGCGATTTACCTTCTTTTTTATTTTATTATGTTTTATGGATTTTATAATTGTAAAATAAAATTTTTCTTACTAGGAAATCATTGGTTTATTTTATAATTGTCAGTTATTTCACAGGGACAAAGTTTGAACTCGGTTTTTATTTCGCCATAATTTAATAACAAGTCGGGTTTCTGTGTATTTATTAAAGTTATTTATGGTTAAGTATTGAATAATGTGTTTCTTGATCTTCATTTAATAGATTAAATAAAAAATGTGCGGCGCCATCACCCAAGTATGTTAGGATATAATGTTTTAACAAATTGCAATCTGCATGACGAATAAAAAAGTCAAGTTGGATGAACAAATACACGGCGTCTTGCGTCATCTTGAAAATTTCCAAATTCGCTCGTTTAGCCGTATGTGACATATCCGACAATCTTAAGGGGCTATGTAAAAGATAACCGCGAATTAGACTACTGGGGATTTTGTGACAGCAATATATGGATTCGCCAACTCGAACGTCAAAAAACAACTAAGTGTTGTTTTCAGTGATAATAAAGTTTTTTACTGAAAAAAAAGAACATGGAGGTATAGATTTTACTTACTCGAACCTAATTACATATTCTTTTTATAAAAAAATAAAAAAAACGTTAATATCAGTGCAGAAAAAGCACTCCAACGACATGACAATTCATGATATCCATAAGGATCGAACCTCCTATCTCGTCGGCAGCCACAAACAATACGGAGCGCGTGGCGATTCTCATAGATGCTGGGTCTAATAAAGTGTCCAAATAGGTTAAGGGATAAGCTTCGAGCCAAACCCCTGACTCTGGTTCTAGAGCTGCCATAGTCCTTGAATTGTCTATTTGAGAAGCAGAGTCACGGAGTTCTTGAAGAGATTTATTAATTAATGGAAGATCCCGTGAGGTTTGTGATGAAACCTGATTCGAAGTCGTCTTCCAACGTTGCAGCATCTGCCAGATAGCTGTCCTCGAAGCCCCCAAGGGACGGAGAACGAGGTACGACGTACGACGAATGCTAATGCCTCCAGACTTTATAGGAAGAGATACCTGTTGCCAGGTAGAAGAGCTTAGCGGAACATTAAGCAAATATTCTATAGCATATTTAGTAGCATTATATATTAGTAAAAGCATATCAGAATAAATCCAAAAGGGACACAGCGTAGAAAATATAGCAATCTGAGAATGCATAAACAAAATCTCAAAAGAAAAAGAGCAATACGTGGTGAAACATTCTGTAATCTCTTTGTAAAAAAGAGGAATTTTACTAAAACTGAGGAACTGAAATATAACTCACATTTTAAGAAATTTAGACTTAATCCAACATATTGAAAATTTGGAATAAGATATTTTAAATTGTTTATTGTTCTTACGTAATAGTTATTGATCCTGGGTTGAATATTCGCGAAACTTTCAGTTTAACTGCTTAGATTCAGGAAGGCATGCAGAAGTCATCCTGAATCAGCGCAGTGCTTTTTCTAGTCCTATATCTATATTATTTAATTAAAGACCAGTCTTACTCTTAAAGATAGTGTTTAGGCGACTTTTAATTTATTATGGATGAAATATACCTACGTGGTAGACTATAAGCAAATTAAAGGAGCCATGGATGGTCCATTACATGAGTGTACTAGGAGAGCAGCAGTCAGGGAGAAATCGGGACGGCTGTATATGCCACTAACTTGCACACATCTTGGCTGATGACCACGGCCACTCTGTCAAGTTTTCTTAGCGATTAGACATAAAATAATGAAATCAGGAATAAAGTCATGTTAAAAATTAATGACATACTACACATCCAACGCTTGAGATTTTAGAATGGTAACCGTAGACTTTGACATGCATCGTCACAATAACTCAATGATGGTCACCCGTGATCACTACACCCGATGTAATGTTGACATTCGACAGCTATATCGAATTAAGATGATAGATACTAGAGGCCAGCTTAGGAAATAGTTGTTATATAGAAAAATTAAGGAATACAAGTATCTAGTACCTACATACGAAACCTACCTAGTTAGAGACACAGTCTCTGCGCAGCGTGATGAAAACAAAAAAAAATGTATATGAGACAATTTTAAGCAACATTTAAAGGATAGAGCAGTAAATGTAAGAGAATATTGTACCTTACACAGTGTTTTATACTTATTTGTATTCTGTGTTATTATCACAACAAACAACTCGTGTTAGCAAACATGTGCCTGCGCTTGTCCTTGCCATGCACTTGGGCTGACTACATTAACTTTGTATGGTTATTGTCAACAACGTGAAGGAAATAGGTACCACCTATCTATAGTTAATTTTGTAAGTCTATGTGTCTTTGCATCTACCTGATTGTAAGCATAATGGCAGTCTGTAGATTGTTGTATATAACTGTGACATTTTTATTATTTGCCAAAACGGGACAATTTCAAAATTATGGCGATAAACAAAAATGAAACAAATTCATTATGTTTCAAAAATTCCATCAAAGAAAAAGTTAATACAATTATTATATTTAGAATACCTAGGTAGTTAATCAAAAAGTAGGATAACCCAAGTTATTCATACCTACCCTTGATATGCATATTTCATAGACATGCTAAATTTAACTAAATTATGTATAAAGTTTAAAAAATGCCGTCTTAAATTGACTTTTTGTAGAGTGCATAAACTGAAAAATATAACACTAAAAAACCACACGGAATAAACAGGCAGCAAGATTTTGGGACTGTGGGGAAAAAAATTAAATAATATAACGCAGACTGTAAATTTAAGATCGAAGCTGTAATGGTAAATGTAATTAAACAGTTTTGGACCAAGCAACCGCCACCGTGGCCTATTGATTAGGGCGTTGGCGTAGTATCCGGAGATCGTGGGTTCAATTCCCATTTACGGCAAAAAATATTAGTAAGTTTTTCTTTAGGTACCTACTATTTCCCATGGTCTGGAGTTTTTAAAATATCATATTAGTATAATTGTTTCTGATACATATAGTACAAGCTTATAGCTTAGTTTGTGACGGGGATAATACTCGTATGTGCGAAATGTACTACAACTATACTTATAATATCGTTTGTCTTGACTGACACAGCCAATACTACTAAGTCAAGAAAGTTATTGGAACATAGGCAAAATTTTATAACGTAGGTAAGTATCCCTAAGAAACAATTATTGAAATTTTCAACTAAAGGGAAACTTTAAAGGTGCTTGTTCTTTGAAGCTAGAATCATGAAATTTTGAATTACAGCCGAGCATATATTATTAATAATTTGTTTGACAACACCACTATAGTGCCTCGGAGAGCACGTTAAGCTGTCGGTCCCGGAATCACTATACCAACTTGTGAAACTGTTTATATATGGGTTATTGAGTCTATTCAAAACATCGCGACGAGCTAGCCACCTGTTCGGTGTAGGCGTACCTACGTAGCTACTCATCCATCATATAGTTTTTTAATCCTACCATCACCTACGACGAGGTGGGATTAAAAAACCCCTACGCTGGATACCCTGGGGCCGTCTAGGGGCGGTAAGTCGGGCGCGCCGTAAGGCACCCGTGATGATATGTATGTATGTATATATTAATAAAATCATCTTGTATTATTTAGCATTATGATTGGAGAAAAATTTACGTAAAGTTATGTTACAGCAATCATGTGTCTTGTTAGTAATTTAATTAAAGTTCTAGAAACTGAGGATTACCTAATGAATTTTAAATGTACAGATCTGATGGACATGGAAAAAACCATAAAGTGTATACTGCTCTCTACATATTATTCCGCAAAATATTCTAGTTATTGGTAAAGGGGAACAATTTGCTTATTTAAAAAAAAATGCGTATTTATTTAACATATTTTTATATTCTATAAAGATACTTAAATATTTATTATTATTAATAATAATAAATATTTAATTCTAACAATAGAAGAAACCATAAGCGTGTGACTAGTGTAAAGATGAAGTAAGCCTGACGCCACTCGTATGTACTATGTCCCTAACACTATTTTATGGTTTATCCTTACATATGAATACCAACTAACATCAACATATAGTGGGTATTTATGTAAATGCGGACAAATAAATCTCTACATTCCTGCAATAGAGTGCTTGCAACGTACTGACTGTGCTTATTTTAATTGAATCCATTTAGTTGTTATGGTAAATGTTATAAAATATTTTAAGTATTATATATTTTTTCATACCTACTACCATTGTTAGAATTAAATATGTATTATTTAAGTATCTTTATAGAATATAAAAATATAAAATGTGTTAAATAAATACGCATTTTTTTTTTAAATAAGCAAATTGATCCCCTTAGCCAATAACTAGAATATTTTGCGGAATAATGTGTAGAGAGCAGTTTCATAACTATAGATAGGGATCAACCAATAAAAACGCATTAAAAAAAAAATCTTATGGCAAAACTTCATGGTAGAGCTACAGAACAATATTCACGAGGCACATAATATAGCATATAATAAGTTACAGCACTTATTATCGACGTCTCATCTCTGCGCGTTATTATCATACTCTGTCCGTTTTTAAACGAGTTCACTCGTCATCACAATCTATCTGTTAACAAAGTTGGAACCAACTAAAATTTAAGCAAAAATTTTTCCAAGGAGCTGATTGATTTTAGAACGAAATAATTATCTCCTTAACATTTGAGTTAGAAGGTTTAAACTTTAACCTAAAATTCTGAAAAATAAATAGTCATGCCATAGTCTAAGGTCTGCCGTACATTGGTATATCAGCTAAAAGCCTATATACTTATGGCCTTATTCATAAAAACTTAAGTCAAAGTCAAATATTTATTTCATGTAAACCTTTTACCAATTTATAAAAATAAATTGGTAAAAGGTATAAGGTAAATAAAGGGATTGGTATAAGGTAAATAAATATTTTTGACTTTGACTTAAGTTTTTATGAAGTACAGGCATTTATGAAAAATCAAAAAAAAAAAAGTATATATATAAGGTCCATGTGTGCACTTGGCCAGGTCGCCATTCCTCCAAAAAGACAAATGTTGAGAATATAATACAAAATAAACAAATCGTAAACTATTGTCCTTGCGGGAGAAAAAAAAAACAACCAAACCGAACACACACTACATAACCAACCAGTTTAAGACTAGGTGGTTAGCTGGTTCCATTGACCTGTCAATCATTGACTGCCCTGCAAAAGCGCCACCAAGGCGACCAACTTAACAGACCATAGCTACGACCCAATTACACATATATTAAAGTAATCGAAATATAGGTACCTACAAGTAGATTGATGGAAGGTATATCTTTTAGGGCGCAAACACTGATCGCAAGTCGATCGCCTCAGAGACATCCTGGAGAAAAAAGGACCAGCAAGTAAAACTCCGGTGTTCCACATGTACCGTATCATCAGAGGAACATGGTTATCAACTTACACCTATGCTTATAGCATGTGGTAGGTATATACTTTCATCCTACTGAAGACCACGCGTAGAACACCCCAAGGCAGATATATTATCTTACAATATTGAAAGTACAGAACACAACATTTCTTCGATGCCAGCTCCGGCCTATCAGCAGAAGATTTTTCGGGATCTCCGCTTATTATATGATAACAATTAAACGATGCGTGCCCAGCGGAGATACAAGGCCCCCACAGCACTTATTGAGTCCTTTAAGAACACTTTAGTTATAGAAGGTTTTGTCTATTTTACGCATATTATTTTTTGTTGCTAAAAATATGAGACAAAACCGCTAACTAAAGTGTTCTTCAAGGACTCAATAAGTTTTTATGCATACCGGTGTTAATCTTGATCCAAATATAATCTGTGGCAACGGAAACATTTGCGTATGTAGAGATTATCTTTTACGGGTAATATTTTGAATATTGTGGTAAAAAAATTGTAAAGTGGCGGATCCAGTACCAGAAGTAGACGAGGCCCCTCCCCAAAACCATTGATATATTTCCCTAATATTTTATAAGGCTATAATAAGGTTGGACCAATTTATTGGAGTTTTTTTTGTTATTGCAGTTTATTTTTTGTTACCACTGCATGCGCCCATTCAGGTGCATAACCAAGCAAACCGCAATGTCAAGTGACCTTTATGTTTCGGTTTCACCGGTTTTTAGGGGACTACTGTTTCGATTTTTGGCCTAATAGGTATTAAAATAGGAAAAATCGGAAAGTTATTGTTGACACTATGTATAATAGTTTGAAAAAAAAAATCTTAACAAAAGGCTTCCCCAAAAATATAAATAAAAAGATCTGGATACGCCCAGTATCACAAAGAAAGAGAAACTGTTCACGGTTTAAAATCTAGGATATGAGGTAGAATGTCACGGGCTGTAGCAGATCTAAGGGTTTCCTCAGAAGACGCTTCGCATTACAACCAGAGCGGGAAACTGAGACAATCAACAAATTGCTGTAATTCACGACACTTTGTATTGAAGTGGGTAGGAAGTTGACTTTGATAAAGATACTTCATTGTGTCCGTGTATAAGTAGGTATAATATTATACTTATTTGAACTTAGTTTCTGTAACGTGCTTAAAATTGATTAGCTATATACTTATTTGTATAGCAATAAGTTGTGCCTAAGTTATAAGAATAAAAGAATATATGTACCTAGTAAGAACAGAAGGTTGAATAAAAATATAATATAATGTACCTATTTTTTTTTGTTTTCCTCAATAACTGCGGGCTTTTCTTATTTATTTATTTTTTTGTAAAGGATGTTTTTTTAAAGGAAAATATGAAGATTTATTTTGCAAACGGCAAGATCCTAGGTCTGTGGTTTATTTAAAACGTAACCTATCTTGCTTTATCTATTTATTTAGTCTTGGTATATCTTGCTTAGTATTAACAAAATTGTCACGTTTTATTATTATGCATTCTGTTCACATATTTATGGCTGAATAGAGCCGCGTAGAATTAAACATGCGAGTGATCTTCCATTGAACTCTTGCCATTTACATATCAAATCGAAGAACTAAAAATAACAGGTATACATACCTATTATATTTATCACGTACTTGTTCAGTTGCTCTTAAAGTAGAATCTGAAGCTAATGTAGTAATAAAATATTTAAACTATATAAAATTTGTTTTTAGAAAAAAAACAATCTTAATTTTGTATCCTACTTTTACAAATAAAGTCATATGAAATGATTCTCATGATGAAGTATACTTTTTTTCTACTTTAACCCCCTTTCGATCTACACTAAATTCTTCATGACATCAACGATTATTTTGTGTAATCTAATAAATCTGTAAAATTTCAAATCGGAACATCACTGAGACTGAGTAAAACAAACATTTTGCAATTGCACTACATATCCTTAAAAACAACACGCACACGAAGTTGCTATAATCATAAAATAAATCAAAGGAATATTCAAATACTAGAGTTCAGATACCACGTCTTGATACCCTGAAAAGATACAATATGTAAGTGCAACTGACAGAACCTGAGAATAAATTAAAATTGCATGTAGAAAAGTGTATGGAACTAAAGCAAAATTGTATAGTTTTAAAATATGACAATACCACAGTCTGTGAGCATTGATGAGCCTAGTCAATACAGACTCTCATAAACGAAAAGTTCAACCGATTTTTTTTTCAGAGCGCCGTTCATTTATTCATTCACATAAACAAAATATTCATTTGAATTCGCTTCCCACAATCGATATTCCATCTTCATCTCGATTTTAGAGCACAATGGCTTGAGTCGAGATGATGGCAAGTAGTTGTAGGGACACTTTGACTTCATGACTTTGGTAACTTGGAGGTTGGCACTCTACAAATTTGAAGCCTGCACTCACTGTCGGTGATGTCAGCGTCCGAGTCGGATCCTCGATGAAATATCTGGGGCTCGTCCTCGACAGTCTTTGGAACCTTCGCTCATATTTTGGTCTTCTTTGTCCGAAATTAATGAGTGCAGCGGCTGCCCTCACGAGACTACTCCCGAACGTAGGCGGACCGAACACCGCTTGCCGACGCCTGTACCTTGGAGCGGTGCAATCGATGGCTTTATATGGGTCACTGATCTGGGCCGAATATATATTTTACCAATCTAGCGGTAGTCCCGAGATGTCTTGAAAACTTTGTCTTAAGAAGAATTTAACATATTGCTCAGGTTCACCAACTAAGCTCTAGGCTTGTACTATGTGTACCAGAAACAGCGATATAATACATATTATATTTTATAAACACTCAAACCATGACAAACTGTATGTACAGAAAATCATACAAATATTTTTTTGCCATGGGTGGGAATCGAATTCACGACCTCCCAAAGGCGCAACCACTAGTCCGGAGTACGGAGGTGGTCTATCTTGAATACTATATTATAACTATGTTTTTAAAATAAGTAGTTATTTTTCTTTTCATTTTATAGCATTAATCTAAACCACAAATCGTGACTGACTACGGAAGCATCACCCAGCAATAAATGCTTAAGTATTAACATAGTCTTATTTCTTTAATGCAATGATAAAATACCCATCATCGCCGTATTGACCGCATATTTTATCTCTATCGCAAATGATGTTCACACGATGCATTCATTATGGTGCATGTAGTCATTATGACAAATGACCGACGCCTTGTGTTATTCGACATTGGCCTACTTTGTCACTTTATACGCTACATAAAATTTTACATTGTTTATGAATGTTTTATTGTTATATTTTTATATGATTAGGTTTCTATATAAAAGTAGGTACCTAAACATTCCAACCGAAAAGTTTTGTTACAAAAAAATAACATCAAGACTTAAGTAATATTCAGTTAAATTCTTTAGTTTTGTTTTCTACATTCAGTCGCCTTAAAGTCACCAATAGGTATAATACCTACTTATAAATTTTGTGTTATTTAATTAGGTTTTCCCTCAAATAAAAATGGAAGGGTTTTCCATAGTTAGTGTCAACTTAAAAGTAGAATACATAAACGGTAAAAAGATACCGAAACATACATATGAATAATTAATGACTCCATGTAAAATTTTATTACTATAGATAAAATTCAAAATTCCAGGCGGACGAAGTCGCGGGCCGACTCTCATCAACGTACGATAATAATAGTACTTAGGTGAAGATAGAGTCCATCTCTACAAATGATGCAATATTTCCGATTTTATAATTTAAATATAGGTTACCTAATATCAGTTCATGATTTTAATAAAATTACATAAAATTTGACTAACAAGAGCTCGTCAGGTTTCATTCTCCCAAATTATAAGTTCTAATCTCACATGATGTAACCCACGTAACGTTACAGCAGAGATAACAATCACTGCGAGCAATGGTAACGGAACGCGCATTCCAAATTCAAACGTTTCGAAATTTATCCGAACAAGTTGTTATAATTAGTTGGCGCGCTTCCGTGGAGTTTCCGTTTCCGTGTGCCGAATCCAAGATGGCGGCAAAAAAAAGGCAACCGACCGTAAAGTTGTGACCTTACGCAAGATACATGTAAATTAGTTCCATTTACCTACATAAAAAAAAAACAAAGTACGTTTATTTAGAAAATATTTTACGAAACCGAGCTTTATAGGGGGTTTTGCCCGAATCAAGGTATTTGCTTGAATTTAAACAGACCTATCTACTTATTTTTTTAACAAGGGCCGAGGAAATAAAACACTCTCTTGTCTTCCGTCATTTATTATCTAACTGAATATTTCATACCTATTTCCTGAACCATTTCCATTTATTTATTCGTTGGTTGAACTTAGACTTAAAAACTAGGTATAATTTTTAGGTAATGGTTCAAATCCCGGGTTTTTAATTAAAAGTTATGTACATATATTGTATGACAAATTGACAACATAACTATTATTTTTAGGTGAAAGGGCTCTATAACTTCGTAGGGCGACCTTCGTAGGATTCTAAAATTTACTACTTGTCATCATATTTTTTTTTATTTGGGTACCCAAAAAATAAAAAATATAGGATGTATATTGTATATTAAATTTGTTATTAAATTCTATTGATTATATTTATTATTTGATGTGCCCCTTTTTGCAAATAAATAAAGAATGCTCACTTTTCTTTATTTATTTGCAAAAAGGGGCACATCAAATAATAAGATCAGCAGGTAGAGTATTAAGATGCAGCCTTAACTCTATTATCAAATGGGCATTAACAACAGCCGAGATCCCCTGTTGTCTTCCGACTTTTGCCGCGCTGATGGAAAGCGAGTCGATGGCTTGACCCTTATACCTTGGTAAGACAGAAATGTGGTTACTATGGGATGCTGCATGTGTTTATACTCTAGCTCCATCATATTTTTTTGGATCATCAAGAACCGCTGGTTAAGCATAAAAAATACTCACAAATAATTGAATCATTTAATTTTGTTCGTTATAAAGTTGAGACGATGGGTCCTTGGTCCAGGGAAGCAAAAACTTTTGTTATTTCTTTGGGTAAAAGACTTAGAGGAGTTACCGGGGATACCAAATCAGGATTTCTTTTAGGACAAAACGTGGATTTCTTTTAGGAATCCATAGATATCCAACGCGGAAACGCAGCTTGCTATGGATACTTTTTCAAGAAATCCTTGATTGTTTTTGGTCACTCCATTAATTATTTTTTGTCAATAGTTTGTATTATATTATTACAATAATAGATTAAATATGAAATAAAGAAATAAAATTAGTGTTTTACCAAAATTTTTCTATTTCGTATTCGAGAGAATTTGATGCTCATCAAATTCTCTCGAATACGAAATCGACAGATATGTTTATAATAATTCTTTCACCCAAATATGTATTAATAAATCACTAATAATATGTATTGTTTAAAATATTTAATTTACAATTCATATTTAATTTAAAGTGGTAACTATGTTTCGTCCTTTTTCTCAATTAATTCTTTACAGATTTCTATAAGTAGTAATTACACATTGGCAGATGTTCAAGCCTTAAATTTTTTTTTAAAATTTATATAAATCCTATACTTCAAAATACGAATATGCCAAATAAAAATACACATCTTTTACTAAAAAGATATGAGATTATAGTTTTAATATAATGGCTCCAAATATTTTTTAATCAAAATAATAGTGAAATTTAAGTCGCAACGGCCAACCTGGTTTACGAATTTGAACCTTATTTTTGAGTTTAGCACTAATTAGGCCGGAAATCAAAGCTATTGGAAATTAAGCTATTGGTCCCAGTTTAATAAAACCAACATGCGAAACTGATTATATGTGGTTCACCGAGTCTATCCAAAATACGTCGATAAGCTGGCCACTTGTTCAGTGTACACCGACGCCGTGTCCCGCCCGTTTTTCCCCGCTTTTGCAACATTTTTCATTGTCTCCTATTGGTCGTAGGGTGATATTATGTAGCCTTCCTAGATAAATCTTCCTAGATATCCCACACTAAAATATTTTTTCAATTCGAACCAGTAGTTCCTAAAATTAATATACTACCAACTAAACAAACTCTTCAGCCTTTAATATTAGTATAGATTCATATACGTATGGTCAGCTTGAGACAAGTGGCCATGTCTGCCCCGCCAACAGATTTTTTCTCCAAGTTTGATTTACAACATATTTTTTTTAATAAAATTAAAATATTATACAGTATGCCGTTTTGTCCACTTACATAACGGTTCATGTCGTGGGTGTCTTTTTATAAGGAAGTACTTACGAATGCGTAGAGATCGACGCAGAATGACACTTTCCTAAATGTAAATTTTACTGTTGATTGTATGTAACTGTGACTGTATTGTTTGCCTGACCAGTTTTATTGCCATAAGTAAGCTGAAAAAAATAACCTATGTACAACAACGGCTCCTTATTAATTATTGTGTAGGGACATTTAAGGAAATACACACATCGAGAATTTCCGGTTTACTTTTCCCATTAAGTGTTTTTCTTTGTTTGTAACTACATACCTACTACCTAGGTATACAGTTTTTTTATTGTATTTTTTATTATTATTTTATAATCACGGGTGCCTTATGACGTCCGAGATCGTCTAGACTGCCTCAGAGTACCCAGCGGAGGGGCTTTGTTCCTACCTCGTCGTTGCCGATGATATCCGAGTATATATAATATTAATATTAATGGTTCTAGACCATATATATGTTTTTTCTAAACCTTGTTGAGCTACAGGTGTATTTTAGCCAATGGTAAATACCATCACGTATCATAAAGCCAAGTGTCATTAATACATCGCTATTATTAAACAATCTGGAACCAAAATTGCTTTGTGGTTATACATTGATTACATATCCAATATAAATATGAAATTCGTCCTTATTTCTTTTACATATAAGGGTTAAATTACAGTTAAACTGATTGCGCGGTTATTACATACGCAGGCTGCGCACGCGCCGTCGTCGCTTTCACAATACTTTCACGATGTTTGCATTCGGCTCACAGATGCTGGTGGCGTTTTATTCGCAGTTCTATACGTATTTTATATGACACCTATCTATTGATGGCTATCTAGCACAATAATATATTATATTGTCTATGAAAGTTAAGATGTCATATATATATATATATATATAGGAAGGCTTCTTCTTTGTTATTATACATATATTTGAATAATAATAGGTACCTACTCTATATAAAACTTAAGGATACCGTACTGTACTGTAGATAAAATACTGCTTATATTCGGAAGAGTTACAACATTCGCAACAAAAATATATTTATATCAAGAAAATTAATAAATATAAATAAATAAATAAATTAATAGCAAATGTAACAAAATATAATATCAGATTTTTTATTAATTTACTCAAATGTTTTATATTTTAAAATGCAGATAAAATTTATTTATATCCAGAAGATTTATAGCAACTGCAACAAAATCTATTTATATCCATATTTTTTTAGCAACCACAACCAATTATTTAAGTAGCTATTTAGATATATTAAGAATTTCAACAGCAAACTTAAAAAAAATATATTGATATACAGAAGATTTTAACAAACGAAACAACTATTTATATTTATAATATTTAGAGCAAACGTAAAAATAAAAAACCAAGAAAATAAACGTAAAAAGTAACAATAACTATTTAAATTGTATTGTTTTCACTGGTTTTTTGTTGTAATAATTAGGCATTGGGTTATATTTCAATAATATTTTTTATTTGTAGTACAGCTGCTTTATTATTTTTATAAGTTATTCATTTATATAATATTTCAAAATATTTATCAATATAGTGTATACATATAGTATATATATAATATAAGTGTTAATAGGTAAATAAAAATACAAAAAAATATAATACATTCATTATTTTACAATAATGATTAATAAATCATTATATATGCAAATACCTACTTATTAATAAATAAAAACACAATATTATATTATAAGAATTTATTATTTCGCCTAATATATATGATAAAAATATTTTATCATATAAATTAAAGTATTAATATATTTTATCATATATATTAATACTTTAATTTAATTGCATTCTGGAAATTTTCGTGCGTTTTTGTATTCGGAACTACCATGGATATACGGGATGTACCCAGCAGTTCTAATTGTTCAGAATTTAATATCTATGATATTCATCATCAAATTCATCAATAAGAAATGGAAATATTATTAATAGATGGATATAATTTTCACAAAAGACGCGAAAATAAAACAAAATGAAGTATTGCAAAAAGGAAAGCAGTCACTAAAAATAATAAAATTATAGGTGATACACCAATATATATATTACACATGCCAACTTAATTTTGCCAACTAAAAATGTTTATAAAACTCAAATAACTCTTTCCAGTGCACTGTCTTTCTTCCCAATAACTTAATTGAAGATGTGTTTTTGATGTGCTTTCTTCCCAATAACTTAATTGAAGATAAAATGAACAACTGTATAGAAGATAAAAAAAATGGGTGGGTGAATTGATGATAAGACAGCGAGTATATTAAAATATACTCGTAATGCAATTCGTCTTTGTCGCCGCCCAATTCGTAATCGCATCTTTAGCCGGCATAGTTGGAGCGATCAATGTTGTTTAAGAACAATTATTGATTGACCCTATTCATGGACTTTGTAGGTCTGCTCACCACCAGGTAGATACAAAGTCACATGTCGTGCTCCAATAAAAAAAAGTAATAATAGGTATCTATTAAAAAACAATAGATTTTCTTTCCTTTTAAAATAAACACGCTTACGAAGTTGCGGGCACCAACTAGTATATAAAAATTATTGGAGAGACCAGTCGTTGTGCTAAGTTTCCAACACATCCCAAGTTAAAAGCTCTTTGCCACTGTTACTCATACGTTAATGATCTCACAGCTGAACTTTCATTCTTCTTGTTATGATTCGTTTATGGCCAAGAGTGACATCATTTAAATAACGGAGATATTTAACAAAGTGTAAGTATGGTTTTTATATATATAAATAACGCATGTAAAATTAATTGCTTTGTCATGTGTTAATGACATTGCATGTATCTTCTCCACTTTTATGACATTTACGACGAAATGAGTTTTAAATGTAAGTATATAATATAGGCTAAATAAGCCTTGTAAATGTATTGGTAAATAAAAGAAAAGTATTGAAAATATATATTTTTTTAAATTTAAGTCAATAATTTAAGAAAAAGGCAAAGAATGTTATTTTTTTTATACAGGGTGGAAAAGAAAGGCAATGGTTGGAGGGAAAGTACCCTAAATATTGACGATGACATTTATTTATTAAAGGAAACATTCGTTTATTTTTTTAAATAAGTAAAAGCGTGTTATTTTTTTAAATACCCTTGCCACACCAAGGAATGGAACCGACTGGAATTTAAAAAAATAAATAAACCTGCACATCTATCTATTCATGAGGTTCAATTTATTTTAATTTTATCTTGGGAGAAAATAATTCAAAACAAAAATCCGTATAATAAAATTATTACCATAAATCTTTCAATGCAGTGATTTTTGAAAATAACAGAATATTTCCTTTCAATTAATTAATTCTTAAAATTTGCCATCATCAATATTTAGGGTTTAGTTTCCCTCCAACCACCGCCTTTATTTTCCATCCTGTATTATTAATTATGTAATATGTTATTTTGTATATAATAATAAAGCCGGATCGGCTGCGGAATCTGCTGCTAAGACCAAGCACCTTAAATATTCATGTTTGGAACAAAATTATTTCTTCGTCCCCTTTTCCGTCGAAACTTCGGGTGTTTGGTCTTTAGAAGCCAAAAATTTTGCTCGCGAATTAGGTTCTCTCCTTAAGGAAACGTCCGGTGATGTCCGAGCTTACTGTCATTTTATCCAAAAAATATCTTTTATCATCCAGAGAGGGAATGTGGCGAGTATAAAAAATATCTTTTATCATCCAGAGAGGGAATGTGGCGAGTATATTAGGTACCTTTTGTTCTAAAAATAGCTGGGACATGGAGGCCTTTTAAATATAGCTTTAGGATTAGTTTTAATTTATTATAAGTATATTTTGTTTCTTTCTTAATAAATCATATAAAAATACCTAAACTGAAAGAAGAAATTTCTTATATTTTATTCAATTGCACATATTTTTTTAAAGGCATATTGACATACCCAAAATAATTGAACCCAAAATTGATACAACCCTATTCAAAAGTAAATTAAAAAAATATCTAAATGCTACTATTCACTAAACGAGTTTTTTAATGATTAATAAAACCTAATATATTTCTAATTTTTATAATTCTGTAACGTAGTAAATAATATTTAATAATAAATTTAATATTAAATTTTCAATAAAAAATTACTTAGGTACAACAGTACTATTACTTAGGTTAATAATATAATATATAGTACATATAAAAATATATACTTTTATGTTTAGTAGTAAATAATAATATATACTTTTATGTTTTCTTTTTTGTTACTAGTTTTAATTTTAAAATATTTTGTAAAATTGCCCTTATTGTGAAATGCAATAAATAAATAAATAAAATAAAATAATTTTAGGATCGAGGAGAAATAAAACTTAATAAGACATGAAAACTAAAAAAAATAAATAGGTAAGCATTTATTTAATTTCACGTTAGCCAATAATAAAACTTTAATATCCCATTTTCCCTATCTCACATAAAGAAATAAATGTTATTAAGTGATTAAATGTTATTGCAATAGAAGCTAGGTTTTGGTAGCATTATAGTCGCAACGAACACCTAATTAAAAAAAATCTTATTGTCTAGTAGGTATTAAATTTTGTCTATATAAGCCTACACGATGAGAGCAGCGAATTTATAGCACAATTAGAACATTCTGCGGAGGTGTGCAACGCTTTCTGCTTCATCGTGATGGATCGGACATCACTACGAAAAATTGTTTCATGCTATTTTTTAATTAAACATGCCTTTCGGCGAATTTTTGACTAAATTTATTGTCATATCAACACGACAAGGAATGCTGTAGAAATTGAGATATGGGTCGTGTTTACTCAGTGTATATATAATTTATATAGAGTTAATTTTAATTGCAAAATGAAATTAAAGTTTTGTTTATTACTGTTATAATTATTTTATTAATCGCCTTCGTTGTCTAGTATATATGTTGTGTTCAGTTTGTGGACTGTAGGTATGGTATGAATAAGGATTCATACTAATATTATATTTTTGAATTTAAGTACCTATCTCTGTCTGTGACATCAAAACTACTGAAACGATTTTGGTAAAACATGGTAAGGAGGTAAATTGATTCCCGGGGTCGACATAGGGTATTACTTCGATACACTTACAGCGGGTTCAGATATACCTCGATAGACAGGACGTTTGTGTTTTAAGAGGCTCGGAAAGTACACCAGATAGAAAAATGTGTCATATAAAGCAAAGTTGATTATATTTATACAATTTTATGACACTACATTAAACATCATTAAGATTATAAGGATTTTTTTTAATTGATGTTTTATGCTAACATTTTGGCAACTTTAGTCCGTTTCACAAAAGAAGAGCACTCGCGAGACTGCAGCGCCCCTTCCCCTTTTTTCCGTGAAAAGAACTTTACAGTGATTAGGCGGCGATAGCTTACAACACTATTAATCGAAGCCTTCAGGGATTTTAGGGAAAAATTATTGTAATAACAGTTTGCTATTATCTGCTTATTTTGAATCTGATATATATTATTATCGGCAGCTAATTTAAGAGATTTTTATTTATTTTAATTTGTAAGTTTAATATTTATATTACAATCTACTTTTGTATCTACTAATATTGTTTTGAGAATTGAACCCACGATCTCAGGACAGAACGGAGGTGCTAGGCGGTCTAAACCCTACAAACAAATGATAGCTAGATCCGTTTTTTTTTGTAAGTAACAACTTGCGTACAAGAAAATATCGAGTTGTTTACTAAGAATTGTAGTTCAAATTGGTATAAGTGAACTGTCGAGAAAATTGAGGTCTATTATTAGCGCAGTGCGAGGGCACGGCCTTCGAAGTTGGCCGGTCAAGGTGACTCTAGTCTAAATTACAGACCTTAGTAGCGACAGCCACGAGACGGAACCTCGCCGACATTGTTCTAGGAGTAATTGGCAATCGCAATGCTCAGGATATCCTGGGACACCTACCGTTTGACAGACAATGTCAACCCCATTAAATAGTGATTGCCATTTCGTACAATCATACTTAATTTTCTTACACACGCGTGTTTTAGAGACTATATTGTTTTGTTTTTCGATAGAGTCTCTAAAACACGACTTATTATTATAATTTATTATTGTTATTTATAAAGGAAATGTGAAATGGTGACAAGTTTAGCGCGGACTATACAGGGTGAATTTGAAATGGTGATGGTAGGTACTTTGGGCTAATATGAGGTTCTGCTGATCAAATAGAACAACTTTTCCTATGGAACCATGTGTCGCAAATGAAAAAAAATATTGCCTTCCCCATACAAATTGGTCTTTTTAACATACTACTACTTTGTATAGAGAAGGCATTTTTTTTTCATTTGCTGCACATGGTTCCAAAGTTGTTCGTATTGATTAGTAGAACCCCATATTAGCCTTTGGGCTAATATGCCCAAATACTAATACTTTGAAAGGATGTACTTTGGTACATCCTTTCAAAGTCACCATGTATATTAAAAAAAAAAATCTAGGACAATTTACACATATTGCTCTAGTCACTAACTAAGCTCTATGCTTATACCTACTATATCTACCAGAAACAACGATACATATTACATTTTATGAACACCAGTTTTTTTTGGCATCGGCATGAAGAAATAAGCCATGGGTGGGAATTGAACATGCGGTTATAAAACCAAAGACGCAACCGCTAGTCTATGGAGGCAGTCAAAAATGCCAGCAGCGTTGGTATAATGGTAACGAACTGAAAAAGTATAGAAACCTGATATAGGTTTAAAAAGCTCACATTCAAAAAAATAAAAGCTTTATGAATTTACGTGTATGTGAAGAGAAAGATTTGTTATCCAGTTTTAAAACATTACCTTCCCATCCATTATTCAAAGTATTTCTTTGCGAAAAACAAAACGATAGAGTCTCTAAAACACGCGTTGTATAAAACGTTGTACGAAAATTCTAACTCTTTCTATATACAGGGAAATAGGCATAACTAATGGTAACTATGTTTTTTTATCATGAGTGTATTTTTTTTCGAATAAATAAAAATATATGTACTATAATACCCAACTAGCAATTTAATTTCTTTAACATTTCTGTTATAACTCATATTTTAAAAGATAGGTTATTTATTTGGTGTTAATATTTTTTTAAACAGAGTTCAATGCAAAAATGAACAAGCTTTCTGAAATGTAGGTGAACTCAACCATTGTGTGAAGCAATAAAGGTCCGGCATCAAAATTCGATTCACAAAAAATCTCCTGTTCTCCGAATTCGAATAACCGTTGTCTACCAAATCAACCGCAACTTGTGTCAATGACACCTCCGATATCATTGTTTATGACATAGACAACAAACATGACCAATTGATTATGCATCTACTTATTTAGATTTTGGAAATTCAATAGCGGATGGTAAATCATGAAACTTTGTAATAAAAATGTTTAAAATTACCTATATTACACAAACTGCAGTGGTGGCTTCGTAATAATATTACTAACGTATGCCCACCACTGGAACCAGGATTTTTTTCTAATTCCTTTTTGGGGGCTGAGCCTTTTCACAAGCTAAGTCAATTTCGATGCTTTCGGGGGGAGGCCATAGTACCCTGAACACAACCCCACCCTAACTTACACTAACTAACACCCTATCGTCTATCCAAGCACCCAATTTGTAACCGCACGCTGAAAGAAGATTACCTCGACAATAAATCGATGCAGTAAGTCTCTTGAAAACCGGTGAACCCACAGGCTAAAACTTAGGTAACTTGGCGATTTTTGCATCTGTATGGGCGGTAGAGTAACGAGAACGGTCGTTCGGCCTAAAGCAGTAATAGAGGCTATCCTCATACATTTAGGAGTACTTACAAATCCAAGCGTTGAACTTTAATCTGGCGTAAATAGGTAGATATATATTTATAGGACTACATAAAATTATAAAAGTTTCTGCTTATCTATACTACTAGGTACTTAGAAATTAAAACGCTGCATATTAATCTGGTATAGTAGTAGATATATACTTTCAAGACTTCAAAGAAATCCAAGTGTTCCATATTAATCTACGATAAATAGGAAGAAGATAATATATTTTCGCGACTACTTATAAATCGAAGCGCTGCACATTAATATGGAATAGTCAGAAGAAATATTTTCAGGTTTTTTACTAGAAGCCCTGACATTAATCTGACATAAGTAGGCGGAAAGTATATTTCCAGGATTACTTAGATATCAAAGTGCTGCACATTAATCTGGCATTAATAGGCAGAAGCTATAGGTATATATTCAGGACTTCATAGAAATCGAAGTGCTCCGCATCAACTGACATAAAAAGGAAAAAAAAATTCAGGGCTACTTTAAAATCCAAGCGCTGCAAAAGATATTATGCAGGTTTACTTAGAAATCCAAGAAAGAGTAGATTTTCAGGACTACTTAGAAATTTAAGCACTTTAATCTGGCAGATTTTATAGGCAATGGTGTCACGTTACAACCGCTCCATATTATATTTAAGTATTTTATTTT
This sequence comes from Monopis laevigella, assembly GCA_947458855.1. Lineage (NCBI taxonomy): Eukaryota > Metazoa > Arthropoda > Insecta > Lepidoptera > Tineidae > Monopis > Monopis laevigella. The sequence continues at coordinate 11,828,116 of OX381577.1, read as the reverse complement.
ATTTGTCTTCATATCATTTCATACATTTTTTTAAAATGACCACCAAATGTATCATAATACACCAGTTTCAGGGAAAATTCCAGGTAGTAAAAACGTGGTTAAATTGGTTAATATTTGTATGTAATACTCCAGAATTTTGACAGCTAGAAATTTCCCTTCTGTGAACGTTCCAAATTTTTCATTTAGTTTTCACGAAAAGTTAGGCTTTGGTTATGAAATCAGATTCCTAACATTTTAAATTTAAATTTTAATTATATAAATTATGTATTAGGTAATATTGTAAATTAAAACATATTCTTTAGGTATTTTCACATTTTTAGACACTTAAAACACTAAATCTTAGCGTCTCCTCTGACCGCTAGGTAGCTTCAAAAGTTCCCATACAAACCAAAAAAAAATACTGGCAGTTTATAAATTAAAACTAAATATGAATTTTAATCGTAGAGCTCTAAAATGGTCTTTAAATATCTCGGACCGGCGATTTTTCGTGAGTCTCGAGGAAGCTTAAGAAAGAAGAAGAAGTCTAGCTACAGTGGCAGTGATCGACTGGTTCTCATCCTTGAAACCTTGAACCTGCTACGTCGAGAACCAGGCCCGATCCTGTCACACTTCCTTGAAGACTCCGGATTCTGGAGTTGCGGCCTCCGGGATTTGCCTAGACTCCACTTCGCTCGGGCGTCTGCTCTGAGGGTTGGAGAACCTCCTTGTGCTGCAGGACCTCGCCTCGGGCTTCGAGCCTTGAGTGACGAGGCCATCTGACTTCTCGTCTCAGGCATTGGCCTGAGAGACGGAAATTCACCTCTTCGTGTACGGCTGCCTCTACAGCCGTGCCGCCCGCTGTCTGCGTGCTGCCGTCGTGCCGCCGCCTTCCCCTTGCTGCCGTCATCGTGCTGCAAGCCACTGCTTCACGGACCTCACCTCAGGCCTAGAGCCTTGAGAGTCGAGGCCATCTGAGTCCTCGTCTCAGGCGTCAGCCTGAGAGACGAGGCCTCGCCTCATCGTGTGCGGCTGCTACAGTCGTGCGTGCTTGCTGCTGCTGCCATCGTGCCGCCGCCTTCCTGCTTGCCTGCCTACATCTGCTGCCGTCGCCTGTCTACGTGCCAGTCTGCGTGCCAGTCGACGTGCCAGTCCTCGAGCCTGTCCCTCGTCAGTCCTTCCAATCTTCCCATACTATACGGTCAGAGTTTTAGTTTATAATAGGCATATCTATTGTAGGCAGGGCCAACATTTATTAGGTAGGTCTCTTACATAGTTACTGTACTCAAAACCAACTTTACTTGTAAATATATCTTATATTTTAAATAAACTTGTATTAAACCAACTTAATCTTTCATTTTAATTATTCTTAAAAACCCCCCCGCTACATTGGCGCCCAACGTGGGGCAGTACAGTTCCTATAACTACATTTTTCATCTAGGTACACACCTTCTTTATATTTTTAAACTTAGGAATTTCTTTAGTATTTAAACTTTTAAAAAAAATATATAAATATATTTTTTTGTAAATATTCTGAAACAAAGAACTTGATTTTCCAATTTATTATTTGGAATTTTCTTCTAAAAAATCTTAATTTGATTTTCTTTTAGTAATTTTCTTTTAAAAATAATTTTCTTTAATTTACTTAAGCCAAATGGATACTAAAATAATTAAATTGAATTTCCTTAATAAATATGAATTAACCTACGAAGTCTATATCAGATATCGTGAATATTATGATAAATTATTCTCATAACTATAAAAATCTTAACCTTGATATTTTTTTTAATAAATAAGTCATTTTCTAAATTCTAAAATGAGTTATAACGTCTATGACTTATAACGTCCTGTTTATTTTCGCTTTATATTGGCTATAAAATCTTTAAAAAAAAAACACTACTTAAAACCTAATATAATTATTTTGCTTAAAAATAATTTTCTATAAGACTATTATGTCATAGATATTTTTATCGAATTTTTTTTAAATCTCTTAAAATAAATTAAAAAACCTAACCCTTAAAACCGTTTTTTTTAATTAAAAAAAAACTCGTAAATACGTTTAATTAATTTTGTTTTTAATTATAACTCTTTAATATTTTTATATGTACATTTGTAAATATCACCTAGATCTCTTTAGAAACTGTACATATATTTTAAACTTTAGTCATAGAATTACTACTTTATTTTATAGACACATCCTAGAACATAATCTTAAACTTATACCTAGAACTTAAATAAATTGTTCTTAGGATTGTTTATTTTACATATTTAAGGATTTGAAACTTGAATTAACTTATAAAATGATAATTTTATAGTTTTTTTGACTACTGATGAGTCAAATACTTGTTTTAAGGGTCGTATACCATAAAAACATTTCTTAAACTTTATTTGCTTAACCTAAAAAGAAAACTTTTGGCTTAAGTAAATATTTTTTTTTTTTAACTTAAATAATTTATAATATTTTTTGTTTTAATTGTTAAACCTTGAACCTTTAACTGCTACAAACTTTTAAAACATAAAATGTTTTCTTTTTTTTTCATGATTCATTAACCTCATTAAATCTATATATTTCTTAATTTTTGGCACTATTTCTATCTTAATTTATGTATGTCTATATTTATTTTCTACGGAGCGGAACGACAACTCCTTAAATATGCCTTACGTCGTCAATTATATTATTATTTTATGTATGTTTGTTCGATCACCCTTATATTTATGTATTATATTATATTATATTTTTTTTAAAGAGCGGATGACAACGACTCTATAAATAAGCCTACGTTGGTATTGTGTTTCTTACCTTCTTTGAGTAACACAATATTCTGAATTTCTTAATGTACTTCTATCAAGACCTATGCTACAACCTTGGTAGAAAGTACCCTTCTCCTTGAAAAACTCCCACCAGGCCGTTTGCTACAAACCTGGTGAGGGGTATTATACTTTGCGCCTGGGAACTAAACCCAGGGCGGGGTATTTGACTTTGCGCCTGGGGACTAAACCCAGGGCGGGGTGCTATAAATACAGGAGCGGATACGGTAACTCCTTTATCAAATAAGCCTAGCCGACAACTACTGTGTCAAGAACTTTTCTTGTACCATATCTATCTAAATTATTTATTATCTTTTATATCTTCTTGAAAAATTTTTCGGGAAGCCTAAAAATTTTATGGGGAAATGGGGGTATATGTCACGTTACAACCGCTCCATATTATATTTAAGTATTTTATTTTATTTGTCTTCATATCATTTCATACATTTTTTTAAAATGACCACCAAATGTATCATAATACACCAGTTTCAGGGAAAATTCCAGGTAGTAAAAACGTGGTTAAATTGGTTAATATTTGTATGTAATACTCCAGAATTTTGACAGCTAGAAATTTCCCTTCTGTGAACGTTCCAAATTTTTCATTTAGTTTTCACGAAAAGTTAGGCTTTGGTTATGAAATCAGATTCCTAACATTTTAAATTTAAATTTTAATTATATAAATTATGTATTAGGTAATATTGTAAATTAAAACATATTCTTTAGGTATTTTCACATTTTTAGACACTTAAAACACTAAATCTTAGCGTCTCCTCTGACCGCTAGGTAGCTTCAAAAGTTCCCATACAAACCAAAAAAAAATACTGGCAGTTTATAAATTAAAACTAAATATGAATTTTAATCGTAGAGCTCTAAAATGGTCTTTAAATATCTCGGACCGGCGATTTTTCGTGAGTCTCGAGGAAGCTTAAGAAAGAAGAAGAAGTCTAGCTACAGTGGCAGTGATCGACTGGTTCTCATCCTTGAAACCTTGAACCTGCTACGTCGAGAACCAGGCCCGATCCTGTCACACTTCCTTGAAGACTCCGGATTCTGGAGTTGCGGCCTCCGGGATTTGCCTAGACTCCACTTCGCTCGGGCGTCTGCTCTGAGGGTTGGAGAACCTCCTTGTGCTGCAGGACCTCGCCTCGGGCTTCGAGCCTTGAGTGACGAGGCCATCTGACTTCTCGTCTCAGGCATTGGCCTGAGAGACGGAAATTCACCTCTTCGTGTACGGCTGCCTCTACAGCCGTGCCGCCCGCTGTCTGCGTGCTGCCGTCGTGCCGCCGCCTTCCCCTTGCTGCCGTCATCGTGCTGCAAGCCACTGCTTCACGGACCTCACCTCAGGCCTAGAGCCTTGAGAGTCGAGGCCATCTGAGTCCTCGTCTCAGGCGTCAGCCTGAGAGACGAGGCCTCGCCTCATCGTGTGCGGCTGCTACAGTCGTGCGTGCTTGCTGCTGCTGCCATCGTGCCGCCGCCTTCCTGCTTGCCTGCCTACATCTGCTGCCGTCGCCTGTCTACGTGCCAGTCTGCGTGCCAGTCGACGTGCCAGTCCTCGAGCCTGTCCCTCGTCAGTCCTTCCAATCTTCCCATACTATACGGTCAGAGTTTTAGTTTATAATAGGCATATCTATTGTAGGCAGGGCCAACATTTATTAGGTAGGTCTCTTACATAGTTACTGTACTCAAAACCAACTTTACTTGTAAATATATCTTATATTTTAAATAAACTTGTATTAAACCAACTTAATCTTTCATTTTAATTATTCTTAAAAACCCCCCCGCTACAATGGATATATTTTCGTAGTAGACTGTTGCATATTATATTCTTTTTAAAATAGGATGATCTACTGTTACTAGTTCAGTAATAATGACGCATTTACGCATTGTGTAACAAAGAAACGTATTAGTTTCATCACTTTATCAATGCCAAGGTATTGTTCTACGTTAAATGATAAAAATATACCTACATAAGTGTGTTTAAGATAAAGGAAATGTTTGTGACATTTTGTCTAAATTTAGATTGTGCGCAAATAATAATCAAATAGGGGCAGAAGTACCTCTTTATTTATTGTTCTTGTTCGACATTTAACATATAGAAATAAAAATAAGTAGAATAATAAGAAATATTTTTTTGAGATAAATTCTTTAACCTTGATTTCGGTTCGATTATTGATAAAGTAATCTAAGATGAAAAACGATCACATGTTTTCAACAAATCAATATTAATCTATAATAGGATGACAGTTTCATAAAATAAACAAAAATACACCTTCTCAATACTCAGATAAAGTAATATTTTGCATTATATTTAGGTTAGTTTCAGTTTTTATGATTAATGATGAAAAAACCCAGCTTTATCGTGAATAAATCTAACTTAGTAAGTAAAAGATAAAAAATAAATAACGTAATGTTTAATTTTAAAATTGAAACTTTAAGAGCGCTTTAGAATTTTCTCAATAATTTGAAACTTATTAATAGAAAAATCGGGTTACCTATTTTTTCCAATGCAAGGGCTGACTATTAAAAGAGGCAATGCGGATCCTGTGCGGCTCCAGAGGAAGTCAATGAATTGTTTACATTGATATTTTATTATTTATTATTGCTTATTTATTAGGTATTAATATTTTTTTATTTAATTTTAAATCAAATTATTTATTTCATTTAAATCTTTACAGATCAACAAAAAAAAAATAGACCTAGAGCGTGTTTGCTATTTTTTTGCGTGTGGATTTCTACCGTATGCGTAGTGGTTATGTTTGACTCCCACTGGGAATTTTAGCACGTTCTCACTAGGACACCTATCCCAGTGAGAACGTGCTAAAATTCCCCCGTAATATGGTATTGGTTAATTTGGCAGAAAAGTCGTGCTAACGGCTTACTCGAGCTTCCCTGGCTATGTGTTGTATTTGGAAGTTAATAAAGTAGTAGAAGTTAAAAAAATACAACAAGTGATTAGTGAATTACATGGCATTAGTGATTACTAATAACCTTAATATAAATTGTAGTTAGTTATATATATATATATATATATATATATCTAATACTCGAATCTATAATTATTATTATTTTATATTATTATGAAAATAATATAATCTTACTCTATAAAATTAAATTAAAATATCTTATTTCTATGATAACCTCCGGAATTTCATTTATCTTCATAGTAAATTTCATTTAAATAACAATAATATGTAGGAAAATTTTACACATATTGTTCTGGATTTAATTAAATTGGATCAGTAGTTAGACATCTTAAGTAGACATACCTAGAATGAATTAAATTCATATAGCTGCTCTTTCAGTAAAAAATAACGTTTAGAAAATTATTATATTTTTTTGCATGTATATTTATTTTCACCATTACGCCCATATGTAATGCATTTAATTTTTGTCGTTGCCGTTTCGTAACCGCATCATTTAGCCAAATTAGTTGGAGTTACCAATGCTGGCTGTATACAACAATGTATTGAGCGACCAGTGGGTCAGGCTTGGTGCTTACCACCAGGTAGATAGGTTTTCACATATTCTCATGCCGTGCTACAAAAAAAACTACGTTGCTGGAAGAATATTTCTCATAAATCTCAGACTATTCATGTTTGGGTGTGGTAACAAGGATTTTTTATTTAATGAGGATAATGATAAATTAAAAAAAAAAACTGACTTATTTATATTGAAATGGAATCTATTATCGTTATAGAACAAATTAATTTCACATTTTGCGTTAATTCGGGGATGTATAATGTAATGATAATGTGCTGTAACTGTTAAAATTTCCTTGTGATCTTCTTAGGATATAAACACATTTAATTTGTTTTAGAATATATTTTTTATATTTAATTTACTGGCTTCTGGGATCATGGGGCCTAGAAGCCAGTAAATTTCTAAAATAAATCATTCTAAAATTGATTGTTGTCACAAGTCACCAGAGGATTCGCGCTTTTCTCTCACAGAGATTATTCAAAAAATAAATGTCGCCAGAGCGTACTAAATACAATGCCGCGCGTTTTGTTAAGAGGATTTTTTGTATAGGTAAGTATTTTATTTGTTAAGTTTTTTTTTATTATTATTTATAATTATTGCTTATTTTCATTTAGGTACCTACTTTGTTTGTTTTACGAATACCTAAATGTTATATTGTGTTTAAGTAGACTAAATAATATGTAGCTATATCATGTTAAGTACAATAATAATAGGTAAGTGTACGGTGCATACCAAACATATCATAATTTATAAAAAAATATAGGTATTATGTTCTTGTAAACTTTATATTTTGATTTCTGTGATATTTTGTAGTACCTATATTGTTAAAAATTTTCCCCATATAGAAAAATATATACATAAACAAATAAAAAAAAAATCTATTGAAATGTTACGGAAAACCTTTTTAGGAAGCTATATATTAAGGCATAACGATAAAATAGTTTTCTATATTTTTTATTCCAAGTTAATTTTCATGTGGAAAAATCAATACTTTGGCCATTTCATAACTATTTATTAAATACCATTGAGTTATTACTACTATAAACATTGCATAACTTTTGTATTTTGTTTACATTTTTAATTTCGATTATTTTTTGTCGTAGCTACAAAAATGTAAATTAATAGTTACATTTTTGTGGCTATTATTTTACATTTAATATACTTAAATGTAAAAGGGGGAAAAAGTACTTATTTAACCGCATGAATTTTATTTTGTTTCGAGAAAAAAAAAATGATAGTACTTGGAATGTACATATGTTCAGACACTTTTAATTGCTGTAATTTTTCAGAAAATATTAAAATCCTAATTGCCCAGTTATGGAACGGCATGCACTAAAAAATAAAGGCAATAGAAAAACTTTATCCATTTATTTGGCAAAATTATTATTTTATGATGATATATTAAATTCTGCTGTTGGAATTCAACTTCTTGGACCTTTACTTTTCAGCTTATGTATTCAACCAATTATTTCTCGGCGAAACTATGAATTAAATGTCTGGTATTTGGATGATGGAACAATAGCTGGTGATTTAGAAGAAATGACTACCGACTATTGCGTTAAAAATGTTAAAGAATTAGGTTTAACTTTCAATTCCTCGAAATGTGAGATTTTCTGTTGTGGTTTCGTAAATTGTCAAAACTTAACTTTATTTTCCAACAAAATAAACATAAAAGTACTTCCAAACATAAAAGTAGTTTCTCATAAAGGGCTCAATCTTTAAGGATCGCCAATAATGATGTTGGCAACAAATTAAGTAGTTGAGAACAAATTAATAGAATGTTTAAATAATTTAAACAGCTTTGTGAATTATTTCAAACACTTAAATTCCCATGTATAGCTTATACTTTATTAAAATTATCATTTTCAGTTTCTGAAATGATATATAAATTAAGAACAATTCCTGCATTTTTGAACCATTTAGAACATTATGATTCGACAATTAAAACATCATATACATAATGTATAGAAACAATTTTCAATATATCTATGGATTATTATTGTCTCCAATTTAGTTTTTTCAATTCCCTCCTATGGATACTACTTTGGAAATTTCATTCTTAGAAGAAGCTAACTGAGCCTGGATTTTACAGTGTCTGAACTCCTCTCCTCCACAAAATCCAACGCCTCAACATAATTGGGATAACATTTCCGTAAAACAGGTGTTTAATAATCTTTAACACTCAAGTTCAGGTACTGATCAATCAAGGTTGCGTGCAGTCGCTCACCCAGAAGCTGGTATTTGGCTACAGGCTGTCCCTTCTCTGTATTTCGGTTCTTTCCTAGATGAGCGATGATGCGAATTCTCTCCGAATCGCCATCGATGCTAGGAACCAATATTTGTCATCCGCACACCTGTAACTGTGGCAGTTTTGTTCAATGTAATGATCGTCATAGTTTAAGTTGTGCAAAATCATCAGGTAGAGCATCAAGACATGCAGCCCTTAACTTTATTATAAAATAAGCATTAACAACAGCCAAGGACACCACCCCTGTTGTCTTGAACCTTCCGGCCTTTGCCGCGATGATGGAAAGCGAGTTGATGCTTGACCCTTATTCCTTGGCAAGACGGAAAGTGTTTACTGTGGGATGCATGGGTTGATACTCTAGCTCCATCATATCTTTTTGGGTCACCAAGAAACGCTGGTTTTGCTGCTGAGGCCTATGCACGAAAAAATCATAAAAAATATTAACAAATAATTAATTTCATTTAATTTTGTTTTTTTTATAGTTGAGACGCCTTTGCTTCTTTAGACCAAGAACCAAATTATTGGACCAAGAAAGCAGAAACTTTTTTTATTTCTTTGGGTAAAAGATTTATTTTAGAAGAAAAAGTATCCATAGATATCCAACTCAGGAACGCAGCTAGTGCTATGGGTACTTTTTCAAGAAATTATTGATTATTTTTGGCCACTCCTTTAATTATTTTTGCCAATAGCTTGTATGTATAATTAATATTCTTATGAAATATACATTTTTAATAAAGGATATTTGTTAATATATATATTTAAAACTTAATTGGTACTAGTTTAACCTATACTGTGTCCTGTCATTTATAAATTACCGCATACCTATAGTGTCAAATCTGAATATATGCAAAAATAACTACTAATACTTACAATGCCAGATACATAGAGCAACGCCGCCACCTTACAAACCGGAGGCCAGATATGGCAAACTAATTTTAGTCATAATAAAAACTAAATATATTGCGATTGCCATGAGAAATATAAATTCATTTCTGACAAATTATAATTTATATTTTTATTAATTACTTACAATGTCACGCGTCATTTTATACAACTGTTACAGCTGACCCCTGTGAACAGTTAGTTATTGAAATTCAAAATTATATTTACATAAATGCGTCCGATGAAGGACTTTCTGACAATGATATTTCGGCCTTAATTCCTTCTAATCCGAGGACACCACATTTTTACATGTTGCCGAAAGTACACAAACCTGGTAATCCAGGTAGACCAATTGTAGCTTCTTATGATTGTCCTACCGAAAGAATATCATCATTTGTAGACTTTTATGCGCAACCTTTAGTAAAAAATTTAGATTCGCATATTAAAGATACTTACCACTTTTTAAGTATTATAAAAAATATTCATATTCCAAATTGTAATGATATTTTCTTAGTAACTATAGATGTTGTGTCCTTATATACTAATATACCACATGACGAAGGATTGTATGCCCTAAAAGAGTATTTTGATAGCCGCCCAAACCCGCGTCTGCCTTCTTCAAAATTTTTACTAGATTTAGCAGAAATGGTTTTAACCAATAACTATTTTACTTTTGATAATAAATTCTATCACCAAGAGAAAGGCACTGCCATGGGTACGCGCATGGCACCTTCTTATGCAAATTTATATATGGGTTCTCTCGAAACAAAATTTTTAAATAGTCAAATTCTCAAACCTTTAACATGGTTAAGATTCATAGATGATATTTTCATGATTTGGCCTCATAGTTTACAAACTCTTAATACATTCCTTAGTCAACTAAATTCATTCAGCAGTCTAAGATTCACTCATGAAATTTCTAAAACTAACATAACATTTTTAGATGTAGATATTACTTATAATAATCATAATATTTCAACTTCTGTTCATTTTAAAGAAACCAACAAGTTACAGTATCTGCATTACAGTAGTTGCCACCCGTCGCACACAAAACGGTCTATACCACATTCACTTTCTATCCGCGGTAAAAGAATTTGTAATAATTCAACATCTTTGGCTAAATATCAAGGCAAAATCTTCAATGGGTTATGTAGGCGCGATTATCCCCCAAACTTTTTACACAAACACATGAACAGGCCTTCTAACACTCCAAACGCTATACACACACAACAACAAAATTCCCTTCGGCTTATAATACCATACTTCCACGGGGCACACAAAATTCAAAATTTATTAAAGGATAGCTTCTCTATCCTTAAAAATAATAATATTACACGAAATCTTTTGGAAACGTGCCCTAGTGTAACGTATAAACAAAATCAAAATTTAAAAGCTATTTTGGCAAAAAATAAAAATACACGGAGCAATAACACATTGTTAGGTACACACAAGTGCAACCAATCTCGTTGCAAAACATGTCCCATAATAAATTCCGATGTCAATATACAAACTCATCATAACCCTGTTGTCATCAAAATTCAAAATTTCGCACAATGTACTACTTCTCATTGCGTATATATGCTGGAGTGCAGATTTTGTAACAGTTTTTATGTGGGAGAAACTACGACACCCCTTCGTACTCGCATGAATGGACACAGACATTCAGTAGATTCTCAAATTAATAATATTTTACCTGTGCCCACCCATGCGCGTATACATAACACTACCTTTAACAATTGTTTCACAGTAAGAGTATTAAAGAGTTTTCCTAAAACTATTCGGTCTATTGATTTAAAAACATGGGAAAGCTCTTTTATATGGCAGCTTGGTGCATACTATAGCCCTGGTCTGAATGTAATGCATTAGGTTTTGTCTAACTTGTTTTGTAAATTTATTAATATCGAACCAACAATGGACATAACATGCTGATGATGTTTTCCATGATGGGCTAGGTGGTGATGATATTTTTCTAAAAAATAAATACAAAACTGTATAGTGCATTGCCTTTACCATTGCTAAAAGACATAAAATTACTTCTTCAAAATTTATGACAAAGACCTTCAGTCACTGTCACTGATGACGCCGCTCCATAGAGAGGCGAAATATTTGGCAATAAAATTTTATAGCTTCAATTTATATATTTTACCAAGTAAGAAACACATCTAACACACTTTATTTGTTTCAGATAATTTATATTTTTCGAAATCTTAGGCATGCGCAGATTGGACTTTAATTAAAAAAGTACATATGGCCATTGCCAATGCCAATCAATACTAGTTGGCATTACTTGGGGTGGTTCCGCAGTCTCCACTATGATCCCCCTGGATAGAGCTCAAAGAGCGATCCTAAATTTTAGGATCGCTCTTTGAGCTCTATCCAGGGGGATCATAGTGGAGACTGAATTGGCCGGAACATGCATAGGTACTTTTAGGACCTAAAAGTACCTATGCATGTTCCGGCCAATTTTATATTCCACTTGCCTCCTATATAAAGTAATGCCTGTTTATCAGCTCTTTGTTTACTATACAGTATTAAAACAACATTCTTTCTTTAAATTTTTTTTTTTTTAATAAACGTTACTGGACTGGTTTTTTAAAAACTTAATATTTAAACACTCGTACATTAACAAATACTTTTTTTTCTTAATAAGCCCTTATTTAGACAATAAAATCAATAAATTATAAATATATAATTCCTTAAATAAACAATCTTGTAAACTAACTCTTCATAATTGGCTACAAAATCTTAATCATTATGAAACAGAAAATCTAATTATAATTCTATCCTAAATAAATAAGTACCTAAATATAAAACTAACGTAGTAAGTAGATACAGAACAATCTATATCACACATCCACATCCACAATCCACATCTTTTTTTCTGTATGATAACTTTCTTATATTGTAATAATAAACGAATAAGCCCACTGATGCCTGAGCTGAGACACAGGTCTATCTACCTACCTAATTCAGGCAAAAATTGTAAAAGGTTTTTCTGAATAAAGTTATTAGTATTATTCCATATCTATCCATAGCACAGCTGCTTAATCCAAAATTTGTAAATTATTTTTTCTGAATAAAGTTTTTACAGTATTATTTCATATCTTTCATGCTAAGGTTTGCGTAAATGTGACTTACCTATTATTGATTAAGTACTTATTCTAGTTACATTAAGTTTACCTTTGCGATAAGTGCTTAATATTTAGTTAGCTAAACATATTGCTAAATTATCTTAAGATATGAAAGTAATTGCCACAAATTACTACGCAATTGATACAATAGATACTAAAGAAAATAAACAAGTCTGCTGCGGCGGGTGTACAATATAATTATGATAAAAAAAAGGATATGAGTGGTGGAATCATCTGAGGGTGAAAAAAATAAATTCTCAATCAAATGGTTTTAAGATAGAAAGAGATGCAAGATCTTTTGAACAAGTGCTTGTGCGCCGCTTATCGCTCGTTATGTATAGCGACTGTGCAGTTGCCTTTTCATCCATCCATTTCTCAGTGCCGCATTGACTATCATGTGAAGTGCTCGTTCTTTGTGTTTAAAAATTATCAACTAAACAAACATTTGCAACAACATAATCACATGAATATTATTCTTTGAAACATATTATATTATAAAACAAAATATTTGTTAATATAAGTATTGCTAATAATCCTAAAATCAACAGTTTTGTGGTAAATATTGTGTGTAATTCTCGCGACATAAGAGGACATCTACCTGCTGCCACAACTCTTGTCGATTCAAAAAAACTTTCGGTCGTTCGTTTTGTTGACGATTGTTCGTAATTAGTTTGGGAAAAGTGAGTGTTATTATGAGTGAATAATCAATTAGTGTGGACAGATCCAAAAGAAATGAAACGTTGATTGCATTAACTGAACGTTGTGGATATTTCGTTAATGCGTCAAAAGGCAAGTATTATATTAGTAAATCATTAATATTTCCATTTATTTTATCATCTATTTCATAAAGAACATTTTGTTTATTATCATTTCGATATCTTACTTCGATATTATTCGTTATGTTAGATTACGTTACCTTGATGTTAGAATTTAGGATAGGTACGCCATACGGGATATACCTAAGTATCTTTATTTTATGTTTTTTTTAAATACTTATTTTACCTATTACATATTCAATATTGTTATTATTCTTGGAACTTTTACTTACTATCAAACAAAAATCGAAGATAATTAAATCAACATAGATAGCAATTATTTTTTTAGTAGATTTGGTATTATTATCTGAAGAACATTAAATAATATTTTTAGGATTTCCTTTTCATTTACAAAATGTTATTTATGGTCTATTAATTTCTTTGTGGTTATTATTAGCAAAAAATTATAATCTTTTATATTTTGGGCATCCTATTAATCATCTAGGCTGACTAGTGGTGGCTTTAACCCTATCAAATTGTATAAGTTGACTTTATCTTTGACTTTGTATTTAATATTATTAACTTCATTAAGTGTGTTTATTGGTTAGTCGTCGACTGTGTTTTTTTTACTTTTAAAGATCTCGCAGCTTTTAAAAATAGCATGAACATACACGTGCCTCGTAGATCATCTTGTTTAATCCATTTTATTTTCCTACAGAAGGGTATGGCAGGTGTAGTGCATAATTTAATTAATTTTTATATGAATTATATATATTTTTAGGTAGGTATCTACTACTTAGTGAAATAATAACTATTCCAAGACAAGAAAATAAAAAGTTTAAAATTGGTTAGTAATTCTTCTGTAGGATATTATGCGAGTTACATACCTAGTTTACACACTACCCTAATTCTTATTCATTTGTCATCCCTATCTTCGCCTGTAAAATACTGGTATTGTATAGGGTAGCTTGTTCTAGAATTTTATTTTGATATCACAGATTCATAAAATTCCACATAGATTCAAGCTTGTGAGCACTTGTCTCCTCAAGTGGAGTTGAATATATGACTTAGAATACAGGGGTAAATTTTCTGTGAATATATTTCATATTTCCATGGTATAAAATTATTTTTAAGTAAATCATTAATTTACTCCACAAAAGAAAAATAAATATAAATAAATCTTAGCAAAAACCAAAATAAAATAAAAAATTATCTTCTATGTCCCAGCTATTACTGTGGCTATAAGTACCTAGTATACTCGCAACATTGCCTCTTTGAATAATAAATGATATTATTTGAATGAAATGATAATGAGCTCGAGCATCACCAGATGTATGCTTTAAAATAGCGCCCAGCTCACACCCAAACTTTTTTGCTTCTGCAGACCAAATGCCTGAAGCTTCACCAGAAAAAGGTACAAAACAAAAGTTTTGTTTTAAAGTTGAATATTTCAGATGTTAGGCCTTAGCAGCAGCCTCCGCGGCTGATCCTGCTTTGACAGCAGTACCATTAATATGGGATGCAGCATATGTGACTACACATGTCGCATCCCAAATTTGACTGGACCTCTGCGCCATGAAAGAAGCGTTTTTTAGGTTGTATACGTTTCTCAGAAGACTGTTAATTTGTCACCACCACCACCTCATCATTGTCTATATTTTATTTTTTAGGTATTGTTTCGTACCTAATAATGGCCAACTCTCAAATTATTACGGTAAACATAAAATACCCACGTAAAAACAGTTTTATTTCTGGACTTTAAAATAACTTAAATACGGTTATGACTAGCCTGTTGTGGCGATATATAATTATTTCTGTTTTTCTGATTCATTATAATAACTATCGTTTATTAAATGTTCCATTGGAAAGGGCACGAAAGTGGGCTGCCTTTTTAAAAGGACATCCGGTGACTTGCGTGAAATTTCAATATGCCTACCACTTGCATTATCGAAATCAAGTACATTCCCATTATAAGATTGCGTTCAGGTATTATATTTTTATCGGATATTTGTAGGATAATAGGGTAATAGAGTTTATAATCTACTTAGCATATACGAGTATACATTTCAAAACAATAGCATTGAAGCAAAATTTACAAGTTAAATGTATGGAAGGTAGAAAGAATCCAAATAGAAGGTCTAGGGAGGTTATTAACACTGCAACTAAGCAATGAGGCTGGCGTGGTTAGTGTATTATAGTTATAATGTATCACAGTCCTAAAAAATTAAAAAAGACGAATTTATAAAAACTTTACTACGTACCATATCTATTTTTAAAATTCAAATTTCTAACTTTCTTGTCAAAGTTAGTATTTTTTTGGTGAGAAATACCTATAGAAAACCATTTTAACGAAATTGATCATGTACCTATCATAAAATTTTATGAGTAAGGAAGAACAGTCGTTTCAAATAAAATTTAAAAATTAGGTTATCAACTAGTAGGTCGTTATAATAAGAGCATAGAATATTTAGTAACCATTTTTGTCATTAGATAAAGTAAGATAAAAGTTAAACAAAGCGACATTTCCCGTTACACTTTTGGTAAAAAGTAAATAGTAGATACCTAGATAATACTTAAAATCTTTTAGGTATTATCTAGGTATCTACCATTTTCATTTTTTTCCTATAAGATATTATTTATAGGTATTAAATTTCGTTTAACAATTCTAGATTCTAGATTTAAATTAAATTATCAATTTGTGCTTTAAAAATAGACAAAATCATCCTCTCTAATTTATGTAACGTGTTTAAATTGGATACAATAATGATGCAGATGTAATAATTGTATAACAGTTATTGCGAAAGAAATTTTGAAAAGTCATTCTTTTATAAAAAAAAAATCCATGTTTTTTTTCTTTTATAAAAAAAATACCCATGTTTTTTTTCTTTTATAAAAAAAATACAAGTAAGTATTTCATCCCGTTAGCGCTTAAGTTTCAACCATAAAATTCCAATTTCAATAATTTTATCCCGATATTTTGTCATGTATGGTAACCCTAATATTTCATTTAACTATTCACCGGGTTAAATATTGCTAGGTAATCTTCCATACCTACATATAATAAAATTGTAAATGAAACAAATTTGTACATTGCATGATCTAATAAAAAATAATGCCGGAATGGATTTTAAATACTATATTATCTATTATTTCTGGAATTCTTGTTTGTCTGTTTTTTGTATTGTTTTTATAATAAACAGATAGAAAGAAAGCAAAGATGAGATCGCAAACTTACTCTGTAAATGCCTATTCACTCTTGTCTTAATGACATCCAGATTGTGGGTGTCAGGAATGATGAAGCGAAACGCTTTGAGTGTGCTGGAAGGAGGTGCTCAACGAGGAAGGAATGAAACCTCTTTTCGCGTCTAGATGTTCGATATCGGAATGGGGCGGGACCGGGAGAGATTAAATCGTATAACACCTTCGTACACTCTCCGAAATGTAACCTGTAGGTAAAATACCGAGAGACTGGCGACCTTATATCGGTGTTCAAGGCTGTCAAACCCTGCCACCATCGACTCATCCCCAATAAGCCGCATGGTTAGGCCGCTCTACCAAGTCCAGGGGAGCCAGTTTGTATTTGGCTGATCCATCCCAGAGGTGGCAGAAATATTCCATACATGAGCGAATCTGAGCTTTATAAAGGTTTTGTAGCTGAGTCAGTGTGAATCATCGCCTAATCACAAAGAGGATGTCGAGGTTTTTAACTGCAGTTTTTGCTCTGGCATCAATAGAGCGTCCGGAATTAAGACTGGACGCAAGGTTAAGTCCGAGAAGATCTAGGTGGTCTACTAATCGGAATGGTTATACTTCGGGAAGACGGAGTTAATTTAAAGAAACTCTGTTTTGCGGAGAAGAGACACGCCTGTGTTTTGGTGGCGTTGAACTCCACTAGGTTGGCTTCGCCTCATGAAGAGTAGTGTTCGTACACTCAACCATGGTCTCTCGGGTCTCTGACCTGTTTTCTTCCTTGCGCTCGCGCTCCGGATGTACATATCTCTCTGTAACAGTGCTATTATCAGCATCCTCAAATGTTCCGGAAATCAGTAGATTGATGTGTAGCAGGAATAGTGTTGCAGAGAGAACAAATCCCTGAGGTAAGCCAGGATTGATATCCAATAGATCGGACGAGTAGCTATCAAGAACCACTCAAACCGATCGTTCCCTCAGGAAGTCTTAAATCCAGGAGCACAACTCACGAGGAATACCATAATTAGGAAGCTTGAGAAGGCTACCCTGCTAAACCCTTTTAAAACATGTCGAGAGACACAACCAGACAATCGCCTTGTTTATTGATGGCTTCACTCCAGAGATGTGGACGAGGAGATCTCCCGTAGCCCGGCCTGGGCGAAAACCATATTGCCGGTCGCTGAGGAAATTTTTACTTAATGTAGATATATAAGGAGTTTATTATTCACCACTCGTTCCTGGGATGCTGAGGCAATTGTTAGTCGGGGCATCATTGAAAAATACTGGACCGTTTATATGCATTTTTTTGTTTTTAACAGCAAAACTCTGGTGGGTATATTATATTTCGATATACGAGTACATACAGGGAGTGGTTTGTGTTTTAAGCGCCTCTTAAAAACAGTTTTTAAATACACGATATAGAAAGAAGTGATATATTTAAAACCAAAGTTGGGTATATTATAATGACATTTATAAAAATATTTTCGTTGTTATGTTTTTACTTTTTTTTTAATTTATTTCGTATAAAGTTGACATTTTAGGTGAGCTTTTTAACAACTACAGTGATTGGTAGGCAAGTATTCACTAAAACCCAAAATTATAACTATAAATCGGGGTTATAAATACTTTATGAAGCGTAAAGTAAAGTAAGCATGGTCAACATGTTTACTTTACCTTAGTAATCTATTAAAAAACAATAAGTATAGCAAAGCCAGCCAGATCTTCATTTCACAACCTATTTATCGTTTCAGGTCATCCCCCATTACGAATAGGTCTCGTTACCACCGACCATACAGATAAATAAACAGTCAAGTGACCTAGTTATGTTTCGATTTTAGTCTGTGGTTCACCGGTTTTCAGGAGACTACTGCATTGATTTCTTGTCGAGGTAGTAGTATTTCTTTAGAGTCCGCATCCTAAAAGGAGCAGAGCTATGAAAAGGGTAGAAGCACGTAGAATGCAATGCTCCAGTAAAATAAAATAAAAATGTATACCTTCTTACCTATAAAATAGGACATTTTACCCCTTTAGTCGCAAAGTCCTGTTTCTCAAGTGGGAATCGAACCCAACCTTACCTTCTACCGGAACCTTCAGATACAAAGAATGGCGTAACCACGAAGGCTGCCAAACTTACCTGATAAACTTACCAAAAATCTCGAATTAACCACTTTTCACTCAATAAAGTCTGCATCATTCTTTCATGCTTATTTTGACTTGGTTTGACATTTGGAAAAAGACGTTGAAAAGCGGAGTTAAAGATACGATTAAAGTAAACTTTCTATAATCTTCCGTAACGATACGTTATTTCTATATGAAAATGATGACTACGGACTTAACATTGTTGTATGAGAATGTTGCCGTTACCGATGATTATAGGAATTTACCATTAGAAAGAAAAGTTAGCGCTACTGAAACTAATAATGAAGATGCTTCGTTAAAAAAGGTAAATGAAATCTATAGAACTCTAAATATGAACCTCTTTGTTTTAACTTTGAATCTCTATAGGCCAAGCACTTAAAATTTTCAAGTTATGTTTTAATGGGACGTCTTATCATTTAAACTTCTAAGTACAAACACGTACGTAAGATTGTGTGGACAGTTCATGGCGACCGGTCTGTAGCTAAAGTGCATTGCATCACATACTAAGAAATTTCAATGTCTCTTCGTTTATTTATCTGAACATTTATAAAACTAGCTGACCCGCGCAACTTTGTCTGTGTAATTTTAACCGTTTACCGCACGCAACGGAAGCTCTCAAAAGATTTTTTTTTCCTGTTTTTGCAACATTTTTCATTGATGTTCCGCTCCTATTGGTCGTATCACTACTGGTTCGAATTTTTTCTTTCAACAGTAGTGTCACAAAACAAACTTAGCTGTATAATATTAGCATAGTTTTTTTGTTTATGTTTCATCACATTTCACGAATTTTGCTTCGGCTCACATCTCTAATAAATAAATACCATTACGGGTGCCTATTTGGCTCACAAACCGTTAAACCGGCCTCAGGGTACCCTCCGCTGGGTACCCTGAGGCCGGTTAAACGGCCGTATCCTCATTTCGCCGATGGTTGGGAGGCAACACCTAACAAGTGGCGATCTTGTTGCGGTATTTATGATGAAATAGTCTCTTGTATAAAGCGGTCACTCATCCCAGGCCGGCCTTGTTGTCATCTGCTTAACTTTGTTATCAGTTGCGCAGTGACTTGACCACTAGGCTAGGGCCGCTTTTTGGGCCCGTCGTTTTTGAGGCACATCTCTAATATTTATAATTTACTATTATAAATCTTATTATTTTCTTATGTATTTATTAGGTACTATATATACCTACTCACTTATGCAATATTTAGTCGAATAGGTCGCAATCTGTGACCAAATAATAAAAATAATATTAGATACCAGCACCTTAATAACATAATTATATTATATATTCACATGTTCTATAAAATTTGTGAACATGTTTATTAATAATATTATTAATTAATATTAACAACATTAATAAAAACTGGTTAACATTTCGTATGGACTAATTGAAAAATCTATTATGGTTTTGAAATACTTATAAGTGACGCAACTTACTTACGACAAAAAGTAGCAAAATTGATTAAAATTAATTAATTATTTATTAAAATACAAATATTTAAAGCAAAATAAGGTTGCAATAAAAGGAATAATAATATATAGGATTTTTTTTTGTTATACCAAATTTTTACTATTGTTTATAAATTGAAATATTATTAAGTATTTAAAAAATAAATATGATAAATTTATTTTAAAATTAAAAATATAGATATGTACATACATACATCACGGGTGCCTTACGGCGCCCGAGACCACCTAGACTGCCCCAGGGTACCCAGCGGAGGAGTTTTTAAACCCACCTTGTCGTATCGAATGGTATGAGTCTACACCGAACAAGTGGCTAGCTCATCGCGATGTTTTGAATAGACTCAATAACCCATCTATAAACAGTTTCACAAGTTGGTATAGTGAAACCGGGACCGACAACTTAGCGTGCTCTCCGAAGCACTATAGTGGTGTTGTCAAACAAATATACATACATTTTTAAATTAAAAACTCATTGGTACACACCGGGATTCGAACCAGGGACGTAAGTATTTTTAAGTCCAAGGTCTAACAAACTCAGCCACCACGTATAGATATGTCATGGAATGTAGTTCCATGAGCACCTTGCTGCATTGCCCCTCTAGACCTCTAGTTGCAAGAGCTATTCTTTGAATAAAGAAGGCTTGAACTGCCGGTTTCCGGATAATTAGCATTAAAGGCTTTTCTTTTTCTTAAACAAACGAAAGCCTTAGCTGTAAAGTTGTAAATAATAAAATAAATGAATTATTAAAATGTAATTATACCCCAAATACTGTCTTGGAACTAAAATATATTACGCTATAAGAAAATATCTATTGATAGGTAATATGATTTCATATTACTTAACATTTTCAATCCAATGCTTGCGTGACACCAAACTTTGCTAACGAGGTCGGTCACGCTGAGAAATGTATTACAAACATAACACGAATCGATAGAATTGTAATCGATTTCCGCTGACTCTGAGCAATTCCAAATGATAACATCTCACGAATGCTATGGTTACGCAATTCGATTATTATAAAATATGATAAAATAGTCGGCTTTAATGTTATTTTATTACCATCGATGGTTTTCTATAACATTCTAGATATACATTATAAAATTTACAATTTAGGTAAAACTAATTATTTGGATCGATATAATACCTATTATAATTAATACGGAATAATGCTATTATCAGATTAGTGAGTTATCATGTATATAAATAATAATCTCATTTCTTACAACAAAAATAGAACTCGCCCCAATATTGTCACGAAAGAAAGAAATACGTGTATAAAAACTGTGTATAAATATACTTAAGCCTAAAAACGTTATGATGTTTGTTATAATATATCATCGAAGTATACAATTGGTAAAAAAAGTTGTAAAAACATATCGAATAAAAACTGGGAAATTTTAAAATCTGTGTAGCAGGATTAAAATTACAATAAATATAATATGAAGGAGATTGGGGCATTACACACTAAGTCTAGTCATAAACTAAGCTCTACGCTTGTACTGTGTGTACCAGTCATCAAATGGTTTACAAATCCTTAAACACATGCCGAATAGAACCTTAATTGATTAAAAAGAATATTAATACTAGATTCAAGAGATTGGTTCAACGTGTAGATAAATTTTATCAAAAGCAATTGCATGTTGATTCTGCATTTTATTAGAATAATTTGTAAAACATTAATATACTTAATGCTTAAATAAACTGATCAATAAATATTTGAGAACTGTCGATCAAGGAATATTTAAAAATCTGTAGATTTGTAGGACTGATGTCTGTTTAAATAATATTTTACATCTAATTAGGCTATGAATTTATTCATGTCAGTCATGGTTTGTGGAGATGGTTACAAATGATAAAACTAGCATCGTGCTGATGAACTAGTGTCTCGTGGTCTCATACCACCATAACTTACGTAATTAATCTTTGACCCGACAATTTTAGGAGATGTTATAATTTGATACGCGGCACAACTGGGTATAAAAATAACATTACATAACTCAAGCGTTCCAAATCTATATATATATTTACCTTAAATTATGTTTTTTGTCTTAGCTAATTTTGAGAATTGATATAATATTTGAGCAATTACTTAATAAGGAAAATGAATATTTTTTTAAGTTGTTTTTAATACTAGTCAACAAGTCAAGGATCTGCCATTTAAATACTTCAAATACTTCTAAATTAAATGATTTATATATTATTTAATATTTTTTTTATAATTTAATTACTTACTTCTTTAGTTATATAGTCTTTTCAGATTATCTATAATTACCAACAATTATTTTTGTACCTATCTAGAAATATTCTAGATAAAACCTGTATAAATTACAGATTTTTTTATTTTATTGAAAGAGTCCGATCAACTTTTTCAATAAGAAGATCTACATTACATAAACAAATAAGTTTTTCAACAGGCTCGTATGGTAATTTTGCTTCAAAGTTTTCGATTTCACGTTTTGTGGTCGTGACCAGTTTACTTGAACTGATTTACCTTTCCATTCTTGTCGTTAGCACCTCAGAAGGACGGGCTGCGAGTGCTGTAGGTGTTTTTCTTTTCATTTTGTACAACTAACACGACATCAGGGTAATCTTCAAATAGTTCTTTATGAACGAACCAATACCTTCATTCATCAATTAAATCTGTTACGCCTATAGCAATTATCGTTGCTACGCTTACTTCTTCTAATGATTCTTCTTGCCTTCTTTGTAAGTAATTGTAAATACATAAAGATTTTATGACCATCGGATATGACTTAAATCACAATGAAGTGAGAAAATGTTTTGACATGACATCACCGACATTCCGAGATTCTCTGTCAAAGATCGTCGCATCAATATGCATGAGGATGATATTGAACAACGGGTATTATTTTTATTATACTCTGATAGACATTTACTTTTTATGTTTACAGTCTGCTAGTTACTTAGAGATCTTGGGGCCTCTGTAATCGTTTTAAACAACTTACAAATATTTCGTTATTCTATAGATTTTTCTCGTGATATTCAAAAATATTAAATAATATGAAACAAACAAATATATAAGTAGGTAGGTTATTTAGGTCTAGTGGGAGAATAAAGGCAATAAGTGGGAGAAGAAAAAACAAATCCTTCTGATAAAGAAGACATTTCATACAATACATAAAATATCCTTATTGTACAAAAGCTTAAATATTTTATCAGTAATAGGCGAGCATAATGCCTAAGGTATTATCTACTAGATAATATTTGGGAGATATACGAGTGATAAAACAAAATGTCGACCCCAAATCTCTAAAAATCGGAAATAAGGGTGGTATATTATCTAACACACGTCAGATAATATACTATAAAATCGAATAAATGAAAACAATGATATATCAACAATTTTATGTAAAACTTCATATTATTAAAAATTCCACAAGGAAAAAACGATAAAAAATTGCAAGGATATAATAAAACTAATAGCCATAACTTTTCCTCTAATAATAATAATTTGCAGCAAACCAGCCGCGCCCGCAAATGCAAAATCCTTGTCAAACACGCTTATCATAATGACGCGAGAGCCCCGCAACGTTAGCAAATAAGATATAACGATGACCTCGCTTTATCAGATTTGATTTGCACTTTATGTGAATACGGTGTCTACATTTTTATACTTATTTAATTAATAATGTTGTGCAGTCATTAAATAATAATATACAGTATTTTATTAAAAAGGCGAAATGAAAACTTGGAATAATGAGAAAAAGCATGTGAAACTTATTATAAAATTAGTGGTAGTATATAGAAATGAAAAATTTAAGTAAAGTGATGACGAGCATGTAAAGTTGAGTGTCCATAATGTCCAGTCTTCATGTTTGCAGCGAAAGTTGATGTATATAACAGTTCTGATAAAGAGGCCTGATACGATCAGTAATAAAGTAAACAATAAAAATATAAGTACTTACACAGGTAAGTTTACAGAGACTAATAGTACTTTACAGAGAAAATATGAGATTGATGAAATAGGTGTAAAAATCTATGTTAAATACAATACCTATGCAAAAATATAAACTAAATACAAAATAACTAGCCATGAATTGTTTTATTTCAGAAACAATACTTCTTTAAGCCATTCAAAATTTGGTAAATGACAAAATTTGGTAATGGTAATTTTCTTGCAATTTGCATTGTCAAAAGAAAACAATGTGAAGGTGATGCAGTAGCTACTTATGCAACTCAACTTGCTAATGTACCAATTGCGGAGGAACTTGATGCCCTTGGTAGAGTTATGTGAAACTTAAGACTGTGAGAAGACAATTGTTAATGAAATCAAAACGATGACTGCCGAGATTGATAAATAGTACCTAATCCTAAACCTTGAAATAGTTATATCACGATAAGATATAAGATAGGTTGAACGTCCATTCTCAATAATCAATCTATTTTTTTGTAGGTCTGTAAGAATAGAATTAATCTAACAGGGTAAATATATTATTTGCGCTGTAGCATGGTGCGGGTGACAGTTTCAGTAACGTTTCGTTTCACTCTTGAAAGTTGCCGCGATTTACAAATTATGACTTAGTATTTCAGCTGTACCACATTCGTAATATATTCAATCATTAATAACTGTAGTAAAATAAATTAAACCCAACAATGTTCTAGTTTACAAATAAAATCAAATTGAATGAAAAATTAAGCAGAGTGTTATGCGTATAACGTAACGCCAAAGTCTATTTAGTGATGGGATGTACTGCTACGATGGATAGTCGATATTTTTATAATAAAAAACGTTTATTGTGCGTAGTTAAATTTTTATTGTTAAAAAGTCTATAAATAAATAAAACAACAGAACATATAGGGTAAGGTTGCTAAGAAAAAATACCTTTTATTCATCTAAACTCATATCAGAGTCAAAAACATCTGAATTATATAGTCTACAAGAATATTATTATTTGACTCGTAATGCAAATTCGTCTTTGTCGCCGTCCGTTTCGTAACCGCATCATTTAGGCCGCATAATAGGAGCGATCAATTATGTTAAAATTCAAGCCCATTCATGAACTTTGTAGGTCTGCTTATCATCAGGTAGATACATAGACACATAGCTCCAAAAACAAAACGAGTGTCTTTTGGAGCTCTTGGCCGCTTAGCCTCAATGGTATTACGAGTCTATACTGAACAGGCTTTTGTTTGATGAAAATCGTAATGCCGTTTGGTTTATAAGACCCAAAAAAAAAAAATAGATATATAAATAAATATTCTACATTATACCGTAATATTTGATATAGACAAATTCGTGCTGGGGCTTTTTTAATTGTAAAAAAAATATAAACACATTATTCGATGATATTATTAAAAAAATATATAAGAAACAGTCTTAAAACTTTTAAAATAAAGTGAAATAAAACTTGAAATCGGTATCTCTAAGTCCTCCTGACTATAGCAATGATCATAATAAAGCGACAATAAGTATTCATAAAAAGATGTTCAGGTGGTTCATTGATAATAATGAAGTATAGTAAAATAATAAAGAAAATTTGCAGATGAGTCAGAAATAAACCAAACAGTTTCACGACTGAAGTATATTTTTCACTTATCCAAATAAAGCCATTCGTTACAGCACTAAAATCATTCAATAATTACTCATTGACATTGCACCTGATAATGAAACATGTGTTTTAGTAGTTATTGTATTATAAAACCAACAATAAAAGTTATAAGTAGTCTAGACAGCTTCTCATTATTAGGTTTTAATGGCAAACTTAAAAACTATGGAATCAATTAATGAGTTTTTTAGATTCATAGGTACATTTATTAGAGAATTTTTATCAAAAAGCAGCCGAAAATAGTTGTTAGAGCCGTAAATTAACCTAAAGTCTATCGTGATGATAAAGAAAGATAGAAATCGAAATACTTAATATTAAAAATAAAACTTCAATAAAAAATTAATTACACTCTGATTACAAAACTGCAGTCCTGAAAGATAATCATTATTCAAATTATAATTATTATATATCTTCACTTTATTACAGTCGTTAAGTACTTTAGTTTTATGTTTTGTACTTGTTACGGTAGATTTTAAATAATTGCCAGCAATTATACCTGCATTGACGATGGTAAAACAGCACCATTTCTTTTAAACTTGGCACATCATCTTAATTTTTATGATAATTAATTATTCTTTTAAAAGAAACAAATGTGATGTTGAGATTTTAATATGTCAATATAATTAAATACTTATACACATTACTTATACAATTCTGTTTTGAAGAATCGTAATAAATTAAAAAAAAAATTAGGTCGGGGAAAAAGTGTCTTCGATATTAGCCATATTATAATCTAAATGTGCTATTTTGTTCTATAACTTGTTGCCATCTTGGTAGTGACATTATGTCGCTGCTGTAGATTTTTTGGATATCTGATCAAAAAAGTGAGACAAATAGTTTTGAGAAATCAGTCCTCTCAACCATGTCAACCTTACACTACCTAAAAAAATTTAAGAGACCGAAACAAGTGATAATTTGAGGGTGCTAGCCTCAGATCAGTAAAGTATAGTATGTATACTTTACTGATGTGAGGTGCTAGCTCAGGCCTATTATGTGGATGCACCTCCCAGCCAAACTCTCACAATTTCTGCTGAGTGGCTAAATATATGTGTGTGTGTACAGTCTGGTGTTATCATGAAAGCCCTTTCTGTCGATTAATCGCGGACGTTTTTTCTTAATTTATTGCTTGAGTGAGTCTCATCAGCTGTTGGCTGATCGAAATCGATCGTTTTGCCTGACAGGTAAAAGCACACACAGCATCACTTTATTTCGTGTTAATTCATTTATTTTGGTGGACAGAGAAACAATTAAAAATGGCGGGAAACTGTTTTTTTACTTTATTTTTTATTTTTTTAAATGTCACCTTTATAGTAGTATCAATACTACCCAGATACAATCACTACAACAAAGATCTTATAACTTCACACATGCAAAATACGAAAATACTTTTCCCCCGACCAATTATACATAAACAAAGTATAAACAAAGTTAATTACTTAATAACAAATTTAAGTTTTAATAGTAACATCTATCTAGCTTGTTATAAAAATATAATTTAGATATACAAATATAGAACTACAAACCAGTGAAGGTATCATGACCAATTTAAAATAACTTTAACTCACGATTCAATTAAAACTTCCCGAAATCTAGCGAATGCAATTATAATCTTAAATTGGCAATGGGTGGGGCTCTTACCCACCATCCTTGCTATCGCAGCATGGTACATGTCAACCAATAATATTTTTATTAATGGTTAATGTAAAATGTTAATAGTATTATGTAGGTTTACGCGAATGAGGCCTAGATAGTTACAGGTTCGTGTTACTGAGAACAGTTAATTGCTTCCTGTAAGGCTAGATTTATGTTAACATTTATATGGGCAAGAGAATGGGTGTCAGATAATGAGTTTGAGTACATTAAAAGCATTTAAAACCAATAATTTATGAACATATAGATAAAATCAGTATCACGTAGACACAAAGAAAAATTCGTCTTTGTATCTACCTTGATCTTATCCGACATAGTGAGAGTGAACAATGTATTGATGGATTTTGTAGGTCTGCTTCCCATCAGGTAGAAACAAAGTCACATGCCGTGTTCGAGTCGAAAAACCTACACATAGAAAAAAGGATTCTGCTGAAGACATTGATTTTTAATCCCCAAATTGATTGGTAGGGGTCCGTTGCTCAATATTCTTTGCTTATCTATGGTTTACAATTACGTATAAACTTCATTATATTTTTATGTTTAATCTCTTACTTGAGCCACAAATGCGTCTGGAATTTTTTATTAGGAAGAAGTTGAGTGCAGGAAGTTTGTCATATACGAGCATGACTTGTTGTTCATTACTTAGGTATGTTTACAAAACATTATACTGGTATTACAAAAGGAAGAAACAGATTTTTAAAATTTAAGTAAACATTGCTCTAGTTTACATTAAACGATAAGATAAAATGAACTTATACTAACAAAGAAAATGTAGGCAACGAACAAACCATCCTGAAATACATGACTATGTCCTTTTTGTGAGTGTTAAGTACCAGCTCAATAATATAATAGACATCAGTACCCCTAGTGTGGGTTTTCTAACTATTACTTTGCGTTTGAGTTTACTAAAATTTGTATGGGAAATGGTTCAACGCTCCAAGCGGAAATTTTGAGAACTAGAAAGGCGGTCGTGTGATTGGTCAAAATGTTAACGCGAAAGTAACGTGAAAAAAACTCACACTAGGGCTACAGTAGTATTTAATATGATGGGACTCACTCTTTAAACTTAATTTCAAGAAAAAGTTTATTTAATGCAAGCATATTGATTTAAAAAGTAACAATTTAGATTTAATAAGTGTTACAAGAATCTATATAACATTTTTATTGTGTTTTCATTTCAAGCATTTCTTTAACTTTTCTAATATTTCTCATGTTAATACAAATTTTACTAATGCTTCCAATTTACTACGTTTAAACACCGACACGGCACGCCACATAACTTTAAATTATCCGAATATTAAATAATTTCCACCACATTGCGCACGATTTGTTTTCTAGTCTCAAACATTAATATAAGCCCGTATTGGATTAGTAATAGGTTTTTATATCGCAGGTAATATAATTGGAGCGATTGTTGGAATTGTCGATGTTTGACAGATGAAATTGAAAGCTTTCCAGTGTTCGATCACTGTTGAAAGAATTCCTGTTATTATAGATACTGCAGCAGACATGAAGCCGTCACGCATGCTTATAAAGAAGATTAATATCATTAGATATCGATCTATTACTTATAATTTCTCCGGTAATAACATGAAGGTAAAAACCGTGCCCGTCCGCGCGCCGCTACTGGAGTAAGCATCATTCAATTTGCAGGGTGCCGCGCGAGTGACAAATTTGTCACTCACACACACTTTTACATTTTTTACATCCTCAGTCTGATTTGTGCGTTCGACGGAGAAAGTCGAAAAGAGCTCCGCTTTTATTGTCCGAAACATAGTTATTGTGCATTAAAGCTGTGTAGAAACTACTATTAAAAAAAAGAACCTTTAATCACGTTTTTCAAGAATGTATTTAACATGTTTTTCTTATATTAAACCTTAATAAAAAAAAATAAAAAAAACCAATAATAAAAATATCAATCTGACGGTAACTGTCAAACTATGTTCGTCAGTTAGAAGTTGAAGAACTAGTGATGTGTTTTTATTTTTAATGAGAATTTCGATACTTTATAATAATTTATAATCATTTTAATTTAATTTAATCAAATGGTATGGCGACAACAGAACCGTCCAACGAGGTTTGTCAGTTACTATTTAGTGATGTAATTTTATAGTTGATAAACTCGATTTTTGTAAATACTTTCATGGTTATGAGATATTATACAATTATTGATTTTTTTTATATAATACTAATTATATTTTCTATACATGACATACAGTTTCCCGAAAGATCCGGCATTAAAACGTAAATGGGTAGAGGCAATTAAAAGAGGAGAAAATTGGTTACCAACAAGCATACCCGTGTATGTTCAGTACATTTTGACGTATCAAGCTACGATTTAATTGTTTTTCGCCTTTTGTAGTTTGCATCGATTTTTATAACTTCCTCTTGGGGGTCGGTCATAAATGTTGAGATTGCGTTTAGTAGGTAACATGTAGTTAGGTGTGCATGTGTTTTAATTTAATAAAAAAAAAAAGTAGGTATTTTAATTTATTGTTATCTATACCTACATATTTTCAATCAATCAAATCAATCAAATTCATTTATTTGTCAAAACAAAGGTACAAGATGTAGGCGTAAGGTATAATTTAAATAGTCCACCTTGTTTCACCTTACGGTATACAAATATCAAGTACAATAAAACTAAAATCAATAAACATTATCTACATTTAAAATATGGAAATTACAAACAAGTCAGTATACAAATGAGCCCATGATCAAACACACGTTATTTTATCATTTAAAATCCACTAGTATTATAAATGCGAAAGTGTCTATCAGGGTGAATTTGAAAGGATGTACTTTGGGCTAATATGAGGTTCTGCTGATAAAATCTAACAACTTTTTCTATGGAACCATATGTCGTAAATGAAAAAAAAATACTTCCCCATACAAATTGGTCATTTTAAAGCTACTAGTTTGTATGGAGAACGCCTTTTTTTTTCTTTTGCGATACATGGTTCCATGGGAGAGTTGTTTGATTTAATTATATTAGCCCAAAGTATATTCTTCCAAAGTTATTGAGTCTATTCAAAACATCGCGATGAGCTAGCCACTTGTTCGGTGTAGACGAGGTGGGATTAAAACCCTTCCGCTGGTTACCTTGGGGTTTGTGATGATATGTGTGTGTATTACAATTGTATATCGATAAATAATTATTAATCTTTGATGATCTCTATAAATCCCAAAATATTTGGTTTATATCGATAAATAATAATATTTGTTGTCGGTGGCAACACTATCGAAACTATTAAGTATGCAATTTAATATTTAGCTTTTTATAATAAAAAAACTATACACTTCATAGTGATGCGCACACATTCATGTTTGCTGGTATCTCTTTTTTTCTCAAGCAGTTTTTTAAGTGTCAGACGCGTTGAGCTGCCATTTAAAGCCACACCTTTTTCTCCGTTTTTCATTTGTTCGCCTCAGAAATTGGCGACACCGGTATCGTACTATTATGAAACAATTTATGTATCATGCTTACTCCATTGGGGCGCGTTTTTTTAGCTTCATGGGTAATAACATCTTTATTATATTTTGAATAATACACAATGATAAAGTATCTAACTACTAAGCGAAATATTTACTTTTATTGTTTTAATACAAAAAAAAAACAGATATTATATACAACATTATCTTATTCTGTCCAAGAAATTTATTAGGCATTTGTTATTTCGTTTTGATTCTAATATAATTTGTAGGAATAATAACATATAACTAATATCGTGACACTCGTGAGGTTTATACAATTTGTCGCGTGATAGTTTTTCAATTGTTTAGATTATTTCAATGCATTCCATACTGTCTGGGTAAGACGATCACTGGGTC
The DNA here is from genome assembly GCA_947458855.1 of Monopis laevigella. Lineage (NCBI taxonomy): Eukaryota > Metazoa > Arthropoda > Insecta > Lepidoptera > Tineidae > Monopis > Monopis laevigella. Next base: position 11,796,993 of record OX381577.1, on the reverse strand, counting down.
ACATTTCACGCTGGTAACCGACGTAATCGTCGTGTCTAATTTTAATAAGATTTATAATTTATCTTATCTTACAATAATGTATATTGTGATATTGATCTGTCGTTAATTGATAAAATATAAATGCTGTTATGTATGCACTTATTCTTTTTGGCCATCCACTATTATGGATGGCCAAAAACAATAAGTGTTTTAATCCTTTTCTATTATACAAATCTACCTAAATGTTTATCTAAATACTGAAATTAATAATATACTAATATAAATACTTAGAACTGTGCTTGCATGCCTTATACTATGCTATCATTTATAGTAATAATGGTTTTATTAACAGAGATTACAAAATTAAAACGTAAATGGTTATCTGATAGACTTAAGTTTTCATAATTGCAATCATAAAAACTATTGCGTATATGAAAATGAATGTGGCAGTACCATTCGTCTTATTAAAGTTAGTATGCCGATGGCGTAACGTAATCTATTGTCTCTCCTATCGAATGTTTTTAATTGTAAAGATTTGCTTGTCTTATTTGATCTTTAAAGTTTTGCAAACGTTTTATTTGTAATATATTAGGTGTGTCAACATGATATAATATAGTAGGTATCTTAATTTCTTTGGACAGGGTTACAATTCTTGTGCTTTAGACATACATACATCAACATGTACCCGACGGTTGTTATATTCAAATGGAACTGAAGGTTTCGTATGGAGATATGTCACTTTTGCTCCAACATATTTTCCACCAACTGATATACTATCTTTTAAAAATAAACTAAGCACTGGCATAAATTGCCAGTGCTTAGTTTATGTTCTACACACATATTAGACATATGGATTATATATATTGGAAATATGTACATTAATTATTATGATGGTTTTGATGCAATTTTCCACAGCAGAGAGCCTATCGGATATCGTGTGCTCATTCTCACTTTCTAACAATTTCTATAAGTCTGACTAGGAGAGCAATTAATGAAGTTTTGGTTTCAGGTGATTGGAATTACGTAATGATGTTGATAACAAGTCAAAAAATATAAAATCTAATTAAAAAATGTATTGTTACAGGAATCATCAGAATTGAAGATGGCGACGACGGTGGCGGTCCACGCGCCGGATCCCGCCTCGTTCGCAGTCTACTTCGCCGAATACAAGGACCTCTGCAGGCAGATCCAGAATACTCAACAACATAATGAAGAAGAAGAAAATCACTATGAAGGTTAGATCTTTTTACTTTATTGAGATTTTTTTATCTAAATCATCAAAAAGCTTTAAATAAAAGATATTTAGATATTTAGTCAGGAAACACAGAAGCAGGAGCAATTGCACGCAGTTATAGATTGTAAAATCCGAACATTAATTTTGGAAAAACGGTTATCGTTCACATTACACCTGGAAGACAGATGAGCAAAGATATTCGTCTGAATGATAATTATGCGTTTTAACATTTGTAGCATCTTGCATTTTAAATAATTTAAAGTTAAGATTTATCTCTCAATATATTTATTGTTATTTTAATTTATCAAATGTTCGCATGTTGTTCTCATATTTCAGTAGAATCTTGCGTAACGCCTTATTGATCTTTTATAGAGCGTGCACGGCCTTAAAATGTTTAGGTGGCCTTTTAAATGAACCGATAGCAATCATATGTGTTTTCGGTACTTAATTAATATTTTAAATGATTGAGCAAGTGGGTAATGTTATTTTTTGCAAATTGCGCTCTAGTTACTTTAGAATACATATTTTTATTATCAGATACTTGTATATGTGGGAAAGTATATTTTATTATAATATTGTCTATGTTAAACATATTACAAATTATAAGATTATTAATAATACAAACTATTAGCAAAAATAATTAAAGGAGTGACCAAAATCAACCAAGGATTTCTTGAAACATTACCCATAGCTGCGTTTAGATATCTTGAAATAGTACCCATAGCAGTAGATAGCTTAGGATACTTTTTGTCCTAAAACGACGCATACTTGTATATATTATTTTTTATAAGTAAAATATCCTGATAAGGGTATTAAAAGAATACACATAGAGGGAGTATGTGTATTATGTATTAAGTAAAAAGCAATGATAAAATGTCATGGAGGGAAAATACCTGGATGGCTCTGCGGTTGAACTCCTAGCCGTGAAAGCGAGGATTGTGGGTTAGGTTTGCTCCAGGTTTTTTTTTTATTGCCATTTTATCTTAATAATTTATAGTATTATCAGTAGAAACATTTATTTTACATATATGTATGGATTTATCTCCAAACTGTTTAACTTAACACAGTAATTAATTTACTGTAAGTGCCATATAAAAACCTACTGAAACATTATTGTTGCTGATTATATTTTAATTAAGTCTTGTAGATGAGAAATAGTACTTCATCGATATCGTTAATCTAGATCTCTATCTCCAATTTAAATAGAAACAAGCCCAACATTTTGCGCACATTCCAGTAGTTAGCCCTTCGGCCGTAAATCAATGTAAGCTGGACACATAAAGTGAGTTCCATTGGTGATTACTGATCACCTATCTCCGTACTTTCCTGCTTCACAGTCAGATTGAGAGTTGCATTCTCCAAATACTTGCCGCAACTACAACAGGTTTGTTATTGAAAGCATTGGATATTTAAATTTCTTTGTAAATCGTTTACCATGAGAAATGTTTGCTATGAAAGTTGTTTACTGTTGTTGCAATAAATTGTTTACTTAGTCATTTAATAAACATGGCAAAGAAAAATATTAGTTGTGTATTTACTGTTGCAAATCTGTGTTTCTTTAAACTATCGACGCATACTTCTAAACATACAATAAATAAAAGTTTGCTTACTTGTTTGTTTTCTAAACCCCTATGTTATTTAGACGTTGCATACTTTCTTAATTGTTTAGTTTCGTTGTTTTTGGTACACAAAGTGTATATAATATTCTGATCATGGGAATATGTAAAAAATGTCATATATTTTTAATACTTGAAAAATTGACCAAATATTTATGAAATAACAGTTACAGCCTTTGATAGTCACTTAGGCGATAATACTGATATTTATCAGACTGACCAAACTGGTATTTGATAAGTATTAAGTTAAAGATATTTTTGTGACCTCTAAAACTGGCCAAACTCCTTTCGTGTTTACTCTAGCACGAAGAACCACTCACATGGCAATATACACAGTGTTCCGTACTACAGAACATCTCAGAGACTTTCCAAGCGTTAAGTGACTAAAATAAAAGCTCTTTTACACTTTACGCCTAGTACTAGATGAGGAGGAATTTTATTTGTTCGTGTTATGGCTGTTCGGGGAAGAGGCTCGATTATTTTTGCAGCGTGTGACGGCTGACCGTCTAAACTGATCGCCGGCGCACGCGCACTCCGTTATATTGGAATGAGATTCCCCACTGTAACGGGATTGCGTGCGTTAAGTGCAAACGCCTTCTTAATTATTGTCGTTCCTAAGTATTTATTTATGTGTGTATTAATTAGCAGACACTCTACCAGCTAGCCTGCTAACCTAATTATTTTAATCAATTCGATAAACCTTTTATGATTTGTATTAATTAACGTTCTTAACTTTTTATTTTCATCCGTTACGTTTATTTGATTTTATTATGTTATTAACTGGATTCTATTAGCGATAACGTTTTCATGTTTATACAGTTATTAAACACGTAAAGTGGTTTTCAGAATTTTGTCCTATTATAAGCCTTATTAAGGCAAGGACTGAAAAAAAAGGCTGTAAATAAATTGACATAAAAACGATAACTATATCCACTATACTAGTTTACTATACTAATTTATATATCAGTTTTTTGAAGATATTATTTGCCGTATATAAAAATGAAATAGTAATTGGAGAATTAATTTAAGTATAAAAAAAAACACGAAAATAACCGAAACTGTATTATTCTAAAGTAAAAGTTTTTTTTTAGAAAAAATATTAAAAGTATACCTAATAGTATTTAAAGGTGGTAATAATATTCATATTTTTAAGCATCTTTTCATTGATGTTTGGATTTGGCGTAAAAAACACAATAAGAACTACACAAAACAAATAACCAATCTACTTAAAAAATAATAATAAAACCCCTAAACTTGCAAAACCACCGCTTCCAAACTCCTTCCAGGGCTAAACGTACCCATAACACTAGCCACTTTTCAAGTAATTTCTGGCCCTGGGATCACCTGATGTTCCATTTAGGAGAGCACATAGTATCTTGGCTTGTTCCTTTTAGCCCCGGGCCAAACTATTTATTATTAGGTATACCTACTATACATGTATATTACCTACTAAATCTTCCGTTTTGCCCTGAATCCAATCATGTCCTTTTCTTCCCAATTGAAACCCCAGACTCCAGTAGTCTCCACCGCAAATGGGATGAAAAATCTTTTTTTTTATTAAAATATTTTTCATGTTTAACTTTAGCTTTATCTCATGAATAAATAACAATCACTAAATAACTGTACATTCTAAATTAATGATTTACCTTGATACTTCCAGATTATTATTATTGGTTTTATGAATTTGTTGCATTTGAATACCGTTTACTTAAATCTGTATCAAAGTAATATTTATACACATTGTAATGCAACATTGGATTGATTTAATTTTAGGCTCGAAAAGTTTGACACTCCCATCCATTTAAATTACTGACCAATTATTTAATATATATTAATTGAAGCGGCCAATTTGTTTGTAGTTTTATTGGGTGTCCCTATTTAAAACTTTTTAGGTGTGTAGCTAGTCAAAGTCAAATCATTTATTTACTGTAAATCTTTACAGATATTAATGAATAGTAAAAAAAAAAGTTTAACAATGAGGCCTTAGAGTGCGTTTGGTTAGGCAGCTATTCATTAACCAAAGAACGACAAATATTTATTAAACCTCGATATCAGATTTAGAAAAGCTACCATCTGTAATCCATAAAGACTCATTAATTAATAAACCACATTTGTGTTGTTAATCTTAATCCTTGTATAGTTTTATTGGACCGAATTACGAGTTTGTCTAGGCTTCTTATTTAAAATACAGTTGCATAACTACAGAGCCTGTTAACAACCTATCCTTGAGAGGTGCGGGTGAAAGCTCCAACTTGACCTTCTGCTTAGGCATTTACAGAATTTACTTGGCATCTTATCAATTATTATGTTCTTTGTTAATTTGTTATTAATTTTCTTATCATTAATCTTTTATAACAGGTTTAAAGAGATTATTTTTTCAATAACCCGGTTCTATTATAATTAAACTAAGTTATAATATATTACAATTTCATCAATTGCATCTTTTCCGCCATTAAATGTCATAATAAAATGGACTGTTATAGCGAAAGTGTTGACCTCACCGCCATTCCGCTGCACTTGCTCTTCGTGCGTGTCGGTAGATTTAATGGTTATTTACCAATTACGTCCAGTAACCTTGACAGATGAGGCTAGTTGCTCGATAAAATTATTCATACAATACTTTTCACTTTTCCAACTTTAGTCTTTGAATATTTTATTAACTGTATCAGTAGCATTAAATTTCTAATTATATTATTAAAAAGCCTGTATGTAGATATCAGTGATATTTCATTAATTGCAATCAATATTGTTATCTAAGTTAAGAACTGCAAATCATTTATTGGTATTAACTGTTGAGTTTATTTTGCATTCAATAGCAATTTCTTTAATCATGCGTTGCTGTTGCGTAACTTCATTACAACATCAGCAATAACTATTTTTGACGGTCATTCTTCATTCTCATTCTCGTCAAGGTGCTATTATAAATGGAAAGTCTTTACGAAATAAAAAAAATCGCCATCGCTACTGGTGAAAGGTACTTAAATTTGTTGATGCATGTAACAAATAAAAGACATATTTGTCTAATATCTCTTCGACCAGTATTCTCTATACGCTTCGAACATTATATAGAAGATATAGTGAATGTAAGTATTGCATATTTCGCTTTATTTTATTTGACTTTGATTTATCTAAAGTTATAAATAAGGTTTGATTTGTAAGTATACAATTAAATATCCAATAAAACTTAATTAGTCGAAAAAAAAATCCCATTAATTGGATAACTACTAAATTAAAGTATCTACCTACAGCTCTTACATTAAATTACTGTATCATGATTATAATTAATAATAAAAAACTTGATCTGATTATTATTTCGTTTTACTGCCTCAACTATATAAAAACCTTCAACAAAAACCTACACATTATATAGTTAATATTCAGATGTTGAGATCGTTCTTGACTCTACAAATAAAACTTGGTTCCGCCTTATTTTAATTAGCCCTGTGAATAGATTCTGTAGTACCCAGTGAGAATTTAGTTTTTGCTTCATTAACTTTTTCTGCCTTGAAGGCTAAGGCAGTATAGGCATGCATGGCCGTCTCTATGATTCTTTACCAATTGTTCTATGCGTAATTAATGTTGTAACATCTTTAACATTTTTGCCTTCATTAATTTTACCAAGTGGTTTCATTGTCTCATTTTCATTAATGATAAACGCTTTATTTGCACTGTTCTCATCCACTTGCTTGCTTCACCTGTAATCATTTGTATGCATGTAGTATTATATGTCTTGTTAATTCATGGTCATATTTCGCACTCGATGTTTCGAGATTTGAGATTTAATTTACTGTACCTCTATATTATTCTTTAAATGTCAACACTCTTCTAATTGGTCACGCATATCTTGTTGTTGGTTCTCGTTAGCAGTCAATGGTAAAGGTAATGATGTTTATTTTACAACATCCTCTAAATTAATACGGAAGAACTAAATTGTTTAATTCGTAATTTATTTCATCTTGTCGTTAATTCAAACTACTTTTCACACAATAATTCAACATTCCATAATCTTTGTTTCATTTAATATTAACTTTTATAATTTATAATCGTAGCCTAATTAATTAGATCATTTCTTTTCTTGGCATATTTAAATTATGTTTTTTGTGCTGCTTTTTGAGGTCGGAGCTCTCAAGTTATCCTTATATTATTTGCATGATATTATTTTATGTGTGTGGGTTGAGTTTTTCGTTTATTATATTTTCATAGTAAGATATTTTTTTGAGGACATTTAATGAACTCCTTTTTTTAAGGTCATGAGTCATTTACGTGACCGCTCTAATTGACACACAGCTACGTCAGAACAAATTTGTACCTACATAGGTATAAATTGTTCTGACGTAGCATTTTAAACTCATTTAACGTTTCTTATGAACTTATGAATCATACGCATAATCTAAATTGACCTATAGCTTAAGATAAAGCCAAAATAATAAATTTGTTACTAATACGGTAATGAAATAATCCAATATTAATCATCATCGTCTAATAATAAATAAAGTTAGATGAAAATTATTTCATATTTAAATTTCAAATAGCAGTCATGATGGTAAAGATGTACATTTACGTTTTATTAAATTACCCATGCAAGAATCAATGAAGCGGATAAACTTGCGTAATGGTCTAAAGATTGCCGTATCATAAACCGATTGTATGTTATTAACGGGCCTGGTTTCCGGTGGCTCTTGCTATTAACCACCTACTACACCTGCGTACCACATATATACGTAATTGTTTATAATAGCTTCTGTCCTGCCCTCTGCAAGATCCTGTAGGATATCGTCTAAGCCTATATTTACTATTAACTATGACACTGTTTCTTAATTACATTATTATGATTTGAGTAGGTAGTAATTATTCGGTTTATTGCATTTCACTTCATTCTTTTCTAATTTGTCTGAATAAAACAAGTGAAAGTTTTAAAATTTCAAACAATAAATCAATGATGAATGGGATGCAGTAAGATATAAATTCAATACAACATATAGCACTCAAAGGTCACCTTTCCCCGCAAAATCGGTCTTTGTGCAAAATCTTTGTCAACTTCACCATTGTTGGCGGTTTTCATAGAAACGGCTCTAATCGTGGACTAAACTTTCACGTGGGAGTTTGTATTGTTTGATACTTTAGGTCTTCTGAAAACGCATGGATCTCTTAATCTAATTTGGTTCTTAACTGAAGTTTGTTTAGTAATTTGCACCTGTTTTGTTATTTACATCAATTTTAGCTTCTTTGGATGATATATATTTGATATGAAAACTTTTGTTTGAAAATTCTTTGCACTTATTTAAAAACCCAATTAACATAACATTACATTCCGTTTACAGTTAAACTCACATGCAAACTTTATAACAAACATCTTAATTGTCCCAGTTTTTATTAAGTTTAAGCAATTAGCACGATCTTATAACATGTTTAAGTCTTGTGATAATAATTACGAGGACAGGGAGAAGACTCAACAATTTCTTAAGCATGCTAATTCCTCTAGGAGCTAGGAATCGGGAAGTATATTCCCCTTCGTCACGGTGTGTGTGGCGGCCATGACAGTTCACACGACCCCGTGGGAATTGCAGCTGTTTACTCTTTTTGTTACTTCGCTATTAAACTATCATCATTTTATTGTTTGTTTAACTATTTGCTGTATAAAACAGCTTGTCTTAACTAAATGACTGACTTATTCATTCTAAAAATACCGATGTTAAAATTTTCATTGTTATCAGTGATACATTTATTTAGGCTGTTTATTTTAAATGTGATTTATTTTTAATTAAACGGCAAGTGAACCGGATCTGTGTCGAAATAATGACAATAAAAAAGGTGTGCCTAGTTACCTACCTAGGTTATGTTTATTTGTTTATTATCATTATAAAAACAGGTGACCTTTATAGATAAAGTGAGAGTTGTAACAGTGTTCCAGTTTATAAGGTTGATTAGATTACTGAATTGATTGGATTGAGTATTATTTTGTGTGTTTACTTGATAGACAAATAGTACACGTAGGTAGGTAATAACTTTTGATTAGACCTCCGCCATATTAGATTAAGCATTAATGCATTTTTACTTCATATTTTATTTTACAAAATCGGCACACATAACGAGTTAACCAAATCATTATAAAAACATCTAATAATACTGAACGGACATATACTAGGCTATAACCCTCTAGCATAAATGCCCTTCATGACAAGTAATTAAAAAATAAAACAGATACCTAATAACAACTCAAAAAACCAAACCTATATAACAGACACAGATCCTATATTAACAATAATAGCATGCAATTTGAAACAATACTCAGTCTACTTTAGTACATTCCTTGCAATAATTTGTAATGTTGTTTTCTTGCAATTTGTTGCCACCCATTTAGTAATCGCATCATTAAGCCAGCATAGTCACATGCCGTGCTCCAATAAAAAAAAATAAAAAAAAGTTTATCTGCTAAATTATAAAAAGTTTATTTTTATTTTTTGGAGCATAGCATGTAACCCGATGGTAAGTCGACCTACAATATCAATGAATGGGGTGTATCAATACATGTCGACTAAATGATGCAGATACAAAATGGGCGGTCGGAAAGTCGGTATTTTTAACCGACTTCATAAAATGAGGAGGTTTATGTTAGACTGTTTTTTTTTTATTGTATGTTCCCCGATTTCTCCGTCAATTGTGGACCGATTTTCAAAATTCTTTTTTTATTTGAAAGAGTGCACTTCCGAGGTAGTCCTATTGGATCCAAGTAAGGATCTGACGGTGGAATCCAGGGAAATCAAGGTAAAACCTCAAATTTTAAAGGCACGTACAATGTTTTTCACATATTTTTATGTAAAATAATCTGATATTTGTGTATAATGGTGTACTTCCGAGCTGGTCCTATTGGAACCAAGTCAGGATCTGATGGTGGAATCCGGGGAAATCGAGGGAAACCCTCAAATTTCGAAGGCACATACAATATTTTTCACATATTTTTAAGTATCGAAAGAACTCTTTGACGGAAAATAGCATAAGTATAGTATGGAGGCAAAAACTTAGGATTTATCATATTTTCTTAAAATCATGTCATCCTATTTGATCCTATCACATAAAAATGTGAAATAAAAACATTTTAACCAAAAATATAACTTCAAAAACAATAAAAACAGTATAAAATAATGAATATTTACAAGTCCTACTGGATTCTACTTTTGAAGTTGGCACCGCTTAATAAAATAATTGCCATTAAAATAAATGTCTGGTGCCACCCTAACGTGTCATACGGATGGCACACAAATGTAGGTATAGCTTCAAAAACCACATATAATATTGATATATATTTATATGATAACTTGGTGCCGACTTCATAAGGTTCGTTGTTTTTGAAGTCGGTTATATTTTTTTATTAAAAAAAATAGATTTCCTTGTTACTTTATCGTCAAATTAACTACCTGTTTCGTAACTACACCCTGAAAAGAGACTATCACCTCCACCAGAAATTGATGCCGTTTTTCTGTTTCGGAGTAGTCTCCTGAAAACCGAAATTTAAAGGAATTTGTGTAATTTTTAATCCCCGTCGAAAATTTTTATACTACTTATACCTAGTAAGAAATAATAAGTATTTGTTTTTAAAGTAAATTGAAAAGTAATATTTTCGTTTCACTATTACGTAATTAAAAAAAAAACAAAAATATATTTTGATAGGTAGGGACTTATCATTTTATGTGAGGTATATTTACTTTTAGTCTAATTACTTTTATACTATATAGTGAACATTACGATGAATTACCCCTTGTTCGATGTAGATTCATATGCGACGACGAGGTGGGAACAAAACTTCGGGGTACCCGGGAATATCATGGATAAAAACTTAGTGCCTATTCGAAACGATTTTACGAAATTAATATTGTATAGGTAGGTACTTAAAAAATAATATAAACACTAAGTACTAAACATAAAACTAAAAGTATTTGGAGAAAAAAAAAATCGGGAGAGCTTCAGTATTATATACATACTTATGTAGGTATGTAGAGATTTTTTACAATTAACAGGTTTTTATCTTAATTAATATTTAAAATGTTAAATAAATACAAACAGCTAAAAAACTAATTGCTTGGTATTGAAGGTTATTGGAATAAAACAAATATTTATAAAATTCTTTACTGCGTTGTTGTGTACCTACCTTAACTAAGTAAAGTTATATAAGTATTATATACCTAATTAAATATAAACACGGAAAAACCATAGAATAATATAAAAGTAAATCTGCTATAGTTATAGCAAAAATGCATGGATCATTTTCTTTAACGTTTGGTTATTTAAAAAAATAAAAAATATAATAGGTATGCCATGACATGACCTACTTTATTTATGTTCGGATTAATAGTCGTTGTTTAGCCTGAGCTTGGAACTGTCAAAAATTAGTTTTTTCATATGCAATTTGACAGTTCTAAGCATCGGCTAAGCATTAGCAATTGCTTAGCAACGACTATTAATCCGACCATTAGTGAATATTGTTGCCTGAAAACACCATAATAAGGCGAAATATAGCAAGTTATTATTTATATATTGTGTTTTTATTTGGGTATGTAATATTGGATAACCTATGAAAAATACAACAACAAATTATTTCCCCTTCCCTTTACCGTTACAGGACAATACGCACTGGTTGCAAAATGCATATGTATACCGTGGCGGATGTACCAACTCGTACTAAACGATTTGGCTATTCATACATCTGCCGTACTACTAAAATGTGGAATGCTCTACCAGCTTACGTGTTTCCTGCCTCTTATAACCTAGAGCCCTTTAAACGAAGCGTCAATAGGCATCTTAACCGGCATAATGATGGCAACCACCAGCGGTGCGCTTGAATGCATCCGCTTGTTGCTATCATTCCTGGACATTGCATACTGCTTAACATCAGGTGGATGCAAGGTCACATGTTGAGCTCTTATAAAATAAAAATGGTAAAACCATAGAGATTTATATGTAAACCACGAAGCACATAATGTAGTTTTTAACCCCCGACGAAAAAATATTAGTGTTATAAGTTTAGCCTTAGGCTGAATTGCTCCAAAGTGTCCGTTAAAGTAATTGTAAAGATTAAAGTAAAAAATATATCAGCTGTCATTCGACTTTAAAAATAAAAGTGGTACATTCGATGCCATTTTTAACTTTAATTGTTACAATTACTTTAACGGACACTTTGGTGCTACTGGAACTTAGTCTGTAAGTTTGTGCATCGTAGTTCTGGAACGGATGGACCGATTTCAATTATGTTTTCATGTATAACTGGTTTTCCTGAAACGGTTCTTGGATAATTTCATGCTATGTCATGATGTTTTATGATTGACGTGTCGTCACTATAATAGTACAAAAAAAATGTGTACTAGATACTATTCTATGACACCACAGAAGTAAAAAAAAGCCGCTTCGTGTTTTCCCGCCAAAAATTAGAACTTTAAATGTAAAACTGAGAAAACAATTTCATATAGGCATGAAAAAAATGCCTTTAAAAATAAATGAAATATATTAATTTAGACCAAATTTAAGTTTCAGTTATGTAGTAATATACTAGATAAAGTGCGTGAGATACTTCACTATCGCGGGTGCGCGTGCGCATCAGTGTATTTGTCCACCACTCACCACACGAATGCCTGTACCTTCGTGTTTCTATTCACTTTTACTGAGAGTGTGGTGATTGAATGCCAAATGAATCGTGGTTAATCAGCGATTTGTAGGTTAAATTCTCTACAATGTAACGTAATAATCGATATGGAAAAACACAATTTTATTACCTTTGCATAGATTTATTATAAGGATGTTGCATATACCTAAGTCAATAATTTATTTATTTATTTATAGGAAGACCATTGGTAACAAGAAAACAGATTAGGAAAACAGCACAAAAAACTAAGGACCATTGAAGGTCTTCACAAATATAATATGCAATTCACTGTAACACTTCTCAATAAGTAACTTAAAATAACTGCAAAACAAGATAAGCCATATTTTACATACCTTCTCACAAATTCCGCTACAAACAAATTATCTTTCCGAACATAACAAACAAAAGTTCGCAGTGATAGGTAATGTATGTGATTTTTGCACAGAACTTACGTGTCGATCGAGGCTAGTGTGTTAAATACACCATGAATCGAGTAACTTGGACCCCATTGTTTCGTGTGTTTGAATTTGCATTCCATTTTAACTCGAAATTACTTACTAGCTTAGCCCGAGGATTTGCACGCATAAATTAGCATTTAATAATGGATTTCAATTTAAGATTATACCTAAAAAATATTTTTCTATATTTCAGCTCTTTCTAATATAATATAATAATATAGGTATATACATGGTGACTTTGATAGGATGTACTTTGGGCGAATATGAGGTTCTACTGGAGGTTCTACTGATTAATACAAACAACTTTTCCCATAGAACCATGTGCCGCAAATGAAAAAAAAAATTGCCTTCTCCATACAAACTAGTAATGTTAAAATGACCAATTTGTATGGGGAAGTCAACATTTTTTTTCATTTGCGACAGATGGTTCCATGGGAAAAGTTGTTCTATTTGATCAGCAGAACCTCATATTAGCCCAAAGTACATCCTTTAAATTCACCCTGTATATATTAGATAGTGGTATATATCATTGTCATAAAAGAACTTTTATTGTATCGTGAAATACTTAGGCTGAGTTAAAACTGATACATTCGACGCCATTTATAACTTTAATCGTTACATTTACAGAGAGTTCATTTTGGTGCAACTCAGCCTTAATATTATACATGATAGCTTTAGTAAACTTAAGTTGGCCTTTGATACATATTAACTTGTTAAGAAACATTTTTACGACGATACAATTTGTTTAACATTTATTTTTACATCTTCGACTTTGAGAACAGGATAAATATAGAATATCTTGTACCAAAATATACGTCAATAGATTATGAAATTAGAGAAACAAGACAAAAAAAAACTACACCTGCCAACTTATCAAAGAGAGGACGAGTTTATATGGGCAACAATATGTCTATAATTTTGTTAATATGTTGAAACTTAAATATTTATTTAAGGAAAAGATTTGAGTAATTGAGTCAGATTATGAAAAAATGCATTGGGTACATTAATTAGTAGGTACCTACTCTAATTATATGGAGGTAAGGTTTAAAGCCTATAATTTAGATTTTCATGAAGATATTTTATTATTAAAACATCGTTTATTATAGTTTTATTGTGGAATAAAAGTATCTTTCCTTGTGTCTTTGTCGATATATTTAATAGAAATATTGATTCTTACATATCTGGTAAATTTAAACGGTAGCAGGTCCTCCTACCAGAATTCAGCACTGTTATATGCCTTATTATTGATGTACATCCTTATGTCTAATGTACATCACTACTGTTTCATAGATAAATCAATAAAATATCTTGGTACACATGAGATATTCTTGGTTTGGGAAATTTGAATCAGTCGGATAACGTCACTGTGGTTACCACTATTTTATTTTATTGGAGCACGGCGTGTGAATTTTTATCTACCTGATGGTAAGCAGATCCACAAGTCCATGAATGGGGTCAATCAATACATTGTTGTTTAACAATATGATCGTTTCCACTATGCCGGCTAGATGAGATTACGAAATGGGCGGCGACAAAGACGTATTTGCAGGGACGTAGCTGCCGCCGTATCAATTATACGGGGCCCCCATCGCACTTAAGCAAAAATTAATAAAAACTTCCCATTTTTTATTTATTTCAAAAATGACAAAAATCAAAAAAAGCTTTTTGACTTTTGTCATTTCTTTTAATTTTGATGCAAACATTTTTTTCTCATGTGAGAAATCTTTACCTTCCTAAGGGCCCCTAAACAATTTTTTAAACGAGGCCCCGCCAAGGCACGCTACGTCACTGCGTATTTGCAATATTTGCTTTACGAGTCTATTTTAATTTCCTCGCTGCTTAATCGTCAAAACAATCGCCCGTTTCGTAACCGCACTATAAAAGGAGACTCCACCTTGACAATAAATCGATGCAGTAGTCTCCAGGAAACCGCTCTGGTAGGCATGCTCTGGGGCTGCAACATTTTTCCAACCAAACATGATAAAAATTCCATTAAGACCATCATTAGTAAACTTATTTATGTTATCCCTTGGATACTTGTTTACTATCAGCATCATTGTTTACTAATCTATTCTATTTATTTTGTTGTTTGCTCATTTGAATATTTGAACTGATTTAGTAGGCGTAGGACATGGTCAGTGTCCTTTTGGTTTGTGGTACAGATGGTCGTAGTGATGTTAATGAAAATTAAAATTGTTTTGTTAAAAATTAGACGCCGAGTGAGCCGAGTAAGGCCTTTATTTGTTGCTGATGGTAAGTGATATTTCTTATTGCAATGTTTGTTCTGTAGCTAATGTAGTGAAAGGATATGAAAAATTGTTATTCAAGCACGATTGTTGGAAAGTTTTTCCACAGTGTCCAGAATCCCGATCAGGATAACAAAATCTTTGATAGTGCCCTGATGGCGTTTCGGATGACCGTGTAGCCATCTAAAGACACGCACTATGACCCTGATCATATTATTTACATTTACATTAGTTAATACCTAATGTGAATGTAAATAATAATTATAGTACATAAGAAAAATATTGCTTTGATGATCATTATTGACATTTGTAGTGTATAAGTAGTATAAGAAAATATTCACCACGCTGTGCTGCTGGCTTACTACCTATAGTAAGTAGGTAATACCTACGTAGCAAACTACCGTAGGACGTTGTTCGGATAACAAGCATCCCACACTTCAAGCAGAATGATGGCTGAAATTTATAAATATACTTAGACCTTTTTTGTTTAAATATATCTATTAAATATTGGTAGTTTTGACTATCATGAATGCAAAATCCTAATCAAATATGCATTAATTTATTACTTATATATAAATATAATTAAATGTGTGTCTACTCAATATATATTAATATTACCAAGTATACTTAATATTTATATACCAATATACTTAATATTACCAAGCAAGTGCGGTAAATTTAAATCGTCTAGACGAGAGTACATTGACACAATAACTTTTAGAAGATGCACGAACGAACAGTCATCCCGAAATCGTCCACTCAATTCTGTTTAAAAAAAAAGAAGAAGATATATTTAATCCAATCACAAACTAAACTAAATAACGTTGTCTCTTTCTAACAAATCGAAACAGTATCGAGTTTTGTAATCGGAATAAGGATTCGGGATAGGACGGGAAGAGTCGGCGCGGCGGCGTTTGCGCAGGCGAACGGCGCACGCGCTTATTATAATTTCGAAAATAATAAAATAAAATAAACAATACCGAAATCGACACCAACGCGATCTAAACCAGTCACTTTAGTTTCCTGAACTAATTTTGGTAGTCTATCGACCATGAATTTTGTCGTCTATTCTATTCATTGTTTAGATGCGCGTGAGTCTCTGTGGTGACATGTGTGTTATGGGCGCAATCTGCCGTTTTCATGCCAAATATGTCATTGGTGAGTTGGTTCTGTATATAATAAAATAACAATTTAATAAACTTAACAATCTATTTGTTTAAAACCACTGGAAACAATTATGAATAAATATGAAAGTTTGCTGAGATAAAATATAAATTAATGATAGGTTTTACTAACTGAGCTAACACATTATTGATTATTACTTGCCAGAGCATTTAGTGGAGTTAAGAATAAAGTAACCTTAGATGAACATTCGGATAGGTATGAGAAGAAAAACTGCACAAA
This sequence comes from Monopis laevigella, assembly GCA_947458855.1. Classification (NCBI taxonomy): domain Eukaryota; kingdom Metazoa; phylum Arthropoda; class Insecta; order Lepidoptera; family Tineidae; genus Monopis; species Monopis laevigella. The sequence continues at coordinate 11,780,422 of OX381577.1, read as the reverse complement.
GTGTTTGGTGAAATACCGAAAGGAGAAGACTGTTAGTCATGACTGTAGACGACGCAAAAGAATATGTAGAGGTAGAGACAAAAGGGTGGATCTTTGCCTAATCGACCTGACATGAAGGATTTTTTTTTTATTAATTTATTTAATATCCTAGGCTTATCTTGCAGCATAATTCAGCTATTTTCTATCCTTATTTAAGTTAATATTCAACGCCCAAATCTGAACACATCCTCAATAATATGTTCATTAATATTGTACCTCATCTTTATTAATTTCCGATTATCTTACAAGTAGGTTCAAAGTACTATTGTATTATAAAGCCTTATTAGTTTCTTACCAGAACAATATTTGTAAACGACAACGACATTGTCTTCAGAAAGATAATACAATACAAACGATAAGCTTGAATTCAAATAATGCCATAAAACGCAACCTATCAACATATCAACACTACTATAAACAGGAACACTTATTATAAATAAAAATTAAATACAAAAGCCACAAACTCAGTTAACTTTGAGTTTACTATGAATCTAAAACTAATAAAAATAAGGTGCAATTTTGTATGAACATGTTATTGAGAGACGTGAGGGTGGATGTTCAGATTTGGGCGTTAAAGATTTACCTAAAAATAGAGTGAATTTGAGAGTTAACAAATAACATCCTGTATTGGCGTCGATCTATTTACATTTGAGCGCTTTCAGTGGGTGCTTTGGCTTAAAACTCCAGACTGATGTTTTGATAAAGTTGAGCGAGAGGTTAAATTATTGTAAAACGAATCTGCAGAGATTTATAAACAAAATAAAACGATTATAATAAACCCTAAGGGTTAACGCAACTACACCATTGAGTGACACACTAACTTCCTGGATATTATATGTCATTATGTAGTAGGACATCATGTAATCATTACATGATTTAATGATGAATCAGTACATTCTAAGGCCTTCATTACTTAAATTACGTTACTTATTAACATATAGGCTTACTAGGTTTGTACAAGCGAATTTCGGGTTTTTATTTATTTATGGGCTCGGAGTATTAGAGATTTTTGTCAGAAATATAACTCTGTCCTAAATTGTAACGTTTTCATTTCAATCGACACGCAGCGGGTCGAGCTCATCTATAATTTTATAAAAACTTTGTACTTATATTAGTAGATTAAAGGTAATTTAATTAATTGATTTCTTTGGGATCCCTCGGATTCGCTACTGATTTGAACCTGGAGAAAAATTCAGTATTAGTAAATCGGTAAGGCAGGCAATTCTATAATAATGTTAAGTTGTAGAATTCTATAAGCTGTTCTACGTCATTTTGTTTAGAACAATAATATGTTTATATTTTATCCTAATATTTCCTATGAATATTGGGATAAAATATTAGCTTAGGAATTATTTTGTTTATTCTGATCAAATTAACGATCGTCACTTCGGAATAAGAGTTGTTTCCATTACTATTATATATGAATACAATATAATTATAGATTTAGATGATTTAATTATTGAAGGATGGATTGATTCATTGCAGTTGAAGGCATTATGAATTCTAGAGAAAACACCCATTCAGAAAGTTAATTTCTACAAAAATGAAAGGCAACAGGATGCATACAATTCATACTTGTCCAGAGCCTCTATATTTAGACATCGAGTGACTCACTGGCGGTTAACGCATCTTCTGCCTTGTGCAGTCAACGATCCAACAGCCAGCTGCATTTAGAAAATTTAAATTAAAAAATTGTTGTATGAAATTTTGCATGGAAAAATGTTGAGACTTCGCTATAATTTTTCTTTTCATTGATTATTATTTTTAATTAAATTGTTGTTCCATTTTATATATCAGATATATGATAACGGCATGTTTTGATAATAATACCTATGCTCGAAAAAAATCTTTAAAAAATATGGCGTCGCATGTTTTAAGAATTTTGGTTCCTTCTAAATATCTGTACCTACATTATAATTTGGCCGATTGTTATTCCCCTACCGTACAAGTTTTAAGCTACGCATTTAATAACGTTTTATATGCAAACACGTAGTTATATAGGTACTGTGTTATTGACAGTGTCCCAATAATTGAATGTGATTTGTCTCAATGATAACATTGAAAAACCTACCAACAGTTACATGAAGGTATGGTATTGAATGATAATTAGGACTACTGTGCATTTGAGATTAGTTCAATTCTCTTGGCTCTACTGCTTTAAGATGAATAGCTTGTTTAAAGTCGCACTATATTGTTATCGGGCAATATACTTAATATGAACAATCTTTATATTAGTATAAATAAATATTTATGATATCCGTAGCTCTGCCTGGTTTCTTAAACATTTTAATATTTATATCTTTCAAATCAGTTACAATGGTTTCTTTATAAAATAAATGGCTTTTGTTAACATTGTTTAGAGTCATTAAGTCCTTAAATAACGTCTTATTTCTCTGTCAACTATTTTTTTATTTACTTGGAGTCCTCTAAGTTCAGGGACATAATAAAGTAGTTAATTATGATAATAAAGTATAAGCTTAATTAGTTACAATATTAGCTTGCCTTTTATTAGCAATGGGATCCAGATGTTAATAATCAAAATAGTTTATATAAAAAAAAACCTTAACTTCCTAGCATTATTTATTTCTATACTTAAGAATTGATTCTGAGAACTGCTATCAAGTAACGGTAAGCTAAGAAATATTTTTTGGCCGTCAAATTGATTGACGAGATAGGCAAAAACTGGCACGACATACAGCCTCCATCCATGTCGAGCAGGCTTCGAGGAACACAAAAAACTTTGATACCTGACATGCGTGGGTATTGCGTTGAAATTTGGTGCTTCATTGCGGCCTTATAAAGCAGCTTAACTTGACTTCAGATATATTTTTTTTACCATCTTACCACCTTTAAGCCTTAGACCTCTTAAATCGAAGACCTATTATAGTTTAGATAAATAATTACAGACACCTTTTGGTATTTAAGTAGGTCTCATGGAATGATTAATTTATTTGTAGTAATTTTAACATGGCAGTAATTATTGTACTTAGTAACTTATGAAAATAAAAGAAACAAAATTTTTAATAAAGCGTATTTTGAATGGAACTTTGACCTTTATTTAAATGATCAGGAAGTAATAATAGACAATAAATAAACAAGTAAGTCAAATTACAGGGGTTTTAATTTATAAGTACTTAGTTATAATGCAATATGTATTATAATTTTACTTCTTTATAAAGAGAAACAGGCGTGATAGTTACGTCAAACGGTAAAGCTATAAAATTTCAATACAAGGAAAGGGAGTGCGTATTGTCTGACGTCTGTTCATGTTGTCAAATAACAATAATATTTTTTATGATTGTTTTTGTGATATTTTTGCGTTGTATGCATACTAATGCTATGGCCTTAATAATATTTATAATTATTTATAGGTACAATAAGATGTTTATGCAAATTAATAAATATTATGATTGGATGACTATGAACGTCATTAGCTAAGAATATAATTATTTAAATTGTAGATTCGATTGATATGAAGATTAAACTGGATAATAGCCTGATCCTTCCGATTAGACTTAAATAAGAAATATTAAATGTGTCATCCCTACCCAATTTTTTTTAAAGAATGGAAATGCCACTTACCTAAATAAATAAATACTTATTTATAAAGGGTGATTTGGTATCCATGCCGAAAATTTTCCCTTTGGGTACAAAAATAATGAAATATAATGTGTATTAGTATCGTTGTTGCTGGTACTTATACTCGTAAGTGTCAGGGCAATAATAATATGTATGAACTTATCCTACATATAAAAAAAAACTACGATTTTGAATATTTCTATGAAAATAAAACGTCCAATTTTTCAAAAATATATTCTATAAGTTGTACTAACGCCAAAAAAATATTTTGGCTTGGGTGGAATGATCACAACCACTAGAGACTAGTTAAACTTTAAAAATCAAGAAAGTATTTCCTAAACACAATATTCTTTCCACAGAAGGCGAATTGGAAACAGAATGGCTGCAGTCAGCAGGCCTTGGATCGCTGGCGGCTCCATTTGCAGCAGGTCTAGAAGTGACAGAAGCCCAGTTAGGTGAAGCTGTTAGACCTTTGCCGAGAGAACAGGCGGCAGCTGTGAGAAGAAGAGTTAGACGGTTAAACAGAACCGTGAGAAGAAAACGAGCGTCCTCGAGGTCTAAGAAACCAGATATTAGAGATGTCTTTAGAGATCTTGAGGTGAGTTTTTTTGGGCTTTTATATATACCAAATTTGTTCACAGATATTGTATTGTTGTGTCTCCATAGCACGTATTAAAAAAAAATAACCACATAAAGAACAGTGAGTGGTATTCTAGGAATAGGATGTCGACAATCATGCTATATTTAAATAGTTACCACTTTTATTGTTATATAATACTTCTGTATTTGTAATGTCTTCTGAAGATCTAAAAAAAACAAAATGAACTTAATTTTAATCTGGTCGAGGCGATGAATTTTTGTGATACCTTAAATTTAACTTTAGTAATTGCAAATATTCCCATAGCTAAGTAGATAAACGTTGAAATCCGTATGATAATGGTAGGTCACGTTATATTTTGCGCAATTGACTCCATTATGATTTCTGCACCACAAAATGGTTTCAGATTTTGCACAAATGACCCGAGCCGTTATGGAGTATTTTTATAAAGTGTTCATAAGTGTTATTGTAGGTTAATGATAATAATATAGAAATCTGTGGCAACTGTTGTGGTCAGAACTTTAAATTGATAACCGTAGAGAATGTGTTACAATACATGTCATTTTTTAAAGCGATCGAAAACAAAGCATTCTAATATTCATAGGTTTATGACTGAAATCGTTTTATACGATAAAACTAAGGCATAGGCATTACAGTTTCATTGCAATGAATATGTATTAGATTAGGAAAAATACTATACGATATCTACTTTCGTACTACTTATAAATTTTAATAATCAACGATAAAATAAATCCATAGTAGCGGCAACATTCTCTACTGATATAAATAAAGTAGGTATATATAACTTAATTCAGATTTAGGCATAAGTATATGATAATCTACTACTACCAATAAAATATTAAAATTTTGACGAATAAACAAATAAGACAGCAGATACGAGGGCTATTAAGGGCAGTCGATAATTCTCATCGACGAAACCATTAGATAACGATGTCGTTAAAGTTTTCGAAATATCCTGAATTAGTTAGTTAGTTCATCCTCTTTTGAAAGAATAGTCGATAGTTTTGTTGAAGATCTTACAATTAATAATATTAATGAAAATTAAATAAATAAAGATATGCTTATAAATATACATAAACATTACAAAAGTAAGGGCAAAGAACTCTTACTTAATGGATGTTGTTTATGTTGCCGAATTAATATTGAAATTAACAAAGTTGACAAAATAAATGTTGTGTGGAACGAGGAGTTTCCGTTAAATTAATTCGTGTGTGTTTATGTGCAGTTTCATTGTTACTGTGTTTCTCTTTGGATGTGTCCAAGTGTTATGTCAAGTTATGTGTAACTGCAGATAGTGATCAAGATGACTTTGGGAACTAGAAGATATTTTCTTATCCATGACTACTGTATGGTAAATACAATTTAGATATCAATTTCATAGTTAATATTTTACCGCCACTAGTATTATTAATTTTAAATTTAGTCTTTCTATGCTAAGCCGGATATGTATCCTGTTTTGAGAGACTGGTGATGATAGATGTATTAAGGTTTATTCAATACTTCACTCCGATAGAGATGTGTTGAGATATTTGTGAGTATTTGTGACTCATGTTACATACACATTGATTCAATATGACCGCCAAGATATTCGAAGTATAGCTACCTACTATTATATAGCTACTCGTAAATTTGCCTGCTTTATCGTTGATTTCTGATGAGGGTGATATCCATCCCGTACCGAGTAACATTTTTCTGACTGCGATCCCATGATTTATTTTAGTGCAGTTATAGCAACATGTTACTGGTTTTGTAATTTCGTGCCTGTCACTATGGTTATGCTATTCCTTACGGCCCACGAGACCACTTAGACGGCCTCAGGGTACCTAGTGGAAGGGTTTTGATCCCACCTTGTCGTAGCCGATGGTAGACTCTAGACAGCTCGTCGCCATGGATAGATTCAATAGCCCATCTATTAACAGTTTCACAAGTTGCTATAGTGAAACTGAGACCGACGCCCGTACTTTCCTCGGCACTATAGTAGTTTTGTCAAAAAAATATACCTACAAAAATTTAATTAATAAAATCTTTGGAACAGACCGGGATTTAAACCGGGGAACCTAAATACTGTAGTGTTTTTAAGTCTGAGGTCTAACCAACTCGGCCACCACGTATATTGAACAGGAAAGCATTATCTTTTTTAAATAGTTAATAAAACTGGAGCAAATGCCTTTTAACTAAATAGTGAAGTGAAAGTGGTCTTATCAACTTGTTAGATATCAATAGTTAATAACAATTTGTTAATATTTTCGTAGATTGGATTTACGAAATTATTTAAGCACCTGTAGAATTTTATATCATTAAGTTAATTTGTAGATATTAATGACAAGTATTGTGTAAGAACTTAAGAATTTACATAAATTATATTTTTAAAGACTTGTCTGGAGAATCAATTGAATCGACGAAGTTAACGCCTTCTTAACTTACGACACAGTATATCAATATAGTCTATCAATTTATATTATATTAATTAACCTACTTTAGGAGATATATTCGTATTATATTTACTTACGTAGTGGCCAAGTTGGTTCGACATCACATATAGAACACTAGTTTTTAGGTACCAGTGTGTAGATACCAATTAATATTAATTAAAAAAAAAGTAAGTACATATTTGAAGATACTCCCGAAATTCTAGTTGCTTTAGTTACTTCGTAAATGATTATCAGTATCAAATTTAATATAGTAAGATAGGTATCCATTATTTAATAATTAAATCCCAAGGTACCATAAGTAACTCTAATGGTTAACAGCAAACGCCAAGCGTATGTGCAACAATGTATCGATTATCAGTCAGATCCAAACCAAAAAAATAAAAAGAATAACACTTTAAAATAAAGTTGAAACAACAACCAAAAACTAAATAAAGAAAAATTTAAAACGGTTCCTACATACTACTAAACAAAAAAGCATCTTCATTTTTTAAACTAAATTAACAAAAGCCCGAAAGCAAGTAAATAAAAACGATGACAAAGTATGTTAAATAATGTTCAGCTCACGTTTCCTCAACAAATAAAACTTCTGTACCTACATAGTTTAAGATATTTTTACTCATTGCTGATATTTCTAATCGTTATTTGTTAAATAGTTCTGCTTACAGATAAGATAAATTATTTCGTTCGTCTGCTTTCAAAATATTTTCGTTAACTATTCTAGTTTTAACAACATTATCATTTCTAATAATTGTCGATAGAACCTTGCAATCTTTCTTTGTTAAAGTTTATCTTTTCTATTAATTTTCGATAGAACCTTGTCATTTTCTTTGTTAAAGTTTCTACTGAATTCCTTGTTTAATTATTCAAAGCTCCTTAGGTAATGAGAAAGTTTTCTTTTACAATTAGATATTTAAAGTCGTGTGAAGTTAATATGTCCCGTAACAGTTGTGTACGTTCACACATGTGGGGAGGGTAAACAATGACAATTTGTGTGTAGTTACGTAACCGACGTGTTTTGACATCGACCTTTCTCGATTGTTTACCTTTATTAGCTAATTTACATTATTTTCTTAAAAGAAAATTTGTTTAGGTAATGATGTAGGATTGTCTTCTCTCTAGTGATGTCAAACTATTAACCTCAATAAATAACTTAATCATAATCTTCTTCATGTTGTTGTTCACTTTAAGGGCTCTGCAGTCGTCGTTGTTAGTCGAAGTTCAAATATTATTTTTATGTTGATAATTGTGCGTCAAAATCTTTCTGTTGTGGGTAATTAATATTATTGTGTTATAATTTTTTTTTTTTTAATCTGATAAAAAAAAAACACAGTAAGATTTGTCGGTCATTGTATTAAATAATACAAAGACCAACAAAAATATTATTTTAATTCTGCGACAAACAATAACTTCAGCGAACGCTCATTTTGTATGGAAAACGCAGACTTTACGATTGCGAATGCAGTGTCCTTAACTGGAATTCGTTATATTCCAGTCACAACGCAGAAATCGTAATTCAGTTATGAAGGGTTAATTTAGATTCTTACACTTTCTTGAAAGCAACAACATGTAGGTAATGCATAGGTGACATTATATTAGAAGTATTGATATGGAACGATAAAATGAATTCGGTCACTTATTATTAGGAAAATAGGTAATTATTGAATTTGAAATTATTAGTAAAATAAATTCTAATGTCGATAGTTTTGATTGTATAAATTTACAATTGGACAAACATACTATCATCGACGTTTATTTATGTCTAATAGGTACTTCGGGCCCTAGCATAACAGCATCGATAGGCTCGATAAATCGACAAAATCGATACATATCGATTTTATGAATGAATGTTCATTCATATAATTCATTTTATAGACTGTCAAACTATATCGTAGTAGTAGTATTCTTTTTCCCGAAGGAAAGGCAAAGAGCATGTGCCCATACAGCCTTCAAACTATATCGATGTGATTATGCTAAGCCCCTTCATCTTTCTATAGTTTACATCATTCTCGTATTTTCCTCGGCCCCCGAATTATTTTTTCCGCATTGGGTTGCTGTTTTTTCTCTTGCAAGGACAACTCGTCCCGTTTTCCTGGGCTTAAATGGATGTCAATTTAAAAACAAGAGATGTACAGCATTTGTTGGTATATATGTGGGAGGACTTAGACCTTAACATGTAATTCACTCTTCTACTCTCAATAGGTTTCAAGCTTCACAATCTTAGAGTCTTATTATTATTTTGTTGTAGTAGATATTGATAAAACCTTATTATATAAATATATTATAGATATTTGCATGCCAAGGTAATACATAGGTTAGTAAGGTAATACATGTTCTTCAGATACTACCAAGACAACTCTGGGCCGTGTTCGTAAACTAACACTTTAACACTGGGTAATGTCACTACACTATATGCATCTCTTCTTCTCTAAGCATTTTTCGATATTTTTATCGCACTCTGTAACACTACCCAGTGTTAAAGTGTTACGTTTCCGAACACGGCTCTGGTAGTTTCTGATGAACATGTATTACCTCACTAACATCGACCTTTACTCAGATACGAGGCAAATAAATAATTTAATTTCATTTCAAATAAAATTTATTTTTTATCTGACTGCCTCAATTAATTTTCTGTTGTCATTCACGAAGAGTAATATGGATTGCAGGTGCAGTAAAAATGATCTAAGTAACTACGTAGTTTGTATCATTGACCTACTTGTGGTTGACAATAATTTTGTCTTAATAAGGGCCGATTCGACCAAAAGAGGGCATAACTTATACTGGGGATAGTCTAATGTCAAATTCCATACAAATATTTATTCGTAAATTAAATTATTAATACTCAGAATAGGTATTTTTATCTATGTGATTTGACATTACATATCTCGGTATAATAATTATATCCTCTTTTGGTCGAATCGGCCCTAAGTAGTCTAAAGGTACCTAAGTATAAAACAATATAATTGATTATTCATTTATGACCGCCTCCGTAGACTATATAGTGACGTCGTGGGTTCCGTTTTTTCGGTGGGGCTCATGGCAACAAAATATTAGTACGTTTTTCTGCATAGCTTTTCACTTTTAATCAATTACCTAAAGACTAACTCATTAATAGTTTAAATATATTTAAAAAAACTATTTTATTTTCTGAATGTTTTTTTTTATTATAGAATTGAGGAATATTTAAATGATAAAAATGTTAAATAATAATAATAATGTAAATACCTAGCTGCAATTTATTATTTGTATACTGTAAATTAGAACATAAGTGATCTAAACTATTGTAACATCTCTATTTTAGTATTATGGCGTTGTATCCGGAGGTCGTGGGTTCGAACCATGACAAAAAAATATTAGTACGTTTTTCTGTAGTTTGTCGTGTTCTGGGTGTTTTTAAAATATAATATGTATTAGGTCTATCATTCTTTCTGGTACACATAGTACAAGCCTAGAGCTTAGTTTGTGACCAGAACAATATGTGTAAATTTTTTCAATAATTATTTTATTTTAGAATTTGATCATTTTATCATTACTAGTTTGTATGAAGAAGGATTTTTTTTTCATTTGCGGCACATAGTTCTATGGGGAAATTGTTCGTATTGATCAGTAGAATATTAGCCCAAAGTACATCCTTTCAAAGTCACCATGTATAAAAAAATAACTGTACCTTTTGTTCATAAATAAATAATCTGATTGATTGATTGATAGGTGTTTATAAAAATATAATATGTATTAATATCGTTGTTTTTAGTACACATAGATAGTACAAACCTAGAGCTTAGTTTGTCGCCATAGCAATATGTGTGTAGGTAATGTCCTTCATATTAGTTATTTATGATCTTAGAACCTTAGTGGACTTTGATACTTATTTAGGCATTTCATATAAATCTTTACAGCTATTTATGAAGAGTAAAAAAGAATATAAAAGGTATAATTATTAATAATAAGGTCAAGTGCATTTGATTAAGTTGCTATTCAATAAAAAAAATAGATACATCGATTGTTTTTCATTAGCTTGATTGGTTTAATATATATTGTTTTTTTTTTTATATATGAAAGTAAAACGCGTAGTGAAACAGATTGTATGATATAAAATGCTACCGAAGCGAATGCAGGTTAATGATACTAATAGGTACATATAACATTTCATAAACATGAATAAAGTAATTATTTATTATTATAAACAACCAGACCAAGAGAAACTGTACCTACAGAAAATTGCACTCATAGTTTTTTTTTTGGAGCACGACCTTGTATCTACCTGGTGGTAAGCAGACCTATAAAGTCCATGAATGGGGTCAGTCAACAATATTGATCGCTCACACTATGCCGGCTAAATAAAGCGATTACGAAATGGTGGGCGACAATGACGAATTTCATTACGAGTACATTTTAATATACTCGCTGTCTTATCGTCAATTTAACTACCCATTTCGTAATCGCGCCCTGAAAGGAGACTACCACCTTGACAAAATCGATGCAGTAGTCTCCTGAAAACTGGTAAACCCACAGACTCAAACCGAAACATGACGTCAAGTGGTTTTTGCATCTGTATGGGCGGTGGTAACGAGACCGGTCGGTCGGCCGAGACCTTCTTCCCACCTAAAGAGTAATACTATTTTCCACGAGTGCGAATCGAACACACAACCTCGGGATACAATTTAATGCTAACGGGTCGCAAATACCTATAGCCATGAAAGCGGTCTAAATAACAGATCCTAATGCATAAACTAGATTTTATAACAACGGAAAAGTTTACAATACTTAGGTAATCTATTGAATTTAGAATGCAGGTGGACATTTAAATTACTCATAATGTAACGAACTGTAATTATAGTAATTTGTAGTAATTCCTAGTACTCAAGAAGTCGCATTATTGCAGCTTTGTTGTTTACTGACACTTGTTGACCTACTAACAAATAGGTAATATTAATCATATAATATGTAGGAATATTTTATTAAATTGTTATTATGAAGGGTAATAATAACAAATCTCTACAAATCTAAATAAGTAACATCTTAATAATAATGACTGCCTTCCCTGTTTATTTACTCGTGTGGTCTTTACTATAAGAGCACCCGACCTTACGGGACTCCGAATTCATTTTGTTTAAATTACTGCACTTAAAGATTTGTACAAAGACGAGCTTAATACCTAGAATTACGTTATAAGAATTATCAAATTTACCTATATATATAACTCTCTATATAATTATTATAAAATCTAATAGAAATATGTTTTTTCTGATCATTCAGTTTTTTTACTTTCCCATTGGGCCAAGGCATACCTACCGCATACGGCTTTGCCTCCGTCGTCTTGTGGTGGCGCCGTTGTTGTTGTACCCGAAGTCCGTGGGTTCAATCGATTCCCACTCATGACACAATAATTATTGCAAAACAAAAATGTTAGAACAAAACATTATAACAATGATGTGAGGAATACAACGACCACCAGCACGTTTGACATTTCGTTCCAACATAAAACAACAAAAACTAAGTAGCCGTTTATCTCTTTTTCATGTGACTCGTATATTAAAATTGGGTGAGCAACCAAAAAGGTTTTAGGTCTCTTTAATTATTCCATGACACTGACTGACCCCCTGTTCGAGTTTACATCGAGGAAGCCCTAAATAAATATAACTTTTTAAATACCTAATACTACTATTGAGGTCGTAATTCTGGCTTATAGAAAATTGCTGGTCCAATTAGGTAGGAGTTTACCAAACGAATATTGTGTGTAATTAAAGCGACACATGCGTTAGTATTATTGCAATCATTAGTACCGCCTCGGACCGGTTATGGTTACGGCAAGCGGCCTGAATAACTTGCTCCAGGATCCAATGAATAAATGAGTTTATATTTGTCACAATGTAAGGCTCTTACAACTTATTTCGGCATACATGGCTAGATACGATCACGGACAACATTATTGACGTTCACACAATAAAGCATCAAAAATAATAATAATTCAAATTTAATATCCCAAAATTTGATAGGTTTTTAAAGATGCCTAGATATGTCTCGTGAATTGTGTGTACCCAGTGTACCTATTATAAACAACAAAGTTTGCTTACTGTTTTAGAAAAAAAACTAACCCTCGATGACTCTCAAAAGTCTCAAAAATTCGTAGGTCCTAAGAATAAAAAAGCTCTTTCGTCCAAACTGCTATTTATTTATTTAAGAATAAAAAAGATTTTTTAGGTGGGAGGAGGGCTTCTATTACCTCGTTAGGCCTACCGACCAGGGGCCTTACCAAAAATCGAATCGAAATACCCATCGAAAGCCAAATGTATGGGATTTGACGTTTCTTGGCGATCGGACTCTACCCATAGAGTAAAATTCCTATACAATTTTATCGATCGATGAGGCGATTCGATTGGCGATCGTGTTCTTTGGTCAGGCCCCAGTCTCGTTACCACTGCCCATACAGATGCAAAACCCGTTAAGTGACCTGGTCATGTTTCGGTTTTAGTCTATGGGTTCATCGATTTATTGCCGAGGTGGTAGTCTCCTTTCTTGGTGCGGTTACGAAATGGGCGACTGATTTGACGATAAGGCAACGAGTATATTAAAATACACTAGTAGTGTAAATACGTCTTTGTCGCTGCCCACTTCGTAATCGCATCATTTAGCCGGCATAGGGGGAGACATCAATTTTGTTTAAGAACAATTATTGATCGACTCCATTTATAGAATTTGTAGGTTGCTCACCACTAGGTAGATACATTTTATATTTTACGAAAAATAAAAGGTTTTTTAAGAACAAAGAAAATCCCAATCCCAAACGAGTATTTAAACTGGTCGTTTGTTTTTGAATAAAAAATATCATCAGATGGTTATAAATATATTAAAACCAAATAGAGGGCTTATCAACAAAAAAGCTACGACAGATTAATATTAAAACGGCTTTATGCAGTCTATCGTGATTTCTCCACCACACCGGATTCTCGCAACGAGATGTCAGCAAGACTTCCGCTCAGGCGCGATCATTGAGCCATCGACACACCTTACCGACTAGATTTTTTACAATGACACAACTAGAAAGAGGCACTGGAAAACTAATATTACCAATACTACTGGTTAGGTTAAGAATATATCGCATGTTTATTTATTTTATTACCTGTTACTAGATTAATTAATTTAAAAAAGTTATAAGTAAAGTTTCTTTCCTGGGTTTCTAAAAGCTTTCAATAAGTTTAATTTAGGAAGTAGTATTAGCACTAAAGTTTTTACATACATGTATATTTTTTATTTCAATACAGTAAGTAATTGGGTACAATAAAAATAATATGTGCGACATTAAACACAATTGCATTGGTACAAGTAGGCTGTAGGCTTGTGCTAATGTGAACCAGAAACAACGATTTAATAAATCATATTTTATAAATACCCAGCCAGAGGCTCTACCATGGGAATGCGCATTGTAGCAACGTAACGTATGTGTATACGTATACGTGAGCAACAACCATTAGGATCGCTTTATTCAATCCTGTTAACAAAAATAAAGCGGCCCTAATGGTTGTTGCTCAACTTATACAAATACGTTACGTTGCTACAATGCGCAAACCCATGGTATAGCCACAGATCATGGAAAACTAAAAACTAAAACGGACTCCTATTTTGCTAAGAGTGGGATGACAATGACTGATGATCAATTAGGAAATATATCTATTTAATATTTTTTTAATAAACAAAATTCAACATACAGAGAGATTCATAGTGAAAAAAGAAATCACTAATTCTGTCTTTCCATTGTTAAGTCCGCACGTAATCGTTGCCATAAAATTACTGTAATTATTATATTAGTGCAGTGAAAGAGTCGAGTAAAACAAGTTGATTGCACCTTTGTAAGGCTGCATGGAGTCGCAGCCTTTTTCTCACATCTTGGTGCTGATGGCAACAACGCTTTCTATTATTGAAAGTTTTTTTTTTGCAATTATGTTGATGTTATTGATGATTTAATTATATTCTTCCGTGGTTGGAACCGGAGGTTTACTCAGGTATTGTTTATTATGTAACTGCATCTGATTATGTCTTTACATCTTATAATTGAACTGTTAGGTATAGACGAGAACGAGACTTCCTAGAATGGTAGGTATTTGCATATATTTATGGAATATAATACCAAAGGATCAGAGGAGAATTGAAGATGAATTTAAATTGAAAAACAAACCGATGATGTTAAACAACAAAGTATTGATTGTCCCTATTCATGGCCTTAGTAGGTCTTCTTACCACCAGGAAGATGGTGGTAAGCAGACCTACTAAAGTCAGACAAAGTCACATGCCATGCTGATGAGCAAAATGAGCTATCCAGAAGATCTATTCAGATTCTTTATCTTTCTTACATTGTCGGTGTTTGGAGAATATTATTGTTTATCCTTACATTTCGGTGTATTGTTAGAGCACGAATTAATGTAGTGCAACGTAATTGGCAACGTGTAAAGAGCACGTTGACAATTACGTCATTAGGATCTACCTAATTAAATGCATAATAACCAAACTACTACCTAGTCATCCTAAACGAACTTAGTATCTATCTACCTAGAAATCTAAAATTATTATTTGTTGTTTCAGAATTCAAGTGGAAGCGAGCCGCGGTCTCGCAGTGCCACACCAGATTCTTTGGACTCTATGCCCAGCGCTGGCACTGGCAGCCCACCAGCTGAATGGGCAGACCAAGCTACTCCTCCAGACTTTGTGTAAGTATTTAAAAACTATTAAAGATTAAAACAAAAGTGTTCACTATTATTAACAATCTTCTAGAACGAAGGCTAGTTATAAAACTTTTTTCTTCCTGTCACCTTGCTATGGAACAATAATGGCAAGACGGGTTTAGGCAGGGTCCAGGGTCGGATCCAGATCATAAAAATCGATGATTTTATTGGTTGACAAGAGTAAAAATGTTTGGTACCTTTCTACCTTCAGCCTCATTGGATGTCAAAATACGAACCCACCATATAAAATTTTCTATAAAATGGATGAGTTTGGAGTTAACCAAAAATAGCTACTACGACGGTACTATGAACAGACGGTTATAGACGTATGCTCCCCCTCACCTCGTTGTTCGTACCGTAGATATATCCGTCTAATACTTAAACCGATATATCTCCTACTGCGCATCTTGAAGGCAAACGATATTTTTATATGATTGTAGGATACTACTTTCCATTTCGTTTGTCAACAGTGACAGCTTTCCACCAGTGGGCACTCACACGCCTCTAGCAAGGACTCCTTCGGCTCCTACGACTGGATCCCGAAGACAAACTCGATTGTCACCAACCTCTCCTCAGGGTTCGCCTCCGCTACCTATGCACGAACTCTTCAAGAACAGCGACTTACATTGGGCAGACATAGCTTCTAATACTGGTAAGTAGGGTTAGATAGACTGTAAGCTAACGAAGAGAATGAGAGACGATCACAAGTTAAATAAAGGATATTAGTAAACAGATTAGTATACCTTCTAAATAAAGCAGTTGGATGACATTACATTGCTCATATATCTGTGATAATGAATACGTGTAAAAGTATTAATAAAGAGACAAACGCTGGTTTATTCATATTTGAATCTAAAAAAAAAGTAAAAGTAAAAAATGATTATTTTAGATAAAAGTGATCACAAGTATAATGGTTGTCTGGCTCCCATACTAGGGAAACCTGTGCTGGGTAGCCAGCTCACAGTAGTACCAGTAAATAAAAATAAATAAATACCATCACGGGTGCCAATTTGGCTCCCGAGAACCGTTTAAACGGCCTCAGGGTCCCAGCGGAGGGATTAACCCATCCTCATTTCGCCGATGGTATTCGGAGGCAACACCTAACAAGTGGCGAGCTTGTTGCGGTGTTTATGATTAAATAGCCTCGTTGTATAAAGCGGTCACCCATCCCAGGCCGGTCTTGTTGTCATCTGCTTAACATTGTTATCAGTTACGCAGTGACTTAACCACTAGGCTGGGGCCGCTTTTTACCAGTAATATCTGGTTTATACGCAAAACTAGAGTTTATACAAAATTAACACTACAAATATTTTAGTTAACATGCATTTTTTATTCATTATTCGTCTTTATTTTTATGCGTCTTCGCTTTACGCGAAATTTTACCAGAGTCTAGTATTAGGTAGAATCAAATTGTAATATATTATTAGTAAAAGTGGGATACTAGGATGGAAAGGTAACAGAAAAGGACTAGGGTAGAAAAGGGAATGGCGACATGACCGTATGAAAGCATACGGTATTCTCTTGCCAATATCAAGTGAAGGAGGAAAATTGGTAACCTAAGATAAAATGCCGAGATCACTGCTTAAATGCTACCCTTCTCACACTTAATGTCACTATATGCTTATTCTACAAAATTAGTACACTTTTGCACAATAATATTCAATAAAATTAAATATGAAAACTGTAACAAAAACACGCGTTTATAGTCTTCGGGCTATCCCTCAAAGAATCCCTTTTGTATCCATATATTTCACATGTTTTTGCATTATGCAGCTTTTTAATTATTTGTTAAGAATATTTATCTTCACGTGCTATATTTCTTATGAGGTAGGGACAACCGAGCACAACTGGTCTTTATCTCCCCCTGCCTCATGAATCTTCTCAAAAATTTACACCCATTTCGGGAGACTTGTTTGCCTCTCCTCTCGATTATAATACCTACGTGTCTTGGTCTTTTTAAATAGTATGGTTAAATTGTAATCAATTTTTCAGAGGGCATCGAATTATTGGGATACCAAAGATACGGCACTGTACAGGGACCAAGGATAGGAAAAGAAAGAATTAACGGATCAATACTCAAGGACAGCGATCCTTTTGTGTAAGTAACATTTTATTACAATACCTTCGTGGTCTAGTAGATGCACCATATTGGCGTTGTATCCGGAGATCCTGGAGGGGCGCAATAATAACCAGACCATGACCAAATTTTGGGTCATAGGCGCAATTATAGAATCTCTCACCGGACGCATAAAAGGCTAGTTGTAGTCCGGTAGTCGTGGGTTCTATTCCTATTCATGGCAAATAATATTAGTACGTTCTTCTATACAGTATGCTTTGGCTGGGTGTATATATAATAATAATAAGTATTAGTATAGTCGTTGCGTTGCACCTAAGCATAAAGAATACTAATTTTCTACTCTTATATGTTTTAGCAAGCACACGGTGTCTCGAGCAAAAAGTGCAGTAACAAATTCACAGCCTCTCAGCTTTGAACACAAATTCAATCTCGACAGACAGATCATTATACAGGAAGAGGTAAGTCTGTTTATTTTGAGTCTTGGATAAACTAGTATATTTCATTTAAAAACAAAACGCAATATTACACTCTATCAAAGAGAAGAACCCTTAAATAATGGCGGCTGACCAAGTTTAGGCTTACCTTCTGATCTTGCATAGATTTTGAGACCTTCTTAGGTAGGTAAATATATGTTACAAGGTTAAAAGAGGTCTAATCTCAGCTGCATACTAAGGCTGTTTACGCAATTCACCCATGATGATAATCAAATATTAAAATTTTCAGGATTGGCCCGAAGAGGACACCACAGTAGATGTGGAGACGGTATCGGAAACCATGCTCAAGAAGTTGACACCTCTACTCTGGCTAGAGGTCACAGCGCTTTTCGACAGATATTCATTGCCGTTCCAAAAGAGAAAACCACCAAAAAAGAAGAGGAAAGAAGGTAATGAGTGACCAAAGTAAACAATTGATTCCTTTTAAACCAAATTATATATAATATCCGTAATTGAGATAAAAATAAAATCATTAAATTAATGAATATAAATCAATTAATTCCTCTGGAGCCGCGCAGGTGCCGAGAACTGCAGCCGCATTGCCTAATAGCCTAGATTCCTTTTGATAAGTTCTTTTTAAATGTTCAAAATATCACCGAAATCAGGAGAGTAATCCAGAAATTATAATGGATTAAATTATTTCATGTTGAACCACTTATCTTAGGTATTTTATACTATCTACAGCTGTCTGTACCTATCTATTTAGGTATAAAAAAATAAAGATAGAGCATTTTAAATATGCTACCATATGCTATTTGCATATCGGTAACTCAATGGCTGTGTTCCTCTGTTAGTGTGTGTGAAGCACCAGAGTTTTTTACTTGCTGGTACCTTTTTCTCCGAGGTGTCTCCGGGGGGATCGACTTTACAACTAGTGTTTACGCCCTTAAAGATACCGATCCATATAACTATGTTAATGCGATTGATGGTCATTCAAAAATATCTACAGCTAATATAATGATAATAATATAATAAAAGAACTAATATTTAAGGCGTGGATACGGTTGGTGAGGTTGGTCGCCTCGGTGGCACTCTTGTATGGCAGATGATAATCGGATAGTCAATGGAATCAGCTAACCACCTAGTCTTACACTAGTTGGTACTGTAGCGTGCGTTCGGTTGTTTTTTTTTTTATATTTTTATTTAATGACACCTTTTATTAATTAATATAATTATATATAGCAGCCTAACCAAACGCACTCTAGACCTTATTGTTAAAACTCTTTTTTTTTTTGACTATTCACAAATATCTGTAAAGATTTACATGAAATAAATAATATTTGATTTGATTTGAGCCTCCTAGGATAAAGATAACACCTACTAGGCTGAAAACGGTCAAGTGACCACGACATCTTGCGGGGTTTTCTTAACAGTTTTCAAGTACCTACATCGTTTTCTGGTCAAGATTATATATTTTAGGAAGAAGATACGAAGTGGAAGATGGTAGAAGAACGAGGTTCTTTATTTGCACAGCGATCTTTTTCTGTATTCTGATAAAGCATTATTTTAGTTCACCCAAAAAGAAACATCAATCAATTTCGTAAATATATTTTTACAGAGGGCAACGTATTTGGCGTATCATTGGAGACGCTTGTCCGGAAAGACGTGTTACGTTGGGAAGAAGCTTGGCAGTCGTCGCCGCGCGTGCTGCGTACTCTCGCCGACACACTGGCTGCGCGGGCTCACGACGAGGGCATCTTGAGGGTACCGGGGAACCGACACAAGGTAAATATATACAACTCCTCCATATCATAGCGCCCAAGATAATGTAATAAAATAGCTTGTTATGTCAAATTTTGTATTTAAAACAAAAAAAAAATATTGTCAAAAGTAAAAGTGTTAGGAAGGTCTCTATAACTTCGGTAGGCCGACCGACCGGTCTGGTTACCACCGCCCATACAGATGCAAAAACCGTCAAGTGACCTAGTCATGTTTTGGTTTTAGTCTGGGGTTACCGGTTTTCAGGAGATTACTACATCGATTTCTTGTCGAGGTGGTAGTCTCCTTTCAGGGTGCGGTTACGAAATGGGTGGTTGAATTGATGATAAGGCAGCGAGTATATTAAATCATACTCGTAATGCAATTCGTCTTTGTCGCCACCCAATTTGAAATCGCATTTTTAGCCGGTATAGTGGGAGCGATCAATGTTGTTTAAGAACAATTATTTATTGACCCACCACATTCGTGGACTTTGTAGGTCTGCTCACCACCAGGTAGATACAAAGTCACATGCCGTGCTCCAATAAAAAAAAAGTATTTTATCACAGTTATCTTGTGCTAGGTGGTCTTAGTAAGCAAAAAGAAGACCTTTCGGCTAAGTTAGTTAAAGACATCTTTGTAAATATACCTGAGCATTGAAATACCTTCCAAAACGGTAATGCAACAAAATTTGTTCTACACTTGTTGCGAAAAAATTACAGTTCGCTAATAATTTAGGTAGCTATTACATGCACATACAGTGAATTTACTTATAACAAGTTTTATATATTATAGATAGAAGCACTCTGTCAAGTTATAGAACGCGGCTGGTACATACAGAACGAAGCCACTACTGCGGCTATAGAACGCGCGTCCGGACACGATGTGGCTGCGGTGTTCAAACGCCTTCTCAGGGACTTGCCGCAGTCCCCTCTCACTACTGAACTCATGAGGCTTTTCTATCATACTTGTGGTAAGTTATGTCATCACTACTGTTTAACAAACTTCCATACTAACATTGTAACATATTCCATTTCGAGTTACAAAGTTTAGATCTTCTAAACTACCTAACGGATTTTGGTATGGTTTTAACATCATTTACTTAGGTATATTATAATATCTTTAGAATGGTTTAGGTAGGCATGTTATTTTATTAGAAAAGTCAAAGTTTCATAAAAATATAAGAAAGGTGGCCACATTAGTAGTTAGGTACGTACCTATCTACATTACATTGCACCTGTGTCGCGAGTATTTATTAAGTATAATTTATTTTCACTATTGATAACTTATGTTAGGACGCATATATGTACATACACGTATGTAGCTAGCTTCCTACGTATATGCTATGTTTTTATGTTCGGATTAATAGTCGTTGCTAAGCAATTGCTAATACTTAGCCGATGCATCGGACTGTCAAACTGCATATGAAAAAACAAAATTTTGACAGTTCCAAGCAATGGCTCAAGCTAAGCAAAGACTATTAATCCGACCATTAGTGTGTTTTATACATAGACAAATTATATACGACCCGTTTAAGAAATAGTACATATTTTTGTTAAATTAAATTAATATTGATAAAAAAAAATCAAGTAATATTGGCAAATCGCACAGCCTTTATCATGGACTTTTTGTTGGCATTGAGTCTCGCTTAGAGCATGCGGATTATTGCGGATGGCGAGTAAAGGGCAGAAGTAGGAGGGGGGTGTACATATAGTAAGGTGTTCCCAATGCGGAGTTTTCCTGTAGTTATTATTTAATGCATTAAGTGGCGTTTAGTCGCTATCTACAAAAACTGTCAAAACAAATATTGGTAATATAAAAAATATACCCAAAATTAAGGGTAAATAGGAAAATAAATACTTTATAATAATAATAATTTACACAATAGTCAACTATTATTATCGGGGTAACACCAGCAATATCCTGGGCACTTTTGTTTTTTAAGATTATCATAGGAGTAATTAAATTTTAATTTCAAGGATTCTTGGTTTTTTTTACGAAGTTTTTCTTGATAGGACATCTACTAATGATTATAGAGAGCAAGAATGTGGAGTACAAGAGATACATATAAGTGATAAAATATGGTAAAAAATATAAAACATCTTGCAATACCATAATTTAGTTTAAGCCATAGTAAAGTAACTAGATATATGGAAATATAGACTACTCAAAATATAGAAACAGCCTATTTTGACAGTTTTTGTGGATATCTCTCCTGCTGCCATCTAGTGGCATATTTTGGAACCGTCAAGAAGAAAAGTCCTCATTTCTCGCCTTTTTCAATTACCCTACATAGATACATTATTTACGAACCATTTAAGGAATCAAATGTTATCAATTTCCATTTGTATTTTCCAGCGCTGACCGGCAGCACACAAGCCCGAGCCCTCAACCTGCTGGTCCTCCTGTTGCCAGCAGAAGCCCGAGCGTCCCTCCGCACAGTGCTGCGAGCCGTGCGCGTGGTCACCTCGCTCTCGCAACACAACAAGATGACGGCACACAACGTCGCCATGATCATTGCGCCCGCTCTGTTCCCTCCCAGGTCTGTTATAGCAGGTGCTTACAGTACCTATAGATCCTTTGTGTCTCCTGACAACTACAATCTGGATGTCTTTATAAGACAAGAGTGAATAGGCACTTACAGAGTACCTAAGCGTGCCATCTCTTCTTATTATTATAGACCTCAGACTCTTCTTATTATCAGGCCAGATTGAGGTTAAACCATGAAACTAATAATAAAATATGGATGTGCCTTATGCCTTAAATGGCCTATAAAACGAAATGTCAAACGAGTTCGTTGCCGCAATATTCTGTTCTCACTTCAACCAATCAACGCTCATTGTGTTCTCAATTTTTTATTTATTTGTATGGCAGCGGCCATCTTCTGTTCTCAAGACTGGAGGCGATTTAAGGGCCATGGGCACCTCCCTATTATATCTCCATGGGTTAAACGCAGACTATTATTAAAATAATAAAATATTTAGCTCGCACACGGAAAAAAGATAATGCAAAGATCAGGATGACTTCCCTTGCCCACCGAAGGCGGTCAACCTACACAGATGAAGTCGACCCATAGAAAATTGACAAAAAATAGCGCGATGATTCTATTATGATACAATTACTATTTGGTTCAAGTAAGTTAATTTAAGAGAATTGGAGCCCAATATAAAAATAATTCATTTTCTTATTAGTTTATATCATAACATCACACAGATGGTATTCTGTGCGAGGTTATGTTTAGAATAGCCATCCTGTTTAAAGGCCAGCCATTTACTAATAACTAATTAAGTTTTACAAACGCCTAAAAGTTTTTGAATTGATTAGCACGATTTAAGATTTTGCACACGTGGAGAGTAGGTATATGTCCTGGAATAACTGGTCCACGCAGCATCTTAAGGATATAATACTAAGCACAAAATCTATACTAATATAATAAAGAGATAAAGTTTGTGAGGTTGTAGGGGTAATCTCTGGATCTACTGAACCGATCTTGAAAATTCTTTTAGTGTTGGATAGCCCATTTATCTAGAAAGGCTATAGGCATATAACATTAAGCTACGACGGAGCGGAGCATCAATGAAAAATGTTGGGAGAATTAATTTATTTTGAGAGCTTCCGTTGCGTGCGCTGTATAAACGGTTAAAGTTACGCAGACGAAGATGCCCGTGTCAGCTAGTTACTTATAATTTTGTAATCCTCTATCCATCTGTTAGTAAATCGTCCTAAATAACCCATAATAAAGTGACTGTTAAATTAATTAATAATAAATATTTTGCCTTTCACAGTTTCCTCATAAAATCATCTGACAACATCGAAACTCAGCTGTCGACGGCGGCGAACAGCTGTCACGTGACCGAGGCGCTGATGCGGTGGTGCGACCAGCTGTGGATGGTGCCGCCGTCCTTACTGGAGGCCGCGCAGAGGAAGCCTCATCGAAGAATACAACACACCTGAACAAATAATATCTTTATTATTATGAACTATAATAATTTATTATTCAGTTCATGAGGTTTTCATCTCTATACCAAGCTGTTGTAGTATTATTAATACAATAGCTACAAAGGCGCTGGAAAGATATTAAAATTTAAAGCTTTTCTACCTTCTCCGGAATTAATTGCTGACCACTATAGAATCATTTTACATTTTACTTGCGCTAATAGATATTGTATTTTATAAATTTTGAGAAAATAAGTGATTTCTGATAAAATGATGAATGTAAATTAATGCAGTCATTTGTGAAAAAAATAAAATGAAGTTTTAGAGAAATCACTCGTTTGCAGGTAGGTACCTTGCAATGTTTAAGTTTTTTGCTGGGAATTATAATTGCTTAATAGGCAAATATATTTTACAAATAGATATTTTCGATTAAGACCAGCTAGCTATAGAACAAAAGTTATTAAGTGTTATTTAAGTGCAGATTTTTTTCATAAGCAATTTACCTAGACCTTGGTCTCAATTCTACTGGTGCCTACTAACTTGTGAAATGGTTAGTAGATGAGTTATTGAGTTTATGGAAATAGCGCGACGAACTCGCCGCCTCTAGTTCAGTGTAGCCTCAACAGAATACCAATCAGAATCTGGCAGGTATGGTAAAAATCCCAAAATTGCTTACGGAATTTCCAGTTCCTGGCTGACCCGTGATGTGGTTATATAGAATAATAAGAAAATTTATTAATTTGATAAAATATAAAAACTTTTATTTTTCATCAATAATTATTGTAGAATTTAATGTGCCAAAACTTCGAATATTACTTATTACTGAGGTTGGGTTCGATTCGGTTTTATCCAAAAATGTTTCACGTAGAATGATTTCAGAGGGAGACAATATTTTTGGGAAAAAATATAAAAACCTAACAGAACGCAGCCCAAAATGAATATTACTTACTTATTAATCTGTATTTATTATTCGATTCCAATAATAACTGTTATCAAGTAGATATTTAGGTGCTAATTTTCCACTATATTTTAGCATATGAATAGTATTAAGTCATATTTCGTGCTGTGTATTATTTTACTATGAATATTCAAGTGATGTTTTTACCTACACAATGTATAATATAGGTTGTGTGGTAGATAAAATTTTATGTAATGGTTGTTTACTGCAAATATTATGTGAATAAAATGCCAAATATTATTTTATAATATTGCCAATAAAATATATGTTTATCTGTATTACATATTTACATGTAGCAGGCTGAGCCTTAATAATTAAGCTGGAATTAATTAAAAATTCATAATTATTCAGCATATTGGTATAGCTTAAATTAAAATTCTTTTTAACATGATGGAAAAATATGTTTCTATTATATTTCCTAAATTGGTGTCATTTATAATGGATCGGTTCTACATCCAGTTACCAATGGCGGGAAATTATGGTGCCCTGTATTATATATTATGATTGATATTAATCACATATGCATAATTAAAGTTTAAGTTGTAAATAAATATTATTGTGTAATCATTATTGTCTACATTTACCAATACTTTGACTAGGCAAGCAAAGACTGACTTGGGTGTATAATACAGTACTTATAAAATTAGTATTACCTCTATTGCAAATAAATATAATGTAAGCATTCTGTGGTTTTATTTCAATTTAATGTATGAAATATATTATTATTATTATTTTTATTAAATATGAGCATAATATTTAATAAAAAGATGTTCCATATATTATAACTATTTTATTTAGCAGAGTATCAAACAATTTTTAACTTTTGCACTTGTCATTCCTCTGGGAATAAGTCAAGCCTCTATCCCAATTCTACACTACTCCCATAAAACAACCTAGTAATAGTTTTCAGTTATTGCAAACTAAGGTACAACCTAGACAAAAAAAATAGATATCAAATATTTTACATTTTATTACCAAACCTATTATAAACTTAACTAACATTACTAACTAGATACACAGCTTCATCATCAGTCCCACACAGAATTCTGCTTCTATTGCAATGGAAGGAATTAATGGAGTGATGCACCGGTGGGATCAAGTTTGTCACCATTTTGTTAGTCTTGTCCTCTAAAGGGGTCCAAGTCATGATCGCTTGGGCGCTGGGATTCTTTATACTTTGATTTATAATCTCCATATTCCAGCACCATAAATCACCCGAAGAAGAACTTGATAAAAGTTTATGAGGATTTTCTGGATGAAATTGCATTTCTGTAACAGAAGCTGTATGACCTTTCAAAGATGATGCAGGGTAGGTTTTCATTCTGAGGTCCCATACAGTTAGTGACCCTGACTCGCTTCCGGCTAGGATTATGTGTGGTTGCATTGGGTGGTTGATGACGCAGGTGGCTGCTAATTCTTCATCAGAGAGAAGAAATGATGCAGAAGGGCGATCAACAGATGTCCGCAGATCCCATACTTTCATGTGACCTCTGATGTTACCAGTTATAATCTAAAATATTAAGTATGATAAAATATGGTTTTGACATATAAATTGATCTTGAAAAATAATAAAACTCTTACCTCACTGT
Source organism: Monopis laevigella (assembly GCA_947458855.1). Taxonomy (NCBI): domain Eukaryota; kingdom Metazoa; phylum Arthropoda; class Insecta; order Lepidoptera; family Tineidae; genus Monopis; species Monopis laevigella. The sequence continues at coordinate 11,754,287 of OX381577.1, read as the reverse complement.
GCCTCATATAAGAAAGTGAATATATGGAACAACTATCAGCATTCTTGATAGTATGAGCAACATTTCCTTGCCTGCAATTCAGAATGTTTATTGTCCCATCTTCTCCAGCAGTGGCTACATCACCTTCCAGGGTATCTAATACTGAACATGAACATTTTTCTTCACTGAAATTATAAAAAAATTTGGTTACACATAAATACAAAGCGGATCATAAAAGACTAAACTGTGAAATTATCAAAACATTAAACAATATATTTTTTAATTAAATTATAATATAGCGCCAATTCTATAACCACTCAACTGTCCGGCTCGCGCAACCAATATCCTCTAACCGGCTAGCCTCTAATATCCGAGGTTGGCGCTGTCTTGTCGATCGCTACCAGGACTCCTTCATCCAGTACACGACCAAATCGTCTGCGGCAACGACAGGTGCACCCCCCTCCCCCCATCTAGTTCATATAACATTGATGAGGCTGTGAAGACCGACCACTCTGTCTTCACAGCTGATTCTGTAGGATATGAGGGCACTTTATAAGTGAGGAAGTAAAGAACCAAGGATCTCAGTTACGCCTGTTTCTGAGGGAACCAGGCCAATAACAGGAGGCACCACGTGAAGGTAGAGATAAGACTTGCCTTTAAAGTAACTACAGTAATTAAAACTTAGTAGCTAAAAAACTATTAAACTAAAATTGCCCTATACTGGTGTACTCTCGGTACTTGAAGAAAGTAATACTTATAGAACTCACCGTTCCGTGGGAAACAAACATACCTAAGGACCACAACATCAAGTCGAACCGACGACTCTGTCTTCACAGCTGATTCTGTAGGATATGAGGGCACTTCATAAGTGAGGAAGTAAATAACCAAGGATCTCAGTTACGCCAGTTTCTGAGGGAACCAGGCCAATAACAGGAGGCACCACGTGAAGATAGAGATAAGACTTGCCTTTAAAGTAACTACAGTAATTAAAACTTAGTAGCTAAGAAACTATAAACTAAAATTACCCTATACTAGGTACAAAGACATTGCGATATTAAATATAATATAATTATAGCGTAACTATTGGCAATTATACGGAGAGTACCTAATAATCAAAATTACGTAATCAACTTACCTACTTTAAAAGACATCACTCCCGTAGTCCCGTACTTAGCGCATTCATCGAGAGGTATTTATTATAGGTGGGATCAAAGTGGGTAAATGTAAACAGAGGTAAATGAAAACGCTTTCAATTATTACTCCTATAACTCATTTTAATACTTTTTATTAACATTTGCCACTGATAATTCAAAATGGCCGTCATAGACCATAAACTATATATGTGTTCCAAAGCATGCAGAAAGTTTTAAATATTGTATTGGAGTAATAATTGGAAGTGATAACAATGTTAAGCAGATGACAACAAGGCCGGTCTGGAATGGGTGACCGCTTTGTATCCGCTATTTTATCATAAACACCGCTACAGGCTCGCCACTTGTTAGGTGTTGCCTCCGAATACCATCGGTGAAATGAGGACGGGTTAATCCCTCCGCTGGGTACCCTGAGGCCGTTTAAACGGTTCTCGGGAACCAAATAGGCACCCGTGATAGTATTTATTATTTAATAAAAATAAATTATGTAATATTCAATTATTACAATATCAAACACTATATAACTACTAAGCTAGGGTACATTCTACATATGTAATAAGCAATTTGTTTACTAGTTGCGAGACCTCAATTGCATATCAGGACGGTTCCGGACATATTTATCGTTAAAATAGTCTTTTATACTATAGTAAGCCTTATTGATTAATATGTGTTTTATACAATTCTTAAACTTTATTTCACTCAGATCTATAATGCTTTTAGGTAATTTATTGCTCAACAATGTTCTTAGCAAACCATGGCTTTACCGTGCGGGTGCCGGGTCCATCGCGTGGTTGCAAGGCAGGGGAATGAACTGCAGCGTTCCCGGATTTGAGACCGCGAAGTAGGTTTAAAGGCCATCCTGCGCCATCCTGGAAACACGCTCCAAAGCTCCGACGACTGTTCTCGGAAGGCCAAGATTAATTAAGGAAGTAGTAATTTCGTTTGTGTGATCAAAATATTTGTTCGACTTGATGTTGTGGTCCTTAGGTATGTTTGTTTCCTACGGAACGATGAGTTCTATAAGTATTACTTTCTTCAAGCACCGAGAGTACACCAGTATAGGCTGAAACTGCTAGTTCGTCTGGAATCTTGTAATGTATTTTGAATGTATCCATGAATATTTTCCAGTCTTGTGCTTTGTCCAGCAGGGTAACCACCGACTCCGATACCGTGAGATCTCGTTCGAGTTGAGATCGAGAACAATATTTTAGTTACTACGAAAAGTGAAACATCGTTGTTTAAATTTACCATTGCATTATGAAGTTTGTAAATATGATTTGTATGAAATGACGTCATTTTTGATCTGAACTCGAACGAGAACTCACGGTATCGGAGTCGGTGGTTATCCCCCTGGATTGAGAAAGGTTTATTTGGACTTTTCTTGAGTTGTCCCTCCTTTAAAAAAGTAGTTAGTCTTTCATTTGTTGATAATCCTTTTCTGGCTCTAGATATACTGAGACTTACAGCTTTACGAATAATTTATAAAACTTTAACATGTTGGTGCGAATAATGACGTTTTTCAAGTAGTTTTATACCCAGCAAGTATATGTCTGGCAGTCCCTACAGCAACACCGCACAATGTACATGTCATATCTATTGCCTTCCCCCATCTTACCAGATTACTCTAGTCAGGTAGGGACATTTGAAAGGCATTAAGACAAAACTTAATAAGTGCCAATCGCACATGAGTGTGCGCCATTTCGGGGCTGGAGGAATACAAACTGTCCCCAAAGAAAGCCATTCATTCTGTACTTCTAGGGTCATCGCGTGAACTCTGTAGCCATGCTCTTCATCTTCCCTAAGGAAAGATTTAATAACATCTTTATCAAATGGCCAATGAGTCTTTTGAGAGAGATGCAATCAGATTATCCCGAGAGTTACTCAGGATTTGTTGCTTGGTTACACGTAGATGTTTGTACAACTCAGATGGCTTTTTAAAATTCATCCCAAATTGTTGCTGTCCCCTGAACAGCGTAGAGGAGTCAGCGCCCTGTGCTAATCCAAGCTAAGACTAGAAGTTTTCTTATGACAGTTGCATCCAGATTTACCAGAAGAGTTTTGTTGAAGTCGTATACAAGAAAAGGCCATTTTAGACGAGATGTTAGGTAGTTGTCATTAATAAAGCGTTCCACAACCACATCTAAGGATGGTGTTCTTCCTTTAAAATCGATCCTTCTGCCCAGAAATTTCAAAAGCATGGCTTCCTCTACTGGGGCTACTTACTGTCCTGCTATGAATAGTTCTGGGTCGTATGACGTAAACCTAGTATTTCACAGTACTGCCCAGACACAGACAGAAGCATTTTGATGGTTTTGTTTTCATGCCGTTTGACCATACACAGAATTCGTCTACCAGAGTAAGAAGATTCTGGCATTGTTTTGGATTGCGTGTTAGCACTGCTAGGTCGTCTGAAATGCTAAGATGGACTCCGAATATACATTATTTAACTTAAATCTATATCCCCACTTCTTTTCACTAGTTTTAAGATTGTCAATTAAGATGTTAATAATAATATTGAAAGCTATTGGTGAGAGGCAACAGCCTTCAAATAGCTCAACATTATATTGAAGAGGATCTGTGAACCCATCTTTATTTGTAATGACAAATCTTAAGTTCTTATAATAATTAGCAATTATATCCATAATCACTGTTGGGAAGCTATAACAACAAGAGAGAGACAATGTTCTTAGCAAACCATGGATTCACCGTGCGGGTGCCGGGTCCATGCGTGGTTGAAAGGCAGGGGAATGAACTGCAGCGTTCCCGGACTTGAGACCGCGAAGTAGGTTTGCTGTAGGGACTGCCAGACATACATTTGCTGGGTGCAAAACTCTACTTGAAAAAGGTCATTATTCGCACCGACATGATAAAGTTCTAGAAATTATTCGTGAAGCTGTAAGCCTCAGTATTGCTAGAGCCAGAAAAGGATTAACAACAAATGAAAGACTGACTACTTTTGTAAAGGAGGGACAACTCAAGAAAACTCAAAGTAAACCTTTCTCAATCCTGGACAAAGCACAAGACTGGAAAATATTCATGGATACATTTAAAATACATTACAAGATTCCAGACGAACTAGCAGTTTCAGCCTATAGACCGGACATACTGGTGTACTCTCGGTGCTTGAAGAAAGTAATACTTATAGAACTCACCGTTCCGTGGGAAACAAACATACCTAAGGACCACAACATCAAGTCGAACAAATATTTTGATCTCACAAACGAAATTACTAGAAACGGATTTAAAACTCAACTTTATGCAGTGGAAGTTGGTGTAAGAGGAATTCCAGCAAAGTCTTTGCACCGTCTATTGAAGGATCTTGGTCTTCCGAGAACAGCCGTCGGAACTTTTATGGAGCGTGTTTCCAGGATGGCGCTAACAGGATCATATAATATTTGGTTGAGTAGAGAGGGTAGTGAACACAGTGCAGGTGAGAATTCAAAAGGCCTTTAAACCTACTTCGCGGTCTCAAGTCCGGGAACGCTGCAGTTCATTCCCCTGCCTTTCAACCACGCGATGGACCCGGCACCCGCACGGTGAATCCATGGTTTGCTAAGAACATTGTCTCTCTCTCTCTAAAGGCCTTTTGAACTCTCACCTGCACTGTGTTCACTACCCTCTCTACTCAACCAAATATTATATGATCCTGTTAGCGCCATCCTGGAAACACGCTCAATAAAAGTTCCGACGGCTGTTCTCGGAAGGCCAAGATCCTTCAATAGACGGTGCAAAGACTTTGCTGGAATTCCTCTTGCACCAACTTCCACTGCATAAAGTTGAGTTTTAAATCCGTTTCTAGTAATTTCGTTTGTGAGATCAAAATATTTGTTCGACTTGATGTTGTGGTCCTTAGGTATGTTTGTTTCCCACGGAACGGTGAGTTCTATAAGTATTACTTTCTTCAAGCACCGAGAGTACACCAGTATGTCTGGTCTATAGGCTGAAACTGCTAGTTCGTCTGGAATCTAGTAATGTATTTTAAATGTATCCATGAATATTTTCCAGTCTTGTGCTTTGTCCAGGATTGAGAAAGGTTTACTTTGAGTTTTCTTGAGTTGTCCCTCCTTTACAAAAGTAGTCAGTCTTTCATTTGTTGATAATCCTTTTCTGTTAACCTTATACTGTTAATGACGAAACATTTATTAGTTTTTTACAGTCTAAACTTTGGTATATTAATTTTATCTATGTTTCTTATGTTCAAATTATGCCTATCACTATTTTTACTAAACATATTTTAGTTTTTCCTTACTTAATAAATTCTCATAAATATATTGAGATGTGTTAAATAATGATGTGTTAAAAATGTGTTAATACATAAATCATAGGAATTCTCAAAGAGAATCACAAGCTTTCATGTTATATATTGCCTGAATGGCCCTCTTCTGTAGAATAAATATAATATCAATATCTGCCGCAGATCCCCACATTATAAGACCATATGTCATTATACTGTAAAAATAGGCAAAGTACACTAGTCTAGGTATTGCAACGTCAGTTAATTGTCTGATTTTTGTGACTGCATATGCAGCAGAGCTCAATCTATTGGATAAAGTATTAATGTGAGCTTTCCGCTGTAGAATCAACTGTGATCCCTAAAAACACAGTGGAGTCAACAAATTCCAGATGAGTGTCACCCATCTTTACTGTGGCATTGATATTGGATACATTAGGCAACATAAATTTCATCCACTTAGTCTTCTTTGCTTTTAAAACTAAATTATTTGCAGTGAACCATTTTGAAACCATTTCCAGAGTGTCATTTGTTGTGTCATCCACAGACAGTTGAGTGGCTAAGTTATTTAATGTAAATCTTAACAGATACAGTGTAAACTCTTTATAATGTTAATCTTTATAACGATAAACTCCCTATAAAGTAGAAGTGAGCACAACTTGGTTGGTTTGTGTTAAAACCCATATATTGACACACTCTTTATAGCTTATACAGCCATTCTCTTTTACGAAGAAATGTGTTCATATTTAACAGTAAATATTTATTATGGGCATTATTGTTTATGTTATCAGGTAACAAAAGGGCAGGACTTTCCTTTATGTGACGTCAGAGGGGGAGTAAGGGGGGTGCGGGAGGGGATAGGGGAGGGAGGGCGAACCTACCCCTAAAATAAAAAAGTTAGGGGGGTATTTTAGGAGTTATTGTCATTTGAAAATTCACATTTTACCCAACTTTTGTATGTGTAGGAAGCTTAGCTGGCACTCGCCGGCCGCTACCAGGGCACACTTCGCTTGGCTCGTGCATATGGTCATGTATTAACACTAACCTAACCTATCCTTTACCTAGTCTGTCCATTTTTTTTAATGAAGAGTCTTTTGGGTAATTATTCTCGTATGTGTAGGAAGCCTTTCTGGCACTCGCTGGCCGCTACCGCGGCACACTTCGCTCTGCTCGTGCGTATGGTCATGTATTAACACTAACCTATCCTTTACCTAGTCTGGCCATTTTTTTTTTATAAAGAGTCTTTTGGGTAATTATTCTCGTATGTGTAGGAAGTACTAATTAGTATGTAAGTAATAATTTTAAAAATTTATATCTTCGAAATATCTGGTTTCCTAAACTTGAAATTTGGTAGGGATATTCAGGTGAACTAGAAGTGTTACCAAAAAAATTGTCAACTTCAAACTCGACGTCACATAAAGGAAAGCTGAGCCCTCAGCCGCAATCTTACAGTAATACCTGACAATTTATTATACATACCCATAGTTGTGTAATTTATTCCATACAAATAGCTCCCGTAGCGGCGCTTCCCTATCGTAATCACTAATTTCTAAAAGCCGAACGTCTCCATTGGAACTTGAAATTGCAACACGATTTTTGTCAACTAATTTCATTTCTGTAACATCGCCAGCCATTGGATATTTGGAAAGAGATCTTGGATTATCATTTCGCTCATAATCATTAGCGCTTTCCAACGTCCAAACTTTTATTGAGTTGGCTTCGTCGTCCCAACTGCCGGTAAGAAAAAGTTTTGTTTCGGCATATTCTTCCGGAATCCATCGAATTTTATTTATTTTTTGGGACACATAAGTTACTTGCACTGCAGAAGACATTTTGCAATATTTACCACCAAAATCAGGTTAATTCATCAAAGTAAAAAGCAAACAATTATTAAACATAAATAAAAACAAACAAACGAAACAAAAGTTCAGGCAACTTTTTTAGGTTAAATTGGTTTTTATTTTCACGTTATGATAGTAAAGATCTTTGGACGATACTGCCTTTTTTATACTACGATACCTCCGAAGTAAAACGCTTAGCTTAAAACGCTTAAAATAACAAATAAATAGAAAGTAGTTTAAAGATTTAAATTGTAACAAAAACTGTATTTTTAAATCTATTTTTACGAAAGGACACCTGCATTTTGGCTTAGTCAATTGTACCGAGATCAAATTAAGCCCGCTCTACACTTAGTCCGCGGATCGCGCGCTAAAGCCGCGACCTGTGGCCTTATTCCGAGTTTGCAATCGCTAATCACGACAAGACGTTGCGCAAACTATAAATATGGAAATATAAGCTTTATTCCAATGGTTATATAGTATGTATTAGGTTGGCTATTATAATGCAGCCATCTTGAAATACACAAATTCTTCGCAAGTTCAAACATGGAGCATTGGAATTTCAACTTTATAATTAACAGGATAGAACTTACATTTCAATACCCGTACTTTACGCAAAATGCGCGACGGTGAACGTGTCAAAACTCGGATTATAGCCCCTGCTGGCGTGAACGCTAATGTCCGGATTAATAGTCGTTGCTAAGCAATTGCTAATGCTTAGTCAGTGCTTCGGACTGTCAAACTGCATATGAAAAAACTAAATTTTGACAGTTCCAAGCAATGGCTCAGGCTAAGCAACGACTATTAATCCGAACATAAGTGTGGAGGCGTTTTACGAAAGGACACCTGCATTTTGGCTTAGTCAATTGTACCGAGATCAAATTAAGCCCGCTCTACACTTAGTCCGCGGATCGCGCGCGAAAGCCGCGACCTGCTGGCGTGAACGCTAATGTCCGGATTAATAGTCGTTGCTAAGCAATTGCTAATGCTTAGTCAGTGCTTCGGACTGTCAAACTGCATATGAAAAAACTAAATTTTGACAGTTCCAAGCAATGGCTCAGGCTAAGCAACGACTATTAATCCGAACATAAGTGTGGAGGCGTTCCGCATATTCTTCGCGGGTTCGCGCTTTGTTCCCCCCCCCCCCCCCCCCGACTCATGGAGTCCTTTATTTCGGCCAAGGAGGCGGCAACCCATGAGCTGCCTCCACACACGGCGAAAAACGCCTAGCCCTCCCACATCACCTCCGGAAAAAATGACAACTTAAGCGGCGACTCCAAAAGCGTTGGGCGGATTTCCGCGACCCCAACACTAAGCGGGAGCTCAACAAAATCTCTGAAGAGCTCTCCGTAGAGATCGCTGCATTCCGGGGGAGATCATGGGAGAACTACATGGACTCCATTGGCGAGGACGGTACACTAGGAGCCCTGTACCGACTCACTAGCATCGCGTTCCGTGCTTAGCATCGCTGCCACGGATCGCTGGTTTTTTTAGCCAAGGTCGTTTCACCGCGCGGAAATGTTAGCAATTCAAGTTACCATCAAACGTTCCGCGACCAGAAATTTTAACACGAAATGTTAGCACGGCTACTTTTTGACAGATGTTTGTTTACATGTGAATATCTATCTACAAATTGGAATTTAATTAATTATTTTATATATTCATATCTGTTTTAGTTTTAAAAGTTCGATTAAACCTAAAAAATAAATATCGTGTAACTAAATTCAGCTTTGGTATGTTTAGTTTGAGGTTGTTAATTAAATTAATATTGTGATATTATAAAATTATTGTATTTAAATAATAGTTAATTAAAAAATATTGATTTATTATATAATGATAATGTAGTAATATTTTTAATTTCAATTATTTAATTCAAAATAGTGCTTCTTGTCAAAAAGTGGCATCAAAAATCAACACCGATCGTTTCCGAGCTGCATTTTAGCTACGCTAAAAAAAATGACATGCCTGTGTTGAAACGGGCGGTCGCGCTGGTTTTTGAAGTCAGCACGAGAAACTGCTCGCGTTAGCTCTCGGAACGCAGGGTAGGAGACTGACTCCCCAACCCATCCACCCCCTAGTCGATCGATCGGGAACAAAATTCTACTCCCCCCAGGAGCGAGCTGACCTCCTGGGTATCCACCTGAGGGGGCAATTCATGCCCTATCCCGCCATCGACACCCAGTTCAACAAGAGAATAATGCATACAGTGCGGCAATTTCTAAATGGTCCCAATCCGGAGCGCCTCCCGGGGCACTTTTTCATATCTCCCGCTGAGGTGGAGCGCGCCGTGCTCCGCCTTAAGCCGAAAAAGGCCCCGGGACCGGATGGGATCACTAACCACCAACTTGCGCAGCTTCCCCGCAAAGCCATAGTGGCCCTCGCCAAATTGTTCAATGGGGTGCTTCGAACCGGACACTTTCCCACCGCTTGGAAGCGGGGAAAGGTCATAATGCTGCCGAAGCCCAGCAAGGACAAGAGACAGCCGAGCAGCTATCGGCCTATAACCCTGCTTCCGCACCCGGCTAAGTTGTTTGAGCGACTGTTCCTCCGGAGGTTGAAGAGCTACGTCGAAATTCGACCCGAGCAATTCGGCTTCCGCGAGGGACACAGCACGACGCTCCAACTAGTCCGGGTGCTGCACTACATGGCGAGCGAGCTAAACGCAGGCCGATCCACGGTAGGAGTCTTCCTCGATATCGAGAAGGCCTTCGACCGTGTCTGGCACTGCGGCCTAGTGTATAAACTCCTCGTCTCGCCTGTGCCCCCCATGGCCACGCGGTTAGTGGCCTCCTTCCTCAACAACCGCCACTTCCACGTAGCCGTGGAGGGGAAGGTCTCGGTAGAACACCCCATTTACGCAGGCGTCCCCCAGGGAAGCTGCCTCTCATCCACACTGTATGCATTATTCACTAATGACATCCCTACCCTCTCCGATCAACTATATGGAGAGAATGACATAGTCCTGGCGCTGTTCGCGGACGACAGCGCCTACCTCACCTCCCACAAAAATCCCATACTCGCCGCCAAGATGATGCAGAGGATGTTGGACGTCCTCCCTTCCTGGCTCGACAGATGGCGGATGTCTGTAAACGTTGGAAAGACATCCGCCCTACTGGTTACTCGCCGCCGCCGCAGTCCACACAAAGTGGAACTCTGGGGACAGGAGATCGAATGGGCCGACTCCATCAAGTACCTGGGGTGCATCATCAATCGGTCGTTGAGCATGAGCCCAATGGCCACACAATTCATCAACAAAGCCAATACTTTCAATGTACACATAATTATAGTACGCTAATGCACACAACGTAAGAGACGCAGCAGCAGCTACTTCGACGTCCATATCTATCAACGTTGCGAACTTTTAGAGGTGAGCGTTACGTAACGTGGATAGTTAAACTAATAACGGTCATTATATTTGTAATAACTATTTAATTAAAAAAACGTAATTAAGAAAAAAAAAACATAATATTGATTTTTTAGTATTAAAATGGTTAGATCTCGTTATTTCTTTTTATTAGAGTACAAACACGATAGGCTTACGACCGACGGTTGACGAGATAAATTGAAAAAACATTTTCGACCTTAATAACATTGATCGAGTTCCTTTTTTTAAAATTTCATTCGACTTATTAGATGGCATGCCATCGAATTCTACCAAAAAAATGCAATTGTCAATAAGGTCGAAAATCCTTTAACTGAAATTACTTTCATTGGCTAGATATCATCGATACCTATCGTTTAAGTACAAACACTTTGGGTCTAGGGCCAGGGGTTAATAAGTTATAATAAAAAAACGTTTTGACATGACATTTCGCCAGATTACACCAATACCATAACTATGAGTCCAAAAACAAAATATAAGCCATGTGGATATAAGAGTTATTATCAAAACAAAAATTTAATACTTTAAAAAAAAAAAAAAAAAAACTAAAACAAGATAATTTTTAAATACAACTACAAAAAACCTAGAAAGAATGCGTCACGGAACGTACCGCAACCAATCACCGCAATAGCGTGAACATCATTAACCATCTCGTCGGAGTGCAACGACGATATTTTAAAAACCGATACAAGAAAAAGAAACTAAAACGAGGATAGCAACAATAACTCAAAAAAAAACACAACGTCAAAAAACCTTAGAACGAAAGTGCAACCATTCACGAAAAAACTACTATAACAAAAATCACTAAATATCACAATCACGTGAAGTAACAATAACCACCACGTTACAAGAGTTTCCATCGTTACAAGTTACAACCGTTTCAAGCGTTTCAACAGTAATATCCATATAGATAGGTACATTTGTTCCGTCCGTTTCAATCACAAGTTGTGGAATGTCGGCGAGCAGCGACATAGCGCAAAGCGGTGATATAATGAACTAAGTAAACCAATTTATAACAACTACCACAGATAGATGGCGCTAATAAATTAAATAATGCAGAATATAAGTATTTTGTGGTCAAAAAAACTTTAGTTGTCTTTTGGATGTTAAAGTTAAAAATTGATTAAAATAAAAACACATGTAAAAATCATAATAAAAATATGAAATTAAAAAAATGAAGTGCAGAAGCGGGGATGGAACTGGCGTTCTGTGGTTGTTAAGTTATTTAGATAGAATAGAATCATGTCGCCATTAAAAAATTAAAATAGATAGTAAATTTTAAATAAAGAAAATTTCTTAGATAAGTCACAGAAGAAATAATTGTACAATGTAGATAAGTTTTCTGACTGCTGTTATAGTGAATAAGTTTTTATATTAAAAAATCATTGGTTCACGGGCTAAGTAAAAAAAGTAATTTAAAACAATGAATGTTTTGAGATTTATTTGAGAGTAAAGTAGGTACATAAAATTAAAATTATTTTCGAGGCACGCTTCTTTTTTTTTTTTTTTTTTTTTTTTGCTTATATTTAGATTTTTTAATAATAACTATAAATAGTTACATAACGGGTGATTAACAAAAAGAAACGTAGCCGTTACGTTACAATGAAATCATGTAACGACCCACCACTACGAACTTTACTGTGAAACTACCGTGAACCACTGCGAGTATGGAGTCATGTTAACACGCCGCGAAGTATCGGCAAGTTCGCGCCGAGAATTGCGCCGTGATAAGTGTAGAGCGGGCTTAATAAAAAAATACATGACTATGTGGCGTCACTCCATCTCGTGAGAACCAGCCTTTACAATCAGTTTCGTGTAAGCAATCCTTAATAAAAAAACATTAATTATTTATGTCATTGTCACTTCTCGGAGTAAATAAAATACAAAATAGATTTCAAGACAAAGTATTTTATTACTAATATTAACGAATCCTATTATATAACATTAATAACTAGCCATTGGTGACCCCGTTACTTACAATGTCTCTGGATCAAAGTAATAACGATGAAAACACGCATATGGATGTCGTAAATAAGATAAGTACCAAAATACCCCCTTTTTGGAAAAGCAACCCTGCGCTATGGTTTAGTCAGATTGAATCACAATTTATTATTTCAAGGATTTCAAAAGATGATATGAAATACCACTATGTGGTAGGTAATCTTGAAAGTGAAATATTATCTCAAGTTAGCGATATTGTTACATCTCCACCCTCTTTTGACAAATATGAAACCATCAAGAAACGTCTTCTACAAATATTTCAAGCAACTGAACACCAGCGTATACATAAATTAACGTTGACTTTATCCATTGGAGATAAACGTTCATCACAATTGTTGCGAGAGATGCGAGAACTTTCTGAAAATCTTTTGCCCGCAAATTTGTTAAAAACCTTATGGCTGGTCATAAAAATCAGAAGACAGTATACCACGTCCATTTAACAGTAATTTCTCACGATCCCCAGCTATAACATTTCCGTCCACTAGTACAAGTCAAAATTGTCTGTGTTGGTATCATTCAAATTTTGGCAATAAGGCAAGGAAATGCACACCACCCTGCAACTTTCGTGAGCATTCGGAAAACTAAAAAGCCGGACCATAGATGCGGCAAGTGCATCCGGTGACAACACGATAACAAGCCGCCTATTTTTAAATGACAATGCGACAGGATTGTGTTTATTAATTGACACTGATGCAGAAATTTCTGTTATACCCAAAAAATTTAGGACAACCAATAAAACTGTATCAGATTTTAAACTGTATGCAGCAAACAACACAGAAATAAATACATACAGCGGCCACATTCTGTTTCTTATAACGTAACCGTTATATTGTCAAAATAACGAATTCCGCTATTAGCGCGGTCTCCACCAATCAGAGTAGTTTTTTAACCTTCTCGCTTATTGGAGGGGAGCGCGCTAATAACGGAATGCGTTATTTTGACAATCTAACGGTTACGTTATAAGAAACAGAATATGGCCGCAGTTCTAAAACAATTATTGAATTAATTTAAACTTCACGGGTTTTTAAGAAAAAAAAAATTAACAACTTTTGCCTAAAAAAAAATAATATGTTAAAGGCCTATGCTTCTACATTAAGGAAAAAAATATGTCAGAAGCGGTATTTAATATTTATGTAACCTAAAAACGACTTTGCAGTTGACGTTTGTGGTTAACGCACGCGTTTTGGAGTTTCTTATAATTTTTCTCATAATTCTTTTATAAAGTCATTAAATGTTAATTTATTAACCTATGTGATCGTGTTGTGTTGTGGGTTTGTATTTTTTTTTTTCCTATTGTGTAATATGGAACCGATTCCCCCTAAACCTCCCGATCCTCCTCAGTTTTCCGAGAAGGATTCCGACTCCTCCTTCCTGTCCCCAATAATATTCTCACCTTTGCAAGAAAACCATCCACCAAGTCGTAAAAGAATTTTAGACTCCTCTAACGACTCCCCTAAAAAATTGATAATCGACCCAGAGAATACTCTGTCAGCTATCCAAACAATGTATTCCCATCCCAGCATCCAACCCGAAAACCGAAAATATTCTGATTCAGACAACGGTCCATTTATCATGTCACGCGCGATGAGTCCTCGCCGGATTCTGGTTTGACTATTAATAGGATCAAATTTGGACAATTCCTAGTACACTCTAATGTTCAAAATGTAGTCTTGGGTGGAGTGAAAATGGTAGGTAGGAACAGAGTATCCATATAATTTAGTACTCCAAAAGATGCCAACAATTTTTTAGTAATGCCGTCTCTCCAAACCCTTAATTATTCAGCTTCCATTCCTACCTTTCAAATATCCCGAATGGGGGTCATCCGAGAAGTGCCACAAGAAGTTCCCATGGAAGAATTAGTGTAAAATTTAATTCTACCCTCCAATTGTGGAATTGTTTTAAAAGCAAGGAGACTAAACAGAAAAACTTTTGTAGATAATCAGCCGGTATGGACTTCTACACAAACTGTGGTGATTACTTTCAGAGGACAAATTCTGCCTAAAAAGTATATTATTCACCATCTAGGAGAATCTTGTGACATATCAGTTGAAGAATTTGTTTGCATTTTGTGCCGTGGTCCGGCTACACTCAGGGACTGTCCTGAGCATATTAGACAAAAGTCTATTAAAACCGTAATGTCTCAGGATAACATTCCTTATGCTAAGGCCACCGTCAAATTCCCTTTCCGTTATGCTGATGCATCAAAAACTAATGTGCCCTCACCTGCAAATCCATCTATACCCGCAAACATAACTCTAAATCATCTTATAAGAAAACTTTTCTATTACCCCCCTAGGTCTCATAAACCTTATCAATCTAAAGGTTATGATCAGGAGGCTCACAGATCCATCATTGGTTCCTATGACCCCCCCCCCCTCCTTCTAATGAAATTTAAAACCCAACAAGGAGGATTCTTCTATTAAAAACCTTCTACAAATCTTAATATCACTTCTAATAAGCATGTGCCACAATAAATTCAATAACAATTTACCGAACAATATCTCCAAAAAAATTAATGAACTTTTCTATAGTTCCAAAATACAAAACGGCCCAGACACAAATTGTGCAGTGGAATACAAATAGTATCAGAAATTAAAAATTCTGATATTATTTATTTAATAAATAAATATAAAATTAGCATTTTGGCCATTTGCGAAACCTGGCTTAAGCCAGGATCCAGGTTTGCCCTGTCCGGGTTTCACAGTGTGAGAGAGGACAGGGCTGATGGCTACGAGGTTTCTTCATTTTTATTAAAAAACATATTCCTTTCAATCAAATTAATCAACCTTTCCATCCCTCTGAGCTTAATATAGTCGCTATTAGAACACTAAATTTATCTATTGTCTCTCTTTATATCCCATATCCCAACTCCTCTCATATTCCTATCCTGGAGTCCCTATTTGCCTCTCTTCCCTCTCCCCTTCTAATTCTTGGGGATCTTAATTGCCATCATCCTCTTTGAGGCCCACGTTCAGCTGATAGTTTTGGTTTGGATCTTATGGAACTCATTGACACTAACAATTTGGTTATTCTTAATGATGGTTCTCCAACACGGAGAGCTTACCTCAACTAACAATCTAGTGCTGTAGACCTTTCATTATGCTCTCCTTCCCTTGCAGCAAATTTTCCTTGGTCCGTCCTTCCAGAGTCCTATGGTAGTGACCACTTCCCTATCCTAATGTCATCTCATATTCCCTGCCCTACTAAAGTAGCCTTTGAACCTTTATTGAAATATAAGACTAGTAAAGCTGATTAGTCGCCTTTCTTTTCTCTAACTGATCAAAAATCTAAGCTATTTACGGAAATTACTGATAATAATTATTTACAAAAGTATGATCTATTCCTGGCTTCTCTAGTGGCGTCAGCAAATGATTCCATACTCAAAAAAACCTTTAAAGTTTATAGAGCCTTTCCCCCCCATGGTGGGATGCAGATTGTACTAAAAAGATTAAGGGCCGTAAACATGCAGAAAGGATTTACAACATCTCAATGACAATGGATAATTTTATTAATTATAAAAGAATAGCTGCAGAAACGAGAAGACTACTATAATTAAAAAAAAAAACTGGTTGGAATAAGTTCTGTGAAAACCTCTCCCCCAATTATCCATCCTCAATGGTTTGGAAAAATATATAAAAAAAATGTGGTTCATTGTCTTCTAGCACTTCTGTCTCATCCAATATTTCTTAGGGCTGGTTGCTGCAGTTTGCAGATGCCATGTCCCCTCCTCATAACCCATCCCTGGATAACTTCCCTCCTTTGTCAAGAAGTCTAAATCTCCATGACCCCTTGGATGACCCTTTTACTAGAGAGGAGCTAGTAGCTGTTTTTTCGAAGCTAAAGGATTCTTCCCCTGGTTATGACGGTATTCCATATTCATTTATTATAAAAACTAGTCTCAATTTCCAAAATATTTTCCTTAAAATTTTAAACAAAATCTTTGTTAACGGTTTCCCTCCTACCTCATGGAAAAACCAAATTATTATACCTATTCCCAAACCCAATAAAGATCCTACCCTTCCATCGTCCTACCGCCCCATTGTCCTCTCCTCAGTGCTCTGTAAAATACTAGAACATTTAATAAAAAATCGTCTGGAATAGTATGTTGCAAGCCGGAGTATTATTGACAACTCCCAAATTGGGTTCCGTAAAGGCAAGGGTACATACGACAGTTTAGGCATTATATCAACAGACATCCGTAGAGCATTCTCAAAGGGGGACTCAGTAGTGGGTGTCTTCCTTGATATAAGTTCGGCATATGACCACGTCATTCTTCCTCTGCTCAGGCAGAAAATGCTAAAGCTGAGTATTCCAGTGAGTACAGTTCAACTCATATCCAACTTATTATATGCCTGGTCAATATCTATTAGATACCAGGGTCACCACCTCGCTCCGCGTACTATCAGCACCCCTAGCACGGCCAAGCCAAGACAAGATATAAAGTCGCGAACCAATGTCAAAAGTAACAATTTTTAATATCAACCAATCAGAGCGCTGCAAAGTTGCACCTGATTGGCTGATATAAAAAAAATGTTTTGTTTGACATCCGCTCGCGACTTTATATCTTGTCTTGGCTTGGCCGTGCTACGGGTGCTGGAGAGGCTTCCTTCAGGGTTCTGTGCTCAGCCCGCTTCTCTATAATATTTACACTTATGATCTCCACCTTACGGTTAAACCATTTTGTAATATTCTACAGTATGCCGACGATTTGGCTCTGTATTCACCAGTTGTAAATATTTTAGATTCCCAATCCCTCTTGAATAAAGCTTTGTATTATCTTTCCAATTGGCTTTCAGACCATGGTCTTTCTCTATCACCCGTAAAATGTGCCGTGGTTCCTTTTTCAAGAAAGTATAAAGTTCCTTCTCTAGACATTAGAATCAATAATCACCCCATTCCCCAACTCTCAGCCTTTAGATTTTTGGGAGCGGTCTTAGACTCTAGAATGACTGGCATCCCCCACTTTGATTATGTATCTGAAAAATGTGAAAAATCTATCAATGTCCTACGCTTTTGGAGTTTGGTGGGGATCACACCCTTACTCCCAAAAACTACTTTATAACTCTATTGTAAGAAGCAATCTAGATTATGCTTCATTCTTCTTTGCCCCCTGTAATAAAGCATCCTTAAACAAATTAGACAGAATCCAAGCTAAGAGCATTCGAATCATCCTTGGAGCAATGAAATTAACTCCTATTCTTGCCCTGCAAAATGAATGTGCCAAACCTCCTTTATGCACAAGAAGACAATACCTATCAGACCGCTTTTTTACAAAATCTCTCTATCCCCCTCTCATCCTCTTATGCATAAATTGGAATCATTATTAAATCTTTTAAATTCTCCATATTGGAGAAACAAAACTAACCCTAGTGGCTAAGTCACTGCGCAACTGATAACAAGGTTAAGCAGATGACAACAAGGCCGGCCTGGGATGGGTGACCGCTTTATACAACGAGACTATTTCATCATAAACACCGCAACAAGCTCGCCACTTGTTAGGTGTTGCCTCCGAATACCATCGGCGAAATGAGGATGGGTTAATCCCTCCGCTGGGACCCTGAGGCCGTTTAAACGGTTCTCGGGAGCCAAATAGGCACCCGTGATGGTATTTATTTATTTATTTTATTTTAAAACTAACCCATCCCTGTTAGTTACCTTAAATTTGTTAAGCTCAAATATCCCATTTATTCCTCCGACTGGTATCCCACTTTTAAATATCCATATAAGTTATTATTACTCATTCCCAAAGTTGTATATTTTGACATTGACAAGGAGTCTTCCAGAGCAGATAGCATTTTTAATATGGAAATCCAAAGGCATTGGTCAGATAGACTGTCAATATTCTGCGATGCCTCAAAATTTGATCTGGAATCTTTTGTGGGCTTAGCTGTGTGCTCCATGCTCAGCATAATTTTAAATTTTAGAAGTCCTCCTCAAGCATCAATTTTCTCCGGGAAGTCTCTTGTTATTTTAGAAGCTGTGAAATATGCCCAATCCAATTAAGAAATCCATAATATTCTCTGACTCTCAGAGTTGCTTGAAAGCACTTTCGGCCAACCCCTTTTGTGAAAACCTCCATCCCCTAACTCTGAAAATTAAGCACCAACTATGGCAATGCAGCTGTCTTGGACTGGACATTGTACTGGCGTGGATTTCAAGCCACTGCGGTAAAGTGGGCAGTAAGGCAGTTGACCAAGGAGGCTTCATCCACTGGCTCAATGGACAATTTTGTTTGGTACCCGCCGGACTTGATCCCTATGGCTAGAAGGGATATACTTCCTATGAATATTAACTTCTCGAACGCTGGATCCGGTTTTTATTAGTTTCAGGGGCCCCTTGTATAAGTTTGTGCCTTAATATATAATAGAAGTTAAATAATTTTTTTAATTATTTTATATATCCAATATATGTTTCTTTTTTAGATCTGTGTGCCGTCCTGTATTGTCCACGGGCCCTTGTGTTCCCCTATGTTGAATTTCTTTGTTTGTATTGTACTGTTTATACCTAGTGTTAAATATTTAACCTTAACTAATATTTATTGACTTTTTTTTTATAAAAAAATAATAATTGTAATATTAAAATAATAAGAGTATTTTCTGCCTTTTCAACAATTTGACATTGGCAGAGTTACGCATCAAGCGAAAAGCCATTCACCAAAAAATTATTAGTGGTGGGTCGTTACATGATTTCATTGTAACGTAACGGCTACGTTTCTTTTTGTTAATCACCCGTTATGTAACTATAGTTATTATTAAAAATCTAATTATAAGCAAAAAATAAAAAAATTTTTACAAGTTCACGTAGTGCCTCGAAAATAATTTTAATTTTATGTACCTACTTTACTCTCAAATAAATCTCAAAATATTCATTGTTTTAAATTACTTTTTTTACTTAGCCCGTGAACCAATGATTTTAAAAAACTTATTCACTATAACAGCAGTCGGAAAACTTATCTACATTGTACAATTATTTCTTCTGTGACTTATCTAACAAATTTTCTTTATTTAAAATTTACTATCTATTTTATTTTTTTAATGGCGACATGATTCTATTCTATCTAAATAACTTAACAACCACAGAACGCCAGTTCCATCCCCGCTTCTGCACTTCATTTTTTTAATTTCATATTTTTATTATGATTTTTACATGTGTTTATTTTAATCAATTTTTAACTTTAACATCCAAAAGACAACTAAAGTTTTTTTGACCACAAAATACTTATATTCTGCATTATTTAATTTATTAGCACCATCTATCTGTGGTAGTTGTTATAAATTGGTTTACTTAGTTCATTATATCACCGCTTTGCGCTATTTCGCTGCTCGCCGACATTCCACAACTTGTGATTGAAACGGACGGAACAAATGTACCAATCTATATGGATATCACTGTTGAAACGCTTGAAACGGTTGTAACTTATAACGATGGAAACTCTTGTAACGTGGTGGTTATTGTTACTTCACGTGATTGTGATATTTAGTGATTTTTGTTATAGTAGTATTTTCGTGATTAGTTGCACATTCGTTCTAAGGTTTTTTGACGTTGTGTTTTTTTTTGAGTTATTGTTGCTATCCTCGTTTTAGTTTCTTTTTCTTGTATCGGTTTTTAAAATATCGTCGTTGCACTCCGACGAGATGGTTAATGATGTTCACGCTATTGCGGTGATTGGTTGCGGTACGTTCCGCGTGGCTTATATTTTGTTTTTGGACTCATAGTTATGGTATTGGTGTAATCTGGCGAAATGTCATGTCAAAACGTTTTTTTATTATAACTTATTAACCCCTGGCCCTAGACCCAAAGTGTTTGTACTTAAACGATAGGTATCGATGATATCTAGCCAATGAAAGTAATTTCAGTTAAAGGATTTTCGACCTTATTGACAATTGCATTTTTTTGGTAGAATTCGATGGTATGCCATCTAATAAGTCGAATGAAATTTAAAAAAAAGGTACTCGATCAATGTTATTAAGGTCGAAAATGTTTTTTCAAATTATCTCGTCAACCGTCGGTCGTAAGCCTATCGTGTTTGTACTCTAATAAAAAGAAATAATGAGATCTAACCCTTTTAATACTCAAAAATTAATATTATGTTTTTTTTTCTTAATTACGTTTTTTTAATTAAATAGTTATTACAAATATAATAACCGTTATTAGTTATTTAAGAAATATCGACTTTACTGTAACTATCTACGTTACGTAACGCTCACCTCTATTTCACACTCACAGCTACTTATTTGTTCAGTGCTCACAGCCACTGAACAAATAAGAGGAATATAATACCAACCAATTACCAATAATACTCTCTACATCTACCTTTCGAGAGAACGCGACTAAGCAGATATGCCCTATTGCTCAGTTTTATGTTGCAAAAAGCGGTCTACGACGTCAAATTTTCAAAAGGATGGTGTTACTTTTCATATGTAAGTTAAATTATTTCTAATTAATATTCTTATATCAAAGTAAATTTACACAAAATTTACAAAAGCACTTATTCAATCTGTGTATTGGCCAAATGAATGACATTCCTGCACACTCCCTTTCAAGAATTGGATCAGTCAACAAAATTAGTATTAGTCGCTTAAAATTATTGTTTGCGTCACATTAGCAATTGCATATCAATAAATTTATTAACATTGACTAATCAACAAAATTCAAGAACTGTTTGTACGGTGACACTACTTTATTTAATTTTTTGCAGTTTTCCTAAGGATGAAAATTTAAAAGAAATATGGAAGCGGAATTGTAATAAAAGCATTGATTGGGTCCCGACAAAAAACAGTGCCATTTGCTCAGACCACTTTAAAACGTCTGACTTCCTAAGGCAGAACAACAGGAGAAAATTAATTGACAGCGCAATACCCATTCTTACACCACAATGTGTTTGCCCTGTAAGTAACAAATAATTGTTACTTTAAGTATTTTAGTATATTAAAAAAATGTTGACAATACATGTAGGCAATTAAAAAAAAATTAAATATTGGATAATAATAATTCATTTATTTCTCACAATAGCTTTCTATTCCTCAATTAATACAAAATTTGTAGATTCTTGTAATAATTTAATTTGATTGTAGTTTATGTTTACTATTTATTGTGGTGTAATTAACACAAATAATTAATAATCTAGAAAATAATTTTAATTGGTTATTAGTTTCATGACATAATTATTGTTGATTATTTTAAGAGTTAATATTGAGTTAATATAACCCAAATTTATTCCTATTTTAGTGTCATCCATTGGCCTATGGTATAAATGATGAGGCTTCGTCAACACCCACGTGTACACCTAATACATCTACAAAACAAGTCTCTGTATGTATATTTATTACTAAGCAAACTATTTTACTGTTCTTTAATTTTTTTTTAAATTAAAATTTTTATTTTTTAGGTTTCACCAATAAGATTCAATGAATCATTGAGAACTAGAAAAATGTCCAACCAGTTGGAGTTGCAAAAAAAAAAAATTAAAAGATTGCAGGCCAAAAATTTATATCTAAGGAATAAAGTTGCGCGGTTAAAAGAAGTTATTGAGAACCTAGATGAAAAGTCTTCAATAGACAAAGAACAAAGGTGATTCTTGAAGGAGAGAGAGTGAGAAAGAAAGAAAGCCGAGCACTGAGCCGACTATCCAAATGAAGGCGGAGAGACCCGAAGAGCTCCGAGATGACTAATAGTCTGTATCAATCCCCCTGCAATATAAAAAATGATTTACATCAAAAAATCTAAAAATATTATAATTTCGCCCCACCACACGAATTTTGAAGATAGAAATTCGTAGTTGCGTGACTGGAGTCCCAGTGTTATAATTTACAACAAATAGGCTATTTGACTACATAAAAAATATACTATAAATTGTGGTCATCCTATCAGACATAACATATTTTTTGTAAATTACATGTAATGAAATTGAATATTTTTTACAATTTTAACTATGACAAAAACATCTTTGATTGGTTGACGACTGGTGACGTCACACGCAAGTAAACAATACACAGATTAAATCACAGTTTTCTCGACTGATTAATGTTACGTTACGTACGTACTTGTCTGAGGCTCTACCATAGGTTTGCGCATTGTAGAAATGTAACGTATTCATTTATGTATATGTGAGCAACAACCAATAGGATCACTTTATTTAATCCTGTTACCAAAAATAAAGGAATACGTTACGTTTTTACCATGCTCAAACATCAACGTACATCGTGTTCCGACCTCAGCATCGCTGCCACGGATCGCTGGTTTTTTTTAGCCAAGGTCGTTTCAC
The DNA here is from genome assembly GCA_947458855.1 of Monopis laevigella. Taxonomy (NCBI): domain Eukaryota; kingdom Metazoa; phylum Arthropoda; class Insecta; order Lepidoptera; family Tineidae; genus Monopis; species Monopis laevigella. Next base: position 11,731,441 of record OX381577.1, on the reverse strand, counting down.
CGCGCGGAAATGTTAGCAATTCAAGTTACCATCAATCGTTCCGCGACCAGAAATTTTAACACGAAAAGTTAGCTTGGCTACTTTTTGACAGATGTTTGTTTACATGTGAATATCTGTCTACAAATTGGAATTTAATTAATTATTTTATATATTCATATCTGTTTTAGTTTTAAAAGTTCGATTAAACCTATAAAATAAATATTGTGTAACTAAATTCAGCTTTGGTATGTTTAGTTTGAGGTTGTTAATTAAATTAATATTGTGATATTATAAAATTATTGTATTTAAATCATTAAATCAAAAAATATTGATTTATTATATAATGATAAGGTAGTAATATTTTTAATTTCAATTATTTAATTCAAAATAGTGCTTGTCAAAAAGTGGCATCAAAAATCCACACCGATCGTTTCTGAGCTGCATTTTAGCATCGCTAAAAAAATTACATGGCCGTGTTGAAACGGGCAGTCGCGCTGGTTTTTGAAGTCGGCACGAAAAATTGCACGCCCTAGCTCTCGGAACGCAGGGATGGTAGAGCCTTTTTTCAGTGGCGTGTGACGTCACACTGTGCGCCATTACCGATACAGCGTTTTTAGCGCTATTGTGGAAATTCAAACTTTAACATTAAGATTTTTATTAATAATTGAGCAGACATCCCGGATTTTTTTTTATCTAGTTATTTTAATTGTATATTGAAATTAGTTTTCAGTACAAAATGTCATGTTTATCGGCTAAACATTTTATCAATACCTTTATTTTGATATTTTTTGTTTATATATTCTTAAATTAAAAGTATAGGGACAGTTGGGGTACCGTAGATTCCTGTAACTTCGCCTAATTATAGCATGACTTTTATTCATTTTTGAATTTTCCCGCTCAACAAATTAATTCTGAAATATCAATACAGCTACATACTGACCTATGAAATGAATGCTTTTTGAATGTGTTAGTACGATTCACTACGACCGTGTAGCAGCAACAAAATTGTCATTTGAAAAGTGCAGGCGAAGTTGGGGATCAAAACACAACTTCGCCTATCATTTGTAAATTCTATTTATAACTACAATAAAAGGAAAACGTACTTAAGTATACTTACTAATGGACTCAAATAACCCTTAAAGCTATTTGCAATGACAGAAATAAAATTACATTTATTTTTTGTATGAAGTAGGCGAAGTTAGGTTGCTATCTTTCGAAACTAGGAACAAACAGTAGGGTTGTCACTTTAAATTTGGAACAACTATAATTAACATTTATAATTGTTTTCACATAATTTATATTTTTTTGTTCGTTTTCTATGAACTCCCAAATCATTCATCTGGGTACGATGAGACTGGCGTGTTATCTCGTCAGGCTGCTGAAAAATGTTTTTCATGGGCATTACAAAGTATGCTAAGTACAGCTATTAATTAAAACATAGGTAATTAATGTTTGTCAGTTGGTCTTTTACGGTTTCTTAAACAATTCATTTGATTACTGTGAACTTTTGGCGAAGTGCCATATGCCAAGTTTCTTATAAAAACGCATCTATTAGCTCCTTTCGCCCAAAAAGTAAAAAAAAAAATCGTGGAAAATGCAACAAAGGCCCGACACAGTAGTAATTAAATAAAAAACCTAGAACATTTTTATAATTTATTTAGAATTTAGATCAACGGTAGCTATTCAAAATCAGCTAGTTATTATATGGTTATTATTTTATGGTTACTATAAATATCTTTATATTTTTTTTTTTGCAAGTAGCAGCCCTAGCGGTAGGCGAAGTATGGGAAACTACAGTTTGCAAATCCTGTCCTAACATTGCCTGCTCGAATATTTATTCCAAAATCAGTGATAACTACTTCAATTAAAGGCTTCTGGAAAGCCGACTATACGTATAACCTACTGTAACGATTTCTAAAACTTACCTTACTCCAGTATGGTGTGAGAGTAAGATTCTTTGGGATCGACGAAAAACTGACGCGTACTCAACTCGACACTTCGAATAACACTGTCATAATGGCCACTCTGATTCTGGCAAATGAAATTGCAGTGTTACCATAACTAAATTTGTGTTTTTACCCATGAACATAAATCAGTGTTACCTTTGTATAAAATGAGATGCGAGCATTTGAAAATTTTAGGCGAGGTTACCTACGTAAGGCGAAGTTACAGGGTTCTACGGTACAATAAAACAAAAAAAATATTTTCATTTTTAGAAAAATCCTTGTTTAATATTTTCATAAATTTTGTTGTTAACAAACATAAATGGTTCTTAAACTATTGTCAACAAAAACGAGATCAAAAATTGAACATAAATCTAAATAATATTAATATTTGCACATCACCTCTTTTGTTCCAGTGTGCCCCAGGTCTGGGGTACAGTGAAACAGTATCTGGGGTACATTGGAATATTACTAATAAATAGTGAAATGTACCTGCTAATATAGGTACTAACCTAGGTTATACTTGCTTAATAGCTTTTTAAAAAAATAATAAATATTACTTTGGCGCTTGTTTTGCCTGCCAAGCTTGGACTTGGTAGCATCAGTTGTATATCTGAAATGGATACTATTGCCAAATCTGGCTCTAATGGAAAATAAAAACTATTGTCAAATTTCGCACTCTTGCGCATATAACTAATATCATATTCATTGTTTTCAATGTCATCAATGTCTGTCAATAGTTTACCAACATAATATTTTATTTGTTTCTGAGAAAATTTTACCAAGACAAAATCCTTAGCTTTTGGAGTTTTAGAAGTGGACACTAATAGGTCCAAATCGTCATCACTTGTCTTAGTTGAAGATCTATTAGCATCTAAGTTGGTTATTGGACTAAAAAACTCATGCCACCTTTTACGAGCTTTATAGCCTCCCGCATATTAGTATCACTCACTATGCAAGCCCCTATCTGTTTTTCTCTTACGATTTCTCACCATTACGATTCCAAAATCTACAACCAAAACAAAATTAAATCAATGGGGTTCTTTGGAACAGAGCGGGGCATAATGGAACAGTGTTTTATAGAACCCCATAAGATATCGGAAATTTTAAGCACAAAAAAAACCTAATTTAGGTTATTTTTTCTACTACACATTAAACTGCATATAATAGCTAAAATCATAAAGATATGAAATAAAAATACCACATACCTGCCCCCCTAGCCAAGAGCATGAGCGCTAAAAGTGCGCACGAAAGTTTTGTATGAAGATGACATTTGGTGATGACGTCACGTTCGTTAAATGCGTTGACAGAACAAATTGCCAGCCAAGAACACGGACGGTGAGCGTTGGGCATTCGTTTTCGTTAAAGCGCTCGCGAGAGGCCAATTTCCCCATACATTTTGACAGAAACCGCTACATACTCGGAGGGAATTGCCAGCCAAGAACACATTTTTGTTCGTATTTTGCGAATGCTAGACGCTAAATTCGACTGTATACGGGCGGGTGGTCGGGGTCTCCCTTTCGAGCTATATTCTATCAAAACGACGCCATTGTTTTGATTTAAATTAACTCAAAGTATTTTTTTTTTTTGTTTTAGAAGTTTTTTATTATGTTGTGTAAATTAAATTGAATAAATAAAATTTATTAGTAAGTGCAAATAACGAGTGGCGTCTTCATCGACGCCAAATATAGATTAGAGCCACGAAAAGTTCTCTCTATTTCATACTTACAAGCATCTCAAAATACAGAAGTTTGCTTAAAACCAACGTGATCAAACTAAATATTTAAGAATCTTAAGGACTAAGGAGTTCATATAACAATTTTAAAACTACAGCAAAAGTATGACTAGGAAAAATTGGAGAAGAATTACTAATAAAAAGAGTATATTGGAGGAAATTTTCCGTCATTAAATTACATGGATTGGAATCATTTGGAATAACTATGAGCTTAACATAAATAGAAGTAAATTATCTCACCAGAGATTTGAGGATGACCTAGTTCCAGTTATTATGCAAACAGTTAGCAAGAAAAGTGAAAAAGCGGGGCTTATAAGAACCATGTGTGAAAACCAAAGCTATGACAAACAAACATAAACAAACCCTGAAAGTAAATTATCAAGAAATTGAATTGGTACTTTTATTTAGGTCAAACAATTGCTCCAAAACTTTATATGGAGAAAGAAATACATAGAATAGTACCTATGTATGTTCTCAGGTCTCTGAAAGAAGTATAATAAAATCAAGACATCCCAATGCCGAGTAGTTGGAGACCGCTGCCAATGGTATTTGCTGGAGGAGGACAACCTGAACAAATATCTGATCTTGATTGATAATAGTGGATAGAAGTGTTACAACATTAAATCAAACAAAACAATATTAGGCACAAAAATAAGAAAAAATGTATAAATTCTTGTAAAATATCAACAAATAAAGTTTATTTTTATTTATTTCTTTATTTTTAATGAAAAGTTTACATTTTCAAAGAAATAGGGGATACCGGGGAGAGTTTAGGTAACATTTTAGGTTTAACAAAGGATTTTTCAGAGCCTTTGTAAAGACCTAGAATGTTTCACAAGTAGCACAAACTTTTGGTTTAATATATTAGTATTGCTATATTCTTCTTTAATCATATAATTGTATATAGTGCCCTAAAAGAATATGATTTTCCTTGACCATTACTAATAAAATTTGTTACACATTTTGGTATTTTAGGGACTGATGATGGTCTTTGTGGTTGTACAGAATGACTTTTCACCTTGAGTTTTAAATTTAAAAGAATCCTTTTATAGCAGTCTATTAATTTTTTTTTTTAAATCCTAGCCTTAGTAATAATAATACAATTTATACTCAGCCACAATAGATATTTACAATATTAGGTATTTTATTATATACACTATATTACCCATACATGCACACACATCCACACAAATATTCACTTAACGCTGTAATATATATGTATAATATTGTTAAGTAAAAACTACTTAGTACTATTATATAAATGGTACTAAGTAGGGTATTTGTAGTATGTACTATTATACCTATATTGTTTATACAAGCTCTTTTATTTATAGGAATTTTAATTCCCATGCAAGCACTATAAATAGTTAGGATGTTACCAAGAGTAACATTTCATTATTTTATATGAATACTATTAGGGAATTACATGTATCTAATGTGGGCATTTGTAGATATACTTACCATAATGGTAAGCATATCTACAAAGCCTAATTTTCAACACACTGGTATTCATAAAAAAAAACTTTTTGAGTCCTTGAAGAACACTTGCATATAGTAGGTTATGTCTCTTTTTTTACCACAAAAATAAATAAGTAAAAAAGAAACAAAACTTATTTTAACTGAAGTGTTCTTCGAGGACTTTATTAAGTTTTTACTATTAAGACCATTATTAATTATAATTCATAATAAAATTATTAACCTGATCCATTTAAATGATACAAGTATCAATAAGAAATGTTAATAATGATACTAGCATTTCTTATTCAATACTGTATGTTTAAATGGATCCATCCGACAGACCTAGACACCTTTAAACTTATCCACCTATATGTCTCTTGATTCTGTTAATGTATATTTAATTAAATATTTCCCAGAATATTGATTTCTTAAAATTGGATAATATTCACAATAAAACAAACAACTTAAAAGTAAATATTTATTTAATAATTTTGTTTGGGTTGGGCCACTCTAAAACTTTGAGCACCATAGTTTGTAACCTCTCTTGATGGGGAAGGGGGTAGCTGTCCTTGAAACTCTGCAAAGTATAAATACCTGAAATAAAAAAAATACAAAATTGTAATTAGTTTAATGAAAAAATAAAAAGACCCTATTTTTTTAAATAACAAAAATCACAATTGCAACATAACTGGGTTGGAGTCAGGTTTTACCATCTGTGTCAGTTGTTCCGCGCTTACAAATATAGTAGGAGAGTGAATAAAGAGAGACAATGTTCTTAGCAAACCATGGATTCACCGTGCGGGTGCCGGGTCCATCGCGTGGTTGAAAGGCAGGGGAATGAACTTCAGCGTTCCCGGACTTGAGACCGCGAAGTAGGTTTAAAGGCCTTTTGAACTCTCACCTGCACTGTGTTCACTACCCTCTCTACTCAACCAAATATTATATGATCCTGTTAGCGCCATCCTGGAAACACGCTCCATAAAAGTTCCGACGGCTGTTCTCGGAAGGCCAAGATCCTTCAATAGACGGTGCAAAGACTTTGCTGGAATTCCTCTTGCACCAACTTCCACTGCATAAAGTTGAGTTTTCAATCCGTTTCTAGTAATTTCGTTTGTGAGATCAAAATATTTGTTCGACTTGATGTTGTGGTCCTTAGGTATGTTTGTTTAATTTAAAAAAAGTAAGCGGACAATTTGTAATTTATTTTTCTTAACTCACCTATAGTGTAATATCATAAGATATGGTTATTATGCTGCACAAGTCATTACAATTTGGGAAGACTCTTCAGAATCATAGTGCAGAACTCCTGTCTATTCTAAGGTATTTTAATGACCCCCTGAGATAACCATTAGCCTGCTTCACACATATCCTGACTTGGCAGTGTATTGGTCAGCTGAGGTATTAATTAGGTACGGCATCCATGACAGGGGTAATCATTCATGGTTCCAAGGCATATCAGAATTCACCTGAAATAACATTTATTTGTATGACAAAACAAAGGTAAAAAGATGGGTGTTGTAAACACAAAGGTCCGTTTTGTTTCGCCTATTCGGCATAGAAATGTTTTAACAACGTGTCTAATCAATTATTAAATATATAACCTTAGAAGCACTTATTTATTTTGATTCTTACCTATTCAAAAAGTAATTTCCAATCCGAGAACGATATAACTGCAACATTTTTTCCTTGATCACAGAGTTTTAAAAAATAAATTGGTCGTGGCCGCCCCGGATTCCTCGAATTTATTTATATTTAGAATTCTTCAGTTTATATATACAACTTAAAAGTGCCATATTAATAATGCCGAAGAGTTTGTCTGCAATGTTTCTATTTTCTATTAGGTTTGTTTGTAATCAAATTTAAAGAGTAAAATAAAACGAGATATCACATAGTTACACCAATAGGATTGATTTTTTATTATCTCTCTCTCTTTAACACTAAAATAACGAATATCGTTCCGATTAGGCATGTAAGTTAAAATAAGCATTAATATACAAAGGTGTAAAAACTGTACAATAAATTTTACACCATTAATATGATAAAAAAAATATATTGCTTATAATTTATACTCTCAATTCATTCGTAATATAATTATTATATGTTATAAAACATTCTCAAAATTACTCGCGGGTTTTGAATATAATATCGGAACGTCCATAATCGGGCCGAGCGGTCGCCCTCCCGCGTTCAACAGAATAAAAGTTAGCGTCAAAAATTGTTCATGGCTACCGATTTCTGTCGATCACTGTTCGTTCTGCGACGCTTGGGCGCAAAAAGCGCCGATGCTCTTGGCTAGGGGGGGCTGCTATTACTCGTTTTTCTGCAAATACGAAAGTTTTCCAATCAGAAATTACAACTTTTTATAGCTCAAAACTATTATTTTTATGCCAAAATTCTTTTACACAGACCGGCCATATTGAACTGCGTCAACTCGTCATACATGTAGTGTGTTCGTTTACTACTGTTTTTCACTTAAAGCGCTTAGGCTTTAAGCCAATCGAATCCGCCGTCAAAGTACACAAAGCGAAGCAATGGCAGCGTTTGCAGGAGTACTTGATCAGTTTTATGTGCATTAATAAAAAAACATAAAATTCATAAGAGAATACAAAATAGAGTTCTAAAACTGTTAAGTGAAATGGAGGGAACAATAAAAATAAACAAAAAATGTAAAATTTGATACAATACAAATAATTTACTTTGATTGCACTACTCGTATTTTACAAGCGTTCGCAGCGAATTCCATGACGTAATTAGCTTTTTTTCTGTGACGTCATCAAAAATCCAAAGCAAAGCGAAGTACTAAAAAAACACCTGTCAAGTAAATAAAGCTAGCTTTGTAGGTAAGCCTTTTAGGCAGTACTCAAACGTACCAATGATGCGCTATAATTGGCTAAAGTGGAACCGCGCGAATTCCGTTGAAATTTGAATTATTATGGCTTTTCTTTCATTGTACCTCGTGTTCCATTGTACCCCACCTGTCCTACTTGAAATTTAAATTTGTCATAATATTAAAAATATAAAAATGGAAAGTAATTTGTTAAAAATATATGCAAATTAAAACGTCCTACGCACCATCTATCTGTGCTGTAAGTACAGCCCGCCAAGGTCACCGGCTGCGGTATAAAATTTCATGCGTAAAAACATCAGACGAAATATTATTGAAGTATTAGCTCATACAAAACTTCGTGGACTGTAATCTCGTAATATACAGGTGACTTTAAAAGGATGGCTAATATGAGGTTCTGCTGATCAAATCGAACAACTTTTGCCATGGAACCATGTGTCGCAAATGAAAAATAAAATGCCTTCATACAAACTAGTAATGTTAAAATGACCAATTTGTATGGGGACATTTTTTTTTCAATGGTTCCTTGGGAAAAGTTGTTTGATTTGATCAGCAGAACCTCATTAGCCCAAAGTACACCATTTCAAATTCAATATTTTTTTTATACAGGATATAATGAAAATGTGACAAAAAAAAATATTGCATTCTCTGTTATTTATAATTTTCGCAAAATACTTGTGTGTTCATTAAAATGTACATATTACCTATATATTTAAATAAATAAAATAATATTTTTATAATTGTTTTTTTCTATTCTTGGGTAGGATGTTTTTTTTAAATTTATCGATACAATTTTATTTTATACTATGAAAGACTAGATGGTATCTTAAAAAAGAATTCATCACTCTATTTAGCCATCTACCAATTATAATTGCTGTGATATTAAAACGGCAAACAAACTAAAAAGATCCGATGTAATTCACTATTCTCTGTTCATCTTTAAATGAGTCCCCTGCCCCCCTAGCCAAGAGCATGAGCGCTAAAAGCGCGCACGAAAGTTTTGTATGAAGATGACATTTGGTGATGACGTCACGTTCGTTAAATGCGTTGACAGAACAAATTGCCAGCCAAGAACACGGACGGTGAGCGTTGAGCATTCGTTTTCGTTAAAGCGCTCGCGAGAGGCCAATTTCCCCATACATTTAGACAGAAACCGCTACATACTCGGAGGGAATTGCCAGCCAAGAACACATTTTTGTTCGTTTTTTGCGAATGCTAGACGCTAAATTCGACTGTTTACGGGCGGGTGGTCGGGGTCTCCCTTTCGAGCTATATTCTATCAAAACGACGCCATTGTTTTAATTTAAATTAACTTAAAGTATTGTTTTTTGTTGTTTTAGAAGTTTTTTATTGCGTTGTGTAAATTAAAATGCATAAATAAAATTTATTAGTAAGTGCAAATAACGAGTGGCGTCTTCATCGACGCCAAATATAGTTTAGAGCAACAAAAAGTTCTCTCTATTTCATACTTACAAAGCATCTCAAAACACAGAGTGTGATCAAACTAAATATTCAAGAATCATAAGGACTAATATAACAATTTTGAAACTATACCTACAGCAAAAGTACGACTAGGAAAAATTGGAGAAGAATTACGAATAAAAGGAGTCCGACAAGGAAACCTATTATCAATCAAACTCTACTCGGCTGTATTGGAGGAAATTTTTCGTCAATTGATTGGAATTATTTGGAATAGCTATGAGCTTAACATAAATGGAAGTAAAATATCTCAACTGAGATTGGCTGATGACCTAGTTCCAGTTATTATGCAAACAACTAGCAAGAGAAGTGGAAAAGCGAGGCTTAAAAGAACCATGTGTGAAAACCAAAGCTATGACAAACAGACATAAACAAACCCTGAAAGTAAATTATCAAGAAATTGAATAGGTACTTTTATTTAGGTCAAACAATTGCTCCAAAACTTTAAATGGAGAAAGAAATACATAGAATAGTATGTATGTTCTCAGGTCTCTGAAAGAAGTATAAAAAAATCAAGACATCCCAATGCCGAGTAGTTGGAGACCGCTGCCAATGGTATTTGCTGAAGGAAGCCTATGTCCGAGGATAACCTGAACAAATATCTGATCTTGATTGATAATATTGGATAGAAGTGTTACAACATTAAATCAAACAAACCAATATTAGGCAAAAAGTTAAGAAAACATGTATAAATTCTTGTAAAATATCAACAAATAAAGTTTATTTTTTTCTTTATTTTTAATGAAAAGTTCACATTTTCAAAGAAATACAGACATACAAAGGGATACCGGGAGAGTTTAGGTAACATTTTAGGCTTAACAAAGGATTTTTCAGAGCCTTTGTGAAGACCTAGAATGTTTCACAAGCCGCAAAAACTTATGGTTTAATATATATTGCTATATTCTTCTTTAATAATATAATTGTATATAAGAATATGATTTTCCTTGACCATTACTAATAAAGTTACAACTTTTGGTATTTCAGGGACTGATGATGGTCTTTGTGGTTGTACAGAGTGACTTTTCACCTTGAGTTTTAGATTTAAAAGAATCCTTTTATACTGGTATATTATTATTTAAAAAAAAAATCCTAGCCTTAGTAATAATAATACAATTTATACTCAGCCAGATTAGATATTTACAATATTAGGTATTTTATAATATACACTATATAATAATAATAATAATAATAATAATATGTAGGACAATTTACACATATTGCTCTGGTCACAAACTAAGCTCTAGGCTTGTACTATGTGTACCAGAAGCAACGATATAATACATATTATATTTTATAATAAAAATATGACCCATACATGCACACACATCCACACAAATATTCACTTAACGCTGTAATATATATGTATAATATTGTTAAGTAAAAACTACTTAGTACTATTATATAAATGGTATTATATAAAGTAGGGTATGTGTAGTATGTACTATTAGACCTATATTGTTTATACAAGCTCTTTTATTTATAGGAATTTTAATTCCCATGCAAGCACTATAAATAGTTAGGATAGTACCTAGAGTAACGTTTCATTATTTTATATGAATACTATTAGGGAATTACATGTATCTAATGTGGGCATTTGTAGATATACTTACCATAATGATAAGCTTATCATTTGTAGATATACTTACCATAATGGTAAGCATATCTTAATATTAAACACACTGGTATTCATAAAAAAACTTTTTGAGTCCTTGAAGAACACTTGTATATAGTAGGTTATGTCTCTTTTTTTACCAAACAAAAATAAATAAATAAAAAAGAAACAAAACTTATTTTAACTAAAGTGTTCTTCAAGGACTTTATTATATTTTTATCATTAAGACTGTTATTAATTAAAATTCATAATAAAAATATTAATCTTCATTAATCTGACCCATTTAAATGATACAAGTAATAAGAAATGTTAATAATGATACCAGCATTTCTTATTCAATACTCTATGTTTAAATGGGTCCATCCGACAGACCTAGACACCTTTAAACTTGTCCACCTATATGACTGTGCCACCTATATTGATTCTGTTAATGTATATTTAATTAAATATTTCCCAGAATATTGATTTCTTAAAATTGGATAATATTCACAATAAAACAAACAAATTAGAAGTAAATATTTATTTAATAATTTTGTTTGGCTTGGGCCACTCTAAAACTTTGAGCACCATAGTTTGTGACCTCTCTTGATGGGGAAGGAGGTAGCTGTCCTTGAAACTCTGCAAAGTATAAATACCTGAAATAAAAAAAATACAAAATTGTACTTAGTTTAATAAAAAAATAAAAAGACCATTTTTTTTTAAATAACAAAAATCACAATTGCAACATAACTGGGTTGGAGACAGGTTTTACTATCTGTGTCAGTTGACTCCACGCTTCTAAATATAGTAGGAGAGTGAATTTGAGACAATGTTCTTAGCAAACCATGGATTCACAGTGCGGGTGCCGGGTCCATCTCGTGGTTGAAAGGCAGGGGAATGAACTGCAGCATTCCCGGACTTGAGACCGTGAGGTAGGTTTAAAGGCCTTTTAAACTCTCACCTGCACTGTGTTCACTACCCTCTCTACTCAACCAAATACTATTTGGTACCCTCTCTACTCAAAAAAAAATAATTTTTAAAAAAGTAAGTGGACAATTTGTAATTTATTTTTCTTAACTCACCTATAGTGTAACATCATATTGGTTATTACGCTGCACAAGCCATTACAATTTGGGAAGACTCTTCAGATTCATAGTGCAGAACTCTGTCTATTCCAAGGTATTTTAATGACCCCCTGAGATAACCATTTGCCTGCTTCACACTTATCCTGACTTGGCAGTGTATTGGTCCGCTGAGGTATTAATATACGTACGGAATCCATGACAGGGGTAATCAATCATGGTTCCAAGGCATATCCGAAATCACCTGAAATAACATTTATTTGTATGAGAAACAAAGGTAAATAGATGGGTGTTGTAAACACAAAGGTACATTTTGTTTCCCCCTTTCGACATACAAATGTTTTAACAACGTGTCTAATCAATTATTAAATATATAACCTTAGAAGCACTTATTTATTTTGATTCTTACCTATTCAAAAAGTAAGTTTCCAATGCGAGAACGATATAACTGCAATATTTCTTCCTTGATCAGAGAATTGTTAAAAATAAATTGGTCGTGGGCCGCCCCGGATGCCTCGAATTTATATTTAGAATTCTTCAGTTTATATTTACAACTTAAAAGTTCCATATTAATAATGCCGAAGAGTTTTTCAGCAATGTTTCTATTTTCTATTAGGTTTGTTCGTAGAGAGTATTAAGTTCCTTGGTTTTGTTTGTAATCAAATGTAAAGAGCGTTGGCCCGTAAAATAAAACGAGATATCACATAGTTACACCAATAGGATTTATTTATTATTATCTCTCTCTCTTTGTCACTAAAATAACGAATATCGTTCCGATTAGGCATGTAAGTTAATTATAACATTAATATACAAATCTGTAAAAACTGTACAATAATTTTTACACCATTAATATGATAAAAAATGTATATTGCTTTTAATTTATATTCTCAATTCATTCGTAATATAATTATTATGTGTTATAAAACATCATACTCAAAATTACTCGCGGGTTTTGAATATAATATCGGAACGTAAATAATCGAGCCGAGCGGTCGCCCTCCTTCGTTCGACAGAATGAAAGTTAACGTCAAAAATGTTCATGGCTACCGATTTCTTTCGATCACTGTCCGTTCTGCGACGCTTGGGCGCATAAAGCGCCGATGCTCTTGGCTAGGGGGGCTGATGCATTGTGCTTAGAGATGGGCATTTATAAATAATTGGATTTTGTTTCTTAATTGAATATTTTTTTGACAGTAATTATAATCGGATGTGATAATAAGATATGCGCTAAAAGAGTGCGCTTTTTTCCGTCGTTTATTGTTCTATTATAGTTTTTTTATGTACCTATGTAAATAATTTATGGGTTGTATCGTATGAGACAATTTTACAATAATTTGCTTTGTAATTTAAAATGCACACATACGCGCGCCGCGCCGCCCGAGACCGCCTAGACGGCCTCAGGATCCCAGGGACGCACAAACTTGTGGACGCGTCGCAAGTGCTTGCGGTAAGTTCCCTTTGATTTGTGACAAAAAACCGACACTATCCGATTGGCTACAAGCGTTTGCAAACATATATAATCCCGATTATTCCTATACGCCACCCCCATCTCCGCCACCAGTGGTGGCAATCCAAATGCTCTATCCACGCGTTCCAATTAGTGACAGCTTCTTGAAGTTTGCCAAGCGTTTGGACGCGGCATTACATTTCGCAAACGTGCAAGCGCTGAGTAGCCTATAGGATTGTTATTTTGACGGCTCGTGGCGCAGGCGGCGATATTCGATTTCATTAATATTTTATTAGAATTTAACAAGATTTATGGTAATAATATAAAAAGCTAGATTTTATATATTTTTTTTAGTACCTATTAATACTGAGACCCAACATCCCCAATAATGCCACCTTGCCCTTCGCACAGAGCAACCTTAGTTACTGATACCGTATCGTCATGGCCAACCGTACGTACGCACGTATATACAATTTGCCGCATGCTGTTTGTGGTGCATCTGTAAAGACGTGCAGCTCCATATACGCAGGTTTAGAACCTCAGATCAGTAAAGTATACTTTACCGATCTGAGTTTAGAACATATCTTCGTGTACACGAATGGTATTGAGTACAGACAGAGAAATGCGAACTAGTTTCAGACACGCGTCACGTCAATGGGCAGCGCCTCGTCTATCCTCAATCTATCCTCAATAACCACAATTGTTGCATTAGGACTAGGGCCAGAGGTGTTCCACTCCGCGCTTTAGGTATGAAGCTACAAGTACCCGGCCGTACCCACGGATGGGTTTTATTTTTGAGGGCTACCGTAGTCGGCAGTGGGCTGCCGCGCATAAAGTAATATATGCTGCCGCGTACCGGCCGAGTCGCACGTTTGTATGATACACACGCGCCTTGTCCCGATATTTAATGTTAACTAAAATGAGGTCTAAAGCTTATTGTGCCACATTCGGTAAGAAGGATCCGGAATTACGTTTTTCATACTTTCGAAGGATCTCAAAAGGTAAATAAATCCACGCCTACCACGATTATTATTAGGCAGGTAGACTAAAAAAATATCAAAACGTGTGTCTAGTAGTCTGTTTATAAGAATGCGAATTTTCATTCGCCACCTTTTCTATGTACCAAATGTTGTCCTTTGTTATAGTTACAAAATTATGTTTTTCGACATCGAAATTCCGGTTTTGATTCACCAATTCCGGTAATGATAAAATGATAGTGAAAAAAGTCGGAATTCCGGAATTTTGTTAAAACCGGAATTCTGGAGATTAAGCCTTAATTTAGGACCTTAGCTTGCATTATTGTCGCGCTGAGTAGCCCTAGTGGCTCAAATATTTGCGACACATTTCACAATATTAACAGGTTGGTTAATATGTTTAAATTGCGTATTAAAATGAAATTGATCAGATAATTGATACTAACTTATACCTACCTAAAGTTTTAGTGTTAGCGTTTTCATTTATATTTAATGTGAATTGTCGGGAATATAATTATTATCCTCTTGCGTAATGAAAAGCAATCACGTTGTCTTGCAACTTGATCACATAGTTTTAACAATTCATATTTGTCATCCATACCTGTTATCATGTCATCGACGTAGAAGTCGCGACTAATAATCCTATGAAGGTCGGGATAGGCACTCTACAGACCCAGCTGCTTTAAACACTTTATACTTAAAAATGGTACAGAAGCAGTTGCACATGTGACGGTGTCTATAAATAACAAACTGTTGCGAACGCTCGTCGCGCCAGATCATTAATTGATTGATGAAGATCGCGTTGATCGTCGGCTACCAATCACTGCCGATACATTTTTCTCCGCAGGCTACATATCATTGTTGTCTAAAACGTAGAAGGATGTTGACTAAATCACCCTGTATAGGTGGACCTAATAGTTTTTACTATGGCGGCGCTTGCGTCGAACACGACACGCAGCTTGGTTGTGGTAGGTACTGTGTTCACGAAATGCGCCGTGATCGGCATAAAGTAAAATGGAGGCTTGTAGGTATTAACGCGTGACGTATGACCTAGGCTCTCATATTCTTTAATAAAGTATGTATATAAACGCTTATAATCAGGCGAGCGCTGTATTCGTTTTTCCAGCGCTAAAAAGCGTTGTTCTGCTGGAAAAAATGATTCGCCTGAAGTGTCGGTTGATTGTTTATAGGGAATACGTACACAGAACCTTCCGAACCAGCATTTCGCGTAGTATTTTGACAGAAATACTTCTCGCAAACACGCTCCTCACCACGCCTTTAGTATCCCACAC
This sequence comes from Monopis laevigella, assembly GCA_947458855.1. NCBI lineage: Eukaryota > Metazoa > Arthropoda > Insecta > Lepidoptera > Tineidae > Monopis > Monopis laevigella. The sequence goes on along the minus strand of OX381577.1, from coordinate 11,715,616 downwards.
CTGAGAAACTTGCTCAAGTTCAGAACTTTCTCAATTGCGCGTCTATTGATTGAGATAAACTGCACTGGATGTCCTTATTATTGCGCGAATTATTATAGAGGGCCCGAAATTATCCAGCCTAATTTGGTACTTTGTAGAAATGGGCCATTACGTAACCTCATTTTGCCATCATTAAATAGATTCCAAAATTGGACTGCGCCTATTAATATGTCAATAGTTTTGGAGTCTAAGAAATCTGGATCAGCCAGCTGTATGCCGTCTGGGATGCAGAACTGTGTGCGTGATTCATATACGGCCGGCAGGGTGGATGTTATATGCTGTAACACAATACATTGTAAACTAAAAGTTTTATTGCTTTGACACAGGTTTCCGTACACTGAGTCACAATTTCACCTACACCCCGAATTTCGTGAGTGGACTGTATTAATTGCATGCCAAATATATTGCATAATGATTAATTATAAAACATCGCTGACTCCGGCCCCCCTAGCCAAGAGCATGGTCGCTTTTTACGCTCGAAGGTCGCAGAAGCGTGACAGAGAGGGAGATAACAAATTGTTTATCCTATTGGTGTATCTATATTGTTGTCTCGTTTTGGTTATTTCTGCAAGGATAAAAACGAAAGTGACGTCATCATCAAATGTCATCTTCATACAAAACTTTCGTGCGCGCTTTTAGCGCTCATGCTCTTGGCTAGGGGGGCAGCCCCCTGCTATCAAGGAGCGGGCGGACACATTGAAAATAACCATTTGTAATTTGTATCTGCGATCACCTTTAATCCAGAGTCCTTTAAGCGTAGCGTGAATAAGTTTCTCAAGCAGACATAGTGGAATCAACCAATTGAAGCAAGCACCATAGCTACTATTGGTTGAGAACATTCTTGGACGTTACATTGGCACTTACCATCAGGTGGATGATGGGTCACATGTCCTGCTATATAAAAAAAAAAAAAGTGCGGTCTCGCCTATAGCAGTAGGTAGACAACACAGAGCGAGCGAGTAGCGTATAGTTATGTTTCTGCATCTAGCTGTGTGCCTTGTTTACATTAACAGCTAAGAGGTCTCATCACCATAGAAGAAATAATAGTACATGCTATCACTAAAAGGAGTGAAACGATTGATTACCTACGTCATAGGAGAGGGTATGCGCGAAGGCAGATTTTTCGAACCACCTACATTTACAGCACAGAGTACTACGTAATTTATAATTAACACTAACAAACTTTTTTGATGTGTTTCAAAATAAATCTATATATATTTTTGACAGCCTCCGAAGACTAGTGGTTGCGCCTTTGGCGTTGTATCCGGAGGTCGTGGGTTCGATTCCCACCCATGGCAAAAAAATATTAATACGTTTTTTTCTGTACAGTTTGTCATGGCCTGAGTGTTTATAAAATATAATATGTATTAGTTATATAGTTACTTCAGCCTATGGCTTAGTTTTTGACCAGAGCAATATATGTAATTTGTCCTACATATTAATATTATAATATTAATTATTAAAAATTGTGTTTTATTTATGACAACTTTGGTTTAATGATTATTCAATCGTTGGATAAAGCCATTCTACAGATAGCTTACAAGTTATTTGTAGAGTAACTTTATCTAACGATTGGAAAATCGACCAAAAATTAAATATATTATAAAAAATATTTGAAAGTATGCCGCCAAAAATATGTTTGTAGTTTACTAGTAAAAATAACGAGATGGCGTTGTTGCGCTAAACCTTGACTGATAGATATATGTTAAGGATATGTCTATCATAAAGTAATATATACATTGATGTCTATTTCTTTCTGTATTAAATCATACATATACTCTAGCATATGCAGGCAGTAGTTTCAGTTGTTTCAGTCGTGCAGTCGTGAAAGTTGATTCCTTCATTAGGTACTCTTGAAAACTAAAAATTCAGACCTACGTTTTATCAAAATATACAACAGTGAGTATATTAAATAATTAAAGGTAAGTAAGTACTTGAAATTTGTGTTTAGAGAATAATTTATATAAGTAATAATAAATAGTAGGTATCGAAATTATATTGTGCAACAAATTAGTTTTTTTAGATCGAATTTATTGCACAATATTTCGATAAATATAAATTGTTACCTACTTTATACTTCTCTTTTAGGTTTATTTTGCCTTCTTATATCAAGGAACATCACAATCTTAAGTATTAAAATGAGACCCGGTATTTTAAGTCCACTAGAATCAGGAAAATTTATAGCAGAAAATGCAAAACATGTTAAAGTTATTGATAAAGGACTGGATAAATTGGCTGATGAGGTAAGTAAAGTGTTTCCTGGCATCTTTTTGTTGTATCAATTTAGGATGACTTATTTTTGTATTCTTGGTGTTTGAAAAAAGTAATATTTGTAAATCTGAGCATTTTTTGAGAAACGATCATTCACACCTATATGTATATGTTATATCAGTAACATTACTAGAAATGGTTTTAATACATAGGTAACATTCCGGCAAATTCTTTGCATTGTCTTTAGAAGGGATCATAGCTTTTTAAATTGGCCGTCAGAACTTTACCATAATATGGTAAAGTTCTGCCAATCTATGAATATATATTTTGAACTTATTAAATATAGTTTATGTTATAAATAGGTACCTATTTGTATTTTATAAAAAAAATAACTAAAAAAAAGTAGAACCAAAAATCATAAAAATATTATTTGTTGGATCTTGAATATTTTTAAATGTTACAGATGGTATTATCAATTAGAGATGGTAAATTAGATATCCCAGAAACTGACGGAGATGACATTCATCCTTCAAAGGATCATGCCCGTGCTGGGGATTGGGTGTTTGTTACGGATGCATTTAATTTCTGTTTTTGGACCTATGGCAGTGAAAAAAAATGGACTGTGAATGGTCACACTGGGTATTATGCTTTGGAGGCTGCCCTTATGAGAGCAGTTATGGTATAAAATTTGTTATTATTGTATTTGAAAAACCAAACCAGACTGAATCTATATTTCAAGCAATATTTTTTTGCTTTATCAGTATATTTATTAGTTCCCTATCACAAGTTCAATAAAACAACCACAATATTACCAATTCCTTTTCTTATTTATCTACAAGATATGTTCAGTGGTTTCTTCCTTCAATAACATAAAAAATATACAACTCATACTATTTTTATTTATTTCAGGAAGGACAAGATAACTTAATTAATCCTGAATATTATTCCAAAATTACTGAGAAAGAGCTTCGACATATCATGAGAGGAGACAATGAGTCAGAAATACCTTTACTTCATGAACGGCTAACCATCCTCCATGACATTGGCAATAAACTCCTAGAAAAATATAATGGAAGTTTCAATAACTGCATAAAACTGGCTAACAAATCTGCTTTGAAACTTATAGATTTAGTTGTTGAAGATTTCCCATGTTTCAATGATGTTGCAGAGTTCAGAGGAAAAACTGTAGCTCTGTATAAAAGAGTACAGATTTTGGTTAGTGATTTACAATATTTCTTTGGTAAAGAAGGTTTGGGTGCCTTTGAGGATATGGATAGCTTGACTATGTTTGCAGACTATAGGGTGCCCCAAGTTATTATGTATTTTGGTGGGCTTACTTATTCAGAAGAGTTGATGGAAAAATTAAGAAATGGTAAGTTTACTATTGAATCAAATCATACTGTGCATTTTGTACACAGGTAAAATCTCCAAATGTTTATTAATTGTAGGTAAGAAATTAATTAATGTGTTTATTTTTTAGATACACTATTACCAAGTGGTTCTGAAGAGGAGGTAGAAATCCGCGGATGTTCTATTCATGCAGTAGAATTGCTAAAACAAAAAATACATGACAAACTGAATAATGTATCTGGATACTGTGATAGGCCTAACTCTGCTACCATTGACTATTTCTTGTGGTGCTACAGACGAAAGTATGCAGACAATATGGATGCCATACCCTTCCATAAGACTCTTGGTATATTTTATTGAGAAATGTTATGCATTTGTATAGATATCTTGGCACACAGGGTCATCCATATATTATTACGTGACACGAATTTCAATTCCTTGTTACAGCCGGTCACATTTGTGAGGCTCCCTCCTCCCTAGTGTGTCGTCATATATTTGCAATTTTACATCTAGAAATTATAGTTTAAATTTTATAGTTAATTGCATTTTTAAAATGTGACGTTAAGAAATAATTTAGTCCTAAAAAATGCCTATAATATGTTTGGCATGGATTGGAGAATCATCCAGTATGCTGTATTGTAATACAGCGAAATGATGTGTATTATTGTTGACTTAGTGCACAGTCTATGGCTTTTTAAAAATAATTTTATACTAAAAAATATAAATTTAATGTATGAATTAAAAAATATTGATATCAATTTAATTGATGTTGCATTTATATAAATATATCGATTAGGTTATTTTTTAATTTTATTGGAGCATGTGACTTTGTATCTTACCTGATGGTATTAGCAGACCTACAAAGTCCACATATGGCGTTGATTTATAAATTGTCCATTTACCTATTCATTGTACCTACTTTGATTAACTTAATACTGATAATGCATTTAATCGCCTACTATAGACTCATGCGTTTTAATAATACGTTAATACGAAACAAAATTCATGGTAGAGTCATTGTATCTGTAGGACGTGGGTTCGATTCCCACTTAATAATTATATTAGACAGTAGGTATTTAGTTTTTCAGTTACAGCAGTTACCATTGGTCTGGGTGTATAAAATATAAATGTATCAAGCCCTGTAGCTAGTGTGAGTTTTTTTAACATTACTTTCGCGTTAACTTTACTACTACGTTAACATTTTCACCAATCACACGCTCGCATTTTTAGTTCTCAAAATTTCCGCTTGGAGCGCTGAACTATTTCCCATAAATTTTTTACCAGTCATATGCCTAGTAGCTAATTTTTATCATTGTTTAAATTAATCAACGTCATAGAAACTGAGGCTCTGATTTATTCAATCCTGTTACCAAAAATAAAGCGGCCCTATTGGTTGTTGCTCACGTATACGTATTAGACGTTACGTTGCCTTAATGCGCAAACCCATGGTAGAGCCTCTGGGTAAGAATCGAATTCCTATGGTAAATGACAGGGGTACTGTGTATATTTCCATCACTGCACCGATGACTTTGTAATATAAATTTTACGCAGATTTTTTGGTAAAGCAATTAAAAAAGATACTACTCGTACATAAAATAAAAACTTGTGAAAAAAATTCCTGATTTTTTTAAAACATTTTTTTTTGTTGAATCCTATGAGAAAATCAGCGGGTTTAGTTTAGTTGTTAAATTGATATTTATGTATTTTAGGCAAAATAATATACCATGATTTTTTATAAATAAATTGATTTATTTTAATAATTACCTAAAATTATTTTCATTCACCTATACAATTAAAATACGCCATCATATTGTACATAGGTTACCTACTTACAAATATAAATGTTGACAAAAAAAACTATATGGCGCCTTTCCCGACTAAATATATTGCACCATTTTTTTTTTGCAATATTAAATTCAATAAATTATAAAGAAAAATACTTAAAAAAATAACCACAATATCCAGTATAAGATTTCAATAGGTCGCAGATAATTGAATCAAGTGTGGCAACATTACCTTTTTGTTACATTCCCTAATGAAAATAATAAAAAATATTCAGCAGTTTATTTAAACTTTTCAATTGAAGTTGGTAATGTGACAAAATGGGCAATGTTGCCACAAATGACAGGGTTAAACATATATAAGTAACTAAAGGTGATTTTAATATTGCACCATTTTCATTTCCTTGCAATATAAAGAAAAACAATATATAAAAATAACCACAATATCTAGTATAATATTTCAATAGGTCTCAAATAACTTTAATCAATTGTGGCAACATTACTTTTTTGTTACTAAGGTAATAAAAATATAATAAAATATTAAGAAGTATATTTAATAAACAATGGTGTGTTTATTGTTAAATTATGCAATTTCATTGAAGTTTTTAACGGGGCAATGTTACCACAAATAACGGCTAAAAATATATATAAGTAGAGGTGATTTTAACTTTGGTAATAGCTATTATAACTTATAAATATGGTAAAATCATAAACTATATTTATTAGAATGGCACTACACGATATACTATTTACAGAATATAAACTAATTGTGACCAATTTATTAGGATATTAGACGCCAGCGTTATAGCGCGTAGCACACAAGTACCTACATTAAACTAATTATCTAAATGATTAGAGAATATCAATGCATGACCCATTTGCAAATATACAATAACCTCAACTAATTACCACAACTTTGCCTTTGATTAAAATTTGTCACCAAATATGCGCACGATTTTTATAAAAATATATTACTTACATGTAAGTACAAAAGTGTTTACGTAATATTATAAAGTTTAAAAATATTGTGATACTTGCACACTGGGAACTCTAATAAGCACATAAATAAAGATTCTTGAGGGTTTTATTACCAGCTATCATAATTAACCAGGCAAAGTTTAGAACAAATATGAAAGATGCAGTAATGATACTTAAGTAAGTTCAGTAATTTATAATTAAACTATGGAATGATAATTCTATGAACAGACTACCAAACCAGTTTACAATATAATAAACAAGTTGTAATCTGTTGACAAATATACTAAAAAAAACTATTTTTAGAATTTTCACAATAAACATTTAAGATTCTATTGTATCTAGATTAACACTCAGTTCAACCAGTACAGTAACATTTTTTGTTACAAACACACATTGCAGTACCATCACGAAAAGAAATAATAGTATAGTACCTACCATCGAAAATACAGTATGTGTAGTTTGTAACCAGGAGAAATAGTCTCTTATTATTTACCATTATTTACTTTACATTTTAAACTTTCAAAGAAAGCTAATTTGGATTTAATAGTTCCGGGTTCAGGCTGAGGGCTTTCAGGCCTTTCAGTAGATTCCTTAGTGATTTCTTCAATACCTTCAGGGATTTCTTTCGTGCCTCCCGGAATTTTTAAAGGGGTCGTCATGGACATTTTTAGCTCATCCCGAAATTCCTTGGATATACTTCTAGCCGTTAAACTGTGCATGTATGATTGTTTGCTAATAGGCTTGTTTGATTTGTGATACTCCGCCTCTTCTGTTAAAAAGTCTATGCTCTTTTTTCTTCGTTGTGATGGCTGTAAAAAAAATTTATTAAGAACTTCAAAAGCATCTATGCGGTAACTTTACCTAGGTATTCTTGGATCTGCAGATTAAATATGATCAGCTTTTCTAAGATTTGCCTTTTATCTTTGTTTATCAGCCCATAATTAATTACGCCAGAGGCACTAAGGTTTATAGAAAATTTATAGATTGATCTCACATACAAAATTGACTTAGTAGACATTTGGTGAAATACACAAGATATATATATATATATATATATATATCATCACGGATGCCTTACGGCGCCCGAGGCTGCCTAGACGGCCCCAGGATACCCAGCGGAGGGGTTTTTAATCTCACCTCGTCGTAGCCGATGGTATGAGTCTACACCGAACAAGTGGCTAGCTCGTCGCGATGTTTTGAATAGACTCAATAACCCATCTATAAACAGTTTCACAAGGTGGAATAGTGAAACCGGGACCGGCAGCTTAACGTGCTCTCCGAGGCACTATATTGGTGTTGAACACAAGATTTAGTTAAGTGATATTGAGTTTTGGAAGTATTTTTATATACCTACTAACATAAGATAAAATGGTATGAATAAATACATATAATAGTAGGTATTTAATGTAGTCAAATAAGATACCACGTTACGATGCGAGGTATAGGGTATCTTTATGTAATTATTTAAATATAACAGGTAAATATGTACTTTGTTTGCGTTTAATATAAATCTTAGTATAAGCACTACCTACAGTATTATTAAGATAGAAGGCTTGTTATGGATAAATATTTACACATTTATAATGAAACCATCATCATTCATTATTAGCTGCCAGTCCTCATCTTAGACCTAGTAAGGTGGTCCTACTGGACCTTACAAAACACTAATTTTGTACAATTAGGCAACACTCGACATGCTGAAGTTGCAAATCAAATACCTTTCTGAAAATCCTTGCTAATTAGTGACACCAATCTAGTATTGAATTGACTAAATAAAATTAATTTTTACCTTAACTACATGTTCCTCCACAGTTTCCATATTAACAAATATTCTGGCTAACTCTTTTACGTTAGGTAGAGTTATTTCTTCAAACTCACTAATGTCTTCCAACACAGTTGGATTTAAAGACTGTTCCTCACTTACGAAGTCGACCTCGTTTTGATTACAACACACATCTACTGAGTTTTCCGTCACGTTTTTATCAGCCATATCAATATTATCATTGTCATCAACTTTGATCTCGTATCTCCCTTCTATTATCTTATCTTTCAGTTTACTTTTAACAATTTCTCCCTTTTGGACATTATATATTTTAATTGAATCATCGTTACTGCTTGTACTCATATAAGATGTGTCTAAAGTTGGAGAAGGGGGTACGCTAATACTTGAGTCTTCATTTATTATATGTTTATCATTATTACTTTCATTATTTTTTTCATTTTTATCAACATAGTCGTTAATATAAACTGGTTTAGCAGAAAAAAGTGTTTGTTCATTTAAATCATCATATTCAATTGTAATATCATTTTTGTTTTTATTAAATCGATTTGTTGTAGTATACGATTCTGATGGAGGAACATCTGTCTCAAACGCCTTGAATTGTTGATTCGTTGCGATCGAATTAAATTGCTCTATCAGTAATCCCTGAAATCAGAGATTGTTTTAAGTTGATAAAGTTTCTATTGTCATAATTGATATTGAATTATATTACATATAGGTACACAATTGGTTAGACTGTAACATCATTTTATAAAGTAGGTAGTTTAACAATATTAGAAACTTGTGCTATCTGCGTAAATAAAATAAAATGGGACTAAAAAAACTAATTCTAAGCTAAACAAAAACATGCAAATGAACACACAAATGAAACAATTATGCCATATACAGGGTTAGTAGAAGCCATGAAAAACACTTAATAGGATTAGGTACGGAAACGGATTATTAAATTTGTAAGTATTGACCGAATTAGGTGTTAAAACTCAAGCCAGTGATGCTATTAGTGAATTTAGTCATTCTCCAAAATCGTCCAAACACTCACCACTATGCGCTTGTAGTAATTACTGTAGTGACAATTACTGTAACTTTAAAATTTAAAGAAACACAAAATCTAATAGTGCAGATCTAGAAAATTCTTGGATTATTAATAAATTATACGTGCATAGTGTAGTTAGTCAGCAATTTGTTCTACAATCATGCCAACATTTTTAGTGTGACTGGACGAAGATATTTTGTTTTGTGGCCTCTCACCAATATAATTTATTTAATTTAGATATTAAAACATGAGCTATGTATTATGTATATTATTATCTATAGCTATGTAAGTACTGTACATAGTATCAGAGATTCATTAATTTCTATTGCTATTGTCGTTGCTGGGTTATTATAAAATTAAGATAGCTAGTCACCATAAATTATTTTCGATATCTTTGCTCAATCGTAAACTCCCACCAAATGTATAATTAAGGCCCGGCCTTCTTTTAGAGCGGACATAGAAATCGCCACTACGAAGCGTGTTAGTTTGCCTGACGTTTTTGTAGCTTTCGAATAGATCCTCGGTGATTTCTGGTTCTTTTGGTATGTTAAGTCGACCTATTTCCCCGTTATCCACAAAACCAATATCTCCATCGCACACTGTTCTAATGTTCCTTACGTTGGCTGTTATTTTTTCTGTGTAGTCGTTGTCGCTGGCTGAGTTGTTTCTGTCGTGACATTCAAATATGGGATTTATGGCAAAATTGGGACTCGCGTTTCTAGGACTTAGGACAACACGGACGATGTTTTGATGAAGAGCGGCGGCTTCGAGGTCGCTTAGAGAGCTGCTGGCACTTACAGTCGATGCGAATTCTGTATCGAAATTATCTAAACTAACTGATTTATTCATTGAGGATACAGAACTAGTGTCACTAAAACTATTTTTCTTTCGACTTCCTGTTGACCTTTTTGCTTCTTTTATATAATAGTCTCTACCAAATCTGTAAAAATAAAATAGAATGCTGGACATGTCAAGAATAATAATGGTGAAAAAAGAAGTGACATTGTTTTTCCGATATTAAAATGAATATAAAATAAACTTTTTTAGATAAAACAATTATACCAAATTATTTATGTAGGTATATATTTTATTTATATAATGTATGTTGTAATGCAGTATATACACATTATTATTATTATTATATTATATACCTTTTAAATTCAGGCACTTCTTCTGCTAGCACATCTTTAAGAATTTTTGGCGCAGGACTATTTGATCCACTTCTACTAATTGCAGTTTTCTTATATAATTTATCATTTAGAGAATTATCAATTTTGTCCCGTGTATCATTTTCATGCTCTTCTGGAAGTTCCATAGTTTTGGAAGTAATAATATTAAAAATATCGGAACTACTTCTTGCGCTTAAACGTTTTTGTATCGCTTCAGGAGAATAAGGATTATTTGGCATTTCTACAGAGTTGAGCCATTTTTTGCGTTCACGATCAGCGATGGATCCTTTATATAAAAAATATATTAGTTTTTTTAAAAGTAAGTATTTTAAATAAAATTATTTACATAATAATACTAATTACCTGGGATTAAATCATTTTCAATGGCTTGCGGATCAGTATCTCGAGTTGGTATCCTAAAAAACATGTTTTTAAAATTACTTCTTAATACAATTAAAAATATTAAAATACAATTGATTTTTATAATTTGTGAAGTAACTCACTCGTCTTCGAAATGTTTTCTTCTTAGACTATCAGCATATCTTTGTACGGGAAGTCTTATTGTCTCCTCATATTCACCTTCCCTTTCGTGACCATTTAATGTGTTTGAAGAACCTATTAAAAGTTACAATAATTGTTACTAGGTACTATAATCAGTTGTTTTGGTTGATGTTATTTAATATTTATTTTCAGTGTGTAACTTTAACCATATGCTATATACTTACTCTTAACAGTATTAAATTATCTAATATACTTAGAAAGGTCCGTACCTACGGTCCAACCCAAAATGCAATGCAACGACGCATCGCAAAATATCCGCCGCAGCGGCATAGTAGGTCGAAAACAATACAAAGAGGCAAACAAAGAGAACTATATAATTTAGGTATTGTCGCACCGCAGATTTATTCCTTATTGCATGTAACTCTTTGAAAAGTCCTATATAGTGTGTGGTGTGTGTGTGTGTGTGTGTGCGGTAACGATGTTTTCCATCAGGCAAAATAATAAAAAATAGATAATAGATAATTATAAAAAAATATAAAAATGGTTAGTTACCTTTGTGGCCGATGGACTTGTATCCAGGGCTATGTTAAAATAATAAAAAAAAAAAAAAATTAAAGTTACCTTTGTAAATATCTTTGGGAACCTTTTCATTACAATCTGTATCGACATATTTTGTTTCATCTTCTATATCATTTTCATAGCTATCTTTTCCGTTTACAATTGTTCTGTGTATTTCTTCCACTACGAATTCGGCTTTAGAAAGAGGTCCACTATCGATACCCACTACTAAAACCGAATTATTTTCTACTGCAATAGCTTCAGTTTTACCATGATCAAATTCATTATTAACAGCATCAACAACATCATTTCCTTCCAATTGTGTACTTTCTAAACTATCAAAATCCATTACCCCGTCCATGCTAGTTAAACTATCTGGTTCAAAATCGGCAGTTTCATTGTATTTAGCTTTACCACCAATGATATGTTTCGAATCTAAAATTCGTTTTGTATCACTTTTAAGTTCAATTTCTTCATTTTCTTCATCACTAGCGTTATCTGATAAATCGGTAGTGTCTTCTGCATCTCTGTCACCGATCAAGGCTCTGTAATCAGCGTTAGAATTGGGTACTAACATAGGAACCGGTACGGATTGAAGGGTTTTGATTTTCTTTTTCTGAAACAGCCAGTTTTCTTCCCAACTGCCGTCGACTGCTTGGATATCGCTACCGGATACTTCATCGAAATCTCTTTCTTCATTTTCTGAAATATTTAACAAATTAAATTGTAAGATGTTTTAAAGAAGTATGTATATAATGACAACAAAGTATGTATATAATGACAAAGAAAAACAAGCTTACAGAAAATCTAATTTAATTGCAATATTATAATATACTTAGTAGTACCTGTTTTTCATGTAGGTACTGAACAGTAGGTATACTTATACCTACTGTTCAGTATATAACTAAATTGAACAGTATGTATTTTAGGTGTACCTACAGTATCGTCAAAATAAGCTTTAATTGAGTTACTTTATCGTGTAACTTACCTCTTGTATGAACGATGTCTCCTCCAAATTCTGGGAAAGGCACTCTTCGAGGCATCATTAGCCCATCATCATTCGCGTCTCCTTCTTCCCAGTCTGAAGCCTCCTCTTCTTCATCTCTAAGCTGAAAAGATATTTGAAAATTCAGATAATTAATTAGGTAGATAAACTCCTCATATAAATTAATATCTGTATAGTTATTTAAATGAGTGGGTTACTTAGTGGTTGAAATTGTATCATAAGGTTTTGGCAATAATATTATCTGATGCACTTATTAGAAAAGCGTAATTAAATTATTTTCTAGGATCATTTCTGATTGTCTTCAGTTTCACAATCCCAATTGGCTTTCTATTAATTTTACAGAATTGTGTAAATGCGTGGTAGACATATATATCTATAATTACCGATGATAGAACTTCTCTTCGCCTTCCAGCAGATGGTAAAGATCTTGGTGACGATCTATCAGAAGGTGTTGGGCTGGCGCTCGCTGAATGTATACCGCTGCTTCTGCCACCGGATCCATTCTCCGTTTGGTAGCGTTCTATTACCTAGAGACAACAATGTATGACAATTTTAACAAGTCTTTTCAGTGGTAGGTATTCCAGTTAAAATAAACTGTAAAAAGGGCTCAGTTAATGTAACATTATTTTTTAAATAGTGGAGTGGACGACATGTGACTTTTTAACTTACTAATAGTAAGCAGACGTACAAAGCCCACGAATGGGGTCGATCAATATATTGTTTTTTAACAATGGATGCGGTTATGAAACGGACGGCGACAAAGTTCTATTTTCGGCGAGCCTGTTAATTTAATATCAACGCTGCTTTATCATTAAACGCCCGTTTCGTAGTCGCACCCAGTAAAGTTGACTAAGAGTGGGGACGACTAAGAATAAACTGTCGTGTTTATTTGTAATTGCCATAGTACAAAAACTTCCCTCCGCAGAGGTTTCCGATTTTGTTTATTTTAATTTTATTTAATATCTTTCACTTTACGGTGGGTAAGTAAGTAATCATAACTTGACATCAAAACTCTTTCATATTTTTTCCATCCATATATATATATTTTTAATTAATTGATCCGTTAATAACTTCAGAGATAACCCATAGAAATAGCTACTTAGACCAGTATAGTAATTATATTTTTTCTATCCTTTTGCAAAAATGTGGCTATAAGGAATTATAAGTAACTCATTCATTTTTCTGGCAAAACGGACTAGTTCTACAGACAAACGGGCGGACAGTCTCAGGGTCTCTCCATAAGTGTTCCGTTCATAAAAAACGTATCCCTCATAAATTGGTCGCATATCTGGGGGCTTAAGATGCACTATTTATAGTATTTTTTAAGGTAGATACAACCTATGTAAATATAATAAAAACAGTAAAAGGATTTCAATTGGAATTTGAAACCTATAGTATAGTCTTAGTAAAATCACTGCCAACAATCAAGTTTAATAATCCAATTAATTAACTATCAGAATATCTCTTAAACCAATCAAACAGAACAATGTATTATTATAACAAAGACTTTTCGCACAATTTAATAAAAATGTCACCTCTTTCGCTTCTTTCTTTACAATAGGGAGATAGCTAGCTATGCTATTGAAGAAATTATACATGATAGCAAAATCGCGTTTAATGTTATTTGTTTACTGGCTCTTTTCTAGTGAAATATGACGGGAATTTTCGCACGGTTTCGTTGAACGCGTCCACCGGTTTCGCGCGCAAATTTCTCGAGTAACTGCGGGCGGGAAATGTCGCATTGTCACGGTCTAAATAGGGTTGGCACAATTTTATTATTATTTTTTAATTATTATTTCTAAAGCACAACATGTGACATTGTGTAAAAGGTTAAAGAATAAGGTCTCTTAACACATTGTTGAATTAGTCGCTTACACTGTGCCGGCTAAATAATGCGGTTACGAAATGGCAACGACAAAGATTATATATTATAACGTGATAGAATTAAAAACGTCTGTTTTAATATTCTTGCTGCTCGTTGTTAAATAAACTACCTCGACAAGAATTCCACGCAGTAGGTTCCGGAAAACCTGTCAACCCACAGGCTTAAACCATGACATACACTTGATCGGTATGCATCGGTATTTTAATTCGGTATAGGTACCTCACTCGTAGAGCAATGCGGTCACTTAATGAAATAATAAATATATAACTCACCAGCCGTCAGTACTGCATAATATTTGTGTACCTAATAAGTTAATTTACAAATAAATGCAAAGATAACTTCTAAGTAAACACTGAATTCTAATTCATTCTAAACTTTCACACATACCTCTTGGTAAGTATAGGTACCTACAAGTATAAGAAAATTATATAATTATATCTATAACGAATTCAAGGACGTGGATAATACGTACTTACATTTATGTTTCTTTTTATTAAAGCAAATTTAATTGAGTGTTATAAATATCTTTAGTCACACCATACATTTCCTTTTCTAATAAAATACTTAATTCAAATAAGTAGGTACCTAATTTTATTATCATTACAAATACAAATACATTTATTCGTTGAAATATAGGTTATACAGATGTTTACATAGTTGTTTGTCGCCTAAACTCTGCCACTTTAATGGCGTACAAATATTGTTATACAATATTTTGACATTATTTATTACAAACTAAAAATATCTATTGTTTATTATATTTTTTTTTACTATATATTCTTATATATGCTAAGTAGATACTGTTTATAATTTTATTGATGTCTACTAGTTAAACCAAATTTATTTATTAATGTTAATTATTTATAAAATATCACTATATTACGTTATTTATTTTTATACAAATTGTTTGTAAGTAGGTTTATGTTTGCACAGTGGACTGCTTGCTTGTAAATACTATAATTATCATATATGCTTTCAATACTACATGCCCCTTTCGGTAAATAAATTTATTTATTTATTTATTTAAAATTCTTTATTGCACAGAATTGTACATAGGCGAGCTTAATGCCTTAGGCATTTTCTACCAGCTAACCTTTGAGAGAAATACTGTATATAATATAATAAATGTAATACATAATCATACATACCATACCAAACAAAAATTTCCACGAGGATCTGGTTTAAGCGTTCAGATAATGAGCTGTGAGTAAGTATAAATGCATTTTAAAATTATATATATAAGTATAAGTAGATAACAAGCAATGACAAAATTCGTGAGGGCTGACTGGAACCTGGTTGGCTCAGCGGTTGAGCGCCTTGCCGCGATAGCGAGGTTCGTGGGTTCGAGTCCCGCCACCAGGAATTTTTTCATTGCATTTTTATCTTTAAAAATTTAATATAATTTTAAAATTATGGAACACAAATATGTACGTGTATTAGTATTTTGTATTGTTTATAATATTTATTTACCGATGTACGTGCCATTTATGTTATGACCTTTTAGTCACCAGATATTTCGACCAAACCCTTCTAAATCTCTTTATAATTTCCTGTGCTCCCCTCACGGTCCCAATTTGTCAACCCTAAGCGGCTCAAAAACATGCTCTATTTATTTATTTATATATAACTTATATAACTTACCTATATAAAGCTAGTACCTACGTGTTGTAGGTACCTAAGTGCTACCTAATAATGATAGCACTATCTTAACACTAAGTTTTGCAGTTTGCAGTTCACAAGTTACCTTTGGATTTATTTTACTCGTTTATACGATCATAAATGTAAGACTCACCCTCAAAAGCACATAAATAATAAACAAACCACCAACATAATAATAAAACAGCACTACGAACATTATAAATGACCACAAACGAAAAACACTGTACCCGCTAAAATCCGCAATTTGAGTATATAAATAATCGCGTATCAATTTTAATCACCGCGTATCATTATTACGTAATCAAATCACTGGTTATAATTGTAGCTTACCACGATACTGGCAGGCACCCGGACGAGCTCCGTGTTTCGGGTGGTCTTAGACATTGTTGTGTATCAAATGTGCGATAAACGATAATAAATTATTAGCTATCGTTATCATAGGGCAAGTACTTGTCTTTGATCGAGTGTGACACAATGCTTTGGCTTAGTGTATATTTGCAGGTATGTATCACAATCCATGTGATGAACAGTTTTAATAAATATTATTTATTTTAAATAAAGAATTTACTTAGTTATTATAAAAGATTTTACACAGATGGTTGATATTTCGTTGTTACAAAAAGTCTTTTATAATATTGTATTATTCATAGTTAAAAGCACAGGTTTTGTCAAGCTTTTTTTCTTCGCGGGCTAGCTGGCGCACAAGTTGAGTTTATGTACACTTATTATATTTCCCTGGTTCGAATCCCGGTGTGTACCAATGAGTTTTTAAATGAAAAATTTATGTACATTTCTTTGACAACACTACTATAGTGCCTCGGAGAGCACGTTAAGCTGTCGGTCCCGGTTTCACTATACCAACTTGTGAAACTGTTTATAGATGGGTTATTGAGTCTATTCAAAAACATCGCGACGAGCTAGCCACTTGTTCGGTGTAGACTCATACCATCGGCTACGACGAGGTGGGATTAAAACCCCTCCGCTAGGTACCCTGGGGCCGTCTAGGCGGTCTCGGGCGCCGTAAGGCACCCGTGATGATACATATTATATTTAAAACAAATATGAGAATGCTACTTGAAATTCAAATATTTTTTCCGAACAAAATTTCAACAAACTGGTACAAAATTATAACTCAAAAAAAAGGAGGCATATTATTGACCAACCCACCCGATACTTATATAAGCATAAGTACATCGTAAGTAATAATTTATCTACATATTTTCTTGTAGCAAAATATAAGGACTAGATTACCACCATTATAGTATACAAAGTATTATTACACTAGACAAATATTTCAACAAAAACCAGCTTACAATAGTAAAGAAGATTATTATTTTCTTATCTAGAATCTAGATTACATTATCTGTAAATCTACAAGCACCCGGATTTTAGTATCTTCTAGCTAAGGAATTAAATCGTTTATGTTGTGTGTGATTAATAAATACTACACATTTGCCTTGTTGTTGGTAAAATATATAATAAATAACTAAATAAATAAAATATTTAAGTAGATATTATTAAATTGGCAACCCTTAGCCTAATCATAATGAAGCCCTTGTTTGGCTTCGCAGAATATAAACACACGTATTGTATATTAATTTAATTATTTTCCACCTAATAATCAAAATCATAAATATAATATAAGGTCTCCTTAACTTCGCTAGGCTGACTGACGGGTTTTGTTACCGCCATGCAAAAACCGAAAAGTGACCTAGTCATGTTTCGGGCTTAGTCTTGGTTTTCAAAAGCACTGCATCGATTCCTTAGTAGTTGTCAATATATATATAATAGTCTCCTTTTAGGGGGCGACTACGGAATTATCATTTTCGTATTAAATACAAATAACTTTATTGCATTAAGTGTGGTATATTAGATATTAATTTCCTGAAAATTTGTTTATCCCCTTCTTTTTTTACCCCAATGAGATTTGAATTAAAAAAAATCCCTTTGTGTATCTCTACGACACAAAAGGAATATTCTATCGAAATTTCGTTTTTAATTTGTGTGTTACCATAGACAATATATAGTCTGTAATCTATTTACTTATTAAAGGTAGGTAAGCCGTAAGAAGTATCTAGGTACAATAGATACTTATTCCGACCCAATGATTGCCAAGTTGTCAACCCAAGCAAATCTATCATTGACATAATATAAATGTACCAAAATGTCTGGGTTGTAAAGTCTAACCCTTTTTCATCAAGAGTCAATTGCAGGTATTAAATAATTTTCTCTCGAGACCTTCGTGACTTATCTCTTTATTATATCGTGATTTAAAATGGCGGAATGATGCTGCCATGGGTCACTTAATGACGATCATTTGTTCGAGGACAGGAAGGTTATGTAGTTACCTCATAATTGTCTAAGAATATTCTAACGCCACTATCGACCCGACACTATCTGACTACATTGCGGATACACTAATTAAATTGTATTGGGACATTGAGTGTGTGATTCTCATCAAAAATATTATTGTATTCACTGATTAAAATTCCTATAAGAACCTATTGTGTCTATATAGCATACCTATAGTAAACTTATAAATATAGGGCAAAAAACTAGTGGCCGGATTAATAGTCGTTGCTTAGCCTGAGCCATTGCTTGGAACTGTCAGAATTAAGTTTTTTAATATGCAGTTTGGCAGTCCGAAGCATCGGCTAAGCATTTATGTAATTGCTTAGAAACGGTTATTAATCTGACCATAGGACTATGCTGCTAGAGATATAGGTAGAGGAAGACACAGCAGGCATAACATTCTAGTGTGCCGAATTTTGGCTTCAGGATCTTAGAGAGCTGAACTTTAGTCCCACAAAAGACATTAGGTTAAAAAGGAAGCCACTGCGGTCTAACGATTGAACCCTTTTCCCAGCAGGATCTCATTCGCCCGCAAAGCACAAAATTTGAAACTTTTGAAAACCTATACCTTCCTCAATAAACAGGCTGTCGATTGGACTGGATTCAATTGGACTGGTAAATGTTCCGTTTTTGAAATGAAAACGCGACAATAACATAAATACCAAATAATTATAATCTTATAAGCTCTCCAGCTGTATATATATTTGTTTTAGATGTAAACTATTAAATTTATCAAAATACTTAATTGAAAATAGCAATATACATATTACAAATAAAATAAACAACGAAATAACTTAAACCTATCTGAATTAAAAATAATTAAAATAGGTATTAGTTAAGATAGATATTCAAGGTTTAAAATCATGTTCTACAAAAGGAAGGAATGTTTCCTACTGAAGGAATTTTAAATAAAAAGCAATAGAATAACCAACCTTATTTAAAATAGCAGTTGCTAATAAATCCTCGTAAGTACTGGCTTCAATGCTCGAAGGGTTCGGAGGTTCTACGGCATATCGAGCAAGCGCTGGCAGCGCTGCAGCCTCTTCCACAACTCTAGCGACCAAGCGCTTGAGCTGTGCATGCGCGCCGCTGGCACCAGTAGACGCTCCCGAGCTTGCAGCACCGAAAGCGCTGTGCTGCTCTCGTCTGGGCGGCAAATCTGGCAAGAAATTTTATGTTTATTATCCACATTTATTATTACGAACGCTCGGGTGGTAATGGAATGCAAAAAATAGGTTCGAGGTTAGGGTTTTTGTAAGCATAAACGTCGCGTGGGAATCAAATCTTAAGATGAAATTCCTGTCAGTAATTCATATAATGATTTTTTTTCTGATAGGTAGATACAACACTACACTACTTAGATCTAAAATCTTTTACATAAATAATTTATAAAAAAAAATAGATTTAGGTAAGTAGATTTTATGCATGTGCCGTGTTTAATGGAAAATAAGTGGATTTTATGATTAATTATATAATTTCTAAATTCATAAAATTACTAGATAGGATTTTTTCCTAATTTGAGCAGTAATTCGTACAATACCTTCCCACTCGCATTGCTCCCTGCCGATGCCGATACCCGTTCTATCCCAATTTTAATATTACAAACGTCCATCGTTATGATGGAAGAAAATAAATTAAAATTTGTAGGTAGGTATTTATAAAGCAATTATAATTGCAATAATAATTATTTATAAATACGGAGGCAAAGTTCTCGGGTATTTTATCTCGTTAATGATGACCGTTTGACCTTATAGTTGCTATTACTTATTTATTACAAAAACTAGTTAGGGATGAATCGATTACGCGTTTTTCTGGGAAATAATCGATTAAAAAAATCCTGTTAGGTATTAGAAATCAGTAAAATTTTTAAGTAGTGAATAATTCAATACGGTTTTAAGGAAGAACGTTTTTATTCAGACTATAAGGGAGAAATGCTTAAGTGGGCAAATAACATAACAAAGGATTTCAGATATAAAAATAGCGAGTGTTATTCCATTAATGCGAGTACGATTCAGTTGAAGTAAGTTTATTTACTCGTTTAATACCTACGAGTATATTGCCTGTATGTTTACGTCATTTTGACCTGAAATGGATACCTAGTATTGGTAAAAGTAATCAACAAGTGGTCTGCCTCGACATATTCCTTATTCGGACATGCTATTTACCCTCTGTGTATTTACCACACTGTTGAAGACTGGTCGAATATATTTTATTATAAGTTTTTGTTGCTAGGAGATTTTTTGATGTTATAATTTGTTTTGACAGGTTAGCTCATAGAGTATAATTAATATATACAGGATTAGCTTTTGCAATGTATCAGGCAGCTTAGGTAAAATTGAATAATCCCGTGTATTACTCCGGAAGTGCTCTTAGCAGATATACAGTCCATACACACTTTTAAAAGGACAGGACACTAATAAAATAAATACCATCACGGCCTCAGGGTACCCAGCGGAGAGGTATTCAATCCTACTAGCTCGTCGCGATGTTTGGATTTACTCAATAACCCATCTATAAACAGTTTCACAAGTTGTATAGTGAAACTGAGAACGACAGCTTAACGTTCTCTTCTAGGTGGTGATGTTAAACCAATGTACATATTTTTTTAGATTAAAAACTTATTGATACACAATGATATAATTTTTGCATGTATGTACATACAAAAATTATATCATTGTCGGAATATTCCTAGGTAGGTATTAAGTACTAGGACAGTTAACGATTGGATTAGGACAGTATAATATATAGAATTTATTTAAAATGACATGTGTAAAAAAGGAGCTAATTAAATCTAAAAACACAAATAAAACTAATTACAAATAATGACTATATAATAATAGATATACATATATAATAATAGGTAATCATCTATCTACCTATAAGTTAAAGTACTGATTTATTTTTATAAATTCCTTAAATATTTGTCGATTTTCAATTGCTTATAGTTTTATAATATCAATATTTGTTAATAATTAGCGTATTCTTATCGATCGAATGAGATAATTATCTTATCTTCACCAGTCGGAGCTTATTTTTCAAAGGATATTAACATTTTATTTACCAATATTAGTAAAGGTTAAAATACCGGATAATTATTTTTTATCACATATCCGATATGTGTTTTTAGATTTAATTTTCTCCTTTTATACACATAATGTCAATTTAAATAAATTGATCTATAAATTAAACTGTCTGAAAATTGCTAACTATCCTAGTACTTAATACCTACCTAGGAATTTAAAAAGAAGTTTAAAAATAATTAAGTTTATATATGTATGTATTTTATATGTGATAAAAAATAATCATGCTAGAATAAATTATACATGCAGAATAAAAGAAAGAAGCAAAGAGCTATATCCTAAGAAAAAAAGAAAACTCACCAAATATTTCTTCAATCCAATGGCACGAGACATACAATAAGATGGCAACACCGAGCCAAAACCCGATTAAAAGTAAAGCAATGTACTCCAACATTTTGATTACAGTGTAATTAAATTATAACTGGTACTTAATTTATTTATTTTTAAAATTTCCATATTTTAGAGAGCTCTTAATGATAACAATAAAATTTAATTAGGAATGACTTTAATTAAATTGTTAGGTATATTTTATAAAAATATTCTGTTAATTTAATGTCTGCAGTTCTAATTTTCTATTACTTACAAATGTTGGTTAAATAGTTTCAAAAGTAAAATAAAAACCCTATTCTTATTCGTAACCCTCTCGATATACACACAGGGTATTTTTTTTAAGTGGGCCTCTTCGATCAACAGTTGTATTGTTGATCGATCGGTGAAAAATCTAATGATGCAGTTTTAGTTGTTATTAAAATCGACCCCGAGATTTCTTTGAGCATTTTTTGCTATTTATTTAGAATTTGGCATCTACCAACTAAAAATTTTGTATTCTAAAGTTATTTAAACGTACCTACATAATATAAGAGAGATAAGAACAAGTAGGATTATATCTGCTTCGTGAATTTTTCTCTTTTAATTTGCATTTTTGTACCTTTACAGTAACATATTTCTCTTTCAATTCACAAAATTCAAAGAATGTAAATAAATTACGAATGGAATTTCTCTAATAAAACTGCAGTAAAGCTAATACAATAGCCGATCACCTACTTAACGTTCACTTAACTGATTGATATTCGTGGACTACACCATCATGACAGAGGTCAAGATCGCTATTGAATGCTGATTTTACGATCTAAATGCCTTATAGTTTGTTTACTTGGGCCAAGAATGTACATTCCTTGAGCCAGTTCATTCTAACTAAAATTCTGAACATGTAGGCTTAAATATCTTGGACAAAATTGTACATATGCATAATGTCTTAGGAATATTTTTTACTAGCTTACCTATGATTTAGAAGTTCTTAGCATGACATTTACAGTCAATAAAATCTTGTCAAGGTGGTAGTTTTCTTTCAGTGTGCGATTGAGAAACGGACCACCCGTTTCGCAATTTGATGATAAAGCAGAGAGGAACTCGTAATTAATAATAATAATAATATGAGGACAATTTTACACAAATTACTATGGTCACAAACTAAGCTCTAGGCTTGTACTATGTGTACCAGAAACAATGACAATTGACAGCCACCGTAGACTAGTGGTTGCGCCTTTGGCGTTGTATCTGGGGTTCGTGGGTTCAATTCCCACCCATGGCAAAAAAATATTAGTACGTTTTTCTGTACAGTTTGTCATGGTCTGGGTGTTTATAAAATATAATATGTATTATATCGTTGCTTCTGGTACACATAGTACAAGCCTAGAGTTTAGTTTGTGACCAGAGCAATATGTGTAAATTGTCCGTATTATCATTATTATAATGATATAATACATATTATATATTTTATAAACACCCAGCCCATGATAAACTGTACAGGAAAACGTTATTTGCCGTGGGTGGGAATCGAACCCACGACCTCCAGATTCAACGCCAAAGGCGCAACCCCTAGTCTAGTCTACGGAGGCTGTCATATTAAAATAATTTTTACTTTTCGATAATTTCGATAATTATTCGAAATATAAAAAGATTTTGAGAAAAAAATCAAGAAGAACCCTCCGCGAGGAAGTTTTTGTACTTGCCGGTTCATTCTCGATTGGGAACCTGTCGTCAACAAAATATATATATAATGCTATTGTTATTATTACAATACGATATTGGCACGTTCATTGTGTTGTTTGCATTGATTGCAAGTTGGTTGACCATGTCATTGTAGTGCATTGATGATTGGATTCACAATATTTAAAATTATAAATACCTACCTAATAAATATTACCGGGAAGCCACATCGACAAACCGATCTTCGCGTCGCCGATGGATACAAATGTATAAGAAATATTGTCTATGGGTAGAACTCGATCGCCCAGAAACGTCAAATCACATACATTTTATTTTCGCTTTCGATCGATCTAAAATGCCTAAGGTATTATAAGTTCGCCTATACAACATAAATACAATTTTCTTTTGTAATTTTGTGCAATAAAGTATTTTAAATTAAATAAATAAAAATCTACGTGTCGATTGGTATTCCATGTAGTTTCCGGTAGGCCCTTGCTTTCTGTAGCTACCATAAATAGAAGGTAGATTATAAAAAATACATTTGTGACCAAAGCTACCCCTGATGGTAACCCACTTCGTTACCAAGAGATCTCGTTCGAGTTAAGATCTAGAACTGAAAGTGAAACATACTATTTGAATATTAAGGACAAAAAAAAAAAATTTTTTTTAGACTATATTGAATTATAGGAATTGTAATACTTATCTATGAAATACGTAATTAACGATCGAAAAAGATTTAAGTCGCGGTATTGAAGTCGATCGAAGCTATGTGCAGTTTGTGCAGGTTTATTAAATTGTAAATGTACTGTAAACTATGCAATTGCTGTTTAGTTAAATTAATATCTAGGTAGTTAACTTGCAAAGAACTAAAAACTTTATATTTTTTAGTAAAAGAATATATAAACGCGTCAAAAATAAGATAATTATAACAAAGTGCATTGAGATTCAGTGAAAGTATAAAATTTGGCAAGATATTTTCACACGGTCCTCGTATAGAGTCGCAATAGTTTTAATAAGCGTAGTTAACGAGACGAAACTGGAAAGTGGTCGTGATGATTGCTCTCAGGCGAATCAATTGATTTTGAAAAAAATAACTAATAGCTAAAATTATTACCAATACAAAAAACTTAGAAAAGAAAATACAGTAAAAATAACAGTTGAGTTGACTTGAGTTGTTGAGAAAAAAATAATAAAAAAGGTCGATGGGTAAAGGTAGAAATTCTTATTAGCTTTTCTAAGTTACCATTTGTTTCGTCGCCGAAAGAAAAATAATTATTTTCGAGAAAAATGGTGCTATAATTTTGGAAATAAGAGAGATAGGTTCTATTCATTATCATTATTATAAACACTGAAAGAAATATAGGTATTATTATCATTATTATTGAAACAAAAAGAGAAATCAAGAAAATTTCTAATCCCTTATAGGTTATTTTATGTGCAAAAACTTGTAGATATAAATTACATAGCTATTAATAAAGCTATTTCACATGCCGTACACATTCACGGGTATATCCCATATCGATTTCCTGTACTTACACAGGTTATGAGAAGAGGCTTCCCGCTTAAACAGTCAAATGTTGAATAACTACTTTCAAAGAAAATCTACCAGTCCAGCCATAATTTTCACCTTTATGCCGCTTGTTTTATGGTTTGAATTAGCGTGTTTATCTAAGATGTTTGATCGATTTATGTGTACATATTAGGTGATATGTAATGTACTCAAACACAGGTATGTGTGACCAAATAACGTATGTACGTTTTCACTTTCACTCGAACTTTATAATTGCGAAGTTAAACGATTAAACGCTTGCACTTTTATTGAAAATAAAAGTTATCGACTACGAATGACCATAACCGTAATAAAATGATTTTTTTTAGTCGTAGGTATTGTTCTATTTTTATTTGATATAAACAATGGGAAAGATTTGCAGAATAGTTTTTTAAATAAGTATAGGTATTAGCTATAGGTAACCAAAAGTATATTTATATTTTGATTTTTAGAACACCTAGGCAAATCTATACTAATATTATAAAGCTGAAGAGTTTGTTTGGTTGAACGAACTAACGGAATCAGTAATTAAAAAAAAAAAAGTATTGGAGAGCCGAGTGTTGGATACCGAGGAAGGCTACATAACATCATGCTACGACGGAACAGGAAAAATGCTGCAAAAATGGGGAAAAAATATTTCTTTTGAGAGCGTACGGTTAAAGTTACGCAGACGAAGTAAGTTACATTAGCTAGTAAAAAAATATAATAATAGAACATCATAGCCGATATATTTTTTTAAATGACTCGAGTAGTTTTTCAATACTTATCACATGATCTATTAACAGAATTTGGATATGAAAATTAAATTCTGACAATCCGTGAAAGCCCATAAATATTTTTGTATTTTGTATGAATTTAGGTATCTAATTTTTTTTTTCAGATCTTTATCCATTGTATATCTCAATGTAAAATCTATACTATGTAAAAACTATTTTAGTAGATATATGCAAACTATTTGCTAGTCATCAAATTTTCGAACCGCAGTTAATACGGAAAACCGATATAACCTTACAAAAAACCGGAATTAGTTTTAAATCAAAGTATATTTATACTTAGTCAGGGCAAAAGATAAGATGATGACTATGATGAGGTAAGGTATTATATTTTATGATGGCCAATGACGGCATCACAATGATGAATAAAATTACAGGTACTCAATGATCGTGATCGTTTGTATTTAATTATTATAATTTTATTGGCGATTCTTGCCAGAAAATGTAAATTTAGTTTTTGTTGCCAGCATTTTTTGGTAATGTTTAAAAGATAATTTTAAACCTATAGAGTTGTGGCCTCTCGGAAAATTTACCCTCATTGATATAGAAAGCGTGTAATAATTATTGTGGATTTTTTTGAATAGACGTAGACTAGTGGTTGCGCTACATGGATGGTATGCGTTGTATGGTCGTGGGTTTGATTCCCGCCCATGGCTAAAAAAAATAGTACGTTTTTCTGTATGATATTATTACTATGCAATATGGATGCAATGCCCTTCATATTTAAAAAATATATAAATATATTGCCTTGGTCACAAACTAAAGTTTAGACTTGTACTATGTGTATACACCCAGACCATGGCAAATTGTACAGAAAAACGTACTATTTTTTTTAGCCATGGGTGGGAATCAAACCCACGACCGACGTTTTTTTAAGATCAAGAATAAGAAAAAATGTTAGAGTATTGTCGAGTCGAGCATCTAATAGACGGTATTACGGTTGAAGAAGCACGGGGAAATGCACGTTTTAGCACGCGATAATTATTGATATTACCAGAGTTAACCAATAATTAATAATAATATATGACTTGATGTACTATTTAAAAAGATTGTTATTAAGTAAGTTATTGTATTAAATTTACATAAAGATCTCACATATATTGTAATTTATAGTGTCGTTTGTATATCGTTACCGATAGGAAATTCTAAAATGCGGTTGGCGTAATTTTACCCAAGACATTATTATGAAAATTATTTTTAGGTTACACATTATTATAAAAACGACAATATCCTAAAATTATAAACTGAATAACATAAATGTTGCAGAAAAAACAAAATTTAAATCTCAATTATATTAATTAAAACCATTATAATTTTTAATAATTCTATTGATTTGAAAAAAAATATATTGAATAATTGAATCCTGGAAATAAGCTTTAAAAGTTCTTCAGCTATGCAATGTTGTAGGTAGCTTTATTGAAATTAAATAGGCTACAAGATTGCGAAGTATTGAAATTTCACGTTTCCACGCACAACGTTAGAATATATTTATAGTTCTGTAAAATTTAAAGTTGGAACAATAATATTTACAGCTTTTCTTGGATTTACATAAAGAATAAAGATTATTGTTATTATACTTTACATAATATAATGTATTTTAGTATAAGTAACTAAGTATCAATCGGCCAATATTTATCATTATATAATTTGCAGCCGTACATACATAATGCATACCGGTTAAATATTTACCAATTCACAAATTGTTAAACTGCGTGAAACAATTTTTGTTTAAATAAACAAGTAACAGTTATTTTGTAATAAGTATTATATTTCTGGTGATATAAGTTTTAACTCCTATGTAATTTTTAGCCTGTTATTATTATTATAATCATTATTTCAAACGCATTCCATAAGTATTTTTTATTTACGTGGACTACACATACAAAATCTAATTATTATTTATACATCCATAAGTTTAGATTCATTTCAAATTATTAAATATTGTTTTTTCGTTTATTGGATCAATAAAAAAAGATCTAATTCATTAATTTATTATTACTTATCTTCCATTTCTTTTATTTAATCTCAATTCTCTTCTGCAACCAGGGGCCTATTTCATAAACGTGACAATTGTAATTTACCATGGTAATTCATAATACATTGATCAGTTTAGTTGAAATTATTTATTTAGAACTTACTAAACCAAGCGATGTATTATAAATTGTCATGGTAAATTACAATTGTCACGTTTATGAAATAGGCCCCAGGGCACAGCAGCCTGAGAGAAATTACTACCTACGTCTAATTACCTTACTGCAATTAAGTAAGTGGTACATTTGACATAATATCGATGTTTTGACTTCACTATTGCAATACCTATGTTTTTGCTTAATGTGACATGATGATCGACATCGAGATGGTAGTCAGGCGTGTGACATCTCTCACAACGGGCCGTGAGAAACCTTCACTGTATGACAAGAAACACATTATGCTGTAAGTATTATTGGCGGAAAATCTTTATACAAGATAAGTTTTTAGTTCTGTGTCACACATCTTCAAAATGGAATAAAACTATTGTAATTATTGGTACGCCTTGCCGCGATTGCGAGGTTCGTGGGTTCGAGTCCCACCTGGATTTTTTTCATAGCATTTTTATCTTTAAAAATTTTAAATAAGATTATCCTATAAAGGAATTTATAAAAATACATAAATATAAAATACTGAAAAAAGGAAAAATAAAAAACAGACTCCTCTGCAATCTAGTATTTCTAATACTAGATTGCAGAGGAGTCTGTTTTTTATTTTTACCTTTTTCAGTATTTTACTAGGACTTCTAATTTTACTCGTATAGAGTTAATAGAAGAAAGCTAATAGAGGGCGTCTGTGTATAAGTAGTAATTACAAAATTCGTGAGGGGTGACTGGAACCTGGTTGGCTCAGCGGTTGCCGCGATAGCGAGATTCGAGTCCCACCCACCAGGATTTTTTTCATTGCATTTTTATCTTTAAAAATTTAATATAAGTATTGGTACAAGTGATACGGTACGTGTTGCATGCGGCAATGTTTGCCTAAAACCAAATCTGCCCGAACGAAGGAACATCATCACTCGGTAAGACTGATATTAGGGCTTGAGCTCCGGAATTCCCGTTTTAACAAAATCCCGGAATTCCGACATATTTTAGTATAGTTTTTAATAACGGAATTGGTGAATCAAAACCGGAATTTCGATATCGAAAAAAAAATATAAATTTGTTACGGTTTGAGGCGTAGAGGGTCATTTCAAAGGCTTGAACGCATTGACGTTCTTGAAATTTCACTACCAACCAAATTCTTAGGACTTCATGGATCAGGGGTCCTACCGGGAAGCCTATCGACACACCCATCGACGTGTCGACCGATAGAAATCGAAACTAAAATGTATGGGATTTGACATTTCTCTTCGATCGAATACTTATACATTTTCCTATACATTTTTATTAATCGACGCGTCGATCGGTATATCGATAAAGATTCCCCTTCTATAACATTTTTAAAGGAAGCCTTGAACTGGGGAACCCAATACCGGAATTAAAAAATGCTCCGATATTCAAGCCCTAACTGACACTATAATACAAGCTCAAATCGTCTAGCAAAAAATTAAGAAGTTTACTATTAGAAGAAGTATATTATATAGAATCAGAAACAAAAACTACTGATTTATATTTATGTACCAAAGAACGCAGCTATTGCATAATCGAATTCTAGAATGGAGATTATGGCTAATAAAATTATTATATGACTCTCTGCAGCTAGTTGGTATGATGCCTGGATATATAGGTGGCATAGTTTGGATAGGTTAGTACGGGAAGCAGAAGTAACGAGATTATTGCAGCGAATTGGGAGAAGAATGTCTAGCAGTAGATTTCGGTATTTTTATTCATCCACATACCGTTGGATATATTCCTTCAAGGACTAAAAAAAATACATAATGTTTATATATCTCACAATGAATGTGAATGGAATGAAAAAGTGAAATGCATTGCCAGCGTGTGTCTTTTCTCTTACATAATCCAGGGTTCTTAATACGATACGTGAATTTGCAACTTAAAATGCAGTCATAGTAGACTAGACTCCACCAACGACACATCTGTCAATTCTGGCGTTTGTGTCGCCTATTCATGGACTGCATAATTTTCTTACAATCTCTGAGTTATGGTATTATAATATATATAGGCTAATGATTTCCATTACTATAAAACTTTACTATCAATCTAGTAATGTCAATATCACGAGAATTAACATTTTCAACTGGAGTTAAAAAAAAATCTCATATTAGTTAGTAAAATGGAGCGACGACATGCACAATGTCTGTCTGAGTCTGGAGTCGAATATATCAAAACAACTGGAATAAATACGTTATGGAAAGATCTAACGTAGCTTGTAAAGCTACTACTGCTACTAAAAATAATCTTTAAAACAAAACTACTACTTTAGTAACTAAATATACCTCGTGTAGATAATGATAAATAGGTAAGTATATAATATATAACGCTAGGTAGGTATATTATTATAGGCAATTGTGAAACACTGAACAAATACGCTGAAGGCTAATGATATGGTTTGCCGTATTTGATAACATTAACGTTTTAGAATATAAACTTTATTTTCATTAGTTTTTACATACGTCATGTACCATAGATGAAATGGGAATAAAACCCCATCGTAGGGTGCCTCAGAGCGATGGGGTTTTATTCTGAGTCGAACATGTGGCCAGATCACCACGGTGTTTTGGATATACGCAAGTTGGTATACGATATAAGACTAGTAAAGTAAACGATCATTTGTTTTCTGAAAATTAGGTACCTACATTTTTTTTCTTCTTTAAGATTTATGGGTTTCGTATGGCTAATCTATACTTATACATATGATTGTTTGTTTATTTCAGATAAACTCAAAAACTAATAATTCTTTCACCAATATTGGAATCTCCATTATCAGCTAATAACACGGGATATAATGATTTTTCGATACGATTTCAATTAAAATAAACTGCCGAATGAAACCGTGAAATATAGCTAGTTCATTATAAATTTACTGGGGATAACTATTGTATGGACGTGGAAGATGGGGGAATTTGTGCTTGATTTTGAATTTGTACCATACCTAACATTTTAATTCAGTGGATCACCAAAGTTTATATAAGTTCTGGTTAGTTTACCGTAAAGAACCATAGTTGGAACCGGTAGCCAGATGAGATAATAGCGGTAGCAAGATCTACATAAGACAATGACTTGCATATCCCCATCCATGTAGGTAAGTCGTTACGTTGTACCTAAGTTCTTATACTAATGTTAGCAAATTACATCTTCCGCTGATCTGCTACTTAACACTTTTAAAATAGTGAAAACCGCATGTCACTGTTATGCTTATGCCACTTAAATTATATACCGCATGTCACTAAGTTATGCTTATGCAGTTTAAATTATATGTTATGTATCACCAATGAGTAGCTTTAAATGTAATTACAATTACGGCTTTCATGTAATGTAGGATATCGGCGAGGTGGGAGGAAGGTCTCTATAACTTCGTTAGGCCGACCGACCGGTCTAGTTATTTTTGTCAAGCGTCAAGTGACCTAGTCATGTTTCGGTTTTAGTCTGTGGGATCTTCGGTTTTCGGAAGACAATTACATCGATTTATTTTCGAGGTGGTAGTCTCCTTTCAAGTTGCGGTTATGAAACGGGTGGTTGAATTGACGATAAGGCAGCGAGGATATTAAAATAGACTCTTATTGCAATACGTCTTATGTCGTCGCCCACTTCGTAATCGCATTTTTTAGTCGATATAGTGGGAGCGATCAATGTTGTTAACAGCAATTATTGATGAACCCTATTCATGATCGTTTACAAGTTGTTATAGTGAAACTTACTACGTACTATAGTGGCGTTGTCCAACAAATATGTTTTTTTTTTGTAATTAAAAACTCATTTGTACATTACCTGAGTTTGAAACGGAAACCAAAAAAAAAATGTGTTTTTAACTCTAATAGGTATATGGTCTAATCAACTCGATTATAATATTGTTATTTTTAACTAAGTGAGTATTTATTACCTATATGTATTTTTCTCCTTTACTTCCTGATTATCTAAATATATATAACTCAAAGGTGGCTGACTGACTGACAAAGTGATCTATCAACGCACAGCCCAAACCACTGGACAGATCGGGTTCAAATTTGGCATGCAGGTAGATGTTATGACGTAGGCATCCGCTAAGAAAGGATTTTGATAAATTCTACCCCCAAGAGAATAAAATAGGGGATAAAAGTTTGTATGATAAAAAAATAACAATTTCACGCGGACGAAGTCGCGAGCACAGCTAGTTATTAATAAAATTGTAACAAGGTGAGGAATGATATACCTAGGTATATATATATATATATATAAAATTTTTTTTTGTTGAACACAAAAAGTTATTTAAATGTTAAGTATAATATATAAGTTGATTGAACGTTTACTGATGCGATTAAATATAATTTTAATACAAATATTAATATGTTCATAAATTACATTTTGATTCATCACGTAAAAAATGACCAACGCTGGTATGTATAGTTTTTTACCATGAGGTTTTTTGATAACCTATTGGCAAAAGTTAAATCTTACCATCTTTGTTTTAACAAACATACGAACTTGGTAATAAATTAACAGAATATTTTATACCCAATTAAAAATAATTAATGGCATTCCAATCGTATCAGCTTTGCATTTCAATAAACTATTAAACGTTTCATGTAAAAATTTCACTAACACTTGAACAAACTTTCAGCGAATTTATCACTCATATTTTTTTTAAACGTAATTTAATTAAATCGATACCATTAATAAGTATAATAAAAACTAATAGGTACTATCACGGGTTTTTAAATAATACCTATGCTTAATTAACTGTAATCTAAAATATTTAACCGAGACGCGTAATTTCGCATATTTCAAGAATACGCGATCGTCTTTCCCGGCGAACACAAATCGAATGCGCGTGCGCAAGTTAAAATCTCGGAAAATCGTCTTGAACGTCAGTTGTTTTTATCGTGTCTATACATAAAGGCTGGTTTAGTTGATTAATAAAAAGTTTTTTAGTTTTTGTACGAATACGGATCTAAGGTTATCTTATTTAAGATACAGTTCAATAATATTATTAATAAATACATAGGTAATAATTATTAGTACAGATTTAATAAAAAAAAAGTGTGTGCTTTAAAAATAATATATTATGTATACAAACAAATTATGTAATTAAGTTAATAATATGTAAATATGATGTAGATAAACAGATATAAATAAATAAGTAAAAGCTATTGAATATTAAAATACCCATAGAACTAACCAAATTGATAATTCTGATAAACGGAAGTTTAGGGACCTTTCCTTTCAGTTTTTTCTTTAAGGTACTTAAAGGAAGAAAACTGAAAAAAATAATAATAATAATAATAATAATAATAATATGTATAATCAAGAATAACTCTTAAATGTTTAGCCGCTTTTAACAAGAACAACCTAGTTTCGGATATTTGAAAATATCGGTTTTAAGTACCCTTTTAAGTATAAATTTACTTGGGTAGGTTAAAACATAATTTATTACTGAAAATTATTAAAAAACATTACGTCACCGATTTTTTTCAGAGAAGTATAGATACTTATTGAATTTGCAATATGGTTATTAGTATTACTAAAATTATTTTTTTTTACGTGGTAACCGAATTGGCTTAGAATAATTTTTAAGTCCTCGGTTCTAACCCAAATTTACTTAGTTTTCACCACCTAAGTAAATTTTAATAAAAAAAAAAACTTTTGTTTTATTATGATAACTATAATGCCACGGAGAGAACATTAACCTATCGGTCCTAGTTACACTACACCAAGAAGTGAAACTGTTTATTATGGTTGGTTTAGTGAGTCTATCCAAACACTGTGACGAGCACACCACTTGTTTCGTGTTGACTCAGAATTACATCTCTTAAGAAGAGGTGGGATTAAAACTCCATCACGAGGTCGTTTAGGCGGTCTCTGGTGCAGTAAGGCACACGTGATGGTACATATATATAAATAATTTAAGGCTGTGAGTTTGTTTATCGTTTTTCCTTTGCGGCTCTAGTAGTAAAAAGTAATAAACATATTATGACGAAACTTACTGCGAAACAACTAGAATTTTATGGAATAAACTCAAGGTTTACCCTAAGTCTTAACTGATAAGCAGTTAAATATGTAAGTACATACTTACTTATTTTTCGTACCGACAGTAAAAAAAGTAGAATACTTAACTAACTTTAAAAAAAAAACATTTGTGTAATTGTAAATAATATTATTATAGCAAAAAATATTCATGTGCCAAAATATATTAACTAATAGGTAATGTTAATGCAAAAACGGTATTTAATAATTTTACAAGAAAAATATTTGCTTATATATGTATATACTTACCTACTTACTACTTAAGTTTGATATACCTATTGAGAGTGAAATATGCTGAACCCTAAGCATATTTCACTCTCTCAAAGGTTAGCTGGTAGAAAATGCGTAAGGCTCGCCTATGTACAATTTTGTGCAATAAAGAATTTTAAATAAATAATAAAAATACCTACCTTTTTACAGATGTTTGATTTTTTTGATGTAAAAAAAAAATATTAGTTTGAAAGCGGAACTTTAAAATTCAGAAGCTATAATATAGAACATTTTATATAAGTTTTTTAGGCGGAAGAAAGGTCTCTTTAACTTAGCTACACCCACCGGTTTTGTTACCATCGCCCGTTCAGATTCAAAAATCATCAAGTGTCCAAGCCATGTTTTGGATTTAGTCAGTGGGTAAATTTTGAAAGAAAATCACCGGCTGGTATAGTCTTCTTTCAAAATCGGGTTACGAAACGGGATTTGACGATAAAGCACCGAGATTATTGCAGAATAAATTCGTCTATGTTATCGTACATTTCGTAACCGCATTAATTAGCCGATATAGTGGGAGCGATCAATGGCGATAACCGGAATATTATGTTCGAACCCATTAATTCATGGAATTTGTAAGTATGCTTACCATCAAATGCAAAGTCACATACTATGCTCCAATAAAGTTTATTTAGGAAAGTTGAGAAAAATAACCTTTCAGCCAATTTGAGAGAAATAGATTTCCTAGTTTCCTACTATTACCTACCTTTTTTATTGTTGTTCCACGTAGATATTATACCTTGCAATTAGTATTGTAGGTTAAGACATTGGGTTCATATAGGAAAACAGATGGTGAAGGTCAAAATTAATAACTATTTATCTCATAGTGACATATTATTAACTATTAAGTATGTATGTAGGTATATGTTTTCCAGAACTGAGCAATTATTTCTTTTACTTATATATATATATATATATATATATATCTTCACGGGTGCCTTATGGCGCCCGAGACCGTCTAGACGGCCGCAGGGTACCCAGCGGAGGGGTTTTAATCCCACCTCGTCGTAGCCGATGGTATGAGTCTACACCGAACAAGTGGCTAGCTCGTCGCGATGTTTTGAATAGACTCAATAACCCATCTATAAACAGTTTCACAAGTTGGTATAGTGAAACCGGGACCGACAGCTTAACGTGCTCTCCGAGGCACTATAGTGGTGTTGTCAAACAAATGTACATACATTTTTAAATTAAAAACTCATTGGTACACACCGGGATTCGAACCAGGGACCTTAGTGTTTTTAAGTCCAAAGTCTAACCAACTCGGCCACCACGTATATATATCTTCACGGGTGCCTTACAGCGCCCGAGACCGCCTAAACGGCCCCAGGGTACCCAGCGGAGGGGTTTTAATCCCACCTCGTCGTAGCCGATGGTATGAGTCTACACCGAACAAGTGGTTAGCTCGTCGCGATGTTTTGAATAGACTCAATAACCCATCTATAAACAGTTTCACAAGTTGGTATAGTGAAACCGGGACCGACAGCTTAACGTGCTCTCCGGGCACTATAGTGGTGTTGTCAAACAAATGTACATACATTTTTAAATTAAAAACTCATTGGTTCACACCGGGATTCGAACCAGGGACCTTAGTGTTTTTAAGTCCAAGGTCTAACCAACTCGGCCACCACGTATATTTACTTCTACATTCTTTTACTTCTACCTACTATTATTTCTTCTGTGCTTCTACTGTATTCACACTAATGGTCGGATTAATAGTCGTTGCCGCAGCCGATGTATGATCATCGGGATCTCGGGGGCACATTTTAATAATACGAATTTGCTAATAATTATTTTTATGATTGTAGTTAGTAAAAAAAAAACCTCAAGTTTGTAAAAGTTTTGAAGTAAGGTTTGCGTGGTTTGAGAGTTTTTTTTTTACAAACTATAGACATACATATATTCTAAGTTTGTAACTAGTGTAGATTTAGAGATATTGAAGTGCTTTAATAAAAACGTCAGCACGGAGATGCCAACTATAATCCCATTAACTTTTAAATTTTAACTTTCAAACCTCGAGGTTTTGTTACAAACTTAAATTCGATTTTTACTAACTGCGGGGCATAAGAATTATTAGCAAATTCTCCTAATTCTCATTGTTGATGAATATGAAAATTTATTCCTGTCACTGTTGCTCTAATTGCAATTATTATTATAAATTGTTTATTTTTTATTTTTATTTGAGCACGGTATGTAACTTTGTATCTAACCTGATGGTAAACAGACCTTACAAAGTCCATGAATAATATAGTGATCGATCAACATTGATTAACCACAGCAGTGACATTGTTTAACCACAGCATTGATCGTGATGCGGTCACGAACAGCGTCCAAGATGAATTTGCATTACGAGTCTAGTTTTTACTGCGGTATCGTCAAATAAACCTCCTGTTTTGTAATCACACTCTGAATGAAGACTACCACCTCGACATGAAATCTAGGTGATATTTTTGGAAGTACTTTATTAAAATAATTATTTATATTTTTTATTACCTTAAATTTCTTACGTTCTACCTTATTTTTTATATTTTTAAACTAATTAAAACTAACCTATTAAAAAATACCTACACAATAGGAAAATATGAGGATGAGGTCCTTTTATAGGTGCAATAAAGGACACTGACATTATTTCAGAGGTGTAAATTGAGATAACCAGTAATGAGGTATATTTCATCAACAAATGCCGTCTACTGATTCTGACCTACTGACCGCTAATCCCGCAACTCTGTTGATTTTTCTGACGACCACAGAGCGTGACCCAAGTCATAAGAGTAGCGGGGCGGGGTAAGCTTGTAGCGATAGTTGAATTACGTTTAATGAGGTTTAATTAATTGTGTTTATATTTAACGAGACCTACATACCTAATCGTACTTTATAACTAGCATCGTAAAATTTTGATAGAAAGAGGCAACGCTACCGATGTTTTGGGCACCTTGCAACACGTAAGTACTTGTAAGTATTCGTTTTATAAATATAGGTGGTAGGTAAGTTTTTTTTTGTTTAGGTAGTTTTTCTTTTTAGGGATATTTTAGTTTATCGCCATGTATGTGGTGACCTTATACTTTGGGCTAATATGAGGCTCTACTATCAAATCAAAAAACTTTTCCCATGGATCCATATTGTGTCGCAAATGAAAAAAAAAAAAGACTTTTCCACACAAATTAGTAGGTAATATGAAAATAGCCAATTTGTAGAAGTCAAATGTTTTTTTCATTTGCGACACATGATGTATGAGGAATTTGCGAACCATAGGAAAAAAAAATCTGTAGCCGCATACTATTTTAATGTGCATATTTATGCTGTTATAATATACACAGACAGATTACTGAGTCTGTCATCATAAAAAAAACCTAAAAAAACGCTTAAAATTCAAATTCAAATTGATCGGAACATGAAATAAAAAAAATGTCCGTCTAAATATTTTTATAATACGGAGAGCGTTCACTTTAAGCTTACAATTAAACATATTTTGATGTTGTTGCAATAAGTTCAATACACCTGTCACACCACATACTATGGAGAAGGGCGAGTAAAAGTCATGTGTAATATTGCCCAATTCCTTAATCATGCCTTTAGGCTAATTAATAAATAATATTTTTCTTTAATTAAGCCTAGAATAAAAATAATGTATTGGTGTTTATGATTTTATAAGTAATTACTTAGCTGTATAATTTTTAAAATTGCAAAAACATTTCAATATATAAAAAGGTTTAATATATAGAAGTATAAATAACTAGCGGCCCGTCCCGGCTTCGCACAGGTTTGTATAACTTTAACTATATGCTCAGCGCACGCCACGGAAGGCCTCAGAAACGATACTTTTCCCCCGTTTTTAAAACATTTTTGGTTACTGCTCTACAATTATAGGACCTAGCGTGATATTATATAGCCTATGTTACTTCTGAATAATGCAGCTTTCTAATGGTGAAAAAATTATTGCAATCGGTCCAGTAGTTTTTGAGTTTATTCATTACAAACATACAAAAATACAAATCTTTCCTCTTTATTATATTAGTATAGATATAGATTAGTATAGAAGTATAGATAGAGATGAATCCTAATTTCTGTCTTCATTGCACTTATTTAAATGTACATAATATACGGTTCTCCGTATATTATGAACATGATATGTATGTATGTGAACATGTATATGAGAACAACCATCTTATTTTCGAACGAAATGTCTAAAATTATCCAGTCTGAATAATCAAAATGATTATAACCAAAATGATTATAACCAAAATGATTATAACCAAAATCATTATTATAATCATGTAGGTATATATATATTTTTTTCCAGTAACCAAATTACTTAAATCATTTATTTATAAAACTTTACAAAATATATAAATAGCCTACAAAAATAAAACTTAAATTTAAACTAATAAAAAAAAATCACTGTACGAGGCTTCACTTTGTAGCGTACCTAATACGCTAGCAAGATTGCCTCTTTGTATGGCAATGCTTATTTTTTGTTTTAAATATGCGTAGCATTTGGGATCTCCACATTCTAAGAAGACTCTTTTTCCGAGGTCTCGGATAAGTCAGCGAGCCTCGGTTGTATATTATTATCTATGGTTATAATAATATTGGTTCTCACATTTTGATTTGGGTTTGGATGGCGGTCATCTTATGTCTCATGCATTTTTAAGATAACTACAATTTTTAATTAAAGGTACATTGTTTTTAGGTCTAAGCTTTAACAAACTCGGCCACCACGTATATAACTCTGTAATATATTAGGTGAGACAGGGTTCTACGTGAGGTCAGAAATTAATTGACGGGAGGATTGAAACCTCAAGTCATGTATGCACTTATAATAATTAGATAACCCAACGCAGTTTACTTTATCATTAATTAGAAACTATACACGGATATCCATTTAGTAATATCCTTTGCAATTATTGTAGGTACTTTATAAATGTAATTTTAATTAAAAAATGTATGTATGTATACTTATACTTATACTTATAGGTTGTTAATTTTGCTCAAAATGCCTTCGAACGTAATACATTGCTTGTTTCATTACAATAACAAAAAATAAGCTAATGGAAAACATTCAATGTACGATATTTGATGACGTTTCGGACCAGAAATGGCAAGCCAAATTAAATACGTACTTTGATAAGTAAGGATAAAATATAGGTAAATAAAACACTTGTATTTTTAATCTTAGTGATTCAGAAGAGACCGTCTTCTGTTAACAACCTTCTAAAGATTTTGTCACACCAGATATTAAGATTCGTGGTATCTGCTGATCTCTCCAATGGAATTTGATTGCTCTGACTATCGGGTAGGGTTTCGGACCAGAAATAGCAAGCCGAATTAAACACGTACTTTGATAAGTAAGGATAAAATATAGGTAAATAAAACACTTGTATTTTTAATCTTAGTGATTCAGAAAAGACCGTCTTCTGTTAACAACCTTCTAAAGATTTTGTCACACCAGATATTAAGATTCGTGGTATCTGCTGATCCCTCCAATGGAATTTGATTGCTCTGACTATCGGGTAGGCCTCTTCCGCCGGAGTGCGTTTGCTCACCACTCATTATCAGCCCCCTTAGCCAAGAACATATGGATAGTTTTAGCCAAAATCTTGCTAACAAAATGTATGTTATTATTATTATATTTTGATAAATAAGGGGTCTACGTGTTACGCGTAATTTTGCCAATGTCTAGGGGGTAGTTTTTAATTCTATAGATTATTTGTGAAAGAGGGATAATAGGATGGAAAGGAATTGGGAAAGTACTAGGGTAGAAAAAGGAATGGCGACATAACCCTATGCAGACATACTGTATAGTCCTGCCAATGTCAAGTGCAGAAGAGGAAGAAAACCGATGACAACATGGGTACCGCTATTTTATCCAAGGTTAAGGGATTTATTGACATAACATTTATTGAGACAATGCGTAAATGCTACACTTCTCACACTTAAGATCACAAGGGAATGCTTATTCTACAGAATTGGTATATTTTTGCTCAATAATAATCCTATAAACTTAAGAATGAAAAATATATTAGAACCACACGACCACAGTCTTCGGGCTACCCTCAAGGAATCCCAAAAAAAAAAGTATTAATTTGACGTTTTGCAATGACGCGGACGTCATCACGAAATCAAAATGTCATCTTTATACATTGGGTATCAAATATTTAATTTTGATTGATAGCGTTGTCCATGTTTTCTTGACCAAAGGTTCTGAATACTTAAATTACCTAGATCCTCGTTGCAATTATTTTTCGTTTGGTATGATATGTTTATTTATGGAGTATTACATACCGTATTATATAAGTAGTCTATGTAAGTATTAATATTATGTGTTGCTTACTATATTATATATCCATTTTAATTTTCAAAATTGTTCTGTACCGTTTTTAAGCATATTTCACTCATATTGGTTAGCAGTTTTCAATATTTAACACTAAAAATATTTTTTATTTTAGTGAAGATTTTTTTGAAGTCGAATCAAAGCATTCTTTCGCAGTAGGTATGAAAGATTGAAACGTATAAAAAAAAACGTTATACATATAGTGTCACAATTTTTTTATTGCCACCCATGTTATTTTTATTTCTCAACCACCTTTTGCTTTTCGTATATAATAATAAATATTCTTAACTTAAGAGTAAAAAAAATTTTTTTTTATCCCTCAAAAGGAACCATTGTTTGTTATCTCAAGTGAAGAGACATTATTTGTTTTCTTATATTTGATGCAGACTCTAAAATATAAAAAAAACAGGCCATACGATTTCTGTGTACGGTCGATTGCTTCAGAGAGTTCCCCTAAGATTATGCATTGAGTTATTTTTTGTTTGTTTTTACCTTGAATGCTAAAAATTTACATAATAATAGAGTTTACTTGATTTATGTACCTAGCACCAACTTATTAATTTATAACATTATATTGAATGTTTCTTTTCTGTTACAAAGTAGGAAATTTATTAATATTTAAAAAAATACGTTTTAAATAGTGTCACAAATTCATAATGCTCTCTATAGAATTAATTATACGATTCTAATACATTTTCACGAATTGATTTATTTAAACAATTTATTTGTCGGTCTCGGGTTTTGAAAAAGTTTTTATTTTTAAGAAAATGTTCAAATTCATACTTATTTTTCTCCGGCCCATTTCGTAACCGCATTATTAAGCCGGCTGCGTGGGAGCGATCAATAATGTTAAACATTAACTTATTGATCGACTCCATTCATGGACTTTGTACCTATGTCTGCTTATCATCAGGTGGATACAAAGTCATATTCCGTGCTCCAACACAAAAAAAAAGATAATGAAAGTGATCGTGAAAATAAATTATGCGTATAATATATATTTCAGCAACTGAAAACAACTGTTCATCTTTCTCTGTGCATAAAAGTGCTTTAGTTCTTTCTGTAAAGTCATCGATCTGATAAAAGACCGCCATGCCAAAGCTCAACATGCTAAGTGGAGCGAATGGACCGTGACGATGCGTCGGCGCACTCAGTCGGAAACTATTATGTACCGAGATTACCTATGTATTAATTATTTCTTTGTTAGGTGTCAAGGCGTAAACTATTATTATTTATATACTACATTCCACTGCGCTGTGGCCGTTTCGTGATTGCATCTTCATACTTTGTTATCTCCCTCTTTATGTATTTTTTTTAAATATAAGATCGGTAGCAAAATTATAATATTAAATTAATATTTAGTTTTTAAATTAATTAACATATTTTAGCCAATAATATATAATATATATATACAGGTGAATTAAAAAAAAAATTGGCTTCCCTATATATATTGGTAATTTTAACATTAGGTACTAGTTTTTATGGAGAAGGGATTTTTTTTTCATTTGCGACATATGTTTCCTAGGAAATTGTAGAAAACCCTCATATTAGCCTAGAGTACAACCTTTTAAAGTCACATGTATATATAATATTCGCTAAACATATTTAGGCTGTCAAAAAGGATTCCGACTTTTATTTAGGAGCTGTTCCAAAATTCTAATATTATTAACCGTGCGATCTC
Organism: Monopis laevigella; assembly: GCA_947458855.1. Taxonomy (NCBI): domain Eukaryota; kingdom Metazoa; phylum Arthropoda; class Insecta; order Lepidoptera; family Tineidae; genus Monopis; species Monopis laevigella. The sequence goes on along the minus strand of OX381577.1, from coordinate 11,673,494 downwards.
TTGGAGGTAAGAAAGAGATACACAAATTACAAATCGGGTATCAAAATGAGACTGGAACAAGAAAGAGGCGTCTGTTTCTTTTTCCCGAGAGAACGCACAGGTTAATTATTACCCCGTTTCGAAACGCAGCCTTATTTTTATATTAATAAGGCTGCGTTTCGAAACGGGTAAAAACCATTATATATTACATATAGAATAATCGACAAATTTTCTAGAACAAAGTTACCTACGTATCCCATTGAAAAGTACGCAAGATATCAAATTACTTATTTTTTTTCAATATTTTCTGAACAAAGGTCCTTCAACCAGTATACAAACTAAAAATATAAACTTTATTAAGGCAAGGACTTATTTTCATTCACTTTATTTTTCACTTTAAAATATTACAATAAGTATTTAATATTATATAAAATTTAAAGTTTAGGAGGTATTCGTCCTATAGGCGATAAAACTCCTCTAGACCGGCAGAGAGTGGTAGAGTTCCGAGAACGCCAGCAGCACCCCTTTGAATTTCCAGGCTTATTTTTTGAAGAAAGAAAGATCCGGCGCGCCGTTCTCCGGTCTTTTCCTTCAAGATTTTAGAAATACATTGTCTAAATTTAAATACATAAAATACATTGTCATTTCAAGGACTGAAAAATGAATGGCACCAAATAAATTTACTCTCAATAAATAACTCGAGCTACTACAAATTTAATATTTCGATATTAGTTTTTTGAAAATATTATTAACCGCATGAAAAGAGGAAAAGGTAATTGGAGCACAATTTTCGTATTTTTTCTAATTTAATTAGTTTATTATTATTATTTTGGCACGTCTTCACTGAAGTTTTGTTTTCCGCTTAAGTCATTTCTGTTATGAGCCGATTTAGGGCAATATATGCATCTCTTATATATAAAAGCGTAAAAGAAGTAAACTTTATTTATTCTAATTTCTAAGTCACTCACTTTTCATCATCATCAGCCTATCGCAGTCCACTGCTGGACATAGGCCTCTCCCAAGACACGCCACTGATCCCTATCCTCCGCTCTTCGCATCCAGTCTCTGCCAGCCACCCTCCGCAGGTCATCAGTCCATCTAGCTGCGGGGCGTCCTACGTTACGTGCGCCAAGACGTGGTCTCCACTCTAATATCCGCCTGCTCCAACGGTTATCTGTCCTGCGGCAAATGTGACCGGCCCACTGCCACTTCAGTTTACTAACTTTTTGAGCTATGTCGGTGACTTTAGTTCTCTTACGAATATCCTCATTCCTGATTTTATCCATAAGAGAAACTCCTAGCATAGCTCTTTCCATAGCTCGCTGAGCGACCTTGAGTTTGTGGACCAGCCTCACTGTAAGTGTCCACGTTTCAGCGCCGTATGTCATCACTGGTAGGACGCACTGATTAAAGACTTTTGTTTTCAAACACTGCGGTATGGCTGACGTAAGGACGTGGCGTAGCTTCCCGAACGCTGCCCAGCCCAACTGCACCCTTCTGTCGGCTTCACTCTCGGAGTTGTTCCCACCGAGATTTAGGATTTGGCCCAGGTAGATGTATTCCTGAACCACTTCGAGAGTTACACCGTCCAAAATGATGGGTCTCGGAATGACCTGGTCGTTGAACATGACCTTGGTCTTTTCCAGATTCATTCCGAGACCCACCCGTCGAGAGGCACAGTTTAGACTGACCAGCATTTCCTGCATATCCTGCAGCGACTCCGAGAAGAGGACAATATCGTCGGCAAACCGAAGATGTGAGATGCGTTCTCCGTTTATATTTATGCCCAGTCCTTTCCAATCTAACGTCTTGAAAACATCTTCAACTGCATTAGTGAACAGCTTCGGCGATATAACATCGCCCTGTCTCACTCCACGGTGCAGTTGAATAGGCCCTGTTTCGTCGTTTTGTACTCGGACAGTCATAGTAGCAGATCTATATAGGCATCTCAACACCTCGATATACCGCCAATCTACCTGGCATCGCTGCAGGGACTCCATTACAGCCCAGGTTTCGATAGAATCAAAGGCCTTCTCATAATCCACGAACGCGACACACAGGGGCTGATTATACTCTTTGGTTTTCTGTATAATCTGCCTCACCGTGAGTATGTGGTCTATTGTGCCGTATCCTCCTCGAAACCCGGCCTGTTCTGGAGGCTGGCAGTCATCAAGTCGTCGAGTGAGTCGGTTAGTGATGACCCTCGAAAACAGCTTATAGACGTGGCTCAGAAGCGAGATGGGCCTGTAATTCTTTAAAAGCGTATTGTTGCCTTTTTTGAAAAACAGGACCACCACGCCTCTGTGCCAAGCCTTTGGTGTGGTCCCGCTCTGTATGACGGAGTTAAACAGGTGCTGCAGTCTTTGCAAGATCGCCACACCTCCTGATTTCAGGAGCTCAGATGTAACTCCGTCTTCACCAGGGGCTTTTCCATTTTTAAGCTGTTTGAGGGCCAATTTGATCTCCTCTAAACTGACGTCGGGAAGCTCGTCAGTGTAATGACGCGTAAGGGAGGCTCTGAGATCGTTCCTAGGGTCAGATTTTGCAGCATGTGATTTATAAAGTCGGCTGTAGAAGTCTTCGATCTCGGCGAGAATCTCTACTTTGGAGGTGGCATTTCTTCCATCATGGGTGGTCAGCTTCGTCATCTGGCTTCTTCCAAGCTTCTGCATGAATACTTTGGAACCCCTGTTCAGCTCGATCGCCTTCTCGATGCGACGAGTATTGAACCTACGGAGGTCCTTCCGTATAGACTTGCGTATGAGCTTGGTGAGCGCTTGTTGTTCTGACGAAGTTACCGATGTGTTTTCACGCCTTCTCTTCATGAGATCCAGGGTCTCTGCCGAGAGTTTCGACTTCTTGCCAGAGCGCTGTGTTTGGCAAAATCTGACACCTTCCTCTCGAATTGTGTTAACGACAGCATCCAGTTCCCCATCAACATCCATTGTGGTTTCCAACGCGTCGAATCTACTTCTCAGCTCTAGCTGAAAGCGGTCTGAACCCACGACGGTTTGGAGCAGGGTAGGTCGGAGCGTAGATTTCACCAGGCGGTGCCTTTCAAGCTTGTAGTTGATATTCAGAGTACCTCGAACAAGTCTGTGGTCACTTCCGGTATTAAACCTATTGACCACCGAGACATCTCTGAATATGCGCCTTTTATCCGCCATAATGAAGTCAATCTCGTTTCTGACCTTGTTGTTAGGGCTTTTCCAGGTCCACTTCCTGTGGGGCTTTTTTTCAAAGAACGTATTCATTGCAAAGAGCCCCTCTTTCTCGAGGAAGTTGACCAGCATTTGTCCCCTAACATTCCTGCTTCCGTATCCGTGTGGTCCGACACTCGATTCGATGCCAGTTTGTACTCCCACTTTGGCATTAAAGTCCCCCATGACAACATTATAGTGGGCCCTAGTGGTGTTGTGGAGGGCCTTGGCTATGTCTTCGTACATAGCCTCTACCTCGTCGTCAGAGTGTGCCGAAGTTGGTGCATACACTTGTACTACCTTAAGTGTATATCTCTCGGTAAGTTTGAGTACAAGGTACGCGACTCTACTTGACACACTGGAGACTTCCATAATGTTGTCCGTGAGAACTCTGTTGACTAAGAACCCGACGCCGCCTCGGGATGGGTGGTCTCCCTCCCGGAAGTAGAGTTGATGGCCCGATTGCAGAGTTATCATGTCTTCTCCGGCTCTGCGGGTTTCACACAGCCCCACAACGTGCCATCTAATCGTTTGCAATTCCACTCACTTTTACGATATTATATTTTTTATGTAGCGCCTTAACAGACATAAAAAAGAATACTGTAGGTAGTTTTTGTGCCCTCCTAATATTGACGCAAGTGGTTTTTTCCTTCCGTGCGTCACTTTTTTTATAAATTATTATTGCCAAGTTATTGTTTTGATATTTAAGAAGAATAATGTACCTACTGGCTATAGATGTGTGATGTGTTATATGATTAATGAAATAAGCAATGTGACTACATTGCACAATTTTATAGTTATCTGTCATATATGACCAAAATAAAAAAATAATTACGAAAGACGATTAAAAAAAATGGTTTAATAAATAGTGAACTTTATTTTAAAGTTTGTATAACATGTCTACAAAAAAAGAAAAGGGTTCCTGTTCTAATGCTTAAATTCTGATTTCAAACATCGAAAAACACTCAAATATCCATTTCTAGCTTTTAAAGTTAGCTTTTAACTGATTCTGACTTCGATAAGTACATTTAGAAGATTTTAATTAATTTTATTAGTAATTACGTTATTATTCTATGAGTAGTAGATGGTAGCACTTTGCTTATTCCGATTGCAAATTGTGTATTATTTATGAAGGGCACAGTAGTGAGTGTTTACGACAAGTAAACACTCACTACTGTGCCCTTCATAACCGACTGTAACCTACTGTAATAACCGTCTTTTCTGACTTACTAAGTTAGAAAATGGCGTCAAGACAGTGTAAACAGGACGTTGATTGATTTTTTTTTATTGCGATGAATTTATTATAGTAAGTAGCAAAAAATTTGCTTTGGCGACAAATTTGAAGCTATAAAAATGCCAGGAGCAAGGAGAACGTTTTCACCAAAATATGATGGACTTTGAACGATGTTACCAATTATGGATCAATGAGAATATGATGGGAGATTAAATTTGGGGATTAAAACGAGTAAGCCCATACAAACATAAAAGATCCACTAAAAATATTCATTTTTGAACTACATTTTTGGTTATTTTGAATTTGTGTTATTTTGAATTTGTGTTATTTATTATATTCTTGAATAAAAAAAAATTTTATGTTCAACGAGAACTTTTCTAATAGTAATTTTAAATAAAATTATATTAATTACTCATTTAGGTAAATGCAAGTACACAGTAGAAATAAATAACATTCACCGTTACTCAAGCATTACTCACTCGCATTTTTCTAAGATTGGATAATTAGTAAATACCTAGGTACCTTATATTAAATTACTTGAAGTTATAAATATTTTTATTTTTATTAGTATGTATAAAAAAATATAAATCATGCATACAAACAAACTCATGCAAACATAAATAACAACACAATTGAAACCGCCTGAAAATAAAAAGCAAAACACCTGAAACTTTTCCATCTACCTTATTGTGTTTACTGCCAGGCACACTGTTGAATTTCTATTTAACTTCTATATAAGTGTAATAAACAATGATACCTTAGAGTTTTCTATAAGTATATTATTAAGTTAAGTAGGTATTTGCTTTGTATATGGAAATTTGCTATGGCAATCAATAACAGAATATGTAAATTGTAATGACAATAGGTAATTGTACTTCCAACCATATGCCATATAATAATTTGTAGAACATAGGCCGTTATTATGTGAGGTAATAATTAAATCACCTATAGGAAGTTAAATATTTAAAAACTTAATACCTAGCTCTATATTGAAATATTTTTCTAAACCAGGTTTAGACTAATCCTGGGACCTATTTCATAAACGTGACAATTGTAATTTACCATGACAATATATAATACATTGCTTGATTTAGTTTGTTCTAAACAAATAATTCCAACTAAACAAAGTAATGTATTATAAATTGTCATAGTAAATTATAATTGTCACGTTTATGAAATAGGCCCCTGGTAAAAAATGTTTTTTGTCACTTTGGTTCCATATCAATGTTATAGAGAGGAAATAGAGAGCTATCGAAACCTTTCTGAAAAGAGATGAAATAGATTAAATATAATTTCAAAACTTTAACATAAGTGCACTGATACATGCATCATCAGTACCAATGTTTTAAATAATCTATACTAATATTATAAAACTGAAGAGTTTGTTTATTTGGCTGAACGCGCTAATCTCAGGAACTACTGATTCGAATTGAAAAATTATTTTAGTGATGGATAGCCTATTTATCGAGGAAGGCTAAAAGGCCCGTACTTTTTTGTATATATGTGTCCTTCTTTAGTTAACTCAACAGTGTTGTATAATTAATCATTTTATTTAATGAATAATAAATCCTGGAGCGTGCGATCCAACCTATGATCGTGTATAAATAGATAAAAAGCAATGATAAAAAGCAATTTCGTGAAGATTATCAGGCAGCGGATAAGCTCCTTTTTAATTGCAATTTGCTTTCTAATTTCAATAACTTGTGAAATTATCACTTCATGAAATACACTGAAGGCATACTATATGTAGGTTAGATGTCAACCATAGTGACGTAATATCTGTGTAGATAAAAAATATTTTAACAAAAGAAACAACATGGCATTGTGCTGGACTAAGCAAGAAAATTGTATCAAGAAAAGATAGGAAAAACGTGCAAAACAGTAAGTCCACATAGCATGCTATACAAAGCTATGTCTTACGTGTGAACGCGTCTCGGAGCGATTTGGCGAGTGCAGACAGAGTTCCGCTCAGGGCTGAATGATGACGGTTGAACATTTCTGTGTCTGGTTGTAATTTAAATTAATATCAAGTTTAAGAAAAAAATAACCTTTTATTGCAGCATATTTAGCATTTTATTTCTATAGTAGTAATGATTTTTTTTTAGTACCTGATTATTTTTCATCAACAATAAAAGAACGCCTGAAAGATTTCTTTCCTTTCAAGAATATGTAAATAATTATAATTATGGTAAAAATAGGTACCTACCGCTTCTCAAGAATATTTTTAATAGGTCTATTTACACTGATAACCATATAAACTACAAAACAATGTAATGGAGTACGGATAGTTTCTATGGTTACTATCTATCAAAAACGGTTAAGTTTAGGCACTTTAGCGTGTTAGAGATTTTGCCTATTTGGATCCTAATAGCTTTATAATTATTACCTTTTTTGAGTGGTTTTTACTAACCTAGTAGTAACAATTAAAAATTAAAATGCCTTAGGGCTGATTTTTAATCGTCAGATAAAGTTATTCTACAGTTAACTCGTATAAAGAACTGTCAAATTTATTGATTCTCCATACAAGTTATCTGTAGCCCTAGTGTGAGTTTTTTAACGTTTACTTTCGCGTTAACTATACTACCGCGTTAACATTTTGACCAATCACACGATCGTATTTCTAGTTCTCAATATTTCCGCTTGGAGCGCTGAACCATTTCCCATACTAATTTTAGTTAACTCAAACACAAAGTAAAAGTTAGAAAACTCACACTAGGGGTACTGTTAGATAAATTTATCCAATGATTGAAAAATCAGCCCTTAGTAGATATTAAACTAAAACTACGCTACTCCACTGCTTGCGTGGATCCGCGATTTATTTACTTTCTTTTCATTGAGGGGCATTCGACTCGTGGCTTTCATCAAGTTTTTGCAAGGTTTTTTTGTCAGAGTAATTACTGATAAAGTCTTAAATTATAACGTTTAGAATTAGTTTAAAGAGCAGTATGTCCAACTTTACTATAGCCTTATAAAAACTTAGATATTAGTAGATTTGAGGAACCGCCAATGCTCCACTGCATGTACTACCCATATGTGTAGGTATAGTCGCAATTCAGTCGTCATCATTCACCAGTATTTGGTCACTCAGTTGCCCACCCTGGAGAATCGATATACTTTTATTTGTAAGTATGCAGATTCTCCAGGGTGGATTCTACAAATAAAATTTGCGTTCGTTGATATCGGAAACGGCCTCTAATTCATGGTCACAAGTCCGGGAACACTGCAATCCTTACTAGTAGGCAGACTATAATGCGATGGACTTGGCACACGCACGGTGAAGTCTCTCTATAATATTTTCCTCCTTTTAACAGAAAATAATGGTAAATAAGTAAAGATTTTTGTTTTAGATTTATTAACTTACATGAAGGATGGTCGTAAAGGGGTGAGACATTGGTCCTATCCAGTGGTCCCCCAGCAAGTTTGGCTGATAGGGTCTCCAAGAAGTGTCGCACATTACGGAGCTCTGATCGCTCGAGACCATCGTCGGAGTCTTGGTCGTCGCGTTCTTCTTCTAGAAAGAAAAAAATAGACGGTTTTAGGGTTAATTTGAATACTATGTGGTTACTAAGACCTTTGATTGAGAGCTTTGCTCAAATATAGAATTCAAAACCACAACAGGCAGCTAATCTTTAAGTGGAATTATAAAGAGTTAAATAATTTAAAGTCTCACTTAGATAAATGTTGAAACTTTTAAGACCCTATTCATGTTTCGGTTTGTGGGTAATCCGGTTTTCAGGAGAGTAGGTACATCAACATCACAGTTTATTATCGAGATGGTAGTGTCTTTTCAGGGTGCTATTACGAAAACCGACTTTGATTTGTTAATAAAGCAGCGAGGTTATTACACTATACTTGTATAATATATTTGACTTGGTGGTCACTAAGACCTTTGATTGAGAGCTTTGCTCAAATATAGAACTCAAAACCACAACAGGCAGCTAATCTTTAAGTGGAATTATAAAGAGTTAGATAATTTAAAGTCTCATTTAGGTAAATGATAAAACCTTCAAGACTTGGACCCTATTCATGTTTCGGTTTGTGGGTAATCCGGTTTTCAGGAGAGTAGGTACATCAACATCACAGTTTATTATCGAGATGGTAGTGTCTTTTCAGGGTGCTATTACGAAAACCGACTTTGATTTGTTAATAAAGCAGCGAGGTTATTACACTATACTTGTATAATATATTTGACTTGGTGGTCACTAAGACCTTTGATTGAGAGCTTTGCTCAAATATAGAACTCAAAACCACAACAGGCAGCTAATCTTTAAGTGGAATTATAAAGAGTTAGATAATTTAAAGTCTCATTTAGGTAAATGATAAAACCTTCAAGACTTGGACCCTATTCATGTTTCGGTTTGTGGGTAATCCGGTTTTCAGGAGAGTAGGTACATCAACATCACAGTTTATTATCGAGATGGTAGTGTCTTTTCAGAGTGCTGTTACGAAAACCGACTTTGATTTGTTAATAAAGCAGCGAGGTTATTATACTGTAGTCGTATAATATATTTGACTTTATAGCTGCCCGCTTCGTAATCGCATCATTTATCCAGTCAACAGTGCAAGAAACCAATGCCTTTATTAAATAACATTGTATTGGTCGTTCTCATTTATAGATTTAGTAGATCAGTATGCCTTTAACGCATTTGTAGGTATGCTTACTTACCAAGTCCATGAATGTTACAGGGTAGACACAGAGTCACATGCCGCGCTCTGATAAACAAAATATTAAAGAATCGAAGTTAGTTTCGAAAGATCATTCACCTTAACTTATTTAAGTATCCCCCTTATTCTGTTATAAGTTGTATACTGAACTCCACTTTTACTCAAGCAACGTCTGTCTGATTCCATTGTTTTGATATTTGGTAGAAAGAGACGTTTTTTGAGCGAAAATTGGAGTTGAATAATAAAGAATACGGCTTAGAATACGCAAGTGTATCAATAATTCCATTGTCCAGTCTCAGGTGTTTTGCTGATATTACAAAAGTTACTTACCAATTTGTGCAAGTTTCTCAGTGCTGACGGTCCACGGCATTAGGCTCAGGGTTTTATAGACTTGCCGCAGGAACCACGCCCCTTTTTCAAATTTTACTGGTCTGAAATAACATAAAATTACTTTAATAACATTTTTTTACTATATTACTAGAAGTAAAAGAATTGCCAAATGTTCTTTTACTGGAAGCCTGTATAAACAATAATATCATAAGCTTCGTATTTTTTAATTACTCAACCATTAATTCAGTTTGAGGTTCTCTGCTGAAACCATCACGAGGATATCTGCAGCCGAACGGCTTCATCTTAGAGGATACGAGTATGTGATGATTGTCCCAAGACATCGTAGTTACCTACTAGTATTTTTCACCTGGCTATTTTTTTTATGCGATTGAAGTTTTTATCTCAGTTTTTATTGGTCCCAAAGGATTTGTATATATATTATTATAAATATTTATTTTAAGTACATGCAATTAACTTTTATGGGCCTCATGAAAAAGCTCACAGTCACACAAAGGGCGATGGAGCGCGCTATGCTCGGCGTTTCTATGCGGGATCGTATTCGAAACGATGAGATCTGCAAAAGGACCAAAGTAACCGACATAGCCTCCAGAATCGCAAAACTTAAGTGGCAGTGGGCAGCCACATAGCTCGCAGAACGGACGGCCGTTGGGGTATAAAGGTTCTCGAGTGGCGACCGCGTGCTGGAGGACGCAGCAGGACAGGCCCCCCACAAGATGGACCGACGACCTGGAAAAGGTCGCGGGAAGCCGATGGATACAGGCAGCGCAGAACTGGTCGTTGTGGCGATCCTTGGGGGAGGCCTATGTCCAGCAGTGGACGCGCAAAGAAAGGCTGGCATGATGATGATGATGATATAGCTTCAGCTTTAAGCCTTGCGCCCAAATTTATACTTATATTTCTTATAATGAAAACGTTATCTTATGATGCTGAAATATGTGTAGGTATATATGATACGTAATGCTATGATAAGCTTGGGAATGCTCAAATTCTGATGTATAAACAATGTTACAGCTAAGTTCTACTAGTACTTTAGAACTGATAAACCTACCTAAAATTATCTGGAAGTTACGAATTACAGAACTCAGTCGTTCCTTTAGTGAAGTGCCGGTCACTTTTCTTTGGGATCGGCTTCACGTTGTCCTATAGGAGACATCTGCCTCCATATGGTGGAAGTGACTTGATGTTCTTATTACCATCTTGTGACCCAATTCGGAGCGCACCCCCTCAGGAAAGTTTTATACCAACTGAGTTATACTTTTATCAGCTAGCGACTGTGGATCCACGCCTCCGTAGAACTCAGGGACAGTCTGTGTTCTTCCGTTAAAAAAAATTATTCGAACGCGGACGTATCATTTTAGAGAAACCTATATCTAACAGGGAACTGCAATAGGTAACGAATGAAATGGTAAGTAATAGTAATACAGTTTTTCTTACTTCTTAATTCCGCAGATGCATGGAAGTATATCACTTTGAGAATCGCCCCCACATCTGGGACATACATCTTCTTTCTCTGATATACATCGGTCAGGTTGGGGTCTGAAAATATAAAAAAAAACATCAGTTGAAGGGGATTGGATATGAAAATGACTCCAAATAAGAAAGTTTGACATATCCTTTATCGTATAATATATATGTTTGTGTTTGTATGGTTTGTGACACTCTAATTAGTAGCTTTATATTTTAATATATTTTTCATTATAATAATTTTTTTTAGTTTAAATTTTGATGTATGTGTACATACGAAATGTCTAATAATGATTCGAAAGGGGTTATTTTAAATGAAACATTGGACTTCTCTATTTACTTAGTATTATTATTATTACTATTATTATTTAAAAAAAAGTTACTTATAGTAAATGTCATAAATTGATAGTTGAAAATTGGTTGAGCTACTTCAAGGTTGTCTCGATATAATTAAACATTAATGTGTGATTTTTTTAATAACCTGGCTGCAATTGGCGTAAAAATGTTAAATACCCCTGGCTGCAATTGGCGTAAAAATGTATCTTTATTTAAAATCCTGTTTTTATAATTATACATAAATAGGGTCATACATAAGCGATAAAAAAGCTACCAGTAGCGATTTGCCCAATCGTCTATAGTCGTCCAGAGTGACTGCACGTGACGTGAAGCAATGCAACCTTCATCGCCCATGCCTTATTTAATGTTGTAAGCAAACAACATATTTAACTATTTCATATATTTCATCAACTGTTAATGTACATATTTATCATCAGGCCTACTAGAGCTGCAATCCTTAATGTAGCTAATAAAACCGAGGCCTACTTATGTTTTAGATATTTTATTGTATACTACATACATACATACATATCATCACGGGTGCCTTACAGGCGCCCAAGACCGCCTAGAAGGCCCCAGGGTACCCAGCGGAGGGGTTTTTAATCCCACCTCGTCGTAGCCGATGGTATGAGTCTACACCGAACAAGTGGCTAGCTCGTCGCGATGTTTTAAATAGATTCAATAACCCATCTAAACAGTTTCACAAGTTGGTCTAATAAAACCGGGACCGACAGCTTAACGTGCTCTCCGAGGCACTATAGTGGTGTTAATGTCAAAATATATTAAGAAATATTTTCTTCGTAGCTAACAACTATACTATAACTACCAATTATTAACTATTAGTAAAAATTATTAAAGGAGTGACCAAAAAGAAGCAAGGATTTTTTGAAAAAGTACCCAAAGTACCACTATTGATAGCTATGGATACATTTTGTCCCAAAAGAAATCCTGATTTTTGATCCCCGGTCACTTCTCTAAGTCTATTACCCAAAGAACTTATGTTTTATTGGCAAGATATTTTATTTTACTTCTATTTAAACAAATTATATGATCTTATTCATAAAAACTTATTGAGGCCTTGAAGAACACTTTAGTTATAGAAGGTTTTCTCTCTGAATATGCGTAAAATATATTCATTTTTGTGGCTAATAAAAAGAGACAAAACCATAAGTGTTTTTCAAGGACTCAAGGACTCAATAAGTTTTTATGAATACCGGTGTTTATATGGGGTTTGAAACAGTGTTTGATTAGTAACCAACTAATATAATTATTTAAATACGGTAGCTGGCATACTCTAAAACTAAAATAATTTGAAATGTGTACATTTTTCTTTAATTATAAACAACGACGTAGTTACTTAGAAGCAATTCTACATTTAATGGATCCACATGGGCTTATGGCCTACCCAAATGGTACCTATATGGTCCAAAGCGATAGGATTTTTACCATAAATATACTAAAGTTTTTTAAGGCTATATATGAGCTAGAATTGGAGATCTTACAATTTGTCAGTCTTATTATATCTTATGTAAATGGCCTTTACGCGTTGCGCGTAATTTTGCCAATATCAAGTGTAGTTTGAAGTTTTATTATTATTAGTAGTAAAAGTGTCATAGGATGGAAAGATATTGGGAAAGGACTAGAAGGGAATAATGAATGACGACATGCCCGTTTGCACATACAGTATAGTTCTGCTAATAACAAGCGACAAATAAGAAGTTAACCAACGATAAAATGGGTACCGCCATTTTTCGAAGGCTACGGGATTATTTTAGATATCACAAACATCGAAATCATTGCGTTAATACTACATTTCTGACACTTAGATCACTATGGATGCTTATTCTCAAAATTAGTCAAATTATCAGTCTTAGTTCTGACTAACTCTGTGGTTTTGACAATTTTTTTTTGTAAAAAGCCTAAGGAGTAAGTTAAAAATAAACGAATCCTGGATCCGTCTTTGTATTATTACATTATAACGCCCTTGTATTATACATTTGATATTATAACGTTTTTATATAAAACTAGCTGACCTGAACTTTGTCTGCGCGTTTAAATTTAACCGTTTACGCAGCGTACGCTCTTAAAAGGAATAATTTTCCCCCGTTTTTGCAACATTTTTCTTTGTTACTCCGCTCCTATTAGTCGTAGCGTGATGTTATATAGCCTATAGCCTTTCTCGATAAATGGATTATCCAACACGAAAATATTTTTTCAATTCGAATCAGTAGTTCCTGAGATTAGCGCGTTCAAACAAACAAACAAACAAACAAACAGTATAGATTATTTATAGGTAGTCAACTGCTGATATTTTTAGTAGGTATACTATTTGTCTTTTCCTTAACTTCACAAGAGCTCACAATTGACACGTCAATAAACGATCGATTGTTTTCGTGAATACAAATTGAGCATTTCGTATGCAAATTTATTAATTTAACATTGACCCTTGATGCTTTTATTGTCATACCGTTATATAAACAATTATGTCGAAAACCAATTAAGTTGGACTGCAAAATCAGTCGTCCTTGATGTAGTCCCGGTTGACCATTTATAGAAATATTTTATCGTTAAAATAAAAAAAAAACATTCATAAAAATAGTAGTTATTTAGTAAATTAAGTTAATAGGTACTTTTATATGTATTTATATGTAGGTAGGCATATCTATATATATATATATGTATTTTTTGACATTATTTATTGTCGAAATTTCCAAAAATAAGATAAATTTTTTTTCTAAATAAAATTTTTCTTTAAATCGAAAAATATTGGTAAATTAAGTGTTTATTTTATAAATAATATAATAAGTGGCTGGCTTACTGAAACTGGCGAAAGAAAAAAAAAGGAGGATGAGGAGAAAGTTTGATTTCCGAAAGAAATTATAATGTACAGTTTTGCCATGGTCACGATGTTCATAAAATACAATTTCATACAATATGTATGTTTAAAAAATATCCTATTATTATATAAATGTATTATAAATTTGCCGTGTATTCGGATGTCGTGAGTTCGATTTGGATATTTTATTGCTAGGGGTATAAAAACAAGCGGTGTAAGTGTGAAAGGAAAACCTCTAACAATTTATAAATTTTTTAACGCCTGTAAAGAAATTAATGTTGACATTTTGTTTTTTTTTTCTATATAGCATATTAGCATATATAGCTATTGTCTTTGTAATTATTGCAGTTAGTTTTATTATTTTTAGATAACAAAGTATTTTATAAATACAATTGGAATAGAAGTGTAATATGGATGGCGACAAATGTTATAAACTAATTAAAAATATTAAAACACAAAAAAAACGGACTAGTTTTATTAGTAATTTATAACTAAGTGAACACTTTATTATTAATAACACACATTTATATAACTATAAAAATACAAATGAGATTCATCTCGTAAGTAGACTCAGAAGATCATCATGGAAACTTTTCTAGGAAACCGCACATTCACGGTTAGTCTATTCTTCTTCGTTGAACCATAGAGAAGTGGCGCTCATAGCCCCATGCTCGCTCCTAGATTGCTCTTCTGTTATGATCCTGAGAACAACCACCTTCATCATACAGAGAGCGAAGAGAATCAAAAAGAATACAAAATCAGATCCCTTGATGATAATGGAACTCTTCTAGGAAATCACACTTCCACGGTAAGTCTATTCTTCTTCGTTGAACCATAGAGAAGTAGCGCTCATAGCACCATGCTCGCTCCTAGATTGCTCTTCCGTTATGATTCTGAGGACAACCACCTCCATCATACAGAGAGCGAAGAGAACCACGAAGAATGCAAAATCAGATCCCTGGTGACGATATTGGAACGCACTTTGAGAAGGTCCTGGAGGAGGAAACGCCGCAATTCCATGTGTTATTAAACGGCATAACGACATTTTGCTATAACTGTTTATTTTTTATCCATTGAAAACTTTATAAACAATATTAGCGTCCACTTGATATTAGCGTTCATTTGGTCGCACTACAATTTGGTGTTTTTATTTTAATACGTTTAAAAATAGTTCGCGGGACGTGTTTTCGCGGCAACTGTTTTAAGCAAGTGCGTTTAGTTGCACCTTCTTGCAAGCCTTGTGCTTGTGAAACAAATTTGGTTAGATTCTTAGCAGTAGCGCAGTTGGGTAACTGAACCGGCGCCGCGCGGGTGAATGTATTGCTTTTGCGGTCAAGGTAGCCGGAGCACTTAACTGACCTTTTGTTTTGGTGATACATTTATTTTGGTATCATTTAGGGTACATCTACAATAAATTAAAATTTTAATTAATAATAATTTTATGATATTTTATTTTTTGCGTGGTTTTTTGTAGATATACCAATAATGTCCACAAGCAGCAATGTACTTAAATTGCCCATCTATATACATCGATGACAAAATACCAAAAAAAATGCTGAAAAAAACTAAGCGAAAACCAGTCAGCTCTCTAAATTGATCAACTTAACAAATAAAACCACGAATAAATTAGCAAATCTCATAAACTATTACCAATAACATTTAATTAGTTTGGTGAATGGTGAAGAATTTACACCGATGGATTTCAATCCAGTGCCATGTTAAAATAAATAAAAAAAAACGGATTTGAAATTTGACACGAGTGCTCTAGTCTGTGAATTTTGAATAAAATAATTTTGAAAATCCTCCAATTTTTATAAAGCTTTCCGCTGAAATGTTCATAAAGGTAATTTATAAGGCTGATCCAGAGCTTGTCAAGATAAAACGCAAGAGTACAGATTCAGATTTGTCGATAGAGAAACATGTTCTAGTCAACCCTGATTGTTATGTCCGCATCATGCTGGAGTACATCAGGAATCATTGCAGACTGGGGGAGAGCACCAACTTTGACCTCTGTGATGAAAGCGGTATCCTGAAGGGGCTATTTTCAATGCCTACTTATACAAATGCGAGTGAAATGTTTGAAAACAAGAAGAGCTACTATGTGGTGGTTTTGAAGCAGGTAAGATCAAAACAGGTAGTAGAGATTGGTGTAGGTACCTTGTGGGAGGCAAGATGGGCATTTGCGCAAGGGGTGTTAGCTGGCCTGCTTTAATTCTAGTAGTAAATCAGATCAGCAGGGAGATTACACGCGCCAAAGTTAGCTCGCACGCCGATCGCTATGACG
Source organism: Monopis laevigella (assembly GCA_947458855.1). Taxonomy (NCBI): domain Eukaryota; kingdom Metazoa; phylum Arthropoda; class Insecta; order Lepidoptera; family Tineidae; genus Monopis; species Monopis laevigella. Next base: position 11,657,145 of record OX381577.1, on the reverse strand, counting down.
CGTTTTCTAAGAGATTTTAAAGCCGCTAGGCTTGAACTACGTCATTATGTCGTCAAAACGATTCGCGTGCGAGCGAACTTAGGACGCGTAATCACCCCCCAGGGCAGATTTTCTATCTAATTACCTAATTCGATAAAAGAAATAATTCTGGTAGAATTTGTAAATTTCTTTAATTGAACTAATCAAATAGTTTAATCAGAGATACATCTGCGATGCCTCGTAATAACGCTCATTCAAAATGAATCAATTTAGTGAACATTATCGACGATGCCGTCTCAACAATTGAGACTCTTTTAGCTGATACTTAAAAAGGGACGTTTTTATGTACCTGGTTGTTTTTGTAATTAGTTGTTTCACTGTACCTATAAATTCCATTCTAAATTATTATCGAGTTTTTTTATTGGAGCGCGGCATGTGATATTATGTATCCACCTGATGGTAAACAGCCCTATAAAACCAATAAAGTAGTAGAATAATAAATTGTTGTTAAACAATTTTGATTACGCCGGCTAAACGATGCGATACAAAATGCGCGACGATAAAGACGAATTTCGACGATCTTTATCGTCAAATCAACCGTCCTTTTCGTAACCACACTGCGAAAGGAGACTACCACCTCGATAAGAAATTGATTTAGTAGTTTCTTGAAATACGGTGAACCCACAGACTGAAATCCAAACATGACTGGTTTTTGCATCTGTATGTTTTGGAGGCGTCCTTCCCACCGAAGATCCTATAGGTAATTAATTTCTCAACAGATAAGTAGACCATATTCAGTTGGTAAAATAAATTAATAAACATATTGCCATAAATAAATTTAACGTTCTGTATTGTAACTCTGTTATAGGCATGATGCATGAGAGCAAATATTTGTCCACAGGAATTAGACCGACATACGACTATCCTGCCTCAAGTGAATCGCCAGGGTAAGTTGTACCAGGAGCTCAAATCCAAGGTGTGTGACTAGTTTTATTAGTAATTTATAACTAAGTGAACACTTTATTATTAATAACACACATTTATATAACTATAAAAATACAAATGAGATTCATCTCGTAAGTAGACTCAGAAGATCATCATGGAAACTTTTCTAGGAAACCGCACATTCACGGTTAGTCTATTCTTCTTCGTTGAACCATAGAGAAGTGGCGCTCATAGCCCCATGCTCGCTCCTAGATTGCTCTTCTGTTATGATCCTGAGAACAACCACCTTCATCATACAGAGAGCGAAGAGAATCAAAAAGAATACAAAATCAGATCCCTTGATGATAATGGAACTCTTCTAGGAAATCACACTTCCACGGTAAGTCTATTCTTCTTCGTTGAACCATAGAGAAGTAGCGCTCATAGCACCATGCTCGCTCCTAGATTGCTCTTCCGTTATGATTCTGAGGACAACCACCTCCATCATACAGAGAGCGAAGAGAACCACGAAGAATGCAAAATCAGATCCCTGGTGACGATATTGGAACGCACTTTGAGAAGGTCCTGGAGGAGGAAACGCCGCAATTCCATGTGTTATTAAACGGCATAACGACATTTTGCTATAACTGTTTATTTTTTATCCATTGAAAACTTTATAAACAATATTAGCGTCCACTTGATATTAGCGTTCATTTGGTCGCACTACAATTTGGTGTTTTTATTTTAATACGTTTAAAAATAGTTCGCGGGACGTGTTTTCGCGGCAACTGTTTTAAGCAAGTGCGTTTAGTTGCACCTTCTTGCAAGCCTTGTGCTTGTGAAACAAATTTGGTTAGATTCTTAGCAGTAGCGCAGTTGGGTAACTGAACCGGCGCCGCGCGGGTGAATGTATTGCTTTTGCGGTCAAGGTAGCCGGAGCACTTAACTGACCTTTTGTTTTGGTGATACATTTATTTTGGTATCATTTAGGGTACATCTACAATAAATTAAAATTTTAATTAATAATAATTTTATGATATTTTATTTTTTGCGTGGTTTTTTGTAGATATACCAATAATGTCCACAAGCAGCAATGTACTTAAATTGCCCATCTATATACATCGATGACAAAATACCAAAAAAAATGCTGAAAAAAACTAAGCGAAAACCAGTCAGCTCTCTAAATTGATCAACTTAACAAATAAAACCACGAATAAATTAGCAAATCTCATAAACTATTACCAATAACATTTAATTAGTTTGGTGAATGGTGAAGAATTTACACCGATGGATTTCAATCCAGTGCCATGTTAAAATAAATAAAAAAAAACGGATTTGAAATTTGACACGAGTGCTCTAGTCTGTGAATTTTGAATAAAATAATTTTGAAAATCCTCCAATTTTTATAAAGCTTTCCGCTGAAATGTTCATAAAGGTAATTTATAAGGCTGATCCAGAGCTTGTCAAGATAAAACGCAAGAGTACAGATTCAGATTTGTCGATAGAGAAACATGTTCTAGTCAACCCTGATTGTTATGTCCGCATCATGCTGGAGTACATCAGGAATCATTGCAGACTGGGGGAGAGCACCAACTTTGACCTCTGTGATGAAAGCGGTATCCTGAAGGGGCTATTTTCAATGCCTACTTATACAAATGCGAGTGAAATGTTTGAAAACAAGAAGAGCTACTATGTGGTGGTTTTGAAGCAGGTAAGATCAAAACAGGTAGTAGAGATTGGTGTAGGTACCTTGTGGGAGGCAAGATGGGCATTTGCGCAAGGGGTGTTAGCTGGCCTGCTTTAATTCTAGTAGTAAATCAGATCAGCAGGGAGATTACACGCGCCAAAGTTAGCTCGCACGCCGATCGCTATGACGCGTTTTCTAAGAGATTTTAAAGCCGCTAGGCTTGAACTACGTCATTATGTCGTCAAAACGATTCGCGTGCGAGCGAACTTAGGACGCGTAATCACCCCCCAGGGCAGATTTTCTATCTAATTACCTAATTCGATAAAAGAAATAATTCTGGTAGAATTTGTAAATTTCTTTAATTGAACTAATCAAATAGTTTAATCAGAGATACATCTGCGATGCCTCGTAATAACGCTCATTCAAAATGAATCAATTTAGTGAACATTATCGACGATGCCGTCTCAACAATTGAGACTCTTTTAGCTGATACTTAAAAAGGGACGTTTTTATGTACCTGGTTGTTTTTGTAATTAGTTGTTTCACTGTACCTATAAATTCCATTCTAAATTATTATCGAGTTTTTTTATTGGAGCGCGGCATGTGATATTATGTATCCACCTGATGGTAAACAGCCCTATAAAACCAATAAAGTAGTAGAATAATAAATTGTTGTTAAACAATTTTGATTACGCCGGCTAAACGATGCGATACAAAATGCGCGACGATAAAGACGAATTTCGACGATCTTTATCGTCAAATCAACCGTCCTTTTCGTAACCACACTGCGAAAGGAGACTACCACCTCGATAAGAAATTGATTTAGTAGTTTCTTGAAATACGGTGAACCCACAGACTGAAATCCAAACATGACTGGTTTTTGCATCTGTATGTTTTGGAGGCGTCCTTCCCACCGAAGATCCTATAGGTAATTAATTTCTCAACAGATAAGTAGACCATATTCAGTTGGTAAAATAAATTAATAAACATATTGCCATAAATAAATTTAACGTTCTGTATTGTAACTCTGTTATAGGCATGATGCATGAGAGCAAATATTTGTCCACAGGAATTAGACCGACATACGACTATCCTGCCTCAAGTGAATCGCCAGGGTAAGTTGTACCAGGAGCTCAAATCCAAGGTGTCCAACTATCTGCAGGCCCAAGATTCTAGCTCTCACGTCACTTCTTCGTCCATCGGACCTAGGGGGTCTAGGAATAAATAATTACCTATCTGTTAATTGTTTTATTTTATTACTAGACTAGCTTTCTGTCCGGCGACTTTGATCTCGTGAGAATTTCGAAAAATTATATAAATTGTTCGGTTTGCTCTTGAAAACAAACGAATGAAAAAAATTACTGTTATTATTTTTTTTTTTAATATATGTAAATAAAAATTATAATATATAAAAGTAATGTAACCGGCCAGTTAAAAGCAATTTTTTATAATATTTGTGATTATGGTGATTTTGAATAAGAATTAAAGGTTTTCATGGCTTTGAGAACAGAAATCAGAAGCTATGTTTTTTCAGGTAGACTCATTTAACTATACATTTAGAATTAGAGGCCTATCTATATTCTCTTATAATAGAGAAATTTTGAGTTTTTATTAGTATTGACCATTGTGAAACTAAAAACGGGATACTATTCTGATTACTGTTCTCAAAGCATGAAGACCTTTAATTCTTATTCAAAATCACCATAATCACAAATATTATAAAAAATTGCTTTTAACTGGCCGGTTACATTACTTTTATATATTATAATTTTTATTTACATATATTAAAAAAAAAAAAAATAACAGTAATTTTTTTCATTCGTTTGTTTTAATTTTTAATTTATACACGTTACGTAAAGTTCATAAATTCCATTTGAAAAACATTATATTATTGCAGTTTTATTAGACTTTTGTGTTTTCTTGTTGACGGCGGGAATCTGAATGCTAATCGCCATATCAGGATGATTTTAGAGGAACATGTTGTGCCATTTGCCCCATTTATTGGTAACGACTTCATTTTAATGCAGGATAATGCTCAGGCTCATAGTGCTCGCTCAGTACAGACATACCTAAACCATGTTGGTGTTACGGTGATGGAGTGGCCAGCACGGTCCCCGGATATGAATCCGATTGAACACGTTTGGGACTTGCTAAAGAGGAGTGTCAAATAAAGAATGCCACCTCCTAACAATCTGGGCGAGCTGAAAAACACATTAGTTGAAGAATGGCAGAGGTTGCCCCAAGAAATCATTGACAACATCATTCGCAGCATGCCCAGACGGATGGAAACCTTAATCAGGGCACGGGGGGGAAACACTCGTTATTGACAAATGAATGTTTCATTTAATTAATTTTAAACCGTCATAAAATCTAAAATTTTCAACTGTTCTCTGTCACTACGAAATCAAAGAAAAATGCATTTTGTTTAGTTAAGTTTTTTTTTCATTAAACTTTAAGTATGGTGTTGCAAATTAATGTCAAAACATATTAATTTAATTGTTGTTTCAGGTTTAATTATTATTTGTTTAAAAATAAAGCTAACTATTTTATACTCTCCCTTTTTTTTGTGTTCCGCTAATTCTGCCGGTGTGTGTATACATATGGGTCAGTAAGATCTATAGGTAATTATTTTAAATTTCAAATAAAACTAACCAGATACAATGAGAGGAAGTTAATGCCAGAAGTAAATGTTCTTTATCGACAAACGCGCCTTGAACGACCATAAATTCGCTAAAATAGTTGCAAAAAAAATCCTATTTATGATTTATTTTAATTTTCATAATTATTTCCGTAAGTTTAATTGTTACAGAAACATTTTTAATTACAGGATATACTTTTATAAGTAATTATTTATTTATAAATGTTTTGTTATTATTATTGACTAAAATTTTAAATAAAACATTAATTTACCAATTTTAAGAGCTTTTCATAACCCCAATTACCAATTACGTTATGTATGTATGTATCATCACGGGTGCCTTACGGCGCCCGAGACCGCCTAGACGGCCCCAGGGTACCCAGCGGAGGGGTTTTAATCCCACCTCGTCGTAGCCGATGGTATGAGTCTACACCGAACAAGTGGCTAGCTCGTTGCGATGTTTTGAATAGACTCAATAACCCATCTATAAGCAGTTTCACAAGTTGGTATAGTGAAACCGGGACCGACAGCTTAACGTGCTCTCCGAGGCACTATAGTGGTGTTGTCAAACAAATGTACATAAATTTTTAATTTAAAAACTCATTGGTACACACCGGGATTCGAACCAGGGACCTAAGTGTTTTTAAGTCCAAGGTCTAACCAACTAGGCCACCACGTATACGAACGTTAGATATGTAAAAAGGAAATGTCTATCTACTTATATGAAAAAATCACTGAATCGCAGCGGACATGAATCAATGATTGCATTTAAGGCACGGTAGACATAGGGTGGACGACAAGCTATTGGTCATAGGGGCGGATCCAGTATTTAATTTTGGAGGGGGCTTTACCTTTTAGAGAAATTTAGATTGTTTAGAATTTGTTTAACGCGCAGCAGGCAAACTCACTCATCTATACCTACTGGGTGAATTTGTAAGGTGGTACATACATATCATCATAGGTGCCTCACAGCGCCCGAGAGCGTCTAGACGGCCTCAGGGTACCCAGCGGAGCGGTTTTATTCCCACCTCGTCGTAACCGATGGTATGAGTCTACACCGAACAAGTGGCTAGCTCGTTGCGATGTTTTGAATAGACTCAATAACCCATTTCTATAAACAGTTTCACAAGTTGGTATAGTGAAACCGGGACCGACAGCTTAACGTGCTCTCCGAGGCACTATAGTGGTGTTGTCAAATAAATGTACATTTTTTTTTAAATTAAAAACTCATTGGTACACACCGGGATTCAAACCAGGGACCTAAGTGTTTTTATGTCCAAGGTCTAACCAACTCGGCCACCACGTATATATCATAATAAAATAGTTCTCCAATAATTAAGTACAGCTAACTTAGCTTTGTCAGGAGTAATGGTAAGGAATACAAAGTATGGTCTGGTCACTAGCGATTGCATTTGTGGCATTTCAAGGGAAAAGTTGTTCGATTTGATCAGTTCAGATATTACCCCAAAGTACAACCTTTCAAATTGAAGATGAGCCCCATATTAACCCAAATTACAACCTTAGTATATCATTATAAAGGTATTATAGTAGATTTTAGGAAAAATGGATGGTTTGATCCGTCACTTCTTTGAGGAATATTGCGAAGAGCGATAGGGTTAGTATAGGTATCTATATTTAAAATAGCTCTCCGAGAATAAAGTACAGCTAGCTTAGCTTTGTTAGGAGTTGGTATGGAATACAAAGTATGGTCCGGTCAGGGACCACCATGAACCGGAAGGTAGAGGAACTCCTTCGATCGGAAATTACGTCACCGACATAGGATTTGTACGCGATAATAATTCTAATGACAGAAATATATTGACGAATTAAACGCTTCACCTACGTCTACTTATTTACCTACATCAGAGGCTCTACCATGGGTTTGCGCATTGTAGCAACGTAACGTATTTGTATACGTATACGTGAGCAACCACCAATAGGGCCGCTTTATTTTTGGTAACATGATTGAATAAAGCGATCCTATTGGTGGTTGCTCACGTATCACGTATACGTATACAAATACGTTACGTTGCTACAATGCGCAAACCCATGGTAGAGCCTCTGATGCACGCGTTACCTTTAAAATGTGCTATTACAGGCGCTTTACGTAAGGAGTGACGAGTCGTATTGCGTATATAGACTTATATATATATCTTTTTTTTATATAGGAGCATAGCATGTGTACTTGTATCTACCAGATGTTAAGCAGATCTATAAAGTTTATGAATGGGATCGACCAATAAATTGTTGTTTAACTATATTGATCGCTTCCACTATGTCCTGAAAAGAGAGTACCACAAGAAAACGATACGGTAGTCTTCTGAAAACCTGTGAATACAACCGAATCACGACTAGGTCACAGTCACATGACCGTTTTTTTCAAAAATTGGTATAGTAAACTTAATGACAGCTTACCGTGCTTTCCGAGAAACTATAGTGGTATCGTCTAACAAATTAAAAGAACATTGGTACCTTCACACTAAATAAAATTGTAAATGTAGATTGGTTTTATTAATTAAAACTTGGCGAGATGGTCTGTAAATAAACGACAATAAATCAATCAAATTCGTTTTACTTATACTAAAACCCAAATATAGAAATATCGGTGCATAAAAAAAATATATGGAGTATTATGATAATAATAATATGTAGGACAATTTACACATGTTATTCTGGTCACAAACTAAGCTCTAGGTTTGTACTCTGTGTACTACTAACAACGATATAAAATAATATTATATTTGATAAACACCCAGACCATGACAAACTGTACAGAAAAACGTACTAATATTTTTTTGCCATGAGTGGGAATCGAACCCACGCCATCAACGCACCACTAGTCTACGGAGGCGTTGCAATGATGTGCACCATGGTATGGTAGCCATGGTAACACCTTAATAATACGTACGTTATTTTATAAATAATAAATACCGTTTACAAAGTAGCAAACCGTTTTTTTTTTGTTTAAACCAATAAAAACGGTTTGATATTGCTAATAATAAAAACAATAAGAGAAAAGTACCGACTATTTTTTTTTGATTATTAGCTTCTATTTTTTCTTAAATATAGTGAAAGGTGTGAAATTTTGAAACACAGTTTTTTTGAAAAATGAGTTTTAACGAACGTGCAGATGGCGCAGAAGCCTTTCATGCGGAACCGTATAACTAACCTGGGGCACGTGAAATAATAGCCAGGGGTATAATACAATATAACCCGACCAAAATAAAAAGGTTATTAGTACGTTAAAATCAAACACATGTGACATGTGTTTTATATTGTTTGGGTTATTTATTGTAGATAGTATTTTGGGAAAAGCACCTGCCTTTATGAAAAAAAATGCACGACCGCCATATGCGATGGTAATGGGTTCGATTTCAACTCAAAGCAATTAGCAATATTGGATTGGGTTTTCTTGTAAAGTTTACCATGGTCTGATAAAAAAATATGTAGTATTAATATGTTTCTGGTACATATAGTACCTACTCGTAGTATAGGCGTAACGCTTAGTTTGTTACCAGGGTAATATGTGTGTAATAAAAATTAAAAAAAATATTTCGTTACACATTACAGTACAAATTTTCCTCATAGCGAGTTCCAGATATTATCTTCTTTACCTAGATACTTGTTTTTAACCCAAACTTACCTAATATAATTAAGTACTTACACTAAATATTTACCACTTAAAATATAATTAAATACAATAGCATCACTATAAAGATCTTTAATTAATTGCTTACACATTTTATTTTCTATCTGTACTTCATAAGTAGGTACTTTTTTTGTCTCGCACATGTCATAAATATAAATCTAAAATATCATTAAATACTCCCGGTGAGAAAAAAGCAAAAGTAAAATGAATTTAATTAATAAATCGCTATTAGATACCTACTTAAATGAACTTATACCTATGAACGCCTCCACAGATTAGTGGTTGCTCATTTGGCGTTATATCCGGAGGTCGTGGGTTCGATTCTTAGCCATGGCAAAAAAAGTAAGTTTTTACAAATACATATCATCACGGGTGCCTTACGGCGCCTGAGACCGCCTAGACGGCCCCAGGGTACTTAGCGGAGGGGTTTTAATCCCACCTCGTCGTAGCCGATGGTATGAGTCTACACCGAACAAGTGGCTAGCTCGTCGCGATGTTTTGAATAGACTCAATAACCCATCTTCATACAGTTTCACAAGTTTGGTATAGTGAAACCGGGACCGACAGCTTAACATGCTCTCCGAGGCACTATAGTGGTGTTGTCAAACAAATGTACATAATTTTTTAAAATTAAAAACTCATTGGTACACACCGGGATAGGTTTTTAATAATATGTATTATACCTGTCGTTGTTTCTGGTACACATATTATTATTATTAAGTCTCTTCCTAGATCGGTATTTTACCTAAACAATAATAGGTCGGTATTTACCTTAGATTGATTTTACCCAAATAAATCATTAGATCGTTTTAAAAAAATATTAGCGTCAATGAATTCGTTTGGTAGAGTTGAGATATATTTTTTGGCATATTATTAGCTAATCGGACTCTAGCAGCCAACCCTTTTCAGTTAAATAAGTAAATTTACTAACCTTTTAAAAAATAAATCCATTTTCTTTATAACATTAAACTAATCACAATTAAGTTAGGTCGTTCGTGATGCAAGATTCACTGATTTCGATAACAATTTTGACGCGGCCTGCAAGCGTTGACAACGTAGCCGTAGCGCAACGGTCGAGTGACTAAATTATTTGCCCCTTGCTATTATGGTCTTGTACCCCTCTTGCTAATCGTGTTAAAAAATAATAGGTTACTGTAAATTTGGCTAACCGTCTAGGCAATTTCCCACAGGAGGGGTTACTACCTTGACCTTATACATGGACTTAGTAGGTCTGGTCACCGCCGGTCACATAGTGTGTTCCAATAAAATCATCTAGTCAAGCCTCGCTTTTAAAATTAAATAAATATATAACAGAATAAGGTGACTGGGTGCTTTTTACACAATGCTAAAAAATATACTGTGTTCTATGAATAAAATAATAAAACATGGATTTTCCTTTTTGTGTGGCTCATACAAAAAATATACCTAAGATAAAATTTAAAAGTTCCAAAAATACAAATTACTTCATCTTTTATACTAGTTTTAGACTCAGACACTTCCCTGAAGGTATTTTATTAACACTATAATATAATTTGCATTTATTGGAGTTATATCAGTTACTATAGTCGGTAGTAAGTAGGTATAGATCGAAATCAACCAATAAGAGAGGTTTACTTGTAAAATAAAGCGACCCTATTGGTTGATCCCTATCTATAGTTACTACCGACTATAGTAGAATCTGTTTTCAAAAAACTTCTGGTAGAGAGCTACAGATTCCAGATTTTTGGTTTTAAAATCTTGCATACATGTTTATTCATTAATATACTCTTTAGCTGTCTTTAGCAAAGTGAGTACAAATTGGTCTTTTTAACACTACTAGTTTGGATGGAGAAGGCAATTTTATTTTTATTTTGCGACCATGGAAAAAGTTGTTCGTGTTGATCAGAAGAACCTCATATTAGCCCAAAGATCGTCCATTCCAAGTCACCCTGTATAGTAGTTCTACTTAATTCACTAAAGACCGCCAATGTATACGTGGTGGCCGAGTTGGTTTGATTTCAGACTTGTAGGTAATGATAAAACCTGTAAATTCGTTTTACAACACCGCATATAGTGCGTCGGCGAGCTCGTTAAGCTGTCGGTCCCAGTCTCACTATACCTACTTGTGAAACTTTTTATAAAGATGCGTTATTTGTCTATCCAAACACTGCGGCGAGCTGACCACTTTTTGATTGTAGACCTGACAGATGTTCGAGTAAGTACGCGTACTTGTGGTTTGACGACCTTACTCGCCCGTGTGTGATACTAAGTACGCGAGCTTTAAAGCTAGTACGTCTGTCAGCACCTTTAGAATACCATCAGTTACGACTAGTTGGGTATTGTACCCCAGTGCTGGGTACCCTGAGTACGTCTAGGTGGTTCTAGCGCCTGTGATGGTATTGACATACCACCTAGACATGTGACAATCGCGAATGATTCAATCATTTAGATATGGTATTGTCAACTGACCAAGATAAAGATTCACCAAGATAAAAAACATTCGGTACTTTTGATTGAGACACAATATGCCGACCGAACGAAAGCAAACTGATATAGATTGACATGGGACCGATTGAACTCCGCGACCGAACGAAAGCAAACTGATACACATATGATCGAAGGATAAAGATATAATAGAAGGATAAAGATACATATGGGACCGAAAGGAAACAAAAGACACACTGATATAAACGCAATATGTTTCAATAGCAGACCGAACGGAATTCGCAATCGATAACAATTATCTACCAATAGAAATTCCGTTCATTTTGTGTATTGTACGTGCGTGGGCACGGAATAGAAAAATCTATTCCGTGTGCGTGGGTGATGGTGGCTTGTCATTAGGGGTTATTTTTGTGGTCAGTATTGACTCAATAATATGAGAGCCGTTAATACAAATATATTACCATACCCCCTACCTTTTTTTTGTACTATATTTATTTTATTTTTTATGACGGACCCCCCCCCCCTTTTTTTTTACATTTATTTTAATTAAGGAAAAAAACAATATATGTCCATACCCCCCCCCCTTTTTTTTTGTTTTTTTTTTAAATTTGTACTATTTTTTTTTTCTCGTTTTTGTGGCCTGTCATTGTGGGGTATTTTCGAGGTTAGTATTGACTCAATAATGCTAGAGCCGTTGGTTAGTACAAATATATGACGACCCCCCCCCCCCCCCTTTTTTTTTTTTTTTTTTTTTTTAAATAAAATAAAAATGTATTTTAAATAAAAAAAAATTTTTTTCTCGTTGTCGTAGCTTGTCATTATAGGGTATTTTTGTGGTTAGTATTGTTAGTTAGCACAAATATATTCCCAACCCCCCCCCCTTTTTTTTTTTTTTTTTTTGCTCCTTATCGAAAAATTATTGGATCTTTTTTGATAGAATACTGGGAATCCAATCGCCACCGCGATTGAAACAATTGGGATCATATCCTGAAAAATTAGTGATTGTCACATGTCTAATACCACCTATGTAAACTGAGCATAAAATAAAATTGCAGACTTACCAATAAATGTTTAAAATCAGGCAAATGTGGAATTCAAAACTCTAACGGATACAACACACCATTCAATTCGTTCCTATGATTGACTTTGACCGTTTCACCCTAGTTTTTCGAACAACTATCACCACACACTTGCAAGGAATGTACCTATAACGGTTTTTTAAAATTTGAAATAAGAATTTGTTCTTTTTTTAAAGTTGTCGTTGTTTTTTTTTAACTGATGGTTTTCACAAGTTTTAATTGGAAGGTAACGTCCAGTTTGTCACGCTGGATGCGTTGCTACTGTATGTGCAGGCTTTTGTTGAAAAATGTTTGGTCAGATTTGATGCGGATGTGACGAAATAAAAATATAACAATGTGGAGCGATACCTATCTACTTTGGTGCTATTAAATCTACAAATTAGGAATTAGGTGTTTTAACGACTTGGATATTGAAATTCATTAATGTTATTTTATATCCAAGATTACAAAGCGAATTACGAGTAATTGACGAATCGTATTATTATAATTAATATTTTATTAATTAATGATATTAAATATGCCTTCTTCCTTATCTTATCGAATAGCATTAATCTAGGGTTGATTATTTAGGTAACTACCTAAATCCTTTACTAATACCCACCTTAAAGGCTGATCTTTTGACTAAATAATATATTCGTTCGTTAATAACCATCACAAATATTTTAAAATTTAATAATTTAGGTAGGTACCATAATTTTATCTATACCTTCCGATAAAACTTAACAGTGAAATAACGCCAATGTCTCTCATAGTATTATCATTTTATGAGTGAATTGACGAAATGAAAACACAGCTATCCACCTAGTGTGTAAAATTAACACCACAATCACCCAGTCAGAACGTTTACCTATGTTTAGTTTATAACTATGTCGGCAGATGGCGCTGCCGTGCAATGTCTGAATTCCTACTCTATTTACCAGCTAAGACATTTATATCATCTCAAACTCTCGTAGAGAGTATTAAGTTCCTTGATCTCAAATAATATGATCTTAAGAAGCAGCTCTACAACACCGTAAAGACGTTGCTACTGATCTTATTTTTGCGTCACTATTATTGAGAGTACCTATTATGAAGAACTTCACAATTTAATCCCAACTTCAGACTTTCGAACCCGTTCGTCATGTTCCTTAAGGACACTGCATTCGTAATCGCGAAGTCTGCGTTCTCCATACAAAAAGAGCTTTCGCACTTCCAGAAATACTGGATTACTGTTTGTCGCAGAATAAAAATAATATTTTTGTCAGTCATTGTATTTATTGGTCTTTCTGTGTTAGGTTTTTTTTATATAATTTTTATAAAAAAAAAAACTTTTTTTTTAATATACTTTTTAATACAAAAATATTTATTACCCATAACAGAAAGATTTGTAGGTATAATAACCAACATACAAATAATAATTAAACTTCGACTAACAGCCAAGTTGTAATATTGTATACGTTTGTCAAGGGCGTCAAGTCGACTCCAGAGGCTCTACCATGGGTTTTTGCTTCGTAGCAACGTAACGTTAATACGTGAGGAACAACCGATGCAAACAAAAATGCTTTATTTTTGGTAACAGGGTTTAATAAAGCGATCCTATTGGTGGTTGCTCACGTTTTAACGAAACGTTGCTACGAAGCAAAAACCTATGGTAGAGCCTCAGAGCCCTAATGATTCCTTTGAGAACTAAAAAAAATACAAAACTTTCATCTGTCGTACAATAAACATATGAAATGCTTTGCCAGCATGTGCTTTTGTTCTAATCTATAAACCCAAGTTGTTTAAGCGATGCGTCAACTAAAAAAGCAGACATAGTAGGCTCTACCAGCCATCTATCGCTGATTTCGATTCTAGCATTGATGGTTCATCATTATTTATGGATTGCACTTCTTACCATCAGGGTTAAATTTACGTCATTAATCAACAATATATATAATCGGTTGACTAGCCAATTGAGTAAGTATAATGATCTCTATCTATGCTTTTCGAGGGCATATGACTTAAAAATTATAAAATATTATGATACTCACTTAGGCCAGTTGATCCCATTCGCCACTAGGTAGCAGACCCCTGAGACGATTCCAGCCAACAGTCCAAAACTCAAGCCCGTCGTCAACGACACTGTGTCCGGCATTTTTAATCACTTTTATCACTTTAAATGTAGACACATTTCACTATAAATACCTATGAGTGTTTATTGATTGTTATTTAATTAAAATACAAAGATATCCTATAGTTAGGTAGAGACATTTTTATTTATATTGTTTTTATTGGAGCACGGTATGGGACATTATGTCTGCCTGATGGTAAGCAGATCTACAGAGCTAGTTAATGCATAGGAATAAGACATACAAATTCGATCAATACATACAGCATTGGTCGCTCCCACTATGTCGGGTAAATGATGCGATCAAAAAGGCGACAAAAAAGATAACGTCGTTGTCAAAACAAAACCTGCTATGTGCACATTTTTAGATTTCAAGATTTTGACAATTGCTATTAGTTCATTGACTAAACTTTCATATGAAAAAAGTGCCATGTGCTTACAAACACTGTACGACAAACTATGACCAGTTCATAAAATATGCTATGTGCGACAGCTAGAATATTGTCAAATAAAATCTGCTATGTGCACATAGAAGATTTTGCCCACGGTCAACTGCGATAATTTATAGATAAAAATCTGCTATGTGTTTAATAGTCCAAAAACAAAGCAATATTACACCTACATGTTCCTATTAAAATTTATTTTAACAATATTATAATGATAAAGTTGGTTGACTAAACTCATTGTTAATTGATTGTTATCGCATTACAAAAACATTAGTGTTAATGTTCACGATTTATATATACCCTCAAATTTCATTAATCTGTCATTTTATCCGTTTAGTTACTCATACATAAGCGTTAAGTTAACACCAAGTTACCTTTACGATTCATTACAGTTTAATAAACTGTTTTTGTTTTTTAAAACTGTTGTGCTTATACGTAAATAGTGTGTTTTGTGTGAAATGCAAAATGAGCAGAGGAAAGAAGTTAGTTGAGCTCGCATTAACTGCCAGCGACGATAAATGTTTCTCACAAAAAGAACATCAACATCAAAAAAATCACGATCAGTTAAATTACGCTGCAGATAATCAACCATCAACATCTTCTGGCATACATTCTAGTGTACAAAATATAAACGCCAATCCATTCCATGAACGGAGCGGTAGTTCTCCTCTTCCTATAAACACCAAACAGAGACGCTACATTATTTACAGCAGCGATAATGATGAAACTTCCTCAAACGAATGCCCAGTTCAAGAATTGCTCGCGACCGAAATACCAAGCAGCTCTAAAGCCCCACAATTTTGTCAATCTAAAGCTAAACGCCGCCGTTTACTGGGAAAACAATATATGGGTTACAAGAAAAAAGACGGAAAGCTAGAACAGTGTATACCTAAAGAAGCCAGAACTATCAAAACTCGATGTCACCATATTACAATGAAACAAAAATCTAACAATAGTTTTATGTGTGGATTGATATCTGAAGAAGAACGAGCTGCGTTGCATTTTAAATTTTGGAATATGAAGTCATGGGGTGAAAAAAAAGCATTTGTACAAGGATTAGTTTCAAAAAGGAATTTACGCAGGCAAAGAAAACATGGTGATCGTATTACTTCCAGGAAAGCAACGGGTTTTGATATTTTTATGCCTAAGACTGACTCCCAAAATACCAAAGTAAAAGTGTGCAGATTGTTTTTTTTAAACACATTTGATCTCGGACGCGATTCTTTCTTACGCTGGGTTAAAGATACCTCTGACATAGCAGCTGCAGATGATAATGAATCTCCTACTTTATTTGCACATAGGCGTAATACCATAGTGCCTTCCAGGAAAATACGAGGTACTGTATATGAATGGTTGCCTTTACTACCAAAAGTACCTAGTCACTATTGCAGAGCATCATCAAGACGCATTTACGTCGAGTCAACATTTCGTTCACATCTGCACATGCATGAAGTTTATAAAGCCTGGTGCAATGTTCAAAATAAAAAACCAGTTTCAAGAAATACCTTTTTAAGTGTACTTAATAAAGAGAACATTTCCATCCACAAACCGAGGAAGGATCAGTGCGATGTATGCTCTAGCTATAAGTTAAAAAATGTTTCGCAAGAAGACTATGAGACACATATCCAAAAAAAAGACGAAGCACGAAGTGCTAAGAATAAAGCAATAGAAAACTTGAAGGATAGCCCTGAAAACCTAGTGATTTCTGTTGACGTGCAAAGTGTTCTTCTAGCACCAAATTTACTTGCCGGAGCACTGTATTATAAACAGAAACTGCAGTGTCACAATTTTACGATTTATAACTCTCGTACTGGAGATGTCACCATATATTTTTGGCATGAAGCAGATGGGGGTGTTACGTCCAACGAATTTACAAGTTGTTTAATTGATTACCTTAAAACTTCATGCAGTGCTTATAAACATATAACAATAATAAGTGATGGATGTAACTACCAAAACAGAAATAGGGTTTTGGCGAGTGCATTATGTAATTATGCTTCTTTTTCTAAAGTAGAAGTGGAACAATTAATTCTCGAAAAGGGGCACACTATGATGGAGGTTGACAGTGTCCACTCCACTATCGAACACTATATAAAACCCCCAATTTACGCACCTCAAGATTATATTACAAGAATTCGTCAAGCACGGCCCAAACAACCCTATTACATACGAGTAGTTCATTTTGATTTTTTTAAAGATTATGAGCATTTAACTTCAATTTATCAGTCCATCAGACCCGGCAAAAAGAAGGGTGATCCTACTGTGAATGATGTCAGAGCATTTTTATACAAGCCTACTGGTGAAGTGTGCTTTAAACTTCGCCATTCACAAGATTATACAATTCTTCCCCAACGGAGGCAGCTCCCTCAAGAGTATCCTGAACCATTAACTTTGTATGACGGGCCACTGGAAATAACCAAATCTAAGTTCAATCAGTTGCAAGAACTAAAACCATTTATAGACCGTGACTATCATCCATTTTATGATTGTCTTAAATTTAAGTCTGATTAAAACTTGTTCTTTATATTATTAATAATTAAAATACTTGTGTTAATTTGTTATTTTTTATTAAAACCTGTTATGTGTTAAATATTTGATAATTTAAAAACTGCTATGTGCACAATTTATTTTTATTTTCTAATAATAAGTAAATTATAACGTGTAAATACAAAAAAAACAAATAACATAATTTATAACACCTATAACTTCAATTGAATATAGTTTTTAAAATTTTATATCATATAAAAAATTACAGGAGAACTTCTTTTTTCAATATCTTAAAATTGTATTTTTGCACATAGCAGATATTGGTTTGACAACGACGTTTGCAATATGAGTCTACACGTTGTTTTTTTTTGTCACAGCCCTGCCCTAATGGTTCTTTTTTTATATATTTGGGAAAAAAAATGATTTGCTTAATTATAATAATAAAAATACGTAGGGCAATTTACACATATTGCTCTGGTCACAAACTAAGCTCTAAGCTAGTATTAAGAAATAACGATATTATAAATAACATATTATATTTTATAAACACCCAGACCATGACAAAATGTACAGAAAACTTATTAATATTTTTTTTGCCATGGGTGGGAATTGAACCCACGACCTCCGGATACAACGCCAAAGGCGCTACCACTAGTCTACGGAGGCTGTCAAACCACTAGTCTATTATTGTTATTGTGACATTCACATAACACATAGATACATACAATATTATTTTTTATAGGGTGGGATCCTGGAGACCTGAGGCACAGGTCTTGCCTAGTTCAGGCTCCAAGTCTCACACTCTAATTATTGTTTCTGTATATTTTTTTGTAAGAAAATAAAGAAATTATTATTAATATAGTTATATTTAAACCACAGAGTTATAGGAAAATTTTAACCAATAAGTCCACTTTAAACGGTTAGACACGTCGCTATAATTTCACAAAGAAAATTGTCAACATATCATAATTGTGTGAAAACAATGCTTTCTCGACATTTATAAAAGACAATACGTCGTATAACTGTCCTTAGTGCACTTATGTCGGGTAAAACAATTTATTGTCGTATTTAGTCACATTCCACACTTTTAAAAGAAATTATTGTTGGTTTAAGAAGGAAAAAAAAAGAAATGCTAAAGTAAATGTCTAAGTAGAGAGTGGGAAATAAAAGTTAAAATTTAGTTTGAAGTGAATTTTGCTATAACTTTGTATTTTTGTTTGAATTAGACATTTTTTATGTTATAATTTTTTTTTTTTTTTAAAGTCTAGAAAAATAATCTATCTGTGCACCGCCTGTTGGATATAAAAAAATAAAGCAGGGTTTTTTTACTTTTACCCAAGATATCGCTAAAAAATACTTTATGGTTAAATCTATACTAATATTATAAAGCTAAAGAGTTTGTTTGTTTGATTGAATTCGCTAATATCCAGAACTACTGGTTTGAATTAAATTATTTTAGGCTATATAAAATCACGCTACGACTACCAGGAGCGGAGCATCAAAGAAAAATATTGGAAAATTTATTCCCTTTGAGGGCTTACATTACGCGTGCTTCGTAAACGGTGAAAATTATATATAAATTATGCGAAGTTTTGAGGGTCAGAGGCTCTACCATGGGTTTGCGCATTGTAGCAACGTAACGTATCTGAATACGTATACGTGAGCAACAGCCAATAGTGCCGATTTATTTTTGGTAACAGGGTTGTAAAAGCGGACCTATTGGTTGTTGCTCACGTATACGTATACAAATACGTTACGTTGCTACAATGCGCAAACCCATGGTAGAGCCTCAGCTAGTCAATGTATAAAAAATATACCTACTTTATATATCGATCTTTCAGATTAATTTTACCTTTTAAAATATCCTAAATTTCAATATAGTAAATTCGTAAACTGTCACAAACTGTAGCTCTACTATTAGTATTTGCCAAATACTCTTTCACCATTGGTAGATCCCACCAGTTTAAACTGTATGGATCCACGAATAGGAAGCGATTATTTGTACTATCGAAAAAAAAAGTACAGTGAGCGCAAGATTGTTTAATAAAAAAGTTATGGTATTTGTAGATGCGTACCTATGTAATACCACAGAAGAAATAATAGTACAAGTAGTAATACTGTCAGTATTACTACTTGTACTATTACATACTCACTTTTGTATTAAAGTTTTTATTTTTTTTATGAATATGAACTTACAAAATTTTATTAATAAATTAATAACAATAGAGAAAAAGTAAAGATACTAAAAGAAAATCTTGTTAAAAATAAACTTAAATGCTATTAAGAAAAAATATATATTTTATTACCTACCAATTTATAAATAAAAAATGTCCTGAAGTGAAGCCCTATTCAGTATAGTACCCAAAATGTTGGCATCTTGTTGTATTGCGAGGCTTATGTATAATTTGGTGCTGGAAGCGCTCGCGCTGTCTAGATATCAATCAAGTCTATTGTTGGCAGCCTGCAGCGGTGTCATTCCGATGCACTAAGGTTTCCCATGCATCTGTCCGTACAGTACGACCTTCTGACTTAGAAATTAGGTAACTGTGTCTTGCAACTGTTGTTTAAAACGTTTGTATTTTAGCTGATGGTTTCTGTTGCAATAACATAAAGGTTTCATAAAATTTCTCTATTTTTGTAATTACATTTTTCTATTGGAGTGTGGCGTGTGACTCCAATATATAATATAATATGTATAGGACAATTTGCACTCATATTGCTCTGGTCACAAGCTAAGCTCTAAGCTTGTACTATGTGTACCAGAAACAACGATATAATATATATTATATTTTATAAACACCCAGACCATGACAAACAATACAGAAAAATGTTTTTTTTTTGCCATAAGTGGGAATCGAAGCCGACCTCCGGATACAACGCCAAAGCGTAACCAAGTCTACGGAGGCAGTTGTATCTACCTGAAGGTAAGCAAACTTACAAAGTCCATGAATGGGGTCGATCAACACATTGTTGTTTATCAATATTGATCGCTCCTACTATGCCGGTTAAAGTGGTGGTTACGTAATGGGCGGCGAGAAAGACGTATTCGCATTACGAGTATATTTTTATAGCAATGCTGCTTTATCGTCAAATCAATCGTCCGTTTCGTAACCGCACCATGAAGGGTGACGACCACCTCGACAATAAATTGATGCAGTATTCTCCGGAAAACCGGTCAACCCCAGACTAAAACCAAACATGACTTATAAATAATAAGTCATATAATAAACATTAAAAAAAAAATTACATAATAACAGTTACGGGTATAGTTGAGTATAAGACAGTGAAGCTATTTGTTTTTGTGATAAATAGAGGCTCAGTTGTTGGTTAAAAGCCGACTAAATTTCGATTATTCATGAAAAACATTAAACATGTTGTTCATGAATAATCGAATTTTAGAGCGTAGCGTTGTAACAATATACAAACTAAATCTGATTGAAAACAAATGAATTGCGTGCATTAATAGTAGATTTTACAACAAGTACACAAATCGAATCATTTTTATCCGAGACTTTTAGCTGATAGTAATGTCGAGGATAAAATTGTGTCGAGGATAAATGGTTTTGTGGACGAGTTATAAACTCTGCTTTTCACTTCGATTGCGAGGAAATAAAACAGTAGTATAACTTAACATTTCTATAATTAAAATTCAAAGTAAAATTAGTACAGTTTTGAATACTGAAGGAAAATAATTAAATAACCTACCGTACTTAAATTTAAATTTTAATATCTTTTATGTCTTAAAAAAAGATAAGGCAAATAAATTTAAGTAAATATTATAAAATAACAAATTCTATCTATAAACTTCTTATTGTGTTTGGCTCTATGGTTCATTTTCTTTGCCTTAATATAGATACATTTATGAGTAGATACGTTAATGCATTTGTGCACAAAATTCGATTTTGTGCAGCCTATATTCTGCACAAATAGGTAAGCACTTTCAGAGCATGACAAGTAAAAAATATATTATTATATAATACAAATATTAGTTAAATTTAGCCACTCATTTCTCTTATAAACTATGATGATGATGTTTTTGACTTTGGAAAGTTAAGGTAATTCGATTTTTTTATTTATTATTAGATTATTTAACTTAAATCTAACTATCTCATATATTGACAGTTCTTAATCCTGGTAACTAAGTGTGTAGTAAACTAAGAAGGCGGAAAGTACAACCGATCTTTAAGCGAGGTTTTTCAGGCGAAGCGAAAATTAATCGTTAAAAACCGACATTGAAGTCTCACCAGCCTCTTATGATCTTATAGTTATGCAGTCATATGTCGTGCTACTACTATAAATACATGTAAAAATAATAAAAAGGATTAAATAGAACTTTTGAAAAATACTCAAGGCAATGTTGTTAAACCTTGTTGAATGAAATTTACCTTTAAACGTCAAGAAAATTCGTTCAGGGTTATTCGAGTGAGAGACTGGTTGATTTGTCTTATCTGCAATTAACAAACAAAACGTAAATGTAACCCTGACAAACAAACTTAGAAGATAAGTAGTGGAGCAGAGACTTGACTCAATCATGCATTACTATGCTATTAGGAATGTACCTATACATACTATGAAATGTTAACATTGAACCTTAACATAACATTGAATGCCTAAACATTAATTTAAATATTTACATTTAAAATGGATTTTTAAAATAAGAAATGTACGAGATATTGTTAAATGTAGACTCAAAATAGCATCGGCTACGACGGCATTGACTGGGTTCCGTGAGTGCGTTTGTCCACCGCCATCGTCATCGAGAACGAGATGACGACGCCGAAGTAGCGATACATACTCGTACAAACACTATGGCCGTGTGTCCACCGCACGCCCGTCACCCTAGCGCCGTCTTTCCGTCCACCGTGATTTTGTATAGCTCGGCGCTACCGCTAGAGCTTGGTTCTGTTTCTCGGTGGGACGTCACTGTGAAAGTGACGTCCCCTGGTGAGCAATTCTCGCGCTTTGGACATTCATCTCGATTCGATATTTGAACGACATAAATATTACATATTTATATATTGAACGAAAAATAAAATATCGAATCGAGATGAATGTCGAAAGCGCGAGAATTGCCCACCAGTTCTGCATTATTTCTGGCTGAGATCGATGACGTTTAAATATAATCAAAGCAATATGAAAACAAAAACCGGTGTGACGTCACGGCACCACGTGTTTTGTATTGCCAGTACTATCTCGAGCCAAGTTCTAGCGGTAGCGCCTAACTATACGAAATCGCGGCGGACGGAATGACGGCGACGGAGACGGGCGAGCGGTGGACACACGGCCATAGTAATTGTACGAGTATGCATCGCTACTTCGGTGACGGCGGCGGTGGACTTACTACTACTTATTTGATATACATATCGTCTTGATATACATATCGATTGGGTTGGCTCATTGGTTGAGTACCTTGCCGCGAAAGCGAGGATCGTGGTTTCGACTCCCGCCCACCAGGATTTTTTTGATTGAATTTTATCTTAAAAAAATATTATTAGTTGATTGACTTGCGTTTAGCAACTGAACGGTATAGGTATTAATTTATTACCGTAAGTCCCGATACTAAAAAATGTGATGCCGGTTCTTTAGTTGACTCGAATGCTGTAATTTACCAGGAATTTCGGGACCAGAACATCCCGCGACCTTACCTACTAGATGCTAATGAAAACAGTAAATATTTAAAAGCCCGAGTTAAAATCTTCACACAGGTGGTTCTTTCCCACGAATGATATGATTTTGTGCACAGACTATATAAAAGCTTAAACTCATAAAAACTATTTTATGAGTTTAAGCTTTTCATTTTTATAACATAAAAATTGTCATTGTCATCATAACATAAATATTTTTTCTATACCTTATTACTTGTTTCAACAATTTATTATTTTCCCAATAAAATGTCCGATATAATGTTACAATGTCTTTTGGGGATCCAGTGCCAAGACTTCGTGATGGTCGCCGCTGACAAAACCAATGGACAAGGATTTATTGTTATGGACAACGGTAAGAAAAGTCCTCAAATTCTGCATTTTGTTTAGCCTTACTTATACGCAATGTTCTCAAGCACCAATGAGTCCGTGGATGCTTAGAACATCGTTTCTCTTTCCCAGAGTTATCATGGTGACCAAATTTCGTATTTAATTCGGTTAAAATACGGCAAACTATCATGTAGTGCTTACCTACACATAAATTTAATATTTAAAATATTGACCAGGAATATTTTCCACTAATATTAAGTTTATAACCCACAAATATTAAGATTGTTTTCCAATAATAAAAAATATAAGAAAAATTTTGGATAAAGAGATATTTTGTCACCCGACCTGTAACTGTGATTGTTTTGTTCAATGTAATGGTAATCATGGATCATGGTTTAAGTTGTGCAAGATCACTAGGTATAGTATCAAGACATGCAACCATTAACTCTATTATCAAATGGGCATTAACAAAACAACAGCTGAGATCCCCTGTTGCCTTGAATCTTCCGGCTTTTGCCGCGATGATGGACCCTTCTTCCTTGCCAAGACGGAAAGTGTTATTACTATGGGATGCTGCATGTGCTGCTGCTCTAACTCCATTATATCTTTATGGATCATCAAGAACCGCTGGTTTTGCTGCTGAGGCCAATGTACGAAAAAAAAACATAAAAAATATTCACAAATAATTCATTCATTGAATTTTTTATAGTTGAGACGATGGGTACTTGGTCCAAGGAAGCAAAAACTTTTGTTATTTCATTAGGTGAAAGACAGTGACCGGGAATCCTAAATCAGTATTTTTTTAGGCCAAAAAGTATCCATAGCTTTCCAACGCGGAAACGCAGCAGTGTACTTTCAAGAGTGACCAAAAACAATCAAGAAATCCTTGATTTTTTTTGGTCACTGCTTTAATTATTTTCCCAATATTTTGTATTATTATTAATAAGTAAAATTTACCGCCCAAAGAATTGTAAGTATTTGTTTTTTACAAAATGTTCAATACTTGAACCGTGATAAAATAACTTAATGGATAAGTTATTTCAAACATGTAGCAGATATAACGATAAATAATAAAATATAAATGGTCTAGATAAGTCAAATTCCTAAAGAAAGCCAAAAATAATTTCAATTATTCGTGCTTTGTATAGAATATGTTTTGAACACCTTTTGGCTTTCTTTAAGAATTTCAGTTATTCACACCACTTGATTTTTTTCCATGTTTAGTTTTTCAATTGAAATTTGTGCTTTAGATTTTATAGCTTCAATTACTATATATATGTTCTGTTTCAAGTTCTTTGATTTTTTTTTCTATTTATATCTAAAAGTTGTAACAGGGGTATAAGAAAATAATGAATTTGCATTTAATTAACAAACTAGTACCTACATTAGTAAGCATTTTGTCCAGACTGAGGGCATGAGAGTCAGATTATTGTCATTCAAATTAGCGAGATTAGTGGCGAATGACGGTGTAATTTACATTCAATGCCATGAGCAAACGCTTGTTAGGTATATTGTCTATTGAATCAACATTTACTGGGGCCTAATTTTCTTACGATAGCATCTCTAAATTCGTTGTACCTGTTCAGATATCTTCACCTTTGGCTTTGTGTCTTAACTATAGAAAGAACGCTAAAAAAAGGAAGTAATAATCTGATTAATAATAAATACAATCACGGGTGCCTTTTTGACTCTCGAGAACCATTTAAACGGCCTCAGGGTACCCAGCGGAGGGATTAACCCATCCTCTTTTTGCCGATGGTGTTCGGAGGCAACACCTAACAAGTGGCGAGCTTATTGTGGTGTTTATGATGGTATAGCTTCGTTGTATAAAGCGGTCACCCATCCCAGGTCCGGCCTTGTTATCATCTGCTTAACCTTGTTATCAGTTGCGCAGTGACTTACCACTAGGCTGCAGGGGCCCTTTTTTAATTATCTGATTAAATGCAGGTAAAACCGCGGGTCACTGATAGTTATAAATAAATCAGAATTTCATTGGATATAAGAGACATTATTGGGGATAGATAAATAAAGTTTTGTGCTTTTTTGAATTTAATGTTATAGTTTCAATGTTAAATTTAGCAAATTATTCAAATGAGAGCATTGTATAAACACCACTAATTGCTTTCTACTAACTAAGTTTGACGTCATTGTCAAATAAGAGTTACGGAAATAAACTTCCATAACAAAATAACAGCTTCTGTATATATTAATAAGGTTGAAAATTAGACGAGAGCTGTATTTTTTGACGTTGAAGTGCCAATCACATAATCGTGACTTTTTAGTTGATATTACGTTGTGTTGTGGAAGTTAAACCAACCTGTATATATTTTAAATGTAATGAAATAGCTGGAATGAAGCCAGAATCATTTATGAGAGTGCAAATGACAGGATCAGTTTACCCGAATCAAATCTTACCATCACAGAAATCTTTCTGAATATCAAACAATAGATAATTCGAAGTCACCTATTACCATAGATATAAAATAGGCTTACTACCATGTACTATACTACCTATTACCATGGGCCTTAAATCGCCTTTCCAGTTTTGAGAACAGAAGATGGCCGTAGCCATACAAATAAAAAAAAGTGAGAACAAAAGCAATCACTGACCGTTAATAGGTTGAAGTGAGAACAGAATATATCGGCAACGAACTCGTTTGACATTTATAGACCATTTAAGGCACTATGGCGGTTCCATATATTGTTATTAGTTTTATGCCTATTACCGAAGTCCGTACTCAAGAAAGTATTAAACTTATAGCGAAATTGTAGGTCCTAAGAAGCCCCCAAGCCGAAAATTATTATTTAAAATATAAATTATGATATTTAATTACCTAGTTCTTCTTCTCATAAGTTAAATAAAAATAATAAGGCAATTTCATAGAGCAACGCGGCCACCGAACAGCTCTATAGGGCAATTTAAAGTTTAAACAAAACATTAGGTACATAATAAAACTATTTTTAACATTATATAGTTTCATATTTATTTGTATTAATTACTTTTATTTACATTATATGTTTGGATAAAACTACGTATCATTAACAAAATCGTTTTTATAGCATTGAACTGTTAATTATATGTATTTCTTATTTAATAATACTACACCATAAAATACAATCAAAACTTTACAATATAGAACCTTAAGTTATATTTTGTTGTTTTCTCTAAGAAACAAAGGTCTTTTTAATAGAACGCAATTTAAAAACCCTCGGTAATAACGAACTGTACTTACCTTAGATATTTAATTATACAATAAGTACTACTATTAAGTAAACACTGAATAATCCTTTAAGATAAAATTAAAATAATATTTCAGATGAAAATAAAATACTGAAAATATCTAACAATCTAATAGTGGCAGTGAACGGAGATCCAGGGCAGGCCGAACAATTTGGTCAGTTTGTAGCCAAGAATATGGACCTGTACAAAATGAGAAACCAGTACCAATTGAGTACTACTGCCGTGGTACATTTTATCAGACACAACTTGGTTGATGCTTTAAGAAGTCAGGTCTAACAACAAATTTTATTTATTTATTTTGTTTTTAAAAACCTTCCATTTTTTCATTCCAATTGTACAAATAGTAATCATGGAACTGTATAAAGATAGAACAAAATAGTATCATGTAAAGAAACCCCTGTCTGATAAGGCATTTATTTTATTTTATTTTGTAAATAATGTTCTGATTTATATAGTTATTCTAAGCTCACATTCAAAAACACAACTAGTTATCATGATCGGTACAATTTCAGCCATACAACTTGAACCTAATTGTGGCAGCGTATGATGAAGAGTCTGGAGGTCAGATATATTACATGGATTACTTGGCTTCGTGTGTCAAGGTACCTTATGCCTGTCACGGGTATGGAGGCTACCTTAGCTTGGGGATCTTGGATCGGTTGTATAAGGCAGGTTAGAATACATTCTGTACATCGTTACATTCTGCAATGGGTTGTACACTTTTGTGTAAAACACCTATGTACTACCTAAAATATGGTCACGAAGTATTTTGGAAAATGATCCGACAATACACATATCCTGTTAACTCGCCGAAACGTACTATATTATAAATATGTGTGAGAGCGAATTTTTTTCAGCTCCGCGGCCACACTTTACACTTCCACTATTACCCCGTATTCTAAGTCGGTTTCTCAACTCCACTTTTCACTCAAGGAACATCTGTCTCTTTCCACCAAATGTGAAATCGAGAAAGATTGAACGAGTGAGACGTTTTTTGAGTAGAATAGTGGAGTTGAGGATGCTACTTATAATTAGGGTTTGTGTTTGAGAATATGAGTTGATAGACTTTTATTTTATTTTTTATTGGAACACGGCGTGTGACTTTGTATTTATCTGGTGGTGAGGAGACCTACAAAGTCCATAAATGGGGTCCATCAATAATTATTTAAAAAAAAACTTTAATCGCTCCCACTAGCCGGCTAAATGATGCGATTACGAAATGGCGACAAAGACGAATTGCATTACGAATATATATTAATATACTTGCTGCCTTATGGTCAATTCAACCACCCATTTCGTAACCGCATGCTGAAGGAAAATCGATGTAGTAATCTCCTGAAAATAGGTGAACACATAGACTAAAACCGAAACATGACTAGGTCAATTGACGGTTTTGCATCTGTATAGACGATGAACCCGAGCATTAATTTTTCATTTAAAAATGGAAGTGGAACGATAGATGATTTTGTAGCAAGGATGGAGAGTTTGTTGAACGTGTGAATGATGGATTAGTGTATAAATGAAAATCTAGTACATAGTACATATTGTATATAGACTATATTGTTTACCTACGTAATCTACTAAGTCGATGAATAATATAAAGGCATAGTAAACATCCATTGCAGAACATTTTCCAATTAATCCTTTGCAGATTTAACAGAACGTCAAGGGTATAATGTACTAAAAGAGTGTGTCCGGGAGGTTCACAAGAGATATCTGATAAATTTGGCCGATTTCGAAGTTGCCCTTGTGAACAGAGCAGGTCTAAAGTCTCTTCCCGTTATCAGTGCCGCAGAACTTAATCGCAACTAAGACCAGCATTGTGTCGAAGTTCGGATGCTGGGAGAAGATAAGGAGTAACTGAATCTTAATTGTTAGATATGTTATATATAGTTACACTAAAGCTTAGTTTTTGAGAAGACTTTTTAAAATTATACTTGTTATTTTTTTATTGATTATTTTTGTTTGTAATATTTATCAATTTTGTCAAAACGTATAAATAAATAGTTTTATCTAAGTATAAATAAAATCAACTGACTATTCGAAAGTAGTGTACACATTTTAATTAAATTTTTGAAAAAAACATCACTAATATAAAAGAAACAGTTGTAGAAAAACATGGGATATTACGAAAGTAATTAAGAAGGTATACAATTATGAAGGTATACC
Organism: Monopis laevigella; assembly: GCA_947458855.1. Taxonomy (NCBI): domain Eukaryota; kingdom Metazoa; phylum Arthropoda; class Insecta; order Lepidoptera; family Tineidae; genus Monopis; species Monopis laevigella. The sequence continues at coordinate 11,628,364 of OX381577.1, read as the reverse complement.
CAACCTAACCTACTGCTAGAATTCATGTAAAATGAAGCCTAGCCACAGTAGCTCTACCATGAGATTTGCTATCCAAACAAATGCTAGCGACTATAGTTAAGCCCAATAGGACTAGATTTTTATATTGTTTTTCAAAAATAGAGGGATCCTATGGGTTACCTATAGTTACTAAAGTCAACTACTCAACTACAGTTAGCAAAATTAACCTAATTTAGAACGTCAGGGCTCTTTTTGGCAAGCTCCTCATGTTATTTGAAACTATCTATACCTTATTTCTTTTCACATTTCACGTAACTATGTATGCCTGAATAAAACAGTGTTTTGAGCTTTCATACTAAGAATAACAAGCTTCGATTTTTAAGCTTGTATTGTATGATCCATATCAGAGTTATTGTATCATCAACTCGTATAATTGGAAGGTCGTTTTTGAAATATTCTCAAGAAATATTATTGCTTAAAATATGGCATGTGAACCAGGCAACAATAGTTAAAATATGTATTTTATTAAAATCAAATATCACAACTTTACATCACAATTAAATACACAATTAATATTTCTCGTAAATTACACTAAAGAGTAAACATCGAGCACCGTAGATATATAGACACAAAAACATTACTTACTTACAGGATTTTTTGGTATTTTTTAAATCGCCGAAGAAAATGCTTTTTATAGAATTTATTAGTATAATAAATTTATTTATTGTACATAAGCAATATTAATTTTGTACGTAATCCTAAGTAAGCATTCGCACTTTACAGCTTTGTGTCTTAAAAGAATAGTGCAGATACCATAAGCCAAAAATTTATAGAACCCAAGAGTAGGTATAAATGATTTCCTAACACTAATGTAGATTTTTCCTAATACTAATCTGGAATAGGTCTGCATATTTGTATAGCTAACAACCTTAATTAAAACGAAATTGTTGTACAATTAAGAACGTATTAAAAACTTGTTTTTAAACCTACTTATCTAGGTTACATGCGCAAAACTTAAATGTACTTAACTATTTTAGGTAGGTACTTATCTCTGAGTCAGGGCTTACATATAATACCTAACGAGTATAATGATGTAATGCTATTAATTATATAATAGGTACCTTATTAGTATATACTTATTTTAATCAAGTAAGTTTTTACAAAAAATATTTGCTCTGCTATAAAGGGTGAATTTGAAAGGATGTACTTTATTAAATCGAACAACTTTTCCCATGGAACCAAAAAAAATGTTGGCTTCCCCATACAAATTAGTCATTTTAACATTACTAGTTTGTATGGAGAAAGCAATATTTTTTTTCATTTGCGGCACATGGTTCCATGGGAAAAGTGGTTCGTATTGATCAGTGGAACCTCATATTAGCCAAAAGTACATCCTTTTAAAGTCACCATGTATAACTTGTTTGAATCCTTTGTGATAATTTTTGGAGTAATTCACTACTTAGGTACTATTATCGCTTGATCCATAATCCTATGCACTCAAAAATTAAGTTATTAAGATTCACTACATAAAATAGTGAATTTAACGTAGATTGGCGTATTGGTTGGTATTGAGTTATGGCTTAAACTTTGTATTTTAGAGTGGTTGCTATTTATTAGACCAATTTCTATATTGAATTACTATGTTTTTTTAACATATTTTAAGTCGTTTAATGCGGACTTTTCTAGAATAATATATTTTGTAAAATAATAAAATTATAATGTAACATGCAGCATAATGTCGAGTATGAAATGCTGAATGTTATTCGACAGTATCCTGAAAGCCGGCAGTGACATGAGTTGAATAAAATTGTTTCAGTATTCAATACATGCCTTCTGAAGAATTGAAATTTAACTCAGCGCTACTGTCAAGTATCAAGGTAGGGGCAAATCCTGTATTATTATATTTCATTTTGCATCGAGCCTTTTGTTCATAATGGTTATAGGATTTTTTGTCGGTAGTATTATTAATAATGTCCCGAATATCCTTTCGAAGTTGTTCGCACAGTTCCTTATAAAAAACTTTGACATTAGACAAAGCACTACTGTGGAAATCTATTAAAAATAAATATATATCACGGGTGCCTTTTTAGCTCCCGAGAACCGTTTAAACGGCCTCAGGGTACCCAGCGGAGGAATTAACCCGTCCTCATTTCGCCGATAGTATTCTGACCTAGCAAGTAGCGAGCAAGTTGCAGTGTTTAAGATAGTATAGCAACGTTGTATAAAGCGGTCATCCATCCCAGGTCCGGCCTTGTTGTCATCTGCTTAACTTTGTTATCAGTTGCGCAGTGACTTAACTACTAGGCTGGGGCCGCTTTGGAAATCTACTTAAATCAGGTAATCAGGCAGGCAGTCTCTATATTACGAAGTCAACCTGCGCATAACCGCTATTGACGCAGGCAGGACTATAGTAACCTGCATCATACGTGTATGGGTCCTTGGATTTTAGATGAATTTCGATAGGTTGTCAAAACGACCGCCGCTTGATTCGCCACTATATCGAGATATTTCCTTTTGGGTTTACATTTATTGACAAAGGTATGTCAATAGGGATCACCTTCACAGATTATTCTTTATACTAATATATGTATAAATCGTGACGACGTATATTAGCGAGGATGGGTCAACCTCATATGAGTTTTATTTAAAAATAATCTGTGTTTCTTACAGTCAAATCCATTTACAAATTCTGTCATAATATAAATAATCTATTGTTATATTATACCCTATGCCCATGAAGGTAAAACCGTGCCCGTCCGCGCGCCGCTCGCGTTTTTTTAGCTTCATGCCTATCAAGAGTTTTGTTTGTAAATGCCTTGTGCAATTTCGACATAAATTTCACGAGAAATTATGCAACAATGTTTTAAAACCCTTATAGTTAAACTCAGGTGTGCCTGTCTGTCTGCATGAATATATAAAGAACTACTTTATATTATCTTGTTGAGCGAACGGGTGGGAAAAGGATATAAGTAAAACATTTCTTAATAGGTTTAAGTGAAAAAGAGTTTTTGTCAAATTAAAGTCGAAAGAAAGCATTCAAAGAAAACTACTTTTAATATTATTCGGTTTTTTTAGTTATATGTACCTTACTCAATAATTTCTTTAAAATTTCTCTTCTCTTTAAAGTTAGCGGACGAATAAAATAGTAATTGAAAGTTTCCTTAGGAAACGTAAAATACTATAATTACCAAAAACTGAAAAGTGGTTGAGAAGAAAAATATATATGTCAACTCACCGCGGGCGAGTATTGGCACTTTTCAGGTTACTTTTTATTTTTATATAATATGTAACTAAATTCTATAGCACGTTAAAAAGCAAGTTATAATTTTTTCCATCAATTTCTAACGCAAATTAAACCTTAAATAAAAGCAAATAGTTACAAACCTTCTTCAAATAACGTTATGTTTTTGTGAATTTTAGTTTGTATAGCTTTGTTTGTATAGGTTATCTGATTGCGTTTAATGTTAGATTCCATAACTAGTTAATTTTAAAAAGTAAGCATGAACTATAACAAAGAAGTTATTGTTCAGAAGTTTCAAGCCACATAAAAATACTTTTATTAACACTTGGATTAAAACGAAAAATGGAAGATATACGTTCTCTATAATTGTTAATTGTTACCAATAAACTGGAGCAGATACAATTATTCACCATCCACAACAACATAACAGATCTGGTACTCTAGAAACAATATAACGATAAAATAAAATAAAAATACTATAAACCAAAAACCTAGCGTAGGATGTGCGCACAGGCCAATAGCTTGTAGAACAATGGTTGCGAACTAACAAAAGTGCGTCAGTTAGACATAGTTTGCTCGGTCCATATTCTATTACTCCTTTTTTAAATTATTTCTCACATTTTATTATCACAGGTGCATTAGGTATGACCTAGGCATGGTAATATCCATAAGTAACGGGTGATAAAATATTTTTTTAGACATTCATAAAATCGTCATGTTTTAATTTAGTCGACGTAATAAATACTGTCATTGATGGTGGCATGTGTTGCATAATTTTTTTATTCAGAAACTTTTCTATAAACCTATGTTTTCTCACTGTCACATTGACGTGAAACAAAAGTGACTAAACAATTTACTAGGTTTAGGCCAAAACTGCATAGATTTACACCGGTATTCGTAAAAACTATTTGAGTTCTTGAAAAATCTTTAGTTAAAGAAGGTTTTGTCTCTTTTTTAACAACTAAAATAATTATGCGTAAAAAAAGACTAATGCCCGATTTCACCAACAATCACTAACTCTAAAGGAGCTCCTAATTATTTAGGGGCTCCGAATTTTGGCATATTTGCTATGAAACAACTGTCATTAACTGTCCCTTAACTTACTTAGGGGCTCCCTAAGAGTTGGTGAAATCGGGCATAAGCATATTAAAGAGTCTTCCAATGGTTTAATAAGTTTTTATGAGAAAGCGAATAGATTTTAGATAGGTATTTAAAATTTATAACCTTTCTGTATTTTAATATTGTAGATTCTGAGGTTGAGTTGAATTAGTAAAAAAGTAGTATTTTCCCTGAAACTACGTAAGACCATCAATTTTCATGGTCATAGTAAACCATTATGACGTAAAATTCGATTGTTTGTAAACTATAGGTAAGTTATGCTTCATTAGTTATACAACTAAAAAGATACAACTGTATCTTTAAGAATGTAAAACTGTTAAGACATTTGTTGTTATTAATTATGTAATAAATCTACCTTTATTACTACAGTAGGTTACAGCATATTTATTTATTAACATTGCCTAGATTTGATATCATATTATAACTGGGTGTTATTATGTATAATGATATCTATGTAATGGGGTTAAAGTTACATTTTATTCCGCTTTCAAAAGCCTCACTTTTTATACTGTATAAATGTGCTGAAAGCCTACTTTTATTATCGCACGAACCTTAAAATAATTTCAATTGAAATCAAAATTATTATTTTTGCTGATCGTAAACTAACCTAAAAACTTAAATGTGCTTTTTACCAACTACAGATGCTTTCTTAGGTTTTAACTCTACGTTTTATTGCAGTAAAATAAAAAATACAGCAATTTTACTAACAACCAACCCCATGCATTGTAACAATTAGGGTCAAAAAGGACGCGATATTTTGAAGGTCGAATGACAGCTGGTATAATAATAACCAACCTCCGTAGACTAGTGGTCTTGCGTCCTTGGCGTTGTATCCGGAGGTCGTGGGCTCGATTCCCACTCATGGCAAAAAAACTAAAATGTACGCTTTTTCTGTACAGTTTGTCATGGTCTGGGTGTTTATATAATATAATATTATATCGTTGTTTCTGGTACACATGGTACAAGTCTAGAGCTTAGTTTGTGACCAGAGCAATATGTGTAAATTGTCCTACATATTATTATTATTATTAACATTTTTGGTTTCCCCATAAAAATTGGTACTATTTCGTATGGAGAAGGCATTTTTTTCATTTGGGACACATGGTTCCATAGGAAAAGTTCGATTTGATCAGTAGAACCTCATATTCACCTAAAGTACACTTTTCAAAGTCCTGTAAATCTGAAGTACCTATAAGTTTTTTTCCTTTATTATCGTCCCTATAATTATAAGTCCTAAATATTTTAGTCATGAAAAACTGCTACCCGTACCTCTGCCTACCGCTTTCAAAGAAAGTCGTGATGGTGATAAATAAATTATGTCTCTACTATATATCAATTAATATGATTTTTCCGTACTTACTAGGAATATAAATTTTGAATTAAATAACAAAGTAAACACTCAATTTAGTAAAATCACTTTCACAGTTATAAATAAAACACCTTGTAGAATGATGGATGGTCGACCGTAAATCTCGCGACATTCGTGCGCACGGGGCGGATGCGCGGGCGCAGATGGAGCCTGCGTAAGATAGAGGTTGCTATCTCAATGAGACCGTGTGACATGTACAATAATGTAAACATTTACAGGGCCTAGGTCTGAAGAAAAATATACTTAATAGATAGTAGTGGATTTTTATAACTGTGCACTTGAATTGTCAAAATATTTTTATTATGGCAGTGACAATATCAATAGTGTACGCAACACAAACTTTTTGTAGATTGTTTTATAGAAGCAGATTATTTGAAGCTGAAAAAAAATGATATCTTACCACTTAATATTTTAGAATTTTAGTAATAAATTACTACTAAAATTCTAAAAATATTAAGAGGTGAGGTATCATTTTTATTATTACTAATAATACTTATTGCCTTTACATTTTTATTACTACTAACCTAACTTTAAATATTCAGAATATTATTTATTTAAACACTATTGCACAGTAAACAAAAGTTATGTACAAAGGCAAATTATTATCCTACTTTACCAACCCTTCCTCTAAATAAATATTAGGAATATTGTTACCTCTCAATATTCAGAATTTTAGTGATAATATGAAAAGACAATAGCAATTGACAACCTCAATAAAATTTTCTTAGTACTATTTTACCAATATTGAAAACGATACAACTTACCTCTTAATATTTTCAGTTTTTTATTTTTTTTGAAAACTGTTTATAAATGGCTTATTGAGTCTATCCAAACATCGCGACGAGCTAGTGGACTACTTGTACTGTTATTTCTTCTGTGGTAGTGGGTACTAAACGGAAAGATACCGACTATATAGACGGCCTCAATCCGAAGGCGGTCTCTTTCAGTTTGTGTTTAAATTGTAAAAATAATAACAATTATAATATGAAGGACATTAATTAAACACATAATACCCTGGTGAGAAACAACGATATTAATATATATAATATTATATAAAAATAGAATAGAGGTGAATAGGCACCTTAAGCCGGCATAATGATGGCAACCAGAGGTGCACCTGTATGCATCCGCTTGTTGCTATCCATCCGGGACAATGCATACTGCTTAACATCAGGTGGATGCAAGGTCACATGTTGCTATTATAAAAAAATACATCCAGACCATGAAAAACTGTACAGAAAAAACGTACTCATTTATTTTTGCCATGGTCCCACCCATTGCAAAAATATATATCGAACGGACGACCTCCGGATACATACGAGTACAACGCCAACGGTGAAACCACTGTTCCAATTTTGCAAATTTAATAAAGGCTCTTTGAGTTCAGTTTTAAATATTTTTATGCAAAGAATTTCATAATAATGATTAAAATTGGAAATTATTATGCAGTTTCTTCCGCTTATAATGTTGGTGTATTAAATTATATGTTACATGTAACAACACAAAGAAATATCACCAACAAACGAACACTGTAGTCTTCGACACGTGTTTCGCCCCTTAACGAGGCATCTTCAGGATTGGTTGGTATGGTTCATGGGTGTGGGTTTAAATAAATTTAAAATTGGAGAGCTGGAAATGTTAATTTGGTCATTTAGTAAAGTTGGAATAGAATTTTTAATTATTTCTAATACCTAATATTTTAAGTATATTTTTAGTTTCATTTACCTACCTATTTATCTAACCCATTAAACAATTAAAAATAATCATCACGGGTGCCCCATGGGGCCACGAGACCGCCTAACGGCCTCAACTACTACCCTAGCAAAGGGTTTTTTAATCCCACCTTGTCGTAGTCGATGGTATGGGTCTACTTACACCGAACTAGCTAGTCTAGGTCGTCGCGATATTTGGATAGACTCAACCCATCTATAAATAGTTTCACAAGTTGGTTTAGTGAAACTGGGACCAACAGCTTAACGTGCTCTCCGAGGCACTAAAGTGGTGTTGCCACCCCTAAAAATAAAAAATACGTTTAAATTAAGATTATAAATATGTAAAGTATTTTTGTTTCACTTAGTACTTTATCAGGGTCAAGTTCGCTCGTGTATGGAGTATTGCTGCCACCACTGGGATGGATAAGCCAAATACCAATTGGCCCTGATTACGCACCCAATGCTAAGATAAACTTTAATCGATATGATGCAATTCTGACTTAGTGCAAACCTGGTTACATTGGAAAATTGACAGACAACTACGAGTACTTCATTTTGTTTAGCTTAACGTTGTACGGCGTAATAGACCTACTTGCACTCGGTAGAGCGCCGAGCGATGTGGCTTAATTGCGATGAGTCGTTGGTGACAGCCAGCAGTGTTTGACAGCCTTGAACACCTATGTAAAGTCGCATGTGTCGGTATTTAACTGGTAACATTTCGGAGAGTGTGTGACAGTTACAGATTAAACAATTTTCAAAAATTTATAACTTTATTTTATGCTTTAACGACCATTCAAATTGTGATCATAAATAATAATTTATAAAAAAACACTTCTACCGAATGATATTTTAGTTATGTAACGAATGACTACGAAATATTTATTAAACGCCTGAAATTATTTTACAAATCGAGGTTGCATATTATAATAGAAAATCAATATTACATGAAATTTTAATGCGCTTGTCATTGCAAGGAATTTATACTATAAAAAAACTGAGTCCACAGTAAAATAATTCGTAGTTTTAGGTTGAAAGGAAGTGTTATGGTAATACGTGTTATTAACTAAATATGAGGTATGCAAGGCCAATTTAATATCTAAAGAAGTTTTCTTATACTCATCAGAAAAACATGAAGGACATTTTATGGACATTTACTGTAGTGTTTAACCAACACCCAGATCAGCTGTACAGACATACGAGTACGTAGTAACCAACACCCAGATCAGCTGTACAGACATACGTAGTAATATTTCATTTCAATTCATTAATTTAAATAATATCGGTATAGATATCTAATAATAATATTGTTTTTTGCAGCAAGGCATGTGACTTTGTATCTACATGATGGTAAGCAGACTTACATAGTCCACGAATGGCGCAGATCAGGGGTTGTTTAGCATTGGTCGGTCTTACTGTGCCGGCTAATTGATGTGGTTACGAAGTAGACGGCGCAAAGACGAATTCGCATTATGAGTCAGCTGCCTCGTCAAATGAACTACCCTCATATGAAAGGAGACTACCACTTCGACAAGAAATCGATGCAAAAATATCCTAAAATCGGTGAACCCACTGACTAAAACTGTCACATAGCTAAACAGATAAAACTAAATTCTTGGATTAAACCATTCAAGAAAATATCTCTAAATATATATAACTCAAAGGTGACTGACTGACATAGTGATCTATCAACGCACAGCCCAAACCACTGGACGGATCGGGCTGAAATTTGGCATGCAGGTAGATGTTATAACGTAAGCATCCGCTAAGAAAGGATTTTGATAAATTCTACCCCCAAGGGGATAAAATAGGGGATGAAAGTTTGTATGATAAAAAAATAACTATTCCACGCGGATGAAGTCGCGAGCACAGCTAGTTGTTTCATATAAATAAAGGCAATATGTCCTTGAATTAAAAAATAAATCATTTACCTACTTTATTTTATTTTTATTTTTTTTTATTCAAGATTATTTCCGTCATATATTAAATAATAATATCCAAGAATATCTTTTTATCCGTGTAGGTCCTTTAACGGTTTTTGCATTTGTATGGCCGGTGGAAATGAAACCGGTCGGTCAGTCTATCCACATACAGCCTACTAGACCACGGAGGCAGACGTTAGCCAAGTTTTCTAACTACTAAGTTTGGAACTACGTCCGGCTCTATTCAGTTATATGTGCTCCTTATCTGAAAACGAAGCAGAAACTTTGTTCGTTGTTCGTTGGGTTTATTCGCTTCAACAAGCGTAGGTATTGTAGGAAAAGTACAGGCGTTAGTATTATTTTACAATAGAGTTAACCCATGAAAATAATAAACAATAGGATAGTGCCCTACATGAGAACCGAAGATCCCATACAAGTATGAAAACAGAATGCAATATTCTGTTTTCACTACTTGTATGGTACAGTGTTTTACATTTTTTTAGAATATTTATATAATTTATAACTTTTCCATAAGTAGATTTGATTTAATGGGAGTGAGACAAATACATTTATTTGTAATGTATACTTTACAAGCTGTGTACACAAAATATATTAATATCCATGTGCTGTATCCATAAATTATTTGTATTTTCATGCGTGAGCCGTCGTCGTTTTCAGTGAAAACTTCTTTACATTAACTAAAAACGGCAGCAATTAGAGTTTGTCAGAGATCCTGGTCATTTTTCCAGAATTTCCGCTATACAAAAATCCAACAATGCAGTGTCTAGAACTAACTAATCTAACTAATGCAACTCTACTGAATTTATTGAATATACATAGGCACTCTTTATTATAAATACGAAATATATTATTCGCGTGAATTAAGCGACTGTACCTACAAACCGGCTGAGTTATTTTTGTATTCAGTAATCGATGAAGTGAAATTCCTGAAACTTCCCACTTCAACCCTATTAAGGTATTATATAAATATATTCAAATAGATAGGTACCTATATAAATACAAATAATCCCAAAGTAAAGTAAGGACAAAACATTAGATTGGAATATATAGAAACATCGGTTATGTGCGATGTTGTTCGGCTTGCACAAAAAAAAGACTCGATTTCAGTTTTTTTTATTTCAATAACCATTTGAAATGAAAAGTTGAAATTAGGAATATTTATTTATATTAAATAATTAAATCTCCCAATTTACATTTTTTATTTTTTTCTTAATTATAAGTTTTGTTTAGTTATTTTCAAAATATTTAAAATAATCTTAATTTTGTACATAACAATCTTTTTGTCTAAAAATAAACATTGAGATTCTAAAATGTTCCGCATTATCTTACACTTTTCTACTTTTATTACGTAAGTAAAAATAACTCAATATTTTTTCTTATTTGTTACTTTTTTTAATTAATTAACAATTCAAATCTGTGTTTTATAATGTTTTTTTTTAGGTACTCACATATTCTCGAAGGAATTTTCTTGTATTTATTTTTCCAATTTATCATTGTTCAAACACAACACATCTAAACAACCTCAATCCGCAATAAAAACTAATGAACAAACACTTTTCTATTCTAATTTATCTTCTTCAAATAATAATAAAGCTCTGTTTGCATTTTAGAAATATTTTGATGGTAATTTTGAATGGAAAATAGTTCATTAATCAAAATATGAAAATATGATACCACAGCTATCTCTAACTTTATCAGCGGCATTCATTTATTAAATATTAGATAAAGAACTTTATTTGTAGAGTAACAAAGTTAAATTTTAATTGTTTAGTATTTTGATATTGATAACGTAGGCTTTAATAAGTATAGCCTTTGGTGAGGTAGCTCGATAAATGCTGTAGCGGTATGATATTTGGTACGCGATAGAGAGCATAATTTAGTAAAGTAAAAATCTTATCTGTCGTTTAGTTGCTTATACCTTTATTAGGATAATTGATTGGCTATAAATCACCACAATGAAATTACACATTTCTAATGTTTCTGATAGCTACTGATCAAATTGTTTACACTTACTGATAACTGATTATACCGTTCTTTGCGTAACCATTCTCTAGTAAAGTTTGTACCTACTCTCCACCCTACTCCAACTATACCACACCCACTAATCCAGACTTTCCGAGGGCTGTACCGTTACATTATACCCAGGAAAATTGCGATCTCTTCATAAACTTTAGTTTGGTTGTATCATCGAGTTTAAAACCAATACAGCAGCAAAAAAGGTCGGTACTCTCTTATACTCTCGGTAGATAGGCGATATCTCCGGTGTCCGACGTTTAAAAGCTTTATAAAAAGCTTATGTATGTATGCCTTTGGGTTGGGTTAACCATATACCATATATGTAAGGGCGCTATGCTCGGCGTTTCCTTGCGGGATCGTATTCGAAACGATGAGATCCGCAAAAGGACCAAAGTAACCGACATAGTCTCCAGAATCGCCCAAATTAAGTTCCAGTGGGCAGGCCACATAGCTCGCAGAACGGACGGCCGTTGGGGCATTAAGGTTCTCGAGTGGCGACCGCATGCTGGAGGACGCAGGAGAGGCAGGCCCCCCACAAGATGGACCGACGACCTGAAAAAGGTCGCGGGAAGTCGATGGATACAGGCAGCGCAGAACCGGTCATTGTGGCGATCCTTGGGGGAGGCCTATGTCCAGCAGTGGACGCGCGAAAGGCTGACATGATGATGATGATGATGATGAACCATATACCAACTGGCAGTACGCACTCTGTTGAGTGCCGAGCTGAGAAGCTGATAAGTTACCATACGTTGATCGAAAACAGACTTGATAATCCGGATCATTTTTGATTCTTTATGGGTTCCACTTCAGTGCTTCTTGGTTTTGAAACTTTTTTCTACTGCTCACAAACCTACAGACTTTAAATTTGGATAGCAAATAAATTGATAGATGTTTTACCATTTTGAATACGCAATTCATTAATTTTCAAAATTATAATAGGGGAAGATGGGGCAAAAATTAAATGATGCTCTTTTCGTAATATAACAGGAACCATGAAACAGTCTGTGTTGTCTCTTGTTATAACTCTAAGCGTCATGTATTTTACTATTTTCCAAAATTAAATTAGGGAAAGACGGGTATTATGCGGAACAACGAAACTTTGTACAGATACGTGTTTTACTATATTTTGAATTAGTATAGGTGAAGGCGGGGAAGGTAGATATATATAATTTCATCAGGTACTGTTTTTGTACAAATAATATGACGGGCGACGTCAGGTCAATAAAAACTAGTTTTATAATAAAAGTATAAAATTATATATAAAATTAAAGCTGTCTTCAAAAACATAAAATCTTGAGGTTTTACGTTTTTTTGTATAAACGTGATGAAAACCTTACCGTGAGTTCAAAGCAGTTCAAAGCAAAAACAGCTGTGATCAACAATACACAGACATCACCCCATGTCCGACGCATGCGCGGTGTGCGACCCTACTCGTGTCCTAACCTAAAAAGGGTAAAACTGGGTCCTTGAGTGTTGTTTTTTCCTTGGTTTTGATTGGTTCCTCTAAAACATACGATTATTTTTTACTGGAAACTTTTTGGAGCGAGTTTTTTGACCAGTGCAGTTTTGTGTTTTGAATAGTGATTTAGTTGTTGATTTTTAGTGTAAATTAAATTAGTGAAGTAATGTCATGCAATATATTATGTAGTTCATATTTTTTTCGCCAATTAACCATTGGATTTCACCGATTTTATTTTATTTTAATGAAATGTAAAATAGTCAATTGACGCCTTATTTTTTTTAATCTTCAGATATTTTTTATATGGGATTATAAAGATAATTGGTGAGCATAAGCGAAAACTAATAGTTAGGTAGGTGTCGCCTGAAGTAAATGTAGATGAGAAAGTTTTGTTTTTAGTAGGTATCTTTTTTTAAGGAGTTTTAATTTTCTCTGCATACGACCAACGACTCCATGCTAATTTGACTCTATAATTTACTATCACAATAATTAATTCCTGTTTTACCTTAGAATAAATATATACTGACGTGGTCTAGTGGTTAAGCAGGTACCTGAAGGTCGTGGGTGCGATACCCACTGAAGGCAACCAATATTAATACGTTTTTCTGTATAGTTTACCTTAGTCTGGGTGTTTATAAAATACTAGGTGTGCTCGCGACTTCGTTCGCGTGGAATAGTTATTTTTTTATCATACAAACTTTCATCCCCTATTTTATCCCCTTGGGGGTAGAATTTATCAAAATATTTTCTTAAATTTCGGCCCGATCCGTCCAGTGGTTTGGGCTGTGCGTTGATAGATCACTATGTCAGTCAGTCACCTTAGAGTTATATATATTTAGAGATTAGTATGGTGGTTTTTAGAACATAGTACAAGAGCAGAGCATAGTTTGTGGGGCAGTATGCGTGGGGACTAATAGGTATCCTAAAGAAAAACAATATGTTTTAGATTAAATTTAATTATTAAATTAATGCAGTTTTATGTAATTTTAATCCAACTTTGTCATAGAAGACATTTTTATATAGAGTCTATCTCGCCTATTTATTTTTATTAGGTGGGAGGAAGGTCTCTATATCTTTGTTAGGCGGCTGACCGGTCTCGTTACCACCGCCCATACAGATGCAAAAACCGCAAAATGACCTAGACAGGTTCCGGTTTTAGTCAGTGGGTTCACCGGTTTTTAGGAGATTAGGTACTGCATCAATTTCTTGTTGAGATGGTAGTCTCCTTTTAGGGTGCGGTCACGAAATGAGTGGTTGAATTGACGATAAGGGAGCGAGTATATTAATATATACTCGTAATGCAATTCGTCTTTGTCACCACCCATTTCGTAATTCCATTATTTAGCCGGCAAAGTGGGGGCGATCAATGTTTTTTAAGAACAATATTGATTGACCCCATTCATGGACTTTGTAGGTCTGCTTACCACCAGGTAGTTACAAAGTGACAGGCGGTACTCTAGTAAAAAAACAACAACATAGTATTTTTTTAAATAAAAGTAAGAAAAAAGAATTCAGGTATTTATTTTTCAATAAATACCTGAATTCTTTTTTCTTATAAGAGAGAGATATATGAGAGATATACATTAGCTATAATTTCAAACAATACATTAGTTAGCGCTTAAAGACATTAAACATATTTTCTTAAAAATGAGCACTTTAGTTTGCCGTTTGAAGTTATATTCCACCATTTGATCCTTATAAGCGACACTATCAACTGGTGCAATAATACAGGATATTTTTTTTCAAAATTAACTGGTTCGATTCCCGGCTAGGAGAATATTTTTTTCAAAAATCACTTAGGGACCTAAGTGATTTTTTCGTTCAAATCCCGGTTTGTACCAATGAGTTTTAATTTAAAAAAAAAAGATACATTTGTTTGATAACACCAATATAGAGCCTCGGAGAGTACGTTATGCTGTCGGTCCCGGTTTCACTCTACCAATATGTGAAACTGTTTATAGATGGGTTATTGAGTCTATTCTAAACATTGCGACGAGCTAGCCACTTATTCGGTGTAGACTCATACCATCGGCTACGACGAGGTGGGATTAAAACCCCTCCGCTGTGTACCCTGGGGCCGTCTAGGCGGTCTCGGGCGCCATAAGGCCATGATATGTATATGTGTATGCAATTTTAGTTTTTATCAAAATCGGCCCCGATACTCCTTTGAGCATTTTTCGCTATTCCTTGTAGTTTAGGATTTAGCCTTGAAGGCACACTTAAAAAATCTATTATCATATATAAGGATTTTTTTTTTTTAAAGCGCCTAAAATAAAGAGTAAATTATAATTAATATGGCGATGATTATATATATTATGATAAAGTTTTTTTTCATTTGCATGAGTATTTATTACACGTTATATATAGCGCTATATTAAAATTATATAAATATTATTATTACTAAGGAGTTTATTGTACAAAGTCTCTCTGATAGTAAAATGAGAGATCGTCGGGACAAATGGCCCAGAAAGATAATTTGCTTATTTTCGGTCCATAAACTCTACTAACTTTTGAAATGAATGTTAAAATGGGAAAGGAATACCTAATGATGTTAATAAAATCTTTCTGACATTTCTTTGTTATCGGAATATTTTTTAGACATCAGTTACAAAATGGGCGTCGACATAGACGAATTTTCATTAATATTCGCTGGTTTATTTTTAAATCAACTGTAACCGCATTGCTCCTAAAACCGGTGAATCCGCAGAATAAAAAAGAAGCATAACGGTTTTTAGTATCAGCGGTGTAACGAAACCGACCGGTTCGGTGCAAGCTAAGTATGAAAAACTCAGGATATATTGTAATTATTATTAAACGAATAAAATCGACGTGGTAGTCTCCTTATCCGTAACCGTACCTTGTGGTTACGAAACGGGCAGTTTATTTGAATAAATAGCAGCGAGAATATGTAAATTCGCCTTTGTAGCTTCGTAACCATATTATATAGCCGGCATATCGGAGAGACCAATGCTGAACAACAATCGATACCTTTATTCTTTGAAGGTCTGTTTTGTAATTTATTACCACTTGGTGATTACAAAGTTTTTACAGCTTTGCTCCAGAAAAACTAAAAAACAACATAAGTTAATAACCCATATTATCATGCAGTTTTGTTGTTGTAAAGCTGAAGGTAAAATAGGGAAAAGTGTTCAATAAAACAAAGTTAAATATATAAAAAATATAAAAACTATAAAATATTATATATTTTTTCTAGTTTGCAATTGTAACCAATGGTATAAGTAACCAATAAACTATTAAAAATAATATTTTTTTTTAGCGTATACGAATTTGCGGGTTAGTTAGTTAATACATGTTTTTATCTACTCAGTTATGTGATAACGTCTTAGGATCGTCTAACATTGTAATCCGCTATCTTTTGATAACCTAAGCCGTTAAACATTAATATCGCCGCCATTAATACTTATCCTGTCTAATACAAGTAAGCCATGTTGTACAGTAGGTATAGTTTTTTTTTATTGGAGCACGACATTTTACTTTGTATCTACCTGGTGGTGAGCAGACCGATGGAATCCATGTATGGGGTCAACCAATAGTTGTTGTTAAACAATATTGATCGATCGCACTATGCCGGCTAAAACATGATATTACGAAATGGGGGCGACAATGACAAATTGCATTACGAGTATATGTTAATATCCTCGCTGACTTATCGTCAATCCAACTACCCATTTCGTAACCGCACCCTGAAAGGAGACTACCACCTCGACAAGAAATCGATGCAGTAGTCTCCTGAAAACAGGTGAACCCACAGACTAAAACCGACACATGACTAGGTCACTTGACGGTTTTTGCATCTGTATGGGCGGTGGTAACGAGACCGGTCGGTCGGCCTAACGAAGTTATTGACCTTCCTCCCCACATAAAAAATAATAATATAAATAGTACAGCAATCATCACACTTTTCCGCCCAAGAAGCCATATAGATTTAAAAAAAAAATATTTTTTATTTTATTGAAGCATGGCACGTGACTTTGTATCTATGTGAACAGACCACGGAATAGAAAAAACAAGTGGAAGTGCAAAGTAGGCGTGTTTAGTGTGGCACAATTAAGCGTAGCTACGCTTATTTGATCCCAGTCGTTATCAGTCGTGTCTATAGGAGGTTCTTACTACTTTATGTTAGATGGCATGTTTATTTTTTTATATGAATTTAAATCTAATTATTTGGAGAATAGTGTTTAAAATTGCTGTGTATATTTGCAACCAATCAGGACGAAGTGGTTATAGATTCAATACTTATAGATATATGATTTTGGCGACACCGGTTCTAATACATTTGGTGCTTTATAGCATTTCCACTTGTTTTTTCTATTCCGTGGAACAGACCTATAAAGTCCAAATGGGGTCAATCAATAATTACTACCACCTCGATGCAGTAATCTCCTGAAAACCGGTGAACCTACAGACTAAAACCGAAACATGACTAGGTCACTTAACGGTTTTGCATTAAAATGTGGGTATCACAGACAATCACGCACTTTAAATCGATTTTAAATAGGTATGTGGATGCTCGAATTTTTTTAAATATTATCGATCGGAAAATTTTAGACATACCTAATATAATGACTACTAAAATTAGCAAAATTAAAAAATAATAAAGTCTCCATAAAATTATCGACAAAAACCTAAGATTTTTTTATGGTTCACTTAAATATATTCGATATGCGAGTATTAAAATTATTTTGACGCGGCCCGCACATGCACCGCTGCGGGCCGCAATACTCTAGTGCCGTGGTCGTCAAACTGCGGCCCGCGGCTGATTTTTGTGCGGCCCATGACAGCAAATCATTTTTGTAGTCAACCTTCTACTAAAATAGATTTTGCGTATAAAGTTAACTAAATAGGCAACGATGGTCGGTTTGACTAATATTTTTGTTACATTTGCCACTAAACGTATACCTACTACAATCATGGTATTCCATTAGTTAAATTATTGATATTGAAAAACTCGTATTAGAAACATATTATAAACTTGCCCGTCGAAATTATTGATTAATTATTGTCGCTAGATTGCGATTTTCACAATGGGTAAAAATGTCGTACAATCTGTCTTAAATTGTGCATCGTGCAAATGAAAATTCTTTTGCTGAAGGGTTCAAAATGTTACATTTAAGTCTTAATATGAGTGAAATTTATCATAAACAAGTGCGTATTAGTTGTACAGTGCACTGAAATACGGTCGCCATGTGGTGGAATTTTCCTCAATTTCTATCCTCTTATCAAAGTTTTCAACTACCTAAACATAGAAAAAGCAGAAAAAGCTGAATTCTCTGTATTTTATTTTTGTTTGGGCATGAAACGCGTTGCCACTCGACACGTGCCGAAAGACCTGAAATTTCGGTAATAACTTAATCGCAAAAAGATGCTAAAGATAACAAATTCATAAAATGCATTGTAACGTCTTCCTACAGTTTCGAAATCGAAAAATACATCGTCAAAGTCAATCAAAAATTTAATAAAGATGATGTTCACAGTTTTTTTGATTACCATGACGTTATGCAACGGAATTGTCAGTCAGAAGGACTGTTTCACAGTAAATAAAGAATATTATTTGAGCGTTGTGCAGCGATTAACAGATCAAATTCGTCAATAAAGACCAGATTTTTTGAATATAACTTATGGATAACACATCATCTCAACAAAACAACGAATTCCTGGCTAAAACTCAACAAAACTTATCGAACAGCCACCGATATATCTCTTTGGCTCCTGCCGACTATTTTCTTTTTTTTTAAATTTAAATTACCACTTCGTGGGATACTTGGTACAAAAGACCTTGTCATGTTCCGGTTTTAGTCTGTGGGTTCACTGATATCTTGAGGCTCTTGCATCGATATTTAGGATACGGTTTCAGCAGTTGATTTGACGATAAAGCAACGAGGCTATTTAAGTAGACTCGTAATGCAAATTTGTATGTCCTGTTTCATAACCGCGTTATTTAGCTGGCATAGGGTGGCGATTAATGCTTTTAAATAATATTTTATTAATCGACCCCAATCATGGATTTTGTGGATCTGCTTACCATCATGTAGATAAATTAAAATGCCGTGCTACAAAAAAATCACTTTAATTTGCGGCCCGACTGTGATACCATTGTCCTTGTGGCCCTTGGCCAGAAAAGTGTGACGACCGCTGCTCTAGTGCGTTTCACGAAAGAATACCCGCGTCAAAATATGGAACTAAAAAAATTTGAGTGAACAAAATTTGCAAAATATTAGTACCTATTTACAATTTCAAACAAATTTTCTTAAGATCTATATATACACATAGTATAATAATCTATAAAATATGTACATTAGTTACATTAGTTAAATTTACATTCTCATTACGAACTATTAAAAAAAAAAAAGTATTACCTACTATTAGGTACCTACGGTTTTATAAAATATAATCTATACTAATATTATCTATACTAATATTATAAAGCTGAAGAGTTTGTTTGTTTGTTTGTTTGTT
The DNA here is from genome assembly GCA_947458855.1 of Monopis laevigella. Taxonomy (NCBI): domain Eukaryota; kingdom Metazoa; phylum Arthropoda; class Insecta; order Lepidoptera; family Tineidae; genus Monopis; species Monopis laevigella. The sequence goes on along the minus strand of OX381577.1, from coordinate 11,609,052 downwards.
TGTTTGAACGCGCTAATCTCAGGAACTACTGATTCGAATTGAAAAAATATTTTCGTGTTGGATAATCCATTTATCGAGAAAGGCTATAGGCTATATAACATCACGCTACGACTAATAGGAGCGGAGTAACAAAGAAAAATGTTGCAAAAACGGGGAAAAATTATTCCTTTTAAGAGCGTACGCTGCGTAAACGGTTAAATTTAAACGCGCAGACAAAGTTGCGCGGGTCAGCTAGTACAAAATAATTCTATTATACTAGCTGAACCCCGCCGTTTTATTTAAAAGGAATCTGATTGAAAATTAAATACCACGACCGTGTTAGGTTCGCTAATAATATAGCTTTCTGTTGGTGAAAGATTTTATTAAATCGCTTCAGTAGTTTTTGAGTTTATGCGAAACAAACAAACAATATGAATTGAAATCAATATAAATATCTATTACCTATAAAATAGGTACATTCTTGTCAGCGTAGATAGATGCCAATAACACTGGCTGCATGAAAATGGTTCGATGTGTATTATAAAAGATATAAAAAGTATTTTATGAAAATCGTATGTAAAACATATAGATATGATTGCCTATTTTGAAGAATTGCCTATAATTATCACTAAAGCTCACTTGTACAATGATTCTTAAATGCATTTACACCCTAAATTAGTTTACCAAAAGATGGCATAATTTATACTGGGGATAGTAATGTAAATTTTCATACAAATATTTAAATTACACATAGATTAAATTATTAATACTTAGCATAATGATTTGTATGTGATTTGACGTTACTAATTTTTATCGTTATGCCTAATTTTGGTTGAGCCGGTCCTATATATAACTGTACAATTTTTGACAAATATTAATATACTTTAGCTAGGTAAATGCAAAAGTAGATTTTTGCAAAGAAATACTTTTAATTACAAATGCGTAGACAATGTGACATGTGTACTATAAAACAGGAAAATCCAAAAGATAATTAAGTAGGTATTTATACCCATAATAATTGGTTACATCGCAATATGTTAATATTATGTAAATAAATACCTAAGTATTAGTTATAGTACATTTATTGTAAAAATAATCTATACTAATCTATACTATCTATCTATACTAATATAATAAAGAGGAAAGATTTGTATTTTTGTATTTTTGTGTTTTTGTGTTTTTGTATGTTTGTAATGAATAAACTCAAAAACTACTGGACCGATTGCAATAATTTTTTCACCATTAGAAAGCTGCATTATTCAGAAGTAACATAGGCTATATAATATCACGCTAGGTCCTATAGTTGTGGAGCAGTAACCAAAAATGTTTTAAAAACGGGGGAAAAGTATCGTTTCTGAGGCCTTCCGTGGCGTGCGCTGAGCATATAGTTAAAGTTATACAAACCTGTGCGAAGCCGGGACGGGCCGCTAGTAATATAATAAATGTTGGAATTTCTGTAATATCGCATAAACACTTTTTATTTTAATCTATACCATCACGGGTGCCTATTTGGCTCCTGAAAAACGTTTAATTGGTCTCAGGGTACCCAGCGAAGGGATTAACCCGTCCTCATTTCGCCGATGGTATTCGGAGGAGACACCTAACAAGTGGCGAGCTTGTTGCGGTATTTATGATGAAATAGCCTCGTTGTATAAAGCGGTCACCCATCCCAGGCCGGCCTTGTTGCCATCTGCTTATTTTAATAAAAAGTGTTTATGCGATATTACAGAAATTCCAACATTTTACACTGTATTTAGAAATATTTTTTTTAATATTTATTTAAAAATATTTAAATAAGCTGCAAAAAGAAATGTTAAAAACTTTTTCCTTAGACCACTTTGTCGGAACTTTTAATTTGACTTATTTATACCTTTTGCACATGATCGTATATACTCGTACATAATTGTTATCTTCTTCGTTTGGAGAATGGAGTTCTATAAAATATCTCTATTACTGATACTAGGTATTTAGAACTTTAAGTAAATCTGACCAGTAGCTGCTTTATGTGGACAGGCAGGCAGGCATACCCACGGGCCGTAATTTAAAGGAATTTAGGGAATAATCAGCGAATTTTCGCACCTGTCGTTTTTTTTATTTGCAGTGATAACTCACTCAACGAGCTAACAGTACCTAATAGTAATGTCATACATTATGTGTATCTAATTGTATTTTTCAATAAACCTTTTTTATTATTATTATTACTATTAGTAACTGCTATATTTGCTTAAATACAAATAATATATTATTGGTTAGGTATTCTGTGATCTCACTTAATTTATTACAGAGTAATGCAGTCGTATTGACGCCCATACAAACGTACCTACTTCATATTTTTTATTTAATTTATTTAAAATTCTTTATTGCACAAAATTGTACATAGGCGAGCTTAATGCCTTAGGCATTTTCTACCAGCTAACCTTTGAGAGAGTGAACATATTTCACTCTCTCAAAGGTTAGCTGGTAGAAAATTTAGGGTGCAGAACTTTCGATAGAAGGATATAGATATAATTTTAACAATGGTGCATAACAATACTTAAACTACTTAAATACTGTATATAATGTAATAAATGTAATACATAAACATACATACTATACCAAACAAAAATTGTCACGAGGATCTGGTTTAAGCGTTCACGGGCTTCTAATTTTAACGTACAATATTACCAGTAGGCTTTTAGTCGTAGTTAAATTATTATGTTTATGTTGGTAATTGTACATATAAATCTTTCTGTTGTAATACATACTTTGGTATTAAATATTATTTTAATTCTGAGAAACAGTAGTGGAGATATACTGAGGCTCTACCATGGGTTTGCGCATTGTAACGTAACGTAGGTATACGTATACGTTACGTTGCTACAATGCGCAAACCCATGGTAGAGCCTATGAAAGTGCGAAAGCTCATTTTCAATTCAATTCAATTATTAAATAAATTCATAGGATACTTAGTAATAATTGAACACGTCATTTTACAAAAAAAAAAAAAACATTATAATATAGTTTAGTTCCATAATTCATTTCATATTTCTCTAAAACAACAACAAAAATAATTAATTACAATTACAATAAAATAAAATATAACAATAAATCAATTATAATAAGTGAAATCATAATTTCATCAAAATAAGAATTGTATCTAATAAATAAAACAAAAATAAAATCCAACAATTAATTAAAAATAAATCATACATATTATATATACACCTATAACATATAAGTTAAGTAAGTTCTAATGTCCCGAAGGTGTGACTGTCAGATAATGCCCAACGGCATTAAGTCCGCCTTTGTATTATGCAATAAAGTTTAATAAATAAATAAGTTCTTATAAATTAATAAAATAAAATTAGAATAATTATAAGAGCTGCTGTAAAAGGCCGTTGTCATAGTACATACCAATAATTCACACAAAATATAATAAAAATATTAAAAACAAATACAAATGTTACTTATATAATAATGGCTGCTGTATATAGGCATTATCAAACAACAAATTACTATATATACCTAATAACAAATTCACCTATTTTATAGTTCAAATTGGAACATTTTGTATGGAGACGCGGACTTAGCGGTCGCAAATGCAGTGTCCTTAATGTTGATTTACTTTTCCTTATTATAGTACTATATAGGAAGTTTCACATAAAATAATTACTATAACACCTTGGTCACAAACAGGCTCTAGGCTGTTTCTATATATTTCACTGTAACACTATTCAGAAAAACGTTTCTACTAATATTAATAAATTTTCCCAGGGTAGGTAGGTATCGAACCTACGACCTTAGTTTACAATGCCAATGGCCAACTATACCACGGTGGCGCCCACTCTTTTATTATTTAAGTAGGTATTTTAACTGCCAGTACTCAATACGAATGTTTCACATACTTAGAGTTCTGTACAATAGAAAAAAGGGTGAAAAATTTTATTTCAGAAAAATACTTTTATTTGCGATAGAAAACTTTTTGAAGTCTGGGCACCGGGACCAGACGCGGATCCAGCCCTCATAAAAGGTTGTGGTCGTGGGACAAACACTAGTAAACTAATAATCATATAAATTGTTAGTTTTATCGTTCACGAAAATTAAAAAGTAAATTACAAGTCTATTGGGGTTGTGGGCATGCCCATAAGTGCCCACAACGCTGGATCCGCGTTTGACCGGGCCGATTGTAATATTAATATAAGTTTGGGCACCGGGAACAAAATGATATCTGGGTAGATACTAATATTCCAAATTTTAATTTCTACCGTCAACCGGATTTCCAGTCTAGATATTAGTCTCGATAGAAAGACATATAGAAAGACTGAGTGGTAATGGTTCTGGTTTTCGTTTTTCTTAAAAAAAAGCACAGGGTTCCGTAATCAAACGAATTGTAAATTATCTACTTATCTTATAAATGGTTCACAGCAATCCTCTTTTTATATTACTACAATAACCTTATCATTGTATCGTGCCATTGACTCGATCGCTGTAACCGTACCAAAGTAAAAAGGACTTAAGTTCAACGTTTATCTTAAACTATATCATCTTTATTAAAAGACGTTTGTAACTTATAATAACAGACAAGCAACACGGTTATTTTGTTATAGCAGTAGCTGTTATTTATCATCTAACCGCGTGTCGGCACGGTCGACTTATTTGCAGCAAAATAATTAAGTTTTTTATTTTAAGTGAAAGTGAAATCCAAAAATTGGTGCTAGTTTTTTCGAATTTAATAAAATGACTGTGAAAAGTGCCGTTTCAAAATTTTGAAGTGGAATTAAATATTCAAATAGTTACTGACTAGCTATTTAATTAACTGTGATTAAATAAATTAAGTAGTTTGAATAATAAAAAAATGACTGTAAACTCGTATTCTTTAGAAGATTTACCTGAAAAGTCTTTAAATACAATATTATCCGACTCTATGGACCATATCAAAATTAATGAAGAGGAAAAAATGGTAGGGTACCAAGTTTATAGAACGAGATGGGCTGTGTTAGGACTATTTGTGATGTTTTCTGCTTCTAACTCAATGCAATGGACTCAGTACACGATCATTCAGGATATCGTGGTGGACTATTATGGAGTGCAAAGTACGTTAGTGTCGTGGACTTCTATGGTGTACATGATTACTTATGTGCCATTGATATTTCCTGCGTCATGGCTTTTGGATAAAGTGGTGAGTTTTTTTTTTCATAAGCACTAACGTTGTTTGCGATGGAACGCACACTAAGGCTGAGTTGGACCAAAGTGTCCGTTAATGTAATTGTTAGTAAACTGTCATTCGACTTTCATAATAAAAGCGGTACAGACCGTCAAATATAAGTAGGCGTGTGGCCAAAAAACGTACTACGGGGGTATGCAGCGCTGGACGCATGACGGGTTAAATACCTACCCAGACTTAGAAAACCTACCAATTAATTAAAATACAAACATATCAGTTTTTTTTTCTAGTGAGATGTAGGAAAAATATACATAAAAGCGTAGGAGGCGCCGCCACTGGAACGCCAACTTATATTTGACATTCGACGCCATTTTTAACTTTAATCGTTATAATTACTTTAACGGATACTTTAGTGCGACTGGAGCTAAAAGATTTATGCTGACATATGCTTCCTTTTTTTTAAATAGCATTTTTTTTTTAATATTTATTATTAAGAGTATAAACCTTTCACCTACCTGATGAAGAGCAGTAAAAAGGTTCAAGAATTAATACTAACAATAATTATGAGCTATTTAAACGTTGCTGGCATAAGATATAGATCTATCTACAAGTATACAGCCTTCGTTTTTATCTTTTTAAGACATTTCCTAAACTCGTCCTTAAGGTTTTTTTAGATACCGGCTACCTTAACTTTCGATAGTTCTTTCAGTTTCTCGTTTAAGGAGTTCTGAGAAAAATACATAAGTGGAGGAAGTTTTTTTAACAGATACGAGGAAAACGGTTTAGAATATTGGTAACACATGGTGACCTCGAAAGGTTGTACTTTCGGCTAATAATATGAGGCTCTACTGATAAAACCAAAAAAAAAATCCACCGAGCCATATGCATGTGACGCAAATAGTAAAAAATGCATTTTCCATAAAATTCATTATTTTAACATTACAAAACAAAAAATTATCAAAGTATCCGTTAATTTAAGGAAAATAACTATAATAGATACCTAATTGGATGGACACAAGTACCTTACTTACTTACTTTTCCATCCAATAAAGTATCTTGTTATTTTCCTTAAAGTTTTCTTTTTTATTGTTTAAAACTTTTTGTATAACTTATACTTAAAATGTTATCACAATAAATTTTAGCTAGGTCAACAAAAAAAAACAACACTACATATAAATAAAAAATAAAAATACCATCACGGGTGCCAATTTGGCTCCCGAGAACCGTTTAAACGGCCTTAGGGTCCCAGCGGAGGGATTAACCCATTCTCATTTCGGTATTCGGAGGCAACACCTAACAAGTGGCGAGCTTGTTGCGGTGTTTATGATGAAATAGCCTCGTTGTATAAAGCGGTCACCCATCCCAGGCCGGCTTTGTTGTCATCTGCTTAACATTGTTATCAGTTGCGCAGTGACTTAACCACTAGGCTGGGGCCTCGTTTATATTATAGTAGCGTAAGAATAAGGAAAATACAGAAACAGTAGGCGCGACCGCGTATATCGTATATAGACATTACCATATTGTCGACCTCATTTTGAAGAAATACGCAATCTAAGAATTATACATACATACAAATATGTATGTATATATACATATCATCACGGGTGCCTTACGGCGACGAGACCGCCTAGGCGGCCCCAGGTTACCCAGCGGAGGGGTTTTTATCCCACCTCGTCGTAGCCGATGGAATGAGTCTACACCGAACAAGTGGTTAGCTCGTTGCGATGTTTTGAATAGATTCAATAACCCATCTATAAACAGTTTTACAAGTTGGTATAGTGAAACCGGGACCGATAGCTTAACGTACTCTCCGAGGCACTATAGTGGTGCTAACAAATGTACATACATTTTTTAATTAAAAACTCATTGGAACACACCGGGATTAAAACCAGGGACCTTAGTGTTTTTAAGTCCAAGGTCTAACCAACTCGGCCACCACGTATATAAGAATTATACTTTCACTAAATCTCCTTCTTTTGTCCTTACCTATTGGTTGTTGCGTAATGTTTTGTTATTACGTAATCTTCCTCGAGAAATGACCTATCCAACACTAATTTATTTTTTCAATTCGAACCAGTAGTTCCTGAGACTATAATTTACTTACATACATCAGATTACATATAGCGTTAGGTCAGGTTAGTCTTAATATACCTACGTTTTTAAACGCTCTGAAAAAATTACGTTCATCGGTACTCTATAGGACTATAAAGACCAAAATCGCCAAAGTACCTAGCCATATGTTTAATAGCGTCAGAAATTATTTATTGTTAATACTCTCTGCGGAATTTTTAATGTCCCTTCACATAGATAGACCGACTCGAAGAGCGTAGAATGCTTATTTTTTCTACACAGGCAAAGGGATGGCTGAGCTATTAAGTTTCTTCCCGTGAAAGCGAGAATGGTGGGTTTAGATACTTATAATCAAGTGATATATTAATTTAATAATTAATCTTTCTGAAGTCACATCAATATAATCTTTCGGAGCCTTGGTATTTAATTTAACTCCATACCATGGTCTTGGTAATGGATGCTGCTCGGAGGCAAACGATACGTTCACATAGACCGGCTTGTAGAGCATGGAGTTGCGCCAGCGCGTAATAGCCGCATTGGGTCGACTCTTAAGCATAGCCTTCACAAACCCAAAACCTTTACTAGGCTGTATGAATAATAGGCCTTTTCTATTTTGAGAAAACCGAACCAAAAAAAAAAACCTGCTTTAAAATTTACTCTGCACTCCGAGCCGGTCTATGTGAATGCGGACACTTATGCGTATTAGTAGAGATTAACACCGATATTCATAAAAACGTATTGAGTCCTTGAAGACCACTTTAGTTAAAACCTTCTATAACTAAAGTGTTCTTCAAGGACTCAATAATATTTTATAAATAAGCCCATAATATTTTATTAAAATTACGTTTGCATCAACAACAGAAACATAAGTTTGATGTGACCGTCTACGGCGTAAAAGAGTACTATTTATTATATATTATTTAGTAGAAGCTGGAATAAAACAAACTTCAAATATGTATCATCATTTAATTAATTGCGGCAAATAACTCAGTCTGGCAAAGTAAATTCGCACACACTTCTGGGAATACATTAAAATAGTTTCTAAAAAATCATTTCTGCACAGGTAAACATTGCGCATAGGTAGCGAGTTGTTTGCTGAGAAATTACACTTATTTACTGTATATAAATACTTTTAATCTGTAGGTACATATTTAATATCTGACACATGATCATGACACATCATGACTAAACTACCCTTTATTTTTTGTAGATTTTTATTGTTGGTCCGCGCAGTTCCCCATTAAAATTACAGTTCAACGCATCAATCATAATTAATCATTACCTCAGCAATTTAAAACTAATTGCAGGTAATTTTTAATATACTGCGGTTTCCATACTCATTTGTCTATCGGTACAATGGTTTTTTAGTTGATATACCTATAGAAGTCAACAATATATTATTAACTAGCTGATCGTGTAACTTTAACCGTTTATGTTCACAAAAGGAATAATTTTCCCCCGTTTTTGCAACATTTTTCATTATTACTCCGCTTCTATTGGTCGTAGCATAATATTATGTCTAATGGCTTCTTTGATAAATAGGCTATCCAACACTAAAATATTTTTTCAATTCGGACCTGAGATCAGTGCGGTCAACCAAACAAACTCTTCAACTTTATAATATTAGTATATATTCGTTTACAAAAAAAAAACAAACAATAGCATATCAATTCTGTACATCCAATCCAATACAAATATTTGGCCATTTCAAGATTTATATTATCCTTACAAGTCGTCGTGGAGGTCGTTGGTTCGATACCCACTCAATCAAAATAGTACGGTTTTCTGTCAGAATAACATATTATGATAGTAAAATTTTCCGGTTGATATAATAAATAATAATAATAATAATATGTAGGACAAATTACACATATTGCTCTGGTCACAAACTAAGCTCTAGGCTTGTACTATGTGTACCAGAAGTAACGATATAATACATATTATATTTTATAAATACCCAGACCATGACAAACTGTACAGAAAAAAACGTACTAATATTTTTTGGCATATTAACAAAAATAGCCTAAAATCCAACAAAAAACAATTTTATTGCTGGCATCGAATATCAAGCTGTAAATTTTCAGAAATCTCTTCCGAATCCGAATTCACGTCGCAGTCGTTTCGTATACCTACTGGAATGAAAATTGTTCACTAAGAATTTTCCGTACCTTGAACACTTTATTATTTTTCGCTTCAAAATCGACACTTTGTTTAACATGATTTTTAGGTTCATGTATAACTATAAATATTCTATTGATTTAATAGTAAATACATTTGCTCAGATAAATGGTTTTTTTCTTTGATTTTTTTTCTAATTATAATGATTGCTAACCTGCTATCTAGGGCATTCCCTTGAACTTAAGGCCATACCCTACTGACTGGTCAGTAGGGTATGGCCTTAATTTAGTATTTAATTCAAACAAAATTGAACTTCAATTGAAGCGCATAACAGCTGACCAATTACAACCGCTGTCGCACGAAAACTCAGCAAAATTATATTAAACACGATGAAAAACATTGAAAAAAACAGCGAAATGATTCGTTTTTTAATTCTCTTTCTATCGGTGTAAGTTTTGTATTGATGAATAGTTTAATCTAAAAGAAGATGCGGCATCCTAATACTTATTTACTTATCTTATATCTTACTTATAATACAATTTTTTAGCATTAATTATTATTTTTTTAACTTAAATAATAATAGGAATATAAGATTATTGAGTTACTTTACTTGTAACGGTGATCCAGTTTATATTACTGTATTTTTTTTCCCATGGTTGATATAGGATTAGATAGAGCTTAAAAAACCCTTAAATCACCGAAAAGCGGTAAAATTGAGAGGAATGGCCTTAATGATATACATATATGTATAATGATAATACGTATATAGATATCCTTTAGTGCCAAAATTACCACTCTCCTAAAGTGACCACTTTTCTAAAATGGCTACTTTCTCAAAATTACTACTTTCCCAAAATACCTATATACCCAAAATGATTATATAACGACCTACTTTCTTAAAATTACAACCTGAAAATACTTTATTGAATTTAAAACGAGGACTTCCCTCTTAAATTCAGTTAGTCAAATTAAGTTAGGTACCTACATATTTAAGGTCGCGGGAAGCCGATACAGGCAGCGCAGAACCGGTCGTTGTGGCGATCCTTGGGGGAGGCCTATGTCCAGCAGTGGACGCGCGAAAGGCTGGCATGATGATGACGATGATGATGACCTACATATTAAAACTAGGCATATCAACACAATGTGTATAGGTAGGTACTCACATTGCTGCCTACTGTACCTACGAACCGGTTTGTGTACTCAGAAGGTACCGCAATAGTAATTTATTTGCTTTTGCACCCTATGCATAATTTTCCACTCTCTCAAAGGTTAGCTGGTAGAAAATGCCTAAGGCATTAAGTTCGCCTATGTACATTTATTTATTTTGTAATTTTGTGCAAAAAAGTATTTTAAATAAAAATAAAAAAGTAATTTTGGCAATAACGAGCAAATCTTTCTGATAAGGATCTAGGGCTCAATATCACAATCACTTCAAAGATAATTACCCATTGTAATACATATCGTACGATGTGTTACGTAACTACACGAAAATGCGGACTTATCTGAGAGAATCACATGCGTTTAATTATAGGGGATATTAAAATATCTGATGGGTAAACAATAAGAACGTATGACATAATTCTTAAGATATAATCCGTTGGAATAACCTAAAAAATGTGATGTGATGGGGCATAATGAACATTAGTTTAAATAATATAATGTTGCTAATATTTTCTTATAATATACTAGCTGTTCGGGACGGCTTTCGGCGAACTGAGGAATAAAATGGAACCAAACACGACTTAATTTTTTTATTACTTTTTAAATAAAACAATCAAACCAACAAAGTTATTTTTCAGACAAATTATTGAACTAAACAATGTCAGAAACAACTGAATGTCGAATATGTAAATTTTTTTAAATAATAAAAATTATTTAAAAAATCATTTACAATATTGTTTTATATTTTGAATAGGCAAATAGAGTCCCACACAAAAAAAAATCTATTAAATTGGCTTTATATAATACATTTGACGTTTATAAAGTTTATCCAAGTTTCGATGAGTTGCACCTAATAATAAGAATACATTTTAGATATTGAAAGTTCGCCCGGGCGAAAACGGATTAAATCCTCTTATCACTAGTCGACTTATATACTGACTAATTATTTTTTGTATAAATATAAAATATATTATATAAAATATATAGGTAGGTGTAGGTAATTTGTAGGTTCTAATCAGAGTGTAAATAGGCTATTAAACTTGATTGATAAGGAATTATACATTTTATTTGTTTGACAATTTATCAATGATAAATTACAGATAATCGTTGGTATTACAAAGAATAGATGACTAACAACTACAGATAAACTTCCACTAATACCACAGGTTTATTTGTAATGTTGGTCTACTATAAATCTTAGTTAAACTATCTTTCACTTACTGTACAGTTTAAAGTACCTACCGCGACTATTATAGTCGCTATATATATTATCTATAGCAAAAATGGTACCTTCCGAACTGACGATAGAGCTTCCGAGGCTTTACCATGGGTTTGCGCATTGTAGAAACACATTTACGTTTACGTGAGCAAACGTAAATGTGTTTCTACAAAAATCATTTACGTTTACGTGAGCAACAACCAATAGGATCGCTTTATTCAATCCTGTTACCAAAAATAAAGTGATCCTATTGGTTGTTGCTCACGTATACGTAATTGAATACGTTACGTTTCTACAATGCGCAAACCCATGGTAGAGCCTCAGATCTATATATATCATCACGGGTGCCATACGACCGCCTAGACGACCAGGGTACCCACCGGAGGGGATTTTAATCCCACCTCTACGCTAGCTCGTCGCGGTGTTTTGAATAGACTCAATAACCCATCTATAAACAGTTTCACAAATTGCTCGAGATCGAGAATCGCCCACCAGGGACCTAAGTGTTTTTAAGTCCAAAGTCTAACCAACTCGGCCACGAAGCTTCAGATCTGTACCTTATATTTTTAATATCACATGGATAATATGAATAACCTTAACATTTATCTATTTACAAGTAAATAAACAAGGTATCATTTGTATCAATATAAAATTTATTAGGTATTGACACTACATTGTATGTTCAGATAAGATTATTTTATCTAATTATTTATCGTTTTCTAACGTTCCTTCAAAGACATCATGATTACAGTATGTATATCCAGATTTTTATCTAATAGGTCTTCTTGGTCGATTCTTAAGCCCCCATTATTCTTGAAACAAGATGGCTGAATTTCGTATCATCGAATATTTAATCGATATTAGGCACTTCTATACTTTTCCATTTCGATGACTGCAGCTACGAAAATAACGACCGTTACTCAATTTTCTAGTTAAAAATAACGGTTTTTACAAACAGTTCTCAAAAATATTATTAAGTTCCATGAAAAACCACTATTTTAAATTAGGTATTTATCTGTTTAAGTAATACCTAAAACACAAACAAATTTTATCGAAATCGGTAAGATAATCGACCACAAACTGACTTTTTTCTACATATTTATAATTTTAGTCTAATCCGATATTTGGTGTTGAATTTTCAATTAAAAATTCAATCATTTCCACAGAACACTTCGCAATGTAGTCGCCATTGAGTTAGTCGAATGCACAACGCACATCTCCTGCAAAATACTGCAAATGAATTCTACTAAATCGAACAGTGTTTCAGCAATGTTTCAGCTATATATCGATAACGATTTGTGCTTTCAGTTATAAAAAAAAAAAAAAATACCATCACGGGTGCCTATTTGGCTCCCGAGAACCGTTTAAACGGCCTCAGGGTCCCAGCGGAGGGATTAATCCATCCTCATTTCGCCGATGGTATTCGGAGGCAACACCTAACAAGTGGCGAGCTTGTTGCGGTGTTTATGATGAAATAGCCTCGTTGTATAAAGCGTCTTGTTGTCATCTGCTTAACCTTGCTATCATTTGCGCAGTAACTTAACCACTAGGCTGGGGCCGCTTTCAGTTACTTAACCGTTATAATGAGAAGGTTGCGGATACAGTCTTCATGGTTTGGAGACAAAACTTATTTTAAAGTATCTACTTTTGAATTATCTATAACAAAAATTAGACCAAATAAAAAAAAAAAAAGCTAATTTAAGTAAAGTTTTTGAGGGATAGAAATGCACATAATAAAACACATGTCGTAGGAGACTGACCAAAAGCTGTTGCGCTATAAAGAGAAGTAGTATGGTCTTAAAATATTATTCATAATTCAGGGCTGTATTTTAAACGACATTTACATTTAACTCGTTGAAATATTTTGTGGGGTTCTTTTTTTCACTTTATTAGTAAGATATTGATTTCCGTTTGAATTATCTATCACGAGGCGCAGTAATGTACACCCCGTCAGTATTCGCTATCCGAAACTGAAAACTATAAATACAAATATTAATATTTTTTTACTTATAATACTGTACCAATTTCCCTAATTAAAATAATACGGCCTCATATAACATATTGGGTTAATCAAATGCAAACAAAAAAAAACATACGAATACGTTACAAGAAATAAGTACAAGTAGTCGTGTAAAAGGTGTCTATTAAAAGTATGATATTTAATCGTTTGTGTCTAATTTTGGTTATCATACAAAATTATTTTTAGCGCAACAGCCATCCATACACGGATGAACGGTCTCCTTTGCTATATTTCTCTTTTTTACGGACGTCTTCACCCAAAATAATAATAAAAATAGAAAATATTGTGTTTTATTACTTATGTACCTATATTTATATCACTTAAAAAAATTAAGAAGCAAATACAAAAATTTTATAAAAAAATGGAGTTTTAAAGTAATATTAGCAGTGTCTGAATTTTTTTTTTTACCTATTTCTTCTTAAACAATAGGACCCTAAAGGGTAGAATTAAAAATATAGGGACGTTTGTCTTCGTATCGGTATTTTACCATAAAGAACTGCAGCAACTTCTGTCAAGACAAAAAAGCTATAGATAACTAAAAACCGTAATAAGCTTAGTAAAGTAGTATATTTTTTTAGTAAAATAGATTTTCGAATATAGATAAGAAAAATATTATTCTTTACTTTTAGAATAAACTATTTTATTTATTACATATAAGTTATTTGTTTTTATTGTTTTTAAATTTACACTACTTTTAATAAGCATCTTTCTTCTTTCAAACTCTATTTATATAAATCGTAATATAATTACAATTTGGGTTTACTATTTAATTATAAAATATTTTTATACAAGTATCTTCCCAAAATACTTAACTGTATAATAATGAATTTAATTGCCATTTTTAAAACCTCTCGTCTATTAATTTAATATCGATATTCAACCACTCGTTCGAGAACAACCCTAGTACTATATCTATCAGGAAATAGGGGATGATAGATGGCTTAGTCCACAAAGCCCCTTTTGATCAAACAAACACCAGCGCTGGGTGTTATGAGGACGTGGGACCTGAAACTTGTTCAGGTTTGACTTTCGCAACATCAGAGGTAATCAAGAAAGTTTCACATAATGAAGGGTCATCCATCAATATATTAAAACCTTTTTTTCACTAAGGACTTTCAATCAGATACTTCAGAAGAAGTATGTAGGTATGTATATCAGTAAAGGCATCATTTTAGGGAATGAGTTTTTTTTATTATATCAGCCTATTTGATTGTAGGCACTCTACCTATATATTATTATAAAATTTGTTATTATATGAGGTGAAATTGAAAGGATGTACTTTGGGCTAATATGAGGTTCTGCTGATCAAATCGAACAACTTTTGGAACCAAAAGTCGCAAAAAAAATAAAAAATTGGCTTCCCTATAGAAATTGGTCATTTTAACATTACTAGTTTGTATGGAGAAGGCTTTTTTTTTTCATTTGCGACAAATGGTTCCATGGGAAAGTTGTTCGATTTGATCAGCAGAACCTTATATTAGCCGAAAGTATATTTCATAGCCACCATATATATACGATAACAAATTTAAAAATAACTACATTTAATTTTTCGCCTATTCTTGAAAAGTGCCTCATGTTTACGATACGGCAATAATGATATATTAATAAGCATATATCTCTCTTCTAGGCATTTTTAACGCTGTAGTCGTCTTGACGCCCATACAAACGTACTTTCATTATTAAAACTTGGCTGTCAGTCTAAGTTAAATTATTATTTTTATGTTAGTAATTATACTTTAAAATCTTTCTGTTGTCATAAATATTTTTCTATTATTAATACTTTAATTAATACTAAACTCGGCAAAAAAAATTATAACTCTTAAAACGAAAGATATTTCATCAAAGATATCTTTAATTAAAATCCAGTTGTCCTAAATACCTACCTTGGCCCGTTTTGCCCCACCCTTCTCCTAGCATCATTTAAGGGAGATGGGGGTAAATTGAAACAGAAAGGTCTAAATTGAACTCTATTAATAATGTTTTAAGAGCTATATTTCTCTGGTTAATTAGAAGGTATAAATCATTTAGGAACATGTGGTTGCGAGACAGTTTCTAGTGTATATCACGAGCACTGAACACTACTGTCACAGATGTGTACTGTGGATATAATTAGTAATGTGTGAAAGCACAGAGAATAATAGTTCTAGCAATTAGGTACATATGTTGGGCGTAAAATAATTAGGTATAAATCAGTTCAAAGAGTTTTGTATTTTTTTTTAAATCAGTTTTTTTTGTACCGGTCTGTTATAATCTTTTGTGTCTTTGTCTATTAATTTCACTTTATATGTATCTTCCGTTATAGAGATATTACAACCTTTCTGAATAATTATTTACGTTTCGAAGAAATTTTCAAATGATAGATGATTTGTTTTTGTTTTATATATTATGTATAGATATGTATTATATTGATATATTGTACAGAGATAATAAAACGGTCTTAGTCAAAAGTGCGTGCTTAATATACATTTTACAAGACGGAAGTTTCTGTGTCCGATAACGACAAGCTTTAAAAATAAGAAAAAAATTGTGGCCTACTTTACAAACATACCGTTAAAAAAAAAGATCATTTAGAAGCAAAATAAACACTGAACATTCTTTGTAAGAATAATCTTACAAAGCTTTCGTTTAAAGCTTGAATGAGAAGCAGACAAGAATCGATTTCATCGGGATGAGCTGCCTAATGAAGCCTGAACGATTAATGGCGGTGCTCGTTTTTATCGAAACCACTCGCTGATCAGATTCAGAACGATTGCCGACTTTATGTATTTAACCTCCATAGACCAAAATATGAGCAAGCTGGATTTTCTTATGACTACGGTTTTTATACCATTCATCATCGCAGTCAATTAACTTTCTCAATGTAGGCGCAGCTTCATTTTATGGTTTTCGTTTTTTTTTTTAATAGAGCACTGCATGCGAGTAAAATACCTACTTCACAAGTGATGTGAGTTTTTACATTTGTAAATGGCATATTATTTACAAGCTCAAATTAACAACTTAATACTTAGATATACCTAAACTCAACTTTTTGCATAAAAGTCTAAATTTAAAAGAAAAAAATATTAAAAAAACCCTATACCTAATGCAGTGAATATTTAAGAATCCTATCAGATAGGATAAAATTGTTCATTAATTCCAAAGAGTCCTATTTCTAAAATCTTAAATTAATAATGACTTATACTGTTTAAAGATGGGTTATTGAGTCTATTCAAAACATTGCGACGAGCTAGCCACTTGTTCGGTGTAGACTCATACCATCGGCTTCGACGAGGTGGTACTAAAACCCCTCCGCTGGGTATCCTGGGGCCGTCTAGGCGATCTCGGGCGCCGTAAGGCACCCGTGATGATATAAAATAATCATTTGCCGTGCTCTTATAAATAAATAAAGAATAATTTTATTATATAACAATATTATCATGACAATTCTATTTTTTTTTGTATTTATTCATTGAGTCAGATAAACTGTTGGTGGCACCAGGTGTATCAAACCTTTCAGTTTGCATAATTTCTATGGAATTTAACAAATAAACTCTCGTATTTTCCCAATTTACCTTTTTAGTTCATTTGTTTTTCTCTTCTTCCGTTTGTTTAATAGATGTCGTTTGTAGGCAATGATAAAATAACAACCCAAAGCAATTGGATTTTATTTTGTAATCTCCATTTATTTCTTTCACTTTAAAAGGAATTTCACATATTGCCCTGGTCATAAACTAACCTACCTCTAAACTTGTATTATGTGTATCAGATACAATAAAAGTAATACAATATTATATTTTATAAACACCCAGCCCATTAATGGCAAACTATACAGAAAAACGTAGTAATATTTTTTTGACTGAAAATCGAACCCACGACCTCCGGATATAACGCCAACAGCTCTACCACTAAACCACGGCATCGGACAAATGGCGTATATAATACATAATATACCTTAACGCCTGTATGCCTGTTAAGGGGTAAGCAATATACGCCACTTTGCCCGATCTCTACATACGTCCCTAGCTTCCTTCACATCCATGCACCGATTCATACAGGCTGTTTTTTAGACTTTCGTATTCGTCCTTTTGTATATAAACATTACAAATTTAAGGATACGGTGAGTATATAGTATAGCATCCATTATCAAAGTGTTAAGCGCTCTGCCAACTTCAAAAGTAGAATCCAGTAGGACTAAATAACACTTGTAAATATTCATTATTTTGTACTTTTTAGTGTTAATGAAGTCGGTGTTTTTTTTGTTAATTTTTAAAAAAAGAAACACATTTTTTGTGTGATAGGATGACATTATTTTATTCAAATATGGTAAATGTGAAGTTTTTGCCACCATACTATATTTATGATTTTATCCGTCAGAGTTCTTCAATACATACATATCATCACGGGTGACCCTTACGGCGCCGACACCGCCAAGACGGCCTCAAGGTACCCAGCGGAGCGGTTTTATTCCCACCTCGTCGTAGCCGATGGTATGAGTCTACACCGAACAAGTGGCTAGCTCGTTGTCGTTGTCGTTGTCGTCGTCGTTTTGAATAGACTCAATAACCCATCTCTATAAACAGTTTCACAAGTTGGTATAGTGAAACCGGAACCGACAGCTTAACGTGCTCTCCGAGCCACTATTGTGGTGTTGTCAAACAAATATACATAAATTTTAAAATGAAAAACTCCTTGGTACACACTGAGATTCGAACCAGGGACCTAAGTGTTTTTAAGCCCAAGGTCTAACCAACTCGGCCACCACGTATAATATAGTTCTTCAATAGACATATAATTATATTATTTTCATTGAAACTTATAAAAAAATAATAATATTTAAGTTATAAATTTATTAATTCTGACCTTCGATCATATAACCAAGTCGTTATTGTTATTTCGTCTGAGATTGTGACAAACTCTCCACATAAGGTGGAGAGTTTTGTAATTTTGAGTTTTGTTTTTTGGAATTTTGAGGTGTTCTACCATCTAGTTCCGTCCTTCTTCCAATCTTAACCAAATTTATATGAGACCGACCTGGTGATACACGATTTTAAATAAAGTTACGATAACAAACATCGGTTCACATTTGGCAAAGATATTAAGAAAGCCTCTCGAAATTTCCGAAGTTCCAGTCTCCAGCTCCGATAGTCTTCATCAGTTCTTCACAAAAATCTTATGGGACCAACTTGGTGACCAACTCTTTCAATCAATTTTTTTTTTTTCTAAATCGTTTAAGATTTGACAGAGATATGAGGTAACATTCCAAAAAAAAACATACTCGTCGAATTAAGAACGTCTTCCTTTTTTGAAGTCGGTTAAAAAACGAAGAGAGAGAGACAATGTTCTTAGCAAACCATGGATTCACCGTGCGGGTGCCGGGTCCATCGCGTGGTTGAAAGGCAGGGGAATGAACTGCAGTGTTCCCGGACTTGAGACCGCGAAGTAGGTTTAAAGGCCTTTTGAACTCTCACCTGCACTGTGTTCACTACCCTCTCTACTCAACCAAATATTATATGATCCTGTTAGCGCCATCCTGGAAACACGCTCCATAAAAGTTCCGACGGCTGTTCTCGGAAGGCCAAGATCCTTCAATAGACGGTGCTTGTACTATTTGTACCAAAAACAACGATGTAATGCATATTCTATTTTTAAACACCTAGACCATGACAAACTATACAGAAAAACTTACTAACATTACTTTGCCATGGGTGGGAATTCCACCCGACATCCGGATACAACTCCAAAGGAGCAATCACTAGTCTACGGTGGCGGTCATAATTAAGTATTTTATCGGAATTAAGTATTTGTTTGTTTACCTACTGATCTACAATTATTCAACTATTCAAATTTAATTTAATTTCAATGGAAACGGTTAGATTTAAATAGAGTAAAAACAGTTTCTATTCAGAATAAAACAATTTTTCTTTTGTCGGATGTAAAACAACATAATTCTTTCAGAGGTTTTAACACTATCAAATTTATTAATCTGGTAAGTTGAATAAAAACTTTGTTGGAAACAATTAAATGAACGATTCGTATAATTAAGAATATCTAATATTAGTTATTCTTAATTTTTACTGTAAATCTTCTAGTATATAATAAATAAATAAAAGTGCAGGATGGTTTTCGTTTTTTAACTGCTGAAAACGTATTATGAATACTCATTAGGTACTAACCTAGTTTTCATACATACCTACTAAGCGATTTTTATTTATTAATATTTTATTATTATTATTATTATTATACATACATATCATCACGGGTGCTATACGGCGCCCGAGACCGCCTAGCCGGCCCCAGGGTACTCAGCGGAGGGGTTTTAATCGCACCTTGTCGTATCCGATGGCATGAGTCTACACCAAACAAGTGTCTAGCTCGTCGCGGTGTTTTGAATAGACTCAATAACATACCCATCTATAAACAGTTTCATAAGTTAGTATAGTAAAACCGGGACCGACAGCTTAACGTGCTCTCCGAGGCACTATAGTAATTTATACAGGAAAATTGTATTCATAACAAGTAATAGCTCGGAAGGTACTTTAAAAACCATCCAAATGTCACTTTTATTTATAGTCCGGTAATAAATTACACCCAAAATTGTCTGGTCCGTGTTTGTTTTGTTAATAGCAGTATTATTCGCAGGTCTTTGTATTTAGAGGTTAAGCATTGTATAGAGTGACGCTTGATTGTCACTTTCAGACCCCTTTTGACTTCAATTTGTTTACCCTAATAAATCCTGTGCTCTAGGTAGTCTGGGAATGATACTCCATCTCTGTTGGAAAACAAGACCGTTTTTATATTTCAAAATGGGTCTTCAAAATTAAGTACTTCAATCGATTCGTAATCACATCTTAATAAATTTATATTCTTTTTTTAGGTGGGAGGAAGGTCTCCATTACTTCGTTAGGCTAACCGACCGGTTTCGTTACCACCGCCTATACAGATGTTCCGGTTTTAGTCTGTGGGTTTACCGGTTTTCAGAAGATTACTGCATCGATTTCTTCTCGAGATGGTAGTCTCCTTCCAGGGTGCAGTTACGAAATGGGTTAAAATGACGATAAAGCAGCGAGTATATTAAAATATACTCGTAATGCAAATTGTCGCCACCCATTTCGTAATCGCATCATTTAGCCGGCATAATGGGAGCAATCAATTTTGTTTAAGAACATTTATTGATCGAACCTATTCATGGACTTTGTAGGTCTGCTCACCGCCAGGTAGAACAAAGTCACATGCCAATAAAAAAAAAATCTTTACGCCAAGTCCATTACGAGGTGAGCGCTTTTTTCTATCACTACCATGTCTGTGGTAGAAATAGAGAAAAGCGATCTCCATACTAAATGAGCTTTAGCACTTCCAGTATTTCTCTACTATTATTTGTCGCAGAATAAAATAATTATTTTTGTCGGTGTTGGACATATTGTTGTGTTGCATTTTTTTTTAATCGGTTTATACTTTTTATATTATTAATAATATAAAAGTATTTATTTAAAATCATAATTGAACTACGACTAATTGCCAAGTTATAAAATTGGAAGCACGTTTGTATGGGCGTCGACACGACTATAGAGCCCATTACGGAGACTTGATTGCACCGGTTTTTAAAACCTTTCCAGTTTGAGCACAACACGCCTTGATCTCATTGGGACTAGTTTACGTAACGTAATGAAAAAAAAAATAGGGTAAATAAATAATAAAAATCTTTATTTTCTCGTCACAAGTAATATAATTAGATCATAACTTGTGAGAGACTGGAGTCTGAACGCTAGTGCCTGTCCTACAGATCGCCAGGCCCCCTTTCCAGTATTATAAGTACTTACAATAGTTATTACATTTTTATTAATAAATTATTTGGCAAAACATCAAGATTTATTAGAATAAAAACAGTAGAATAATAGTAGTGTGTGTATGCGTGTGTAATTTTGTGAGTGTAGTTTGTGTAGTGTGTAGTGTGATGTAAAACACAGGCATAAACAGAATGCTCTTCACTATTTAGGAATAATTAAAAGGTTTTCAGTATTATTATAGGACAGCTTGTGAAGGAGGTATAGGTCTAATATAGTCGAGTAAAAAGTTAAAGGAGGCGGTCTTACAAAAAGCAAAAGGCGGTCTTTTGAAAATTGTCGTCGAAGCTCAAAAGGAAGTAGGGTAAGCTTTCGCCCACCCCCTTGTAGACTTACTTTGTGGACCAAAACGGCATGTACGGACCAGGAGTACCTAAAATAGGTATCTTTGAAGCTGTATTATGAAAATAAACGGAGCGTAAACAATTATAACGTTTAAGACCGCGTATTTTTTACTAACAAGAAATGCTTTAGTAGTTTTTTTCTCTAATGTACCTTAGATGCCCGAACTTATTATATGCAGATGACCTGAAGATTTTTAACAGTATAAAAAAACGTCGACGATTGTACCATGCTTAAAAATGATCTACAAAAAATATCAGATTGGTGTGGTGAAAATGAAATGTATTTGAATGTGTCCAAATGCCATATCATCTCTTTCTCCAAAAGAAAACATAAAGTCATGTATAATTACAGACTTGCAAATCAACTACTTTAACGCAAATCTGTTGTCAGAGATCTAGGCGTCTTGTTTGACGAAGAACTTTCATTTCGTCAGCATTACGAATACATTATTAACAGAGGAAATCAGTTGCTTGGCTTTATTACTCGATCGACCAAAGGATTTAAAAAAACTAGCAGCTTTCTTATTTTGTATTATAGTCTAGTAAGAAGCACACTGGAATATGGATGTCCTATTTGGTCTCCTTTCTACATTACTCATGTATCCAACATCGAACGTGTGCAAAGTAACTGCTTAAGGATCATTGCTTATCGTAACGGTCAAGGTCGCAGAGTCCCTAGTTACAGAGACAGACTTTCTACCTATCATGTCACCAGGCTGGAAGGCAGACGTCAACAGTACGACCTAATATTTTTGCATAAATTATTACACTCGGCTATAGATTCCCCTATCCTCTTATCGTTAATAAATATTAATACTTATTATAGATCACGTGTTCCAAGTACTTTTGATTTGCAAGTTCATAAAAATAACATTTCCTACTTTAACCCTATTGTCAGAATGTGCCGTCTATATAACCTATTAGCAGAGAAAAATAATGTGCTGGACATATTTAATAACCAGTTTTCCAAATTTAAAGGTATCGTCCAAAATGTCCTCAAATAGGTGACTAATCAAATTGTATTTGTATATTTTTACACTGTTGTGTTAATTGTAAATATTTTTATTTTGTTTTTTTTACGTATCTGAGTGTTAAAAAAAAAAAAAAGAAAGAAAGAAAAAAAAAAAAAAAAAAAAAAGCTAAAGAGATAGGGAAATATTTATTGAAATAATTAATTATGTATACACGTCGATCATGCTATGTACACATGTTTTGGATGACAATTTAGGCTAAGCTATCTTTACTATGTAAAGAAACTGTATTTGATTGTTATTTGTTTTGTGTGCTTTATAAATAAAATAAAATAAATAAATAAATAGATATTACATTCATACATATCTTCACGGGTGCCTAACCCCACCTCGTCGTAGCCGATAGTAGGAGTCTACACCGGCTAGCTCGTCGCGATGTTTTGAATAGACTTAATTACCCATTTATAAACAGTTTCACAAGTTAGTATAGTGAAACCGGGACCGACAGCTCAAAGTGCTCTCCGAGGCACTATAGTTGTGCTGTCAAACAAATGTACATATTTTTTTTAATTAAAAACTCATTGGTACACACCGAACCAGGGACCTAAGTGTTTTTAAATCCAAGGTCTAACCAACTCGGTCACCACGTATATACCCTTAGATATTAGTAGAGTATAAAACTGCGTTTCTGCTTATATTGGTGCTACTACGCCACAGATAGACAAACATCTAAAGGGAAGGGCCCCTTTTTTCGTCGGGGGTTAATAAAATTATATGTAAATAGTTAATAATATTATGCGCCATCATACTTTTCGGCTACATTGACAGTTCCTAGATCAGCCGCGAGTATGGCTGAGTCACGTAAGCGGCTAAAGTACAGGATCATCATCATCATCATCAGCCTATCGCAGTCCACTGCTGGACATAGGCCTCTCCCAAGACACGCCACTGATCCCTATCCTCAGCTCTTCGCATCCAGTCTCTGCCAGCCACCCTCCGCAGGTCATCAGTCCATCTAGCTGCGGGGCGTCCTACGTTACGTGCGCCAAGACGTGGTCTCCACTCCAATATCAGCCTGCTCCAACGGTTATCCGTCCTGCGGCAAATGTGACCGGCCCACTGCCACTTCAGTTTACTAACTTTCAGAGCTATGTCGGTGACTTTAGTTCTCTTACGAATATCCTCATTCCTGATTTTATCCATAAGAGAAACTCCTAGCATAGCTGTTTCCATAGCTCGCTGACCTTGAGTTTGTGGACCAGCCTCACTGTAAGTGTCCACGTTTCAGCGCCGTATGTCATTACTGGTAGGACGCACCGATTAAAGACTTTTGTTTTCAAACACTGCGGTATGGCTGACGTAAGGACGTGGCGTAGCTTTCCAAGTACAGGATACTAAATTACAATTTCGTAGAATTTGGGGTAGAAACTTCTGGAGTCTGGGAACCGAAGCTCGCGAATTTAGTTGAGATCCCAAATACTACGCCTAATTAAAACGAAAAAACAGCATTGCCATATAACGTGGCATGCTGCTAGCGTATTAGGTACCCTACCAAGTACATACAATGTATTTTATTTTTCTAGGTTAATCTATACTAATCTATACTAATATACTATATACTATACTAATATTATAAAGAGGAAAGATTTGTATTTTTGTATTTTTGTATGTTTGTAATGAATAAACTCAAAAACTACTGGACCGATTGCAATAATTTTTCACCATTAGAAAGCTGCATTATTCAGAAGTAACATAGGCTATATAATATCAAGCTAGGTCCTATAGTTGTGGAGCAGTAACCAAAAATGTTTTAAAAACGGGGGATAAGTATCGTTTCTGAGGCCTTCCGTGGCGTGCGCTGATCTTAAGTCCCCCCGTGCGAAGCCGGGACGGGCCGCTAGTTTAGTTTATATTTGTAATATTATATCAATAAATGATTTAAAAAACAATAGAAATGTACATCCAATTAGACCTGTAATCAATACTTATACAATTATAAATAAAATAAAAAACTACATTTGAATTAGGAATCTGTCATTTTTATACGATTGTTCATTGTGTTTTCTCATTTTGGCGCCAATACATTGTACAATATTTTGCGATAATGGAGTGGGGTGATAAAGAGAACCGAATCGCTGTGATTGCATTACACAAAGTAGGTATGGAGCCAAATGAGATTTTTAAAACTCTGCATACACTTGGTATTAGCCAAATATTTGTGTACCGGGCTATTAATAGGACAATGAGACTCCTCTGTTTGTGACAGAAAAAGATCTGGCCGTCCACGTAGTATTCGTACGAAAAAGGTGGTCAAAGCAGTAAGGGAAAGAATTCGAAAAAATCCTGTCCAAAAGCAAAAGATTTTAACTTGAGAGATGAAGATAGCACCTTAAACCATGTCGCGTATTTTAAAAGATGACTTAGGTATTGCAGTCTTTAAAAGATTCACTGGTCATTTCTAAACTAATAATTTAAAAAAGAATAGGGTGGTAAAATCGAAACAACTACTGAAACGGTACACAAAGGGAGGTCACAGAAAAATTTTATTTACGGATGAAATTTTTATTACAATTGAGCAACATTTTAACAAACAAAATGACCGTATTTATGCTCAAAGCTCTAAGGAAGCTTCCCAATTAGACGACAGAGTGCAACGTGGGCATTATCCGACTTAGGTAATGGTTTGGTGGGGTGTTAGCTATGAAGGAGTGACTGAGCCATATTTTTGTGAAAAAGGTATCAAAACATCGGCACAAGTATCAAGATACCATTCTTGAGAAGGTAGTTAAGCCCCTTAACAACACCATGTTCAATAACCAAGTATAGTCCTTCTGCAAGACTCGGCGCCGGGTCATATAGCTAGGTCCACGCAGTCTTGGTTGGAAGCGAACGTTTCGGACTTCATCAGAGCTGAAGACTGGCCGTCGTCTAGTCCCGATCTTAAACCGCTGGATTATGATTTATGGTCAGTTTTAGAGAGTGCTCTCAAGCCGTACGGCTTGCTCTAAACGCCATGATAATTTGGAGTCCCTAAACAATTCATACGATTGGCAGTAAAGAATTTTCCCATGGAAAGAATGCGTGCTTCTATTGATAACTGACCTCAACGTTTAAAGGAATGTATTGCAGCCATTGGAGACCACTTCGAATAAGCTTTTTATATTTTAAATTGTTTTATATTTATGTATTAAACTAACGCACTGAAAAAGTAATAAATGTTATTTGCAATAAAAAAATTTTTTTTGTTAGTTGTTACAATGTTTATGTCAAGACTGGGTATATATATTGAAACTGTACCTATAGATTTTTTAGGTAAAGAAGAGGTTTAGAATCTAATTTAAACCTCATCTTCATATAACTACTGATTGTATTTTTATGCTATTTTTTCATGTTACTACACTACGCACTACCACCATCTTCTTCCGCTATTTTCATTTTACTATTTATAGAATATTATTAATTAATTATAAATCACATCCTTTCGAATAATAAAAATATTAGATCTGTTTAATCAATATATGGGTAAATAAAATTTATTTGTGAAGATTATACTTTACTGATGTCTTAGTAGTCACGCAGGACCTATAAGTAATGACGTCATAAACAGGCTCAGCTGTGGTTAATTACCCGCAACGATCATTAGAGGCTTTCACGACTTGCTACGAGCCCAATGCTAATTGATTATCACTTATATGGAGTGGCGTAGTTAGTACCAAAGTGTTTCGTAATAAAAAAATAAAAAACACAAAAATGAGTTTTTTTTCGTATTAGACTATTTTTTACGTCGCGCTACTTGCTATGAAGTCGCGTAGTCGTAATCAAAGTTTACATTCCTTACAAGTTATACATCAAAGAGTCTTACGCCATTCTTCGAGCCCTATACTAATTCTTAATCACTTGCTACGAAGTGGGGCAGTCGTAGTCAACGTTTGGATTGCATTAAATATCAAAGACTTTTACGCCATGCTACGAGCCTTTCACTAATTTATAATTACTTTCTACGAAGTGGGGCAATCGTAGTCAATGTTTAGATTGCATTAAAGATCAAAGACTCTTTATAAACTCACAGACAGACAGACAGACACTACGTTGCATTTTATATTATGTATTAAGTGATGAAATTTAGTAGGTAAATAAACAAACTAATAAGCTGATGAAAATAATAATTATGCCTATTTCTGATAACGATGTATCAGGAAGTGTTACCGTGACCTTAACGAGAGGTTAAGTATAGTATAACGGATTTGTTATAGCTAACTAAGGAGGGTCTTCCGTTGCTTCTTTGGCCAGGGTGTTGACAGAAGGTGCACATCTCTGAAATATGTAGTATAGATTTGACTAAAGATCAAAAAGTCTTACGCCATCCCATAAAGCTAATACAAATTAAAAATTACTTACTACGAAGTAGCGCAGTCGTAGTCAAAGTTTAGACTGCATTAAATATCAAAGACTCTTACGCCATGCTACGAGCCTTATACTATTTTATAATTACTGACTACGAAGTGGCGCAGTCGTAGGGTAGTATAGATTTGACTAAAGATCAAAAAGTCTTACGCCGTCCTATGAAGCTAATACTAATTGAAAATTACTTACTACGAAGTAGCGCAGTCGTAGTCAAAGTTTAGACTGCATTAAATATCAAAGACTCTTACGCCATGCTACGAGCCTTATACTATTTTATAATTACTTACTACGAAGTGGCGCAGTCGTAGGGTAGTATAGATTTGACTAAAAATCAAAAAGTCTTACGCCGTCCTATGAAGCTAATACTAATTGAAAATTACTTACTACGAAGTAGCGCAGTCGTAGTCAAAGTTTAGACTGCATTAAAGAACTAAGACCTCACGTCATGCTACGAGCCTTATACTAATTTATAATTACTTGCTAAGAAGTAGCACAGTCGTAGTCAAGTTTAGATTATATTAAAAACAAAGACTCCTACGCCATGCTTTAGCTTTCTTATTAATTTAGTTGCCACGAAGAATAGTCAAGACCAAGTGGGTAAAGTCAAAGTAGATTGTTCATTAGTTATAGATCAACGACGATATGCCACAAGCCTTACCCTAATTGATTATTATTTTCTACGAAGTAGCGTAGTAGGGACCAAGAGTGGTAGTCAAAGATTAAATTGACGTACAAATGATAACAGAATAACGTAATAGAATCTTACAATATAGTTTTATATCAATTCATTATTACTTGCTAGGAAAGTAGTATGGTCAGGACCAAATGAGTAAAGTCAAAGTTTAAATAGCTTACAAGGTATAAATCAAAGACGTTTACGCCGTGCTACGAGATTTATACTTAACCAAATAATCAAATCAATTAACTTTATAATTGATTATAACTTGCTACGAAGTGGTGTAGTCAAAGTGGGCCGAGTCAAAATGTATATTACAAGTTCCCTTGATTTGGATCAGTATAAAAATACCGTGTTTTAGGACAATTTAACGATTTAATATCTTCAATGTTAAAGGAATCTAAACTTTGACTATGATGCACGTGGACCAACAACGTCCGTCGGAGTTTGTGATGATATGATATTATACATGGTGACCTTAAAAGGTAATGTAAGGCTTTATTGATCAAATATTACATCTACTGAGAAGCTGATTTTTTTAAAATGATTTCGGGATATGAACATGGTTACCATGGTTAACATGGTTACCATGTTCATATCCCTCAAATTAGAATTAAGCTGTAAACGTTAAAAAAAATAGTTTTCTATTCGCTGCTTTATAGTCAAGTGTCTGTTTAGTAACCGTACCCTAAACTGAGACTACTGAAAACATGCCGTGGATTTCAGGAGTCTCCTGAAATCAACTGCCTGTTTTGTAACCGCAACTTAAACAGAAAGTAGTAGTAGTCTCAGTTTAGAGTACGGTTACAGAACGGGCAGTTGAATTGACTATAAAGCAGCGAGTAGATATATTAAAGTAGACTCGTATGTATCGTTTTTTTCTTTGTCCCATTTCATTTAGCCGGTTTAGTGAGAGCAATCAATATTGTTAATATGTATTGATCGACCCATTCATGGACTTTATACGCTTGCTTATTATCGATATAGAATATATTATTATATAGATAGATAAAAAACCATATGCCGTGCTCCATTAATAAAAAATAAAAATTTAATTAAAAGATCCCACGGCTGATGGACTTATATTCATTTCCATGTTAAAATAAATAAAAATAAATAACTGCATGCGGTCAATTAATATATACCACAAATAGTCCCGAGATAATAATAAGCTTATTTATATAAGTAGTTAATTCATGAATTTATTTCCTGAAAACAATTTTGCATCCTGCAAGATTCCTAGATCAATCCTTGCGGCGATGTTCCGACGGGGAGAATAGCTAGCGACCCTCTATTCAAAGGGGTTGCGTTTAGGATGTACGAAATTTGTGGACCAGCCAAAACTTTATGGTAATCATAAATAAATACGGTTCATGTTTTTATCATTATTATTTATATACCTTTACGCCAGTTAATTAATTATTCTTATGGTAAAAGTTTTTTATTTTTATTTATTTATTTATTCACATCAAAAGTATTAGGTAACAGATTTGTTCTATAAGTTGCGCTCAAAAACCTGAGCGGTTTAAGTGAGCGCAGCTGAGTCGCATATGGTAAATTAGGTACATTTTAAAATTATTTTACATTTGATTTTTAACAATTTCTCAAACAGTTTTAGAAAAAAAAAAAATTCTAAGGTCTAGGTATATTTTTTCAAAATCCATTCAATTGTTTTCCATTATAATATCATTTTAGATATAATAGGTCTAGAATAAGAGCAGGACTGAGCGTGCTTTATTAATCCCATCGATGCTTTCTGTCAGGCAAGATTAAATATCTTTAATAAATGGCTAGGTATTTTATAGTACAGTTCGGTGTAGACTCATACCATCGGCTACGGCGAGGTGGTATTAAAAACCCCTCCGCTGGGTACCCTGAGGGCGTCTAGGCGGTCTCGGGCGCCGTAAGGCACCCGTGAAGATATGTAAAAAAAAAAAAAAATATTGCCTCACAACAAAGTAATAATGGCAATATCAAATGAATTATTACATGTTATATTATATTGTTTAGTTTCTGATACTGTTGTAAAACATGATTTAATTTACACGAAAATAAACTTATACAAATACTTAATAAAACACAAAATAGTAAAAAAAATGGTTACCAAACTTATTTTAAATTGCTTTAGACCAAATACAAGTATTAAACGAAAATACGGAATCAAATTATACTTCCTAAAAAAGGTAATTTAATATCTAAATTTGTTCTATTTATATGTATTTTAAAATTACACGATTATCACGTCCATCTCTCCAAGGATATCTTTTGTGCTCCATGTTTTCATTTGCCAGCCTCCAGCCAGTCGCAAGCTGGCGAGCGCGTCTGCCGCTTGTGTCAAAACATTTCGCGTACCGAACACGCGCGACATTTGACAATAAATATAAACTTTACCTATACAAATAAAGAGTTTTAAACTCTATAAACTAATCTTAATGTAACTTACGACAATAATAAAATAATAGATATTTTTATTATTATATATACTTATAAAAGAAAAAAATGGGTGACCAGGAGAAAAATTTAGATGTATGTGGAAGCGTTATGGATGGGATAGCGGAAAAGGGAGCAGACTCTCCTAAGAAGACCCCAGTGGAATACGTAGTGTTCCCCATTCGATGGGTAGTTCTTGGTATTTTTGTTCTCTACTCGGCTTCCAACTCCATGCAATGGATCCAGTACAGCATCATTCAGGATGCTGTTGTAAAATACTATGGGGTAACCAGCATTACTGTTTACTGGACGTCGATGATATACATGATTACCTATATACCACTAATATTTCCTGCAAGTTGGCTGTTAGATAAAATGGCAAGTATATATTTTATTTAAATGTAGCACAGTGACTATGTATGTACCTGATGATAGTCAGACCTACAGAATCCATGAATGGGGTCGGTCAATACATTGTTCCTTACCTGCATTGATCAATCCCAATATGCCGGTTAAATAATACAGTTACGAAATGGGCGACGACAAAGATAAATTTGCATTACGAGTCTGTATACTTTAATAGTCTTGTTGCCTGCCCGTTTCGTAACTGCACCCTGAAAGGAGACTACCACCTCGACAATAAATCAATGCAGGTCATTTGACGGTTTATTTATCTGTATGGACGGTGGTATAGAATATATTATAATAAAGATTTTAGTAATTATCTCTAAATGTAGATACCTATGTATATTAATTTAAGTGATTTATCTTTTGTTTATCTAGATAATAATTATATTAGTTAGTAGTTTTTAGTGTAAATAATAGCGGAAACAAATATTAGAGTATTAAAGTTTAGTCTGAATTGAAAAAAACAACTGAATTTATTATTGTTATGAATATTTACGATAATAACAATTTAAAATAACAAAGAACAAGGTAACATTTTAGCAGTTTCCTTTTAAAGAATTTCAGAGATTTGTTTGCTTAGGTGTAAAATGGACGCAAGCATTTTTACGCATATTTTTCTAAGCAATTTGAGCCTTAATTCAGAGGTACACGGGTGGCTATATGTAGATACATTCTACGTAGTCAGTTTGTGCTATTAAGGTAGGTCAGGATCAGAAGTCAGATCATATACTTAATATATTTCCTAAGTTTCTGAGTTCTGTTTTAAGTTTTGATTGATTTTTCAGTCTCCTAATAAGTAAAAGCTAGAATCTAAAGAGTAGGTTTTGGTAAAAATTGGAAAACGTACGCTATTAGCGCACTTAGGGTTTCATACAACTGAAAAAACGGGGGAAAATAAATGAAATTAAAGTTATCAGTAATAAATTTATTTATTTGTTTGAACCTAACCACCTAGTCTTAAACTAGTTGCTTATGTAGCGTATGTTCGTTTTGGTTGTTTTTTTTTCTCCCGCAAGGACAATAATTTAATAGTTTATTTTTTATTATATATTCAACAAGTCTGTGGGAGGAATGGCGACCAAGCCAAGTGGACCTTATATATACATTTTTTTTAACTTTTCATAAATAGGCATTTGTACAGGTAAAGGTTTACATGAAATTAATATTATTATTATTATTTTCAATAAAATATCTGCAAGTTAAATTATAGACTAAAAACAGAACAGCATTCACACAACATATTATAAATTGTAAAGGTTCTCTCTCAAAAGAAATAATAAGCAACGCTCAGTTAAAATTATATGAACGATGAGCATGAACGACGCTGAACGTACATTGAAATAAATTTATATGAATTTATTTACTGAAAACTCGGTACAATAGAATACACAAACAATACAATAATGTTTAAAATACAAATTCATATATAGTTACCTACTTAATACTGTCTTATTTTATAATAATATTTTACTACTTTAATATAACCGGTCCCCGGTTCGAATCCCGGTGTGTACCAATGAGTTTTTTTTTTTTTTTAAATATGTACATTTGATTGATAACACCACTATAGTGCCTCGGAGAGCACGTTAAGCTGTCGGTCCCGGATTCACTATACCAACTTGTGAAACTGTTTATAGATGGGTTATTGAGTCTATTTAAAACATCGCGACGAGCTAGCCACTTGGGTGTAGACTCATACCATCGGCTACGGTGGGATTAAAAACCCCTCCGGCCGCCTAGGCTTGTGATGATATCTATGTATGTGTTTATTTATTATTATTTTGAAATATATTTTTTTGAGAACATAATAAACAATAAGTAATTATATATTAAATACATTTTCATAAATACCTATAATAATTACATTGTC
The DNA here is from genome assembly GCA_947458855.1 of Monopis laevigella. Classification (NCBI taxonomy): domain Eukaryota; kingdom Metazoa; phylum Arthropoda; class Insecta; order Lepidoptera; family Tineidae; genus Monopis; species Monopis laevigella. The sequence continues at coordinate 11,576,419 of OX381577.1, read as the reverse complement.
TATATGAATGGATACTTGATCTTGACATCGTACTTATTCTGTGATCTTATACACAAGTAAAACCCTTAAGAAAGTTAAGAGCTTTCCGTAATTAATCTATTGAAATCGATTATGTCCGTAATGAATTACATTTACCTACGTATTCTGGTGACGGTAAAGTAAGTACTACTTAAATATAAGTATCGATTGTTAATAACCGAAATATACTCGTACTATGTATTCGAGTATTTATATCAGTAAATACCTCGGTATCGGTATATTATTGGTTTACATATATGTTAATATTATACATTATATATGTATAACCCAAAAATTTACGGATTTATATATAAAGTAATAAATATCTATAAAACATTTTCACTACTCTAAATAACTCCACATAAACAAATATATATATATATATATGAAAGACGTTACATATTGCCCTGGTCACAAACTATATAAGCTCTAGACTTGTACTATATGTACCAGAAACTATGATACCAATACACATTATATTTTATAAACACCCAGACCAAGATATACTACCCAGAAGATACTAATATTTTTTTGGGTAGAACTGGTATATAAAACAATAATTTTCCGGTTTAATTAAATCTCTTCAAATTTTTAAGCTAAAAATATTATAACATTAAAAATTATATGATAAATTGAATCAGGCGTTTTTTTGCAGAATTTAATATAATAATATTTACTTCATTGTCCACTTTATTAAATAATCTCTAAAAAGCCGATAACAATCATTTTAAATTAAATCTCTACTTAATTTTTTCAAGCTGAAAATATTTAAATGTTCACTGAAAATGCTTTAAAAGGCGCATGCATGACTGACCCAGTTAACTGAGCTCGCTAGGATTTCACTATCAACTGAAAAGTGGTAGTTATTAGATTACATATGTTTTATTTTTAGATCTTTTAAAAGTGATATTTTAACTTTTTTGCAACTACAAAATGAAACTATTTTTTTTTTTTTTTATATTTTCTCAGATGAAATTCATAGGTAATCCTAAGTACTTGTAGAAGATAAAAGCGTCTGTAACAATCATGAATATATGTAAAAGTTTACATATTTGTTACTTAATAACTCCAAAACGTCTGAACCGACTTGTATATATAACTTATAGGTATCTGATGCGATATATAGGCTTATACATAGGTAAAAAAGTTTTCTTGGAATTACTAAAACATAGATATAATTACTCCGTGTACATACTTGAATTGGTATGGATCAAATTTCAACGGATGAAGTTGCTAGCAGATGCTAGTTTATACTAGGGATATTACGGAGGTAGTTTTATCGGAACCGAAGTCGGATTCCAAGTTTTGGTTTGTCGGACTCGGATTCGGATGTTTGTTGTAAATGATATTTTCTGAAATTGTTTCAGCAAATTTTTTTTTTTTTGCTAAATTTGCATATAACTCATTACAAATAAAGTAAAAAACTGCTTTCGTTATTTGATAAGTCGGCGCAATAAACTGTAAAACCTTTTACGAGATTGAAGGACATTTTCTTTAATTTAGTATGCTTTGTCATCTGATTAAAACCTCCGATTTTAAGGTTTCCGAGCCCAGGTCGGAGTTGGAGATGTAAAATCAATCGGAACTTTCGACCTTTTGTAGTCGGAGACGACGCTCCGTAACATTTCTAGTCTATAGGTACTATTATAAAGAGTAAAGATTTTATTGTTGGTTTGTTCCGGATAAACTTAAAAACTACTAAACCGATTTTAATCTATAGAGAGCTACACGATAATGTAACATGGGCTGTATTTTATTCTCAATCCGACTTCTTTTCAATTAAATGGCTAGTGTAACTTCAGGGCGAGTATATTTATTTTTATTTTTATTGGAACACGACATATTACTTTGTATTGTTCTTAAACAATATTGATTTCTTCCACTATGCCGCCGTGTAAATGATGCGAAACGGCAATGACGAATTACATTATGAGTAGGTATATTTTAATATACTTGCTGCCTTCACGTCAATTCAACTACCCATTTCGTAACCGCACCCTAAAAGGAGACTACCACCTCGACAGGAAATCGATACAGTAGTCTTCTGAAAACCGGTAAACCCACAGACTAAAACCGAATCATGACTAGTTCACTTGACGGTTTTTGCATCTGTATGGGCGGTGGTAACGAGACCGGTCGGTCGGCCTAACAAAGTTATAGCGACCTTCCTCCCATCTAGTATAATATCTCATAATATATTAGAGATTTTACTGATTTATTATAAAAGAAATTCTCCGAATCCAGAATGCCACATAAATCTCTTCTGTAAATAAGGAAAGCTGAGGGAAAACGAACTGTCAGTCCCATCTTTGTGAGTTTCGCACCTTTTGTGTGAATCTGGGGAACTTCGCAATATGTCGTCTCGGCGTGTAAAAGACGTTACCTTTTTATTTCCAGGCGGTTAAAAAGGTGACTTGTAAAAGTATAAAGAAAGGCCCGACAAAATATTTATACAGTGAATGACAAAGTAAAGTAAACACGAACAGGATTTGGTGATCTAGATATTTTATGAATAAACTATTTAAAAAAAATAAATCTTATATACCTAGTTCTAATTTATAATACTTCTTTATAAGTTTCAGTTATTTTTAAGGTCTTTTACTTTTTAATTAAAGAATACTAATCTTTCTTCAATCTTTATAGGAATAATCCTAAAGTATCCCTGAACTCTTTTCTTGTTACCTACCTATAAATAACAAACCTATTTTTACCCCGAACATCGTAACAGCATCGTCACGGGCCTTTATTGGTTTCCAAATTTTTAACCAAGAAGGAGCCAGTCATTGCATTCCAAAACGAAATTGTCTTTTAGAAATTAATAAAAAATCGAAAAAGGGAATATTTCTTAGATTTTCATAATTTATATTGTTTATTTTAACAAATAGGTAAATTACTTGAAAATATCTCTTTGAAATATATTATAGTCCAAGGATTTTTTTTTTCTATTTGTTAATGAAATTTATTATTAACGACTGCCTCCGTGGTCTAGTGGTTGCGCTGTAGTAACCGGAGGTCGTGGGTTTCGATTTCCACTTATAGCAAAACAAAGTAAGTAGGTTTTTTTTTGTACAGCTGCCTTGGTCTGGGTGTCTATACATATATTGTAACGTTTGTTTCTGGTACACAAGCCTAGAAATTAGTTTAAACCTTATTTTCTAAGGTTTGAGACAGGGTGCGATTTTTGAATGTCAGCGATGACTTAACATGCATTATCTGTGATGATTATTATGTGTCATCGTTGACTTTATTTACGTAGTGGTAATGGGCACTCATATAAATATCAAAGGTATAATGTTTTAGTCACCGGATGATATTCAAAATTACGAACCAACAACTTTAGAATTCAATGACTATTTTGCCATTTCAGTGATATTTAGTCATCGGCTGACATTTAAACATTGCTCCAGGGGGTGAGATTTTTTTATGTCAGCGATGAGTTCGATATCACCAGTGAGAAAATTATCACCAATGACTAGGTAATCACGTTTTATAATAAGTCCTATTTTTGAAAGTGATATGTGACCAACTTACAAATAATCTCTCATTCACAAGAGCTACTTGCGTTGTTGCACGAAGAAAACATTGTTTGTCATTCTTGTTTCTCATAATAATTGACATGTCTATGCTAAATCATAAAAACTCAATGGTGGAACGGAACATACATTATCTGTGATGATTATTATCTGTCATCGGTGACTTTATTTACGAATGGTAGGAGGCACTCGAATTAATACTCGTATCATAGGTATGATGTTTTAGTCACCCGATGATTTTCAAAATCGATGACTTTCAAAATCGATGACTTTTTTGACATTTCAGTGATATTTAGTCATCCGCTGTCATTCACAAACATCGACCCAGTGTCCTAATTATATATTTTTATAATTATTGTATAGCAAATAAATATATATTGTTATTTACTTTTAGAAGTTAAAAAAATACTGTAGTTAAATATTTATTTAACTAATTGGCCAGACATATGTTACAAAGTGGTAAAAATAGAAAAGATTTCAAAACCTAATTTTAGCAAGAGATGTCTATTATTAACCCGTCATTAGTAAACAACTAAAAAACGATTTGTCTAGCCCTTTTTATAAAAGTTTATTTTGGTAACTTTTTTTTCGTTTTTTTTGAAACTATCTAGTTTTTTATTTATTTTAATTGTAGCATGGCATGTGCTTTGTATCCACCTGGTGGTGAGCAGACCTACAACTACAAAGTCAATGAATGAGGGCAATCAATAATTGTTCTTAAACAACGTTAATCGCTCCCACTATGCCGGCTAATTGATGCGATTACGTAATGGGCGGCGACAAAGACAAATTGCATAACCAGTATATTTTTATATCGATGCAGTAATCTCCTATAATCCGGTGGACCCACAGACTAAAACCGAAACATGACTAGGTCATTTGACGGTTTTTGCATCTGTATGGGGCGGTGGTAACGAGACCGGTTGGTCGGCCTAACGAAGATATAGAGACCTTCCTCCCACCTAAAGAGTTACAAAATAATCTATACTAATATTATAAGGCTGAAGAGTTTGTTTGTTTGAACGCGCTAATCTCAGGAACTACTGAAAAATAATTGAAAAAATATTTTAGTGTTGGATAGCCCATTTATCGGGGAAGGATATATATAGGTCACATAACATTACGCTATAACCAATAGAAGCGGATTAACAATGAAATATGTTGAAAAAACGGGGGAAAATTATTCCTTTTGCGTACGCTGCGTAAACGTTAGGCAGACGAAATTGCGCGGATCAGCTAGATCATAAACAAATAATATAGACTTTTATATTGGAAAATTTATAAACTATTATATTGAGGAAAAGGATACACCTTACTTCAGCTTATAATGACCTGGTTTTCGGGGTGCACCAAAATTATAAGCTATTGTATTGTAAAACTTAAACAATCAAGTTCTTTCAAACTACATTTCGGTCTTACGTTTCTTAAATTAATTTTAAGTCTTATTATATTATTGGCTTTTCTTATATGCGGTGATAGTCGATTCCATATATTTATTTACAAGTTGAATATATGGCTTAATAATATGCCTACACATTTATTAGTGACCACGTTGAGAGTAAGGTTAACCTGAAAAACAGCGTCCCGGCCCAGACATACGGGCCTTTTACAGGGCTCTCTGAGGCTCTCTCTATTTTTATTTCGTGTTAATGTAGCGTTAAAACGAGAGGAACCAAAGGTGGTTTCAAAAATAAACCCGCGAACGTGTCCTTATACCTCATACCTCATATACCTCACGTATTAACGTGACGTTAATACGTGGAAAAAACTCATAAGAGTCTTTTGTGAGATATGCTGAAGGTCCTTTGCTTTCTTTTTTTTTTGTCATTTTGTTTTTATTTTCTATATTTTGTTTCTGTTATTGTTGTTATTTTGGGGGCAATAAACTTTTTTTTTAAATCCCCCAAAGGGTAAGGGGAAGGGGAATCTGGCAAATTCTGAATTTAGAATGATATTATAATCTTAGTAACCTTATGAAATGGAATGTTATAATTCAATATGTATACGTATTAGGTATGCTTAAAATTGATGTTTTTTTTTTTTTTGATTTAGAGTTTCTTAACCTAAACTGTTTTAAACTGGTTAATATTAAAATTAATTATTTTCAGCTCAACTTCACTTTATATCTAATAGTTTTTTTTTTGTATACGAGTACCTACGTAAATACTAGGAAATAAATATGTAATAATGCGATAAATAAATAAGTATAATGTAACATTATTACTCATATGAATAAATCTGTAACAAAAAATGTCAACAAATCGTGACTCGTGAACGAATAGCTTTAAATATTTTTTTTTCCTTAAATATAAACGATACGAGAATTTTTATACTATCATTGTATATGGTAGGATAGAGGACACGCCAGCGATATTAATTAGACATCTAAAACATTGTATATTTAGATGACAACACCACTAAACTATGGAGCTTATTAAGCTGTCGTCCCAATTTTACAATACCAACATGTGAAACTGTTATAAGTTTATAAACACATCGCGATGAGCTTGCTACTTATTCGGTGTAGATTCAGAATACTATCGGCCACGAGGTGGGAATTGAACCCCTTCGCTGGGTATTCTGAGGACGTCTAAAATTAGTGTAATTTAAGTAAATATATGTTGCATATACTTAGCCTAATTAAACAATTCCGCCTCCCAGTAGGTGCCCGCCTACAAGTGGTGCACCTTTGGCGTTGTATCCAGAGGTCGTGGGTTCGATTTCCACCCTGGAACAAAAAAAATAGTGAATTTTCTATACAGTTTATGGTCTGGGTGTTTATAAAATATAATATGTATTACCTATATCTTTGTTTCTGGTACAGATGGGTACAAGCCTATAAAGCTTAGTTTGTGATCAGAGCAATATGTGTAATTTGTCCTACATATAAAAATTAAAAAAATTAAGCATTGAAATTAAGCCTTTAATTAAAAAAAAAAGATTATTGTTAAAGTATTCACCTACAGCCTTATTATCGATATTTTACATTTCCTACAAAGTAAATAATTTCATAAATCAGTCACTAAATTTTATTAATTAAAATAAAGAAAATGCTAACAATGTGAAATGTCTGAAAAGCTGTTCCGGGCACGTCGCCATATTAACTTTGTTGCATACATCATACAAGGCATAACTAGAGCATGTGCCTCCGTGTAAGAACTAGCTGCCTGAAACTTTTGAAATTGAAACCGAAATAGGAACATTTATTTTAAATAAATTTCCTATATAAGGGTTTTCAGGAAATATAACTTAAGGCGGTGGTTTAAATAATATATCTAGTACTAGCTTTTGGTAACCCGGCTTCACCTGTGATTTGAAACACTTGGCTATTAATTTCACATACACATACATACGGCGCCCGAGATCGCCTAGATGGTCCCAGGGTACCCAGCGGAGGGGTTTTTAATCCCACCTTGTCGTAGCCGATGGTATGAGTCTATACCGAACAAGTGGCTAGCTCGTCACGATGTTTTGAATAGACTCAATAACCCATCTATAAACAGTTTAACAAGTTGGTATAGTGAAACCGGGACCGACAGCTTAACGTGGTGTTGTCAAACAAATCTAAATTTTTTTTTTAAATTAAAAACACATTGGTACATACCGGGATTCGAACCAGGGACCTAAGTGTTTTTAAGTCCAAGGTCTAACCACCTCGGCCACAAGGTATATATTAATTTTCTGTTATATAATATAAAAAAATAAAACTTTAGGGGCAGTCCTACGTATATAGTCTTCCCATATTATATTATTTGAACTCGTGAGTCTATTAGTTCGCCTATAATTTCAAAAATTGGTGAAACGTATATTAATTTATTTCCAAATTGAATATGTGAATCAACAAGTGTGTTGCTATATTAAATTCCCTAAAAAACAAAACTTGGGATTGGAATTTTTAACTTTTATTTCATAGCGGATACCTACAAATTGTATATTAGCTTCAGTAGTTTTGGTTGGGCCATAATGAGTCAATATAGCGTTCTTGCTTATACTGAGTGAGTAACACCCATTTTTTTTTTATAAGAAAGGAGGCTGTTGTTCATAAAAAATGTCCGAAGAATAATTATCATATGAACGCCTATATGGCTAAAATTACTCCAAAAAATATATATTGTCTTCGTATCAAGCAAATTTTTACGAATTGGCGGTCAATTGTATTGGCGGTTTAATGGTTGAAGTGATTTTTTTCCCTTTTGAAAATATAAACGACGTGTTCAATTATGTTCAACATAGCACACAATACGTAAATAGTTTTTCTTCCTACAGCTTAACGAGCTCTTCGAGGCACTATAGTGGTGTGTCAAACAAATGTACATATTTTTTAAAATCAAAAACTCATTGATACACACCGGGATTCGAACCAGGGACCTAAGTATTTTTAAGTCCAAGGTCTAACTAACTCGGCCACCTACTTTGACTATATCGGAATCAAGACAGACAGGTGTAAATAAAAATGTACCTAATTTCATTAGACGATTAAGTACGTTAATCGTGTGAATAATAAACATAAAATTGGAAGGTTGAGCAATACATTAAAGATAAAGTTTTAAGTAAACTTCCTAATTGAATATAATAAAAAACTATAATTCCAAGTGAAAATGGTAACAATGTGATATGTATGAAAAGCAGTTCCGGGCACGTCGCTATTTTTTTTTTGTATGTCAATTCACACAAACTAAGCTCTAGGCTTGTACTATGTGTACCAGAAACAATGATATAATACATATTATATTTTATAAACACCCAGACCATGACAAACTGTACAGAAAAATGTATATTTATTTGCCATGGGTAGGAATCGAACCCTCGACCGGTCTACGGAGGCTGTCAATATAGTCATATATAGGTATATGGTACATAGAGTACATTCTTGAGAAACGTTAAACTTCATATCTTGTCTTGTTACTGAACTAGTAAGTTTGAAAGTAAATCGTGAAATGCAAATAATGATAAAATTTATATTGAAAAAATTAAGTAACCTTTGGTTTGTTTTTTATTTAATTTATTTGTATTTTTTTATTATTTTAAGGAAGGTGTTTTTCGATTTTCAAAATGATGCTTTTGTTGAATAATTTAAATCTATTTCACGTTTTAGTGAATGGATATAAATTTATGTTATTGGAGCACGGCATTTGACTTTGTAGCTACCTGATGACAGACTTACAAAGTCCATGAATCGAGCAATACATTGTTCTTTAACAGCCGTAATAGCGCCCACTATTCAGGCTAAATGATGCGGTGAGAAAATGCGCGGCAACAAAGACGAGTTTGCATTACAACTCTACTACTACATTAATATCAGCGCTGCTTTATTAAAAAATGATCCGAACTTTAGTCCCATTCTATTTGGAGGAGCTCAAATTGTGTTCCCTATAAAAAAATATAGGGAACACAAATTGAGCTCTAATAGATATTCATAGGAAACAAATTCTTGTTGTTTAGTGTACCATACATATAATTTCATCACGGGTTCCTTTCGGCGCCTGAGACCGCCTAGACAGCCCCAGGGTACCCATCGGAGGTTTTTTTTTTAATCCCACCTCGTCGTAGCCGATGATATGAGTCTACACCGAAAAAGTGGCTAGCTCGTCGCGATGTTTTGAATAGACTCAATAATCCATCTATAAACAGTTTCGCATATTGGTAAAGTAAAACCGGGACCGACAGCTTAACGTGCTTTCCGAGGCACTATAGTGGTGTTGTCAAACAAATGTACATATTTTTTTAAATTAAAAACTCATTGGTAGGTACACACCGGGATTCGAACCATTTATCAATGGTATGCGTCCAAGATGTAATGACTTTGGTACCGTGGAGATTGGGACATTCCCTTGTATAAGACTTCATATTTTTGGACACTTTTGCCACATCCTATCTTCAGGGTACCTCAGAGTTAGCGCTGTGACGGAACACGCTCAATTAAGCAAACGTCGAAGATATACGATTCTAGTTCTAGAGATTATATGTATATTTTTGGTGTTTGATGTGGGTTTCCACATTGGTCAGTGAGGATCTTTGTTTCTTGTTTTATTTTTGTTTCTTGTTGGTTAATAAATTTATACACCATCGTTTTATAATAATGATCATTTAAACCGTATAATATTATACTTATTCGATGTAATACTTAATAATATAATTAATAAGAAAACGTAAAAAAAAAAACAATTGTAAATAATACAAATAATAAAATATCTATAATACTGCCGTGAATATAAAAATTATAAACATTACATTTATTTTTGTCACTGGTATTAAATTCGAAAATGGAGGACATGTGTAAACAACTCTATCCTCTCTGTACTACATAGGTATGACGGTACATACAAGAGTGATGTTCAACCAGTTGGATATTTATTGAATCAGGGCATGCAAGGATTACCTACTTCGTTCTGAAACTACTGTAGTTTGCAGTTAGTTGGTTCGTGAGAAATATTATGTTATTAAAATTGCAGTTTGAATATGCCAGTTGGTCCGTGAGAAATATTATTTTATTAACAAGCATCGGATTTGTTTATACAACGTATGAGTGCCTTACTGTTTATTGACCCATTGACTGGGGTTTTGTTGCCATCTTTTATTGGCCTCTATAACTCTGCTAGGTAGACCGACTGGACTCGTTAAAGACAGATGCAAAAACCATCAAGTGACTTAGTCATGTTTCAGTTTTAGTCTATGGGTTCACGGGTTTTCCGGAGATTACTGCATCGATTTCTTGTCGAGGTGGTAGGTAGTCTCCTTTCATGGCGGAGTTGCGAAACGAGCTATTGATTTGACGATTAAGCAGCGAGGATATTAAAATAGACTTGTAAGTAATTACGTCTTCGTCGTCCACGTCGTCTAATTCGTAACCGCATCATTTAGCCGGTATAGTGGGAGCGATCAATATTGTTATAGAGCAATGTTATTGATCGATCCTATTCACTGACTTTGTAGGTCTGCTTACCATCGGGTTGATACAAAGTCACATTCCGTGTTCCATAAAAAAAGTACCATCACAGGTGCCTTAATTCGAATAATATCTTCAATGGTTCGAAAAAATAATAAAATGTATTAACGTTGCTTGCGCCATTCATATTTGAATCTTTTTTTCATGTATTATTATACATTGCATAGATTATTTTATTTATTGAAGTATGTTTTAAATCTAAAATATATACATATTTAATTTGTAGTCAAATTATATGTTACACATTTTATTTAATTAATCTTAGCGTCAAAGTAACTTTTCCTTGATGAGGGATTTTTCTCTTAATGAATTGATTATACTTATTTCTTCGTTGCTCCTAACTATCTATTCATTTAAAAATACTTTACCTCTATTACAATGCTTAATTTCGTACAAAAATGTGTTAAGTTTTATTAATAAAGGTTTTTAAAGTTTAAATTCGTTCTTAAATTTGTTTTATAAATTAATATAAATCATCACGGGTGCCTTTCGGCATCCGAGACCGGCTTCAGGGGATCCAGCAGAGAGGTTTTTTAATCCCACCTCGTCGTAGCCGATGGTATGAGTCTACACCGAACAAGTGGCTAGCTTGTCGGGATGTTTGGATAGACTCAATAACCTATCCAATATACAGTTTCACAAGTTCGTATAGTGAAACTGGGACCGACGGCTTAACGTGCTCTCCGAGGCACTATAGCAGTGTTGTTAGACAAATATAGCTACATCTTTAGATTAAAAGCTCATTGGTACACACCGGGGATTGAACCAGGGATCTAAGTGTTTTTTAGTCTAAGGTTTAACCAACTCGGCCACCACGTATATATTATATAAATTAGTTTTATATTTTACTAAATTCGTAAAATTCATGTAAAGATTGCACTAATGGTCATGAAAATTAAATGTCCGTTACTAAAATGGTTCACGTCGGATCCCAATCAGAGCAAAGTGCTCCCAGAGTATATTGGAATCATTAAAGCAAACTAATATCCAATCTAGCCTCCTTAACTCAAACTTATTGCTATAAATATATTTACTACAAAAGCGGTTTAAAACCCGGTATAAACCAATAAATTGTTAATTAAAAAAAAAAAAATTTGTTTGACAAGACCACTATAGTGCCTCGGAGAGCACGTTAAACTATCGGTCCCAGTTACCGTATACCAACATGTGAGGCTGTTATAGATGGGATTATACTCAACCCTTGTTCTGTGTAGGTAGATACCACGTCGGCTACGATAGATAAGGTGGGATTAAAACCCTCTGCCGTTTAGACGGTCTCGAACGCCGTAAGGCACCGCAGATGATATTTATGTTTACTACAAAAGCCCAACAAAATAAAACCATACAATGACACATCTTAATATTAGTAAAATCGAAAAATTATTGAAGTTAATGATTATAAAATGCAGTGTAGAGTCGAAAAATGTTCTCGTTCTATTCCAATCAGACAAAAGTGCTCCCAAGAATATATTGGAACCATTACAGCAAACGCTTTCGAATCCAACCTCTCCAAATAAAACTTATTATTCGCCTCTCTCCACTGAATGCGGTTCTTCCATTATAAAACTCTATTTGCATTTGTGATTTCTACTAGATAAATCAAATATTGTTCTTATTGAACTGCACTATTTATTATTATATTATACTAGGAGGAAAAAACTGTAAAAAACATTGAGAGTCTAAAGTTGGATTGATAATATAAAAAAATATTCCATGAAAACATCTGACTATAATATAGCCTGTGAAAAAGAAAAATTCTGTAGTTTGTCATGCTCTTGGTGTTTATAAAATATAATATATATTCCTACCGTACACATAGTACAAGTCTAGAGCTTGATTTGCGACTAGGTCAACATGTGTGTAATAAAATTAAGAGAATTTAAATATTGGATACCTTAGCATTTTCATTCTTAATATTCTTATAGGTACCTAACTGTATTCATTTCAAATCTGTAACGAATATTTTCTTTGTCTCCAGGGTCTCCGAGTGACGACAATAATCGGCATCCTCGGCACTTGCGTAGGCGCATGGCTGAAGGTATTCTCGGTGCCGCCAGACATGTTCTGGCTGGGCTTTACTGGCCAGACTGTCGTGGCTATATCCCAGGTGTTCATCCTCAATGTACCGCCGAGGCTGGCTGCCGTTTGGTTTGGGGCTGACCAGGTTTCTTCGGCTTGTAGTGTTGGAGTCTTTGGGAACCAGGTTAGTTGATACTAGATTAAGTTTTATAAAAAAAGTGGAATAAAAATTTCAAACTAAATTCTCAGGACAGATGTACCATTTGTGTGGTAATATAAAATTCACACTAGTTTAGTTTCTATAGTGATCATAGCTATTGGTCCTAGTCACCATAAATTATTCATTACCCATATTACTGAACGTACCTTATGAACATCGTAACATTTAAGGATCTCAAACCCGGAACCTCAAAAAGGTAGAGTAATAAATTCCACCAAATTGGAAGCGTCTAACCTGTTACAAGCCGATAAGGGACTTGGCATGAGATTATATACTTTACTGCTATGTTATTAGGGGATCTACTCGTTTGAGGAAAGTGATTTTGCTTGTAGGTCCAATTTTCTAGATTTTCTGTTCTCAGTTATTCGTAAAATTAACTTACCCTATTCAAATTGTTTTTTTTTTATTCAGGATAGATTTTAAACGTGCTTATTTACTTTTAGTATAATTAAGTCAATTTTCAGATTTTACTAGGATGCTATGATAAAAAAAAAATAAACTGTGTACCTAATGGAATCATATATACTATTTCTGTATTATTGTAGGCTTAAAATGTCAAGGAAAAAAAGGATATAAATGCACGAATAACTAAGTTTTTTAGTGCATGTTAATACATCTGCCCCAATATACGCATGCATTTTGATCTCTTCGTGAAGTCCTGTAATGGAAAGGAAAAGGAAAAATAAAATTAATGTAAAGAATAGTTCTACAAACTATGATTGATAATGTCTATGGTAATCATCATCAGCCTATCGCAGTCCACTGCTAGACATAGGCCTCTCCCAAGACACGCCACTGATCCCTATCCTCCGCTCTTCGCATCCAGTCTCTGCCAGCCACCCTCCGCAGGTCATCAGTCCATCTAGCTGCGGGCAGTCCTACGTTGCGTGCGCCAAGACGTGGTCTCCACTCCAATATCCGCCTGCTCCAACGGTTATCCGTCCTGCGGCAAATGTGACCGGTTTATGGTAAACGGAGTAAAATTAGCTATATGGCTCCTTTAGTAAGAAATTGATGTAATGTCTCCTGAAAACAGGTGAAACTGTTATGAACTTCTAGACTTCTAGAGGAACGGTGGTAATTTAAACCAGCCAATCTAGCAAAGTTATAGAGGCTACACAAGTCAAAATAATTGGAAAATGGCGAGGAGTTTCTAAAGACCACATTATAATAAAACACGATGAATTATGTTAGTGTCATTTCAAGACCAAATTAATGCCTAAGCCCCGGAGATTGGTTTATAATGATGATGCTATGATAATAAAGTCTCTGAATATTCAAAATGTTATTGTAATTGCAAATTAATGACGTCATATTTTATAACGTAAACCAGCGTTTTATTAATATTGTTAGGTGCTTTACTTCTATATGTTAGTTAGTTTAGAAAAAGTTTTATTTTAATTTTTTTATGCATTTTTTTTGTAATTACTTTGTTAACAGACAGCGTATTCGCTAACCACAGTCCACAGTCCATTTTCAACATACAAAATGAGGTTTCGCGTTCCAGTATTTCTCTCTCTTACTCAATCATCATCATCAATAAATACAGAAAAAATAACTTTTAAATATATAAGTATTTATTATAACAGAAAGATTTCTACGTACAACTAATAACATTAAAATAATAATTAAACTACGACTAACAGCTAAGTTGTTACTTGACTCTACGACTAACGAGAAGTTTGTTTGAATGAGCTTCTACTCGACAGCAGAGCCCAATAAAAAAATATAAATATATAAAAATAAATGTCATCGCGGGTGCCTTACGGCGCCCGAGACCGCCTAGACGGCCTTAGGGTACCCAGCGGAGGGGTTTTTAATCCTACCTCGTCGTAGCCGATAGTGTGAGTCTACACCGAACAAGTGGCTAGCTTGTCGCGATGTTTTGAAAAGACTCAATAACCCACCTATAAACAGCTTCACAAGTAGGTATAGCTTAACGAGGTCTCCGAGGCACTATAGTGGTGTTGTCAAACAAATGGTGTGGAAAATACACACCGGGATTTGGACCAGGAACCTAAGTGTTTTTAAGTCCAAGGTCTAACCAAGTCGGCCACCACTTATTCTAATATAGAATAAAATGTAATACGGGTAATTTTAACAAAAAGCACAACACCTCTTAAATTATTTTAGCTAATCCGTGATGATATAAATACTTTTATAATAGACATAATATTAGTTATGCATATGTATATATGTATATGGGCAACAGTCTTATATCTGTCTAGTCTTGAGACTAGTTATATCATTGTAACTAGCATATATCTCAAGATCGGAACACTTGAACAATTAAATAGATTGCTGGGAAAAATCTCGGAGGTCGTCGGGCCTTATTCTTCATCCTAGTATATCTAGATTGAGTGGGTGATTAAAAAGAGTGGATTTAGTGCCCTAAGTCTTTTGATATATTAAAAGGCTTTAATGTGATTTTTTCATTAAAATAGATAAACAAATTTAATTAAGAGGTGGGAGGAAATTAGGATGGAGGGTCTCTAATTCTTCGTTTGGTTTCGTTACCACCGCTGCCAGAAACCGTCAAGTGACCTAGTTTCGATTTGGTTTTAATGCTGAAGATGTGGATTCACCAGTTTTCAGGAGGTTACTGTATCAAATTCTTGTCGAGGTAGTAGTCTCCTTACAGGATGTGATTACGAAACGGGCAGTTAATTTGTCTTCCGCCATCCATTTAGCCGACATAGTGGGAGCGACTGTCAAAAACAATGTATTGATTGATTACGTTGCGAGTACGATTCTATTGAAGTATGTACATTTAAGACAATCGGGTCCTGGCTGGGGCCCAGTTCCAACTATATTAATTAGACAAGTGTGTGTCACTATTAATGAATGTTTGTCCATGTATATAAATCTTTCGTAGATGTAAACAAGAAACATTGCTGAAGTTGTTTTTCACAAATAAACAATTACGCCAGTGTAGTGTCCAGCACCAACAATCGATAATTATGTCAGACTTGTGTGTTCATAAGAGTAATTTGTCCGTAATTTTTTGGTGTGAATAGAGCCTTATCTTGCCTAGGTATAAAAGTAAACATATAAATCAGTTTTAGCGACCAAAACCAACGATCGATAGTTGTATTAGACCAGTTTATTTGGGTAAATTGTTGTCTCCATCTGTAGATTTTCTTGGTTTAACACCAAGAAGAGCCTCATATTTCGGTGGTGGAAACAAATGAAGTATTGGCAATATCTCACATAATACAAACAATTTAGTCAGTGTAGCGTCCAGTATAAACGACCGATAAATTACTATTAGACAAGTGTGTTCGTAAGGGTAAATGAACGTCCCTATCTGTATAATAATATTTCCTTTGTGTGGACAGAGCCTTATATTTCGTAGGTATAAACAAATGGAGCAGCGGTAAAGTTGACAAGTAGCGTCCAGCACCAATAACCTATATAGTAGTGTTAGACAAATGTGTTCGTAAGGGAAAATTGTTGTTCCTATCTGTAAATATTATTTGTGTAAAGAGAGCCATATATTTTGTAGGTGTAACCAAATGGACCATTAATAAAGTTGTATCTCACAAAAAATAATTAAGTTAGTGTAGTGTCCAGCACCAACTATCGATAACTGTGTTAGACACTGTATGTTCGTAAGGCTAAAATTGCTATATAACAAACAAACAATTGAATTAATGTAGCGTCCAGCACCAACGATATATACCTAGTTGTGTTCGTGAGGGTAAATTGTAGTTATCTGTATTTTTTTAGTGTGAACGAAGCCTTATCTTTTGTAGGTGTAACAAATGCAGCACAAGTAAAGTTATACTCAAAATTAAGTCAGTGTCCAGCACTAACGATCGATAGTGTGTTAGATTAGACAAGTGTGTTTGTAAGGGTAAATTGTCATCCTAATCTGTAAATTTTCTTAGTGTGAACAGAGCCTTATCTTTCGTAGGTGTAAACAAATGGAGCAATGGTACCGTCGCTTATATTAATCATTTCCGTAGGGACGTGTGGGAGAACAAAATGCTCTGTCAGAGTTAATAGTAAAATGGCCTGTCTGGGTCCATATAGCACGATCACTACACTGCGATACAAGTACCTACTATAATGACAACTTGTTTGCTAAAAATAGTTCAAAAGAGGCATTATCCTAAATTGATAATCATTAGCTTAATAGTAAAATGATTGTAAGTAAATACTATAGATAGAGGAAGTGCATGCAGGTAAATTCATCAGATTACTTTGTAGTAAATTGTTGAAATAATCTCTTACTTAATGTAACTTATATACCAATAAGTGTCTGCCATTTCAACGGATACTATTTATTTATTTACTCTCAAAGATAAATTACATTTAAGTCTTCGATCAGATAACTTCTATTTAAGTTTACATAGTGCAATTACATACGAGTATACTAGTTGTGTCTTTTTTTCACAGTGCTAATAATATGTATTGTGAGAATGTGAGCTATAAATAAAATAATGAAACATGTATTTTTTTCTTTTAGTGTTATAGAAAAAAAAAATCTATTATATAAATATTATTTTAAATTTGCTTGAATTGCATTTATTGTAATATTTTTAACCTTACATAAAAAAAATCTATAAAAATATATTTGGGTATTTTTAAGTTAAAAAAATAGTGTAAACGTAAAAAAAAACTTGTTAAAAAAAGCACCTAGTATACATAATATGTATGTGCATGTGTGTAGGTATATCGACGTTGTCTTTGTAAAGTATGTGTATGTAAATGTATTGTGATGTGTATGTGTTATCGATGTATGTACCAATACCATTGATGGTGACCGATTTGATTATCTTACAATATGTTACATGTGCCTATTATATACAATGCAGGAGCACGCAATTTTCGATCTTTACAGACAGACAGCCAGATTTCTTTCCGACCCTTATTAAATTAGTTATATCAACAGTAGGTACTAATATTCTCATCAACTAATTAATTGCCGGCTGAATTTAGTATAACAGGATTCTATGTTGGGTTAGCAAATTATTCGCTCAGTACAAGGCGGTTTGAAAGTAAGTAATTAATAATGGCCCGATTACAAAAAAAAATCTACAGCTCGCGTAAAACAGGGCTCTGTATCACGACTCGTATTTCAAAATAATTTTTATTTTATTTTGAAAACAGTATAATTTTTAGGAGTAAGACAAACTGGATAGCTGCCTTCTACGCCTGTAGGTTTAATAATAAATCCTTCCATAGAACTTTTATAGTAGTCTTATTGCAAAAAACAAACGTAATAAATAGACTACGCCGTAGAAACTCCTCAGAAGTTCGTTATAATAATTGAAGTATGAAAGAGAAAATAATCCTCATTATTTTCCCGTTTTAAACTACTTGCTAGCTTCTCTTTGGTCCTTCAAACCGGATTTCTAAAGAACTTTTTAATTAGTTTCGCATTGTACTCATATGCATTTTCTTGAAATAAATATAAAACAAATGCAAAAAATAATTAATGAAATATTTATTTACAACTACACTCGAGCTTAAAATTTTATTAAAAAAACTTTAGCTGTAAAAATATTTTAGGTACAAAATGTAGGTATTTTAAACAATTAATAAGTAAAATAAATGACTTTAATATCTAAGTGCAAGTAAAGTGCAATGGATTCAATGTTTGGTACCAATTGTTAACGTGAAACTAAGTATCATAAAACTAAGTATAATATATGGAAGCGCTTTAAGGCCTAAAATCGCCCATAAAATCAAATGTCAAACGTGTTCGTTGATGCCATATTGTGTTCTCACTTCAACCAATCAACGCTCAATGATTGCTTATATTTATTTTTTGTTATCACTTTTTGTTTCTTTGTTTTGAGATTGTATGGCTGGCGGCCATGTTGTGTTGTCGCGGTTGGAAACACGATATAAGACTCAAAGGCGCCTCCAAATCTATTTCTTCATGATGTGAAATAAGGCAATAGAATTGAAAGGCAAAATAAAGTGAACTTAAGGGCACTGCATTCGTAATCGCGAACTCCGCGTTCTTAATACAATATTAGCTTTCGCACTTCCAAATACTCGATTACTGTTTGTCGCAGAATTAAAATAATATTTTTGTCGATCATTGTATTTATTAATCTTTCTGTGTTGGGTCATTATATTTTTTTTTTTCGAAATCATAAATACAACTTTTTTATTATATAATAAAATACAAAAAAAAATATTACCCACAACAAAAAGACTTTTGCGTACAATTACGAACATAAAAAAAATAATTGAACTTCGGCCAAGTTGTAATATTGGAAGTACGTATGTATCGGCGCGTCAAGTCGACATCAGAGGCTCTACCATGGGTTTGCGCATTGTAGCAACGTAACGTATTTGTATACGTATACGTGAGCAACAACCAATAGGGCCGCTTTATTTTTGGTAACAGAATTAAATAAAGCGATCCTATTGGTTTTAGCTCACGTATACGTATACATATACGTTATGTTGCTACAATGCGCAAACCCGTGGTCTAGCCTCAGGGCCCTTAAAAGTCTATGTGAATATTATTCCTTGGCATTTATTTATTACACAAGGATAAATACTACTACTTCAATATAAGTAAATATTTTTTTACTAAAAAATAATAATATAATATTGATTTAGTTGGAACATTTAGTTCCATGTTTTTTTTTTAAATAAAGAATATACGAGGTATTATTTCCGTCATATTTGCCTTCACCATCAAGATATATTGTTTTGACCACTTACCTAGATTATTTCTGCAAAGATACAATGGTGGAAAAGAATAAGCCGTAAAAAAAGAATTAATTTTGTGCAATATTAAAACTAAATAAAATTAATTCCATTAGCAAAATTATTAAGCAAGGTAAAATGTATTTTAAATCTAGGCGTTAGTGGAAAAGTAAACTTTACACGCCTGTTTTAAAAGACCAAAATTGTGAAGTAACTAAAAAATGGAGAGCCAAAATTTAATGAAAATAATATTTATGGACTATTTTTGTAGATTTCGCATGAAAAATTACTTATACAGATTTATAGCGTAAATGCAAAGGAAAATTAAAACTTATTTATAAATATTCTCGGCAATTATATCCTTACGTTTTATTGCAAACAATGGCCGCCTTAGAGTTGTATTTGATTGTCGTGGGTTCGATTCTCACTCACGGAAAAACAATATTTAGGGTTCCACTTTGTATACTATTGATAAAAGCTACTACCATTTCCATTAACGAGCAAAAAAAATAAAACGATATCTTTGTCAAACTCATTCTCTATATATATAGCACCTTTGTTATATGCGCTTCTAGCATTTTCATTAATGAATATTTGAAAAAATTAACGTCAATAGGAAAGTATAATTTGATGTGAATGTCCAATTGGACAACAAACAGAAATATCTAAAAATTGTCACTTAGCATTTGCCGATTAAAGTTATAACTGGGAAACGGCTAAATTGATTTCTATAAAAACATCTATGCACCCTCACCGGAAAAGTAACTATCAAATATTTTTTTAGGTGAGGGAGGCCTCTATAACTTCGGCTAGACCGAACGGACTCGTAACCACCGCCATACAGATGCATAAACCGTCAAGTGACCTAGTCATGTTTCGGTGTGTGGATTCACCGGTTTTCGGACACTACTGCACCTATTTATTGTCGAGGTAGTAGTCTCCTTTCATGGTGGGCAGCGCCAAAGATGCGCTGCCCATTTCGTAACAGCATCATTACCCAAAATAGTGGGAGCGATCAATATTGTTAAACAATAATATATTAATCGACCCCATTCATGGACTTTGTAGGTCTGTTTACCATCCGGAGATACAAAGTCAAATGCCATGCTCCAATAAAAAAAAACTGCGTTTAAATAGGCACATCTCTTTTGGCGCTAAGATACCACAGCTCGAATAATAACCCTCTTTTTGCGTCGGGGGTAAACAAATAATAACACACGTGCGGCGTTTAATAATGTCACTTTATTTATTACATTATGTAGATTTTTATACCTATTTAAATTTGCAATTATTTTTTGTCAATATTATAAATTCAGGGACATTACATTTTCTTTGAAATAAATTGAAATACATAACGTAATAAATTGAAATACATATAGGTACTAAATGTTAAAACTTTTTGCGTATAAACTTATATAATAAAAACATTTCCATTATGTATTATAGTTTGTATAAGTACCTATATCACGTACCGAAATCGATCATAGTAGATAACACCTAAGTATTATTGTGGTAACCTATTTATAAACATAACACAAGCCTTAGAGAGCAAAACTAACTTAATAGGATCTTGTTACCACACCACCCATGCAGATGCAAAAACCGCCAAATGACCTTAGTCATGTTTCGGTTTCATTCTGTTTTTTCAAGATTATTATTATTATTAAACCATTTATTTCCTTATAAAATTACAATTAAGTTACTTTAAATTAAATATACATTACAATATATTGTTGTCAATATAAATTATCACCAAAAATATATATAAAAAAAAGTAACTACGAGTATGTTTACTTTTTTTATATATATATATATATTTTTATTATTATTTACAAGGTCCCTTTGAGGGTATAGGCCTCCTCCAATTTATTCCACTTAAATCTGTCTTTTGCTGTTTCCATCCATTGTTCTCCCACTGTCTCCTTTATGTCATCTAACCAACGCTTTGGTGGTCTCCCCTTTGGTCTCAAGTTTTCAAGATACTACTGCATCAATTACTTGTCGAGGTAGCAGTCTCTCTCAACGATAAAGCAACAAGAATATTACGATAGAGTACCTACTAATACAAATTCGTCTTTGCCGCCGCCCATTTTGTAACCGCTTCATTTAGCCAGCATAGTGGGGGCAAACAATGTTATTAAATAACAATATATTGATTGACCACATTCATGGACTTTGTAGGTCTGCTTACCACCAGGTAGATACAAAGTCACATCCCATGCCGTGCTGCAATAATAAAATAAATACCGGTCAAAGGTACCAGTATTTTTTTTTAAAGACAAACAGATATCTGGCCACGGTGAATAAAATATAAATGAATAATTACATAAGTAGGATCACTATTCAGTATAAGGATCGACATGTATATCACCACAATATTTCTAACTCCTGTAGCCCTACTGTGAGTTTTTTTAACATTTACTTTCGCGTTAACTATACTACTGCGTTAACATTTTGACCAATCACACGCTCGCATTTTCAGTTCTCAAAATTTCCGCTTGGGGCGCTGAATTTCCCATCCAAATTTTAGTTAACTCAAACACAAAGTAATAGTTAGAAAACTCACACTGGGGTACTGTAATGTTATACCGGGTTCACGTACTCGTTCACGTCAATTTTGTAGACTATAGTTTAATAAGTGGAACTACTCCCATCTCTGTTTGAGCGCCTTTCAAATATTTAATAACAAAATATCTGCCGAGGCATTGCCATTGCTATACGAATATGATGCTAGATTTGAAAATTCTTTCAAGCAGTATCAAGTTCATCTTTGTCCTTATGAAATCAAGTTTTAAATCTAATAATAACCCAACTATTTAGTTATTTATACATATATATTATTTCTGTCTCCAGCTCGGAGTTGCCCTGGGCTTCGTACTGCCTCCAATGTTAGTGAGGAGTGAAGGAACCATCGAAGAAGTCGGGTCTGACTTTAGGACAATGTTCTACATAGTGGCTGGGATCACCACATGTCTCTTTGTCCTTATACTGCTGTGTAAGTATTTCTTTTTTTTCATAGGTACACTAATATCTAAAAACGGTTCTGTCTGAGTAACCTTTTTTTTCATTAATTTTAATGAAAATGTTAAGCTTAACACTACTCTAGCTGATAAGTTAAAAAGAAGTTATAGACGTCTATCTATAAATAACACTCATATTTTCGTACAAAGAGTTTTCGACACTATTTTTTATAATAATTTAAAATGAGTAATAATGTAATATTTTAACTAACATATACACCATCATTAATACCTCTAAGCCTTAGGATAGGATACCCAGCAGTGGGGTTTTATTTCCACCTCGTCGTCTTAGCCGTGGTATAATAAGTCTACACCGACAGCTTAATGTGTTTTCCGAGGCATTATTGTCATGTTTATATAAAAATATATATGGTTTTATTTTCAGTTTTCAAAGCAGCGCCTCCTACTCCTCCATCAGCTGCCCAAGACTTCGGCTCCAGCATTGACTCTAACTTCTTCCAGTCCATCAAGAAGCTGATGACCAATCGAAACTACATTCTACTGCTTATATCCTATGGACTGAATGTTGGCGTCTTTTATGCCATTTCTACGCTGCTTAACCAAGTTATTTTGACATATTATCCGGTAAGATATTTTATTACATAATTGATAATAAGCAGACAAAAAAATCAATAGATATGATCCTATATTTAAAATTTTCTTGTTATGTCATGGTAATCAGATCTGCGAAGTCGATAAAATATATTAAATCCCCTAATAGAAGTATTCACTGTACCGTTTATTTTTATTTTGGACAATTTACACATATTGCTCTGGTCACAAACTAAGCTCTAGGATTGTACTACGTCTACCAGAAGCAACGATATAATATAAATATTATATTTTATAAACACCCAGACCATGACTAACTGTACAGAAAAGCGTACTATAATTTTTTTTTTTTTCCATGAGTGGGAATCGAACCCACGGCTTCCGGATATAACGCCAAAGGCTACACCACTAGTTATCCTCGCTGTTTGTGAGTTAGCATCCGAATGGTGCACTTCGACCGGTGTAGCAGTTTCCTGAAAACCAGTACACTAAAAAGACCACGCTGATTAAATAACTATATAAGTATAATTTGACCAATCCACAGGGAGCCAACGAAGATGCAGGACGCATAGGCTTGGTGATCGTCGTAGCTGGTATGGCAGGATCAGTCCTCTGCGGTCTCGTGCTGGACAAAACCCATCGCTTCAAGGAGACCACACTAGCGGTGTACACGGCCTCAGTTATCGGGATGGTCATTTTTACCTTCACTCTGAACTCTGGCTACATTGGCGTCGTTTATTTGAGCAGTATTCTTCTTGGGTAAGACATTATTAATTAGTATTAAGTATACTTGTAACATTCAGTTCGTTCAGTAGTATTCAGAACCCATCTCGAACCAAGGATATTTGATTCAGGTAAGCTAATATTATCAGTATAATCACCAATGAGTTTATTTTTATACCATCACTGGTGCCATTTTGGCTCCCGAGAACCGTGTAAACAGCCTCAGGGTACCCGGCGGAGGGAATCCCCATTTGAACTAACCCATCCTCATTTCGCCGATGGTATTTCGGAGGCAACACCTAATAAATGGCGAACTTGTTGCGGAATTTATGATGATATAGCCTCGTTGTATAAAGCGGTCACACATCGCAGGACCGATCTTGTTGTCATTGCTTTACTTTGTTATCAGTTGCGCAGTGAGTGACTGAACTACTAGGAAGTGACTGAACTACTAGGCTGGGGCCGATTTGTTTTTCAACCAATGAGTTGTTTTGAATTAACTCTTTTATAGTCCTCGGGAGCACTTTAATCTGCCGGTCATATAGTTTCACTATACAAAATTGGGAAATGTTTATAAGTTTACAAAGACCAGTTCTATGGTTTAATCAACTCGGCTATCTCGTAATTGTATAATTTTATTTCTAAGAAAACTGGTACCCAAAAAATGAAAACCAAAAATTTCTTTGCCTCTGAGGGTCTGAACTAGCAAGATTCACAAGAAATCGTTAGGCTCAAAAATAAAGGAGCTCCTTACCTATGATAATTTATCTTTCTTTTTCAGCTTTTTCATGACAGGCTACCTACCAGTGGGTTTCGAATTTGCTTCTGAAGTGACATACCCTGAGCCTGAAGGCACCACTTCCGGAATTCTTAACGCTGTTGTTCAGGTAATATTATATTTTTTCTGTATGCTGTCTAAACGGCCTCAAGGTTCCCGAGTCTGGTTTGGGATATAATAGTAGATTTTGCAATAAGTGCACAAAACGAACCATTTTTATCCTAGACTTTTAGCAATGTCTGATAGTAATGTCGAGGATACAATGGTTTTGTGGACGAGTTATAAACTCTGCTTTTCACTTCGATTGCGAGGAAATAAAACAGTAGTATAACATAACATTTCTTTAATTAAAATTCAAAGTAAAATTAGTACAGTTTTGAATACTGAAGAAGATTGTTATTATGTCTTAAAAAATACATAAGGCAAATAACTTTATGTAAATATTATAAAATAACAAATTCTATCTATGTACTTCTTATTGTGTTTGGAAAATGAGCTCATTTTATTTGCCTTAATATAGATACATTTATGAGTAGATACGTTAATGTACTTATGCACAAAATTCGATTATGTCATGTGCAGCATATCCTGAACTAATAAGCACTTTTAGAGCTTGTGAAGTGAAAAATATATTATTCTGAATTAATATTGCAATTGATAATAATTACTTAAGTATTTATTGTATTTAATCTATCGGTTTGGAAAATTTCAGTTGGTTCTAATCTGCAGTTGTATATTTCATCTGTTCTAGACGAAAAATACAAATTTCGTTGGTAGTTTTTTTTTGTTTGTTTAAACAAACAAAAACACCATAACTAGTTCTCTGTATATATTAGATAGTAAGACCTTCAAAGTCTATGAAAAGGACAACCCAATTTAACTAAGGTAACGGTAACGGTCCGTTAGTAAATAAACATGTTAACGACCGTAGTCTTGATCTGTAGTTTTTACATGGCAATAACGAACCGTAACGTGTTGCAACGGTTCGTTAGATTATAGGAGCTTTTAGTATGTACAATTTATATATAAAATTATTTATCGTCCCTATAATGCTCGAAGGATTTTCACCTATTTTAGAATGTAATGCTGTAGAATCTGTAGACCCTGTAACAAGTAAACCCAAAGACTGATCTCAAATCTAATCAGCTTTTGATCATTTTTATCTATTGGTTTTTATTACGACTAAAAACTGATCATATATAAAATGACCTGACAAAACTAATATTTTTTTCAGGTATTCGGCATCATCCTAACACTTCTGTACGAGTATATGCTAAGTGAAGTTGGCGATCGCTGGTCTAACCTCACCCTGTGCGCCATTTTGGCAGTCGGCGCAGGAATCACTGCTGCCATCAAGTCAGACTTGAGAAGACAAGCCGCTCAAAATAAAGCCTAGAAATAAACCTTAGTAAGGTTCCTAATTGCTTACAAGAATCTTGGATAAATATTATAGTAGGACTGTGCTAGCCTATTTTTGGCCTTAGCCGGAACTCAATCTCATTGTTTTAAAAGAAGTTTAAACACGCAATAAAAGTATAGTAGATACATTCAGTGGATTTTGGAAGTATCTTATATAACTTATATCAAACTGATACGCGAGTCTTTGACAGGTATCTTAGGCACCAACTAAGTTTCATATTCAGGGAGGCACATTCCATGTCGGAGGAACGAAAAAACCTTAGCAACTATTGTCGATAACAACAACATAAGGTTTTTACGTTACAACCAACTGTATGAAATGCCACCCAAGGATTGTAGTATAAAATATAAAAAGGGAAAAAAGGACTTAACGTTAAACGTTAAGTCCTTTTTTCCCTTTTTATTACGTTTAGTTAAGTCCCAGTCACCTAGACTTATTGTCGACAAGTTCCCTCGGTAAAAGGCGTCTCTCCGAAGGCTGTGCATCGCCCGGCTAGCAAGCGTTGTAATTCATATTCCAATTCCAATTCTCCAGAATTCAGAATTAGGTACCGTTCTAAAAGCTTTACTCCCAGTTTATGACTTTTTTTATATAACAAATACCTACTACAAACAAAATTTGAATTTGATTCTTTTCATATAAATTATGAGCTCTAATATTTAGATGAAAGTTTCCCAATTTAATTAATTAATAATATGTATCTAATTAAAAAATCCTGATGTGTAAAAGTGAGGAAAGTAATCATAATTAAATTATTTAGAAAAACATACATGTTTAACAAATACATTTATGAGTTTTCTTATTATTTTGTACAAGTAACTTGACGAAATGCATCTTGTCATGAAATAGTCTAGGACAAGTAAAATACCGGGTGGGACAAGTATTTTTTTACCTATTATACTAAGGTATAATAGGTAAAAAAGAATATAATATGTTTATTTCAGAGAATAAGTTCCTTGAAATAAACATATTATATTATTTTGAATCTGAAACTTCATTCTTGCTTAAAGTTAAAGATGGAAACTGAAATAAATACATTCCTACTTATTATGGCTACATGTACGTATGAGTATGGCTGAAAATCGTAAAAATACGATGTCAAATTAGAGATGATGATAGGCTTATATGAGAGGCTTTTTGAATTATTCCATTAGAATTAAGTTATTTTTATTAGAATATGTAAGTAAAATAATAAATAAATTATTTATTATGAACCGTTGTTACCCAATTGATATTATTAAAAGTAATATTTTTTTCCAGTGTTTTTTAAAATTTTATGATATTTACAAGATTATAAAAGTATTATGTATATCCAAAAATAAATAAATAACTGATTTTTTTATTATGTAAGTAAATATTACTTGTTTAATGTTGTTATCTATTGATGTAAATTAAAAAATATTTAATTAAAATATTAAAATAAATGTATTACAATATTTATATAGCATATTTATAAAAACTTCCTAAAAGTGTAATTCTATGACAATAAAATTTATAGATATAAGTGTTGCTAATGTAGAGTTTAAATACTTATTCGTATTTTAGTAGATTTAAATTTACAGTGAAAATATGTATTTATTTATAAAAGCTTTTATACTAACTAACGCTGTTGTTTAATGGAAATAGTTGAATTTTAATAAAAAAATATTATTACGAACGGCCATATTTCAAGTAAATGATTTGGCCTAAAAATGTGATTATGAAAAATTAAATTGAATAAAATTTGGAAATTTGTTTTACGGGGTTAATTATTCAAGTGGGCCACCATGGCCTAATCAGTAACTGAGGACTAGCGAAAAAGTAGTCTCCCACCGACTTCGATAATTAAAAAAATATATATATGACGGGAATCAAACTAGTTACTTTTGAAAATAATTAACTAGATAGTTTGGCTTATAAGAAAATAATTTTCTAACGTGTGTTTATATGATTTTTTCATGACAGCCTTCATGGTCAAGTGGCCGTTGGCATTGTATTCGGAGGTCGTGAGTTCGATTTCTACTCATAGCAAATAAATAAATAAATCATTTATTTGCCAGAATATGGGTACATGTTGTTGAAAACAATATTAGTATGTTTTTTTTAAATATAATTTGTATTAGTATTGTTCTTCCTGGTACATATATTTAGTAAAAGCCTATAGAGCCTAATTAGTGTCTAGAAATAAGCTAAAAATGTATATTAAGTAATAATTATTTTCCAATATACGTGGTGGCCTAGTTGGTTAGACCTTGGACTTAAAAACACTTAGGTCCCTGGTTCGAATCCCGGTGTGTACCAATGAGTATTTAATTAAAAAAAATATGTACATTTGTTTGACAACACCACTATAGTGCCTCGGAGAGCACGTTAAGCTGTCGGTCCCGGTTTCACTATACCAACTTGTGAAACTGTTTATAGATGAGTTATTGAGTCTATTTAAAACATTGCGACGAGCTAGCCACTTGTTCGGTGTAGACTCATACCATCGGCTACGACGAGGTGGGATTAAAACCCCTCCGCTGGGTATCCTGAGGTCGTTTAGGCGGTCTCGGGCGCCCGTGATGATATATAATTATTTTACAATTTCCGTCCTACAACTCAAATGAGATATTGCTATGAAGGCCCACTATAAAAGTTCACCCCGTATATTATTTAGGTAATTGTTAAATATTTTGATATTATATAATTAAGAAATCTGGAGATGGCTGTGTAAATTAAACGAAATTGGGCCTCCTGTGTATCTGTGTAGACCGACTTAAAATGATATAATGATATAAAATAAAATAATTATATCCAGACAATAATTAGTTAGTAGTGGAAAATATTTATTATACATTTTACTGTAATTTAATATTAGGAAATACATAATATGTATTTAATATAATGCTATTATTTTATTATAAGATTAATAGTGGTAGGTAATCTGCCTTTGGCTATGAATCCAGAAGTCGTGGGTTCGATTTATGACAAATAATATCAGTGCTACGTTATTATGTAAAGCTTGCCTTTGTCTAAGTGTTTATAAAATATAATAAATATAGACTAGATTGAAATAGTGTCTAGATTGTGTAATGTATCATTTAGCCGGCATAGTGGGAATACCAATGTTGTTTAAGAACAATTATTGATTGACCCCATTTCTGGACTTACGTAGGTCTGCTCACCACCTGTTAGATACAAAGTCACATGCCGTGCAAAAAAAAAATCTTAGGTACATAACTATAATGATAATTATAACTATTAGATAATATTGGCTTAACGGGAGGTATTCCTGTTTTATCGATTTTTTAATTACATTTTAACTAGATATAGAAGACCATATTTTCATTTGTATTTATGTGGGACCTCAAACTTTTTTTTTGTTTGTGAACTTTAATTTTTTTTTTGTTTGCTTTAAAAAAAATTAAGATAAGGGTTTTTTTTATATAAATCTTAGAGCACTATTTCAAAATAAGAATCGCCAAATACGATAAAAATGTGGGATTATACTTCATTTTAATGGCTCCAAATATTTTTTAATCAGACTAACAGTAAAAAAATTGAGCCGCAGCTACCTTCAGCATTATCCTTAGTTTACGATTTTGAACCTTATTTCTTAGCATCAAATTGGCCCGGAACACCTGCTGTTAAAGTGGCTAATATAAAATTAAGATTTCAACATGGTAGTTTTAACGTTATTCTTATTATATGCAAAATATATTTAGGTGTTCATTAATGGGTGTATTGTTTATATAATGGTACGACTACCCTATCTATATTAAATATTTTCTTAACATCTAGCATGCGTATTAATAATTATAAAAAAAGTTATATGATGTGTGTGTGTAGTAGTAGATTATCTTCACGTTTGGTTAAACAGGTATTTCAGTTTAGATATTTTATTATAGTATTATTAATTATTATAAACTCGAATTTATACGTTTTAATTTATATGAATTGTATTGGGTAAGCACTTAGGTACCTACATAAAACCTAGATGTACCTAGGCTTTAACAACATAGCTAAAGTGAATCTCTAATACCTATATTTTGATTTTTCATACTACTTAGAGTATTGTTACCCCAATAGTGGTTGCTAAAACTAAATAAATTTGTATGTCTTTGTTAAAGTGGACACCTTAAAAAAATATTTATATACCTATATAACTACGTCAAAAACGTATGGATTTTAAAAGTTGTGAGTCTGAAAAGGTTTACGGATTCTAAGGCGTACGCTGTCTCCTAACAGTCTACGAATTCAACACTGTTTTTTGAATGCTTAGTATAAAAAATACATACGCTGTCTATTTAAAGCACCGCGACTGGCTACACTTTACCATAAACAAAAAAACACAATTATAGAGAAGAAATTTTAAAGGATTTTTAAATGGAACATATTAATAGGTAATCTAAATAAAGTCCGTATCACAAAGTTTTCCCGCGGCAAATAGTGGAACTAATAAAATGAGAGTTGTAGGAAAAAAAAAACACTAAATATTAGTACATACGATGTTAACATAATTTTCTTAGTTATATAAATTTATATGTAGGTACTAAAATTAATGGAATTCATCCTAAAATTATTTTTGGGGAGATTTAAAACGAAGTTTACCAACTTTCCTTATCGCGACTGCAACGCTCCGTCCAAAGGATTTATTTTGTGAAACGAACTATACCTATACTAATTAACGATGAGTTGCTTGAAAAATTAAATTACTGGTATTCACTGAAATCTCTAAAGTTAACAGCGTCTTGCTTTAATCAAGAGTACGTATCCTTTTTTTTTTTGTTGACCGACGTGCCTGAGGGGCATTATCTGCTTTCGACGGTGGTGGCGTGGCTGCGTGAGTCGCTAGCCAAAAAAGTAGGTAGGTAACCCTAGGGTCTGTGCAACCAATAATGACCCCGTTAAATAAGAACTGACTCGTAACAAGTGAACTTTATAGTGTTATAAAGACAAAACTAGTATCGATTCGTAAGAGATGCGGTAAAATGCTGTTCCCTTAAATATTGTAAAAAAAAATAATAGCAAAACAGCATGTTTGTAGAGATCCGAATGGATACGTTTTGTAACAATATTGTATAAGAGCCTAGTTGTATTTTTGATCGAAGGCGTCATTGCAAAAATATTACTGTGAGTCAATCAAATACCAATACCTATATTCCTGCCCAAACTCTAACCCTACCTTAGATTGAGAAGAAATATAGTCTACCCGACCGTAAAGCCCCAAAACTATAAATCGTTAAAAATGTATCAGAATTTTGTCTACGTCTAATTTTTATCAACGACAAACGTTAAATAGTTTATCTTTCGGTGGATTTTTCAATCGGTATTTCTATTGACTTCTTGGCACGTAAGTACCTACCTATTATGGTGATGGCAAGATTTGATTCAACGCAAATTGAACATTAATATAAATACCGAGTACATAGATTTACCTTGCCATCTATTGAGGTAACATATTTATTAGCTATAGTATTGTTTGTTTACATAAAATCTATATAAATAAATAAAAATACTTTAGAACTAATGAAATGGTCTTATTTTATCCCCTAAAGGCGTTCTCTATAAACTCTACAACAACGATTACGTTTCGTTATTCGTATACACATACAAACATATCATCACGGGTGCCTTACGGCGCCCGAGACCGCCTAGACGGACCCAGGGTACCCAGCGGAGGGTTTTTTAATCCCACCTCGTCGTAGCCGATGGTATGAGTATACACCGAAGAAGTGGCTAGCTCGTCGCGATGTTTTGAATAGATTCAATAACCCATCTATAAACTGTTTCACAGGTTGGTATAGTGAAACCGACAGGTTAAAGTGCTCTCCGAGGCACTAATAGTGGTGTTGTCAAACAAATGTACATAGGTATTTTTTTTTATTAAAAACTTATTAGTACACACCGGGATTCGAACCAGGGACCTAAGCGTTTTTAAGTCCAAGGTCTAACCAACTCGGCCACCACGTATATTATTCGCATATAAAAATGACAAATCTAGCTACGGGCCTTAACATTGTTGCATGGGGACCTAGATCTTGCTGCGTGTCCCCCTAAGCAATATGTGGGTATAACAGAACGATATCAACTTCAATCAATAATAATATTCACTGAAATAATATTGATAAAAAAATATCAAAAATTGTTGTTGACTACTTGTGACAAGTAAGGTTTTTAACATATTTAAATTCCTGACATGGTCATGAATTTCTACATCACAGGGCACTTTCTTATTGTTCATACTTTCAGGGGCAACCAAATGAAAGAGAGGCCTTCACCCCATTTATTATCCTTGTCGAACTGGTTTTTCACCTAAGTAATAGTATATTGTGTTTATTATCCTAAATTAACTGAAATTATAGGAGAAAAAATATCTTAAGTCATATAGGTATATTATGTAACCTATATTAGTATAATCTTAGTATAGCATTATCACACTTTCATTAGTTAAGTGCCAAGTGATTAGTGCCTTGTTTAGTGTTTAGTGATAAGCAGGTGCTGTCCTACACTGTTTAGTAGACGGTGTTTAGTTCATAATAAATCTCTGACAGTTTTTTTAATTTCATTTTTTATTGACGCTCGGCATGCGACATTGTATCTACCTGATGGTAAGCAGACCTATAGAGTCCATGAATGGGGTCCCATAAATATATTGTTGTTTAACAATATTAATATTATAACGACTAAATGATGCGGTTAAGAAAGGAGCGGCGCCAAAGACGTAATTGCATTACGAGTATCTTCGCTTCTTTATCGCCAAATTAATCTCCGGATTCGTAACCGCACCATGAAATGACACTACCACCTCGACGATGCAAACGAATAGGGTTGATCAATGCATTTTACAATGTTGATTGATGATTGATAGCCACTATGGCGGCTAAATGATGCGGTTACGAAATGGGCGGCGAACAAGACATAATTATATTATCGTAACCGTACATTGAAAGGAGACCATTTGGACAAGAAGTCGACGCAGTAGTCTTCGAAAAACCGGTGTAAACATTAACTTAATTCTTTTATCACACAAAAACAACCGAAAACAAACACGAGTTTTTTACTAAACTCTTAACAGTCCTGTCCAGACGTGTTTAGTGAGTGTTTAGCTGCAAGTAAGGGGTAAAGAGGGACGCGCGGGGGAGCTGCCTCGCAGGAAAAATATAATGCGTTCTAAACACTGTACTTCGCTAAACACTAAACACTTAACACTAAACAGCTACTGTTCGAACGCTCCCCCGCGCTTCTTTTCTTCACTCCTAACTTGCAGCTAAACACGCACTAAAAGCGTCTGGACAGTGGTAGTCTCCTATCAAGGTGCGGTTACGAAACGGGTGACTAATTTTACGAAAAAGAAGCGACAATATTCGTAACTGCAACGATTTCTTGTCAAGGTGGTAGTCTCCTCTCAGGGTGCGGATACGAAATGGGTAGTTGGAATGACGATAAGGCAGCGAGTATAGGTATCAAAATATACGTGTAATGCAATTTCGTCAATGCATTTATCGTTGTCGCCCCTCATTTCGTAAACACATCATTTAGCCGGCATAGTGGGAGCGGTCAATATTGTTTAGGAACAATTATTGATTGACCCAATTCATGGACTTACCACTAGGTAGATACAAAGTCACATGCCGTGCTCCTATAAATAAAAAATGCAATTACGTCTTCTTCGCCGCCTATTTTGTAACCGCATCATTTAGCCGGCAAAGTGGGAACGATCAAAATTGTTAAACAACAATGTATTGATCGACCCCATTCACGGAATTTATAGGTCTGATTAGCTCCTTTAAAAAAAATATTAAAAAAAACTGTCCGAGATGTATTAGGACATCACCTGCTAATCACTAATCACTTTACAGGGCACTAAACACTACCACAGAAGAAATAATAGTCCACTTGTCACTTGACTAATCAAAGTGTATACCGGCCATTATACTTTATTAAGCTAGCTTAATTTACTTGACAGGTGTTTTTATTAGTACTTCGCTATGCTTTGGATTTTTGATGACGTCACAGAAAAAAGCAAATGACGTCATCGAATTCGCTGCGAACGCTTGGAAAATTCGAGTAGTGCAATTAAAGTATCAAAGTAATCTGTGGTCACAACTGTGCCAAATTTTAATTTTTTAATTAATTTTTATTGTTTCCTCCCTTTCACACAACAGTTTCTGAACTCTATTTTGTATTCTCTTATGAATTTTATATAATTTTTATATATAAAACTGTTCGAGTACTCCTGCAAACGCTGCGATTGCTTTGCTTTGCTTTGTGTACTTTGACGGCTGATTCGATTGGCTTAAAGCCTAAGCGCTTTAAGTGAAAAACAGTAGTAAACGAACACACTATTTGTAATTATTCTGGCTATCGCTATCGCAGGTATGCGTTGTATGCATACTATGCATACAACGCCGGATCTATACTATACGAGTACCCACGAGTACCTTCTCTATCAACGAATGCAACGGATCACCCTAATCGTTGTCATGGAAACATGATGTCAAGCAAGCAGTGTCAACAAACAAAATAAAACCAATAAATTGGAAAGAAAGTTCTTCTAGGGTTCTATTTTATTTTATTTTTGTGCTAAATCATTAAAATGATAAGAAAATAAGTTTTTTATTTTATTTACGTACTTACTTAATCAATTCAAGTTAGTTATAGTAAGAAAACTACATATTTGTAAATAAGTTTTTCTTCCATTATAAATTAAAATCTAACATAAATGCAATGAATAATGCTGTTATTAAATATTACGATAAAAATGACGTGTGTAGAAGCCACACAGCCAGAAATGAAAAAGGTAAGTTTTCATTTGCAATGTATGACAAAAAATATAAGGCATAACCTTAGGGCATCTTCAGACGGGTAGCATTCTCACGGAGTCTGGTCGTTTCATTTGCATTGACTCCTCTGCTTTAAAGCTGTCTCAAACAATGTACCCAAAAGAGCTGGTGATATTATGTGACAGGTCCACATTTAGTACTTACTACCTATACTAGTGTTTGGAATCTATATAGACTGCGTTCTAAAACGCGTTAATTATTACCCGGGTGATCATCGTATCACTCGAAGTCGTTATAAAATTAGCCGAGTGCGACCGAGGGTAACCGAGACAAGTACAATAATTAAGCGTGATTTCAAACGGGTAAAGATGGCTCTGAAGTCGAATGATAACAAAAATGGCGGGAAAATTCACCTTTCTTTAAAAACTTAATTTTGAACATATTTTTAACATTTTGTGATAAGTTATATTGCTTCACATTATACTGTTATTATTTTGTTTATTTATTACAAAAAAAAAATGACGTTATTTTTGCCGTTACAAAACGCATTTCTATCTCACTCCTACATATACTATAGGTACATGTCTCTTTCTTATTCCCGAGAGATCGCACGGGTGATTATTGCACCTATATTGGAACGCAGCCCTATAGGTATCTAGACATTCAAAAAGAGAGCACGGCATGTGACTTTGTATCTACCTGATGATAAGCAGTCCTAAAAAGTCCATGAATGATGTGATACATGGATACATTACAAAAGATCTGTATCTTATTTGCAAGGGGTTTACTGAATTTGGAAACTCACTAAGTACCTACAGTTGGTAGGTATATTGTTTCTTACGTAGTAAATTTATTATTTTTGTTAGATGTTTTTCAAGTTAGTCCACCAAATCTTAAAAGGAAAGACCTGGAAGATGCCTATTATAGTTTGCTTGAAAACCATCAAACTCTTAAAAGGACTGTTAACAGCCAAAATGACAAACTTAAGATCTTATCCACAAAGTTACTAAGATTATCTGCCAGTCAAAAGATTAACTCTAGTAAATCTAACAAATGCTGCGTTGGAAATCAAAGTATAATTGCTGAAAAAATTGAAATGTAAGTATTTATATTTGTATTGTTTTATTGTTATTTACGTAATTTATTTTAGATTTAAATAGGTTGGGAGTGTATTTAAGTTGATAAATTGTGCATTTTCCCACAAGTTATACTGCTATTATTATACATAGTCTGGCCATAAATACTGCTACAATAAAAAAAAAAAAAAAAAAAAAATTTTGAATCTATCATTTTTATACGATTGTTCATTGTGTTTTCTCAGCATTTAACGACTTATAACGAAAATAAGGATTTTGAAGACAATTTAAAGTATACGACATAATTAAAGAATAACAATATTTTGAAATGATGAGAAATGTTGGAGATATGGATTTTGAAGATATTATAGTAGATGAGGATTTATAAGACTTTGTAGTAGATAAGAATTTTGAAGACATTGCACTAGGTGAAGATTTTGAAGACTGTAGTAGAGGAGGATTTTAAAGACATTGTAGTAGATGAAGATTTAGAAGACATTAAAGAATAATAAGGGAAAAAATATCTATACCTATATATGTATCGTATTTTAATGGAATGACGAAAAAAAATTTTTTTGATGACTATATATTAAATTAAAAAATATATAATAATAATGAAGAACAAATACTCAGGGAAAAAAATACTGAAGACTAGGCTGTATGGTTCTTTGCCTTCTCTATATTTAAGAAAACCGAACAAAAAAAAAGTGTTTTCTCATTTTGGCGCCAATACATTGTAGTGGTTTAGTCACTGCGCAACTGATAACAAGGTTAAGCAGATGACAACAAGGCCGCCCTGGGATGGGTGACCGCTTTATACAACGAGGCTATTTCATCATATAAATTAAAATATATATAATAATAATGAAGAACAAATACTCAGGGAAAAAAATACTGAAGACTAGGCTGTATGGTTCTTTGCCTTCTCTATATTTAAGAAAACCGAACAAAAAAAAGTGTTTTCTCATTTTGGCGCCAATACATTGTAGTGGTTTAGTCACTGCGCAACTGATAACAAGGTTAAGCAGATGACAACAAGGCCGCCCTGGGATGGGTGACCGCTTTATACAACGAGGCTATTTCATCATATAAACCGCAACAAGCTCGCCACTTGTTAGGTGTTGCCTCCGAATACCATCGGCGAAATGAGGACGGGTTAATCCCTCCGCTGGGTATCCTGAGGCCGTTTAAACGGTTCTCGGGAGCCAAATAGGCACCCCGTGATGGTATTTATTTATTTACATTGTACAATATTTTTCGATATTAAAAGTGGCAGCGGTACGCAAAGGGAGGGCACAGATTTTTTTTACAATTGAGCAACATTTCAACAAACAAAATGACCGTATTTTTGCTCAAAGCTCTAAGGAAACTTCCTAATTAGTCCACTTCGAATAAGTTTTTTATATTTTAAATTGTTTTATATTTATGTATTAAACTTACACACTGTAAAAGTAATAAATGTTATTTGCACTAGAATTTTTTTTATTTATTATTTCTTTGTTTCAATATTTATTGCAAGACTAGGTACTATTATTTTACTTACATGCATGAATTTCACCACCATTATTTGGTAATTAAGATAATACTGGGTATTTTTCTTACAGTGGATTTGTATAGTCTCCACTTGACCTTGGGAGGCTAAATCACCCCTCTTTAAAAGCCATATTGAAGTGCCATCCTGTATTCATATTTTTATCTTAGATTATATTAATTTAGTATCATTTTTTCTAGCATCAATGATTTGAAAAATGCAAACTGCAAATTGACTGAGAAAATGAAGCAGCTCAACATGAAGCTATGCTCAACTAAACAGTTTTTGAAAAAGTCTTCCAACAAATGTCCTAAATGTGTTCTTAATAGGTACAAAACAATATATTTTTACTACATTTTATATTTGTTTATTATTATTTATAAGACTATATAATATGATAATTTTTAAAGTATAGTATATATAATTCTTAAGAATTATATATACTATACTTTAAAAATTGTTTATTATTATTAATTTAATCCTAATTTTTATTATTATTAATTAAGTTCTATATTTTGTATTGTAATGTGTAAATCTGTAGAAAATAATGTAGCTTAGCATGTTGTGTGCACTGAATTGGATCCTAGCCTAGAAATTTGTTTTAACGCATGTATCTTAACTTGTAATGGACTGGGATCTGCTGGGTCCACCAAACATTAAATAAATAAATAAATAATTTTATATTATTTCAGGAAAGCTTCCAATAGTATTTTATTGACAAAGAGGAGTGATATTAATTTACATACATTAGCTGTTTCTACACAATGCAATTCTGTTGATAGGTAAAGTTTAATTTTGTACCTAACTAATTATAAAAAAACTAATTAATTAACTAATTAAAAATCGGCCCCAGTAGTGGTCAGCCTAGTGGCAGTCACTGTGCAACTAACTAAGAGGACTCAACCCCCTTACTGTGAGGTTGGGTACCGGCTTGGGAATTATCCCCGCTGCCAGGTGCAGGATCGCTGTGCAACTGATAACAAGGTTAAGCAGATGGTATAAGGCCGGACCTGGGATGGGTGACCGCTTTATACAAAGAGGCTATTTCATCATAAACATCGCAAACTTTACTTTATCGGCATTATCAAATGAAAAATATATAAATCTAGCTTTGAAATAAGAAAAATTATAGGTTTCTTCTCTTTCGATATTTCACACCACTTTAATTTTTTTATTGACAAAATGATATTTATTTTTTTATTTAAAAATTCTTTCACTATAACTATTAGGAACGTTTGACTGTCACCTACTATGGATACCTATTCGCTCAATAAAACCTATAACTGTTCCAAAGTAGTTCATTATTTATGACATAAGTCTCATCCCATAAAATATTATGTTATATATGTCATGTTCGATTTTAAATTAAGGTGTTCCTTTTGATCACATTTTTTTATATATAATTATTTAAATTTAATCATTTACTTATAATTTTACTCATTACTCATAAAAATATTTAAGTAATGTTTAAGGTATATCTTGAGTTCTTTTGTCAAAAGTGGTAAGAGTGATAATGACAAAACACTAATTACCCTTTTTTTTTAGGAGCACAGCATGTGACAATTCTTCTAACTGATGTAAAGCAGACCTACAAAGTCCATGAATGGGGTTGATTCAATAATATTGACCACTCTTACTATGCTGTCTAAACGATGCGGTTACGAAATGGGCAGCAACAAGGATAATATCCTCGCTGCTTTATATAATAGTCAAATCAACTGCCTGTTTCGTAACCTCACCCTGAAAGGAGACTACCACAAGAAAACGATACAATAGTCTCCTGATAATCAGTGAACCCACAGACTAAAACCGAAACATGACTAGGTCACTTGAAGATTTTTGCATCTGTATGGGCCAAGACCACTGCTGCTCTATCTCTACTAAGTCAGTAAAAATCGTTGGTCAAGACCATATTTATCCCACCTTAACGTATTCAATGGAATACAAATCCGGTGTAATAGACTAAAAAGATAAATTATACCAAATTTTTTTTTTTAATAAAAATAAATAAATCCTTGCCCTGGTGACCTAGCGAAGTTATAGAGGCCTTTCTCCCACCTAAATTATTACTAAAACATTTTTATAAGTTGTATCTATACCTAATTGAAAAATTTAACATATTTTAGATTAGATTCTGTAAGGTCAGTTGAAACAAACACCGAATACAGCGCACAATTGTAAGTTATTTATACCTTTTTTAATTAATACTAAATTATGTTCCAAAACATGGAATTTATAATAGTTAACTATAACACAGCCTCCGTAGACTAGTGGTTGCGCCTTTGGCGTTGTATCCGGAGGTCGTGGGTTCGATTTCCACCCATGGCAAAAAATATTAGTACGTTTTTTCTGCACCTACAGTTTGTTATAGTCTAGGTGTTTATAAAATATAATATGTATTATATCGTTGCTTCTGGCCTAAAGCTTAGTTCCTGACCATAGCAATATGTGTAAATAAAATTGTCCTACATATTATTTTTACTATTATATTATACCTATATATATTTTTACAATGTTATATGATTTATTGGTCAAGCAATCAATATAGCTGTATACCTACTGTTTGTAGCGATTCGCCTAGTGATCGACGCTGTGATGATAATAAGTGTAAAACAAAACTGCAGGAACAACAGAAAAAAATATCTAATTTACAAATGGTAAGTAAATAGTAGATTTTACAACAAGTGCACAAATCGAACCATTTTTATCGGAGACTTTTAGCAGCCCAGGCCGAAGGCGAGGGCTGATAGTAATGTCGAGGATAAAATTGTTTTGTGAACGAGTTATAATGAGTATTTTCACTACGATTGCGAGGATATAAAACAGTAGTATAACATTTATTTAATTAAAATTAGTACAGTTTTGAATACTTGTTTTGTCTTAAAAAACACATAAGGCAAATAAATTTAAGTAAATTGTGGCGGATCCACCTCCCCGATAGCTCGGCTGCGGAGGGAACACACCACAGAGCAAAGGCACGCGGAAACAACGCGTGCCCTCGGATCGGGCGAGCGTGGCTGGTTCACAACCGCACGGGAAGCCTTGAAAAAGGCCGTTTGGGGGCCTTCACAAAGGCCGTTCAGTCAGCAGCTGCAGGATGTTGATGGTGGTTGCAGGTGGGGGCCAGAAAGGAAACCAACGAGTGCACGAAACAAAATGCTACTCGGGTCCCAACAGTCCGGCTGCCGTGTAGCGATGCGTCGCTTCTGCTGGCTCGGTCCTCTTCCAATGCGGGTCCCGTGGGTCTGGAGTGCGTCAAGTCCTCGGCTTCGGCGAACGACAACGTTGTCGTGTACTAGTAGCTCCTAGTAGCTTCTCTTGTGGTAGTGGATGTAAGAATGAATCCAAAGCCGAGAAAATGAAGACCCTTATGCGCAATTAATTACCCAAATGGGACCCCCGACCGGTGTGCGATTTTCGCCGCCGAATCCGCGACAATTCGGCGGCCCTATGCACCCTACATGTACCTGACAGCCAGCCTGTTGCAACCCTTTTGCTAAAATATTTATTTACAATAATAGCCTAATATTATACCTACATATTGGTATATAACACGTATATATTTACATAATACTCTGGCCGCTAGCGCAGTATAGCGGCCACAAACCTACCTAAGTTACCCGAATAGGTTAGGTCTCGGAGCCCTCCAGACGTATCGGGTCGTCGGGGGGACTCCGGGTGTATACCTCCCTAGAGGCCCTTAGGTCTAGACCCAGCTTACGTAGGTCTAGACAGCCTAAGTGTTTGGGCATTGATGCTACATGCATCCAATGTTCGGACCTAGAGAGTTGCCGACCAATCTAGCGACGATTGGTATGGCGCCGGCCAACAATATTATTGTCGACAACTCCCTAGAGCCCTTAAATCACCCGAGGTACTGTTATACCATAATAACAGGACCTCGAGGGATTGCCCTTGTATGTGTTAGGATTTACTTGGGGAAAATTATGACACCAAGACATAATACCATTTATTATTCTTGTTGGGCTCAGAATCCAATTCGATTCTGCCCAGACCACTACCTTTTACATAGTAGGTCGTGGTGATACACATTACTTATAAGAATCATACCAGATTCATACAAAAAACACAATATTCATATAAGAAATTACACATTTTATAAAATTCTTATTATATACATAATGGGGATGCCAGCAGGGCTCATATGTATTTTAGGGGTGGGTAGCAACATCTGCCTACCCCTAAATACCATTTTATATACATTTAAGCGTAAATATTTGCAATATTCTGATAAAGAATTTAATTATAATAGTGCCACGCCCACTTATGCGATGAGCGTAGCTATTCATGTTGTAATGGGCTCTCAGATACCCACGCATTTTATTATTATTTTACGACTTTATTTCGACCTATTTTCATGTTTTTCAGCCGAAACTGAGTTTCCGCAACAATCTCCACCCTAATTAACGAAGTTAATTACCCCATGGGTGAGGAAACTTAGCCTGCCTACCTGCCTGCTTAAGTCTCGTGCGTCTGGTCGACACATAACCAGACGTACATTGTTGCGTACTACGAACCAATTTTACATAAGTTAAAACATTAAAACCCATTTTTGGGAACAAACAATTTTACGTTAAAATGACACAAAACTATACTTAGTACATTTTGGCAGTAAAATTACACATTTTAACAACAAAAAATTACACATTAATTTTTTGGAAAAAGAACATTATACCTAACACATACATTTTAAAGGGATCAACATTATACAATTATATTTCACAAAATTATACCTAACAAGTTATGGAATTTTGGGGGCAAAAATTCACACACAAAAATACGTTAAGTATATACACAAAATCCTAATCCTACACACGTTACACAGTACAATTTACAAAAGACTTAACCTATACATATTAAGTACAATTGAAAAAGACCTAAACCTACACACGTTATTGGATTTAAAAAGACCTATACCTACACACGTTTAATACACACAATTTAAATTAGCACAAAGAATTTAATTTATACAAAAACCTACCTAACGATCCTACACCTAACTCAGGATTCGTTGGACGTTAGCACCTTAAGTGCGAGACAGTGGTCGACGCAACGTGTCAACTTACACAACCTAACCTACCATTGGAACCCACCAGCACCGTAAGTGATGCTGCGTGGCCATGTATTCCCGGGTAGAGAACTTTCACTACTATGACTTCGTCATCAGCCGCCAGAGGTCATCTCTGCGGTCGTCCCTTCGGGGAAGTAGTGACGGCAGGTGTCCTTTAAACCATCCTTATTGAAAAGGATCCGTAGTCAGCCTCCAGCCGACTTACGGTCGCCTTGTTCTCTAGCTCACAGACGGGAAGCATTTGTAGCATTACCTACAAGAATGCGATTAGTTGTCGATGTCTCGGTGGTTTGAAATACTAGTTCGGTGAACTACCGACATTGTGGCGATCCTTGGGGGAGGCCTATGTCCAGCAGTGGACGCGCGAAAGGCTGGCATGATGATGATGATGATGATGATGAACTACCGACTACTTACCGTGTGTCGGTCTTTTAACCGCAACGCGCGTGTAACGTTTCCCCCCGCGGAAAACGTTCGTGTGTGGATTGGCTGTAGCTCAGCCCTAGAAGATTTCTACAATACGTGCAGACACCCGCACAACAAATTGTGATCGGGTTGACTCCGGTCAGTCTGCGTGTCCATCCATATGTGAGGACAACATATTTATAAACAAAGCGACTATAGAAGGTCCGGCCCAGTCAACTATGACTTGCGCCTACTTGCCGCGTCAAAAATATAAGGCGTATTACGCGCTCGCGTAACTTAACGCCACACAATCAATTCTCTACGATCGCTTTCGATCGGAGGTCTATATTAGGCTTTTGTGTTAGGCGAGATTCAGACCCTTCACCCTGCAACTGTGGGGTAAGGGTTGGCCGTGTTTCAGGCACTGAACCTCCCAAAACTAACACGCCTATTACGCACTACTTTGACGAGAACTGTACGCGTCGAGTTCGTGATTCAGTCTCTTGACCCCGCAACTGTTGGGTAAGAGATGTCCGCTCTTTCAGGATCTGAACCGCGCTCCCGACTACAGCCTTCAGGATACCTACCTGTCTCGTCCCACTATCCCTACTGATTGGCGTACTGCCCCTACGCTCAATCGGAGGTTTACTTACATTATTCGACGTAGGCTCACAAGCGAGTTCGTCGTTGCCCCCAACGACATTTACTCTAGCTTG
Source organism: Monopis laevigella (assembly GCA_947458855.1). Classification (NCBI taxonomy): domain Eukaryota; kingdom Metazoa; phylum Arthropoda; class Insecta; order Lepidoptera; family Tineidae; genus Monopis; species Monopis laevigella. The sequence goes on along the minus strand of OX381577.1, from coordinate 11,532,948 downwards.
TACCAAGTCTTCACAAGACCTATGTATCCTTATAGGTCGTTTGGTCGGCGCAGTACCCCGTACAAGCTGCTTGCACTCGGGCGTACGTTCATCTGTATGCGAATCCTGGTTCCCAGAATTACGCATAGATGGCGCGACTATCGAACTACTACCGTTTCTAATTGGATTCGATTTAACTTTGTGCGGCAAATAGTTCCGAACTATTCCGCTAGATGGCGCTGATAAAACTTTCGACTTCCGCGATGTTTTATTTCGACGCTTGCGTCGTCTTTTACGACGCCCTTTTTTCGGTAGGGTATCCGACCCTTGGCGTGGCTGCTCAGCCTTTACGCCGTCCGAATTTACAACAAAACGATCTCGAACCACCGTGGTGCGATCGTTGCCTACTACGCGTTTACACCTGCGAGTCGCGGTCGCAGGTTGCTCGATTCCCGCTGTGGAACCGTGCACCGTCCATCCGAAGGAAGTGAGAGACGCCACTGGTAGTCCCTTCCTTCCGGACTTAAATTGACGAGTAACAATGAGGTCCCAGTTATCTTGCCCGATCAACATAACTGGGGTCGCGTTTTTGTACGTTAACGGTTGACTAATGTCGCACAAGTGTTCGCACTTGTCGACTAACCGTTTGTCTACTGTTTGAGACGATAACCGTAGCTTTTTGACGGTATGTACCTCCGTATTGTGGCGCGTTGAATTATAGACGCCCCGTGCGCCTATAGTGCACCGTCGCGACCCAGACTCGGACAACGTTTTGCCCGCGATGCCCTCTATCTGAAGGCCCACACGTTTACCGTCGGCGCCTAAACGCCGCATAACACTTTCTTCCAAAAGTGTTATGGTGGAACCTTCGTCAAGCAAGGCATACACTGTCTCACTCGCCGACGGCCCGGTTAACTCAACCGGCACAATTTTTAACAACGCTTGAGCGCAATTCACAGCGTTGACAGAGGTAATAATTTGGTTCGACCTATTCGAGCCAGACGACCTATTCGACCTAGCCGACCTATTCGAACCTGCGCTGTGCGATCGGCGACTGTCGTTCCGCGGTCGCGGAGGACGGCCCCGATGCAGCATCCCATGATGCCTTCGGTTTAATTTTCTGCAAAAATCGCTTTTGCAACCTTTTGCAGTGCACTTCCTACCGTCGTGCGACCGTAGGGGCGCTAAACACACGAAGCACAGCGCTTTGTTTTTAACAAAATCCCATCGCGCATCAAGCCCCATTTTTACAAAGTCGGGACACGCGTAAACCGCGTGCTCGCCTCTGCAAACAGGACATTCCGAAGACGGTCGTAAATCGTCTCGTTGACGTTGAGTCGCGGTTTTGTTACCCTTAGACCTATATTTAGGTTTTATTTCATTTTCGGCGCTAACGGCCGCCGCCGAGTACGCTCTCGAGGGGTTGGGAGGCCGCTCTCGAAAGGGTTGTCTCTTGGCGGGCTCTGACTCAGCATGCACGCTGTAGTCCTCCGCGACCTGTTCAAAGAACCGCGCGAGCAAAATGAGGCCCGGGCTATCTCCGTCGTGCAGTCTCTTGAACTGACACCATTCCCTACGGAGATAGCCGGTCATCTTATCAACTACGCAGTTGATAAGTCCGGGGTAATGTAGGTATTCCGGTTTGTTCAGGCACTGTATTGTAGTGACTGCGTTACCTACCTCGCTACTAAAATGATAAATGTCGCGCGCTTCGTCGGACATTTTCGGTAGCTTTCGAATTCTGTTCAATTCGATTTCAATTATATTATCGGGGCGACCAAACCGGAGCGACAACGAGTGCATTATCTCGTCCGGTTTGGTGCACGATATTAATATGGCGCGCGCGCTTTCTCTGGCTACTCCCTTCAACGAGTGCCTAAGCCGCGCTACGTTGTCGACGTCACTAAAGTGACATTTTGTTGACTCGTAGGCGGCCGAGAAAGCTATCCAATCGTTTATGGAGCCTGCGTAGATAGGCAGCTCTTGCATAAATCGCGGAATATGCGATTGCGCAACGCGCGGCTCAACCGGCCGCGTCCGGCGATCCAACGCTTCGATGATCGCGGACGCCAAAGCCGTGTTACTACAATCAGGCGGGGGTGCGCTCTGAGGTGCCGATCTACCCGGGGGAGGTTCCCTCCACCCCGTGTGATGGCTGGGCTCGACGAGCACCGTTTGCTCTTCGACCCACTCGCTGACCCTAGCGGTTACCTCCTCGCCTTCTTCGGAGTCTATGTCCGACTCCGCTTCCAGGATAGCAAGCTCGGCTTGCTTCTTGCGAAGTGTAGCTTTTGCCAACTCTTCCTCCAGAACCCGGACCTTCAGGTTCTCTTCCAGGATCATCCTCTGCTTCCTGGAGGCGCTCGTGCTGGCACGTGATCGTGCTCGCGGCGCTGGAGGCGGCATCACGTCGCTAGGCCTCACTGTAGGCGTAGGCGACGTGCCGGTGGTGATAGCCTTCGGCGGCGTCTCACCAGTGGCCTTCGAGACCCCGCTGGTCTCGGTATCAGTGGTCGTGTACGTACCAGTTGTATAGCTGGTACCCGTTGTAGCTGCGGAGCTCGTAGCGGCCGTACCAGAGGCGCTCTCCGTACCCGTCGTTGCAGACCGCGTTGCTACGTTGACCCTGTGGCGATTCATACTTACCACAGTATTCGCCTTCGTTGACTGCCGACCCATGTCCGTCCAACGAACCCTGACCCTATCCCTACTGTCCCTATCCCTAACCGTCCCTATCGGTCCCTAACGGTCCCTAACAGGAGCCCTACCGGTTGGGAATGAAGGGAAGGGTTGCACGCTCCCTGCAGAGGACGAACTTCAAAGGGGCGCGACCACGTAGACCGGGACAGGTCTACGCCGATATCTCGCCTGACCAACTACCCCTGCGCATCCGATAGTGGCCCCCCCTTGAAGCACTCTTACTGGCGATAGCGTGGAGAACGATTAGACGGTACCTGCTTATACCAAGCCAATGTACCGCCTGGTGGTGTGTTCTCATGCACCACCTAGTGTCGGTTTTTTGAAGATCTTGCTGCTTCAGGCACCGACGACTCTTCTCAACCACGGAGACCCCAGCAGTGAATCTCCCTCACTGCGGGCGACGACCAAGGCAGGTCCCAACCTGGGCACGGGGCAGGCACCAGCAGGCAGGCTCCACCCGGCTGCTCTCGACGTGGGAGGACCCCTTCACCAAGGGGGCCGAGGACTTGACAGGTTCTTCGGACGCAGCACCGAAGGAACCCCACAGCTGCACGATCCGGCTCGAAGGACCAATTCTGTGGCGGATCCACCTCCCCGATAGCTCGGCTGCGGAGGGAACACACCACAGAGCAAAGGCACGCGGAAACAACGCGTGCCCTCGGATCGGGCGAGCGTGGCTGGTTCACAACCGCACGGGAAGCCTTGAAAAAGGCCGTTTGGGGGCCTTCACAAAGGCCGTTCAGTCAGCAGCTGCAGGATGTTGATGGTGGTTGCAGGTGGGGGCCAGAAAGGAAACCAACGAGTGCACGAAACAAAATGCTACTCGGGTCCCAACAGTCCGGCTGCCGTGTAGCGATGCGTCGCTTCTGCTGGCTCGGTCCTCTTCCAATGCGGGTCCCGTGGGTCTGGAGTGCGTCAAGTCCTCGGCTTCGGCGAACGACAACGTTGTCGTGTACTAGTAGCTCCTAGTAGCTTCTCTTGTGGTAGTGGATGTAAGAATGAATCCAAAGCCGAGAAAATGAAGACCCTTATGCGCAATTAATTACCCAAATGGGACCCCCGACCGGTGTGCGATTTTCGCCGCCGAATCCGCGACAATTCGGCGGCCCTATGCACCCTACATGTACCTGACAGCCAGCCTGTTGCAACCCTTTTGCTAAAATATTTATTTACAATAATAGCCTAATATTATACCTACATATTGGTATATAACACGTATATATTTACATAATACTCTGGCCGCTAGCGCAGTATAGCGGCCACAAACCTACCTAAGTTACCCGAATAGGTTAGGTCTCGGAGCCCTCCAGACGCATCGGGTCGTCGGGGGGACTCCGGGTGTATACCTCCCTAGAGGCCCTTAGGTCTAGACCCAGCTTACGTAGGTCTAGACAGCCTAAGTGTTTGGGCATTGATGCTACATGCATCCAATGTTCGGACCTAGAGAGTTGCCGACCAATCTAGCGACGATTGGTATGGCGCCGGCCAACAATATTATTGTCGACAACTCCCTAGAGCCCTTAAATCACCCGAGGTACTGTTATACCATAATAACAGGACCTCGAGGGATTGCCCTTGTATGTGTTAGGATTTACTTGGGGAAAATTATGACACCAAGACATAATACCATTTATTATTCTTGTTGGGCTCAGAATCCAATTCGATTCTGCCCAGACCACTACCTTTTACATAGTAGGTCGTGGTGATACACATTACTTATAAGAATCATACCAGATTCATACAAAAAACACAATATTCATATAAGAAATTACACATTTTATAAAATTCTTATTATATACATAATGGGGATGCCAGCAGGGCTCATATGTATTTTAGGGGTGGGTAGCAACATCTGCCTACCCCTAAATACCATTTTATATACATTTAAGCGTAAATATTTGCAATATTCTGATAAAGAATTTAATTATAATAGTGCCACGCCCACTTATGCGATGAGCGTAGCTATTCATGTTGTAATGGGCTCTCAGATACCCACGCATTTTATTATTATTTTACGACTTTATTTCGACCTATTTTCATGTTTTTCAGCCGAAACTGAGTTTCCGCAACATAAATATAATAAAATAACAAATTCTATCTATGAACTTCTTATTGTGTTTGGCTGTATGGCTCATTTTCTTTGCCTTAATATACATACATTTATGAGTAGATACGTTAATGCATTTTTTATTTGTGCACAAAATTCCATTTTGTGCACAAATGCATTTTGTGCAGCCTATATCCCGCATAAAAAGCATTTTCAGAGTATGAGAAGTGAAAAAATAATTAAAATGTGTTTAGTCTTGCTAAGAACATTTTTTCTGTGAGAAATGAAGAAAATATTTTCTTACTTTATTTTTATAACTGGGCACATGCCGTCACAGTGGGTTCGATTAATCTTGTTAAACAAGAATGTATTGATCAACCCCATTCCAAAACTTTGAAGGACTGCTTACGATCAGGTACATACAAAGTCACCATGTAGTGCTTATTGTTTTTGGTAGCTCAATTTGTTTTAATTACATATTTTAAAAAAATCAACACTACTCACTAGAGCAACCATTAATATTTATAACAAGTATTACTATTTCAGGAAATAAATACTATTAACGAGAAATATTTAAATGAAATAGCTAGTTTGAACGAGACCAGAGATAAATTACAAAAGGAAAAAATGGTAGCTAGAAGTGAACAAAATATTTTTGAAGAACGCTATAGGGAAGGAAAAATAGTTATTAAAGAACTAAGAGAGAAATTATTGAAAACTGAAACCGAATATTGTAAGCATGCTCTATACTATATATATCTATACTATATATGGGATATAGGTATATATAAGTTTTACAATTTTCAGATGATATCAAAACACAATTATCAATAGAGAAGAAAAAGGTTTCCGAATTGGAGACTCAAGTTCGGACATCAAACGTATCTAATGATATTGTCAATGTTATTGATCAATATCTATGTGCAGTAAGTAAAACTATAAAAGTAATTAGTAATTTATTTGAAAACATACATACATGCAAAAATCTTCAAGTGACCTTGTCATGTTTCGGTTTTAGTCTTTGGGTTCATCGGTTTTCAGAAGATTACTGCATCGATTTCTTGTCGAGGTGGTAGTCTCCTTTTAGAGTGCGGTTACTAAATGGGTGGTTGAATAGACAATATGGAATCGGGTATATTAAAATATACTTGTAATGCAATACGTCTTTGTCGCCGCCCATTTCGTAATCGCTTCATTTAGCCGGCATAGTGGGAGTAATCAATGTTGTTTAAGAAAAAATATTGATTGACCCCATTCATGGACTTTGTAGGTCTGCTCACCACCAGGTAGATACAAAGTCACAGGCCGTTCTCCAACAATTTAAAAAAAAAAAAATTAAATAAACATTTATTTTTAGCATCCAAAAAAAGATGAGTCTAAGATGTCTAACATTTTATGTTCGAAATGTCACAAAGATGTAACTTCCATTGAAGAAACTAATGAGGTAGGTATGTTATATACTTATATACAAATATATAAAAACTAAATTCATTATATACAGAATTACTAATATAGGACTCTTTGAACTACGTATATTTTTTTGTTTGCACAGGATATATTTTCAAATAAACAAACTTTAAATGATTCGGCCTTTAGTGATGGAATACCTAATAAATGCTTTAGTACTCCAAGCAAAGACGATTCTGGATACATCGAAGGATATAGGACGATGGAAGAAAGCTTGAAGGTAAAGTTAGGCTAAAGTTATTATTATATTGGTGGGAGGAAGATCTCAACAACTTCGTTACGTCGACCCACCACTGGTCTCGTTACCCCCATACAGATGCAAAAACCGTCAAGTGACCTAGTCATGTTTCGGTTTTAGTCTGTGGGTTCGATTTCATGTCGAAGTGGTAGTCTCCTTTCAGGGTGAGGTTACTATTGTCGCTGCCTGTTTCGTAATTTTATCAATTAGCCGGCATAGTGGGAGCGATCATGGACTTTGTAGAACTGCTTATGACCAGGTAGATACAAAGTCACATGCCGTACTCCAATAACAAATATAAAAAGTAACCTTAGAGTAAAGTTAGAGATAACTGGTTTTATCATAAAACCAGTTATCTTAAGAACACTGCATTCGCGATCGCGAAGCAGCTTTTTACAAACAAAATTAACTTTCGCACTTCTAGTATTCTTGACTACTGTTTGTCGCAGAATTAAAATAATACTATTTTTGTTGGCCATTGTACTTATTAATCTTTCTGTGTTGGGTTTTTTTTAAATAAAAAACAAACTATTTTTATATTAATTATATATATATATATATATATCTTCACGGGTGCCTTACGGCGCCCGAGACCGTCTAGACGGCCCCAGGGTACCCAGCGGAGGGGTTTTAATCCCACCTCGCCGTAGCCGATGGTATGAGTCTACACCGAACAAGTGGCTAGCTTGTCGCGATGTTTTGAATAGACTCAATAACCCATCTATAAACAGTTTTACAAGTTGGTATAGTGAAACCGGGACCGACAGCTTAACGTGCTCTCCGAGGCACTATAGTGGTGTTGTCAAACAAATGTACATAATTTTTTTAATTAAAAACTCATTGGTACACACCGGGATTCGAACCAGGGACCTTAGTGTTTTTTAAGTCCAAGGTCTAACCAACTCGGCCACCACGTATATTATATTAATTATAGGTACAAAAATATTTATTACAGCAGAAAGATTTTTACGTACCAACACAAAAATAATAATTCGACTAAATCTCTTAAAACAATAAATTTATTTTGCCCATTTATAAAAAAATAGTCTGATAAAATTGCGAATGTTATATGCTATATTATTATATTTATTGTTATTTTATTATGATAGACCGCTTAGACGGCCTCAGGGCACCCAGGAAGGTATGTTTCGTCGTTGTAAATTGTAATTCAACGCCGAACAAGTGGCGAGATCGTGTTCTATGATGAAAATAATGAAATGCGTATCTTTTTCCTTTTAGTGCCGCCTATACAAAAACAAACATAAATAACAAAAAAGATCTACAAATCACGTTTACTTTCATACTAAACTCACGTATTAAAGCCTATCACTTGTCTAATTGTGTTTTACTTGTTAGATACGAATACTTATTATGTATTTGTAGGAGTAATTTTAAGCATATAGACGTTTGTCCATACAATAATTTATTTTTCGGGCATTTTTTTTTGAAGAAAAAAATACTTACGGGTTCCAAAAGTGATATCATCATATAGGCATCAAAACTATATTATCATAGTTCAAATAACACCCAGTATAGGCAAAGTAAAATAAAATAAATAGTACAATATAACTGAAATAAGTAATTATTAACAATGATAGTAATATAATTTATTTATTATTGTTTTAGAATGTTTTTAATTTGAACGAGGAGTTAAAACAAAGAGTGTTAATATTAGAACAACAATTAGATATACATAAAGCTGCTTCCGTAAGTATAATACTTAAATAAACTTTTTAACCCATATTACAAAAATAAACTAATAAAAACAATTTAAATTGCAGGCAGATCAAGCTGGCAAAGTATTAAGAAAAATTACAGAAGATTTACTCATTAAAGAAACTCTTAAAAGTGGAAATCATAATGGTGTCAGTAAAATTTTAAGGTTTAATTCCAATGACGAAGAACAATCCGATTCCAATCAAGTTAGCTCTGAAAATATTAAGCAACTTAATTATAAAATAAAGGAAAATGATATTAATATTAAATCTGTTGATATAGAAAGCCCGCGTAAAACGAAAGTTCAAAAACATGGTAAAGAAAATGAAAAAAGCAATGTAACCAATGAAAACAGTGATACGCTATCTGAAAAAGTTAAAAATGCTTCATATACTATTGAAAAAGATAATGGAAATGCTAAAACGTAAGTTTTTAAGTAAAACGTCATATTTAATTTTGTGTAAATATATATATATACATACTTCAATTAATATTTTAATAAATAATTAATTTACAGTGTTAAATCTAATCTTGTTTTTTACCAAGAAACAAACGTCATTTCGCCTAAAATAAATAAATCAGTAAGAAAACTGCAACAAAATAATGAAGTTAATAAACATATTTCCAAAGATATAAATAAAAACATTAGTCCTATAAGAAAATTAAACCGAGCCTTTGAAGATAAAGCAAAACAAAAAGGTAATTAAATAAATATTTAATCACGACAATGCTCTTTTCGTATTGTCTGCCCGTTAGTGTGCTTACAATTTGAGAACCACTTTATTTTTAGTTACTAGTTTTAACACGTTGATGGACACAAAAAACACACTTTATGACACATCATTTTTGTATGGACGGCCATAACAGTTCATTCAGCGTAAGTTCTGTAAGTGGTATAATATTTGACACAAACATCTATAGCAGTTGACGTCTATAACAGTTCTGACGCTTCAGACATAATATACTACAATATAGGCATGTGACAAGTTGCCATAGCAGTTACGGTCTTAGCTCTGCCAATTTACAGAACCCTGGATTCATTTCATATGACGAAGCTGTTAAGACCGTCTTCTGTATCACATAAAAATTATATTGGAAAAGTCAGTTCATTGCAAAATGTCAAAAAGTAAAAGTAGAGCAATGAAATTAAGAAAACAACAGATCGGTAGCAATAGGAATACTTTAATCATATCAGTCACTGGAGAGCTTATATACCTACACACTACCATTATATATAATTTGTTTTTGTACTTTTTTAGGTTCTAACTTTAACTAAATAGTAAATTAACTAAAATTCCCCGCCTGGGTCACTAAATGAATCCCCATTTTGGCAACCGCGTCATCGTCGTCTTTCGGTGTTCACTGGCGTTCTTCATCCATGGATATCTCGGATTCTTCCGATTCAGTTGACACCTCCGCTTCAGAATCTTCACATGAAACGTCTTGAAATAAAGCCATGACTCTCTCTTTTTCTCGCTCGTATGGGTCATTCGCCGTTTTAGAAGGACACCGTACGCCTTTTTTTGCTCGTCGTCGATTCATCTAAAAGTCAAATTATTTTTGTAAATTTTCAATGACTTGGATACAGAAATAAATGGATTAAACTCCGTTTTAGTATTTTATAACATGTTAGAAGTTCAAATTGTCTGTACTAATTATAAAAAACATATAAAATATTAACCTACCTTGATGGTTGAGTGCGCGTGAATGCACTAAAATTACGCGTCCTTCCACGTAGACACAACGTCGCAAACTTATATAATGACACAAGTTGTTGGTCTTTCTCATGCTCAAAGGCGAAATTAACTGCTTGAACCGTTGTCATAAAAGTCAAAAAATTAACAACGTCTATAGCAGTTCGTTCAAAATGAGTGGTGCAAATAAGGCGGCTATGACAGTTGTGTCCATCAACGTGTTAAGTACCTATTTTTTTTTATTGATATTCTTCCATGATATAGGTTTTATATTGTTACTATAAAGCCTATATCCTGGGGGTTATATATAACTAGGGGCCGACCCTAGTTAGATAAAACCCCCAAATAAAAAAAAACAAACATTTTTATTTGAGGAAATAATAATAATAAATAATAATTTATAGTGCTGAAATGGTATAGAGATAGATTGAAACCCTGGGATGGACATAATATATATATATATATATATATATATATCATTTTCTGACATAGTATAGGGGGCAATTATACAGGGTATTTGTGTTTTAAGAGTCTCTTAGGAAAAGTTTAAAAATAAACCAGATACAAAAAAGCAGTTTATGAAGAAGAGTTACCCAATATTGAAATGATAAAACTGCAATAACATATTTATTATTTTTTAACAGTGGCCCAAATAGAAAAACATGAATTACAAAACACTTATAGCATAGAAAAACGAAATGATGTTACCTCTCCAGATAATACAGAATACGATGTTTCATCTATCACCAACGAGTCATCCGATAAAAAAGGTATTTTTAAATTCTTATATTTTAATATGCAAAAAAATTTTTACCAGCTTTAGTTTACTACCAGCTTTGGTTTAACATTATTTTAGGTATATTTTAATGCATTGCGAAGTAAGTTGGAATAAAGCGGCGGAGCACTCTTATAGTCATAATACTTAGAACTACAAAAATGTCGTTAACAATTCCAGGTGTAAGAAGTCCTTCAGAACCGCTATCCCTTGGTGAAGATCCTGGAAACTCCACAGAAAGCACAACATCAACCGGAGAAGTCAGTTCTAGTGAATTAGGATATTTGAGTGAAGGAGAAATTGCTGTTAATAAAGGTTAGCTCATTAGAATAATATTCCATAATCATATATTTCACTCAATGAATGAATAAATAAAAAATATTTATTGTACAGAAGCTTAACGTTGGCTTAATTTTCAAAATGCGTAACTCCAAAATTTTCAATTTTTCGATTTAAATGCCATCTAGTGTAAAATCATAAAACAAAAACGTTGGAATTATTCGTATCTCTCTAAAAAAAATGCTTTATTTGCTATACAACTATTATAAAAATTCGTATGTCCACAATTAGCTGCGACGCCATTTTGTATGAGGCAATACTTCGTAACTCCCGCGCTCAGTATGGCTGTCAACGAGTTGTAAGCTAGACGTTAATTACGTGAGCATATTCATTTATTTCGGTGTATTTTTGTGTCAATTGGAGTGCTATTCATTTATAGGTAAGTAATTATTGATGTATTTAAAAAGTTATAATAAAATATATAAATGCACTTATTAATTAAAATCATGTGTACAAAGTAATGGAGTTACGTAGATTTATACATTTATTGTAGATATTTTTACAGTCTATTTTATGGATTTACGTAGTTTTCTAAAAATACATACTTATAATATTATATTAATTTGAATAATTTACTAATTTATTCTGTTATCTTTTCAGTTTTTAATATGTCTAGGAGGAATACAAGAACATTGAAAATATTAGAAAATGTTTATTTTCATGACGATTCAAAAGATAATAATATTGAAAATTATATTGTACAAAAGGATGGTTTCTTATTGCCCCAAAAAGAAAATGCAAATCCTGAGCTGATCTGTGTTACAGACACACCCCAAAATATTTTAATATGTAAGGATGGATCTCTTCGTGTAAAGTCATATGGTATACGTAATATTGAAACCACCAATCCTCAGGATCCAATAGAAATATCATTTTTAGACCAAGACTTAGTTACACATAATATAGACTTACCGACATCATATAGTTGCTTGAGTAACATTTCAAACCCAACGATTTTGCCAGACGAAGTTTCTTTGACAACTATTGAAACCGATGATAGTACCACACATGTAACTAATACACAGAGATGCGGATCTGCAGAAAAGACTATAAATTTTGAAGAGATTAAAAAACCGCCAACAAAAAGATTTAAGAAAAGCCACCCAAATGAGTGGACTATTAACAAAAACAAAAAAAGCAGAGAAGAAGGTAAAGATTATCTGGGAAAGAAAAAGATAGATGACAAATGGAAGTATTGTGAACCTAAACCGAGCAGGCAATTAAAAGAAAGGTGCAAATGCAAGTTAAGTCTAAAAGGAAACACTAAACTTCAATGTGAAAAGATATCGGATGCAGATAGAATAAAAATATGTCAAAAATTTTGGAGTTTTACTTGGAAGGAAAAGAAAATATTTATTAAATCCTCTTCAATATGTAAGAGCACAAACAGAAAAAGAAGTGATAGACCTACTTCAAGACGCCAACGTTCGGTGGAATTGTATTTACTAAGCGATGATAATGAAGACAAGTACCGTGTGTGTAAGAAAATGTTTCTTAATACTCTAAGTATTGGTGAATGGGTAATAAAGAAGTGGATTATAGTCGATCAGGAACACGACGATCCCAAAGAAAACCCAAAAAATAATGCAAAGCCTGATGAAATGTTCAAACTAAAGCAGTTTTTTGAAAAGTTACCTAAAGTTGAATCACATTATTGTCGCAGAGATTCGTCAAAGCTGTATCTGGAGCCTATGTGGACTAGCAAAAAACAATTATTCAGAACATATAAAAACGACTACTGTGAACTTGAAAATGTTAAACCACTAAGCATTGCTTCTTTTTGCAATGTGTTTGATAAACTAAACTTATCCCTATATCGACCTAAAAAGGATTTATGTGATATTTGTGAAGGTTTTAAAACAGGAAATATATTGTACGAGGTTTATAAACTACATATAGAAAAGAAAGAGGAAGCAAGGCATGAAAAATACATAGACAAAGAAACGGACCATTTAGTTCTGACTATGGATCTGCAGTCAGTTCTATTAAGCCCGAGATCAAATGTTTCGTCGCTTTATTATAAGACAAAATTAGTTGTTCATAATTTTACTCTTTACGACATCAAGAAGAAAAAAGGTTATTGTTATATTTGGAACGAGACAGAAGGTAAACTGACAGCAAATGAATTTGCAACTATAATCATAGAAGCATTAAATAAACTTATATTAGAAACACCTCTAGTAAGTCAAGAAATTATTCTTTACAGCGATGGTTGTACATATCAAAACAGGTAATTGACATAAGAAAGGCACAATAAAATACATGAACGAAACGAATCCACATCGAGCTTTAGAAATAGACTGTCGGTTATTAACAGATTAACAGTATTGTCCGATCGAACCTTCGGATTTGTCTTCGGTAACCTTCGGCTTTGGCTAAAAATCTCCCTTAATTTTGACGTGTCGTCAGGCCGTGCATATTATTTTGGTTTATCTTTGTGATATTCCCGTTCCTGGTCGACTAAAGTCCTCTTTTATATAACCCTTTCACCAATACTTAAAGTATTGACATATTGACAAGACAATGAAACATTGTCTGACACACACGAAATTTGTCTTCATTATCATCGTCCTTGTCTTGAAGTAGGCCTATCACTTATTTTTCTCTGTGTGCTCTTCGATATTGAAGAGGTTTAAAATATTTTCATTTTCTTCCAAGTGAAAAAACCAAACTGCTTTTTAGCAATTGTCATTCCAACTCTTCTAAAGCTAGATGTGTAATAATTTCGGCCGTGTACTCTACATCTTATTATATTTACATGTTATAAAATATAAACTAACAATGTTTTATTTTAGGAATGCTGTACTATCAAATGCCTTACTGAACTTCTGCATGGAGAACAAGGTAACTTTAACACAGAAGTATCTTGAAAAGGGACATACTCAAATGGAGTGTGATTGTATGCACTCGGTAATAGAAAAGGCTTTAAAGCATAAAAAGATAAATGTCCCCGCAGACTATGCTTACGTCGCTAAAACCGCATGCAAGAAAAGTCCTTATGAAGTTACCTACCTATATCACTATTTTTTCAAAAATATGGAGCATACATTAAAGTTTTACAAGTCTATAAGGCCTGGAAAAAAAGTAGGTGATCCTGCCGTAACTGATTTGCGTGCTTTAAGATACATCACTGACGGGACTATTTTATACAAACTGAGACATTCTGATACTGACTGGCAAAAGCTTCCAACAAGAGTAAAGAATATCGATTTCATCGCTTTCGCTAGAATTCCACAGTTATACAAGGCAAGACTGCAGATAAAAAAAGAAAAATTTCAACACCTCCAAGAACTCAAGCAAACAATGGAGAAAGATTATCATAATTTTTACGATAATTTGCCACATTTCTAAACTTCAAGTTTTAATAGTTGACTGTTATTTTATATTTTTCTATGGACGTATATTTTTTTTTAATATGACGACAAAAGAGTTTGTCACGATATATTTTTGGTTATTATTGCACATGTTAAAAAACACAGCAATATGATCAGAAGTACTACGAGTAGTTTGTATAATACCTAGCAATGTACCATAAGATCTCATTAATATAAAAAATATATAATATAAATATAAATAGTTTTATTATGTTGTTAGGTGAGTTAAACGCGTAAGTCAATTCAAAATAAAAAAAAAAATTTCATATCATAGATATAAAAATGCGTATTTACAGTAAAACTGCGTAACTCCATTCAAAATTTTGTGAAAAATACGTAACTCCGTTTTTTAATTGATAGATTACTTAAATGTTATTATTTTATACTGCAATAGGTTTGTAAAATAAAAATATAAAAAGGTCAATCCATAGTTTTAATCTACATTTATTAATTATCCTATAAAACAGTTATTTATTCCTGCTGAAAAATTTGAAGAAATGGACATACGTAGTTTTGTAATTAAGCCAACGTTAAAACTATTGTACATAGGCGAGTTTAATGCCGTAGACATTATCCACCACCATTTCTACCAGGGGCTCTAGAGAAAAATCAGGCGAGGCGACCTGTCGTGTCGCCTTCAATAAAGACTTTGGCGGGTGACAGCGTACCTCACGCCTACTTTCACTGTCAAAATACATACGTTTTTGACTGAGGCGACGCGACATGTCGCCTCGACATGCCAGTAAAAGAAATAGTTTCCCTTTTTCTTCGCAATATGGCGTACAGATCGGGGCAGATGTTTCTTAATCGCCGCTGTAGATATAAATTTTAATAAACTAAATCTATACTTATTATTAATTATTTTACAGTTAATTATTAAACTAATTAGTTAAACATGCTACTATTGAGAAAAAGTTTCGATAAACCAAGGCCTATACCTCTGCCATATTAATATGAATCAAAAGTGACAAAAACTGATTTATAACTAGATTAAGGGTAATCCTGGTTTAGTAAAACGTTTCTGAGTAGAGCACATGATGTTTAGTTACATAGCTTTTAGATTAAAAATCGTTATACGTCAAAAAACACAAGGGTTGCTCCCAATTTACAGTATAAGAATGTTTTTTTTTAATATTTTGTTATAGGTCCAGTATTATCTGTGGGAGAGAAATATGTAAAGACAAGAAAGGTCAATAATCAACATATTGTGTAAGTATGATTTTATGTTTGGGACTTTGTTTTGATGGTTTTACACTAATAATAGTAGAAAAATTGTCGATAGAATAGTGGTACACTAAATTCTAAACAGTATAACAAAATTTATGTATGGAGTATTAAATGAAAAATATTATAAAATAATAATATCAAAAATACTATTAGGAATTTATTTTAGAAATCCAATAAACTGACAGCTTTTGATGTTTTGTCTTTTAATATTTTCAGGGATAATACTAAAAGCCGGAAAGAAGTAGCGAGTGAGACTCTTAAAGCGATTCGAACTGAAATCCTACGATGTCAAAAATTAATTCTTTATCAACCAAAACAAAATGCAGATGAAACTAAAGTTAAATAATTATTAACGATTATTTAAATAGTTAGGTATGTGTATTTAATTGACTATAATTTGTATAGTTATAAAATGTAAATGCGTTATTTATTTTTAAGTTTTTTTTTAATTTATTTAAATTTATAAGTTAAATAAAGATAAATAAATATTATTATAAAAATACTTTGAAATATTTTTATTTTTTATTTTTATTTATTGTTTGGTATACATAATTGTATACAGATACCTACTGGCATGACACCTTGTAAAACAATGTATTAATCGACCCCATTCATGTCTTTTAGGTCTGTTTATTATCAGGTAGATACAAAGTCGCATGTCGTGGTCCTATAAAAATAAAATCTTTCAGTAAATTAAAGACTAGGTACTACTAGGTACTTTTTCGGGAGGACGTACGTACACAATTCTCTATCCAAATCTGAACATTCAATAAAGGGCAGATGCTCTATATGGAAATAATATTAACATTTTAAGAATTCGTGTCTGTCTGTCTGTCTGTTTGTACCCGCATTACTTAAAAACTACTAGGCCTACTTGCGTTTTTTTTTGTTAAAATTTGCTCTAGGAGTACCTATAGTACGTTTCACCTAAAAGTTCCCTATGCCTACATTTCACTTACTACATTTTCTTCGTTTTTTATTTTTTTTTTCATTATATTTCATATAATTTCCTTACTTCAGATTAATTCACTTTAAAACATATATATTTGTTCTACTACACTACACATAACACAACACCCAAATATACTATGACTCAAATCCACTACACTTTAATTTACTTAATTCCTTTTATTACACTCCTCCTTTTATTTCACTTCACTCCACTATATTTTATTTCAATTTGTTACTTTAATTTGTTCTACTCAACTACACTTCACATAAGCCCTACACTTAATTTACTATCTACACTTTACTTTACTCACTATACTTCACTTTAATTTCCTACACGTTACGTTTAATAATTTAAATATTTTGCACTCCAATTCGTTGGTAAGCTGATATTTTTTTCGCGTAACAACGTTTTAGGTACCTATCTATCATGTTTCATGAAAATGTTTTTTAAGTTTAATAAGTGAGTACCTACATGCGCTACTTATTAAATTTAACTTAATCATATCAAAATTAGTTTTCTATGTTTGTATCTGAGAATGACAAAAAAATAATACAGGATTTTAAGGAAAAATTAACTTTACAATCAACATCTTAATATACTTTAGTGGTATGTTATATTTATTACTCCGAACGGCGAGCAAGTTTAGCTGAACGCGCTCTTTCTGCATACCTACCGAATCAACCCGAGTTAGAAGCATAACTCGAGTCGACGAGTTGGAGAAGTAGCCCTGGTCAACCGAGTTATTTGACTGGGGTCGCCCATCACTAGTAGAAACGCAGCCGGTAGTGATAGCTGGGAATAACCCCGTAGCACTATCATATGTGGGCGCGACTGTTCTGTGCACGCTATAGACCAAGAGCCAGGAAAAATCAGTTCTATTAAGTAAATACAATGGTGAATAAGTATGGACAGTAGGTATAAAAGAAAAGAAATAAACAAAAACTTAACTGTAATATAATCTGTATAATTATTTTCAGCCTTAGAATTTTCAATTTCAATATCGTAATGATAACACGTTTGATAACATATATAAGACGTATGTTCTACATTTCGCTTGACTGACCGCAGTATGTTTGAAAAATATAACATTACCCATGTTACATGTTTATTTACATGCACAAGTTTCAGCGTATAGTTTATGGTAGAATTTGAAGCCCTGAAGATACCGTTATTAACCTGATGACTTTGGAACAGAAAGTCAAAGTCAAAATCATTTATTTCATGTAAATCTTTACAGATATTTATGAATAGTCAAAAAAAAAAAAAAGTTTAAGAATGAGGTCTTAGAGTGCGTTTGGTTAGGCAGCTATTCATTAACAAAATAACGACAAATATTAATTGAACTTAGACACGATGGAATGGAAATCTTAATATGAAAATTACTACCGAACCGAACACACACTACATAACCAACTAGTGTAAGACTAGGTGGTTAGCTGATTCCATTGACCTGTCAATCATTATCTGCCATACAAGAGAGCCACCAAGGCGACCAACTTCACCGATCATATCTATGCCTTAAATATTTATTGTAAAAAAAAGCTAAGTAACCAATCACATATAAGTAAAGGTATAAGGATCGGTATTTTTAAGGGCATAAACACTAACTGTAAAGTCGATCCCCTCAGAGACACCCCGGAGAAAAAGAAACCAGCAAGTAAAAAACTTTAGTGCTTCACACAAACTAAAAGAGGGGTACAGCTATTGATTGACTTGTGCTATATAGCATATATATAATATATAGTAACGTACTCAAAATGCACCCCACTGATCAGCATGCGTAGAACACCCTATGGCAGAATATTTGTTACGGTACCAATGTACATAACTACACAGTATACTATTAGTATAAATTAAGTATAAATAAGTAGGTAATCATCAATGATTACCTTATCCAAAGGCAAAATTTACATAATGTAATGAAAATAAATTATGTAATATAAAATTTTTACAATATCGGACATTATATACCTACTAAACTAGGGTAGATTCTACATAAGCAATTTGTTTACTAGTTGCGAGACCTCAATTGCATATCAGGACGGTTCCAGACGTCTTTATCGTTAAGATAGTCTTTTACACTATAGTAAGCCTTATTGATTAATATGTGTTTTATACAATTTTTAAACTTTATTTCACTCAGATCTATAATGCTTTTAGGTAATTTATTAAATAACCTTATACTGTTAATGACGAAACATTTATTAGTTTTTTGCAGTCTAAACTTTGGTATATCGATTTTATCTATGTTTCTTAAGTTTAAATTATGTCTATCGCCATTTTTACTAAACATATTTAAGTTTTTCCTAACGTACAATAAATTTTCATAAATTTATTGAGATGGTAGTGTCAGTACATCAATTATAGGAAAGATTTCTCGAAGAGAATCACGAGCTTTCATGTTATATATTGCCCGAATGGCCCTCTTTTGTAGAATAAATATAGTATCAATATCTGCCGCAGATCCCCACATTATAAGACCATATGTCATTATACTGTGAAAATAGGCGAAGTATACTAGTCTGGCTGTTGCAACATCAGTTAACTTTCTGATTTTTCTAACTGCATATGCAGCAGAGCTCAGTCTATTGGATAAAGAAGTAAGGTGAGCTTTCCACTGTAGTTTGGAATCGACTGTGATCCCTAAAACCACAGTGGAGTCAACAAATTCCAGGTCAGTACCACCTATCTTCACTGTGTATTAGATACATTAGGCAAAGTAAATTTCAGGCACTTAGTCTTCTTTGCATTTAAAACTAAATTATTTGCCGTGAACCATTTTGAAACCATTTCCAGAGTGTCATTTGCTGCCGATAATATATTATCCTTCCTACTAACTTTAAAAAGTAGGGATGTATCATCAGCAAATAGCACTATCTGTGCCATCTCCTGTACCATATGTGGAAGATCATTGATGTATTCTAGGAACATGAATGGGCCTAAAATTGCTCCCTGGGGGACACCCATCTTTACAAGGGTTCCGTCTGATACACAACCATCAATATTAACACCTTAAGTTCTATTAGAAAGGTAGGACTTTATTAGATTTAAAGCTAAATCGAATGCCATAAAATTCCAGCTTATCTAACAAAGTTTGATGGTCAACACAATCAAACGCTTTAGACAGATCACAGAAAACGCCAACGAGATCCTGAGAGTTTTCCCAAGCGTCAATTATTTCAGTAATCAATCTTGTACCGGCATTTGTTGTGTTTCTACCTTTTGTGAACCCGTATTGTTGATCATGTAACAATTTATGAGTATTAAAATGACTTAACAGCTGACCAAGAAGTATTTTTTCGAATATTTTAATTAAGGCTGGCAGGACAGAAACAGGGCGATAATTATTTGGATCTGTCTTACAGCCGGACTTGAATATGGGAACTATTTAACTATTTTTCAAAATGTCGGGAAAAATTCCTTCATTAACACAACCATTAAAAATATCAGCGAGTACCGGTCCTATAGTAAGAATAATTGATTCGATAGCTTTTACAGATAGCCCCCATAAATCTTCAATTTTTTTTTATTACGTATTATAGCCTGTTCTGTACGATGTGGTGAACAGTTGACTGTAATTTTTTCCTGAAAATAAAAAAAATAATAAAAAGAGAAAAGTAATAAAACAAATAAGGGATTTTTTGGAGAATGATTACATATTGAAATATATGAATTTTTCTAGCGTGCCTTCAAGGCCATTTATCAAAATCGGCCCGAGACACCTTTGAGCATATTTCGCTATTCCGTGTAGTTTAGGATTTGGCCATGAAGGCACACTTGAAAAATTCACCCTGTATATGTTATCTGGATGCTAGAATGCTTATACTATGATGGTGCTGGGATTTAAGAATTTATGGCGCCATTTTGGTACACACTTTTTGCAATTGTTATGTAAAATGGGCCGTATAAATAAACTAACACCAACTCTCGATTAGCACTTTTCACCATAACTTGGACTGGGTAACTTTAACCGTGTAAGTAACGTACGCAATCAAAGATCTCAAAAGATTTTTCTCTGTTTTTGCAACGTTTTTCCGATTGGTCGTAGCGTGATGTTATCTAGCCTACAGCCTTGCTCGATAAATGGGTTTTCCAATACTAAAATATATTTTTTAATTCGAATCAGTAGTTCCTGGGATCAGTGCGTTCAACCAAAAAAATAAAATCTTCAGATATAATATTAATAGATATAGATAACCACTAATAGTACATTACTGCCGCGGTCTATAATGACTACTTTGCTGGTCGCGCTGATGATGGCTGACAGCGCAGCGTAGCGCAGCTTCAGGCCGACACAGCGCGGTCAGCGTGCAGCATTTAATGGACGAGCTGAGATAAAGGACGAGACCGTAGATCGAGGCCTTTACAGAGAGGACAGCAAGGGCGGCAATGATGGCCAAGCTGGAAGGCCTAGAGCGTAGCTAGGCTAGCTCGAGGCAATCATAGCGTGACCAGCGAAGCAGTCATAGTGGGCCAAGGCTTATATAGTGCTTTACTCAAAAATGCAAGTACCTAATCTAAATAAAACCAGCAAGTAATGTAAATTAAATCTTTTTGCATTTATAAATAAACACCATCACGGGTGCCTATTTGGCTTCCGAGAACCGTTTAAACGGCCTCAGGGTACCCAGCGGAGGGATTAACCCGTCCTTATTTCGCCGATGGTATTCGGAAGCAGCACCTAACAAGTGATAGTTTTTTGCGGTGTTATCAGTTGCGCAGTGACTTAACTACGTGACACTAGGCTGGAGCCGCTTTTTTTGCATTTGATTTTTTAAAACGTTGAAACGTCAAAATAGAAGCCGGCAACGTTTTGCCGGCCTATTAGAGCGGCCAGCAAAACTTTGCCGGCCGCTCCTTGAAACAGAACAGCAAGGTCGACTTTCCTCAAACAAGGTTGTCAAAATAATGACCACATTACATGCATTTTTGAGTAAAGTAAAATTAAAACGGTACTTTTTGTTTTGATATGTATTATATTGTATGATTTATATAAGTAGTATATTATGTATTGAGTGTATATTTAAGTAGTAGTAGTTTTTTATATAAAGTCAGGTGGGGTAAGTTGTTTAGATGTTAATTTATGTCATAAAATTGTTTTTTTTTTAAACTGAGCATTGTGTTATACCCATAATTTGATTTTATGCATATCTGTGCTAACTATACTATAAATATATAAATTTAATGTGATTCGTGCCACGTGAATTTTTTTAAGACTCCAAAAATAATTTTTAAGTGAATTCGATTTATTTTAGTAAATAATATTTATATAACTAAGAAAATATGTTGACATTGTAGGTCTAATATTTAGCATATTTTTTTTACCTACTTTCAATTTTATTAGTTCCAGTTTTCCCCGCGGCAATTCTTTCGTGAAACAGCCTATACTTATTATTATTTCTAATAGAATTATTATAACACATTTATAATGACAGTTACGTCAATGACATCAATCTATACGTACTTTAAGCTATGCTAAATCGAATACAGATCGAAATAATCGGAGTACACCAGTGCCCGCGAACCGCGCCGCCACGTCGCACGTAGCGCGTCCAACCTATCGCGCGCCAAAAATATATCACTCTATCGGATATCGGATTTGTTTCGTAATAATTCTTTTATAAGACCATACTGTCCCAATTTCCTTTTAGTCGTTAGCCCCAGTGTGCGTCCATCCCCTCCCTCTCGACCGAGCCATGTGTTTGCACACGTGAATAATGTTTATGTTTTTTGTATAAGTTTTGTTGACATTCTTTTACATGATACACGTGATTTTTTACACTAAAGAATATTTCAATTTATTTGTACATTTTTTATTATTAACGAAAATACATGTTTGTCCGGATAATGGATCTGAATTAAAAATAGGCCAAGTTTCCGCAGAAAATTTGCAATTTTACTCTTGACAATATTTCAATAACATCATTTATGTATCAGCGCTGAAATAAAAGCACAAAATATTACACGAAGTAGATACATTAAAAAAAAACTTTCTTTGAACACCGAAACACCACTTTTGAAAGCAACAAATATTAACCTATTTCTAAATATATAATAATCAAAACTTTTTTGGGTTATTTATTAATAATTCAAACATTCGTTTTTTATTTCATCTATGAAAAATAACAATATAAATGGCTCACTTGTTAATGTTTAAAGGAACTACAATTTTAAATAATGAACTTTTCGGTCATTGAACTGGTGTTCTGTATGATCTGCGCCCGCGCAGTATCCGCGCAAGTCGCCCTTGCCCCAGTGCGGTGCCAGCTTCTCATCAGATTTAGATGGCACTCTATCTCTGTAAACATTGCCACCTATATCATCGTCTTGATTTAACTGCTCAGCACTGTCACCATTTAATACAGTTCAAACGATTGTGTTCTTATTTTTATTTTTACTACTTTTTATAAGCATCTTTATTCAAAACATATTATTATTGTGAACAATAATCTATTAAAAGATTTTTTTTTAATATTTACAAATAACTTTTTTGGTCTTCATTGATGATTTACCTTGTTTCTCTACTGACTTTTAAATATGTATAGGTTTCTCTATCAATTTTTAACATAATTTCTTATTTAAGGGCGTCTTTGCATTGAAATTGTTGCATCATATTGACAAGGTACATCAATTTTAAAATTCTCCGTATTCAAAGGTGTTTTAAAATCTGATTTAAATTGGTCATATTTGTTTCTGTTCCTTATTTTATTTTTAATATTATCAGATAAAAGTTAATAAATCCATACCCCGGATCCAGAACTTATCTAATTGAATTCGTCCAAGTACTTTTTAATAAATTAAAAAGAAATCATCCATGTACTTGAACATACTTTGACAGTTAAGAATGTTGTCGGAAAAGACAAGTGACAAGGACATAAAATGGGATGCCACCTTCAGCCAATTACGTTACAGAGTTACATCTGTCATCAGTTTGCTTAACTTGTCTTTAACCATCACCTATATACCTAAAGTTTTTTTTATAATTTACGATCTTCTTAATACAAATATTAATTTACATTGACTAATTTTCTGGCATTAACTGTCAAATGATTAATATATTAATTATTTTGTTTACTGTAGTAATAAGATTTAGTTTTCATCTCCGCTCGTTGCTGTCAATCTCAAGAGGCGCTCGGCTGAATCATTGCGTAGAAATATGTATTTGCTCCTACGCAATGGCATTTCAAATGATAAATGTCTGGATTATGGTACACAAATTATAGTGTTTTATATAAATCTGCTGAATATGTAAACTTATCTGATGAAATATTTTGCCACTTCAATCAAACAACAATATTTTGGCATTTGTAATGATCGATAACTTAAATATTTGTCATTTGCTTTGTAGGGATAGCTTTATGTGGTCTAGCACCAGTGGCATTATTTGTAATGGTGTTGCATGGTATTCTCATTTGGGTTCATATTGTTTATTAATCATATAGTTAGCTTAGGCCATTATAATTTTGCCAAAAGCAAAGTTGATAGGTTCACAATCAGAGGTAAAGGGCATGTCGCATTGTTGATTTATTCTTCTTACTTTCTTTAAAAGTAGATAGAATTAGTTCGATCTACTTTACACTTATGATCTACCTCTCGTGGTAGAAGTAGATCTATATTTTTTCTTTTATCGAAAGATACTATTTGATTCCATTAAGGAAAGTTTTTTTCCAAAGACAATAGTAATGTACTGTCTTGATGAAAAGTTAATGAAAGACTATAGGCCTGAAACCCAAACAACGGTCGACCTATAAATTTATCGGTAGATGAACAAACATTGTCTAATGTTAATAATAATATTGTTTTACTAATAATAATTTATAAACCATAAAAATGTATCAAAATATATCTAAAATAAAATATAAAATAATGTTATTGCATAGGATTCAGGGGCAGTGTACCTAATATAAAATTCGTTATGTTTTCTTTATATTGGCGTCGCTTCCGGTTATAACTCATCACCATTAATTTATACGATATTTTGAGCTTCAAAATACCCCCAATTTTTTTTTAAAGAAAAATCACTCGCAATAAGAAAATATTCGCTTGCAAGATTTCTTGTTTTGGTTGAGAAGTTGACATCAAACATGTCAACCCTTGACATGAAAAATATTATTTCTTCATGTTAGGAATCGAACCCAATATTAGAAGATACAATGCCAACATTGGTGTGATGTTAATCATAATTTTAAACCTATTATACAACCATTAAGTTACATTAGCAAAAGACAAATAACTCACAGTAAAGTAATTTGGAGGGCACAGAATATTTGTTTTAAAAATTAAATTTGAGAATCTTGCAAATAGTTACAGTCAAAATATACATAGGGACTCGGAACTTCATAAACCCAGTCATATCGTTGACAGGTATTTCAGGAATTTTCTTACATTTACCAACAAAAAATATGTCTTCATTATTAAGTTAATCATTTCTCTCGTTAATATTATGTTTAATGAATATCTGGTTCATCATCAATCTTATCATACCAGCCTTTGACGCGTCCACTGTTGGATATAGGCCTCCCCCAAGGATCGCCACAACGACCGGTTCTGCGCCGCCTGTAGCCATCGGCTCCCGCTACCTTTTTCAGGTCGTCGGTCCATCTTGTGGGGGGGGGCTGCCTCTGCTGCGTCCTCCAGCACGTGGTCGCCACTCGAGAACCTTAATGACCCAACGGCCGTCCGTTCTGCGAGCCATGTGGCCTGCCCACTGCCACTTAAGTTTGGCGATTCTGGAGGCTATGTCGGTTACTTTAGTCCTTTTGCGGATCTCATCGTTTCGAGTATGATCGCGCAAGGATACGCCGAGCATAGCGCGCTCCATCGCCCTATGTGTGACTATGAGCTTTTTCATGAGGCCTATAGTAAGCGACCACGTCTCAGATCCGTAAGTCATCACTGGCAACACACACTGCTCGAACACCTTAATTTTTAAACACTGCGGTATTGGGGACGAGAAGATATTATGTAGCCTCCCGAAAGCTGCCCAGCCGACGAGAGATCTCTTTCTCGAAGTTGGATTTACCTGTTTGGATTGACTGTCCTAGGTATATATAATTGTCAACAACTTCGAGTGCGGAGCTTCCTATTTTTACAGGAGTGGGTATAACATGGGCGTTCGACATGACTTTGGTCTTATCCATGTTCATGTTTAGGCCCACTTTTTTAGAAACCCCACTGAGATCATTGAGCATTATGCCTAGGTCCTTTAGGGTTTCAGCCATGACTACGATATCGTCGGCAAATCGAAGGTTAGTGATGTACTCGCCATTAATATTGATGCCAAATCTTCTCCAGTCCAAGAGTTTGAAGACATCCTCCAATGCCGCAGTAAAAAGTTTCGGGGAGATTACGTCTCCCTGTCTCACTCCTCGCTGTAGCTGGATGGGTCTTGAGGTTTGGTCTTGGAGGCGAACTGACATGGTGGCATTTTTGTACAAACACTTTAGTACTTCAATATAGCGGTAGTTAATTTGGCACCGCTGTAGTGACTGAAGCATCGCCAATGTTTCTATCGAATCGAAGGCTTTCTCATAGTCCACGAAAGCTAGACACAAGGGCTGATTATATTCATCGGTTTTTTGTATAATCTGCCTCAATGTGTGGATGTGGTCTATGGTACTATAGCCTTTTCGGAATCCGGCTTGTTCGGGAGGCTGGAAGTCATCAAGCCTACGTGAGAGACGATTCGTGATGACTCTCGAAAACAGTTTATAGACATGACTCAGAAGCGAGATGGGTCTGTAGTTCTTCAAACGGGTTTTGTCACCCTTTTTGAAGAAAAGTTCCACCACGCTTCTGTTTCATGCCTTAGGTGTTTTGCCCTCGACGATGACGGAAGTAAATAACTTCTGGAGAGCCATCAGCAGAGGTTTGCCACCAGCTTTCAGGAGCTCAGACGTGATTCCGTCATCACCCGGTGCCTTGTTGTTTTTCAACTGTTTGAGAGCCATCCTAATCTTGTACAGGCTGACGTCGATATCTTCGGTATAGTGTCGGGTTAACCTGGCTCTTGGATCTGTTCGCGATCGCAGTGGGTCGGAAGTTTTACTACGGTGCGCTGCTGCCCGTACCGTATTATTATTTCTTCCGACCGTGATTTGGATGGTTTGACCGCCATCGTTCGGTTGACTGACTGACGGGCGGTGGGGTCATCACAAAAATATTAGGTTAATTACTCTAAAATAGGATCCTAATGATGTATGATCTCGTCAGGTCCTGCTACCGTCTCAATCTGTATGCATGTTGTATGCATACACACACTCACAACTATGGCAATAATTGTTTTTCTTTTCTTTTAGTAATTTGAAAGATGTTGTGAATTATTAATAAGATTTTTAGAAATAAATGAATTACTATATTATATAATGAATTATATTATTGTATATAAAAGAGCTAATCCTGACTGACTGAATTACTCTTCATCGCCCAGCTGAAACAACTTTTGCTAGGGTTAAGTATACAGAATTTAGACAGTGGCTTCTACTTCTCTCTTCCTTTGGTGTTTTTTAAAATTCGCATAAATTATTTTTTAACAAAGTTAATGCTTTTCACCAACTGTAGTATTTTTCATTACCAAGATGGTAATGAAAAATACTACAGTTGATGAAATTAACAGTAGTTTTCAGTAATATTGTAACTACTATTTGCCCCAATTCTCCCCTTTCAATGTATTTGTAATGTCCATCATCCCTAGAAATGAGACACTTGTTTTAGTTTCACTTTATCAATCGTAATTGTCGCATTCAGTATATTTCTCCCAAACAACGTAAATTTTTCCATTTTTTGTTATTTTTTAATAAAAGAAGTGGGCTAAATCTGGTTCGTCGTTTTATCAAGGAAGGGCTTGAACGCTATCAGGGGTAAAGATGGTTTTTCAAACTTTATCTTGGAAACGATACCAGTAAATCTGCATATCTAGCTAAACTAATGTGTTTTTTTTCATAATTATTACGGGACTTTTCTTATACACGCCCCTTTCTAGGATCTATAAAAACTATCTGTCTTTAATAAAACCTTTTCAACTTATATGTAGGTGATTTGGTCGCGTGTTTTAATCTCCCGCGGTCATTCATGTTTATCCTTCACCTCATTATTAGAAGCTAAATCTGGTTCGTCGTTTTATCATCACACGTTTTTTAAGCGACTTCAAAAAAGTAGGAACTTTTCAATTCGACGCTAATTTTTTTTTTTGGATCTACAAAACTATTATATTTAATTTATGGTATTAATACCCATCTATAGATACATCAGATGTTAATACAAAGCTTTGTATTGCTTTTAACATCTTATTTCTCATTCATTTAATATTAGTTTTCGCTTCTGAACGTTGGTCTTGTATATTTTGTATCAAACCCCGTTGGCAAGTTGGATTGTTATTGTGTTAGTTTAACGATTGAGTTAACCGCAGCTGAGTGATGTTGTATTATTGGTTAAGATACCTTATTATCTACACGCGTATTGGCTGTTTAATTTTGGTTTTTAGTATTTGTTTACATTGTTTACTTTTTTTAATCATATTTTTATGTTTCTCTTTTACAACAAACTTATACATTTAAATATTTTGTGACTGCGTTGTTGGTTTAAAATTGTTATGTTGGTTAAAAATATTGGTTGTTATTCGCGTTTTTATTCTTTCTTATGAGAAAAAAAGGTGATGTCCATCGATGTCAATACCACTGTTCTACTAAAGTTGGTCAAATTAACTATACGTATTAGAATTAGGAACATTTCTAAATTGTGTATAATTATTAATTACACAATTATGGGTAATATATTTAATAGAATTTATTAACTCTTCATTTATTTAATGGATACAAGTAACGATAAAAAAAAACTTTAGTATAAAGGCGTAACCTTTATCTTACGAATTGAATTTTAGTTCAGTCTAGTCTTGACCAATCATGCAACTTTTTATTAATATAATTTAGCTTTAATATATTAGGATTTAATTCTGCCCTGAAAGTACCTGAAAACCAATGATACCGACGAAACAGGCTCTGCCAAGTGTAGGAATCAATGGCAGTATATTGTGAAACTTAAAAAGCGACCCCAGCCTAGTGGTTAAGTCACTGCGCCACTGATAACAAAGTTAAGCCGATGACAACAAGACCGGCCTAGGATGGGTGACCGCTTCATACAACGAGGCTATATCATCATAAACACCGCAACAAGCTCGCCACTTGTTAGGTGTTGCCTCCGAATACCATCGGCGAAATGAGGACGGGTTAATCCCTCCGCTGGGTACCCTGAGACCGTTTAAAAGGTTCTCGGGAGCCAAAGAAGGCACCCGTGATGGTATATTTTTTTTTTAAACTATGGAAATAAATAATTTATATATATATAGGCTATTTTAAGAGTTAAAATATTTTTAAAATTCTACGGGGTACCTCCAGAGTTTAATGCGTTCAGTTAAAAAAACAAACAAACTCTAGAGATTTATTATATTCGTATAGATCTACTGCAGTTATTAGGCCTTTTAAAGTATAACATAAAGAAACATTATATTTTCACCACCACTTTAGTGCTTCGAAGAGCACATAAAGCTGGCGATCCCAGTTTCACTATACCAACTTGTGAAACTGTTTATAGATGGGTTATTGAGTCTATCCAAACATCGCCACGACGTAACCACTCGTACAGTAATACCATCGGCTAAGTAAGTAAGACGAGGTGAGATTAAAATCCCTGCACTGGAAACCCTGAGGCCGTAAGGCATCCGTGATGATTTGTAATATAAATAAATATCATCACGGGTGCTTACGGCGCACAAGACCGCGTAGACGGCCTCATGGTACCCAGCGGAGAGGTTTTTAATCCCACCTCATGTAGCCGATGGTATGAGTATACACCGAATAAGTAGCTAGCTCGTCGCGATGATGATAAACAGTTTCACAAGTTGGTATAGTGAAACTAGGACCGACAGCTCCCAGCTCCCCGAGGCACCATTGTGGTGTTGCAAAGGTACATATATTAAAAACTCTTGGCACACACCGGGGTTTAAACCAAGGACCTAAGTGTTTTTAGTCTAAGGTCTAACCAAATCGGCCACCACGTATATACGTACCTACGTGATGATTTTTATTGATTAGTATTATAAATCCAATCTTGAATGGTTCCTTTAAAAGCATAACAAGATATTTGGAAAATAATCCCAATGCCGGTACGTTATGGCATTCCAGCATATATCCGCTTGAGTTAGCGGCGACCTTGCGTTATAATTAGACGTGTATGCGACATTCAGCGCTCCGGGATGCATCGTGTTTACGTAGTTACGATGATCGGTGATTTGCTTGTTTTGTTGGATTCGCTTTTGAGTCATCTTCATGTCCACTTGAGCTTTTATTAGGGGCTTTATCTAGTAAATTAATTTGATATCAACTGAATTTCAAAGTAAAAATTTGACAAAATGTGTCAAATTTGTTAAATTAATTTAGTAAAATTAAAAGAAGTTTATTACGAAGGGTACCTACTGTACTTGTAGTATCTTAGTATAGATGGCGAAAATGTATTCCGGGAGTTTACCGCGTTTCTTAAGATTTCCGGTTTCAGGGTGCTAAAACTATACAATTAAAATATTTCCAAACTGGACTTGTAATTTTTATTGGTATTTTTTTAAGTTTTTTAGGTTTTACAATTTCTAAAACTTGAAATATAAAAATTTAATTAAAAAAGGCGTGGGAGGAATTATGCTGTTGTATCTATAATTTTTTTTGAAATTCCAACTAAAATATTGGGTGAAGTGTGCCTTTAAGGCCTATTCCTAAACTACAAGATATAGCGAAAAATACTGAAAGGAGTTTCAAGGCCGATTTTAATTTAAAAAAAAACTGGAACATAACATTTTTAAATAAACTATTCTCCTATCCGGGAATCAAACCAGAAAAAAAGTTACCTGTATTATTGCACCAGCTGATAATGTCGCTTATAAGGATCGAATTCTGGTAAGTAATATCAAACGGCAACCTAAAGGAACGTACTCATTTTTAATAAAAATATATTCAATTTGAACATTTTTATACTTAACCACCTAATCAAATTGTTTGAAATAATGCTCTTCAAAACCCATCTTCATTGAAAACCAACACCATTTTTAAAAATAAAAGTAGGTAAATTTCAGCTATGTATTGAAAATAATGGCTATCGTCTCGAAAAAAAATATTTTTTAAGGGCTTAAAAATTAGCACTTTCCTTTAGTTTGTCGTTTGAAGTTACTTTCCACCACTTTAATCATTATAAGTGACACTCCAGCTGGTGCAATAATGCAGGTGACTTTTATTTTTCAAAATCAAATGGTTCGATTCCAGGTTAGAGATTTTTTTTACAAAAATTTAATGATGCAGTTTTAGTTTTTTATCATAATCAGCCCTGAGACTCCTTTGAGCATTTTTCGCTATTCCTTGTAGTTTAGGATTTGGCCTTGAAGGCACACTTGAAAAAATCACCTTGTATCTACTATCTTCTACCAAAATTGTACGAATTGTAATTTTTTATTTTAGCACGGTCATATTAAAAATTTAATTATTATAAAGATGTTACAAAATTTTACTTTATATGATTTCTAAATAAATATTTCCAATTAATGAAATTTAATAAAACACAAAATGTGGTCCGAATTTAGAAAAAGGTAGCTGAGTACTGCGCGAAAAACACTAATTTCTAAATTTTTAATCTAGAAATATTTCTACTAAATAATTTGTTAGACGACCCGATGCGTGTTTTTTTTATATACTTACAACAAAATGTGAAACTAATTTATTCTATATCGCTAATAGATTCGATTTCAATATATATTTTTTAATTGTTTTTATCCTCATCAAACCAGAAATCTTTATTACCATACTCGAGCATGAAAGGTATTATAACATTTATCGTAAACTTTAAGTTCCGCGACGTATTCCCCGAATTGACATTTTTTAAATTAAAATGCACTTCACAAAAAATATGAACAACCATCATAAAACTTAAATAACTAAAGGGATGTAAAGCTTAGATTAAAACAAAAAAAGGAAGATACGGCAAGTTTCTATAATTATTACCAAAAAGTGGACCAGATACAATTACAAGTCGTCCACAACGATAGAAATAGAAACACATAATTAAAAAGAAAACTTAAAACTAAAAAAAACGCGCGCGGGACGTGCACAGGGCAATAGCTTCTAGATTCTAGAACAATGGACCCGAAAGAACAAAAGTGTATCAGTTAGACATAGTTTGCTGAGTCCACATTTCATATACACGTACCATACGGTACTCTTTTTGTTTTAATCTAAGGTGTTAAAGGGGTTTGCATTAACTTTAGAAGCCACGCTGTCTATAAAAAAAATCCAAGGACGTAATTCATCGGGTTATCCGACGGTGATGTTTCCTCCACCAGGCACTAAAATTTTGATTATAGCATCAAAATTAATTATTTTATGTAAATCTTTACAAATATATATTTATGAAGAATCAAAAAAAAGTTTTAACTACTAAGATCTTCGAGTTTAGTTATTCATCACATAAAGAACATTTATTATTTTTTATTAGCTTGATATTTTATATAGCAATCAAAAATAATACCCAACAGTCGCACGCTTCATAACCAACTAGTGTAAGTCTAGGCTGTCTTAGCTGATTCCATTGACCTGTCAATCATTATTTAATGTAGAAGGATACCACCAACCTCACTGATACAAGCTTTTTCAATATTTCTTTTAATAGGCCTATAGAGAATTAAATTGAAATTTTCGTATAATCATCTGTAATTATTTCCATGATGACTAAATAATTATAAAATGGACTATGTGACAAAACAATAGAAATGAATAAATAATAATTGTAAGTCTTTTCGACTGGGCGCTAAGCTGGTCAATATTTGGCACCCCTGCATTTGGCAGTGGCGACAGACAAGTGGATTGTGCAATATTGCATTCCTGCATAACACTGATCTTCTGTGCTGACGTACTATTTTTTATTGCAAAACAGGTGTTAGTATCAATGATAGTAGTTTTTAAGTTAGGTAGGTCAGTCCGTTTCTTTGTTCCATTACAATAAGAATCACTAGCCTGTTGCAGTTTATTGCTCCAAAATTTCTATTTCGGGATCTATTTTATTTTATTTTCTTTTGCTGCGATGTTTGTCATTCCATTTAGTAGCAAGGAGTTCCATAATCCAAGAATCGTCTATGTTATCGATGGTTATCCGTTCTACGACAGAACGTTACCAACCGATTGCCAATTTAGTCTGCTATGGATTGATCGATCCCATTCCAGGACTTTGTCGTCTGCTCACTAATAGGTAGATCATGATCATGCATGCTTCAAATAAAAAAAACCTCCATGATAATATCTGTTATTTTATCTTTCTTGCTTGAATCTCTATAATTATTAGGTGAAGATAGTTGCCTTTTTTTAAATTAAGGACCCGGTAGGAGTGCAATACTCAAACCTTAGGCTACTACCCGCAGTTCGGAGATCTACCAGGCGATGTCACTAGCTTTATTACTAAACATTCCCACTACTTGCAATGGGGATGTTCATACACCAATGAACGAGAACAGTAGGGATAAGAGCACGCCCCATAGGTTTGCGTGTAGTACCAAATAAGGAAGTCTTTGTAGTTCTTGAAGACGCTTGCCTCTTACGGGATTCTTCTTGCTGCGGTTTTCTGCTGTAACTTTTTGTTTGATAATTTCTGAATAATTGTAGGCTCTGATGGGTAATCATTCTTACAAGATAGTCGCTGACTAGATCATTGTTGTGACGATGAACCACAGATTATTTACCGCCTCCGTAGACAAGGCGTTGTATCCGGATGTATTCGTGGATGAGGTCGTGGGTATGATTCTCACTCATGGCAAAGAATATTAGTACATTTTTGTCATGTGTTTGTCTGGGTGTTTATAAAATATAATAGGTATTGGTATCGTTGTTTCCGGTATACCTATTACAAGCCTAGAGCTTAGTTTGTTGCCAGAGGAATATGTTTGTAATGTCCTTCGTTATTATTATTTCCTATCGTGATCTTATCTTTGTTTCGATCCATGCGAATTCTATATTATATTTTTTGGTACGTCTTGCGGAGGAGTTTTGTTCGGCACAATAAATATTACCTAACAAACATTTCAACTTTTTTTATTATCTATAAGTGAAAATTTAACGATGAAAAACGACAATGGGTTAACGAATATTATTTAAAAACAACAAACACAAAATAGTTATAATATTAAGTGCGGGTGTTATATGAATTTAAACTTTGAACACAAGTGAACTGTGCATTTATTTATACTGAACACTACAAACTATACCAAAATGGACACAGAACTCTTTACACCCGTTGAAATGACGGCCGAAGATATAGGTCAGTAGATATTTAAATTTAAGTTATATAAATTGAACACTGTTCATTTAAAAAATTAAAACAAAGGAACAGTGTTCATTTTCTTATAATTGTCTTTTCTAATTTTACCACAGACTGGATATCTTTTCTAGATGAATCAACGCTGACCGTGTTTACAAATAACACAACTACTATTCTATACAACACTGCTTATGTTATGTTTATACCTTTTTATTTCCTGTTGAGATTCACATTTGATTTAAACAACCCATCACCTAATGCAGCTTACCTAGAATATGTAGGGCAAGTCGGGATAGATGCCTTAGTGGGATAATCGCCCAATTTTCTAACTGACTTTTAACCAGTTAAACTATTAAAAGACAAATTATTCTGCTTTTTTAGTTATTATAATGACAGAGTTGCTTTTGCCCTTCAATCTTGCTTGATGAATAGCATCAACGAGGTTGTAGTGGACTTTCACACTGTAAGCGTAATGAACATCACTGTCTTGTCTATTCGCTGGTTTCTTAAAGACATCCAGGGGCCTAATTATAAAACATCGAAAGCGTCTGTCAATGCGTTGAAAGTTTGAATTGTCTTCGCTCTTATTTCCAATGCAATAAAGGCTATGGCAGCTTCAATTGCAATCGATCACGATATATATCTGTCTAAATTTCGGTTCATAATTAGGGGGCAGATTATTAGTTTTTGGAAAGACTAAAAGAGAGAATTCCACGTCACAGCTGTGCACTAAAAAATAAAAAGAATGCCACTGCTGATGGGTACCAACAACGAAAGGATAAAACCCCCTCCACGCGTCTCAATGTTCGATATATGAACGGGGCAGAGAGAATTAATTTATGTAACTTCAATGCACTCTCTCCGAAATGCAACCCGTAAAACACAGAGAGATAGACTTTTCGTCTGTGGTCAAGGCTGTCAAGACTTAAGACCAACGATTTATCGTCGATAAACAGCATAGTTTGGCGCTCTACCACAGATGAGATAATAGTTACTATGTAACAGATATATTACTTCCATATAAACGAGAAAATACATTTCTACCGAGTACAGAGCGGCCAGTTGATATTTAACCGATCCATCCCAAAAGTGGCAGCAATACTCCAAACACGAGCGAACCTGAGCTTTCAACTAAAGGTTTAGCAGCCGAGGTGTTAAGTATCGCCGAACCCTAAAGAGAATACCGAGGTTTTAAGCTGCAGCTTTTGCGCTGGTTTCGATAGAGCGTCCGAAATGAAGGTAGGACGTACGTTATATTCCAAGGATCTAGTTGGTTGCTGATCCTTTGTACAATGTCCCAACAGTTTTATGTTATGAAGAAACGCTTCCAGCGGCTAGATATAAGGCGGTTTTGTGCATATAAAAAAAATATAAGTATATATTTTGGCTGATATAAATAATGTTTGAAAACTTGGGCATCTATTCCAACTTTACCTCTAAATAAACAAGATTTAGGTATTGTTATAAAATGTTATGTCTTGAACAACATAATTTGTATATGATAATAAGCTATAGGCTGTTACCTATATAGGTATACTTAATAGTTGTATAAACCAAAGTGAACTTGTAATACTATCCCTTAATTTGTATACTTTACTTTAGCGGCGATAACTTTTGCAGTTGCATAGGGGTACGCGTTAACACATACACTAATGATCGGATTAATAGTCGTTGCTAAGCTTAGCCAATGCTTCAACTGTCAAACTGCATATGCAAAAACTACATTTTGATAGTTCCAAGCAAAGACTCAGGCTAAGATTCCGACCCTAAGCTAATATAAGCAACTATATACGAATACACTCTTAGCTTCTTATTTTGAGCGTTTTAGTTAAAAAACTTTCCTACCAATGATAATCATCTTTGACAGAAAAGAGATAAAACACTATTTTAAGTAAAGCGCTCAATATATTTTTTATGAATAAGAGGGTATAATTATAATGTAGTTATCGTCGCCTTAATTCTAATAAATACTGCTTTAATACAGTTATAATAATTAAATTTCAAACTGTATAAAACTATGTTTAAAACTGATGATTTCTTCATTATACTTATATTCCGGCTGAGATGGTATTCAATAATAATAATTTTTTGGTCAGGCTTATTTGTATTGGTGTTGCCTTCTGAAAAGTTACCATTGCCGAACACCCCGCATGCATTTATTTTTTTATGTACCTATCTAATATATTTCCTGAAAGCACTGTAATTTTCAGTAGTAGCACTCAAATTAACAAATTGCTAATCAGCTCCTCTCATGGTAAACTGTATCCCTTAACCACAGAGTTTGGTGAGTGGGTGTCGCGAGTGGTGGTGCCGTCCTTGCTGCAGCGAAGCGTTGAGCTCAGTGAGAGGCGGGCGAGGGCGCGGACGCTGAAGATTATCATGGATGTAAGTATTTTTTATATACATTTATGATATTTTTTCGTCGATTACAAAATGTACATAAGTTACGACCCATAATTACAGCTTAGGCCTAATCGCTATCTGGTACCTAATCGATGCAGCGACGTTTAATTGGCGTAACGGTTAAATGTTATTTATGAATAGGTAATCCAAATTTTGAGATTTATTTTTATATACCTACATTAAATTAAATCTGATGAAAAATAAATTTATAAACAATGAAAGTCGAATATCGTTTTTTTTATTCAATGTCAGAGAAATGTGGGAACATTTACGCTTATACACTTCGCTGACATTGACTTTGTAAATGAAATGGTGTTGTTTGAATTAAAAAAATAATGGTTTAATACAGGGTGAATTTTTCAAGTATGCCTTTAATTCCAAATCCTAAACTACAAGGAATGGCGAAAAATGCTCAAGGAGTCTCGGGAACGATTTTGATAAAAACTAAAATTGCATTATTAGATTTTTTGTAAACGAATCCTACCTGCTCTCCCTATTGAAAATAATGGATGTTATTTCGAACAATGTATTTGTTAGGGTTTTAAAATTTAAAAAAAACTTTAAAATTTGCACATTCCTTTAGTGTGCCGTTAAAAGTTACTTTCCGCCATTTAATCATCATAAGCGACACTACCAGCTGGTGCAATATACAACAAGACTTTTTTTTCAAAATCAACAGCTTCATTTCCCAGCTTGGAGATTTTTTTTTTCAAAATCTAATGATGTAGTTTTAAAATTTCTTGTAGAGAAGATGAGTTTCAAGAGACAACAACTCATAAACTGTAGAGTATTATCGGACCTAATTTTTCACTTAACTTCAGAGCACCCAACTATCGCTTTTACCATCAGTCAAGTCCTTGGTTTAGATATACGTTCCGATCTTAACCAACGCAACTATATCGAGAGCATTGCAAAAACAGCTTCAACAAAACTTGGCTTCATAAATAAGGTGCGTCGGTTTTTCACTAGATAATGCTATATAAGGCTCAAATTCGACCGTGTGTGGAATACTGTTCGCATCTTTGGGACGGATCTGCCAAGTATCTGTTATCTGCTCTCGATACCCTGCAGAAGCGAGAGTCTAGAATTATTGGAGACGAAAAGCTCAATAAAATCTTGGAGCCATTGCAGCTTCGCAGGGATGTGGCATCATTGAGCGTATTTTACCGCCTATACCATGGACAGTGCTCTGAAGAGCTTTTCAACATTATTCCCCCTTCCCCTTTTCGTTACAGGAAAACAGGCACCTGTTGCAAAACGCATATGTATACCGTGGCGGATGTACCAACTCGTACTAAAGGTTTTGGCGATTCACACATCTGCCGTACTATTAAAAAGTGAAATGCTCTCCAGCTTGCGTGTTTCCTTCCTCTTATAACCTAGAGTCCTTTAAACGAAGTGAATAGACATCTTAAGCCAGCATAATGATGGCAACCAGCGGTGCACCTGCATGCATCCGCTTGTAGCTATCATTTCTGGACATTGCATACTGCTTAACATCAGGTGGATACAAGGTCACATGTTGAGCTCCTATAAAAAAAATATAAAAAAATGTTTATACGTTGAGTCTTAAAATCATCATCCTTTATAACTTCTTCCATAGAATAGCAACATTTTTCTACTAAAAGGTTTTTTAATTTAAACTCCATGAACTCCTTTGAACTCCATGTATTCAAGGTTTTGCAACTCTTAAGGCAAATTATTATAAAGTTTTATACAATTACATAAAAAGCTTTTGGATAATTTGTTAAGTCTGTGCTTGGGTATTTAATACATGGCTTTCGTCGGGAATTATCTCTTTCTGGCCTTACCGCATAATACTGTATATTTTCTTTAATATATTTATAATAAACAGTACGTAGTTACTACAGAGTGTCATTATTTTTAAATCTTTAAAAACCTGTCTACAAGTTTCTCTTGGCTTAAGTCCTGCTAATGATCTTATCGCTCGCTTCTTCAAAATAAAAATCCTACTAGATTCAGCAGCAGTTCCCCACACCAGTAGGCCATATGTCATATGACTATGTAAATATGCAAAATACACTGACTTAGCTGCACTAGGACCACAATACTCACTTACCTACTTTCTTAATTGCAAAGAAATCTAATGCGAGTTTTTTCGCTAAGCTCTCGATGTGTTCAATAAAAACTTATTATCTATGGTAACTCCCAAAAATGTTGTGGTTTTCATAGTTTTTAGAGAATTATCATTGAATTTCTTTTTTACGCTTTCTGCAATTTTTTTGTGTGTTGCCAAAGAAAAATTTAGTATATTAGTTTTTTCTATATTTAATAAAAAAAATATACATTGAAACCTAAATGGTTTCAATGTTAATAGAATCGAGCATTTCAATAACATAGCTAACGATTTTCGACCTATTGTCACATTTAATTACAATAGAAACGTCATCCGCAAACATTATCTCTTTATATATAGTACTTAATCCCTCAGGAATGCATATGCTGAGATCGTTTATATAAATCAAAAAGAAAAGAGATCCCGGGACTTATCCCTGAGGGACTCCCATTTTAATAGAGGTTGCAGATGAATGTGCATCGTTTCTCTCTACAATTTGGGGTCTGCCTTCCAAATAAGATTGACATAAATTTAAGTCTTTTCCCCGAACACCATAGTGGTGAAGTTTAGCCAAGAGGATGCCGTGATGAACACAGTCAAAGGTCTTTGAAAGATCACAAAATATGCCCACTGTGTTTTTCATCCAAACCAGTAAGAATAATTTTTAACATTTATAGCGTGTTGAGTTGATTTTCCTTTTCGGAAACCAAACAGTTTTTCATTAAAGATATTATTATCAGTAAAATAAGTATATAGTCTGTTGTATATGCAACGTTCAAATATTTTACTAAAGACTGGCAATAGTGATATAGGCCTGTAATTGCGAACATCACTTTCATCATCCTTTTTGTGTAGCGGGATGACTCTTCCCATTTTTAATAAGTTGGGAAACACTCCCTCTTTTAATGATGAATGATTCATAAGTTTGGTAATAGGGTATACAAACTTGTTATTAATAATCTTTAATACATTTAGAGATATAAAATAATATATCAGTTTAAATCCATTTCGTTTGTATAATTTTTTAAGTAACCTAATGAATGCTGAATATTTAGATTTAATTATTCTGTAGTATCTTCTGCAACATTACAAAAGAAGTTTTTGAAGTAATTAGAAACTTCCCTGTCCCTCAGAAAATCATTTTTACCTATTTTTAGCTCTATTTCTGAAAGTTGTTTATTTTTATATTTGCCACTAATTTCTTTTATAACTGCCAAGCTGTCTTTAATTTTATTATCGGACAATAATATTTTATTACTCAAATCAGTTTTTTCGCAGTAGTACATTTAAAAAAAAAACGATATCTTTTTGTAAATACTTTAATATTAACATTGTGACTATGTTGATTGTATTCGCAGAGGAAATACAACCTTTCTCTAGACTTTAGAATCCCAGGCGTTATCCAATTTTTATTTTTTTATTATTAATACGCAGCCTGAATCGGAGTTAATCGGAATACATTCGTTACAGAGGCTCTACCATGGGTTTGCGCATTGTAGAAACGTAACGTATCCATTTACGTATACGTGAGCAACAACCAATAGGATCGCTTTATTCAATCCTGTTACCAAAAATAAAGCGGCCCTATTGGTTGTTGCTCACGTATACGTAAATGAATACGTTACGTTTCTATAATGCGCAAACCCATGGTAGAGCCTCTGATTCTAAAAAAATCATTAAAGAAATTATTATAGTCTAAATTTATATAATTTAAAATTGTCATTAAAATACTCTTTAAGGTCAACTGAAGTTTGAGTACAGAAACTACATATCGATGCAATAGTGCACAGATGTGGTATGTGCAAAAAAATATAAATTTACAGGGGACATATTTAAAAACTGAACGTGCCTTACTGAAACTATTATAAATGTATCATTATAAATTCTATATTACTTTATTATCTTTTTACATTACATTAAATAAAAAAATAATAATACAAACACGCGTCTACGGTGCTACGGTGTAGTCTTCAGCGGCCACATAATGTTTCTTATGACGTGAGCGTTAGATTGTCAAAATTTAGTTATTAGCGCCCTCTCCTCGGCGCGTTTTTATCGTCATTCAAATTCGAGATGTCCTTAAAAAGGGGCAAATAAGAAGTCTTAAAAACAGACATCGCGCCTGTATGAATCGGTGTATAGATGTGGAAGAAGCTAGGGAAGTATGTAAAGACGTGCGAAGTGGCGTACATTACATCTGCTTACCCCTTAACAGGGATATAGGCGTAGTATGTATGTATTTATTCATGTATTTTTCAGGTTTTAGTATCTACTTACATAGCAATTACTGCAGCGTAAAAGAAAAGGGCTCAATAACATAATATAAATTAAAAATATTTTATTTTAATTTTATGCTAATAATATACCCAACTTTAAAATGAAATCTCTTTATTTGCCTTAAATTATAGTTACATATATAAATATTCAATTGTAATAGTACAGCATATTATACCGGTTTCGGTGTGCAAATCTTAAGTAAGTAGTAGGTAAATAATTTATATTCTAAAAAAAAATAATTCAAAATATTCAAATACAACAATACACATCAATAAGAAACATATTTTGATTTTTATGACTATTATTATTATTATTTAAATATTTGTTCATTATTAGTACCTATTAAATATGGGTGAGTATTATTAAAATTACATATTATTTATACAATTTTCATTATTTTATTAAGTATAGAATAAATATTACATAACTATGGTTATTATCATGAATATTATCACATTATAGGCTAGATTAAAATTATTAAATGAATGATTTATTATTAATTGATAGCATATTTTACCGGTTTCAGCGTCAAATCTAGACAGGTATATAGTTTATTTTAAAAAAAAATACATTCAAAATATCCAAATACAACAACACACAAAAATTTGAAACACATTATTAGTTCATTATTAATACTTCATCATTATACATCATTTCTTATCATATAGGTATATTTATTATTGCTATTACCGTTTCTGGTACTTCAAGTCAATCATTTAGTACCGAAAAATTCATCTAACGGGTAAATACAATCTTCAATCAACCAATTACTTAATATTTTCTTTAGTTGAACGGTAATTTCAGGAACATGGTTATATATTTTAATGGCCATTACGTATGAGTTTTTGTCGTATACCCTACTTTTTTGCTTTTCAGTAATAACTAATTTGTTAGGATATCGAGAGGCTCTAATAATAAAATCCTTTCCTTTTTAGTAAAATGATTATAATTTTGTTTGACGGATAGGGTTATTACCAATATATATTGTATTATTGTATATGTATGCTTCATAGACCACTCATTCTTAAACTTTTCCTAAATTTAAGCTTTTCCTAAAAGACTCTTAAAATACAAACAAGCTGTATATATATATACAAACAACCCCCTGTAGTTATATCGAAATATAAAATAACCCCTGCAAAGATAATATCTAAGTACCTATTCAACAAAAATAACGCATATAAATCGGTCCAGTAGTTTTTTAAGTGATGCCCCATACAAACAAACAGACAGACCAGTAACACAATGTACAGAATTTTTTATTTAAAATTTTATTAGTTTAGATACAGGAAATTAGTACCTATATTATAATTTGGATCTTATAGCCGGAAGCCGGGTCCATAAAAGCTCATTTTAAATACATCACAAATGTCTATCTAAGTGCTGACCTAAAGCCAATTCTCAATTTATTTT
Source organism: Monopis laevigella (assembly GCA_947458855.1). Taxonomy (NCBI): domain Eukaryota; kingdom Metazoa; phylum Arthropoda; class Insecta; order Lepidoptera; family Tineidae; genus Monopis; species Monopis laevigella. The sequence goes on along the minus strand of OX381577.1, from coordinate 11,490,933 downwards.
CGTAGTTCTCTGATCTATATTAATTATTTTCTTAAAGCGCCATCTATTAGCGTCAGCTTGAAGCAATTCGAAATCTCGCGAACGAACTTCTCTGTACAAACATTTACGATTAGTTTCCTATAGATCCCGCTAGATGGTGGTATTTCTTGATGGTGGTATTTGTCTATTATCTTTATCTATCTCATAAAATGTGTAAATTAAACTGACTTCAATCACGAGTTTTTTAATTCCCTAACTATACAAACACATTTTTATAGTTTTTGGAGTTTACTAAGCCGTCTCTTTGTCAAGGCATTAAGAAAACCCGGTTGAAATAGAAAGTATATATTATTTGAATCTCTGCTCCAACACATTAAAAAAAGTTCTCAAAATATACTCTTGCCATCGTCAAGGTCCAAACCTACAGGTTCAAGAGTGCTGGGTATACCAGCAGAAACAAGGGATCGTTTAATAACATTGTTTATGTTATTGTGTCTGGGTATACGGCCAGCACTCAGCCTGCAAGATAAACCATGGTGACCGGATGGTAAAAGTTAGTATTACCTTTTCAAATGAGTACCCTAGTAGGTATATTAAATCTGATATTGTAATAACTTATTATTACTTAATTTATTTTTTATTATATTTAAATTTTATCTTTGGATAAGGTATATCTTATGATTACTTATTTATATTTACATTATGCAGGTACTCTGTTATTATATATTATTATTTAGTAAAGTGCCTGTACTTGCAGTAGTATTTGCAGTTCTGTACATTGGTACAGCAACCAATTGTTAAACTGTTAAATAATCTGCCATAGGGTGTTTTGCGCATGCTTTTAGTAGGGTTAGAGCATTTTATGTATGCTGCGATATGCATATCGGTAACTCAATGGCTATGTTCCTCTGTTAGTTTGTGTGAAGCACCAGAGTTTTTTACTTGCTGGTACCTTTTTCTCCGAGGTGTCTCCGGAGGGATCGACTTTACAACTAGCGTTTACGCCCTTAAAGATACTGATCCATATAACTATGTTAATGCGATTGATGGTCATTTAAAAATATCTACAGCCAATATAATGATAATATAAGAACTAATATTTAAGGCGTGGATACGTTTGGTGAGCTCGGTCGCCTCGGTGGCACCCTTGTATGGCAGATGATAATCGGAAGGTCAATGGAATCTGCTAACCACCTAGTCTTACACTAGTTGGTTATGTAGCGAGCGTTCGGTTGGTTGTTTTTTTTTAATACTTTTATTTAATGACACCTTTTATATTTATTATATATTTATTTATCTTCACACCAGGTCCCTTAAATTAACAAACGCACTCTAGACCTTATTGTTAAAACTTTTATTAACTTTTTTTTTTTGACTATTCAAAAATATCTGTAAAGATTTACATGAAATAAATAATATTTGATTTGATTTGATTTGACTGCGGCTCCACAAATACAGTAATGAGGTTGGCAAATTGGGGCGCCTATCCTGAGGGACAACGCTATTCTAACGGTTTGCCGCTCAAGTAAATTTGCCAAGGAAGGCGAATATTTTATGAGTCAAATTCGTACCTACGATTTTATCTTCAACGTAGAGGTACTCGTAACGTCAAACGCCAAAGTAATAATTTGGTGGCATTCAGTGTTATTCGCTCTCTTTGTACTCAATCCACACACATTTAAACTATTTTGTGTGCATGTGTCAGTATATATTAATATATATTTATCATCAGACCGCCTAGAAGGCCTCAGCGTACCCAGCGGAGGGGTTTTTAATCCCACCATCGTAGCCGATGATATGAGTCTACACCGAACAAGTGGCTAGCTCTATAAATAACCAGTTTCACAAGTTGGTATAGTGAAACTGGGACCGACAGCTTAACGTACTTTCCGAGGCACTAATTTTTTTTAGATTAAAAACTCATTGCTACACACTGGGTTTGAACCTAAGTGTTTTTAAGTCTAAGCTCTAACCAACTCGACCACCACATATATGGAGCATTTGTTTACGATTTCGACCATTTGATTTTGGCAATTTATCATGATAAAGTATCTTATATGCGAATACGAATCTATGTTGCAAAAATATCATTTCGTTACTGAAAGCGTGGGATAGTAAAATCTCTATCAACTCTACCCACAGTTGGGGACCGAGCCAGGATCGAGAATTCGGGGGCTTCAAAAAACTATCACTTATTTACAGTAGGTACTTAGTACATTTGATTATATTTTTTATAGTTTGGGGCTGACATCAGCATACAGATGCAAAAACCGTCAAGTGACCTAGCCATGTTTCGGTTTTAGTCTGTCGGTTCACCGGTTTTCAGGAGACTAATGCATCGATTTCTTGTCAGGGTCGGTTACGAAATGGGTAGTTGAATTGACGATAAGGCAGCGAGTATATTAAAATATACTCGTAATGCAATTCGCCATTGTCACCCCCCATTTCGTAATCATTTAGCCGGCATAGTGGGAGCGATCAATATTGTTTAAGAACAATTATTGATTGACCCCATTCATGGACTTTGTAGGTCTGCTCACCACCAGGTAGATACAAAGTGCAAACACATGTCGTGCTCCAAAAAAAAAATCAGCAAAAAACCCCAATCCTTTAGGATCTGTTTATTTTCTAATTGAAAAGAATATATTAGATAAATTATGAATCTACGACTCTACAGTGGCAGCAAAGCCATCTTAACATCACCTTAAAAAACAATGCATTAATCAACAAAGAACATTAACACATCAACATAAAACAACAAAACCCAACTAACAAAATGTCAAACAAAATACGTTTTCTGAGAACTTGGCTATAAATAACGCAGATTTGAGTTTTCAGTCAAATGTAGGCGAAACGGCCCTGAACCACTTGCACTATGGCCACTCGGAAATCCGGCCTTGCTTACGTCATTAACACTGAATCACCGAGATTATTATGTATTATAAAGCGCTAGGGCGATATAGATTGTAGTCTATAATCATTTAAAATGCATCATCTTTTTGCACCTCTTTGTTTGTTTTTATAACTCGACAATCGCTTATCACAGTTTCGCGATTCTTATCTTCAAAAATCTGAAACATTGGCGGGATGGTCTTTGAATAGGCATAGAACAAAAACTATATTTTTTAGAATTCGTATGTTCCTGTTTTTTGTTTGCTTAAAAACTACTAGGCCGGTTGGTTTTTAAGCGATTTTTTTTAGTTTAATGGCTATTAGCTCTGGGGGTAAAATTAGCTTTCGCACTAATAAAACTCGATTACCGTTTGTCGCAGAATTAAAATAATATTTTTGTGTCATTGTATTTATTAATGTTTTTATGTTGTGTCATTATTTTTATTTTTTTGAAATAAGATTGTTTTAAGAAAGTGACTGTTTTTAGACAAACAGAAAAAATATTTATCAACCTGGAGGAAATTAGTGATATAACTTTTGTTCGATAGAAATTAATCTTAAAAATAGCACTGAAATTTTATTTTTTCGGATTTTAGGACTTTACTATAAATGTTTAACATGATTTTTTTGTTTATAAAAGTGTATATGATACATTAAAATAAGATTCTTAATATAGAATTGTTTATGTAGTTTTTTTTTATTAATATTTAAACGCATTGTGACTTACGACATTTTGTTTCCGTGCGACTTTTGGTAGTCCACGCTGCTTACTCTCATCAGAAACCGTACTTATAACGCTGAGATAAAACATGTGGAAGTAGATACAAATACGTAATTTCACTAACGAGCATACCTCGCCTTAATCAGAATTTTACGAATATTTAGTATGCACCTATTCTCGATAGCTTTACTATTACGATAGAATATCCTTCTGTACATCCTATACATGTAGCTCTACCACAAGTTTTTGCAAACAGTTTTACTATAATCCCTAGTGACTATAGATAGTTTTTAAATAAACCTCTCTTATTGGTTGATCCCTATCTATAGTTACTAGCGACTATAGTAAATCCAGTTAGTAAAAAGTCATGGTAGAGCTACAAATATAAAAGATTGTCCAGGCTGACTGACTTAGGTATTCTTCATCTCCCAGCCAAAATTACTGATGAAATTTTTCAAAATTCGAATCACAAAGGATAAAAAGGGGTAAACGAATTTTTAGGAAAGTTAATATTCCCGTAACTGAAGATGCTTAAAAGTTCTTAGTAGGTAGATCTTAAAAAAAAATCTATAAGGCAAATTTCTCACGTCTTCCAGGACATTATTTACAAATTTCCGTGTACCGTACATTAAAAAATCTTTAATGTACAGTACACTGATAGTCTACGACTTGATTAACATGTGTATAGATTGTATTTGAAAAGTTGCTATGAATAAGTAAGAATGACTAGTTTGCGTAACTCCTCGAGATTTGATTAATAGAGCTGGTCGTACTATTTGGCACACACAGTCAGTCTGTCGTACTGATCATCGAACTCCAAGGTCTGATTACCAAATCACACATTTTCCCTAAAATTTGTTTGCAGCATAAAATACACTTATCAATACATCTAGCTATTGATATTTTAGTTCAGCGATGTTTTGGCACTTTTTTTTTTTCTGAAGAGGGCATGTATGTGACTTTGTATCAACCTGGTGGTAAAGACATCTACAAAATTCATAAATGGGGTCGATCAATACATTGTTGTTCAACAGCATTAATCGCTCCCATTATGCCAGCTAAATGATGCAGTCACGAAAAGTCCAGCGAAAAAGACAATTTGCATTACGCATTACGAGCCTACTTCGGTAGCTTTACTGCTTTATCATCAAATCAATCGCCCATTTCGCAACCTCACCCTAAAAGGAGACACTTCTCGACAAGAAATCGATGCAATAGTCTCCTGAAAACTGGTGAACCCACAGATTAAAACCGAGTATGAGCGGTGGTAAAGATACTGGTCGGTCGGTCTAGCGAAATTACAGAAACCCCCAATGCTTTTTATAAACTTTCATCTAATAATCTAATGCCGTGGTCGTCAAACTGCGGCCCGCTGTCGATATTTGTGCGGCCCGCGGCAAAGTAAATAATTTCAATAATCAACCATCTACTAAAAACAGATTTTGCGTACAAAGTTAGTTAAATAGGCACCGATGCGAGATTTAATAATGGAATAAACAGAGACCGCCGTCGGTTTGGCTAATATTTTTGTTACATATGCCTTAGTAGAGTAGGCATATGTAATTGATGGTTTTACTACTAATATAAAATTATTTATATTGAAAAACGTGCAATAGAAATAGGTACCTTATTAATCTGAACTTAACATCGTTAAAATAAAAGAAATTGTGAAACTGAAGTAAAAGAAATGCTGACTGAAAATGGTTGTTTAAGTCTGAAAGAAAAAAAAAAATTCTGAGTCTCACGAATCAATTTGTCCCATTTTAAACAATTTTGGGCATAAAACGAGTACCGAAATATCTGAATTTTCTGCAAATAAATAATCGCGAAAGGGCTATAAAGATTTGATAGGACAAATTGATTCCAAGCTCACATTCATAAAACACATAACTGGTGAAATTACATAGGTTTACGAGTTTTACATGTAAACCAGTCAACTCAAAACAAGGATGTCTGACTATACCGAAACCGAAAAGTGCATTGTCAAAGTCAATTAAAAGTGAAGACAGTTCACAGCGTAGCACAAACGCCACGTGCGTTTAAAAATTTGTCGAAAAGGCCGATTTGTAGAAAGAAAAGTCATGGATTTTCCACCATGATAACGCGCCATTTCACAAGGCTATCGTTGTGAACGAATTTCTGGCCAAACCTCAACAAATCTTCAACAAACAGCCACCGTATTCACCTGATATGGTTCCAACTACTTATTTTTTTTTAAGTGGGAGGAAGGTCTCTATTACTTTGTTAGACCGACCGACTGATTTCATTCCCACAAACCGACAAGTGATCTAGTCATATATTTCGGTTTTAGTCTGTGGGTTGATAGGTTTTTTGGAGGCTATTGCATCGATTTTAGGATGCGGTTACGTAGGGGCAGTTAGTTTAGTTTTTACGAATAAGCAGCGAGGCTATTAAATAGACTAGTAATGCAAATTTGTCTATCATTACCTATTTCGTAACCGCATCATTAACCGGCAAATATATTAATCATAGTGGGAGCGATCAATGCTGTTAAACGTATGTATTGATCGACCCCATTCATAGATTTTGTAGATCTGCTTACCATCGGGTGGATACAAAGTAATATGCTGTGCTACAAAAAAAAACGAACATAATGTGGTATATAAGTGGACAACACCCTTAGTGTGCGGCCCGACAGTGTTACCCACATTGTCCTATGTGGCCCTTGGCCGGAAAAGTGTGACGACCGCTGATCTAATGTATAAATTTTATTTTGTTTATTTAGGCTTAGGTCTTTTAAGACAATTTGGCTTCTTTATTTTATAAATGCAAGTCTCTTTTGGGTGTGTTTATGAAACGGGCTTAGATAATTAAGGATAATTAGATAAGGCACTGTCTATAGATTTTTTTTTTCGTTTCATTTCATTAAATCAATTAAAATGGCATAGTGGTAATGAGTAATAATAAACTATGGATAAATACCACTGTATTGCTCTCTTGTTTTTATGACTTTATGGCTTTATTACCAACACGTTGCTCAATCAAAACACATGCAGTATCTCCACTATGAGCTTTTGAATAATATACAGTTTACACTTACGGACCAATGGGATCGCTTTATTTTGATCGACATTACTAATAAACCCGTCCAATTGGTTAGGGTTCCACAAATAGTTGGTTTAGTTGTCAGTTCAAAAAAAAGCGTAGTTACTGAACTTTATCTAAATCTTTTATTTACTGTACAGTAAGTAACATATTGTTTAACAAAAACTCAGTAGAGCTACAAAATAAATTATTTTAAATGAAATACATATTCTAAATAATTAAAAAAAAACTGGTAGAGTTAAAGTTTTTATTTATTATTTCATTATTATATTTTAAAAGCGTCGCCTGCCTAGTAGTTAAAGTCACTGTGCACCCAATAACAGCAAGGTTAAGCAGATGACAAAAAGACCGGACCTGGAATGGGTAACCGCTTTACCAACAAGGCTATACTATCATAAACACCGCAACGACCTCGTCACTTGTGGTGTTGCTTCCGAATACCATCGGCGAAATGTGGACGAGTTAATCACTCCGTTGGGTACCCTGAGCCCTTATAAAGTTCTCGGGAGACAAAAAAGTACCCGTGATGTATAATAAAATGAATACTATTTTATTATAGTTTACATGAGCAAGAACTGTTGCTTTCGATCTAGCTTGGAATCTCTTGTAGCTCGTATTGAAAAGCTCCCTTGGGAACGGAATTTAAAAATAATCAGCAGATTAATACTTTACGATGATGCATCTTAAATAAAATGTGGAACGATCTTGTCATCAGGAACATAAATCGTTTAGACTTAATGTGAGCGGAAGAATTTCTCATTCCGTAATATTTTTGTTTTCATTTTATATATTTTCCAATGAGACATAAGACATAATAGAGCGCAGCTAAGAGCAGCTGCCCTTCTCCGTAGAGCTTTTCTTTGGGATTAGTCTTTGGATTTACAGGTTACAAGAAATTTGAAGGTTTTGTTTCAGGGTTAGTCTATGGGTTTGGTGGTTTTCAGGTGACTTTAATATTCTGTGTTTATCAGTAAATTTTAAGATTTTGTTTCAGGATTAATTAAAAATTTCAAGGTCAGTCTGAGTTTTAAAAGGTTTTCAGGAGACTCGGAGATTTTGTTTCGGCCTTACGGCGCCCGAGACCGCCTAGACGGCCCCAGAGTACCCAGCGGAGGGGTTTTAATCCCACCTCGTCATAGCCGATGGTATGAGTCTGTGATTTGTACGAATTGATAAATTGTGCGCTCGATATTGTATTGTTCGCACCAGATTTATATAAACAAGTGGAAGAGAGTAAAAACATGGGCTTGACTATCTCCCGAATTTCACCTAAGGAACACCTGTCTCTTTCAACCTAATATCAAATCAAGAAAGAATGGGACAGACGATCCTTGAGTGAAAATTGCAGTTGAGGATGCAGCTTAGAATACGGGGCTATATGTAGATATGTATGTAGCATCACCGGTGCCTTACTTAGGGTTCTCAGCGGTGGGATTTTATTCCCGCATCGTCGTAACCGATGTTATTCCGACTCTACACCGAACAATTGGTCAGCACGTCGCGGCGTTTGGATAGACTGAATAACCCCTCTATAAACAGTTTCACAAGGTGGTACAGTGAAACAGAGATAACTTAACGTGCTCTCCGAGGCACTATTGGTTTTGCCAAACAAATGCACATTTTTTTATTATTAAAAACTCATTGGTTGGTTGGAAGTTGGAACTAAAAACCGAAATAATTGATTAAACATAAAAATAAAGAATATGAAATTGATGTCTGTGGGATATAATAATGAGATTAAATAATTAACTGGTGAAAAACTAAGTGATATACTCGGGACGGTAAAGGAAAAAAGAATACAATATAAACTATAGGATATTGACAAAAAAAAAATAGAAGAATAATAAGCGTTGGAAGAGGCCTATATAGGCATGATTAAAACTATTCGTGAACAGCAGACCTTGCTTATCTAGTTGGAATTAATTTATTATTGAATTCACTTTGTACCTTTTATTGTATAAATGAAGACTAATAATTAACTAAATAAATAATAAATACCTACTAATTATTCTGAGCTTAAATTGTGAGTCGTTCAGAAAACACTCGGTTTTAAATCTGTTTAAGCCCACTTTTATTACAAAGTCGTGTTAAACCGACTATAAAAATATACTCGCACCAAATAAATTGATAAATATGAACATACTTAATAAAGGGTATACCGGTTCGCTGAAGTTATAAATGATATGCATTAATAACCTCAGCTCTCTCCAAAAATATTACGCTGAATGTGTGTCGTGTAATGAAAAATGCACGCAAATTATGGAGAAAAAGAAATGAAGCAAACTTTTTAATGTGCCCTCATTTATTTTATGACTTTTTTGAACCGGACAAATTGGATTTGTTTATATGCCTCATCATTAATAATTAAATTTATGCTCGTGTAAATATTACTTACAAAACAGTATTGTTTAATGGTCAAATGATATAAAAAATATTTGGAATATTATTTCAGAAAAGAGAAATTAGATATTTATTGGTGACAAAAATTTCAATATATTGTGGTAACATGCTTATTTTAGAAGCTTCGAAAGCTATTTTTAAAGTAGTAGACTTGTGCCCAATACTTTTTTTGAGACGCTTTTTTTCCTTAATTTTGTTTCAGCATTATGTTCTGATTAAAGCTAGGGATGTAAACTAAATAAAACCTATACTTATCTATATCAATATTATAAAGTTGAAGAGTTTGTTTGTTTGTTTGGTTGAACGCGCTACTACCTCAGGAACTACTGGAACGAATTGAAAATTTATTTTAGTGTTGAAAAGCCCAATTATTTAATTGAGCAGCCATCCTCATAGGCTACATAACATCACGTTATGACCAATAAAAGCGGAGTAACAATGAAAAATGTTGCAAAAACGGAGTAAAATTATTCCTTTTGAGATCGTACGCTGCGAAAACGTTAGCAGACGAAGTTGCACGAATCAGCTAGTAATATTATAAAGCTGAAGAGTTTATTTGTTTGAACGCGCTAAACTATGGAATTGTAAAATTATTTTAATATTGGATAACCCATAAAGCTACGCTATGAATAATAGGTGGGGAGTATCAATGAAAAATGTTACAGAAACGAGGAAAGAATATTTCCTTTGAAAGCTTCCGTTCCGTGTGCTGCGTAAACGGTTAAAGTTACGCAAACGAAGTTGCGCATGTCAGCTAGTAATTTATAATCCAATGTACAGACTAACATGTATAACAGAAACAATATTGATAGAATAAAACCATAAGACAACATTCGGACAACTGCAATTGACGCCAATTAATAAGCCGTAAACTCAAGCAAATCTTTTGAACGTTTGAATAATGACTGGCCAGATTTACTCCCAGATAATTACAGATCGCCAGCACTCAGCAGTACTGATGCCATTGATTCATGCCTCGCTTCCTGTGTATAAATTTGTCAACCTTAGGATTTATGCGCAGGGGCAAAAGATTTACGTATGTACATGACAATCATACAGTAATATAACTGTTTGTTTTGGAGTAAGAAAGCTTTAAGTCTGAACAAAAACTACTTGTCTGTATATTTGTCATATTAAGGTGTCCTTTGGTTATTTATATTTAATTTTATTAATCTCGTACAATGACCAACTTATTTTGATGTCAGTAACAAAAAATAATTTTACAATCGCGTCGGTCGCTGATATAATAATTAACCATTTTGTGTTTTGCAATAAGATAACTGAGAATCACTGAAAGTATAGTTAAATACGAGTATAACACAAAAATAGATTAAGTGCTCAATAAACATAATCTTTCTACTTGATACTTTCATAGTTTTTTTTTTACTGACAGAATTAACCCGTACAAAATCCATGAATGGGGTCGATCAATACATTTTTGTTTAACAGCATTAATCGCTCCCACTATGCCGGCTAAATTATGCGATTACGAGCAGCGATAAAGACAACTTTGCATTGAGAGTCTACTTTAGTAGCCTTGCTGCTTTATTATCAAATTAACTTTCGGTTTCGTAACCGCATGCAATAGTCTCCTGAAAACCGGTGTGACACATAGACTAAAACCGAAACATAACTATGAATATTTAAAATGTATTTGTAAAACTCATAAATAACCTATGGTACCCTGACATAACAAAAGAGTAGTTTATGCAAAGTCGATATTTATTAATGAAAATTTTTGGTAATTATACATTTTAGGTCACGATTTTGTTTGGATCTGACATATAACCAATTAATTTTAACACCTGTACATGCGTGTATGTTGCGGCCACATTCTGTTACTTATAACGTGATCGTTAGATTGTCAAAATAACGAATTCCGCTATTAGCGCGCTCTCCTCCAATCAGAGTAGTTTTTTAACCATCGCTTATTGGAGGAGATAGCGCTAATAACGGAACTCGTTATTTTGACAATCTAAGGCTCACATTATAAGAAACATAATGTGGCCGCTGCTAACAATTAAGAAGGTCCTTATATATTTTGGGATCCAATCATCAAACATCAGATGCCATTTTTTCACTTGAAATTTAATTACGAAGTAAATTGTACGTATACCGGTATAATTATAATAATATTTTGGAAAATTTAAACATATTGTTCTGGTCACAAACTAAGCTCTAGGCTTGTACTATGTTTACCAGAAAAGATATAATACATATAGTAAAAATATTTTTTAATAAATGTAGTACAAAATTATTATAACAGATAAAAAATTTCTTTAAAATTTCTACCACCGAAATTTTCTCGATTAAAAGTACCGAATTTAATTTAGACCGACTATCTCCAGAAACTTCTATAATTTTTTTCCTAGTTTTTCAATGAAAAGTTTTGATTCTAAACACCAAGCACCATAATATTTCTATCGCGAAAGGAAGAAATATATGTATAATGATTTGTTAGACTTGAATATTTAATAAGTTTTAGTTTAGCTGCCATTTCGGCGGCAAAGCCTGGACAAATACTTGTAGAGTCAATATGTGTTGTAGCTAAAGTATCGACACAAGTCGCATCCCAGACCAATGACTTGCCATTAGACCAATGTATTAACGCTATACCATCTGGACGTTTTCCGTCATTGCCAATTAGACATGGCGGCTCTAGGATTGATGGAATGTTAGCAGTCGTTAGAGCTCGTTTTATTATGTCGTTGAGAAGAGAATGTCTGGGAATACGACCTGCGCTATAAAATATACATATTACCTATATTTTATAAACACCGAGACCATGACAAACTGTACAGTAAAACGTACTAATATTTATTTTATATGGTTTGGGTAGGAATCCAACCCATGACCTCCGGATATATCGTCAAAGGCACAACCACTATATAGTCTACGGAGGCGGTCAGGTAGGTAGAATTTAAGGAGTTCTGATCCATAATCCTGGGTTGGCATCATCTGAGTACGGTGGAATTAATTTAAATTTAATTCAGTTCAACATTTAACCTCATCCTAAAGTCGGCTAAAAACTAATGTTTACTGTAAGTACATTCAAAAATATTCTATATATACTCAAATATATTTATATATTTTCCGCTCACAAAAATGTACATTCTGTCTTGTTTTCAAAAAAAGTTAGGCGGTACTCTTCGAGCAGGTGTAGTATACGATAAATATAATATATAGAGCAGAGTTTATTAGCTTTTGATAGCCGACTGTAAGGAATGGTTCTACAATAAAATTCACATATTTTTTCTTCAAAAGATTTATGTACAAGTAGAAAGTCGGCAATGTCTGTTTATTCGTCACACATATCAGTGCCAAAATCTGACGAAATGTTTCCTGGTAAAAAATATTGCTAAACATTATAATACGGTTTCAGTGAATTTTTATATTGATGTCACTGTTGATTACTCTGAATCAATATATTTAATGTGTTAGTCATAAGGAAAATATAGTTTTACGACAGTGGGAAAGTTTTAAATGTTATAAAAGAGGATAAACATATAATTTAACTTCAATTCTCCCTTACCCAGAAATAGGAAGCAAGATTTTTTTTCTTATTTTACTTTATTAACGTATTTGCCACCCTAGAACTACTAACTTACACTTACTACTAACTTACACTTACTACTAAACTTATTGAGTAACACCGGTATTCATAAAAAAAATAATGGGTCCTTAAAGAACACTTTAGTTATAGAAGCTTTTGTCTCTTTTTATTAGCAACAAAATTGTATATGCGTAAAAGAGACAAAACCTTGTATAACTAAAGTGTTCTTTAAGGCCTCAATAAGTTTTTATGAATTAGGCCATTAACGTGTAATACCTTGTTGATTGAATTAAACCTATAATTTAAACTAAGTAGGTAGTTAATTGAGCACATCTCACGGTGCAGTGGCCACTAAACTTATATTAAACGTTTATTTTATTTTATGATCCTTTAGTGACATAAATATCAACTTATTTAACTAGAAAGGTAACTATAATAATTAATACAGAATCATTGACCCGTCCTTAATATAAAACTTGGATATCGCTTAGAATTTTCACGTTCTATCTTGAACCTCATACCGTGCGCGATTTTTTTGTCTCTCATGTCATTATCATGCTTGTACATAATATGTACATATCTATGTAGAAACGAATCTATGTAGTATCCATATATGTAAGTGTACATAGCTCATATTTGAATATTAGTTTTTAGTTTAAAAAAAAAAAAAAACCCTTTATTCTGATAACATTACAGTATTTACATCTTATAATTAGTTTTAACGAACTAGTGCTAGTTTCCTAGCACTAGTTCGTTTTGTCTTCAGTGTGTTTTGCGACATAGGCCTCTTCCAACAACCTACAATTCGCCCTATCCTAAGTAGTTTTTGACCATAAAGCATCTCCAAATTTCCTAACCTCATTCTTCATCAAATTTTTGGTCTTCCCCTGTTTCTTTTCGCACCTCTCGGGTACCACTCCGTTATGATTTTTGACCATTTTTATTTTTCTCATCATGTGTCCCGTTCATCTTCATTTTGTTTTTCACATCAACTTCTTTTGTTTTTTCACATTGAGTTGAGTGTCCATTACGTATTAGTATTCAATATAATAAATATAAATTACAATACATTTTTTTATAGGGTGGATACTGGAGATCTAAGCTGGCATAGGCCTTCCCCAGTTCAGGCTCCAGTCTTACTAGATAATAATAAAAAAAATATCGATTGATAATTGGTCAGTTATCCGACCACTAATTATTACCGTAATAATATCGCTATTAAAAAATAGGGGTTCGTGGTAGAAAATTAAGGCAATAGAAGTATTTTTTTAATGTCAAATCATAAAAAAATAAAAATAAGAAGTTTACGATCTATTCTCAGACTACCGAAATAACACAAAAAAAATCACAAAAATCGGTCAAGCCGTTTCGAAAGAGTTTTGTTAAAATCACTGTGACACGAGAATTATATATATTAGATTATAAGGTAATAATATATAAGGGAAAAATACGTAAGTAGTCTTCGTAATAGACGCATAACATGTATGAAGAGATGTATGGATGTCGAGGAAGCTAAAGATGTATGTAAACATCATGTGAAGTTGCTCTCTGCCTACTCCATAACAGGGAGACAGGCGTGATGGTATGTATGTATGTATAATTTTTCCTTAAATTATATGGTATCCTACCATCCATAATAAAAGTTTAATAAATATACTCTGAGTTTTCTGTTTTTGTATCAATCAATATAACACATATTGGATGGTTTTTCATATGAACGTTAATTTATCGCCACACGGTTTTGCCAGTTAGAAAATTTCCATATCTATAAAAATCTTTGGCTGCTCAACGCTGAACTTGAGGCTACATCCGCTTCACTGCAAACGCAATGTCGTCGCTTCTCTGCTATAATTAACTAACTGCTATTTATTTGGTTTTCAGCACTATACAATTTCTCTACTATTTGAATATAAATTCAATGACAGTCAAGGTTCTCTAGTTTTATTTACCTGTGTTTTTGTTTTGCTTTGAAAATGAAGTGACGTCTAAGAAAGTAAAATTAGAATATTTAAAAATTTTAGTTGGTGATTCAGAATTTAAATTTAGTTTGAAATCGGCTAGAACTTCTTTAGGCATGATGTGTTATAATTTATGTTTAGGTTAATTAATTAAATTAATGGATGTCTTATTAGATCTGGTATAGTTTCATGTAGTGTAGAGTATACAAAAAAGAAGACATTTTAAACGTGAAAAAATATTGTTTTGATTGGTACTTGTAATTTCTAGAATAGGAACTTAAGACCTTAAGAATCTGGAAGCACAAACAGAGACCTCTATTGATAGGGGCCTTTCAAGAGGACACTACATAACCCGAAATCTAAATAAAATAAATTTAAATAAAAAAAGTGTAGATAGTTTGGTCAAGAAAACGAATCTATGTAGTATCCATATTGTGTGGCAAAACCATATATATGTCTAAGTGTTTATAAAACGAAATTAAATATAATCGTATTATATAGAGCTCAGTTTGTGATCTGGACATATACAATTAAAATACCTAATATTATTACTTATTATTATTATCTACTAGAGAGTTGCAATCAGTGGACGACTTTCTTTATTGCAAAACTTTTAGCCTTCAACTTTTTTCAGTTTACCTAGCTTTTAAGATTCTATACTATTTCACTGTAGATTTTAGGCCCGTAGTTAGAGATCGTTTTCAGAAAAGATATTCATTTTAGTATATTTGATATTTGGTGAAAGGACAAGACCTACTTGATTGAATATTAAGCTTGAGTAGTAATAAAATTTATCAACTGCACTTGTGCCAGTATTGACAATATCAAAAACCTTATTATTACATAACTCAAGAACTAATATATCTATAAATCTTATAAAAAAAATAGGATGTGAATGATGAAAATAAAAACCAATAGTAGGTACAATTATCTATAGCATTATATCTTAAAATAGTTACTGAGATGAAAAAAAAATCTCTCTCTTTTTTCTCCTCATTCATAGGCTTTATTACGCAAACAGCGCTTTCAATACTTATTGATAATTCAGTCCAAAAAAAATGCTGAAACAAAATAGGTTCGCTACTTCATTTAATATTTATAATTATAATGCCTTCAGGTCAATTTATGTTTGTACAGTTAATATTATCTTCAAGAAATCTAGATTAATTATAAAATTTTACAGTTCTATTTACGAATGAGTCATAGGAAAACTGTGGCTAAGAACTGCACTCTCTCGTATCCACACTTTTATCACGCTGTTTAATTTTCGCCAAGGTCAGTCTTCGCGGTCACATCTCACCACGAACTGTCTTCATTTCTACTGACGTTCACATCAAACACTTGCCACGATTTAAACTTGACCGTGTTAATATTAAATTAAAAAATAATGTTGGCATTGAATGATCTCAGGGTCTTCTAGAAAGCTGTGTATTAAAAATCACCCGCAAATGCGTAACAACAGCCGGTATGTTCCGAATTTTATGTGTATTGGTGTTCCTTTCATGGTGTGATTTTCGACAAATCCTTTGATAAATGTCCTCTTGCCAACTTCGGCAAAAGAGTTGGTTTTAAGTTTCAAGTAAATTGGACCGATAGTTATTAAGATTTTTCATGCCGATTGACAAACGGACGCCTTTAACTCTACTGGGTCCCTATTTTATATTAATGATCTATTAAATTCCAAAAGACAATTTGACGAGACTAATGTTATAATATATCCTTTCGGTTAAATTCAAAAAAGTGATGATTCAATTCGTCGGGATCTCTAATTTAATTGTATATGTATGTTTCCCGATTTTCCGTCAATTATAGATACATTTTGAAAAAAAAAAAAAAATTAAATATATAAACTTTTAAATTGGTCCTATGGAAATTATATCATAATCGGTTCGTTAGTTTAGTTTTTGAATCAAAATAACTGGTAAAAATCGTTTTGTGGTGATTACAGTTACTAGAATTAAGTTCAAACCTGAAAAAAAAAACAGTACTGAAATGAATGATAGAATGTTATTTATAATTTACATAAAAAAGGCGAAATAAAAACTGTTTAATTCTATTATATAGATTAGATTATAGAACTAAAATCTACAAAAGTAGAATCCAGTAAGACTAAATAACACTTTGAAATTTTTGTTGTTGGTTAATAATAATTAAAATAATCGACCCCTAGCTTCAAAAACTTTTTTTACTTCAGTAACCGTTTGAGATAGAAAGTTAAATCAATATCCGAAAAGCTGTCAATTTTCTATCTCAGTATTGCTGGTTACTGAGGTAGAAAATTTTAATTAGGAATATTTGGTCTATGCATCTTGGTAGTATGCATCTTTGAAATTTTACTTATTTAGATTTTTTTTTCTTCTGGCTTTTTCTATCGCTTATTTTGATGCGATAATTCAGCCAATAACAAATATATTCTTGTTTCTCGCAGATTCAGAGTACTAAAATTATCTTCTTGACTTCTTTGGTTGTATTTACTGAGGCTTATTTGTTATTAATTTAGTTCTCCATATGGTATTTGATCATTTTCTTGGTTGGCTATGATATCTTTCTCCTTTATATTTGATATCTGTGATTATTGTGATATCTTTAGACCGAAAATGATCCTTGAGTATTCTATCTACAATAAAAGCATTTATTTAAATATTTATTCCACTTTCTATCTCAAATGGTGACTGATAGTAATGAAAAACCACTCTTGAATAAAAATTCCCTCCCTTCGCCTCTTTTGTCATTGTCGCAGTTTCTAAATTAATAACCCATCTATAGAGAGTTTCACAAGGTATTGTAAAACTGGCAAATATATAATAAGTATTATATGACTTTCCAATATAAGCCTTAGGTATTTTTTAAATTAACTATATTTCTTCTTTAGTAAGTAGGTAATTTATTGATATTAAAAGTACTTACGTATTACTTTGATGATGAATTTTATTGCATTTTTCCAAAGATTTCGAAGATAAATATAATAAATCTTTGACGCTGTTCAATTGATCTCTGTTACCGTAATTTTGTTCTAAGGTCGTTTCTATTACGTCTTTGCGAATGGTTTCCCATTCCGTGATAGTTGTATATTTATGTAACTACTAACAATTCTATAAAGTGGATAAACCATTTGGGTTCTCTCATATAAATGTTGTGTTGAAATTTCAATTTACAAATATATATACCTACTAGCTATTAGCCCACG
This sequence comes from Monopis laevigella, assembly GCA_947458855.1. Lineage (NCBI taxonomy): Eukaryota > Metazoa > Arthropoda > Insecta > Lepidoptera > Tineidae > Monopis > Monopis laevigella. Next base: position 11,473,177 of record OX381577.1, on the reverse strand, counting down.
GCTTCGCTCATATGTTAGAGGTTTATCAAATAGGTAAATATGTGAATAGATGTCCTGCGTGTTTCCTGTAAAGTTTATCATGGTCTGGGTGTTTATAAAATATGATATGTATTATATCGTTGTTGTTGGTACACATAGTACAAGCCTAGAGCTTAGCTTATGACTAGAACAATATATGTAAATTGTCCTACATATTATTATTATTATTATGAAATATTTCTCCTTGGAACCATTATTTCCAATTTCAACTTTGTTTATTAATTGATTTTGCGAAAAATGGGTACTAAATTATATTGGTTTGAATAGACAGCAGATTTTGCAGATGTACTGTCTATTGGCGATACCAGTCCAAGAAACCGCTAAGTCTAATCCAATTAGAGTAGTCTCGACGTTACTTGATCGCAGAACTGGACAAAACTCTAGACCGTATAACTGCGTGGGGGTCAGATAATCTGCTCCAGTTCAATGCCGGTAAAACGCAAGCGTGCGCAATGACGGCAAAGAAGTGGGGGACTTCTTTGCCGTCATTTTCCCTCCTTCCGTCTCTTCAGAGCACCGCTCTTAAACTAACGTCCGTTTTTAATATCTTGGGGTTAGAATTGCGCTCCGATCCGATTAACTATATACTCTCGAGTATTGCAAAATCAGCATCGAAAAAGTGGGGAGTCTTAAATAGGTGCGTCGGTTTTTCTCATCCAAACACCGACTGATGCTTTATAAAGCTCAGGTACGGCCATGGGTGGAATACTGCTCGCACTTTTGGGACGGATCCGCTAAATACCTGTTGCATGCTCTCGATACACTGCAAAAGCGTGAAATTCGTATAATCAACGACGATCAGGTGGGCGATTCTCGCGCTTTCGACATTCATCTCGATTCGAGATTTTTAAACGAAAATTGACTAAATATGCCATTTTTCGTTCAAAAATATCGAACATTAAACGAAATAAATAATAAATATTAATTCATAAATAATAAATATATAAATATTGAACGAAAAATGGCATATTTAGTCATTTTTTGTTTAAAAATCTCCAATCGAGATGAATGTCGAAAGCGCGAGAATTGCCCACCAGCTCTCTAAAACACTGGAGCCTTTGCACCTGCGTAGAGAGGTTGCATCGTTGAGCGTATTCTACCGCCTATGTCACGGACAGTACTCTGAAGAACTGTTTGAACTCATCCCTCCTTCCCCATTTCGTTTCTGTACTACACGCACTGGCAATCAAATGCATACACATACAGTGGATGACAGGCCCACTAGAACAAAAAGGTATGGTGACTCTTATATATGTCGCACGATAAAAAAGTGGAATGCCTTGCCTGCGTGAGTTTTCCTTTCTTCCATTAATCCAGAGTCCTTTAAGTGAGGCGTGAATACGTTTCTCAAGCAGACAGTGGAATCAACCAATTTAAGCAAGCATCATTACTACTATTGGATGATAACATTTTTTGACGTTAGATTGCCACTTAACATAGGTGGGTGTAGGGTCACATGTTCTGCTCTATTAAAAAAAAGACAGAGGAACTGAGTGATTTTGTGTCTGCCTACATACGCAACGTTTAAGTAGTTTGCTGGGATTAACCCTATAAATTTACAAATTCGATTGTACCTTTAATTCGCTTTTATTAATTTATGTATATAGAATTTATAATATAAAAAGGTTTATTCATAGAACTTGGAATTTTTGTTTTGTTCTGTGGGGGTTTTTTAATCAGGTCTTATTTTTTTATCACTTGCAATTGCTACTTACTAATTACCTACATATTATAAAGACAACTTAGTGCTTAGTAAACATGGTCAGCTTATCTTAATTTAAATTTATCATCCATCAAAAAACTTGAGATCCGCATTTATAATATTTACTTAGCCTTACTTACATATTATATTCACTCAAATAACGTCTGTCAATTTCTTTCTTTCTTCAGTAATTGACATAATAAAGGAAGAAGTTATTAAAAATATTCTAATGCAGTTTTAACCAAGATCCATTCCCTTAAATTCTGAGGATGCGACCGCGCCTGTTGTTAAACCAAACTTTTTTAGTGTTCGTGCACAAACTTAATAATTCAGTAATAAGTAGGTAGTTAAATAATTACCTATACTAGGCTGTGCTACGGGTAGCCAGTTTACCATTGAATAAAATAAAACCTTATATGATTATACCGCTTAAAAAAAAAATTAATCAAAAAGTATAACTGCAGTTTCAATAACAATTCTGTAAATAATGTTTTCTCAGCATTAAAAAGGAAGGTCATAAAAATAATATTAAATCGTAACAAACATAGACGTAGTCTCTGTCCATCTATCGAGGTCAGGTGCTGTCCAAATCTGTCATCTTTTTTAAAACATACAAAATAAAAATGTTTTTTTAAAATATTAATGTCAATTCTGCATAAACTTGTGTTATCCCTTAAAATTATTATATTTTAATGGATAGAAATTCAAAGAAGTAGTTCTCTAAAACTTAATAGTTCCAAAGCTTGATATTAAAATAATATTAAATTGAATCATGGGTATAGATTTTTTATTTTTTGATATACATACATGTTTTATTTTGCCTACATATGTTTTGTTCTCTTGGATTTGAATAAACAAATGAATATCAAAATTACCGACTCATGTATTTTACGCTCATTTGTCCTCCTTTTGCGTTTGTAGATATTTCAGCAAAAACATTGCTTTTGGATTTTCAACACCCTTGATGTTATAGTTTTGATGAAATCTCGCTAATAACGCGCTGTATAATGCTTTTGTATTCGCACAAAACAAAGCACTTTCGACCACGCATATTCTTACAATCTTAACTCTGTCACACTTTCCTAAAATACCAATTTAATGTTATCTAACCAGAACAATGGCCCCGATACGTTACAAGATTTTTAACTCTACGTAGATAATAAAGACAAACCATAAATTACGATGCGTTTTTGTTTTTCGTGTAAATCTGTGTCATATATTTTTACTGAAGGAACAAATTCATCTTTCTTTGTTTATAAATAACCTACTGTAACCGGAACAAATATACAGCGACCGGCACACCGTCTGCTTCGACTAAGGTGCAAAACATACGTGGGATCGGACGCCGCCCGTCTTCGGCAGTAGCTCTCGCTCCACCGCTCTAGTCGCACACGCTCCGCGCGGCCTCCAGACCGTGATTGTACACAATAGACGGTCGATCAGTGTAAACAAAAGTGTTAATTATGAAGTTTTGATCTCCTACAAAAATGTCGTTTTGTAGAATAACCGGACGAAGCAGGGGCCTTCCGAAGCCAAACTATTTTCCGCTCCTGTTGCCGATCTCGCCTGCTGATGCAAAGAGATGCTGCAGAATCACGGGCAAGTCATATGGCTTGCCTACACACCACTACATTCCAGTATTGCTGACCGCAAATTCGACGAAGACAAAGTGCAAGATTACAAACGTCGCCGGAGAAATCGGACCCCATCATTATGCTCCTGAAATAAATTATGGCAATAGAAAACACGAAATGTTACCGGATTATCGATACATATTCCCAGTATTAGATGGATCGACTGACTCACAAAAGGCTTTAATGGAAATGTTATTAGGCAAACATGTTGGCGAAGATAAGAGATATGTGTATACGGTTCAAGAACGAAGATGCAGTTTAGTTTTCACCGCGCAAATGGAAGCTGCAGTTCGGGACGGTGACGTCAGAGACGTGATGTTAGCGAAGGACTCCGATACCGTGTTAATAAGGATGAAGCAAGGACGAAGTGTTTCCATGGATATTAAAGACTTTACTGAGGAAGTGGAAGTTTTTGAAGGTGAAGGACCAAACGCGGAGGTTTTAAAACAAAGAGAAATCGAAGAGCTTGAAGAGCGCAAGAAAAAGAGAAAACGATCAGCAGGGCTTTCCTCAATGAAAAAGATTTTTGAAAACAAAGAAAAATTAGCAGAAGTTCAAGAATTGGAAGAAGAAAACCAACGAAAAGAACGTTTAGGGAAAAAGGCAAAATTGGAAGAAATCAAGCATGAAAAACATGATGTGAAAAGTTTTCAGTGCAATAATTTTAATGTTAATCACATGCGATCAAAAACTAGTATGGTAATGTGTAATGGAGATTGGAAGGATCAAATGCATCCTTTAATAGAATCTTGGGATTGGGATTCGTTTGAAAAGGACAAAGATAAGTGTGATGAAAATATTATACCCAAAGTAACTAATCTACCCATACCTGTAAAGTTAACTCCTTATCATTGCGAAACTGAAATTTTGGAAGTAGAAAAATGCATCCAGGATATATCGACATCGATAGATGCAGTTCCCTGTGTTAATCCATTAAAACCTATAAAAGTTCGACCAACTGAAGCAGTACAAAAAGCTGTGAAAGAGCTTTCAGAAGAAAAACTTAATGAAACTCTTAACGTCGGTCATAAATTAATAGAAGAAAATAAAATTGATATGTTGCCCACAGTAAATATAATTCCAGATATTGTAAAAAATATTAAGAAAGGAAAACGTGAGAAAATTGCAAAAATCCCCGGCTTGACTATTGACATAAATAAAGCAAAAACCTTTATACCAGGTCAACATGTTAATACACCACAAGGACCTATCTTTGTTCCCGGACAATCTGTAGAAACACCTACTGGAAAGATCTTTGTCCCTGGTATAACAGTTAGTACACCAGCAGGGCCCGCCTTAGTACCAGGACATATAGTTTTAAATGAGAATACCAATGAACCACTTTTTGTACTTGGACAAACTTTACAGACGAACAGTGGTGAAGAGTTTGTGTTTGGACAATCTATGAAACTTAAAGAAGACACTTATCGTTTTACTGAAGGCCAAACCGTAATTTCAGAAGAAGGTATACAATTCGTCGCAGGAAAAGTGATAAATTCTGGATCTGAAGAACTATTTGTGCCGGGCCAAACTATAATGACACCAGAGGGAGTGCAGTTTATTCCAGGACAAACTATGTCTGAAAATAATAGTATAATTTTTACTCCAGGTCAAAATGCTAAAGTTAATAATGAATGGCAGTTTATTCCTGGTCAAGTTATTCGTAATAATAATGAACTTGAGTTTGTGCCTGGGGCCACAATTGCTACACCTAATGGGTTGAAATTTGTGCCTGGACAAACGACTCATGTTAATGGTGACCCCTGCTTTGTTCCTGGTATTACAAGAACTATAAACAACGACACATTGGAATTTTTACCTGGTACAACAGTAGATACCATTGATGGTCCTAAATTTATCGAAGGTCAAATTGTACACACAGATTATGGAGATAAATTTTTAGCTGGTAGAACGATAACTCAAGCTGATGGACATGTCGAATTTTCAGTAGCTAAAACCATTGAAGACATTATATTTTCTGATGGAGCTCCCGTAGGACTACCTATTGATATTAAAACAAGTTCTTTGTCAGAAGAATCGTTGTACGTTTTTGGCCATATGGTACAAACTGGTAAAGGGATACAATTTTATCCAGGATCCAGGGTACCTAAAATTGAAGGTAAAATTGTTCCTGGAAGACTAGTCAAAAATGAAGCAAATGAATCTAGATTTGTACCTGGAATGATGGTTGAAGGAATCTTTGTACCAGGACAAATAGTATTTACAGAAAACGGAGAACAGTTTGTACCTGGTCAAGTAGTGGATACATTAGATGGACCTAAATTTGTACCAGGTCAGGTAGTTAATACAAAAACAGGGCCCAAGTTTGTTCCGGGTCAAACGATTCATACAATTGATGGTCCTAGATTTGTTCCTGGTCAAATTATTGAAACCAAAGCTGGACCCACATTTATACCTGGGCAAGTGATTTCAACTGAAGATGAAGGTTCACGTTTTGTACCTGGACAGGTCGTTGATACAGAAGAAGGACCTAGGTTTGTTCCCGGAAGGGTTATTGAAACCGATGATAATGGTGTAACTTTTGTACCTGGACAAGTAGTTCAAACACCGGAAGGTCTGAAATTTGTTGCACCAGATCTAATAGAAGGTGAAGAAGGTTTAGAGTTTTCAGTACAAAGTTTTGTTGTAACTCCAGAAGAATTAAAGTTACTAAAAATTAAGACTAATCCTAACGATACCACATCAACAAAAGGTGAACTTAGTATAGATACAAATATGTTAAGACAATTATCTGAAGCGGGAATGTCTATCGGAAGACAGGTTCCCGCTGACTTACCAGCAATTAATGTAATATTAAATGAAACACGAAAATCAGAAGCAATAAAGGCATTCATTGCTGACTATGGATTAAAAGATGAAGTTGCTAATCAGCTAATGGCAGTTATAACACACATAATGGAGATGAGTGGACATTTGAAAAATGGAATTAATGAAAATGTAAATAGCGAGACATCTTCTAATGAAGGAAGGAAAAGAAGTAGCAAATCAAAAAAAAGTGATTCTCATGAACAACCTGAAGACATCGCTGGCAATGGAAAACATTATCACGAAGAAAATATAAAAAACTCTATAGCTGCTGCCGTGCTCGCAGCTTTAGTTACTGCGGAACAATACGAAGAAGTGAATAACAATAACAGCAAAGAGAAGTATCATTTAATATTAAAATCCATTGACACGATAATAGGTAAATCTATTAATGAAGATTTTGTATCCGCTATGTATAAAATATTACAAAGCGAAGAAGACAAAGGACATTTATGTGATGAAATACTTGAAAATTCTTCCCATTCTAAAGTTGAATTAATAAAAATGGCTATTGATAATAACTTAAATAAACATTCCTTGACTGAGTTGGATATTGTACATAAATTTAGTGAATTTTTAAGTGCAGAAAATGAATTGTTGGGACCAGCATTTAAAAATATTGCAAAAATTGATTCAAGTATATTGAAAAATGTTTTATCCAATATATCAAAAAACATTTCATTTATTAAAGACGATTTTGAAGCTACTGACACACTACAAAAAGCTATTGTTGCTGCTGTACAAGAGAGCAGTAATAATGAAGTTGAAATATTATTGCAAGATTCTAATTCAAAGGAAATGAATGAATTGTTGACACAATCTATAGGTTTAGCTAAAATATTAGGACTAAGTAATGTCGCAACAAGTTTATTAGCTGTTATCAATGATTCACAAAGCTTGTCAAAAATTTCAACTGATCCTACATGTTTAAACATACTTAGAAGATTAACAGTAATGAGAAAACTTGCTGACCAATCACCGAGTTTACATTCTGCATTAAGAAAATTAGAATCAGATCCAGAATTAGCACGTACCGATCCTAAATTAAGAGACTTAGTACGTGAAAGTGCAGCATTAATGATAGTACCACAAGCTCCACCTTTGCTGAGTTCAGATGACGTCCCTTTAAATCTTTTGTTTACTGAAAATAGCCTTGCTATCGAAGATTTTCTATTCCAAAGAAAACAGAGGCCGGGCACTCTTCTAATTATTAAAAAAGGATTGCAAGCAGTCGTGCCCCGCGAAGCAAGTCGAGCCGTATTAACCGGCCAAGTAGCATACACAGTTTTAGATGAAAACGGTATCCGGCATTTCGAACCTATGCATGTTTTCTCAGCACTTAATTTAAGCAAGCCGACCGCGCACAGATTTTCTATGTACAGTTGTCCGGTTGTAGAAGATAATGACGAGGATTTGCAAACGTTTACTGGATATTGTAATATTAGTAGAGATCAAAGAATTACAAGACTGGGCGGCTGGAGCCGCCGGATGAGCATAGCAGCACTTGACCGAGAGCACCGTAGGAATCGGATCAGTAGCTTGGAACATACTCCAAGTTATAGACGATACAATTCCCGGTCAACATCTCGATCTAGATCCAGTTGTAGCAGAAGTCCACCTAAGGTAATTTCAGGTTACTTTAAAACTAAGTGGTCAAGTTTAGGGACACTTAAATTTTATTTATTTGTACTTATAATGAAAATTTTTATTGTTACAGGTAGAGGACGTGGTAGTTGCGACATCGGATTACACGGCCGTGGCCGACGATGAGGTCTCTCTCAAGGCTGGGGACATTGTTGAAGTTCTCGACACCAAAGCGGCTTTAGGAGCCAAGTAAGTAACGCAAACTTTATTATTAGCACGCGCTTAGCACGTCGTTGTCATTTAATATTCATTGTGAGAAATTATAAACAGCTGCTAGAATGGATTGAAACTATTGGAATGGATTGAATTATTACTTAAAGATCATATAATTGTTAATACCTACATTAAAAAAAACAATATAATACCGCGTCTCTTAATAATACTCGTAATAATTTATTTAGGGATTTAATATTCTAAAACCAAACTAAAATAAAGTGATAGGAATTTCCTAATGTCTTCGTAGATGCGTTCAAACATTCCTAGTACACTAATTTTAGCCTCGGTCGATGCACCGCCCGCTTTCGTAACATTCACTATAAAGTTTGTCTATAAATCTGCATATAATTTGTACATTTCACATTCCTCACCATTTTTCATCCGCTTCTAGCTGCGTTAAGCTTCATCCATTTACAAATATTTTCATTAATCTATCACTAAAGTAAAGCCAATTCATTTTCATTAATTTCACAACCGGAATCATTTTGAGATTAAATAAGAAATTATATTTATGCAGGTACAGAGGACGAGTGTATTCTTACGACAACCATTTCTTCCAGCCTCGGGGGTTATCCCTCGATTACGTATTTAGTGTTCCTACATACAAAATGTATTACTATTAAAGTTAAGGATTGATTACCACTTCATCTTGCAGTATCACGACGTACGCAAACACTTCATTGTAAATATCTTGCTTTTAGTTTGCGATATATCAATGTTGTTAGATTCAATGTTGTATCATTATTATTAGTTAATTTTTTATTTGTTGTTAAAACATTATAATATCAAATTGTGATAACGTTAACATGTATTCATTTTTAATTCAATATTTTTATGTTTGTGTATAGTCATTATTTTTCTTTATGTTATTTTAGTACCGGTATGTATGTAATAAATAAAACAAATAAAATGTCGTTTCTTTTATACATAACACATGTCTCTTTTATGAATAACACACTTATTTTTTTAACAAAATACATAGGTACAAATTAAAACATCCAATTTTAAGAATAACGTTGAAGTAAAAAAAGTATAAAATTATATAGTAGGTATAAAAAAAAAATACATTATTTTTTCGCTAATTACTTTATTACTTATTTAAATTCAAATAGGTACTTATATAAAACTTTTAACTTAAAATATAATAAAATAAATAATAGCCAAATGGACATAATTAGGCTCGTAAATTATTTCTAATTTTATAATGTCAGGTGTGCCATTTTTACATTATAATTCATAGTCTGGAATATTAGCACTGAACAGAAATCAACTCTGGCGAAAGGCCAAACTTTCAAAAGCACTATCGGCCTAGAGTTTATATATTTCGTATGTATACTGTGAATTCAACATAAATCTTATTGTAATTAAATCAAAATTATATGTTGTTAAAGTGTCTCTTTCGGTGCATTTAATTAGACTAATAAATGCTGTTTAAAATCTGTTTTAGTTATTTTTCTTAATTAGATTTCGTAATAATTGTTGTTTCTAGTATACCTGACCTATTTAAAGTAAAATTTAATACAATTATCACTAAACATTATTAGTAAGATCTTATATCTTTAGGAAGAAATAACTTTGTCCAGAATAACTAAAATGACGAATATATAAAATAGAAATACGGAATTGAGTGAAAAAGTATTACCTTAAAGAAAATCGTAGGTAGGTGAGTAAGCACTTTAAACATTCAATAAAAGCTATATAAAAATAAATATATTTTACTATTATTGGTAGGTAAGATAGCGTATAAAATAAACAAATAAAAATATCATCACGGGTGGCTTACGGCACCCGACACCGCCTAGACGGCCTCAGGGTATCCAGCGAAGGGGTTTTAATCCCACCTCGTCGTAGCTGATGGTATGAGTCCACAAAAACAAGGCCAGCTCATCGCGATCTTTGGATAGACGCAATAAACAATTTTACAAGTTGGTATAGTGAAACTGGGATGTGCCTCTCCTAGGCACTATAGTGGGTGTCAAAAAAATTTACTTAATTTAATGTTCAAAAATTGATTAGTGCACATCAGTACTCCGATAAATGAAATTTTGAACAACCAGGGACCTAAAAACAGTAGTGCTTGAGGTCTAATCAACTCGGCCTCCATCTATATGAAAGTACCTAATAGGCTATTTGACCTCATTAAAAATATTCTATAAATTGTAGTAATCCTATCAGACAATGGCGTAAAAAAACATATTTCACTTTATTTTAAACTAAATTATGTATATCTTATATAGATTACACGAAATAAAATTGAATATTTTTTACAATTTTATTTATAACAAAAACATGTTTATTGGTTATTGACTGGTGGCGTCACACGCAAGTAAACAAAACAATACACAGATTATAAATCATGTGGATGAAATAGAATAGTGTATAATATATAGGAGATTATTTAATCTGTGCTTGTTCGTTTACTTCGTGTGACGTCACACTTTACATAGACTGCAAAACAGCGTTTTTAGCGTCATTTAACTTTGATTTTTATTAATAATAGAGTAGACATCCCGGAAATATCAATGTTGTAGTGTGATTATTATGTAATGGAGAATAATATAATACGGGTTTTAAAAAGGAGTCAAATACCCCATTGTAAAAAAGTCCGCGTCTTGTAAGCAATTGCAATAAGGGTATAAATTATACCGGATATTAAATACTAAAGCACTATTCGGATATAAATGAATCAATAATAGAATAAAAAAAAAAATCCACAAAAGCTTTATACTATTGTACGAGTGCATAGGCGAGCTTAGTTAGGCATTAGGATATTTGAAAAAGTGCTTCAAAATTTACTATTTCTTCGGTCACTTCTAAGGAGCCCCGAGCCTGAAACCAACGTTCAACCATAAAATATCGCATGATAATATATGTGGAAGGTTAAAATTTCCATCTTTTTACAGATTTACAGGACCCATATTTGTAACAAAGTGTTCATACCCTTGGGTAGGTTGGGGTTTAAATCATTGTTATTTTAAAGAAAATTAAGAAAACTGTTAGATAAGTATTGTTATAACAAATATTGTATTTGTTGTTGTACTGAAACAATGTACGAGTGTTAATTGTATCGCTAACGATTACTTCTACAATTAGCACTTCCTTGACATCATTATTTTTAATGACATGTGCAAGAATATTGTATGGATGTGAAGATAAAAGGTGGCTGGAGTGAGCCGATCGACATTGGTGTCAGTATTGACGTCAGGATCGGTTTTTGGGCCGCCGCTATTTTCAGTGCGTTCGTCGGCGCAAGTATTGCAGCTTTAATTGCCATTGCTGTTATGTTTCCAACGGGTTTAGGGTGATTAGATTTATATTTGTATTCTTGGACTAAAATATATTTATGAATAGGTATACTACATGGGCGTAGTTGCGCTGTATAGTTGTTACAATCGTGCCTCATCAAAATAATAGTATATTTTAAATAAACACTATAATTTATTTTAAATTATGTTCCTAATAATTTTAGAGCTATTTTGTACCAATGATGAGATGGCAACTTGCGTAGTATGTCATGTATCAAAAGCCTGTATCTATAGGTCGGTTCTTTTATTTTGTAGGTCAAAGTCACAGAACTTTTATATTGGAGATATTATAGTCAAGACTAGTTCAGCTAACAGCTGTGGTTATCTAAGAAAGCTTTTCTAAAGTCTGAGTTCTATGTATGTGAGTAGTATTACAGTGGGTACATTCTTATAGAAACAAACCTATAGGATTAAGCCTTGAGTAAACGTTTTGGCACTCTGTAGAACAGGGACAAGATTAATTATTCATTGTAAGTTCTTCTAATCAAGCGATTAAGGTCGGTCTCATTCGAAGTCAAATGTTCTACATAATTTAATCGGTAAGTAGTTGATCATGTTACTCAAATAGTTTGTTTAAATTGCTATGAATTAAAACGCCAATCAAATGTGCCGAATACAAGTCATCTTATTTTTTTTTTGTTGACCTATTTGAGAGTGAGCCTATCTATATCTACCCCAGTGTGATAAAATGTTCAAAAGATTGTAAAAAAATTGTATTAAATTTTCAAAAGGAAACTTAATTCAATTTTCGTTGATTAATAGCCGTAATTAGCCATAGTTTTAAATCACATTTATTATGCCGCCGTGTTAGATAGAAGTTCTATGGTGCATAGAAGGCGGATCCCCCAATCCTTAAATTTACATTCGTTTTTATAAGGCATGTAATGAGTTCAACCTGCTGCTCGATGAATTCGAAACGTTACAAATTTGGAACTATGCAAGCACCATACAACAAAATTTTGAATTGAATTTTCAATAGAAAATTTAATTAAATTTTCGTTGATGCATAGCCGTAAGTTTTAAATCACATTTATTAAGCCGTCGTGCTACCCCTAGCACGGCGGCATAATGAATGCCATAGAACATAGATCCCCCTCTATGTTCTATGGTTTGCATAGGTAGTATTCAGACAATGGTGGATCCCCCAAAATCTACATTCGCTATTAATTGATAGACTGTAGTTACAATGAGTACCACTTTCTGGTCGAATGAATTTGAAACGTTACAAAGGTCATTGGGCACTTAAGTATGAAAAATGTACCCACGACCTAAAGAAATTAATTGATGTGGGATGTTTTGACATATATCTCTGGTTTACGAATATATGTGTCGCATTACCATAAATAATGGGAATCAGACAGAAAATGAAATTCTGTATCTTAGAAAAAAAAAAACTGAGGTTTATTTCAACTGGATTAATATCTACAGGTGCAATCGTACTATCTCACTTAGTACAAAAAATATATCCAGAATCTACAGAAATAAAATAGTGTAGAGAATTTCGATAATTGTTCATGATGGTTTGTAAAAAAAAAGATTTATTTAATGTGCGATAGAGATAGCATTATATATGCCACCAGACCGAGTACTCATACGCATGGTGTTTTTTAATACAATTCCTTCATTTAAATTCTATTTTGTTCTTTGCAATAAATATCTTCAACTTTTTAATCACTTGTAATATTTTATTCACGTGGTTTTTTAAAAAAAAACTTAAAATGGAAAGTCCCTTATTAATTTAAAAGTAATTTTGTTTCTGTAGGCAAACCTTCATAAATTGGGTCGGATTGTGCCCAATAACCTTTGGAACTTGGTAGTATGTACCTATTAGTAAAATACAAAAGGAGAAAGAGTGGATCCGCCTCTTGTTTCAGGTTATTATTCCTGTAAATCAAACAATACTACATAATATCATTATGTAATATAAAATAATTTTTATCCTATCCTACTATCCAGTAATATTATAAACGTGATTTTTTTGTGAGAATGAGTGTACGGATGTTACTATTACACTGAAAAACCACAAAACGGATTTTGATGAAACTTTGTAGTAATATAGCTTATGCATCAGAATAATATATAAGCTATATATATATATATATATATATATATATTAGAAATTTCTACTCGAACGAAGTCGCTGGCACTGTGACGGTCAAAAAAACTAGTTTATAATATTTGTGACCGTCTGAAAATTCCGCAACCAAAAATAAATAAACATAAATTGATATAAATAGTGGAAGGCTAGTATGTTAAGTATAAATAAAAGAAAACGTTTTTACTTTCGCTAATTTATAAAGGCGATGTAAAACAAGAAAAAATTGGCTAATGTCTCCATTTACACTCTTTTAAAAGATTGACAAGTTAAAAATATCTAGCGCCGCCTCTACTATATCTAAGACTAGCTGGATTTACACTAAAATCTCTGCCAATTTTTTTAAAAGCTATTAATTACAAATGAGCAGAGGACTGTATGATCTACATTTACAGGTATTGGACTGTCGTGGTACTCTTGAAAATTAAAATTAATAATTAAAAAACTATATTATATAGTTTTTAAAAAGTACATATGTACGCTCACGAGTTCTTTGCGATTCCGTACGTTTGGCGAGAGAAAAAATAGGATAATGGGATCACTCAGTCCTTCTATCTGTCCAGATATCTCCAAACCGGTTGATAATAGAAACAATACGTACAAATATTTCAACTTTCTTTCTGAAATAAACTTTCCCTCTATTCCTACCTTTTTTGTACGAAAACCTAAACGCTTTTTTATATGAATTACTTAAATATCTTCCTAAAGTTTTTAACAGATTTTTTCTTATAAAAAAGTCCGAAACATTATGACGTGCCCCACTACTCAATTAGTCTATTGAGATGTGTGAGAAATGCCTCCTGACTGTGGAACAGTTATTCTTATTTGCGCTAAGCTGATATACCTATATTAATAAAACTGAGTTTTTTTTTGTATAAACTTTTTTGCATTTGATAGCCCGATTAAGGAAGGTTAGGTATAGGCAAAAAAGAATCTTTTTACTGAAAATGATAGGATTACTGTATATTGGTAGATATATGATAACGCCTTTCAAATGTCCCTGACCTGAGTAATCTGGTAAGATGGGGGAAAGTGACATATAAATAAAAATAATAATAAGACGGTACATCGTATGGTGTTGCTATAGGGTCTGCCAGACATATACTTGGTGAGTGCAAGACTCTGCTCGAAAAAGTTTATTATTGGCACCAACCGACATGATAAAATTGTGTAAATTATTTGTGAAGCTGTAAGTCTCTATATTGCTAGAGTCTAGACTAGTTAAACTATTTTTATTAGTGATAATAAAAATAGTTTAACTAGTTTCATAAAGAAGGGATAACTCAACGAAACTCAAAGTAAACCTTTCTCAATCCTGGATAAAGACGGACTGAAAAATACTCATAGAAACCTTCAATATACAATACAAAATTCCGGACGAACTAGGAGTTCGGTTAACCTATAACATAGTATACCTTTGGTACGCACATAGTACAAGCCTAAAGCTTAGTTTGTGACCAGGACAATATGTGTAAATTGTCCTACATATATTATTATTATTATTGGTAAAATTCGATTTATATTTTTTCGGTGCACTGAAATGACAGCTTTTAGTCTACTCTACAAAAATCTACAACTTAAAATTTATGCAATCTACACATAATATAATAAAAATGTAAATGAAAATTAAACTATATTTTTTTTTTTAATAAAAAAAATGTAGGGATGGACTCCAAATATATTGGAAAAAAATCTATCACTTTCAGAATTCATATCTGACTGTTGTTTGTCTTAAAAACTACGAGACCGACATATATGCGAATTTGTTGAAAATCTATATTCCTTCCCAACCCTTACAGAAAAATATATATTTTACTGGGGTTAAATAAAATATAGTATATTTTACTGTAGGTACAGTTTGACATGGGCTGCGTTAAAAAATATAATATGTATTAGTATCGTTGTTTCTGTTACACATAGGTGACAAGGTAAGCTTAGTTTGTGACTAGGGCAATATGTGTAAAAAATATTCTACATATTAAAAAAAGTAGTGGTCGAATAAGCAGCAATCATTGTCAATATATTTACTTATACTAAGCAATATTAAATATTAGCATGTTTGTTTCAAAATAACAGGCTCACGAGCAGCCAGTGAACAATAAATACCTATATATTTAAACCAGTATTCATTTGTCAATTTACTGCATTAAATTTAACTCCAGTTTCTATAACGATGATTAAATTAATCTATGATTAAAATTAGCTAACAACAAAAATGATTGGTTTAAAGTCACGTAACGTAAAACTTTCACCAACCTCAAACCAATTTTTTATAATTTTATTATTGCTTAATTTAATAAAGCTTCTAGAAACTGGGGATTCATTAGGCACATATTTTACAGAAGCAATAAAAATATTTATATAGTAGCGGAAATCAACTTGAACGGGGCGTAGTGGGGTGTGTTTTCGATAAATTGGCAAATAAAATAAATTAAATTTGCTACAAAAATCATTCTAAAAAAAATGTTACGTGTAAAATTTGTTTATCAAAGAGCACACCTAAAATATAATACGTAGGTTTTGAATCGGAGACACAGAACCCTGACATTGACGTGTCTCGCTCTGTCTCACCTGGACTCTTTGGTGATTGATGGTCCACCGACGACCTGATCTATACATATTCTCTGACTCAGGATACTAAATATAGTGTAGGTAGTCATTGATATATTTTTTATCATTTCGACTAGCTTTTGTTGACACGGCTTCGTAAACACGTGTAATATTCTTTTGGAAAAAATCCACACACAGAATTTAATAGGTAATCGACAGGATTATTTTTTCAAGTATGCCTTCAAGGCTAAATCCTAAACTACAAGGAATAGCGAAAATTTCTCAAAGGAGTGTCTGGGCCGATTTTGTTAAACACTAAATATGCACAAAACGAAAAATACAGATTGAGTTTTTTTTTAAACAAAATCTTCTATTGATTTAAAAAATAAACTCAATCTGTGTTCAGCATTTTGTAGACCACGTTTTGTACATATTTTCTTTCAGTTTCATTTATAATTCTCTAGCATAATATGGATAATTTAATTTTAACTCATTGTTGAATTTTATTTTATTTACTTGATACAATTTTTGTTTTGATGAATTAAGTTATGATTTCTTTTTTTATTATTGATTGTAATTGTAATTGATTTATTGTTATTTTAAAGAATATATTAAACTGAATTATATTATAGTAAGTTTTTATTTTGTAGAGTTTGACGTGTTCAAGTATTACTAAGTATCCTATGAATTAAATTTATCTCAGAGTCGCCTTACAACAAAATGTACAGAAACTTCAAAATAACAATATAAAACCTAATTATAAAATAAATATTTGATCCAAATCGCCGTCTATCGGCATGGTACCCAATATGCTGGCTAATTCAGAGAGGAAATGCTTTTCCTCTCTGAATACTGTTTTTCTGAGCAAAAAAGCTGCCAGCTCTATTGTCACCAGAGATGTCTACAAGCTTCGGGGTTCGTCTATTTCTATATAAAATAGATTTTAATTCTGAATCCGACGTACGCAAAGTATTGACAGCACGCCAAAAATATGTAATCATTACTAATGTTTGCTTATTTGTGCCTATTCCGCCGCAGCGCCCACTCTGAAAGTATCCCATACAAGGCACTGACCCATCATCCAAGGTACCAAAGTCATTTCTTCTGGACGCTTGCCATCATCTCGACTCAAGTCATTAGGCTACAAAATCGAAGGAATTATTACGATCGATGATGGCGCTGTGACGAAAGAATCGGCCAGCACTTTTTACGCACGAGAGAGTGCGTGGTGACCAAGAAATTAATTGAATTAACACTAACCGGGATTTAAAAACAAATGTCCTGTCCAGTCTAAAATAATTAAAGTAAAAAAAAAAAAATTGAAAATTTCTTTTTTATTGAAATATTAATTCATTTTATGATCTAAGAACATTGTCCATGGATTCTATGTGCGGGTGCCGGGCCATCGCGTGGTTGGAAGGCAGGCACTACACTGCCTGTTAGCGCCATCTTGGAAACACGTTCCATAAAAGTTCCGACGGCCGATCTTGAAAGGCCAAGATCCTTCAATAGACGATGCAAAGATTTGCTGGAATTCCTCTTACACCGACTATCACTGCATAAAGTTCAGTTATTAAACTTTGTAATGTATTTTGAAAGAATCCATGAATATTTTCCAGTCTGATGCTTTGTCCAAGTTTACTTTGAGTTTTCTTGAGTTGTCCAAGCCAAAACTCAAGTTGTTGTCATAAATCCAAGCTATCTTGACTTACTAATTGGCTGTTGATCTACCTTATTGATGTCATTAATAAAGCGTTCTACAACTAATTCTAAGGATGGTGTTCTTCCTTTAAAATTAATCTTCTGACCAGGAATTTAAAAAGCATGGCTTCCTCTACTGGAACTATTTTCCCTGCAATGAATAGTTCTGGGTCGTATGATTGAAACTTAGTATATTATCAAAAAATAATTGTAAACGCATAGCATCTAAAATTATTCTATGTTTTCAGTAAGTATAAATAGGATTTTATATCAAATGGAGGCTGCGAATGAAGCAGCAGTTTATTTAGCTAGAGCGTTATGACCAGGGTGGGGAAATGCTGTTGCATATTATTTTTACTCTGATAGAGGCCGTTGGAGCATTAAGGTTCTCGAGTGGCGACCGCGTGCTGGAGGACGCAGGCCCCCACAAGATGGACCGACGGCCTGAAAAAGGTCACGGGAAGCCGATGGATACAGGCAGCACAGAACCGGTCGTTGTGGCGATCCTTGGGGGAGGCCTATGTCCAGCAGTGGACGCGCGAAAGGCTGGCATGATGATGATGAGGTATATTGCACTATCTTTGGCAATGAGTAAAGCTTCTAAATTAGTTTATAAGAATAATTGATAGACCGTTATGAACAGGGGCGTCATCGTTATGACGCCCCTGTTCACAGCTGTGATCGTCTTCAATTACAAAACGATAAGTAAAATTGGCTATAAAAATGCCGCCATCTTGAATACATGAATTCTTTGCCAGTTTAAGGAATTTGAACTCTATGATATAATAATAATAATATAAAAGACATGCTCTGTTCACAAACTAAGCTTTATTATATTATATATTATATAAGCTAAATTGAATCTTGATGATGGCACCATAGGATTTCCTCCTACTACCATACGTTAAATTTCGATTTTAGCATATTTATACCCATATTCACATAGTTTCTTTGCTATGCACCCTTATGGAAATATCCTGATCATATATACATATCATCACGGGTGCCTACAGCGCCCGAGACTACTACGAAAATTTTGCACAACCTGGAACTTATCCTAATCTTATTGATACACCTTATAATTCGTCCACCATTGGGTCGATATCTATAAACTCAGAAGAATTTATAATTTTTCTCATAAATTTGTTCTGAAAATAATTAAGTAACTTGTTCTCTTCTTACTTCTACAAAAATTTTGCACAATCTGGAACATATCCTAATCCTATTGACACACCTTTTAATTGGTCCAGCATTTGGTCGATATCTATAAACTCAGAAGAATTTGTTATTTTTAACTACTTTTAGATCCTTCTACAAACTTAAGCTGCATTAAAATCATGTTTTAGTCCGAACTAACACAGATTTCTGAGTGGCAGATCCACGGTTTGTTAATCACAAGGAGAATGGTGATGGTCAGATAGATGCTATATATATGGATTATACATAGTAAGGCATTTGATCGCATAAACCTCAATTGGCAACTAATTATAGTAATTCTGGAATACATGGTAATCTTTACCGATGGTTTACGCCTTACGTCGAGAATCATTCCCAAGCTGTGGCTCTAGGCGGATACATGTTCACTTGGACGCATACTCTCTCTGGAGTACCGCAGGGATTGGGTCCCCTATTATTTATAATATTCGTTGATTAATAGAAGATATTGATTTATGTGTCCGCCATTCTAAAGTATTATTATTTGCTGATGTCATGAATATTTTAAAACTAATAACAGCTGATATAGACACCTTTAATCTATAGGCCGATCTTCTGCGATTGTACGAATACTTGTAGCTTAATAGACTAGATCTAAATATTCCTAAATGTATCTGTATTTCGTTGTAGTATAATATACTTAGATAAATAGGTATATATATATAACGATTAATAATATATTATACATGCTTTATATATGTTCCCGCTGAAGTTCCACAAGAATTATTGATACAAGAATTTGCATTATGTAAATATTTTATAAATAAAACTATAAATATAGAAGTATGATTAAATCGAATGTATTTCAACACTTTAACACCGGTATTTTGGATATAAGAAATAAATCTAGTGTAACAGCTTTTCTATCTTTAGCCTAGTGTGAAAGAACTCGTGGGTAAAATATTTTTCGTCTCTTATTTGTGTAGTTCTTTTTTTCTCCTTTTAGTATATATTATAACTGCAATCGCCCTCTTATAATTTATGTCTTAGATGTAATTATAATATTATTTTGGAAGTTTTGAAAAGCAGTCGTAGACATATTACCTATATAAGTAATTATAGTACTAAATTAGTATTTCCAAATAACATATGGCGCTGTCAAGCAATTAAAAACTAAATTGTGACTGGGGGCTGGTGGCTAACGTTTTCAAGCCATTGGCATAGATTGGACTCATTAAAATATATATATATACAATTTGTCAACAGCGTACGCGCAACTTGAAGCTGTATTGCTCCAGTTGCACCAAAGTGTCCGTCAAAGTAATTGTAACGATTAAAGTTAAAAATAGCGTCTAATGTACCAATTTTATTTTGAAAGCTGGTAAACACTTCGGTGCAACTCAGCCTTACTCTGCTAAATTAACGGCAAATTATTATAGTTAAAGTTGTTAGTTTACATATTTTTTATATAAAAAATAAAGCCTCTGATGATATAATTCATCAGACTTAAAATCGTACAAAACAAATACAGAATTACACAAATTAAAAGCTCGGAGTAATTGAGATACCCTAATTTCAATCAATATAAATTGAAAAAATCTACACTCTACAGTTCTTACGAGTTTAAAACCCTGGGCTGTAGTAACCAGTTTTTAATGTAAAAAAATAAACATTTGTTTGACAACAGGACTATTATAGTGCCTAATATAATATATACTATAATATATACTTCCCGGGAGGAATGGAAAGATGGCTCTAAACTGGACAGTAATTGTCAAAACTGGTTTACTGATGGATCAAAGATGATATCAGGAACGGGTGCAGGAATACATACCAAAGGTTTCGATATTCTTGTAAGCATGGGCCATTACCCTACAGTTTTCCAAGCGGAGCTGTACGCAATAATTGTTTGTGCAAAGGAGATCCTAGATAGGAATTCTTACAGAGAAACTATCAACATTCTAAGCATAACCAAGCGGCACTTAAAGCGCTGAGTTCATATGAGACGAAATCTGGTCTAGTCTTGAACTGCGTTAAACTGTTGAATAAAATCGATAGGAACAACAGGGTGAGACTAGCCTGGGTTCCGGGACATTCGGCAATCGAAGGAAATGAAAGGTCAGACGAACTGGCTAGAAAGGGATCAGAAACCCCTTTTATGGAACCTGAACCATTTATAGGAATACCTAGTAAAACAATAAACAATGCACCAAAGGAGCTTGCCAATGAGAAACATACAACTTGGTGGTCAACTTAACAAGGCCTAACACACTCCAAGACGTTCATTGGTACAAAGCAATAGGTCTGGATAAGATCTGGAAGTTTAACAAAACACAAATAAGGCTACTACACAACAAATAAACATCTACATACAATGGGAGTTAGAGGCGATCCCAGATGCAGATTTTGCTCTGATGAGCTAGAATCAATGCAGCATCTACTGTGCCAGAGCGATGCAAAGGCCATGCACAGAATGAAATACCTGCAACAGGCTTACCCGGAATCGGAAAGCTACAGGCTCCTCAAACTGGAGGACGTCCTCTAATATGTCTGCAGCATATTTGATGGGAAGGACGAGTGAGGTGTAAAGGACTGGGGAATACACAAAAGATCCCACTGGGTCGAAATGTTCTGACTAATGTCAACCCCAAAAACTAATAAGATAAGATAAGATAGTGCCTGGGAGCGCAGGTTAAGCTGTCTGTCTCAGTTTAACTACGAGTATCCTAACGTTTGATATTCTTCATAAGTATATACAAAACACCGTGACGAGCCTCGTCTTGTCGGTGTAGACTCAAAATACCATAAGCTACGACGAGGTGGAAATAAAATCTTTAAAAAATAATGGCTCTTTTCACCAAAACACACAGTACCTCATATTATCTTGGTGCAAACCTAAAACATAACAGTTGAGTACGTCCGAATTTTAAACCAAAATTTTTCTTGATGTTTTATCTCCTCGTTTTTATTTGGGAAGTCAGTTTTTTTTGTTGTAAGTAGTTATATCTACAACAGAAAAAGTTGTTAAACTCCAAAACACCCCTACAATAAGTGGAAAGTCTGACAGCATTCACTAACCCAAGGCATATTTTATATATATATTCATTAGAAAACTCTAACTTAAAAAATCCGAATCCTAATCATTGGCTTCTTTTCCAATCAGTCAAAAGGTTTTCTCGTCTGAATTAAATTTAAGGACACTGCATTCGAAATCGCGAAGTCTGCGTTCTCCATACAAATTGTGCTCATACTGTGATAATACTCGACTACTACTGTTTGTCACAGAATTAAAATAATATTTTTGTCGATCATTGTACTCGTATAATATATGAATCTTTCTGAGTTGTTTTTTTTTAATATTTTTAAAATCAGAAAAAAAAACTCTTTAAATATTATAATAGAAAAATATGTATTACCCATAACAAAAAAGATATTTACGTATAATTACCAAAGTTTAAATTGAACTTCGACTGTAACAGCCAAGTTGTAATATTGGAAATACGTTTGTATGGGCATCAAATCGACTAAGAGCCCGACTTGACTTTTGGAAAATTGTTATACCCACGATACTTGTATATGGAAGTGAAGATCAAGATGGTTGAAATGAGATCAGTGAGGAAATTGTGTGGTGTGACCCTCAGAGATCGCATTAGAAATAGTGTGCTGAGAGATAGATTTGGAACGGATGTTGATGTTGTATCGAAGATTGACAGAGGTACGAGTAGATTAAGGTGGTTAAGAAACATAGAGCATTTGGACGACGACGAACGAAAAACTCACTACTGACAATCTACAGGACAAAAACAGACTACATGCGCATTTGTTTTTTAGATTTCGAACTTCTGCTTTTACTCTACATTTTAACTTTAAATGTTTGTGAAGTTTTTCGTTCGTCGTCGTCCAAACCCTCTGAAACTGAAATGATGCTTATAGGTATGTGAAGGAAGCTCGATATGTATGTAGATCATGAAGGGGCGTAAATATTTCTCTGTTTTTATGTATATATACATAGAAGTTTGTTTTAGTATATATACTAAAACAAACTTCTTAGTAAATAACTGTAAAAAAAAATAACGTAGGGATCAATAATACCTACAAGAAATCAAATTTTTAACTTTCTTAATATTTCTTTCTGAAGTCAAATATTCCCCTCGTTGTCTATATAAACTATCGTATTTGAAAGTGCTCACACTTTCAAATAAGATAGTTCGGGCAGTAAGAAAACACTGGGATTTACTAATATTCTAAAAACCTACTACTAATTTTAAAAAAGGATAGCCCTTTATCATAACATTATTATTCATAAATTTCTCTCTGTATTTTATATAAATACATACTAACAACTGAAAAGCAACTAAAACCCAAAAATATCGAAAAAATATCTATACTAATATTATAAAGCTGAAGAGTTTGTTTGTTTGTTTGTTTGAACGCGCTAATCTCAGGAACTAGTGATTCGAATTGAAAAAATATTTTCGTGTTGGATAATCCATTTATCGAGAAAGGCTATAGGCTATATAACATCACGCTACGACTAATAGGAGCGGAGTAACAAAGAAAAATGTTGCAAAAACGGGAAAAATTATTCCTTTTAAGAGCGTACGCTGCGTAAACGGTTAAATTTAAACGCGCAGACAAAGTTGCGCGGGTCAGCTAGTAATGTAATATATACAAGCATTCCCAATTTTAACTTTCTATCTCAGTTGGCTACTGAGAAAAATATATCTTTCTCAAGTCAAATATTTCGTTTCCGCATTATGAAAATTTTAAAATATGATAGTTGGGGCAACTAGAAGACAGTGGAATCTACTAATATTCCAGAATTATATTTTTTAACCTTTACTGATACGAAGATCCCATACACTGTATGAATCTGTATGGCCTTTATGCTAGTTTATTTAAAAACACATTGAAATCTACTACCTCAAAATACAGATACTTACCTAAATATAACATTTACATGATAACATAAAAAAAATAACAATAAAATAAACTAAGGACCTAATAATAAAACATATTTAAAAAACAAACCCTAATATCAATAAATATAACCTACCAAAGAAAAAATAAATCATACCAAACAAATTTCTTCTATAACTGTCAGATGGAAGGGTGCCCAAAAAACTGGCTGCATTACCTCGCTGTATAGCTAAACTTATACGTTGTCTGAGGAACGAGCCAGCCTTTTGGTCACCTGATGTTTCGACCAAACGTTTTACTTGTCTATGATATTAAAAGATTAAAAATAAATAAACATCAAGTTTACAGAGGAATAATTGTTTATACGTTTGTCATTTATATACCTTGATTTTGATTAAATTTGATTGCGACAGGCTTTTCCGAAAGCAAATGCGGAAAAAAGGAACAAATGCGGGTTAATAATGATCACAAATGATAAATTCCCAAAGAGGCAATTCTACCACTGTTATTAACTTCATTAAGTACATGAAATTGGTATTTTTTTTAAAAGACGCAATCTGGCAATCTACTGACGAGCAATTTTTGAAAGGACCCGTTTTTTTACTGGAGCTCGGCATGTAATTTTCCATCTATGATGGTAAGCAGACCTACAAAATCAATGGGTTCGATTAATACATTGTTGTTTAACAGCATTGATCAATCCCACTATTCCGGCTTAATGATGTGGTTACGAAATATAATAAGATATGAAAATTTCCATGGTTTTATAGAATGCATGCAATGGTATCAGAAATTTTGACTTAGGGCAAATTTTGGGCTCGTTAGAAGATATCATAAAAAAATATCAACTGTCTTCCCAAAAACTAAAAATAAATATCGGTTTTGTTGAGGTGGAAACAAAATCCCTGATTTGGGTACGTAGAGATCGTGTTGGTGGTGTCGAGGCGCCGTTATGGTACATTTTATAAAGTAAAAAATTATAAAAAAAAACACCAAAAGAGAAAAATAAACATCCTGAAACGGTTTAATTTGTACTTGTACTCTATTTAGGTCGGCACCGAGATCTTATTAATAATATGCTGTTATGGTGTAGGTATTTTGGTGCCAAAACCCGACTTGGTGCCAATTTAATACAATCTACATAAGGATCGAATAAAACCGTATTGCTTCTTTAATTATTTATATTTAGAAAAAGTTTCATCACGGTTTTTTAATACCAACTACACGAGCTTCGGTTTATCTGAAGATCTGAGTCTGGAAAACTTGACATCAAAAATTCATAAATTTTTTTAAAAATAATGATACCAATGCCGCTTCCCATATTAAAGGTTCTTCTGCAATTGCTGGACCAGCTGCAGAATCTGCCAGTAAGGCCAAACACCAAAAATATTCGGACCTTAAACGAAATTATCTTTTCTTACCCTTTATGATCCAGAGAGAAAATGTTGCGAGTATTTTAGGGACCTTAGGCCAACGGAGTAGCTGAGACATAGAAGATTAAATTAAATATAGTTTTAGATTAAAAAAAATGTTTTGTAAGTAAAAAAAATTATAATAATAATTATGTAAGTTATGTTTCTACAATCTAAATAATAGTGGTGAAATTGCCTCTTTAGACTGCCTTATTATTTAATATTAAATTTATATATATTGATTATATATATATTATATTATAATACGAAAACAATTACACAATAAATAAATTACAATAATTCATTTACTATAACTATGATTTATAAATAATCCATGTCTCGGCTATTTTTCGAACTAAATATCTCAGATCCTCGCCACAAGCCCTTTTTGAATTATGTACTTTTATTTTCAATAAATGGCAGTGAGCTGGTACATCATGGGCTGTGATCATGGGACGTTGTCTTGAGGAGCATACCTAATTCTACGGAAAAAAGGATGAAGATTTCTTCGTCCAAAAATGAATACTTATATCTTAGCAGCAGATTCAGACTAATAAAAATTTGATTTTTTTAAAACAATCCAAATTTTTTTATCATATAATTTTAGTGCGTTTAGGAAATATTTTCGCTAGTTGCTATTACGAGCAGATTATCAACGAAATATATTTTGTTTATAGGAAACCACGACTGGATCCAGATTTGGATGTGGGAGATGCAGAGCTACTCGACGCATCTGCCGCCAAACACAAGTTGGCTGTCAGACCGAAAAAAAATCACCCTCGAGGGAAGTCACCCCAGAACGGATCTGCGAAGAATGGTGATGGAGGAGAAAGGTTAGTTATGAACAGAGATTATGTACATTTTACAAACCTATAGGCTACCGTTTTATTTTTTGTTTTTTTACTGACTAATACAGGGAGCCTGAGGGGCATTATCTGTTTCCAACGGTAGCGTGGCTGCGAGATTCTCTAGCCGAGTATAGGCTACCGTATTGGAGTTGGTATATATACCTCTGATGTGTTAAAAGTACCAAAAACAAAGATTTTTAGTGAAGTCTTTCCAGAAGAAATTCACAGAAGAAAATGTTTTGTAAATTAAAACTTTATTAAACTTTATTTCAAAATCAAAATTTAGACATTGATAAGTCTCAGACAAAATTATAACATAACTGTAGGATTTAGGGAAATATTTTTTCGGTCTTCTCCCGCATCCTGTAGATGTAAACGAGCTCTCTACTCATTCGTTGAAAGGACATAAATTTGTAGTCCCGGTTCTTTACTTACTGACGAACCCCGGTATTTCCCAGGACTTTCGAGACAGGTTTTTTTTGGGACTTTCAGAGTCGGTATTCTCTGGGGCTATTCCCTAAAAGATACAAGTGGCATATAGGTGAATTCTTTAAGGACTCTAGTCTACTTAAATTTTACAACTGAAAATATATTTCATAAAATAATATGTTTGCGTGCGATATATCAAGTTATTCTGGGAGTAGTAACCCATTTATTGAAATTGCGTAATGTTACGCGAATTCGGGTTAATATGCAGAATTACTGACGTTTAATAATGACCATCATCCTATATTACATGACAAGTAAAAAAAACTCTTACACGAATACTCTCTTGGCATTACACTTTACTATTGGGGTCGCATGATATTTTTTTGTTTGGGCGGACAATATTACATTTTAAATATTTGTCTTACACATTCCGGTTAAATTACGAAATACAGAATTCAACAGTTATCTTTTTGCTAGCTAATAAGTAATTTAATTATAACTAGGTACTTTTAAAAATTTAATATATAAAATTCTCGTGTCACAGTGTATGTAACTCCTCCGAAACGTTTTGACCGATGTTTATGTTTTTTGTGTGAATATCAGTAGGCCCTAGTGTGAGTTTTATTAACATTTACTTTCGCGTTAACTATACCACTGCGTTAACATTTTGACCAATCACATGCTCGCATTTTCAGTTCTCAAAATTTCCGCTTGGAGTACTGAACTATTTCCCATACATTTTTTATTAACTCAAACGTAAAGTAATAGTTAGAAAACATACACTAGGGGTACTAAGAATAGGTCGTAAACTATTTTTTATATGACTGATAACGGTGGCCACCCTAGTAACTCATAAAAAAAATAAAAACTTTTTGTATAAAAAAATATATTATATTATTTTATAACCTTTATTTTCACACTTCTAGTACTTGAAGATTATAGTAATATCGCTATTAAAAACTGATCAATTATCAATCGATCAGTTTTTTGTAAAATTATTTTTTTATTTGACAGATAGGTGTATATTTCTATTATTTACTGAAAAAAAAATACTAGCCTTAATTTATTTCTAAATAAATTGATACCTGTTTCAAAAAATACACATATATACCAACTCATTATCTTACTCTATAAATAAAATCAATGTATCTGCTCTATGCGTTCCGAAACCAATGATAAAATTTTTATGAAATCCAAATGTCCACTTATGGAAAAGTTAAAAAAATATCCGTTAAAAAAGGGAATGAATGCAGAGTGAGAGAGAACATTTATTCATTAGCAAAGCCGGGACAAGCAGCTAGTAATATTTAAAGATTAATTAACCCTTATTAATTGAACTATTAGCGTATTCTTTTGGTCGCATTACGTTTAAATAAAAACACGTAATGTGGCTTGTCGGTGTCTACCTAGTAGTAAATAAACATACAAAGTTCATGAATAAAAACAACTAATACAATGTTGTGTTGCTACTTGCTACAGTATTAATCCTTTCCACTATGCCGGCTATATAAATGAAACGGGCGTTGATGTAGACGATTTGTTTCAGTATCAATAGATGATGCTGACGATCATATGATAAAATATATACATTTTTTAACTCTATAAGCAAAATACTTACACTTTCTTTGAATTTCCAGCGAAATGCGTTGGAAAAAAATATTATATGGCATGTTTGTCTCCAGATGCATAATTTTCCATTTTTTTTTTGCGTCATACTTTATTATATAATATTATTCTTTTCTTAAATACTGAACAATAATAATAAAATAAATCTGGAGATTGTGGACCTAAAGTTTCCACCGCAAACGCCAGAAATTCGTAAGAGAAACTGTGACTGGAGTATTTTTATATTTTGAGCTTGTAATTCTGCATCACCGGAAGAGGTAGAGGTGAAGCCGTTTTAGATTTTTGTCGCAATAGGATCAATGTATTTAAAACAACAAAAAACATCCTCATATAATCTGGAAGATATACTTGGTATAACACTATGATATTTATCCTCAAAATGTCACCGCATTTTCCGACAATCTGCCTGCTTCGTTGACACGGAGGCGTAATAAAATGACGTGTGATTGAAACCCACGTGCCCCAAAAACCGCTGGGGCGATGACCTGCGTGTTCCTAGAAAGCGTTTTTTTATGAAATGTCTATTACCCGTATACATCGTCGGTTATTAGCTTCTCACTCCGCGTGTAAAAATAATTCACTATTAGCAGTTTCAGTTAATCCCTCAATCTCCGGCTTGTCGTAGCTTTCGCACATTTACCTACGTACGATGTTATATTAAATTACAAAGTGGGTCTTGTAGGTTTTGATGTTGTCTTTAAATAGGCTGATTTCCTGCTGGCATATTAATAAAATTTTGGAATTTCGAGAATACCTACAGCAAATTTATTTTAAAACATTCTGTCTTAAAAATAAGTTATTAAAAGTTTTTAATTTAATTTCACCATTTTTGTAATTTATATGTTATATTAAATACTAGTGTTGCCCCGGGGTTTCACCCGTACGTCGTTTAATTTAAAATAAATCGGATTGGACATAAAATGCGGCCTGTGATACTCGCTGATAATGTGGCTTTTTATTGGTGAAATAATTGTAAATATCGGTTCATTAGTTTCTGAATTTATCCGAAACAATCAAATGGTTTATCGTTATACCTAATATTAGTATAGACCGCCTTCGTACATTATTGGCCTTTAGTTTTTCTGTACAGTTTGTCGGTCTACGTGTTTATAAAATATAATCGGACTAACTATTGGAAAATTATTAATACTTAGATGCTTCTGGAGACCAATTCCCAAAATTTTTATTTTTTCAACGAATATCGCTAGAAATTTAGAGGTGCAATGCTTTAAATATATTGGGTACATGCTCAGCAGAGGAGGATTTAAAGGTAAAAAAAAATTAGGCCTTAATAAAAATAATAATTAAGGAGTAAATAAATGATCTTTATAATATATAAAGCCAGATGTCTTGCCTCTTCCCTCTTCCAATGGGTTACCTACCCAACGCTTAATTTATTACTCAAATTATTAAACTTTTAATAAGTTATATAAGCAGTATAAGATTTGTTTGTTCTTTAATTTCTATATCCATAATAATAAAGTAGGTAATAATTTGGGAGGAAGCTCGAATCTTGAATTCTTTTACGATTATTACCTCTACATATAGGTCAGTTGTGTTTACATTATTTAATAACTGTTTTGTAATATCTGTTTATATTATTCTATTTTTATCTGGTTAAAGTTATTTTGCTTCTCTAAAAAGGCTAACCACCTAGTCTTACACTAGTTGGTTACGTGGTGTGTGTTCGGTTTGGTTTCCATTTATTTTAATGTATGTGTGGGATGTATGATGGCCTAACCAAGCGCACACTTAGACCTTATACTAAAGGTTTTATTTTGACTATGCATAATACCTGTATGAAATACCTGTAAAGGTTTACATAAAATACATATTTTGACTTTGGCTTTCTCAGCATAGAAACGACATTTAAAATACTTGAGTTTAAATGTATGTATGTATGTATCATCACGGGTGCTTCACGGCGCCCGAGACCGGCTTCACGGCCCCAGGGTACCCAGCGGAGGGGTTTTAATCCCACCTCGTCGTAGCCGATGGTATGAGTCTACACCGAACAGGTGGCTAGCTCGTTGCGATGTTTTGAATAGACTCAATAACCCATCTATAAACAGTTTCACAAGTTGGTATAGTGGAACCGGGACCGACAGCTTAACGTGCTCTCCGAGGCACTATAGTGGTGTTGTCAAACAAATGTACACACATTTTTTAATAAAAAAACTCATTGAAACACACAGGGATTCGAACCAGGGACCTTGTAAATACTTTTAAAATAATTGTAAGCGACATATACACACCGTATGTATTGCTATTGATTGCTCTTGGATTTTCACCGAATTGCTTTGGAGTTGATTTAATTATTAGTCCTGTGGGCCCCTGCTGAGGTATCAACGAGGTATCGGAGGTAAGCAATAATTTCAATATTTCAATCACTAAATCTTTGCTGAAATATAGATTCTAGATGTAATTTGTAATACCTTTTTTTATTTACTAGGTCTTTATAAAAATCAGCGATAAGTTTGGTGATAAATTTTTCTGTTCAATTATTAAAATTTCTTCAAAATGTTTTTTAGAGTTGAACATAAATAAATATCCATCCAAGCATATTTTGCAAATATTTGTAGCTAATATATATTTCGGTATTGTATATAAAAAGGAGCACGATATTGAAAGAAAAATAAAAAAAGTCGAAGCAGGAGACAAAATATAATACAGATTTTTCTATGAAGTAGCTTAATCCAATAAAAAAAAAATGAAAAATAATGGATATCAGCAGGTATGCTGATTCAGCATACCCAGACCCGGAGAGTTACAGACTCCTGAACCTCTGACAAATTCTTTATAAATTAAGGTAATAATAAAAATAATAAATCGTTTAATTCCTTCAAAAGTTTTCAAAAAGACATTTAAAGTTAAGTAAATAAATAGAAAAACAAGCAGAAGCAAAAATATAAATAAATAAAAAATGTATAAATAGTATTTTTGATGAAAATAAGCATCAAAAAGCCATGGGGCGAGCATTAATAAGTTGTATGGTATGGTGTATGGTAGGCTAATATAATGTATAGTGTATGTAGATTAATGTAAGTGTGGTGTGTTCATTTGTATTTAAGTACAAATGATCCCTGGTTTAAACACCAGACATAAGACTGGTATTAGTCTTAAATAACAAGACATTTATATTAGGTACATAATATTATTATATTCTTTGTATATTATATAACAAAAACAAAATGTAAATCTAGTTCAGTCTAGATTCTGTAACCTAGATAGTTTGAGAATCTAGTAATGATCCAAATAAATCATGTCCCGATAATTTATTGTTTCTAGCCAATGATATTGTATGTTCGAAGCAAAACACTTGTTTGCGACAGTGATTTCAATTTGGAACTCTGTGGGAGAGAATTTTGTTTCTGAAATAGATCGTAGGTAGGGGGATTAGCTTTTATTTTTGTAAGTACCTACTCGTAAATGAATGGATCTACCTTAAAAATAACTGTCCTTACATTAATTAACACGATTTTTAAATCTCTCAAATAAATAAAGGTATATAACAATAATATATTGGTTCAACAATTTATTTTACAGGTTATAATTTAAGGCCAGTAGAAATAAGTAGAGATAGAAATCGAGTAATATCTAAATGTAAAGATTAGATAAATAAATAATACCGTAAATTGATTTAGATATTAGATTTAATTTATGTAAATTATTATTTAGGTGTGATTATTTAACTAGTTTCAGTGGCCATGAAACATACAGACTGTCATGTTTAGTCCCTTGTGTACTATACATGCAAGCATGCAATTTGATGTAAAATGTGAGCAAATATCGTTGTTCGTGATGCTGAAAGTTAAAACTTTAGTACGTGTAGACAGAGTTGGTGTTTACTTTATTTTTACTTCATTGTACCTATTACACTTTTCTAGTTCAACAACAAAAATAAACCCAAACTCTACATTTTCGTAGAACAAACCCAATATATTTATCGCACCGCTTTCCGCTCTACATTCAAAATTATGATGTTATTTTATCATATTTCTTTGATAAAACATGACATTTCAATTTGGTTCAACATTTTATTTTACAGGTTTAATATCTTAGGGTCAGTAAAAATAGAGATAGAAAAAGGGATAAATCTTTATATTATTATTATTTATATTAGTTCAGGTTTCCTGATAATATCTTTATAAATAATTATATTTAAATATTACCTATAATTTAATTAAATTTCCTCCAATCATTTAGCCGGCATAGTGGGAGCGATCAATATTGTTAAACAATAATTTATTGATAGATCCCATTCATGGATTTTGTAAGCTGCTTACCATTAGGTAGATTCAAAGTCACATGCCGTGCTCCAATAAACTAAAAAAAAATTAGGATTGTAGGAAAAGAACGATATGAAAAGATAAAATAGGATTTTAAGATCTAAATCAGAAGAAGATTGTAAATAAAAAACTAAAATTAAATAAATTATACCACATTAAAAACTAAATTGCTTAAAAAAACCTATTAAGTACTTTATAATTAAATAATTACAAAAAAAAAACGCTGGCCATTCACAAAAAAAAGCATTTCCTCTCTGAATTAATAATAATAATAACATACTTAATAATTTTATATTATAGTAAAATCTAATATTTTTAATAGACCACCATTAGACTAGACCTTTGCAGACTAGTTGCGTTGTTAGTTGTGTTGATGTATTTTGTTAGTTTTGTTCCATATCAATGTGACGAGAGGAAAAACAGAGTTTGATCTAACCTTGGTTTATCAAAACCTTTCTGAATTCATATGACGAAAACTGCGAGTTTGGAAAATAGAAGCCCAGAAAAAATAAATAATATTAACAGTAATTACATCACAGGACTTATAATATATATATATATATAAAACTATATTTTTTCTATTTAATTTTCAGGTGGTTGGTAAGGGTTCTAGAAGATGTAGAAGGCGGTGAAGTGGTGAAGCGTCAGGGGTGGGTGCCTGCGAGGGTCCTGAAGGATACGACTGCTAGCGAAGATCAGAGCCGGGACTTGGGGGCATTGGCTGCTAGGCGACAGTAAGTATAAAGTCTCAGATATACCCATCAGAGCAGAAATGAGCATCAGAGGCATGTAATTCAAAACATAGAAATGTTGGAAGCAAATTAGCTACTCTACCAATCGGGCGTTTTGATACTATGATGACATATGGTTTACTTTAGACGTCTCCGTGGACTGGTGTTTGGCGTTGTTTCCGGAGGTCGTTGATTCGATTCCCACCCATCGCAAAAAAACATATATTTTTTTTTGCGACAGTTATTCGGTAAAAACTGTCATGGTCTGGGTGTTTATAAAATAAAATATGTATTATCATTGTTTTTGGTACACAATACAAGCCTAGAGCTTAGTTTGTGACCAGAGATGACGTGTAAAATTGTCCTACATATTATTATTGTTATTTATTACTTGTAGTAAATATGAAAAAATAACAAAAAATATATAGCAAATTCAATATAAATAAATAAAATAACTAAATAGATTCTACAAAAGGGGTAAAAAGGTTTTCCCTACTCTTTGTTAAGTAATATTAATATAATATTACAAGAAAAGATATTATAATCATTTATTCAGGAATAAATAGTATAAAAAATAAAAAGATGAAAAGTATATTAATTACGTGGAATAACTCAAATTTTACTTTTACGATGAATCCAAAAATAAAACATACTTAAGTAAGGTTGATGAGTTTTATTTTGGGATTCATCGTAAAAGTAATATTTAAGTTATTCGACGTAATTATTAGGCTGGGTTGCACCAAAATGAACTTTCTGTAAATGTTACGATTACAGTTAAAAATGGCATCAATAGTACCAGTTATTCAAACTGCAAAATAATATTGCCATTTTATTGCCATTTTTAACTTTAATCGAATATTTTACATTTTGGTACAACTTAGCCTTAAATGTATTCTTTACCTACCTACGTAAGTTTTATGTTTGTATTTCCAACTTAATTTTAATTAGTTTTAATTTATTTAAAAATTTATAAATTTGCCCTAATTTTATTGAGAAGTAACTAAGAAGTAATTAAATCCTCATAATTTATTAGCAAGTTAAGCACTATTGGTACCTGTTCATAAAAACTTTTTGGGCTCTTGAAGAATATTTTAAGTCACTTTAAGTGAAAATTCCGTTTTCTCTTCTTTTTCAGCAACAAAAATTATATCGTAAAATTAACCTATTTCAAATAAAGTACTATTTAAGGCGTGGATACGGTTGGTGAGGTTGATCGCCTCGGTGGCACTCTTGTATGGCAGATGATAATCGGATGGTCAATGGAATCAGCTAACCACCTAGTCTTACACTAGTTGGTTATGTAGCGTGCGTTCGGTTGGTTGTTTATTTTTTAATATTTTTATTTAATGACACCTTTTATTAATTAATATATATATATATAGCAGCCTAACCAAACGCACTCTAGACCTTATTGTTAAAACTCTTTTTTTTTTTTTGACTATTCATAAATATCTGTAAAGATTTACATGAAATAAATAATATTTGATATTTGATTTGATTTGAAAGTGCTCTTTAAGAACTCAATATTTTTTTATAAACAATCCCAAAAAAGTGTATCCGAAAAAAAAAATAGAGCATCTAAAAAAACAGTAAAATTGACCAATTTAGTCACGACACAACGTACGAGTAGGTATAACAACACATTTCCAAGAACTTTTGGACGACACAGATATGTTTTATTAAAATTCACCTACTTACTTTTAGGATTATATATATATTACATAAATTATTGTCATCTGAAAGAGTTTTTTATAAAATAATTGACACACTCTGGGAGTTATAAAGTAGAATTTAGGTCTTTGTAATGATAAAAACGAAAGCAGAGCAGATGAAAATATCTGACACAAGGTAATAAGGGTATCTGATTGTAAGCTATATCTTTGGGAGTAAAATTTGGCATAATGGCAAATGTGAGATGTTTTCGTAATATAATGGTGACAAAAACTTCTTTGAAGTCGTTTTCGTAAACCAAAATTACGTGTTCATTATTCAGCTTTAACGAAACTGGTTCACTGTTAGAATAGGTTATGTCATTTGTTAGAAAATTCTGGATGTCCTAAAAAAAATTACCTACTTATTTTATGTCTGTTGCCCAAAGAATCATTAATTTTCCTCTTTAACCTAACTAATTTAGTAAAACTTGTAAATCTAATAAATTTATTACTTCTATATTTTTCAGGTCCTTTCTTATATATCCTAGCTGTGTATGAGTATCTGTATCTTCTAATATATTATATCTAAATTTTCAATTATTTCTTTCAAATTCAGCAAAATTTTCTACGATAGAAAATTACTTAACAAATAAATATTATTATATAGTCATTAGAGGTAAACGTAGGCGTAAGTGTAATGCTAATTATAAAAAGTTACCTTTTGTTATTAATTTAAATTATAAAACCAATCAAAGTTTATTGAATTTGAAATGTTCCTAATTAGGCGGAGTCATTATATTACAAGCCAAATTATTAATGCCATCCCTCAAATTGTTACCATTAACGTCTCCTCTGACTTTTATTTCAGTTTCCGCTAAAGATGAAGTATATCTTTGGCTTTTTGCCCTAAAATTTCTGGTCCCACCTTTGGAGGTGTACATAGACAAGACATATTACATAGACTTGGCATGTCTTAGATTCCATGACTCACGCCATCCAAAACAAAATATTTGTTATAAATTATTGTAGTTATTTTAGTTGTTACCTAATGCTATTTTTATTTTATACTTTTGCTTTTAGATATTTGTTTGATAACTCACAGATTATTAATAGTTCTAACGCCGCATCTTTTAGTAAATTGCTTTGTATATCTTGTGTGATGTATTTATCTCTATAATTGATAGATAGATAGATATGTAGGACAATTACCGGTGTGAACTTAGCAGCCAAAATATAGCAGCTATTATAACTCGACTAATTTAAAAAGTCAATATTTCTAAGCTTATTAATTGCAATACAAACAATGGAAATCCTATGAATTATGAAAATTCTTTCAGGAAAATTTAAAATTAACCAGATGGCAATATTATTTCTGATGAAAAATAACATTTATCAAATATTTTCTCTGATATTAAAATATAACTTTACAGGTGGCCCACTTCAACGAAATATACAAAAATGATTTCCCACCCCCCTTACAGTGGAACCTTGATTATGAAAATTGAGTGAAAATAATCTCGTAGCAAAATAATTTTGACTAAAATGTCACTTAGCATAAGATTTGTTGTTTTTGAACATCATTTTAACTTGTTAGACAAAAAATAACTTAGGCAATGAAAAGCAACTGAAATTGTATAAAAAATACTGATTTTCTTGTTGCTACGACAAAATAAAGTTTTTTAATATAATAATTAAGCGTCTTAGAAATCTTTCTTCATCTCACAACTTATACAGTAAATAAAGCTTTGCCTTATCTATCGAAAAATATGTTCCAAAATTCCTTACAGTAGGGCCTTGAATGAAAAAATTGAGAGTGACTACAATTTCGTAGTAAAAACATTCTTGGCATAATTAAGCATCTTAGAAAACTCTCTTCACCTTACAACTTATATAGTAAATAATAAAGCTTAGCCTTATATATCGAAAAATATGTTCCAAAATTCCTTACAGTGGTGCCTTGACTGAAAAAAAATAGTAAAACTACAATTTTGTAGTAAAAAAATTCATGTCAAAATTAAGCATCTTAGAAATCTTTCTTCACCTTACAACTTATACAGTTAATAAAGCTTTGCCTGATCTATCAAAAAATATGTTCCAAATTTCCTTACAGTGGGGCCTTGACTGAAAAAATTTAGTGAAACTACAATTTCGTAGTAAAAAATATCACATCATAATTAAGCATCTTAGAAATCTTTCTTCACCTTACAACTTATACAGTAAATAAAGCTGTGCCTTATCTATCGAAACATATGTCCCAAAATTCCTTACAGTGGGGCCTTGACTGAAAAAATTGAGTGAAACTACAATTTTGTAGTAAAAAATTTCATGTCAAAATTAAGCATCTTATAATTCTTTCTTAAATTCGAAATTGTAGTTTCACTAAATTTTTTCAGTCAGGGCCCCACTGTAAGAAATTTTAGAACATATTTTTTAAAAGATAAGGCAAAGCTTTATTCACTATAAAAGTTTTAAGGTGAAGGATCATTTCTAAGATACTTGATTATGACATAAAATTTTTTACTACGAAATTGTAGTCGCACTCAATTTTTTCAGTCAAGTCCCCTCTGTATGGAATTTTGAAACACATTTTTCGATAGATAAGGCAAAGCTTTATTAACTGTATAAGTTGTAAGGTGAAGAAAGATTTCTAAGATGCTTAATTATTATATCATATTTTTTACTACGAAATTGTAGTTTCACTAAATTTTTTCAGTCAAGGCCCCACTGTAAGAAATTTTAGAACATATTTTTTAAAAGATAAGGCAAAGCTTTATTCACTATAAAAGCTTTAAGGTGAAGGATCATTTCTAAGATACTTGATTATGACATAAATTTTTTTACTACGAAATTGTAGTCGCACTCAATTTTTTCAGTCAAGGCCCCACTGTAAGGAATTTTGGAACATATTTTTCGATAGATAAGGCAAAGCTTTATTCACTATATAAGTTTTAAGGTGAAGGATTATTTCTAAGATACTTGATTATGACATAAAATTTTTTACTACTAAATTGTAGTCGCACTCAATTTTTTCAGTCAAGTCCCCTCTGTAAGGAATTTTAAAACACATTTTTCGATAGATAAAGCAAAGCTTTATTAACTGTATAAGTTGTAAGGTGAAGAAAGATTTCTAAGATGCTTAATTATTATATGATATTTTTTACTACGAAATTGTAGTTTCCTTCATTTTTTTCAGTCAAGTCCCCTCTGTAAGGAATTTTGAAACACATTTTTCGATAGATAAGGCTAAGCTTTATTAACTGTATATGTTGTAAGGTGAAGAAAGATTTTTAAGATGCCTAATTATGACATGAAATTTTTTACTATGAAACTGTAGTTTCCTTCACTTTTTTCAGTCAAGGCCCCACTGTAAGAAATTTTGGAACATATTTTTCAAAAGATAAAGCAAAGCTTTATTCACTGTATAAGTTGTAATGTGAAGAAAGATTTCTAAGATGCTTAATTATTATATGATATTTTTTACTACGAAATTGTAGTTTCACTAAATTTTTTCAGTCAAGGCCCCAGTGTAAGGAATTTTGGAACATATTTTTCGAAAGTTAAGGCAAAGCTTTATTCACTATATAAGTTTTAAGGTGAAGGATCATTTCTAAGATACTTGAGTATGACATAAAATTTTTTACTACGAAATTGTAGTCGCACTCAATTTTTTCAGTCAAGTCCCCTCTGTAAGGAATTTTGAAACATATTTTTCGATAGATAAGGCAAAGCTTTATTAACTGTATAAGTTGTAAGGTGAAGAAATTTTTCTAAGACGCCTAATCATGACATGAAATTTTTTACTATGAAACTGTAGTTCCCTTCATTTTTTTCAGTCAAGGCCCCACTGTAAGAAATTTTGGAACATATTTTTCGATAGATAAGGCAAAGCTTTATTAACTATATAAGTTGTAAGGTGAAGAAAGATTTCTAAGATGCTTAATTATAATATGATATTTTTTACTACGAAATTGTAGTTTCCTTCATTTTTTTCAGTCAATTCCCCTCTGTAAGGAATTTTGAAACACATTTTTCGATAGATAAGGCAAAGCTTTATTAACTGTATAAGTTGTAAGGTGAAGAAAGATTTCTAAGATGCCTAATTATGACATGAAATTTTTTACTATGAAACTGTAGTTTCCTTCATTTTTTTCAGTCAAGGCCCCACTGTAAGAAATTTTGGAACATATTTTTTAAAAGATAAAGCAAAGCTTTATTCACTATAAAAGTTTTAAGGTGAAGGATCATTTCTAAGATACTTGATTATGACATAAATTTTTTTGCTACGAAATTGTAGTCGCATTCAATTTTTTCAGTCAAGTCCCCTCTGTAAGGAATTTCGAAACACATTTTTCGATAGATAAGGCAAAGCTTTATTAACTGTATAAGTTGTAAGGTGAAGAAAGATTTCTAAGATGCTTAATTATTATATGATATTTTTTACTACGAAATTGTAGTTTCCTTCATTTTTTTCAGTCAAGTCCCCTCTGTAAGGAATTTTGAAACACATTTTTCGATAGATAAGGCTAAGCTTTATTAACTGTATAAGTTGTAAGGTGAAGAAAGATTTTTAAGATGCCTAATTATGACATGAAATTTTTTACTATGAAACTGTAGTTTCCTTCACTTTTTTCAGTCAAGGCCCCACTGTAAGAAATTTTGGAACATATTTTTCAAAAGATAAAGCAAAGCTTTATTCACTGTATAAGTTGTAAGGTGAAGAAAGATTTCTAAGATGCTTAATTATTATATGATATTTTTTACTACGAAATTGTAGTTTCACTAAATTTTTTCAGTCAAGGCCCCACTGTAAGGAATTTTGGAACATATTTTTCGATAGATAAGGCAAAGCTTTATTCACTATATAAGTTTAAAGGTGAAGGATCATTTCTAAGATACTTGATTATGACATAAATTTTTTTACTACGAAATTGTAGTCGCACTAAATTTTTTCAGTCAAGTCCCCTCTGTAAGGAATTTTGAAACACATTTTTCGATAGATAAAGCAAAGCTTTATTAACTGTATAAGTTGTAAGGTGAAGAAAGATTTCTAAGATGCTTAATTATTATATCATATTTTTTACTACGAAATTGTAGTTTCACTAAATTTTTTCAGTCAAGGCCCCACTGTAAGAAATTTTAGAACATATTTTTTAAAAGATAAGGCAAAGCTTTATTCACTATAAAAGCTTTAAGGTGAAGGATCATTTCTAAGATACTTGATTATGACATAAAATTTTTTACTACGAAATTGTAGTCGCACTCAATTTTTTCAGTCAAGTCCCCTCTGTAAGGAATTTTGAAACACATTTTTCGATAGATAAGGCAAAGCTTTATTAACTGTATAAGTTGTAAGGTGAAGAAAGATTTCTAAGATGCTTAATTATTATATCATATTTTTTACTACGAAATTGTAGTTTCACTAAATTTTTTCAGTCAAGGCCCCACTGTAAGAAATTTTAGAACATATTTTTTAAAAGATAAGGCAAAGCTTTATTCACTATAAAAGCTTTAAGGTGAAGGATCATTTCTAAGATACTTGATTATGACATAAATTTTTTTACTACGAAATTGTAGTCGCACTCAATTTTTTCAGTCAAGGCCCCACTGTAAGGAATTTTGGAACATATTTTTCGATAGATAAGGCAAAGCTTTATTCACTATATAAGTTTTAAGGTGAAGGATTATTTCTAAGATACTTGATTATGACATAAAATTTTTTACTACTAAATTGTAGTCGCACTCAATTTTTTCAGTCAAGTCCCCTCTGTAAGGAATTTTAAAACACATTTTTCGATAGATAAAGCAAAGCTTTATTAACTGTATAAGTTGTAAGGTGAAGAAAGATTTCTAAGATGCTTAATTATTATATGATATTTTTTACTA
The DNA here is from genome assembly GCA_947458855.1 of Monopis laevigella. NCBI lineage: Eukaryota > Metazoa > Arthropoda > Insecta > Lepidoptera > Tineidae > Monopis > Monopis laevigella. Next base: position 11,432,520 of record OX381577.1, on the reverse strand, counting down.
CGAAATTGTAGTTTCCTTCATTTTTTTCAGTCAAGTCCCCTCTGTAAGGAATTTTGAAACACATTTTTCGATAGATAAGGCTAAGCTTTATTAACTGTATATGTTGTAAGGTGAAGAAAGATTTTTAAGATGCCTAATTATGACATGAAATTTTTTACTATGAAACTGTAGTTTCCTTCACTTTTTTCAGTCAAGGCCCCACTGTAAGAAATTTTGGAACATATTTTTCAAAAGATAAAGCAAAGCTTTATTCACTGTATAAGTTGTAATGTGAAGAAAGATTTCTAAGATGCTTAATTATTATATGATATTTTTTACTACGAAATTGTAGTTTCACTAAATTTTTTCAGTCAAGGCCCCACTGTAAGGAATTTTGGAACATATTTTTCGATAGATAAGGCAAAGCTTTATTCACTATATAAGTTTTAAGTTGAAGGATCATTTCTAAGATACTTGATTATGACATACATTTTTTTGCTACGAAATTGTAGTCGCATTTAATTTTTTCAGTCAAGTCCCCTCTGTAAGGAATTTTGAAACACATTTTTCGATAGATAAGGCAAAGCTTTATTAACTGTATAAGTTGTAAGGTGAAGAAAGATTTCTAAGATGCTTAATTATTATATGATATTTTTTACTACGAAATTGTAGTTTCACTAAATTTTTTCAGTCAAGGCCCCACTGTAAGAAATTTTAGAACATATTTTTTAAAAGATAAGGCAAAGCTTTATTCACTATAAAAGTTTTAAGGTGAAGGATCATTTCTAAGATACTTGAATATGACTTGAAATTTTTTACTACGAAATTGTAGTTTCAATCAATTTTTTTACTCAAGGGCCTACTGTATAAAATTTTGGAACATATTTTTCAAAAGATAAGGCAAAGCTATATTCACTATATAAGTTGTAAGGTGAAGAGAGATTTCTAAGATGCTTAATTATGATGACATGATTTTTTTTACGACGAAATTGTAGTCGCATTTTTTTTTTTTAGTCAAGGCCCCACTGTAAGGAATTTTGGAACATATTTTTCAAAAGATAAGGCAAAGTTTTATTCACTATAAAAGCTTTAAGGTGAAGGATCATTTCTAAGATACTTGATTATGACATACATTTTTTTACTACGAAATTGTAGTCGCACTAAATTTTTTCAGTCAAGTCCCCTCTGTAAGGAATTTTGAAACACATTTTTCGATAGATAAGGCAAAGCTTTATTAACTGTATAAGTTGTAAGGTGAAGAAAGATTTCTAAGATGCTTAATTATGATATGATATTTTTTACTACGAAATTGTAGTTTCACTAAATTTTTTCAGTCAAGGCCCCACTGTAAGTAATTTTAGAACATATTTTTTAAAAGATAAGGCAAAGCTTTATTCACTATAAAAGTTTTAAGGTGAAGGATCATTTCTAAGATACTTGAATATGACTTGAAATTTTTTACTACGAAATTGTAGTTTCCTTCATTTTTTTCAGTCAAGTCCCCTATGTAAGGAATTTTGAAACACATTTTTTGATAGATAAGGCAAAGCTTTATTCACTATAAAAGTTTTAAGGTGAAGGATCATTTCTAAGATGCCTAATCATGACATGAAATTTTTTACTATGAAACTGTAGTTTCCTTCATTTTTTTCAGTCAAGGCCCCACTGTAAGAAATTTTGGAACATATTTTTCAAAAGATAAAGCAAAGCTTTATTCACTATATAAGTTTTAAGGTGAAGGATCATTTCTAAGATACTTGATTATGACATAATTTTTTTTACTACGAAATTGTAGTCGCACTCAATTTTTTTTAGTCAAGTCCCCTCTGTAAGGAATTTTGAAACACATTTTTCGATAGATAAGGCAAAGCTTTATTAACTGTATAAGTTGTAAGGTGAAGAAAGATTTTTAAGATACTTAATTATGATATGAAATTTTTTACTACGAAATTGTAGTTTCACTATTTTTTTTCAATCAAGGCCCCACTGTAAGGAACTTTGGAACATATTTTTCGATAGATAAGGTAAATCTTTATTTACTGTATAAGTTGTAAGGTGAAGAAAGATTTCTAAGATTCTTAATTATGATATGTAAATTTTTATTACGAAATTGTAGTTTTACTATTTTTTTTCAGTCAAGGCACCACTGTAAGGAATTTTGGAACATGTTTTTCGATAGATAAGGCTAAGCTTTATTTACTATATAAGTTGTAAGGTAAAGAGAGATTTCTAAGATGCTTAATTATGCCAAGAATGTTTTTACTACGAAATTGTAGTCACTCTCAATTTTTTCATTCAAGGCCCTACTGTAAGGAATTTTGGAACATATTTTTCGATAGATAAGGCAAAGCTTTATTTACTGTATAAGTTGTGAGATGAAGAAAGATTTCTAAGATGCTTAATTATTATATTAAAAAACTTTATTTTGTCGTAGCAACAAGAAAATCAGATTTTTTTATACAATTTCAGTTGCTTTTCATTGCCTAAGTTATTTTTTGTCTAACAAGTTATAATGATGTTCAAAAACAATAAACCTTATGCTAAGTTAAAATGTCAAAATTATTTTGCTACGAGATTGTTTTCACTCAATTTTCATAATCAAGGTTCCACTGTAAGGGGGGTGGGAAATCATTTTTGTATATTTCGTTGAAGTGGGCCACCTGTAAAGTTATATTTTAATATCAGAGAAAATATTTGATAAATGTTATTTTTCATCAGAAATAATATTGCCATCTGGTTAATTTTAAATTTTCCTGAAAGAATTTTCATAATTCATAGGATTTCCATTGTTTGTATTGCAATTAATAAGCTTAGAAATATTGACTTTTTAAATTAGTCGAGTTATAATAGCTGCTATATTTTGGCTGCTAAGTTCACACCGGTAGGACAATTTACTCATATTGCTCAGGTCACAAACTAAGCTCTTGGCTTGTACTATGTGTACCAGAAACAACGATATAATACATAATATACTTTATTATTATTACAATTTGTCGTAATTTGTTGTAATTATTAGGTACGTGGGAATCGATCCCACGATCTCCGGGTACAACGCCAAAGGCGCAACCACTAGTCTACAGAGGCGGTCAATTATTTTATTTTATTTAATTGGCAAAATATTTAGCACTATTAAAAATCAATAATATTATAATAAAAAAGCAATAAAGATAATTAAATTTAATTTAAAAATTAACTTATAATATACTTAACGATAAAATTGGAAATTTAAAAAAAAACTGAAACTCGAACCCACTGAAAAGAAGGAACACATTTTATCTTATTTTTGTATACCGTGTATGTATACCACTTCTATATACACAAGAAACAGATTCGGAATCACTTATAACGAAGCGAAACAGTCCACTCCCTAAAGTCACAAAAATGATTGATAAAACTCAAAGAAAGTTAAACGCAGTGTATGCATATTGAAGAAAAATACATCACTTTCGTTCTATATTTAAACAATCATTTTATAATTAGACTTTTTTTAATGTGTGGACTTTATAATCAGAGCATTTTAACAATTACAAAAAAAATAAGACGATTTGGCCTGTTACACAGAATTTCAAAGTTTAACCCGTTTTACTATTTGTTTGGTTGGGTAAAGACTATAAATTACATTATTTATAAAAAAAAACTTATTGAGTCCTTGAATAACACTAGTTAAAATAGGGTTTGACTCTTTTACGCATATTTATTTTTGTTCCTAAAAACTCTTTTTTAGTAACAAAAATAACCAAAACGGACCAAATATCCTTTTATGAATACCGGTTTAAAAGTAACTATTCATTCTCAGGGCAGTGGTAAGAGAGCTGGTGGAGACTGAAGAGGAATTTGGTCGGGACATGCAGCAGGTGGTCCGGCGATACATGAAGCCTATGGACAAGGCCACGACCCCCAAAGTAGTGTTCGATAACAGAGAGCTGCTCTTCTCTAACTTTAAGCAGATCTCAGAATTTCATAATACGTGAGTATTGTTTTAATAATGAACATTACAATAAGTATCCTTTACTGAAAAGTTCTTGATTTCGATCTTGCTCGATGGAAAGCATCGATTGGGTCGAAGAGAGGGCACGTTTACTCTGTAAGATTGAATAGACAAATCTTCTCTCAATTATCTAGAGTTATCGTGTCTGGAAACAAGCAAGGGAGTATAGTACCTATACGCTATAATCGTGTGCACTATAACCGATGAAGCAAGTCGGTAATAAAATATCAACGCCGAAGAAATTTTTAGTTTTTGATATTTGCCTGGTTCGAGATGTGAGATCTTAGAATTTACATAGTGTCCATATAAATTGAAATTGGCATAGAAATTAAATATATGCTTCTGGCCCATTGATCTTGCATTAAATTGTGGATAATTTTCTGGTGATTTATATATTGTGCAAACGTAACGAAGGTCCTTACGGAACCTGTCCTTCTAAAATTATTAACTCCGGATACCCTTGGATGCTATACCGAGAATTGTTACGGATGGAAAGAGAGTTCGACAAGCGCAAATCTTACTGCCACCCACCGTTTTGGTTTTAGTCTGTGGCTCCACCATTTCAGGAGCTTACTGCATCAATTTATTTTTGTCTATTGTACAATTTTATTTTGTAATTTTGTGCAATAAAGTATTTTAAATAAAATAAATAAATTTCTTATCGAGGTGGTAGTCTTATTTTAGGGAGCAGTTAGGAAATGGGCATTTGATTTGATGATAAAGTAGATTTTTAGGTATACTCGTAATTCGGCCTATTTCGCCTTATTTGGCCCGCCTGGTGAGAGCGACTAGTGTAATGTATTGATCAACCCCATAGACTTTTCACGTCTGCTTACCACTAACTGGAGTAGATCATGATCTAATAAATAAATAAAGACCCCAAGAACAGTAACCATTGAGAATTTTAGCATAATTAAACTAATGCTTTATAAATAACAAAGTTAAAATTTAAATTTAAAAAAAATACAAAATACTTAACTATTTAATAATAATTTTGATTTTGAGACGATGGGCGTAATGTGCCGAGGACGCTAGCGGCGTTACCACGCTGGATGGCAATGCTGATCCTCTGAACAAGGAATTCCTTGCTCAGAGGATCACCAGTACCAATCTTTAGTTTTTTTCCAATTTCATGGATAAATTTACTAGCTTCCTCTGACCAAGGACCCATCGTCTCAACAGAAAAAGCCAGAAATTGGTGAGAATTCAGGAGCTCAGCATACTTAGTGCGTTTTATTCGCGCTGCTTGTTCTGCTGCAAGCCCGGCACCTTTCGAACATAATGTAACATGACTACGACAAAGTGTGTCTACGCATGTGGCATCCCAGACCAAAGCGCGCCCACAATTATATGGAATAATGGTCATTCCGTCTGGTCTTTTGCCATCGTTTCTTTGTATGCTTTATATATATTGTGCCAAACAGGGTCCTTCTAGAAGGCATTAAGTACTACTCCGGAGACCCTCGGATGTTAGGGCGAGCATTGCTGCGGATGGAGAGAGAGTTCGACAAGCACGTCGCATACTGCCGCGACGAACCCCAGGCACAGTACCTGCTGGCTAACGATGCGGTGGTCCACAAATATTTCTCTGTGAGTACCTATATACCTATTGTTACAAGAAATACGTCTTATATACTGTTAAAAAGGTAATTCGATTGCGAAAGTAAAGCAGGTTATAAAATTATTTTGAGAGAATAGACGAAAATGACTTTAGATTTTATTATATTTAAGTATAAATACTTGTTTAACTATATACATAGCTTTTTGTTTATTCTACTTATTTTCTCATCCAAGCTTCCGAAACAGTAAGCATGCTGAAATTATCTTTTTTAGTGATACCTCTGTCTATTGTCAGTACAACACAACAAGGTGGAATTTACTAAATGGTTATTAAATAAAATACACATGCTGCCATCTAGTGAAATATTCTGAAACTTCTTAAAGGTTATCTTTGAGCTTACGAACTTTCGTACAAAAGCTCATCTTATAAAATCCGCCATCTATTGACATTTAATGAAAACACGAAGGCAAAATATAATCCACGCGCTGCCATCTAGCGAAATATTTGAAAACTTCTTACTAGTTTATTCTGTTTGATGCTGAATAGTTCTAAATTTCCACCACAGATGGCTTTTGTACATAAGATATATATAGAACTCTGCTGTGTGTACTTGCTTTTATTTTTCATACCAATAGTAAAAAAAGTAAATACATAACTAATTTAAAAAAAAAACATTGTTCCTATGGAATTGTAAGTAATGTTATTATTATAGCAAAGTTTTTCATATCATCTTTTTTGGTGGTTTTAAATTATACATACATATAAATAAGATTTTGTTAATCAAATTAATTAATTTTGTTATTAAATATAAATAAATATACATGATTGACACAGTTTATGCATTGTTTATGAATTTGTTGTACACTGCTAGTAGACAGAATATGCGTTTAGGCGTTCAGGCAATTTGCCAATGACAAGAATAGTTTAAATGTTTTACTTTGAGTCGCATTCAATACGATTACTATTAAATTAACTCTATCGATATTAACTACATCACTTAAAATGCTTAATTTTTATTTATTTGTCGCAGGCGGATGATTCTGATTTTCTTTATTTACTTTTGTATTCACTATAAGTAATAATATTTATCGCTCAATATTTGTGAAATTATTTCTGTGTTAAAAAAAACCTAAGTAATAAAATTAAAAACATGTTTTTTAATTATAATAAAAAAAAATGTCTTAAGAAAAATAAACTTAATGTTGTATATTTTTTATTCTGGTATGATCATTTTTCTAAGTTATTTATGGCTTTGAAGACCTCAGCCTAAATATGAAATGTTACCATTAAGATATATAATAAGGAGCTGCTAATAGCTGCTGCTAATAAGGCTTAAAATGCCTTTCCAAACTTGATGGCCATCCCACATACAAACCCTAAACAAAAAGTGAGAACAAAAAATATTATATCAACGCTCTAAGATTGGTTACCAATCTTTGAGCATTGATTGGTTAAAGTGAGAACAGAATATATAGCTGCAACGGACATATTTGATATTTCGTTTTATACATACTTTCTATAACTTTGTGGCTTTAGGCCTTAGGGCTGCTCCATATATATTCTTAGTTTAATGAATGTTACAGAATATGCAAAATAGTAGAGTAGGTAGGTATATATGATCAACACGCTTACAATGTTGGTACGATTTGTTTTTAACTAGAGCATGGCATGCCATGCTCTAGTTAAAAACAAATCGAAAAACAAATCGAAATGACTTATAGTACCTAGATACCCATTATTTTTCATTTCATAAAAAACAGTCAATTGCCATTGGTGTCACTTTCTTAGTTCCGTACAACAAAAGAAAAAAGTAAGCATTATTACAGATAGAATTTCTTATCTCAGCAACCATTACAGATTTCATTCCAATTATTTTAAGTATCTAAAACAAAAAAAATGCAATATAAAAAACCAAAACATATTAATGCGTTATTTGTAATCATTTTATAAAAATGTTACGTGAAACACTAGAACAACAATATAGTAGTTTGGGTTACCTACAGTAATTTTGTGCAAATACCTATTATTAGTTGCACTTTAGGCAACGAGGCACGTGTCTTATTTACAGCTCATTTGTGGAGTAGAGCCAGCATTGCTTCAGCAGATTTGTTCAAATGTAAACTGTTATAGGCAACTAAACTTCTGTTTGGGTAATATCATCATAATATAACTCTATTAGCTTATTCCCGGATTCTTATGAAATTAGTGTTTAAAAAACTGTCTTTGTTTTGCTTTTATATTTGTAAATGTATATCAAATAGTTGTTGAGATAATAAATAATTTATGTAATAAAACTTTGCCTTTATTACTTATTCCTTTTTTTATTTGTTGTAAGGAATCTAAAATGCGAGAACAACATTTTATGACAAGATAAATAATATGTAGATAAAAATAAATAAATACCATCACGGGTGCCTATTTGGCTCCCGAGAACCATTTAAACGGCCTCAAGGTACCCAGCGGGGGGATTAACCCGTCCTCATATCGCCGATGGTATTAAATATGTAGATACTTGTTAAAGATAATTTTAGTTTTAGTAAATTACTTGGCTACCCAAACATTGCAGTAGCAAATGTTCAAGTTTTATAACCAGAAAAAAAAGTTTTTTTTTTAATTTAATGAATAATCGGGTATAAGTCTTAGGTATATCACCCGAAACTTTGTTTACTAGGACACTTTTCTATTAGTATTTAAACTTTTCCCAACAGTCTCTAGTCTAAAACACAAACACCCTATATATCTGCGGCCCTGTAGATGTCGAAATAAAATACTACCGGTATACAATTTACCTCCCTAGCAAATCACTACAGTAATTTTGAAGTGAAATTGTGCCAAACAGCGACTCCAGCGGTCTCGGGTGCCGTAAGACACCAGTAAGTACTGCAATGGTATACAAATTGTAACATATTAATATTGTTACATAAATTTTGTATTTAATTGAATAAATCATATTCTATTCTATTTTAATAGTACTAGCTGACCGGCGCGCACGCAAGCGGAAGCTCCCCTTTTTCCCAACATTTTTCATTGAAGCTCTGCTCCTATTGGTCGGAGCATGAGGTTATATAGCCTATAGCTTTCCTAGATAAACGGGCTATCCAAAACTAAAAATCAAAATCGGTTCAGTAGATCCAGAGATTACCTCCTACAACTTCACAATCTCACAAACTTTACTTCTTTATTATATTATAGTATAGAAGTATAGACTAGCTGCCCGTCCCGGTTTTGCACGGGTTTACTAATGAATAAAATGTTTACTCTGCACTCATTCACTTTATTAGATGGAGATCCAACCAAATTTTGAAATTTTCCATACGTGGACTTTTTGGTTTTCATGAAAATTTTATCATTGGTTTCGGAACGCATAGAGTACAAACATTGATTTTTATAGAGAAGATAGTGAGTAGATATATTTTTTTTAAATAAAAGGTTAGTAAAATTCTCCGTAAATAATAGAAATATAAATTAATAACCTATATCTGTCAAATTTAATTTCTTTTACAAAAAACTGATCGATTCATAATTGATCCGTTATCGACCACTGAGAGTTGAAGATTACTAATATCGCTATTAAAAAAGCTAGTTACAGCTTTCTATAGCCAAACAAACTAAAGGATTTGTCACGTTGCAAAATTATCTGTATTCTTTCTTTCCAGATATAATCCCACTCGCACTTCTTCATCCGGTTCATTTGAGTCAAACTCCCTAAATAAAACCAAATGCTCACAACTTTTGCCACCTTGTCCACGGAAATAACTTCATCATAGTCATAGGAATTTAGATTGAGAAGACGCTTAAACGCATTTATTACAACACTAGCTGACCCGTGCAACTTTGTCTGTGCACCCTACGGAAGCTCTCAAAAGGAACAAATTTCCCCGTTTTCCCAACATTTTTTATTGATGCTCCGCTCCTATTGGTCATAGCGTGATGTTATATAGCCTATAGCCTTCCTAAATAAATGGGCTATCAAACACTGAATTTTCAAAATCGGTTCTGAGATCCAGAGATTACCCCCTACTACCTCACAAAATCATAAACTTTACCTTTTTATCACATTAGTATATAGATTTAGTTATAAGTCAGTGCACTGATCAGAATTTATGAGTTTGAGGTAGGTTCCGGTTTTCAGGAGTCTACTACTTTGATTCCTTATCTTGGTGGTCTTCTTTTAGGGTACGGTTACGAAACGGGCGGTTATATTGACGATAAGGCAGCGAGGATATTAAAATAGACTCGTAATGCTAATTTGCTCTGTCGCCGCCTACATCGTAATCACATCATTAGCCGGCATAGGGAACGATCAATGTTATTAAACATTAATTATTGATCGACCCCATTCATGGACTCTATATGTCTACTCATCGCCAGATATAAAGTTACATGCCGTGCACCGATTAAAAATAACATTACGATGAACCTTCTACAATGATGGTTCTCCATTCACTATCCTGACCATAAAGATTTTTTACTTCTCTGGTTCCTTTTATACTTTCAGAGCTTTTTTAAGCTTTTAACCTTAAGCTTCGTTTTTCAGCAATTTCCTGAACACCTGAATTTAAGTGTGACTCATTTTTCTGAATGAACTAAATAAACAAATTTTGTTATTTTCGAAATAAAAGAGTTCGTCACATACACAGTATTATACAAGAATAGAGACCACCAGATATTCTTCCAGCCAAAACAAAATATGTGTTCTGTCTTGTATATTTGAAAGATTTAATTTTTTGCCTTTATTAGATTTTTAATTATAAATATATAAAACATTATTGAAAGTAAACCGTAGCAACGGTTTACTTTCAATAATCTTCTTAAACAATAAGCTCTGATTTATCAGAAGTTTACCTAAAATTTATTATACCTACCAAAAACTTCTATTGAATTTCTTTAAACATTTAGTGTATGTTCTTCTGCCATTCAACGTCCAAAAACCATTCAGAATTCTTTTGTTTTCTTCTCTAACCTTCGCTAAGCCACGTCACGGGTGAAATTGCCATGTTGATGTATAAAGACGATCTTGTTGGTTCTAATCTTAGCTCCGAAGCTCAGTCGCATGGAAGCTGCGTACGCGCAGGCCGCGGAACTGGAAACGCGAACTCGACTGTGCTAGTGCGACCTGTGACCATCTATCACCATTCTCTGTTAAGGTAGGGTCACACTGTACCACAAACCTACTTGTTCAAACATACATGAAGAAATATATAGGTGTTCAGTTACAAGCAAAAGTTTATTTTGAGGTCTTTAGCGTGGGTGGTTCGTGCTCGTGTCGGTTACGAAATGGATGATCGTATGTAATTCTTGACATTGAGCTTTATTTTATTTTTATTGAGAAGATTTCAAGGTCATTGGTCCTTTAAGGTCAGGATTTTAATACTCACATTCTTAATGATGACCTTGACCTGATTTGTGACGTAAAGTATACGATAGGTAAACACTTTGGTGAATCATGTTTTTATCTTATAACTTTAAACTAAACTAATAAATGTCTGAAACATTACTATTATTAACAAAACTAACATATTAAAAATAACCTAAGGAATGTGCAAAATGGAACAAAAATATCTATGACTGTCAAGTATTTTTTATAGACCACGAGCCGCGTTTTTCGTGCTCTACCTTCCCGCTTAAAACTGGTGTGAAATATAAATTAAAACTGACTTTAACAACATTTAAATAACAAAAGAAGTCAATGTTTCCGTGATATCTCACAGACCTACAGAATAAATCTAAGTAGTTACTTGTTAAACATTTAAATGATAAAAGAAGTCAATGTTTCTGTGACATCTCGAACTACACCTACAGAATAAATCTAAATAGTTACTTGTGAAACATTTAAATGATAAAAGAAGTCAATGTTTCAGTGACTTCTCGAACTAAACCTACGGAATAAATATAAGTAGTTATTTATGAAACATTTAAACAATAAAAGAATTCAATGTTTCAGCGACTTCTCGAACTAAACCTACAGAATAAATCTAAGTAGTTAATTATGAAACATTTAAACAATAAAAGAAGTCAATGTTTCAGTGATATCTCGAACTAAACCTACAGAATGAATCTATGTTATGAAACATTAAAATGATAAAAGAAGTCAATGTTTCAGTGACATCTCGAACTAAAACTACAGAATGAATCTAAGTAGTTACTTATGAAACATAAGACTTCAGTAAGGAATGTAGGAGATTATCGATTATTGTTAATCGTTGTTGAACTTGAGACTTTCCTATTTTACAACAATTTGTTAACTTGTAACTCTGTTTAATTAGAACTTATTTCAATACTTTTTTTAATCTACTTTTTAGCTACTCCACGGCACAATTGCTTTTAAACCTTCTCTAAATAAAGTACACTCTAAAACGTAGTTACTCTAGCGTAGGCCTAAGACCAAAGATACAAGCAAAACTAAATTCTCATGGGTATAAAGTATACTATAAAATAAAACTATGGGTATAAAGTAAGTTTGAATTTATATATTTACGCCCAAGATACGCACTCTAAATACCAAAGTGAAGCCAAAAAATATGGCCTCTGGACGTCAACTATAGACAATTTAGGCTTAGGAGTTGATATAAACTTGCTATTATAAAATATTAAATAATTTTGTTTTAATATTGTTTATTATAAATATAATGAAAATATTATATTTATAATAAGTATTCATTAGGCTGTTACCTTAATGCCTGTTTTTCAGCAGAATCTTACGCTAAATTTAAAATTAGAAAATATAACCATTTTTGTAATTCGTTCATTTTCGTCCCATTTATCGTTGAAACTTTGGGTCCTTGGTCTAAGGCAGCTAATTGTTTATTATTTTATTTAGGTAAAAATATATAAGTAAAATCTGGAGACTCCAGTTTCCTCTTGGGGCCAAAGGTTTCCATGGCTATTCAACGTGGTAACGTTGCAAGAGTCATGGGTACCTTTTGTTTCCAATTTTAGATTATATTATTATATTACTACAATTTAATAAAAAAAAGAATTTTGTATATATTATATTTTATGAAAATCACTAATGAAATTATATATAAAACTAGCTGACCCGCGCAACTTTGTCTGCGCGTTTAAATTTAACCGTTTACGCAGCGTACGCTCTTAAAAGGAATAATTTTTCCCCGTTTTTGCAACATTTTTCTTTGTTACTCCGCTCCTATTAGTCGTAGCGTGATGTTATATAGCCTATAGCCTTTCTCGATAAATGGATTATCCAACACGAAAATATTTTTTCAATTCGAATCAGTAGTTCCTGAGATTAGCGCGTTCAAACAAACAAACAAACAAACTCTTCAGCTTTATAATATTAGTATAGATAATGGTTACAATAACTTGTAACCATTATACATTTACTATAGATTAATAATTAAGAATATTTCCAACATTATTATGATGAACATACCCATAAAATTCAAATGACATGTTTCGGTTTTAGTATGTGGGTATACTGCATCGATTTTTTGGCGAAGTGGTAGTCCTCTTTAAAGGTGATGTTACGAAAAATGCAGTTATATTAACGATTCAATTCGACGAGGATATTAAAGTAAACTCGCCCTTGTCGTCGTCTCATCATTTACCAGTCATAGTGAGAGCCACCAATGCTGTATAGGCAACAATGCATTGACTGTGTAGGACTAATTACCATCAGATATCATGATACAAAGTTACATGCTGTGCTCCAATAATGAAAAAAATATGAGCATAAATATTAAAATTTAGATAACGATTAACATGTAAAAATAATAAAGTTATTCATTCTTACAAAGTGATGGTTCTTAGAATTAACAAAATAAATAATAGTATAACGAATTAGTTTCCGGCTACCGCAAAACTCTACGAACTTTGATCTACGACATACTACGACATTAGCCGTAGCAAAGACTTAAAAGTAAAAAAAATCTAAGATAAATATATCTTAGATATTTTTTTTCTTTTTGTTTTAAGTTAATTTCTTTTTAATTTAATCATAATTTAATATGTTTCAAAGAAAATAAACATTTTAATACTTATTCATTATTTTTATTTAGTAATAAAATCTCTAGAAACAAGACTACAAGACGAGAAGAAGAAAAACAAATCAATGCTCTACGGGGGATCCGGAGCATTAGGCGATTTTAGCCCTTAGGACACCTTTCTATTATATACCTATATAATTAATACTCATAACGTAATTGTTGGTCCCCATAACTTTTGTGCTCTATATCAATGCTACGCCTAATGTCGTAGTAGGTCGTAGGTCAAGGATCGTAGACAAGTTCTATTGGCAGATCACACACCTTTTAGGTATTATTTCCTTCTCGCTCTTGCTTCTTTATTAGATTTTCTTACTAAATAATTATAATTAATAAGTATTAAAATGTTTATTTTCTTTAAAACATATTAAATTATGATTAAATTAAAGATAAATTAATCTAAAATAAAAACATTATAGTATCTAAAATAAATAAACCCTATTTAAAAAAAAACACCTAAATATAAATAGGAGGTAATAGCAAAAAGGAACTAATATGTCGAATTACAAATTTTATTTAAAATAAGACCGTATTAAAAACATAATATCTGTTCGTTTTATGACGTCCGATATAGAGGAGCCTAATTCCAATAACGCCATTTATTTATTTTTACTATACAATATTTTATAATATGCATCAAAGTAAAAACGAAAACATCCTAAGGAGGAATAATCAGAATCCAGGGGTTATTTTGTTTTTCGTTTTAGGAGAGATCCTCAGGCCTTTTGTCAATATTTGAGATTTTTTTGTTTATTTGGTTTAACTGATACTGCTTTTAAATTGTAAGGTTACGAATTTTTTTGACGCAGATTACTTAAAATATACTTTTTTAAAGGTTACACATCTGTAACCTTTAAAAAAGTATATTTTAAGTAAATTTCGATGGCTTGATAGGATCCGCCACTACCAAGGAGTCTGTAAGCTGAAACTATTTCAGCTATGTGGTGGTTACAGTTATTTGCCGTAGTAGAAATAACCGTTGCAGCAAGCAACTTTACAAGTGGAGACCTGTAAAGTGACCTGCGGAATGTAGACAGGTCTTGGATGCAAATTATACAAGGCCAAGATAGTTTGCGCGCTTCGGAAAACGCAGCAGTCCAGCAGTGGACTGATATGGACTGTGATTAAGATAATGATTATATTAGTAGGTACCTTTAATTTTCATTTACATTAATTTCAAAAAAGATTCCTAGAATATTAACGTCAAAATTATGAAATACAGCCGTCTGATTACATCAAATTACGTCAAACATCATGCGCAAGTGTCAACATCTGACGTCACGATCATCTGGATGTATCTATCAAAAGTGTATTTGACTTAACATTAATAAATCACTCACACAATTTAATTGTAGAAATTTCACGAGAAAAAAGTATTTGCGGTGATACGGTTTAAAGTTTTTATAACGTTCAGTTTTATATCTTGTTAAATTCTTAACCCAACCAAACCAACCTTTCAAGGAAAATTAAACTGATGTTGTTGTTAAAATGTATTTTTTATTAATTATATTTTTTCCGGTTTGCCAACTTTTTACCGCAACTGCGTAACAACAAGACCGCGGCCTTTATTGTTCTTTTAGAAAAAGGGTATACTGATCAAATATGAGTAGGTATTCACTATGACCATTTAGAATATTGACCGCTTTTGCATCACTTGACGGTTTTTGCATCTGTATGGGTCGGTCGGTCTGGCGAAATTAGAGAGACCTTCCTCCCACTGCAACAGGTGTATACAACCTTACCTTTTCGGCAATAATAATAATAATTTTCGTTTCATGATTGCGTAATTAAATTACCCACAATCCCACTTTTTTTTAAAAATAATTACGGTGGTACGTACCCATTTATGATAAAATTGGTCCACGAACTTTGGAGACAGTCTTATGAACTTCGAGAAGATTTTTCTTAATGTGCCGCCTACCTAACCTAGACTACGATGCGGTGTGAATATCTCGGGCATTGTCCATTTGTATTGTGCTGTCGCTTAATTTTAATTGTAGTGTCTTGGCAGGTGCTCCACCACATTTAAATTAAAAAGCATCCCACGCTACCGTATATAATTGGGAAAACTTCCCCGCAGAGGGTTCCGATATGGTCTTAAAAATCTTTAACTTTCCTACAATCATATTATTATTCGTTCCTTATTTGCATAAATTATTCACAATCCCATAGTTTTCGATAAAATCGGCCTACGAAGTTCTGAGCCTGTAAATTAGTTAAACCACCTTTTAAATTAATGGAGGTTAATAAGACCTAATAGGTTAATTTGGAATAGTTATTATAACTATTTCAAATTTTAAGTAAACCACAAGACAGGGTTCCCGGTTCATTTTTATTTTTTTCGCATTCTATTACTTTCCTACACGCATGACACATTGTTAAACTTATGTAAAATCTTTTAATCAAGTATAGTTTTATAAATATCATGAAAGGAATCACACATATTTTATCATTCATCAATTTCATCATCATAGAGGAATTAGAAAATATCATCAATAAAAAAGTTAGTTTTTCCTTATTTGTAGTTATTTTACCGTCATCTGTATTAGCCTCAGGCCTAGGTCCTAACCTACAATAAAAAGTAAATCAATAAATAATATTGGCGTTATAATTTCGCAACCGGTGTTCATTAGTTGATTTATATAGGTCGTCTCTCCAGTTGCTAATTTTGTTATGTGAGCGTGTCAAGGCGGTCCCGAAATAGTTCTAGTTCCTGCCCCCTCGTTCGTACTCATAAAACAAGTTTACGCGAGTATCTGGGTTTTTTTTACCAGAGACAAATAGATAAAGTTTACCAGCTGGGTGAAAGCTGTATTGAGTTACAGCTGCTTCTGTATGTTATTTTAAATAAATTTATTATTATATGATTTGAGAATGTATGGGAAGCAAGTACGTAGAGATAGATAGACGAATCACTCAAGTCTCTGATGCATGGGAATTGGCGTCATAATACAAAAATATAACTTTTAGAATAAATAAAAAGAGGCAATGTTGCCAGCATTCTTAAAACTCTTAATGCTGAGACTTCGAAGGACATTGAAATTTTTTTATTATTATTATTTGAGTTTTTGTTATTATAATATTATTTACTGCTAAAATTAATGTTATTATAATAAATGATAATTATTTCATAGACGATTAAAAAAATAACTTATAGAATTCATATTAAAAGGTACAGATCGAATATAATAGTAGGCACAGAACAAAAAAACAGTCAACAATGAATTTACAAGAATCCCAAGCTTTTCACTCTCTATTTAGAATTGTTTCGCTAAAACAGGACTAACTAAAGCTCTGGTTTTTTCCCTGTCACGCTGACATGGAACAAAAGGTTTATAACACATTTAGAATAGAAATTATACGTTTTGTAAATTGAATGTGTTTTTTCTTCGGGATGTATAGCCGTTTGCTACAAAAATTGTCTCAGAAAAATTATCTTGTTCAGAAAATATGTTAAAATTCTTTATTGCACTAAAAGGTTTGTACAAAGGCGAGCTCTTAGGCATTATCTACCAGTTAACCTTCAGGAGAGTGAAAATTGTAATAAAGGGTGCACAGAGTAATGTAAATATAAATCAAAATATATAAACCACTATGTATAGTGTTATAGATATAAGTACCTATATGCTCAAATATAAAACTATACTTTCGCAGACCAAAAACATTTGATGGCGCTCAAGTTTATTAGGTACCAAAGTATTCAGTGAGGTCGGTATAACAGACATCAGCATAGACTAAAATAGACAGATGTAAAAAGTAGCGTAATCTTACAGGGAATGAAACATCTTAGGCGGCGATTCGAAATCGCTAAACTAATAGTTGGATTAAAATTTTCTTTTAACATTTGATAGCCCGATTCTTGATTGTCGTGAAGGGTTTGGCTAGAATTTAACATCATGCAACGATCATTGGGAGCCGAGGAACAAGAAAAGAAGTCAGAAAGAACGCTAAACGAAAACAAAGCAAAATCCGCAGGTCACAGTGAGATAATGAATGTTCCAAAGGCTCTACTACTACCATAAGTTTTTGTTTGGTATTAACGTAATGTACTACGAAGCAAAATCTTATTTTTGCCTCTGAAACCATTTTAATTAATTGCAAGATTTTTAGAGTCAATAGAGTTTTTGCAAAATTAACACAACTCGCGAAATGCAGTATTGATAAATGTTTATGTGAAAATAGCACACAGTCTTTCGAGGGCTCTGAAAATAAACTCAGACACTCAGAGTTCAATAACATTTTAATCTTTTAATTTACTATTATAAACAATGTCTACCAGTGGCGTGACCTGAAAATTTTATTCAATATACATAATTTAGTGTGGTGATGAACAAGTACCTACTTATGGTGACCAAAGTAAATCCCATATATTTGCTGAGAATAATTTATTTACCTTTTATTAATAAATATAGTACCTACACAATTATTATAACAGAAAAATTCTTTCAAATTTCTACCACCAAAATTTTCTTGATTAAAAGTAGGTACTGAAAACACTGGCTGCATTCCCAAATAAATTATTTCATTTAAAAAGGTCAGATGATAATCTATACAATAATTAAAAAACCCAAATTTTCAATAGGAATAATATATAACAAACTTTAAAAGCTCGCACATTTGACACCCCCATTAGTGTTCGTACTGACCTTTTTATTTTTATTCTGGCCCATAGGGTCGTAGCGTATTGTTAAAGTAAAGGGCCTCGATGTTCAACGAAGTAACGCAGCGACTGTCCTCGGCGCACTACCTACGATTTCGATTTTTTTTTTTTATAGGAAACAGCATGCGGTCTTGTATCTACCAAAACCTTCAAAATCCATGAATGGGGTCGATCAATGATTTTGTTGTTTAATCGCTCCAAACGATGCGCTTACGAAATGGGCGGCATCACGGACGAATTTGCATTACAAGTCTATTTTAATAATATCCTCTCTGCCTTATCGTCAAATCAACCGCCTGTTTCGAAACCGCACACTGAAAGAATCTTTTTATTATGAAAAAAGCGATGCTGGCCTTTGAATAAAAATACTCTCTACTCAAAGGGTCACTAAACGGAGATTATCATAGGTAGGTACATTTATGTAAGTAATGTTATTTATTGTAGCATACAACAAATAACATTAGATATATATTATTGAAATTGGGCTAACAATAGTATCTAGGTGGTCCAAGAACACTCTGAGGCTCTACCATGGGGTTGCACACTGTAGCAACGTAACGTATTTGTATACGTATACGTGAGGAACAACCAATAGGGCCGCTTTATTTTTGGTAACAGGATTGAATAAAGCCTCTGGTATTAAGTAGGTATATAATTGTATTGCTTACATTAGTGCTTTAAATTTTTTTAGAAGTAATAGTGAGTCTACATTCTATGTCTATACTTTCTGATATTTTGCCAAAGAATTATCATAACAGAGACGTGGTACAGATATTAGTGTCAATTTTAATTATGATTAGGTACAAACAAACTACAAATAGCTATAAGTAATTATGTTTCGTGATATGCAAATACAAATAATAGAAATAGTTCGTCAAATAATAAGTAAAATGTTATTCTAATATTTTTTAAATATATTATGTCGGGCTGATCAAAGGAGATGGGTATATATTAGGAAAATCTAAATCGCCTTTCAAAACATAAGAAAACAAAATGGCCGCCCTTATATGGCGGATGGCCATTTTGTTTTCTTAAAACAAAAATTTGGGACAACAATTGTTATTACGAATCAATACTCAAGAATTATGAACAGAATAATAATATGGCGGCCACGAATTAGTTTGGCATTTCGTTCGAAAATTCAAAGACAAAAAGAGCTATTTATCTCTTTCCTTATGTTAATTTGTATGGGTGCAGGTGAGACAGATATTTGTGATTTCTACTTTAGAAGGTGTGAGCGTGTTATTCATACTTTCAGGGGCCGATCTCACACATAGGTCTAAAGAATATGTTGTGCACTCGGTGCCCTATTAGACTTTCTCCCTACAAATCCTCAAAAAAGTAAATAAGATTTAGCTGAAATGCTGTAACTGTGCGTGTCTATAAATCTATAGTTTTATATATTTTTATCTCATTCAGTAAAATTGCAGTTCCAAAAAGAATATACGTGGTGGCCGAGTTATATACGTGGTAGCCGAGTTGGTTAGATCTTGGACTTAAAAATACTTAGGTCCCTGGTTCAAATCCCGGTGTTTACCAATGGGTTTTTAATTTAAAAAAATATGTACACTTGTTTGACAACACCACTATAGTGCCTTGGAGAGTACGTTAAGCTGTCGGTCCCGGTTTCACTATACCAACTTGTAAAACTGTTTATAGGTGGTTATTGAGTCAATTCAAAACATCGCGACGAGCTAGCCACTTGTTCGGTGTAGACTCATACAATCGGCTATGACGAGGTGGGATTAAAAACCCCTCCGCTGGGTACCCTTGGCCGTCTAGGCAATCTCGGGCGCCTTAAGGCACCCGTGATGATATGTAAAAAGAATATACCTATTCTAGGTTTTTATGTCTCACGAATAATAATATTTGCATCGCGCTACGACGCGACGTAGCCTCTTGTCTACTACAGTAGACAATTTTTTATTAAATTTTTCATATCCATCATGGATATGGATATTACATAATGATATTCTTTTATAAATTCAGCGTAACCTAGATTCCTGAACTAAAAGCATTCGACCCTCACAAGGGCAGGTATTTTTGGTTTATTTGTTGACAAATTCATGGTCTTATTTTGTTCAAGCGTGTGTCATGAAATTTTCTTTATAATCTTTGTGTTTATTTCTTTAATTTATTTTTCTTGTGTAACTTTCGTCATTTTTAGTGAAAGTCAAAATATTTATTTACTTATTTAAAACTTTACGTAAAAAAATATGTTTTGACAATTTTGATTACTATTCAGCGTATTCATAAAAATGTTTTATTTTTACACCGGACCTGTGATGGGTGACCACTTTATACAACGAGGCTATACCATAATAAACATCGCAACAAGCTCTCACTTGTTAGATGTCGCCAATACCATCAGCGAAATGAGGACGGGTTATTTTTAATAATTTATTTTTCACTTTAAACCTATTTATATTATAAGTTGCTATTTTTTTTTTTTGCTATTCATTTTTATTAACAGCCTGTTTCTTCTGGCTGGTTGTTTGAATATAATCAAACAATCCTTAATGAATGTAGGTACTTAATACAAACAACGACCAGTGTTTACGAGACTTCATACAAAACTTTTATTAGCATTTTAATATTGCTTTTTTTTTGTTACAGGACGTTTCAGAAGACCTAGGAGACGACAAAGGCATAGCAGAACACCTAAAACTACCTATACAACGAATCAACGACTACCAATTACTGCTAAAGGTATTTATTAATTTTACGTAATATCACGACAGGGGCCCTATTCCGAGTTTGAGACCGCTAAACACGACAAGACCTTGCGTAACCTATAAATATTTAAATATAAGTTCTATTGTAATGATTATATAGTCTGTATTAGGTTAGCTATAATAATGCCGTCATCTAGTAATAATACACGAATTCTTCGCAAGTTTGAACATGTATGGAGTAATGGAATTTCAACTCTATAATTAACAGGATAGAAGTTATATTTCAATATTTATAGTTTACGCAACGTCTTGTCGTGTTTAGCGGTTGCAAACTCGGAATAATGCCCCATGTGTCTTAGAATACTCAGCGGAGGAGTTTTATTCTTATTTAGTGTTTGTTAAAAAAATGTTTACCTGAGTGTTTGTATAGACTTATAAACAGTTTGACAAGTTGGTACTGTGAACCAGGGAACGAAAGCTTAACGTTCTCTCCGACGCCCTATAGTTTTTTGTCATATAATTGTACTTATTTTTTTAATAAACTACTTATAAGTATACACCGGGGTTTAAATCTGTGATCTATATGTTTTTTTAAGTCTACGGTCTAACCAACTATTGTTACGGTTAACAGCTTATATATAAATTATACCTCTGTAGGATACTTTAAGAAATAAGGTTGTTTGTCACAGGAATTGGTAAAATATTCCAAGAGGATCGGAGAAGACTGCACCGATCTACAGAAAGCACTTGAGTTATTTATCGGAGTACCCAGCCGAGATACCGACAACAAATTTATTTCTAGCATCGAAGGTAAGTTTCCAAATTTGAACTCAAATTAAGTTTAATAATAAAAATATTACATGTTGTTTAAAGTGAAGATAACAATAAAAGTATGTATAATACTTCACTTTAATTACCTTGCATCAAATATAAATAAACGTGGCATTATATATTAAACTAACAGGGGCCTTATTCCGAGTTTGCAACCGCTAAACACAACAAGACGTTGAGTAAAATTTAAATATTGAAATATAAGTTCTATCCTGTTAATTATAGAGTTGAAATTCAAATGCTTCACACATGTACAAACTTGCGAAGAATTCGTGTATTTCAAGATGGCGCAATTATTATAGCCAACCTAATACAGACTATATAACCATTGGAATAGAACTTATATTTCCATATTTATAGTTTACGCAACGCGACGTCTTGACGTGTTTAGCGGTTGTAAACTCGGAATAAGGTCCCAGGAGGGTGTCGGAATGTTTAAAACAATCATTATTCGCTCCGCTCAACAACGACAAATAGTATGATACCTAACTTAACATCATGATAGCCTATAACCTGGTCAAAAAAGAAACACACAAATCGGATAATTAGTATAGGAATTAAAATTAAATAAATGGACAGATTGATGGACAGAAAGACGTTGAATTTTATATATTGTATTAGAGATGCAATTATAAAGATCCCGAGTGCCAAACCGCAGGTGGTTGCAGATTAATTAGCTTGTTCATTAACATTGTAGGTACAAAAAACATTACGGAATGATAGGTTAGAAATTATGCTTACCATCTTATATGACCGGGTTACCTATAAATATTTTTCCTTTATTCCGCTCTGAGGTACTTAATTAAAATTAGGGTAATAAGAAGCTACTCAATATTATCATCGGAAAACTGAAACCTCTCATAAACAGTGTTTCCTCAAATAATTTATATCTTTCTTAATTTTTTTTTTAATTTGATAGTTAATGCAAATAAACAACACTTAATTAACTACTTCAGTAACGTTTGTACTCTACTCGAAACTTCTTAAGGTATGCATTTACGTTAAAAGCCTCAAATTAAAGAATTTTCAGGGGTACTTCGATTTGTTGTGTTCTTCATATAAGGAATACTAAGGAAATTACAAGTGGAGGAAGTTATAAGGAACTCCTTGAGTTGAGGATACCTCCTAGAGTGGGTGTATATATACAGCACTAAGGACATATTGTTTTCAATAACGTTTTGTTTTATGTTATCCAGGTTACCGAGGTAACATCTACAAACTAGGCCGGTTGTTGACTCACGACTGGTTCACAGTTACCGACAACGAAGGGAAAACTAAAGAACGATACCTCTTCCTCTTCAAGGCCAGGATATTGGTCTGCAAACTCCGAAGGATATCCGAAAACAGTTCTATCTTCGTCCTTAAGGATATCATCAAGGTACCCATGCTTTACGGTAGAGATAAATAAAACTAAATTTAACCCGTTTCGATGATGTCGCAGGCAGACTACTAAAGCAAACAAATATATGTCTATATTATAACCGTAAAATGTATTTTCTTATACTTAAGCTTATAATTTATTCCTCTTGATTTTTTAGCTTCCTGAAGTAGAGTTAAAAGACCACCCAGAAGATCCTCTCAAATTCGAGCTCCACGATCAGAAGATATCTAGCTACCCCATAACGCTCGCAGCTCATAAGGAAACAGTTAAAAATACTTTTCTCAACGAAATCCGACAATACAGCAGCGACGTTGGTAAGTAGATTTTTCTTAATACTAAAGATACTTTTATTTTGTTTTAATTATAAATTCGACAATACAGCAGCGACGTTGGTAAGTAGATTTTTCTTAATACTAAAGATACTTTTATTTTGTTTTAATTATAAATTCCATTATATAATAATATTATAATTTACTATCATTTAAATAAGGAATTTCCGCAAAAAAACGCTTGATTTAATTAAATAAATACCATTATTTTAATAAATGTATAAAAACACTTAAACAAAAAAATATATAATAACTGCATTATTTCAGTTGCTTTAGCAGAGCACGCTGCAGACGATCTTCAAGTTCTTTACCAAACACAATCACCACCACAGGTTGTTTCTCCAGAGCCTTCCGAAACAACCGAAAAGTCTAAAAAGCGGGAGCTTAAAGAAGTAGCTGCCGAAGAAAAACTTGTTGAAAAAACCGAATCGCAAGCGAAACGATCTAAAGTTGATACTTCTGTGGTTTCAACAACAGAAGTTGAAGTAGGAAAAGTAGCTACCCGAGAGGAATCTCTACAACAGCTTAAAAGTAAACGCAAAGCTTCTTCTGAAAAGACTGAAGTAGCTCAAAAGATCTCTAAGTCTGAAGATACAGAGACTTTAGTGAGCGAAATTCAGTCAGCGTCTTCCGAAGTTAAATCTAGTATTGAATCTACTATAGCTATCGAAGTTAGCTCAAAAGTTACGACATCAAATGTGTCAGAGATCCAATCTGAAAAGCAAACAACCATTACAGATTCGACTTCAACATCTTTAAAACAACAGTCAGTAATTGCTGCTGGTACTTTTACTGAAGTAAAATCTGTTTCTGCTACAACTGCAGAAGCAACCGAAACATCACAAAGCATAACAAGATCAGAAAAACAACAAACTGCTGAAGCTAAGTCAGAAGTAAAATCAGCAACTTCTGCGGAAGAGTCAGCTCTAATTTCAACGTCGACTGTTATCGCTTCTGAAGCTAAATCAGCTTCTGCAACAACTGCAGAAACCGTTTTATCAGAAAATACAACGCAACAATCTTCTATTAAAGCGGAGGAAGAAAGCATTTCAGCTGTTGTTTCGGAAGAAGTCACATCAAAGCAACAATCTTCTACTAAGTTAAGTAGTGAAGCAAAAGTAGAGAGCGCTGTAAAAAGCGCTGATATTATAGAAGGGGCTATAGAAAGCAGTCAAACTGTAACCGAGGGTGAAAACGCTGAAGATATGTCGACGAGATACAGTCGGAGCTCGAAGCTCTCGGAAGGTATAACTGC
Organism: Monopis laevigella; assembly: GCA_947458855.1. Taxonomy (NCBI): domain Eukaryota; kingdom Metazoa; phylum Arthropoda; class Insecta; order Lepidoptera; family Tineidae; genus Monopis; species Monopis laevigella. The sequence goes on along the minus strand of OX381577.1, from coordinate 11,407,858 downwards.
AAATATATATTAATTAAACATACTTCATATTTATTACTTTGTACTAATTTATTTTTTTATAATTTTTATATTGTTTAGAGTACTCAAGCTCTCGACGCACGAGTAGTGGCCGTCAGGAGTCGAGTTCTGCTTATGGCACAAGCTCTTATTCTAGAAGGGAAAGCGGTGGCCGATATGACATCGGTGGTACTACCGAAGGCAAATATGAATCTAGCTCTCGATACGAAAGTTCTAGAACATCCATCGACAGAGCCGCTTCCAAATATGGAATTACATCTAAATATGACTCTGCCGAAGCGTCAATTGAAGGCGGAGCTTCGAGTTACGAAAGCAAATATTCGAGTTCTAAAGCCATATCTAACGGTTCGGCATCAACTACTGAATATGAAGCTAAACCTCTTAGTAAATCTGCTTCGACAGATGGAAGACCTGTTTTCACGACTACTTTGGAAGGCCAAAACATCGAGCGTAAGTGTTTTGAAAGCCAAGTAGATTGACACAACTTTAGTGCTTGTACATATGCTTGTTAGTTTACTAACTTACACATAAATCATTTTTTTAACGCTTTCATACTCTATTCTATATTGTTTTATTGTTACAATTCTGTACCTCAGCATAATATTAGATACATATTGGTTAGATTCCTTAATAAATATAGTTATACCTACTTTATATGTTTCAATATGACAAAAGAAACTGTTAAAAAATATTAATTTTGGTGGTTGACTGATAGACAATGCCTAGAGCCATTAAGTCCGCCCTTTTGTAATAAATAAAGTGTTAAATAAATAAATGAAAATTTTGATGAATTAGTGAAAAACCCTAAGCAGCAATATAACAAGAAAATAATTTCAAATCTTATTATCCCTTTAATTTTCTTTTACTTAAATTACAAACGTTCGAGGTACAGAATTAAAATAAACGACCCCCATACTAATTTTGAATCAACAGCGGGAGAGAATGCAGCCTTCGAATGTAAACTTCAGGAGTCAATCGACTCAGTTCAAGTGACTTGGCTGAAAGACAACAAGCCCCTAACGGATCGCTTAATGGACCGAGTGAATATCTCTGCAAACGAATCTGGTCACAAGCTAGAGCTAATGCACTGCAGGGAGGACGATAGTGGCGTGTATACTGCAAGAGCCGTAAATAAGAAAGGAAATAGCCATTGTACGGCACAATTAATTGTTCATCAATGTGAGTTGTTATTTATCTTTGGTTGAAGTTTATTTTGACGCAGTTTGGATATAATTTATGGTAGTTTATCTATACAAAAGATGACTTCAATGAAATATGGTAGCAGAAAAAAAATGTGTTTAACATCGCACTAAGTTGGATATCATTTTATTAATATTTTAAATCCAATTATAATATATTTTGAATTTTATAAAACTTATAAAATTTAACATACGAGTAACTGCCTCAATATAACTTCACCTAATTAAAAATTATCAATATCAAATTTTGCATGATCAAAATCAATTTCAGCGCAATCATCATTATTAAGACATTGTAAGCGGATAACGAAGTAGTTTGATGTCGTACTTTCTCACTATTTGATTTTTTTTTCTTCACTTTCTATTGCACTTTTAACTTTAATTTCAATGTATTTTAGTTTAATATTATTATTGATGTTTTTATTTTTGTTTTGATTTGATTTTATATTTTTATATTAGGAAATGAAAAGCACTGAAATTAAAATAACTACCTACACGTATATACAGAAATGAGCAATTACTTATAAAAAAATTAATGTGACCATGATAAATTGAAGCCCATGATAATTTTATAATTTATACCAGAAAATCAAATAAAAAATAATCTGGAGGCACTGCCATCGATGCATAACACTTACCCCCAGTTACTAAAATGATAATTAAATTATTTTATGGTCAAAATTAGTCACATGATTTTTTCTTGGAGCACGGCATGTAACTCTTATTAACCTGATGGTAAGCAGACCAACAAAGTCCATGAATAGGGTCGATCAATATCATTGTTTAACAATATTGATCGCTCCCACTATGCCGGCTAAATGATGCGGTTACGAAATGGATGACGACGAAGATGTATTTGCATTACAAGTATATTTTAATATCCCCGCTGCTTTATTGTCATTCAGTCGCCCGTTATAACGGCGCCAAGAAAGGAGACTTTCACCTCCACAGTAAATGGATGCAGTAGTCCCCGATAAATCGGTGAACCCACAGACTAAAACCGAAACATGGCTAGGTCACTTGACGGATTTTGCATTGTAACGAGTCCGGTCGGTCGGCTCAGTGAAGTTATAGAGGTTTTCCTCCGACCTAAATCTAATGCAACTAATTTTAATCATACAATAATTTGATAAAAGTTTTAGAAACTGGAGATTAATACAGTATTTAATACAATTAACTCATATCTTATAAACAGGTTTTTATTATTATTTTACCGGTCAGTCTTAATAGGAATGGTTCTAAGGCTGAGTTGTACCAAAGTGTTTGTTAATGTGATGAAATGATTAAAAATGGCGTCGTATGTACCAACCAGCTGTCATTCGAACTAAAATTGGTACATTCGACGCCATTTTTAACTTTAATCATTACATTTACAGAGAGTTGGTGCAACTCAGCCTTAATTGTAAATTGTACACTGTCTCGTGTTGCACAGAATATTTTTTATATTATTATAATTCGTATAACTATATCTACTAATATTTATTTTAAAGTGTCTCAAGAAGAACGTAAAGAAAAGCATGCTCTGAATGCACCATACTTTCTGGTGGCCCTGAAGGATACAGAGATTCTGGAAAACACTTACTTACGTTTCATGGTTCGTGTGAAAGGAGACCCTAATCCTGATGTTACGTTGTAAGTAAAATTTTAAGAGTGTATTACTTACACGGAGCTACAAAAAGATTTTCGTTTCCTGGTTTAAAATTAATTTAACTTAATTTATTTCAGCTTCCGCGACAGTAAAGAGATAAAAACCCAATCCGATACGGATCGTGTATCAATCGTTCGTAATCGCGCTGAACGTGGATATTATGAGTTGGTGATAGCTGACGTGAATCCTTCAGATGCTGGGAAATACTCTTGTCGGGCCCTCAACATATATGGAGATGTCACCACTGAAGCCAGGGTCACTGTTGTAGGTTGGTATTATACATGAATAATATAGATATTCAATGGAAAGCGGTACTTACTCTGGAAAAATTACCTACTGGAGTATATGGAAAAATAAAATAATTTGATGTAGAACTAATGAATTAAATTTATGTAGTACAGGTAGTACAGGCTGATGATAATTTATACCGAATAATTTTAACTGAATAAAGTTCTATACACTTAGGCTGACTTACAGCAAAGTGCACGTTAAAGTAATTGTAACGATTTAAGCTAAAAATGGCTTCGAATGTAGCTGTCATTCAACTTTCAAAATAAAACTGGTACATTTGACGCCATTTTTAACTTTAATTATTATATTTACAGGGAGTTTATTTTGGTGCAACCTAGCTTTTAAGATATCGGAAATAACTTCAACATAGTATGGCCTAATGGGAATAAATTCACGCAGACTGCCGAGATTTATACCTTTAATTTATTGTTTAGATGACAAGAATCTGTTTGCCGGTCTACTTCCTGGAGGAGAAGGACTTTTAACCAAAGGAGAAAAACCATCGTTCACCTGGAAGAGAGATGGACAAACTTTCGATCCTGAAGAGAGATTCAAGGTAAATAAGAACATGTTCTAGCAAAATCCAGATCAACCTCTATACTTGGTGGTATGTTGTGTATGCTGCGCTGACACGCGCCACATCCTCTGCATCTACGGATCCAGAGGTCGTGGGTTTCATTTTCTTTAAGGCGAAATCATATTTGTGCCTATGTATTGCTTTTAACTAGGTTTACGTATTATTCTTATAAGTATATATTATCTTACTGTTTCTCTTCCTTCCCTCTTTCCACATCTTTGGCTGTTTTGATGAAAAATAGTCATCATATCTAGTATCTTAGGCAATTTATATTTTGTTTAATGATTTGAGCTTTCAAGTTCTTAGGACCTGGGTAAGAAATATGCGAAATGGTCTATACGTTTTATTTAGTAGTATTAAGAAGATTTCTAATTAAAATCCAATAAAGGTACTCCTGGGTGATGATGAAGACTCGTTGGCGCTGGTCTTCCAGCACGTGAAGCCAGAAGACGCCGGCCTTTATACCTGTGTCGCCAAGACCAGTACCGGAAACATTTCCTGCTCTGCCGAACTTACTGTTCAAGGTAGGTACAACCTAATTGCTAATATACTGTTTATAATACCTATTAAGAAATATCGGTTCTACGTAGTCATCAGTATTAACTGATGACTCTACGTAGAACGCGTATTCGTCTAGTATTTATGTAGATACCTAATATTTAACAATTATTATTGCTAGCATTATGTCAAGTACATATAAGTATATTTCCATTTTGATTTAAAGACATATGTGTAAAATAAATGTGTAGAATTAAGAATAAGCTTGATAATGGACACTTTTAAATTATTTCTACATGCGCCTCTATCTCTTATAATCTTTTTAAAAAATAGTATAGCCGTAACAAGTTTTTTTTTATATTTTGTCTACATTAAATAATTCATTATATTGTTTTCGTTTCTTCAGACTCAAGTTCTTTGACGAAAGATCAGGTCAAAACAGGTGTGTTTCAAAATTTGTGTATCGCTGTTGTCAAATGTGGCCTTTCTTATTTATTGTTCTGATACTTCTACAATTTATTGTTTGCTATTATTTGTTATTAATGGCGCTTTAACTTCTTTTTGTTCTAACTGAATATTGGTTTTATAAATAAAACCAAAATGTCGACAGTTGTTTATACTTTTAATTCTGGTTAAGTAGGATTTTGGTGTTTTTTCCGTTCAGTGTTTTGCTTCATTTGAGTTTCGAATCTAAACGGGAATAGTGCTCTTTAATTACCAATAGCTTTAGACATAAACAATTTCCTCAACAGGTGCCGTCAACCAACTATACCGAGAACCAGAAAAGCCTAAGTTGGTTATAGAGCATCGCGAGGCGGTGGTCTCAGCCGGTGGATCCGCCATGTTGGAACTGCAATGCAAAGGGTATCCCAAGCCAGACATCGTGTTTAAACATAAGGGTGAAATCGTTGAAGCTGATACTAGGCATAAGTAAGTGTACCCTTTTTATTGTGATTGTAATGGTAGATTAGATATGTGTGATATAAAGCATCCAAACATATGCACTAAGTTCGAAAAGTTTTATACTAAACAGAAAACTATACCTACGTCAAAAAAATAGATAAAGGAGAAAAGAGTATCAAGCATTGCTTGTGGTAGTCTTTTATCAATTTGCGGATTATGATCAGCAAATGTGATGGACTAAATACCTAAATATATAAATCGTATTGAATATTTGTCTCCGTAAACTTTGTCTACTTACACTAAATGCTATGAAAAATATTTTAAAAAATCATTTTAAAACTTATAAGACCAAATACTATATCTCGCGAGGTAAATGGTACCCCTAATTTTATTATTTGTGCCTCCAGGTTCCTATACGAGGACAACGAGAGCATGTCTCTAGTTATCAAAAACGTAACAGCGGCCGATGCCGGAGTTTATCAAGTGACTGCCTCCAACGAACTAGGAGTGGACACCTCCGAAATGACGCTGATCGTCAAACAGACGCCAAAGATCAAAAGGAAGATAGAAAACCAGTCATGCATGGTAAGCAAATTGTACATGTTGATGATTGTTTATCATAAATTAATGTCAATAACTAACCAGGGGTAAGAGGGGGTGAATATCTGCAAAATTACGCTTGTCGTCAATAGGCACCAAAAATTTATAGAACCAATCTTGCATGCTATGTTTGTAGCAGGACAGACTGGTGCTAAAAAGTAGTACCCTAAAATAACCTTAGTCGCCAAACAGACGACTAAGATCATTCCCGTATATCCAGGAAAAGTTTGAGAACTATTCTAGGCGGGTATGTTCGCGGTTTTTCATAAAAATATCTATAAAATAATATTATTTTATTTCAGGTAGGAGAAACTCATACAGTAACAATTGAGATCGAAGGCGTACCATCGCCCGATGTCCAATTTTATAAAGACGGCATCGAAATTAAGTCTTCGGAACGCATCAAAATCGTTAAGGAGTCAGAAGAAATATACAAAATTACAATAATTGATGCAAAATTAACCGATACCGGGTCTTATTCTGTTGTCATTAAGAACGAATTGAATCAATGTTCAGACTTCTGGCAATGGCATGTAACGTCGCCTCCAAAAATTATTAAAAAACTGGGCGGAAATAAAGTTTGTTCAGAAAGAGAGACGGTTCAATTTGAGATTAAAACTGAAGCTGAGCCCGCACCTTCTGTGAAATGGTGAGATTTTATCTTTATAGTTTAAAATCATTTATTAGTTATTAAGTTTTGTACGGTTGATTATTATTATGTACTTCGGTGGTATTTGAGTTTTGGCCGATAATAAGGCATTGCTTATTGTTCATATGTTTATGGTTTAACAACATTTCTGATATGTGATTCCTTGATAGGTAGATATGTATGGTGTGTAGTATATATCAGGAGTGTTGTTATTTTAACAACCTATTATTTGATTAACAACAAATAATAGGTTGTTAAAATTTAAAGTAATATATAAGATATTATATGTTACATATCTACCTACTTACATAATGTAAAAAATATTGCATCAAATGATAATTTGACTAAGTAGTAGTAGATAATTTTATTAATATAATAATTTATTAAAATTATACTTTTTTATATATAGGTTCATAGTAAATTTGTTTATGTATTCTATTTTTATCCTCAAAATCAGGTTCAAAAACAAAACTGAGTTGGTAGAATCATCGTCCATCAAGATTTCCTCATCAGGCGAGTCTCATGTCCTGACAATAAGCTCTGCCGAAAGTGCTTCATCCGGCGAATATTCGGTCGAAGTTCGGAACGCTCATGGGTCTGCTGCTGATTCTGCCCGCTTGGATGTTAAATGTGGACCGGTGTTCACAGAGAAACTTAGAGATGTTACTGCTAAAGAAGGAGATGTGAACATAGAGTTTACTGTTAATGTTGAAGCCTATCCGGAGCCAAGTGTTAAATGGTAAGTTCTTATTATATTACTAAATAATAGGAAAATATTGATAACGTTGGTAATTAGTAAAATATCAAACATCAAACCCTTTAGAAAGATTTATGCCCGATTACACCAACGATCCCTAACTTTAAAGGATAAATAAGAATTTTGAGATATTTGCTATGAAACAACTGTCATTAATTGTCCCTTAACTTAGTAGGGGCTCCCTAAGAGTTGATGAAATCGGACATTAGGCAATCTAAAAAACTAATGCTTACCCTATGTAGAAAAACGAAAGTATTTTTTTCATTATTTATCAATAATACAAAAGTAAGTACTTAGAAAAATTCAACATGTAATTTATTATTATTAAGGTAAAATATTTAAAATAATATTTATTAGGTGCACCATAACTGATAATAAAAATGATAACCGCAGGTACTTAGGTGATGTAGAAATAACTGAGAAGAAGTCGGTGTTTACTCGAGTGTCTGACGGAAACTCACACAAGCTGATCCTGAAAGAAGTGTCAGCCGACATGTCCGGCCAGTACTCGTGTAAGGTCGCCAACGATATGGGGTCCGATAGCTGTTCTGCTACATTTACTGTTAAAAGTATGTATTTTATAAATTTAGGTCGTTATTGTCCAATATCTTTTTTTGGAGTATATTTTTCTAAGTCACATCATTCTTTAAAGACTAATGCCCTGTTTCTATAACGTTGATCAAATTAATCTATGATAAAAATCACTAATTTTGATATATTTATTTAATTAACGTTATAGACATTATGGGATTATAATTAATTTCAAAATGGGAAGGTTTTTGTTACGGTTTTATATCTGAAGCCATACTGTAAAAGGTAAACTTTAATATTAACTTTGTTGTTGTTTTAAGCTCGGATTTAATATTTGGTCGAAATTATCGTGACAAAAAGTGTTTTAAATGTAAAACGAACTTCATAAATGAAGACGATTAATTTGCTTTTACATTTTCCTTCCAATGCATTAGTTTTCAGTCGTCTAATATGGAATCACTAAATATTATTGTTTACTCACAGTCCATATAAGTTTAACATTACATTTTCTACCTACAGATAAACCAAGAATAACAAAAAGCCTAGTAGATATGACCGTAGATGCCGGTCAAACCCTTAAACTAGAAGTAGAAGTCGAGGGATGTCCCGAACCTCGCGTCAAATGGTTCAAAGACGGAAAAGAGGTCACACTAGACGCTCGCATCAAAATCGAAAGAGACACCCAAAGACTCGAAAATTATTCCCTAACTGTCACTTTAATTAAAGAAGAAGACGGAGGCGATTATGAGGTTATAGCAGAAAACGAAATGGGAAGCGTTACTTCGAAAAGCACAGTCACTGTTCATAGTAAGTTTTGGAAGTCTGACTAGAGTTTTGGGAAAGTACTAAAAGGGAGAACATTTTATTGGGGAATAAATAGCTATTTGGCTGATTGTATTTAAACTTTTTTATTCCTGGCATTACAAAATCACTAAAATAGTTGCTTACTGAATCATATAAAATATTTCTGCCAAAAAAGCAAAATGTTTTTGGTTTATATTTTATAAATATTAAAATAAACTTTCCCAAAACTCAATAACATTTTAGAATACCACACAGTACACAACAATTTGGTAAGACAAAAAAGACTATACTTAAATAACACTACATTATTCTATATACAAGAACTACCTGGACTCCGCTTCAAAGAAATATCACATAAGTTCTAAAGGTAAAATAGTATAAATTATAGAACAAAATATATGTCGAGTTTGTGCACGAGGTAGATTTTTGTGAACCCACAGACGCCTTCGAGCACTTAATGTTAATTGAAGCATTCATGAAACTAGAATGCTGTGCATTATGATGTTACCGTAGCGGCATTGAGTTATGGTACTACTGACTACGGTATTGACAATATTGTCAGTGAGGCACATTAATCCAGCATTAACGTAGCTCAGGATCTCTTTGCTTAATCCTTCATTATTATTTTAATTTCATTTTAAATCCGTCTATTTTGTATATTTTTTTCTTTATTCTTGTGAATAAAGAAAAAAATATACCCAATTTGCATTAAAGTATACCCATGGTGATAGTTTATTATTTTATAGTTAACAAATACAGATATCATATTTTGTCTATTGTGGAAATGAGAAAGCAATGCCATGTGCCATTACTCCGTGCCGTCAGTAATATTGTCACAGTTAATTCCTGCACTTTAGTACCTGTCCTGTCCATTTGTGTTGTCTATACATTTCATTATAATATGCCCTAAATTGTGTTTGGTTTCCTAACCTTTCATTGTTTTATTAGCGAGAGAAATACATTCGAGATTCACAAAAGAAACATTAGTCGAAAATGAAATTGAAGACGAACATATATCGAAGAAAGCGTTAGAGGACGAGGTGGAAGCGGACCAAAAACAAGCTGCGAAAAAAAGCAAAACAGCACCCGAGACCGCGGAGGAGAAATCTTTTTGGGATGATATCGATGAAGACGAGAAACCTAGAAAATCTTCTAGGAAAGATTTAGATAAAATACCATTAAAAGCAAAGAAGTCAGTAACAGAACCTGAAGTTGCTGAAGAAAAATCATTTTGGGACGACTTAGAAGATGAGAAAATAAAGAAATCTAAAGTGGAAGATATCGATCAAACTCCCTCCTCTAAAGCGAAGAAGTCTGTAACGGAACCTCAACTCGCTGAAGAAAAGTCCATATGGGATGATAACAATAATGAAAAGGCTAAGTCTACTAAACAAGGCGATGTCGACACTCCAAATAAGCAAACAGGCAAAAAGGGTATTACTGAACCCGAAGTCATTGAAGAAGTACCATTCGATGAAGACACCAAATCAAAACGTAAATCTGTTAAAAAAGAAAAGATGGAAGAGCCACAGAGTGCCGAATCAGAAGGTATAAGTTTATTTTGTGGCAGCTTCACTCTTCAAGCTGATTTGCTTGTATTTTATAGTATTAGTTCGCCAAATGTTGCATGCTTAACCTGTGTTTGACTGAAATAGGTCTATGTGTGATTTATTATGTTTAGGGCGAGTTTTTGAAACCGTAACCACGTTCAAGAAAGGTGACGGCGGATCTATAATTGTCTCTAAAGTATCCAGCTCTTGGTCTCATGGTGCTATAGTAACAGGTCAGTAGAAGAGGTTTCGCTTTTAATCTTTTCAATTTCCTTGTCCTTTATCATTATTCACCGTCATTCCATTTCCAAATTGCTTATAGTCAAAAGAGATTACCGTAATTTGTTTCAATCTTTATTAAAACAGTTTGAAGATATTAAATCATAAGACTAGCAATTAAAGTACACTCATGCATGTTTTTTTGTAGTTCAAGTTTTCCGTTCTCCTAAAATCTATATCAACAATATATTTTAACTGTTAGGTCCTGCCGAAACACGAACTTTACATAAAATGACATCTACTTATCATTATAACGACGACGACGAAGATGATTTAAGTAAAAAGATAATTCCTCCTACAAAACCTCATAAAACTAGTTTAGAAGTTGAAGAAATTGCTAGTCACAGTTATTATTTATCTGATATGGGACAATTCGGTATGCCGGATTACATTAGAAGGGGGACTTATGGTATTATTGAGGAGCCACATACTGATTCTGAAGCAGAAAATAGTTCCCGACATTGCTCTAACAGAGCCATGTCGATAATTTCAATGTCTGAAGATGAAAGTACATTGCGTAATGAATCGTTATCAAGGGAAATATCCATCGAAGACCTATCAAAATCTATCTTTGATATAGATGATACTAGAAAAGTTTTTAGCAAAGACTCTTACGTCCGACAATCATCGTTCCACGAAGAATATTTAAATAATGAAGTAGATCAAGATGCGTATGTGTATAAAGAAAAATCGCATAAAATTTTTGAAAATGATATAACCGAAAAGCTAATTAATATATCTAAAGAATTTGATGATAAACAATTTCAATTAAATAATACTGTCGATGAAGTAAAAAATAGAATATATGAAGAGTTTGTGATAGGTCCAAGTAAAAATACCGAAAACATTACTAAGAATACCGTAGAAAGTTTATTTGAGAAAAAGAAAACGCGTACATCCAAATTAGATATCGTGGAAGAAGAAGTGGATGAGGGTTTAGAAGCGTTGTTAAGAAGAAGTCAAAGACAAAGAAGCATATTAGATGACATCCTAAACGAGGAAGAAATTAAAGGTAATTTGCCCAACTTTAAACGGCTGAAAAAATATACGAACAATACAGATGCTGATTATGACAGTAACGCTTAAACAATATTGCTCTTGAATATTTAGTAACAATCGCTACCCTTATTCGTCTGCATTTTATTTGACTAATAACCGTCTCGTATGTCTGTTTTAGCGCGCATGCGTAATAACATTCCCTTCTGGCATACTAATACTTGGGGATCGCTGCATCTACGGTGTTAGAAGCCGGCCCACATTATATCATAAAGGTAAACGAAATATATATTTTTGGCATGATAGCTTAATTTTCTCTTGGTGAAATTGGATGGTTCAGTAAGTATTTTCTAAATCCTAGAATCCTACAACAAAGTTTACACCACAATCATGTACATATATACTTTTCAGTGTGACACTCTTTTTAAGGTTAGTATGCGCGAACTTAATTTGAATACTCTTTCGTAATAACAGCTGTACATAATGCAGATTCTTTACTATCAAGAAGTTTAAGATATCTTGATAAATAAATCAGGTTTAGTTCAATCTTAATTTGATTTATGTTTATTGATATTTGTAACTTTTTAATATATATTTTTTCAAATGTGAATAACTCTTTATTATTATTTTTTACTTAAAGCAGCTTTATAATCCGCTATTTTTTACGTACATTTTTTATTGTGAGATTTACGTATAAATATTTCCTATCGTCTTTATGTTTTTTTAAATAAATTTCGTCAAGATTATTGTAAAACCAAATTACAGTTTTGAAAATAGCGTTTATTTTTACTATAGCACCACCGACCATCTCCCAAACCACCATGAAAGACAGCCATGTCTACGAATCTCTCCCCCTGGTCTACACTGTGAACGCCTTGGGATCTCCTAAACCTATCGTGAGATGGCTGCATAACGGAGCTGAAGTGAAACAGAGCAATCGAGTACATATCTCCAATGTGGGCGATGTCTACAAACTAGAGATTGATGCTGTAGAAATGGAAGATGGAGGCAAATGGCAGTGCGAAGTCAGCAATGATTTGGGGAAGAAAGTGCAGAGGGCTGAGTTATCTGTTTCTTGTAAGTAACAGTTTTTAATAATATTTATGATCATTAAACATAAAGCTATCCTTTGTTATTCATTTCACCGTTCTCATTTAAACTTAAAACCAAATATAAATGATCTGATATTTGGTTCTAAGTGTAAATGAAATTGCAACGTCTCCGAGCAATTTTTTTTAGTAATACCTAATAATGGATTATATATCTATTTTTTAGTGGCCGTTCGTTAATGTATAATAATGACTAGTTTTTAGAACGTTGATCAAATCATTCTTTAATAAAAAATATGTAACAAGGCACATCATATGTGGGACAAAAATTAACGTGACATGACATTCTACCAATTATATGTCTTGTAAACTAATTCGGTCAAAGAATAAATTTCATCATTAATTTAGAAAATGGTCGTAAGAGTCCTTTATCCAGGTTGTCAAAAATTATATATCCAAATTTTTCAGCCGTAAACGAGTTTCGCAAACCCATCTTCACCCAACCTCTAGAAGCCCAGCGTGTCATGCAGCGCGAACCCGCTACAATGTCGGCAGTATGCACAGCCGATCCTCTGCCCCACGTGTCATGGCTCCTTAACGGCATTGAACTTACACCAGATGCTACTGTCAAGGCAACTGAGGACTCGAAGGAAATTGAACATGGACTGAAGGAGTGCACTTTTACGCTTCATATTCCTACAGGTAGGTGTTTAGTTATTAGAGAGGTGTAATAGCATAAGTATAGCTAGAAGAAGCGAATATGCAGCGCTTCCCATAGAATATCAGCGGTAAGCACGGGCAAACCTCTGTACCACATTCCTTGGTTATGGCATCTTTTCACCTGTTGCTGTTGAGGCAACCCCAATAAGGACTAAGAAAATCGCATATTAGAGATATATAACTTCTATGCACACCGACCAGTTTAATAAGTAAAAACTAAAGGTGTTATAGTTAATATAATGGTATGAATATAATTTAACCGTTTCTTCATTTAATGTAAATCGTAAAAGATTAACTTTGACTTGTAGTATAATATAACGTGTTCGAGAGTTACAACTTTACCTATTTATTTATTATTTCACATAAAAATCATCAGTACATTACAATATCAAATATATACCTAATGTCTACAAGTTTTCATGTCAAAAAAATATTACAAAGATTTGGCCATATTCTTGACAAGAAAATGTGTATTAATGTTTGATATTGTAATGTACTGTTGATTTTTGTTGACCTATCTATGAATGTATTTTAATAAAGTATAAAGATATACAGGGTGTTTGAAAGGGAGCTGTACATACGCCTAGGGTAGAAACTAGGGATAGTCTGCTACCTACCCCCGCCCAATATATTGACCTTGGCCTCAAGGTTTTTTTTTAATTTTTTTTATTTGTTATTTGACTTTTTTGTGAATTTTATACTAAAACTACCTGTAGCTCAAAATCTATCCATGGGACCGGTCTGCTAATGGTAAAACTCTAAGGGCAACTTTATATGGGGTTTAAAAAAACTAACAGGGTTGGAGTTCTTCTGATTTTTTTAAAACATCCTCAGTCGTTTCATCGTATGATCGAACACATTTAATTTTCATTAGTTGAAATTTTTGCTTAAAGTGCCCTAGTTGCGGAAATTAATTAATAACTTTAAAACTAAAAGTGATAATTACACTTTTAGTATATCGTTAGAAAGGGCATGGACTGAGGATGTTTTAAAAAAATCAGAAGAACTCCAACCCTGTTAGTTTTTTTTTAAACCCCATAGAAAGTTGCCCTTAAAATTATTTCTATACCTTACTACGGTACTTCAGGCCCCATAACTTTTCTTCTCCACAATTTTCTGGTGTAAAATATTTTTTTACAGGACCCTAAGACTCTAACGATTAAAACAAGACCATTAGCAGACCGGTCCCATGGATAGATTTTGAGCTACAGGTAGTTTTAGTAAAAAAATCACAAAAAAGTCAAATAAAAAATAAAAATAAATTAAAAAAAAACCTTGAGGCCAAGGTCAATATATTGGGCGGGGGTAGGTAGCAGACTATCCCTAGTTTCTACCCTAGGCGTATGTACAGCTCCCTTCCAAACACCCTGTATATATAAAGTATAAAGATACAATACATAATGCAAAAGTAATTCTCAGGTCGTCACGCCGATACTGGTATCTACACCATAAAGGCAACCAACCAATACGGCATTGGGGAGAGTAGCGCCCGTTTAGACATCCTGTTGAGACCTGAAATAGAGGGCCTGAAAGACGTTACTGCCGTGCCTTATGAAGAAACCACCTTCGTTGCTCGGATCCATGCTAACCCAATAGCTGAAGTTCAATGGTATGATTTTTTTACTATCATAAAATAGCTTGACCATATTGAGAACAAGTCAACCGTAAAATTATTTACGATATTATATTGATAAATCTAAATTCTCTGCCATCTCTGTGAGAAATATTATAATACAGTGCATTTTTTAAATCGTCTTCTATTGCGCATATACACCATACAAACACTCTCTCACACACACATATAAATCATTTTCACGCACTTAATTTACACATCAGTGTCACATTTTTTTTTTTTTTTAAGTAGGTATTAGTAACATTTTGCTGTTCTTGTCATCCCCAATATGGCAATATATTTTTAATGTTATTGGTGAACGTTTCTAGTTAAAATTATTATTTTGATTTACTCTCCAGGAGCAAAGATGGCTACGTAATTCAGCCTTCTTCCCGGTACGATATCGTAGAAGACCGGTCGTCGGAGACCTTCCAACTGATTGTCAAGAAGGTGGGCGTAGACGACGGAGGCGTGTATACCCTCACAGCTATCAACGAGGTCGGGGAGACTGCACAACAAGCCACGCTTACTGTTCATAGTACGTATTAAAGCTTGGAAGTTATGTAGTCAGGCACATCTGCACCAATATTCTTAACATTATTTTTTAATATCTTCAGCCGGGGAACCGATATTTGTGAAGCCGCTCCAAAAACAAAAAGTAAAGGACTATGACACGTGCGTCCTCAAAGTGCGATGCGATGGCGTGCCCAAACCCGATGTGCTATGGAGTTGTGATGGAACGGACATCAAGGATGACGACCGCCATACCGTGTCCACTGTCGTGGGTGGTCAGGTCGACAGTGAGCTAACCATTCAACACTTCAACGCAGAAGATGCTGGCAAGGTTAGTTAGATACCCATGATGTATTTTGGGTTTTTAGCGCTACAGACATCAATAACGAAGACCGTCATCTATGTCCACTATAGTTGGCGGTCAAGACGTGAAATGACCATACAACACTCCAGGATTAGCCCATACTCGTATATATTAAATCGACAATATAACAATGTATTTTTAAAGTATTTCCCTCGTTCTGACACAGCTCAAACAATAATACATTGATACAATAATAAATATAATACATTGTCCACGAAGCAGCCTGCTTGGCAGAAATATCGTTAACTCAAACGTCGCCAAGATTTTCTCATAAGTTAATTCGACAACGATATAATCCCTTTCCTAAATTAAAAAATGTAATACCTACCGGTGGCGACGCCTGCGACGACGATGCGTTGCCTGTTTTCGTATATTTATAACATATAATTATAACTTCATTGCCCATTACCTGAACCATTTATCATATTTTTAGTGTTTCTCTCAACAACCAATTGGGCCATGGGTCGTCCAAACTCTAGTATATTTAAAAATAATTTATGTCGTTTCCATAGTACATAGTTCGAGCAGTATCCATTGCCGGTGAAGCTGCTTGCTCAGCAGAGATATCTTTGGCTCAAACATCTCCAGGATTTGCTCACAAGTTGGACCGTCAGCGTGATGTGGATGAGGGAGAGCCGCTGGAACTTAAAGCTAAACTTGACGGCAGCCCCATACCTACTGCTAAATGGTATATGTTTATATAAATACTGCTGGTTTAATTAGTTATTGATGAAAAAGGAGAATGAGTTTTGGCATTAACTTTGCCAAATGTAAAGGTTGTATTTGCACTTTGCTTAAAAATAAATAGCTTTTATAGTTTAAGGCTTTTCTAGGAAGTCTTTCTTCTTTTCTCTCATATATGTAAAGTTTAGGTTCATAAATAAGTAGCATCACGAAACAATACTTAAAATATATTTTTCTCAAAACCAGGTACAAAGATGGATCAGAAATATCCCCATCAGACCCTCACGTCACTTTGACGGCCCTCCCAGACGGTACTGTTAAACTGAACATAGACCAAGTGACTCCTTCAGACTGTGGTGCTTACAAACTCGTAATATCCAACCCTAATGGAGAAAATTCAGCTCTTTGTGCTGTGGCTGTCAACCGTAAGTATTTATTATTCTACTGAACTGCCTTCATGCTCCTGTACATCAAATACTGTATAATATAAAAAATGTCAACGAGACAAGTTATATTATATGAATTCGTTGATACCTACTTACTAACCACTTGACAACCGAAAAAGACGGCTGCCGACTTTTACAGCGAAAATAAGACAATTCATCTAGTGTAAAGAAAAAAGCTATTAATTAGTTTTTAGTTTAAGTCTTTCTCTTAAATATATTATGTTTATTCCATAGCCACACCTCGTAAGCCATCGTTTAGTCAGGGACTTGAAGATGTGACCGCAGTGGCGGGTCAGCCCCTGAAATTGGAGGCGCGAGTCATGGCATTCCCGGCCCCGGAAATCAAGTGGTACAAAGATGGTAAGTAAGGGTAAGGGTAAAAGGGCAGGGATATGATAATTAATAAAAATGTCATGGCGATCATTGTAAGTGATTAAGGAGGGTACGTCATGTTACCAGTGTTACCTCTCAAGCCTCAGCTGAAGGATTCATAGTGGCTTCTAAAAATTGCAGAGTATAGGGTTCCTGGCACCCATAGATTAAAACACTTGAGATGGACGTGCTAAACGCTGACTTGGATACGAAATCTTTCAACATTTTATTTATATCCAAATGAAAGTCGAAATGTTTTAATTTTAATTTATATTTTTCAGGTTTACCAATTCGCCCATCCCAAGCAGTAAACTTTATCAATCAGCCCGGTGGCGTTATCGGCCTGAGCATTGACAGCTGTCGCCCCGAAGACGCTGGCAATTACTCACTTACGGTTACCAACAAACTTGGTGACATCAGCTCTAAGGCGAAGGTAAGTCTATATACATTACGTGTATGTTATTAGCTTACCATGTCAGGAAGATTATCAGCTTCAGTATCAGTTAACAAGGAATAAAAACTTCTTTTTTTTTTCGCATAATTCGTAGTATAATATATTAAAAGCTAGTGATTAACCTTCCCGTGTGCCATACTGCATATTTTAATTGTTTAAAATCTGAATTCTTGTAAACAGGTGGATGTCCAGCAAAAGGAGAAGAAGCCAGCATTCTTGGCGGAACTACAGCCGTGCAAGGTTATCGAAGGCTTCCCTGTCAAGATGGAAGTAAAAGTCCTCGGTCATCCATCACCTACCATCAAATGGTAATCCTATGAGTTATATCAAAACACGTCCAGCAAACATTGTTTTACTAGCTTCTGCGCCTTTGTTAAACTGATTATGTTACTTTATCACAAATAAAAAAATAGGTAGCAAATTTAATTACATATATATTTACATAATTAAAATTAAGTCGCACATGCTCCTTATTGTGCCCGAGATAGCTTAAATGGCCTCAGTGTATCCAGCGGAGGGGTTATATTCTCATCAACGTCGACGATTAAATTCTGAGTCCATACCGAAAATTACGTGCTAATCGCTGTATTAAAGGCCTTAATAACACATTTAGTTAATACACAAGATGGTATATTTCGAAACTTAGGAACGATGGCTTACAGCCGTTCTTAATAATTGATCTATATATTTTTACACCACCGGTTTTATTATTAACATGTTATGTTATATCCATAGGACCCATAACGGCAAAGAGATAATACCAGACGGCAATCGGATTCGTATCGTATCGCAACCGGACGGAACCCACGCTCTGCTCATAGACAAAGCTACTCCTGAAGACGCGGGTGATTATGGTGTTGTAGCTGTCAACGACAAGGGAGAGACAGGAAGCAATGCTGTCTTGTCTGTGGCTAGTAAGTCTTCTTCCTATTATTTATAATTTAACAGGTCATAAAAGCGAAATCTACCGATTTGCAAAGGTGACCAGTTTATATAATTTCTGAAGTGACCTTACACCCTTTGATTTAATATAGTTAGCTATATTAATACAAAGTGTGTTTAGCGCCTTATTTCTGAGCCTAACCTGTCGCGTAGCTTCTAATGGCTAAGTAATGCTGGGCACCGTGGCCTTCAAGCTTAGGGAGGCTCGGACCCTGACCACCAAGCAAGCCTATACTTTAAAATAATATCTGCCACCTTTAAGATATAAATATAATACACGTATAATTGGCATATCATAATATAATAAATGTGTTGTTTGCAAATATAAATATCATCACGGGTGCCTTACGGCGCCTGAGACTCGGCCTCAGGGTGTTTAATTCCACCTCCTCGTAGCCGATGATAGGTACTGTTGTTAGCAGAGCACGATAAAAGGCTGATGATAAGTTAGTTTTGCACCGCTACGCCACTGTCACCTCCATTAGGAACAATATGATATACATTAATTGAAGATTACACAATTAAGTGTATAAACAATTTTCGGTCCCTTTTCATCGGCTTTCATTCTTGATGATTTGATATCGTACCCAACCAATAATTGATAACTCAGGTCGCCAAGATGATACGTCACCTCAAGAACGTCCACAATTCGTCCACGGTCTTCGAGACTTTACCGCAGAAGAAGGCCAACCGTTGTCCATCACCGCACCCTTCGTCGGAAACCCTATTCCTGAAGTATCGTGGACCAAAGACGGAAAACCCTTGATGCCTAGCGAAAGACTGCAGCTTACTTGTGATGGAAAACGGGTAAGATTTAGCTTCAATGTTATTTTTTAAGGTTTTAATTTTATTGGTTTAGACCTTTAGGGTCTTTCTTTTAGTTGAGATAGGCTTGTTTATACCGCTTGTTTAAAGGAACCTGCTTGATAGATTACATAACTCTCTTATATAACTTAGTAACTGGGCGTTAAAGAATTTAAATCGATCATAACCACTTTGATAAAACTCTTTACTTAAAAGTATAATACCTAACCTAATAAAATACCTATAACCTGTACAGATAACATATATATAAATAAAATAGAATAACAAAAATCTGATAAGTGATCAAAAGTTGAATTTAAAATATTATTGATTTTGTTTCGATATAGGTACATATAGCAAATGAATATACATTATTTATCCTCTATAACAATAATCTGACTAAAGTTATAAAATGATCAGGTGGGACTAGAAATCTCTGAAGCTCAAATGAAAGATGCGGGTGAATATGGAGTGAAACTATTAAACCCTCTGGGCGAGGACTCCACCTTGGGCAATATTAACGTTCGCAAAGTATACCAACCACCAAACTTCACACAGAAGTTTACTGATCTACAACAGGTAAATTTATATGATATTCTTTAATTGTTACCGGTAATAGAAAATGTACAATTAGTTTCATCTATGTTTTTTATATTCCAAGAACGAAACGTTACTATAGCATAAATCATTAAATAAGCGAAGTGCTATAGGCAATGAGGAAACTGTAAAAGAAGAACCGACTCTATTGATAGATACCACACTACTTATCTTCATCATCACTCACGCACAGATATAATTTTGTCGCTGGCAAATCGGGGGGCCGTTGGTTTGATTACCACTCATGGCATATAATATTGGTATGTTTTTCCGTACGGTTTACTTCAGTCTGTGTGATTATAAAATATAATATGTATTAGTAACATCGTTCCTGGACCATGACTATTTAGTGCCTAGTTGTAACTATATATACTCGAAAAACATCCTTCATATAATAAAAATTTTGGTCTGCATATTTTGGCTTAAAATGCATTTCTAGATTAATTTACTAACTTTTATAATATAATACCAATCCCAGTTACCAACATTCGATGCCAAATTCCCGGCGCGTATTAACGGAGTACCAGCTCCTGAAATCCAATGGTTCAAGAACGGTGAGCCTCTCAGGGAATCTGAGAAGTATCATCTAAAACGTGACGGTGATGCGTGCTGTCTGTACGTACGGGATCTGGAGCTGGGAGATGCTGGGACCTATAAGTGTTTGGCTAAGAATAGGGAGGGAGAAGCTAGCTGCCAGGCCAATTTGGAGGTCGTTGATAAAATGTGAGTTATTTTTATTTTGATATTATATAGTAAAGAGAGCTGAGGCCTTAGAGAAAATGCGGGCAAATCGACATGTAGCGCTGCCTCAGTCAAAAATGTATGGTTTTTTACAGTTCTATAGGTGTGAGGTACGCATCCCCTGTTAAAATCTATACTTTTTCGACTGAAGGCGACGCGACGTGTCGCTGTGTCTATATATACTTTATCGAAGGCTCCTGGAATTGAGAGATCCAGGGACCTACAAATTTGTAGTTAGGAGTCACCGGGAGGAAGAATCTATCTGTTAGGATTTTGTTTATTTTATTTTGTCGATAAAGATTGAGACATGAGGGTGATTCTAAGCCTTTTAGAAGGCTTTTAATAACTCGTTTGAATCTACTTAAGTCCATCCTAAAGCCGTTTAGAAATGTCGCAGTGCATAATAGAATAACTTATGGATTAAAAAAAAAAACTACAACAACACAATATTATTTATTGAATTAGTACACTCTTAGCATGCCTGGTGACTTTATAGTATAACACGTGCTGTTCACCCTAAATCTCTACCTGACTTTCGCGACTAGGGGTTGTCTACCCATTCGATAACTAATGTTTTCTTGTTAGATTCCAAGCGTCAAAGCCAAACGCCAAAGTGCAAATAACATTTATATTATATTAGGATCTTACTCCAAGAATAAGAAAACTTAAATACGCCTCAGAGCAAAATATAAATATATACTTGGGTCCGGACAACAATTGTATGTGGATTATGGTACTTTCAGTGGAAAACGCCAGCGTATAGAGCCACCTTCATTCTTAAAAAAAATTGGTGACATAGAGGTGTACCGCGGCATGAGTGCAAAATTCACTGCCTGCGCTACCGGCTCGCCCGATCCTGATGTCGAATGGTATGTAAAGATTAACATTACTGACAAAAGTCATTCTTATTTAATTAAGTTTCTTTTTTAGAGGACCTGATTAACATCAGGTAGATACAAGATCACATGCTGTGCTAACCTACAAAGTCCATAAATAGAGTCGATCAATAAATTGTTGTTTAACAATATGGATCACAAGCTTATGGTGTAATGTCACATTACGTAAATTGGTCACCAATCATGTGTCTTGTTACCTAATTTTGATCCATTCTTTAGAAAGTAGGGGATAATGTTTTCGGTTGATTTTATCAGATAGTTTATTTTTTAAATAATTTAAATGCCTGAAAAAAATAAAAATCCAATAATGTCATATTCAGGTTCCGCAACGGAGACAAGCTGTTCCCATCTGAACGTATTCGTATGGACAAGGAAACTACTGGCCTGCTACGTCTGTCCATCAGTGGAGTAGATCCGGCGGACGTAGGGACTTACACCTGCAGGATATACAACCCGCACGGAGAGGAATCCTGCAACGCCGAGCTGTCTTATGATAGTAAGTACTCTTCACCGTTGGACTGCTACGTCTGTTTATTTTTAATATTAACTTAGATGTATAAAAGCCCTTAAGAGCGGTTTTTATTGGAAAACGGAATACTAGATCTATCATACGTAAAGGTACATTTTCGTTTAAAACATCAAGCCTTTATATATTTTTCTCTTCCAGCTCTTGAACCTCGTCCCAACAAACGCCCTATGGCAGACCAGTACTCTGATTTCGACAAGATGAAGAAGACTGGTATACCCATGCCTCTAGCAGACAGACCAATTATTTCCAGAATGACTGATAGACATCTCACATTGTCATGGAAACCATCTATTCCTCATGGACCACGGTTCCCTGTCACTTATCAGGTAAGATCTTGACTAGTTTCTGAATTTAAACCTGACATCTCCATGCTGCTGGCAAAGACCCATTATCTCCGTGTGTGTGGCGAGTAGCTTACCGACATCTCATATCATAGGTGTTATGGAAAAGCTCCCTTAAAAACCAGAAAAAATAATAACTTTTCAGGTTTTACATATCTTTATCTACAGGTTTTAACCTTTTCAGCTTATGATGCCCTCAAATCCACATTAGCTATTTGCACGTTAGGATATGTGTTTTGTCAACCTTGTCCGACTCAATGCTCCCATATAGTTCTAATAAGTTAATTTCTTTTCAGTCCACTACGCTTCACACTTACTACTTTACGTGTGTTGTTTCTGTAATTTCAGATATTTCACATCTGCTAGACGAACCATGATGTCTCGCTTTTTTTGTATTTTTTAATGATATAATATGACTTTTCTAGGTGGAAATGTGTGAGCAACCTGACGGCGACTGGTTCACAGCGCGTACAGGGCTCAGATCTTGTGTGTGTGACATCAGGAACCTGGAACCGTTCCGCGACTACAAGTTCCGAGTGCGTGTGGAGAACAAGTATGGCGTCAGTGATCCGTCGCCGCACGCCGTTACGCACAGAGCTAAGTTGGAACCAGACCCACCGAAGTTTGTGCCTTATTTGGAACCAGGTAATTTGCACATTAATGAATTTCTGAGAGGCAATTAGTTTAGAATCTGAACTACAACAAAAAAAAATAGAATTATTCAGAACAATATCCATAGATTTTATTATTAACTGCCAAATTTAGACCAATTGAGACGTTCTGTTAATGTACTGACTAGTTCATTTGGAACTAGTCAGTACAGTTATATTTGAGATTTGCAAACAAAATATTAGACAAAACAAATTCTATAAAGCACTTGGTTTTGTATGCGACATCAATTATAATCTGGAATTGTTTCACAACTGAATATGTACATACCTATAATGAGATTCTTTGAGACTTAAATGTCCCCAAGTACTATTCGGGTCTAATATTTTTGCCATTATTACAAATGTTACCCTTATAATTTTCAGACATAGATTTCCGTCCAGAAACGTCCCCGTACTTCCCTAAAGATTTCGACATAGAGCGTCCCCCTCACGATGGGTACTCGCAGGCGCCGCGGTTCCTGCGACAGGAGTACGACTCGCAGTACGGCGTCAAGGGACACAACGTTAACCTGTTTTGGTTCGTGTACGGCTACCCTAAGCCCAAGATGACGTACTACTTCAATGATGAACCCATTGAAATCGGGGGACGGTACGATTGGAGCTACACCAGGAATGGGCAAGCTACGCTGTTTATTAATAAGTAAGTTTTTATTTTGGTTAAGTATTACTTGTTGTGAAACTCTGTTTAATTAAAAATATCAGATCAAAAATAAAATACTGCCCATGTTACTCGTTGAGCTTTCTATAGGTGATTTTTTTAAATATCGTTTCATTTGTTTTTGAGTTTATCCGAAACAAACAATCAATAAAATAATTTATTTTTAATACAGTTACTCAAAAAGTGGCGTATTGCAGGGACGTATAGCATTCGGGATCTATTACATACTCGAGCTTTTTTTTTTACCTTTTCCGAACTCGTACGTTCTCTTTCCCAACTGTCAAAATAATGTCTATTAAAAAGAAAAAACCAACCACGAACTTTTTACTAAAAAAAAATCATAGAAGTTTTTATGATTCATACAAATATTTCTAAAAATAACCTACTAATTTGTTTCAATATCAGAGTTAATGATTTGATTCAATGAGTTAGGTTAGGTTTCATTTCATCTCATTAAATTTCATTTTCATTTCATATCAATAAAAAATCTACTGAAGACTTGGCTGTATGGGCATAGATCCCTTTGCGTACCCAGAATGGGTGAAGAAAACAAAAAAAAAATCTCTGATTATATTTTTTTACGGTTGGCGCCATTTTCCAGAAATTTTCTTTACGAGTTTAGTTGTGTTTTTATTATTTTATTAAATTGCTTTATTTTTTCGCAACTTTTTCTCAACCTATTTAAAATAGTTGTCCAGTACACGTGCGGAACCGTCATTGCAACTTGCTCAGACATTCAACCCTCACCTGCGGCTGCGCCTCGGCTTGGGTAGACATTTGTCGGAACTCTTTGCAATGACAGGCTTTCCGCACTCGTAATGAAATATACTATTTTATAATATTAGAATAATAGAAGGTGATGAATTTTATAATTTCTATTATAAAAAAAAATATAACTGATAAAAAAATGGTATGAACTTACATAATTCCGCCTCCGTAGACTAGTGGTTGCGTCTTAGGTGCTGTATCCTGAGTTCGTGGGTCCGATTCCTACCCTTGGCAAAAAAAAAATCAGTACATTTTTCTGTACAGTTTGTCATTGTCTGGGTGTTCATAAAAATATAATATTATATTTTATTATTGCTGTTTCTGACATATATTAGGTACAAGCCTAGGGTTTAGTTTGTGATCAGCAGGCCAATTACGCCGCACAACGTTAAGCTAAACTTTAACCAAAATGACGTAGTGTCTGTAATTGTTTTATGTCACCATGTTTTCATTATGTCAGAATTGCATCATATTGCTTAGCGACATTTGCTGATGACACTGCTTGTCTTGCAAGTGACAAAGACCCTGTGAAAGCTTCTGAAAAATTGCAAATTCAGCTAAATAAAATCAGTGAGTGGCTTTCTAAATGGAGAATAAAATCTAGTGCTTCGAAGTCCAACCACATAACTTTCACACTAAGAAAAGGTGACTGTCCCCAAATTACACTAGAAGAAATACTTCCAAAACAAAATTGTGTTAAGTATCTCGGCATGCACTTGGATAGGAGAATGACCTGGTCCAACCATATAAAGGCAAAGAAAACAGAGGCAAATATACAACTTAACAACCTAGTTTGGCTAATCGGACACCAATCATCACTCTCTATGACCAATAAACTCCTTGTATACAACAGTGTTATAAAACCAATATGGAGTTATGGAATAGAACTGTGGGGTGCGGCTTCTAACTCAAATCTCGAAATTCTACAAAGATTTCAAAACAAAAGCCTAAGAATAATTACTAAAGCGCCATGGTTCACTAAAACAGAGGAACTGCATGAGTATCTACAGGTACCAACCATCAGGTGCGAAGCAGAGAGATACTCCACAAAATATCAAAAGAGACTCCAAATCCACTATAACAGGCTGGCAAGAGACCTCCTAGAACCAAACCAATTTGTACACAGGCTGAAGAGGAAGCCTATACTAGCCTTAGAATAAAAGAAAATAATTAAAGGGGATGACTTTTAATGGAAAGTCACCTTCAAAAAATATATTTCTTATAACATATCTGATTATGGCTGACTGGCCGATGGCAGACGAAATGTAAAAAAAAAAAAAAAAAAAAATTGCTTAGCTTAGCGTTGTGCGGCGAATTGGCCTGCTGATCACAAACTAAACCCCGAAAGCTCTGCACAAATGTGTCTAATGTCCCTCTTATTATTATTATTACTGAGCCATCGCATTTTAAATTAAGAAATATTCAATATGGCTACCTAATTAACAGAATGCTAGAACGTGACGCTGGTTGGTACGAAGCCGTCGCCAGCAACGAACATGGGGAGGCACGACAACGGGTACGCCTGGAAGTGGCAGAGTATCCAGCCTTCATCACCAGGCCCGAGGAGACTGTGCTGCTGCAGAGGGACAGCGGACGACTGGTGGCCAGAGTCACTGGAGTGCCTTACCCTGAAATCAAATGGTATAAGGATTGGCAGCCTTTGGCTACTTCTGCCAGGATTAAAGTGAGTTTTTCTTTTTTATACTTGGTAAAGATTTTTTTTTAGTTTTCATGAACTATCATAATGCAATAAATTAATAAAACTCTAAAGAATGACTAATTATTTTAGAATGTTATCACATCAAGGTAATTTTTTTATGATGTCTAAAGCTTTTTTTAGGTTAAGTGTTAAGTATATTACCTAAAAATAGTTCTAACCTAATTAAATTTGATCATAAAATTTCCCTACCTATTTCTTTAAAAACAAAAACATCTATTTTCATTCATGGTAAAATATTTCAATAATTTATAATAAAAATATATTTAAATAATCTAGTAGAGCCGATTAATTCAATCACTTATTAGCGAAACTGGCTTGAATATAATGATCGTCATCATGCCAGCCTTTCGCGCGTCCACTGCTGGACCTATGCCTCCCCCAAGAATCGCCACAACGATCTACTAATGATCTACTTCTAAACTCAACAAAGGTCTGTTTGCGGATATGTCAATACACTACGTTATAAAATTTATCTATATTTAGTTATCTAGGCTGTTATTTTTGCTGCATATTTTTTTAGATGCAATTCATCGAGCCGGACATGTGTATCTTGGTAATCAACGACGCAATCCTCAAGGACGAGGGTCTCTACTCTATATCCGCCAGAAATGTAGCCGGATCTGTCTCCTCATCCGCCATGTTGCACATTGAGGAAAGCGAACATGACTACTCGATGAGGGTCAGGGAACATCCGCCCAGGTACTTATCATTTATATTATAATAATTATTAAACGATATACCTAATACCGAACTTCAGCTATGTATTGTTTTTCAAATTAACTGCCCGTTTCGTAACTGCACCCTAAAAGGAGACTACTACCTCGGCAAAAAATTAATGAATGAACCTTTATATTAAATCGATTCATCAGTCTCCTGTAAAGATTTTGAAGTATTTTTTATTGATTTGTGAGCAATATCTAATTTATTTTTTAAGAAACTAACAATTTTTATGTCTTCTCATAGATTATCACGAACCTCGTAGATTTATAATGCTATTTGACAGCATACCGTGCAGGACATAACCATAACATTTTTTTTTATTTTTTATTGGAGCACGACATGATGGTAAGCAGTCCTACAAAACCTATAAATGGAATCGATAAATACACTGTTGTAAAAAACCATTGATCGCTCCTACTATCCCGCCTAAATGATGTGGTTACGGAATCGGCGATAACAAAGACCAACTTGCATTACGAGTGTAGGTATATTTATACTTGCTGCTTTATCGTCAAATCAAACGCCCGTTTCGTAATCGCACCCTGACACGACAATAAATCGATGCATTAGTCTTCTAAAATCCGATGAACCCACAGACTAAAACCGAAACATGACTGAACGCATCTGTATGAACGGGGTGGTAACGAGTTCGGTCGGACTAGCAGAATTATAGAGGCCTTCCTCCCAACTAAAAATATATAGAGTTTGTGGAATATAATGTAGACGGTACTAAAATGTATTAAGTTTTTTTTTTCTAGGATAAAGGCCAACACAAAACCATTCGGCGACTTCTACGACCTGGGAGATGAACTGGGGCGTGGAGTCCAAGGTGTTGTGTACCATGCTGCTGAGAGACTCACTGGTTGGTTTATTCCAGATTTGTAAATAGATTTGGTCAACAATATACCTACCTATAGGTATAATAGTTTAGTTTAGGTCTGAAATAAAATACAATTGTGTATGTTTTTTTCTTTCCCAATAAATACATATTATTATTATTAACGAAAGTTGATTAATGACTTACAAAAATTAGTACTTTTAGTTCCCTTATTATATATTTAGTAGGTAATAAAGACAATTACTAAATTGAAATAAAAGTTAAACGCCATCTTTGTTTTAATATCCATAGATATATTTTTTATAATATTTTGACCGTTGTCCCTGTGATTTTTAAGGTCGCAATTACGCCGCAAAAATAATGCATGGTCATAGTGAACTAAAGCCGTTCATGAAGAACGAGTTGGACATCATGAACTCCTTGAACGACCGCCATCTCATCAGGCTACATGATGCTTACGAACACGACCACACATTGGCATTGGTCACCGAACTGGCTTCCGGTGGGGAGCTGTTAAGAGATCGACTTTTAAGAGCTCCTACTTATACTGAGAGTGAAATTGCTGGTGAGTTAATTTTTCGTATACATATTCGTATTTTCTTTAAGTTTTTTAACTGTTTTGTTTTTTAAACGATAAATAATCTTTTTTTAGGTTACATCAGACAAGTGCTAAGAGGTTTAAAACATATGCATGACAGCAACATTGCTCATCTTGGACTTACGGTGAGAATTTTTAGAATGTTTTTTTTATAAAAGCTGTAGCTGGCCAAAGATCTCGCTGTATACATGATAAACATAATGTTCAGTCAATCTGCCAGCGACCTTCCTCAGTTTATCTCTTCGTTTAGAGTGGAGCCCCCTACACTGCAGGGCTTTATTTCCCCAGCGGTTTACTGTTGACCAGCTGCCTAGGGTCTATGATGCAATTGGATAATATGTTTATCTTCTAGGTCGGAGAACTGCTCCTATCTCACGCAGGAAGTGACGAGCTAAAGCTTTGTGACTTCGGCCTCTCCCGACGTATAATGTTCAACAAGCTGGGCGCCCTCGACTACGGCATGCCAGAGTTTGTTGCGCCAGAAGTGGCTTCTGGTGAGGGCGTGGGCTTCCCCGCCGATATGTGGAGTGTGGGAATCATCACTTATATACTGCTTAGTGGACATTCGTTGTTTAGAGGACAGCACGACAGGGAAACTCTTACTAGGTCAGTAATTTTGGGAGTATAAAACAAATTATAGAAAATATATGTATACATTGGGGCTTAGCATAACCACATCGATATAGTTTGACAGTCGTTAAAATGAAGTTTATGAATGAACATTCATTCATAAAATCGATATGTGTCAATTTTGTCGATTTATCGAGCCTATCGAAGCTGTTGTGCTAAGGCCCATTCATTCGGAAAGATTTTGTTTTTATTATACTATGATGATCTAATCTGACAACTGTAGAATGTTATATTTTATAGTGTTAGAAGTCGTACTAGCCCGCACATATGCGGAGTCTGGGAATTGTTACTCAAGTTAACTAATAATGTTTTTTCTTCTTCTATTGATTAATATATTTAACCATAGTATACGCCTGTGTAGCGCATAAAATATGGCATTACCGATCTTATCTAAATAATAAATTACTTATATATTCGAAAATTCTACAACTTAAAAGATATTTGTAACTAGCCTTAAAAGTCATAAAATTATATTACAGAGTCCGTGAAGGCAGATGGGAGTGGCACGACGAGGAATGGTGGTCCAGATTTAGCTCCGAATGCAAAGATTTTATCTCCCGACTTCTCGTAATTGAGAGTTCTGGCAGACTGAACGTGGACGCCGCGCTTAAACACCCGTGGCTCACTCGGGCTGACAGGAGCTATAGAGATGAATACGTCATTTCTAGCGATCGGCTCAGGAACTACTACAACTCTTATAGGTATGTATAATTGATCTAGACAAGTCATTAGCCTCATTAACATGAGGCAAATTGATTTTTACTGAGCATAAAATAATAGCAAATTTTAGTGAAACTATACTAGCATTTAAATAAAATGAAGTTAATGAATATACCTAAGGTATAATTTCTGGTCGTAGTGTGAGTTTTCTTTTATAATTACTACCTATATCAGTCAATCTCTCCGCCAATAAAATAACATTATTTTGAAAGACTGACAAAATAAGCTTGTCTGATTTATGAATAAGTTTATGTAGTAGTACCTACTTATAGTTAACTAGATAGAAATTGTTAAAAAACTCATACCAGGGCTGTTGCTTATTAACAGGTAGATACAAAGCCGCATGCCATGCTCTTACAAAAATATAAGAATCAATAAAATAGGGAATATGCATGTTTTTTATTTATTTCATTAAATGATAAAGTAACTACATTAGACCCTAAAAACAAATATTAAACATTTTTTAAAGTGTAAAACACAAAAATAAAAGGGTTTAAACTTTATCTGCCACCACCGCAGTAAAAAACGGTGCATCACTAGCCGCCATTTTATGACATCATTCGTGCTCAAAAAGCATATTAGTTTAATGTTATTGCACCTCAAAAGTTAGTCAAAAGGTTTGTTTATCACAAATTATCGTAATAAAGGAAATAAATTCCCGAGAACACAAGAAACTGTAGACGAATGACGTTACATGCATTGTTTGCTAATGTCGGAGCGTTTAGAAATGCGTTCCGTTTCTCCAAAAAAATCGATTATTAAAATTGTATTTATAAAAAAAATAGCTAATTAAAATAAAATAGATTTCTGTAAATATGTTCAAAGACATAAAAGGAACATTATATATTAAAATAATAATAATTGACATTACATACATATTCCTTATTTAAGTCGCCTAGTGATTATCTAAAAATGTTAACCATAATATTATAATTTATGTCCAACCCTTAATTACCAATTTGTCACAGGGATTGGATGAGCAACGCGTCTTGCCGCACGTGGTTCCGTCGTCGTCCGCTGTCCGGTGCCTTCGAGCATCCCTCCAAGATGGTTTACCCTCCTGGACATATTTACACACCAGAAGGTACTGCTTCTACGGTTAATTAAAGCTGACATAATTATATGAACGACAAGAAACTGTTGTGTTAAATCGTAAAATGGCAGTCATTCACATATCTGTCTATTACGATAGAGTTGGAATTCCCATACTACAAACTTATTTAAAAAAAGGAGAAGAATTCGTGTATTCAAAATGGCGGCATATTTATAGCCGCCATAATACAAAATACATGACTATCGGAATAGAATTCATTATCGTCGAAGGTGATCATATCTCCTAATGGTCCCAGGCACAGAGTAATAGTATATACTGGTCCCAGGTCACCTGGTGTATGGTCCTACTAAATTAATTGATTTTCTGACTTTAGTATCCAATTTATACCCGATGCTAAATGCGTAAAATCAAGTCCCTGTTTAAGTAAACTATATCATGTATGTATTAAAACTGGCATTGGTTCTGTAACGTATCAGACCCAGTTTACCGTGTCTGGTAAGTATACCTATCAGATATTAATCCATGCATACCTATATATAGCGGGCATAAAAAGGATAATAACTCAAAATAAATTTTCAGCAGTATAAAAATGCTATAGAGTAACAAAAAACATATGGGTTTATATAACTGACGACCATAGTTGTGATATACCTATGTTATGACTTTACTAGGGCAAAATAAGCAAATTTCATTCAAGGACCAACGAACGCTAATCAAATCGAACAACTTTTCCAATAGAACCATGTATCGCAAATGAAAAAAAAATGACTTCTCCATACCAACCAATTTGTATTGTTAAAATGATTTGATTGGGGAAGCCAAATTTTTTTTTTAATTTGCGATCCATTGTCCACGGGAAAAGCTCGATTTGATCAGTAGAGCCTAAGTCCAAAGTACAACCTTTCAAATTCACTCTGTATATAATGCCAGATTACCTATATAAAAAATAACTGTAAAAATATTGTGCAGCTTCGCCAGAACGTGATCTAGGTTCTCGTGACCCGGTACCATGGGAGCTTCGTAACAAACAGTGGGAGCATCCAGATTGGGAAGTCAGCGCTAAATCTGAGAGCCAGTGAGTATTTTCATACTCCATCTGCTTCCATCTCCATACTATGCATAAACATTACCTAGACGAAAGCTTATATAACAGACATAAGAAAGATCACAATCTATATCAATTAATCATATTTGACTCGACGACGAACTGGCCACTTGTTGGTGTCGACTCAGAATACCATAACTATGACAGTGGGAATAAAACCCCACCGCAGGCTTCCCTGAGGCCGTCTATGTCTTTGAATTATTTTAAATCTAACATCGGTATTCATAAAAATCTTATTGAGTCCTTGAACACTTTAGTTAAAGTAGGTTGTCTCTTTTTTTAACAAGAAAAATAAATCTGCGTAAAAGAGACAAAACCTATTGTAGCTAAAGTGTTCTTTAAGGACTCAATAAGTTTTTATGAATAAGGCGATAAGCATAATTTAATAATTTATAATTATTTTTTTAATCATAGTATAAATACAACAGTTTTTGAATTTGTTTACCAGCCACAATGTAGATAGTTTTAATTAATTACTTGTTCTTGCATCGGTGTATTTAGTTTTATAAACATAAATAAAGAGTCAGTACCTATATACCTACTATTAATATAAATCCTTCGATCAACAATAATTATAAATCACTAATATTTAATTTCGCACGATTTTAGTTACCAGAATGGCCCGGACACATATCTGCTGCAGTTACGTGACGTGAGCTTCCCGGTCAGACTGCGCGAGTACATGAAGGTGGCGTGCATCCGCTCGCCCGGCTACAGCCTGTCTGTGCACGACACCTACGATCCCAGGGTAAGGACCACTCCAATATTTACAATATAGTATATATATATATATATATATATATCATCACGGGTGCCTTACGGCGCCCGAGACCGCCTAGGCGGCCCCAGGGTACCCAGCGGAGGGGTTTTAATCCCACCTCGTCGTAGCCGATGGTATGAGTCTACACCGAACAAGTGGCTAGCTCGTCGCGATGTTTTGAATAGACTCAATAACCCATCTATAAACAGTTTCACAAGTTGGTATAGTGAAACCGGGACCGACAGCTTAACGTGCTCTCCGAGGCACTATAGTGGTGTTGTCAAACAAATGTACATAAATTTTTTAATTAAAAACTCATTGGTACACACCGGGATTCGAACCAGGGACCTAAGTGTTTTTAAGTCCAAGGTCTAACCAACTCGGCCACCACGTACAATATAGTAGCTTTATTAATTAGCTTTTTTTTTACTGGAGAATGTCATCCACTATTTTAGGGTCGATCAATACATTGTTCTGTAACAGGATTGATCACTACCACTATGCCGGTTAAATAATGCGGTTTCGAAATGGGCATGACAAAGACGAATTTGCGGTACGAGTCTATTTTCATATCCTTTCTACTTCATTGTCAAATTAACTGCCCGTTTCGTAAACGCATCCTAAATGGAAACTGCCACCTCGTTAAAATATCTATGTAATAAACCCCATAGGCTAAAACCGAAACATGGCTAGGTCACTTGATGGTTTTTGCATCTGTTTGGGCGGTGGTAAAGAGACCGGTCGGGCGACCTAGTGAAGTTATAGAGATCTTTCTGCCAAAAACAACTATTATTTATAAGCATTTAAAAAACTTGATACGAGAATCTAATTAATAGGTATCTAATTTGCTAAAACAAATACTTTATGACTACAATAACATTTTAAATTTTCAGACGCCAATAATTCGTGAACGTCGTCGTTTTACCGACATAATGGACGAAGAAATCGACGACGAACGCCGCGAACGTATCAACAACTACGGCACCGAGAGCTACACCATTCGCCGGCTACGACACGAGCTGGGCACCCGGCTCGACAGCTACGCCGAGGCAGAAGCGCTCATCGAAGCCAAGAAAGACGGACAAAGACCCTTCTTCAGAGAAAAACCACAAATTCTCCCAGTTAAAGAAGGAGAACCCGCCCAACTATCTTGTTATGCCGTCGGAGATCCTAAACCTTCTATTACTTGGTTCAAAAACGACATGGTTTTAGCAGAAGGATTGAGGATTAAAATAGTGGAAGATGAAGAGGGACGATCGACTTTGACGTTTGATCCGGCTATGCATCACGACATAGGAGTCTACAAAGTGGTAGCGAGGAATAAAGTCGGTCAGACGGTAGCCAGAGCCCGGATAGTGGAAGCGACACACCCGGATGCGCCTGACAGTCCGACAGCAGCCGAAGTATCAGATACAGAGGTACTTCTTCGCTGGAAGCAACCTAAGTACGACGGTAACGCCCCTGTCGTCTGCTACAGCCTCCAATACAAAGCTGGAGACAGTGTCGAGTGGGTCAACGTGGCTGACAACATAGATCATGAATTTTTCGCTATTAAAGACCTGAAACCCGACACTAGCTATCAGTTCCGTCTATCTTCCCGCAACTCAATTGGGTGGAGCGACAAAGGAGTCCCAACCAATTTGATCAAAACCAAACATTCTGGAGCCACTAAAGTCGAAATCACTAAAGCTATGCGACATCTGCAACAACTAACTGAGGGAGGTCAAGAAATAGCTATGAAGGAAGAGAGACCCAATTTAGACTATAACACAGAAGTAGAACCCATAGAGTGGGATTCGTCCGATAAATTCACTGAAAGATACAGTTTTATTTCTGAGTTATGGCGCGGAAAGTTCTCGATAGTGGTCAAAGGAGTCGATAAAAGCAATGACCACGTGGTCGTATCCAAGATTTTAGAAAACCGTCCCGAGACTGAAGTACAAATAAAGCGAGAGTTTGATTGCCTCAAACGTCTGAGGCACGAGAGGATCTCTAACTTATTAGCGGCATATCAAGCGCCCGGATCCCCTGTAGCCGCTTTAATCATGGAAAAGCTTCAAGGGGCTGACATTTTGACATATTTATCAAGTCGTCATGACTACACAGAACAGATGGTGGCTACAATAGTAACTCAGGTGTTGGATGGTTTGCAGTACCTCCACTGGCGAGGATATTGTCACCTAGATCTCCAGCCGGATAACGTGGTGATGGCCTCAGTCAGGTCAATCCAGGTTAAGTTGGTGGACTTCGGATCTGCACATAAGGTCACTAAGTTAGGCACTAGTGTACCGCAAGTTGGCGATTTGGAGTACAAAGGTAATTTTATTAATCGTTAATTAAATACTAATTTATATTTATCAGTCAAGACCTTTTTTATTAGATCACCATATTATAACTTTCTAACTTACAATTAAAATTTCACTAGATTATACTCAACCATTAGAAATATACAGCCTTGGGGTATCAAAATAAATTTTATCTATCATATTTAATTTATTCCACAGCGCCTGAAATAGTAAACGATGAGCCAGCATTCCCTCAGACAGATGTATGGTCGCTGGGAGTTCTCACCTACATCATGCTGTCGGGAGTCTCTCCGTTCCTAGGACAAGATGATGCGGAGACCAAACAAAATATATCCTTCGTCAGGTATGTTATAAAATAATAAACGATGAGCCAGCATTTCCTCAGACATAGATATGTGGTCACTAGGAGTCTTCACATACACCTTGTTATCGGGCAGGAAACTGGACGTAGATTTTCGTTCTTAGGACAAAACCAAGTAGAGACCAAGCAGAATGTTTCCTGCATCAGGTACAAACACTACTTTTCTACTTAAATATGTTGAAATTATACTATTAAATAATAAAATTGTACTCTTAGCTATGCATGGATAGTGTGCCTGGGTCCATCATATTGAATTGAAGCAGGAGAGTGAACCGAGTATTTTAAGGTTTTTTTGCCGATAATAACTCTCACTTCCATTGTGTTTGTACCTTCTATACAAAATAAAATGTACCTACTGAAACGTCGAGCATATACTTAGGTACCTACTTACATTTTTGCACTTTAAAATATGATAAAACTTCACTAAGGATAGTATTAAAACGAGAAATGTTTTTATTCTCAGATACCGGTTTGAGCACCTATACAAGGAGATCACTCAAGAAGCCACTCGCTTCCTCATGTTCTTGTTCAAGAAGGTTCCTCTAAAGAGACCGACTGCCGAAGAATGTTACGACCACAGGTGGCTCACCCAGAGTGACTTTATGATCAAGAAACGGGAACGTGCCGTTTTCTTAGGAAACAGACTTAAGGTAAGAGGGGGTTAGTTTTGGTAAGGTACCCGAGGCTCTACGATGAGATTATTCCTCAGATAACATTAGGACGAAGTCAGCAGGATATAGCACTAGAGAGATAGATAAGTCAGAGAAGTTAGGGTGATGTCAAAGGAAGATACACTAACATTAAAGCAGATATATAGGAAGCATTAAAGTAATATTAGAAAATAGTTATTTTTAAACTTTCGCGTGTTGTCATTATAAATGAATAGGTATAGGTATAAATATTGCGGGTCTAAACGTGATTTACCTTAGAATATTTGATTTCCCGACGTTTCGACTAAGTTGCTTTGATCGTGGTCACGGGATGACTAAGTTAAATCGCGTTTAAAGGTTAGCTGGTAGATAATGCCTAAGACATTAAGTTCGCCTTTGTACATAACTTTTGTTTACTGTGCAATAAAGTTTTTAAATAAATAAAATAGACCCGTAATATTGATATAAGAAAATGATTTTTTTGGGAAACTGAATTAAGGTAAGAAAAAAACGGAATAAAGAAGTATTAGCATGAGTGTACACAGTTGACGATCTGTATTCTTAGGGTCGGTAGTTGCACTAGCAACCTAAGCAATTGCTAATGCTTAGCCAGTGCTTCGGACTGGCAAACTGCATATGAAAAAAAAACTATATTTTGACAGTTCCAAGCATTTATTGCCCGGGGGCTCTAGAGAAAAATCAGGCGAGGCGACGTGTCGTGTCGCCTTCAATCAAAACTGTATAGATTTTGGCAGGTGACAGCGTACCTCACGCCTACTGTCACTGTCAAAATCCATACGTTTTTGACTGAGGCGACGCGACATGTCGCCTCGCCTGCTTTTTCTCTAGAGCCCCAGGCTAAGCAACGACTATTAATCCGACCCTTAGACTTGAGGTGATTGTATAAGGCAGGGTTAATTGAATAAAGCTTTTAGGGTAATATTCTAGTGCCACGACCATGGGTGGCTTTTTCAACTTATTCAATTAAAGATTGCGACTTGAAGATCAAGAAAAAGGCACGTGCTGTCTTTTTTGGTAAAAAAGGGATACGGAGATTACGGTAAAGTGAAGGAATTAGTTCCAGGAAATCTAATTTAACCCAGGAAAATGTGTATAAAAAGGCGGCCCCACCCTAGTGGTTAAGTCACAGCGCAACTCATAACAAGGTTAAGCAGATGACAACAAGACCGGCCTGGGATAGGTGACCGCTTTATACAATGAGGCTATATCATCATAAACACCGCAACAAGCTCGCCACTTGTTAGGTGTTGCCTCCGAATACCATCGGCGAAATGAGGACGGGGTAATACCTCCGCTGGGTACCCTGAGGCCGTTTAAACAGTTCTCGGGAGCCAAATAGGCATCGCATCCGTGATGGTATTTATTTATTTATTTTAAAATGTGCATATTATGATTATTTCAATATTGTCTCAGTCAGTAGGTATTATTTATTATAATGTAAATTTTAACCAGGAATTTTCGGACATCTACCATACAAAGAAAGCAGCCGACGCGAGCCAAGCCGACACGTTGGGCTCGGCGTTCGGCGGCGGCTCGCCGAGGCATCTCACCCGCTCCAACAGTATCCAAGATGAACTTCTCACCACCTTCTCTACGCACTAAACTACCTTAGTTGGAGTCAGTAATATCAACAAGTGATAAGTGTACTTTAAAAATAAGATTTTGTTTGGCAAATATATTGTCGCAGTGTTAATTAATAAATTGCCGCTGTTTAGGTTACTGGCTCCAATAAAAGCTACGAGCACGAATTACACTTGGCAACACTCATTTATATTAGGAAACCCGAAATACGAATATGTTACCGAGTGAAAAAATAATATGATTATTACAAATATTATTATAATGCACTTTTTACATATTTTATACATAAAAAAAAACAATTACACATTTACGTATGTGTTATTTTTATAACAATATTTGTAAAAGTTATTCTCATTTAATTTTAATACTCTCATCGATCATACGAAAATCTAGTCTTAAATGTAATTTTGTTATAATTTATTGTTATTTGTTAAGCTATTTATTTATTTATTATTTGTACATTTTATAAATAATTTATTTAATATATTGATTTGTAAAATGGTGCTCCAATATTATATTTAATAAATGGAACATTTTATTTTTGTATTTTATTTATAACCTAAGGCTGGCGCGGACTTCGATTATTCAAGTATATGTCGGGTAAGCTGGTCCTCATCTATTAAGGGCTCTGTAGTCGACTTGATTCCCATACAAACATACTTCCAATATTACAACTTGGCTAGTTAGTAGTTTTTTTTTATGTTTGTAATTGTATGCAAAAATCTTTCTATTGTGGGTAATAAATATTTTAGTAATACAATATTTAAAAAGTGTTTTTCTGATTTCAAAAAACAAAGATTAATAAATACAATGACCGACAAAAAAAAGATTTTAATTCGGCGACAAACAGTAATCGAGTACTACTGGAAATACGAAAACTCATTTTGTATGGAGAACGTAGAGTTCGCTATTAGGAATGCAGTGTTCTTAAGTTCGACAGCAGACTAGTGGTTGCGCCATTGTGAGTTCGATTCCCATCCTTGGCAAAAAAAAAAAAATAGTAGGTACCTATGTTTTTCTGTACAGTTTGTCATGGTCTGGATAAAGATATAACATAATCATAGACTTACAGGAAGAACTCTGTGAATATAATATACTATATAGTTGTTTCTGCTACACATATTCTAAGTTATGAGCTTAGTTTGTGAACAGAGCAATATGTATAAATTGATTATAACTTAAATAGAATCCATATTATTACAAATTCAATGGAATAGATAGAATACTTGCGACGTAATAGAATCATATTCGCTATTTTTTGACAGATTTCTATGGGCGATTGGTTATCAGAATACTAAATGTGACAAATTAAGCTATTGTGATTCTTTTATAATACGATTATAACAAAAATGAACTAAAATTAATTTAGGAGAATTGAGGAATAATAAAATAATTAAATTAAAAATAATTTACCTATTTTTGTGTACCAATGAGTTTTTAATTTAAAAATGTATGTACATTTGTTTGATAACACCACTATAGTGCCTGGGAGCACGTTAAGCTGTCGGCCCCGGTTTCACTATACCAATTTGTGAAACTGTATATAGTTGGGTTATTGAGTCTATTCAAAACATCGCGACGAGCTAGCCACTTGTTCCCCTCCGCTGGGTACCCTGGGGCCGTCTAGGCGGTCTCGGGCGCCGTAAGCCCCCGTGATGATATGTATGTATGTAGAAATAATTTATGCTTACGATTGTAATCGTGCATAGGTATGCACGGCGATTATATAGTCCCGAAGATCAGACAAAAAAGTTCTACACAACTATCAACAGACTGGTTAAATTAGGGCCACAATTCTATTACATTAATTTAAGTTTAATCACATCGTAAGTATAATCACTACGCTCGCCCTGTGGTTTTAGCTTTTTTTAATAAGACTTGATTGTTATAAGTAAGAAACACGATTGATAAATTAATTGGTGTGAAAAACTTATTTTCTAAATTGTGAATGTATCCAAAATTGTTTAATATCTTCTATATTTTCCAATGCTGTCCTAATCAATAAATCCTGTTTCTTACGAGTACTTAAAAGAATATTACTTTAGCCCTCTACAATGTTGACACATCTTATTTTAATCATTAAAAAAAGTGGATGTAGGTATAATAAGAAAAAAACACTTTCACAAATGACAATAATCTTTATTGCATGAGAAAGATTTTTTCATGAAATGATTCAAAAATGAGTATTAATTTATCTAAAATTGATTTAACATAAAAATTCATCACATTAAGGTCAACTCTCAACATCTCAACTTTCATCTTTTTCCTGATCCTGACATATATTCTGTAACTTTAAGCTGAAATTCTTGTTTATCCTTTTTGTATAATTCTGCTGCTTTGAGATTTAAAGGGTCATCAAAATTCAGAAGATCCTGTAATATACAAAATTATAATTAGTACTTGTATGTAATTATGTAACAAGTGCAACAATACAGAATGTCCCTATTCATATGGGTATAGATAGTGGCAAATAACTTGAATACGACTGTATTACTTGACTAAGTGAGTGGAGGATGTTTATACAGACTTATGCAAATAAAATAACATAAATCTGTTAGAAAAATTTTATTGTGACAATTTTTTTAAAGTAGCAGAGATTTCTCAGCCAGGTTGAAAGAAAATCTACTTGGAGTATATGGATGCAGTCAAGGAAATTTGACCGCCTCCATAGACTAGTGGTTGCATCTTTTGCTTTGTATCTGTGGTTTGTTTGATTCCCACAAATATAAGTATGTTTAAAGTATATGTACAATTTGTCATGGTCTGGGTGTTTATAAAGTATACTATCCTAGCGGTCCGATTCACGGCAAAATCGATGTCAGCGCCGGTCCGAATGAACATAAGCGTGCTAATGATAGATGATTTGACAGTAATAGTGAAGTCATTACAGACGCCATATTGGACTTACAGTGGTTTTGCTTGTGTGAAATGTCTGTGAGCGCTGTCAGATTGACACTTATCTAGAAACATGTTTTTGAGGAAAGTAATTAAATTCCTAAAATAAGTAAATAAGTAGATAGTTAAAAATATTGCGTTCTCAACAGAGTGAGAGGAGCATATGTTTTAATTGCGAGATATAGGGGGAGATACAAGTGATGTTCTTGTGAGCGCTCTTAATCACTAGTCCGATTCATTAGCACGCTAATAGCACCGTGAGTTGTCACATCAAGCTTTTTGAATGGGATTATGAATGTTAGTGCTGACACAGGTGTTATCGCCATTCGGACCGTGAGTTTTATATTATATCATTGTGACTGGTAAACATAGTACAAGCCTAGAGCTTAGTTTGTGACCAGAGAAATATGTGTAAATAGTCCTACATATAAAAAAAAAGTAAATAATACTAGTGACAAGAACTATATTTTGTATATTTTATACATTATACAAAAAAAATATATATGAGACAATGTTCTTAGCAAACCATAGATTCACCGTGCGGGTGCCGGGTCCATCGCGTGGTTGAAAGGCAGGGGAATGAACTGCAGCGTTCCCGGACTTGAGACCGCGAAGTAGGTTTAAAGGCCTTTTGAACTCTCACCTGCACTGTGTTCACTACCCTCTCTACTCAACCAGATATTATATGATCCTGTTAGCGCCATCCTGGAAACACGCTCCATAAAAGTTCCGACGGCTGTTCTCGGAAGGCCAAGATCCTTCAATAGACGATGCAAAGACTTTGCTGGAATTCCTCTTGCACCAACTTCCACTGCATAAAGTTGAGTTTTAAATCCGTTTCTAGTAATTTCGTTTGTGAGATCAAAATATTTGTTCGACTTGATGTTGTGGTCCTTAGGTATGTTTGTTTCCCACGGAACGGTGAGTTCTATAAGTATTACTTTCTTCAAGCACCGAGAGTACACCAGTATGTCTGGTCTATAGGCTGAAACTGCTAGTTCGTCTGGAATCTTGTAATGTATTTTAAATGTATCCATGAATATTTTCCAGTCTTCTGCTTTGTCCAGGATTGAGAAAGGTTTACTTTGAGTTTTCTTTACAAAAGTAGTCAGTCTTTCATTTGTTGTTAATCCTTTTCTGGCTCTAGCAATACTGAGACTTACAGCTTCACGAATAATTCCGGTGCGAATAATGACCTTTTTCAAGTAGAGTTTTGCACCCAGCAAGTATATGTCTGGCAGTCCCTACAGCAACACCGCACAATGTACATGTCTTATCTGATGCCTTCCCCCATCTTACCAGATTACTCTGGTCAGGTAGGGACATTTGAAAGGCATTAAGATAGAACTTAATAAGTGCCGGAGACCAATCGTACATGAGTGTGCGCCATTTCAGGGCTGGAGGAATACAAACTTCCCCCAAAGTAAGCCATTCATTCTGTACTTCTAGGGTCATCACGTGAACTCTGTAGCCATGCTCTTCATCTTCCCTAAGGAAAGATTTAATAACATCTTTATCACATTCCTTTTTCTTCCAACCTAACCCCCTTTTGCTGGGCCCCAATTCCCGTAATTAACAAAAAAATGACGATGCAAGTACAAGACGATGCGTTTGTATTGCGGTGCTGCCTAAATAACATATGTTCGTCCATTTAAAATCCCTCGTAGCTCAAGCGCACTCGCGTCGTCAACGCATAGTACTCGTTTTTTCGGGTTAATAACGGTTCGAAAACGTAACTTTCCCTAAAAACTTTTAAACGTTATATCATGGTTTATTTCTAAATAAATGATGTTTTAATAAAATAATTATATATAAGGACATTGCTTGTACTTTCCCGAATACAATTTAGGCTTAATAATTAGTTTTTATGTATAAATATTGTTTAGAAACTTTTCTCCAAAGCCATTTAAAAAAAAAATCGACAACTGTTTAAAACTAACTAAAGCCAAAATAAGGGATATTTTTTATTTCTAAATGAAATTGTTATTATCATTATTATTTCCGTTTTAGAATTATCATGTTTCTTGAGTTATTAGTTCGTTTTTAAGTGACCTATAGCTTCAAAAATATATAATATATAACCATAAAATTTGTGGATATTTTTAGCACAAAAAGATAAACTTTTAAAGTTCATGTGGGTGTCTTGGTCTTTATTTAATAGTGACTAGCTATTTTATAATATTTATAGTTATATAATATGTATATTTGCTTTACAGAAACCCTATAAATTTAACATGGATTCTGAATAAGTGAACCTAACTAAGCTAACATAGTCAGCAAAGCATGTTTAGCTAGTTTATACACGACGCAGGTCACATAGGCTATAAAATTATTCCCACTTATAGATTAGACATCTTGGTACACTAATCTCGGTACTTAAAGAAAAAAGGACATATTGAACTAAATTCAAAGGACTTGTTTTGATCTAAAGATGCAGATTAAAAATATTCTAAAGGAACACAACATGATGCCAAAAATAATAACTATATCAAAAGCAATATTTAATAAATAAAATAGTGAGATCATGATTGCTCAGTGATAATAACTTTGCTCTAGTTGCAAAAATGTTTTAATAAACCAGACTAAAAACTCAACACATCAAACAGTGTAGAGTCAAGACTATTCTATCCACTGTTTCATTTACCCACCTCTTTAAAAACTACCAATGTTAAATGGATATAATAAGTACATCAATACAACAATAAAAATAGTCCACTTTGTTAGCATGGAATAGATATAGACTTGACATCTTAAATTTCATAAAGGAATACTGGACATTACATTTTTTTATAATAAAATTAATAACTTAATATTGTGTATATACCTGTACCATTAAATAATATTGTTAATTAAATAATATTAAATTATTCATATTTTATTTATGTAATGTACCGAGTAGGTACATTATAAACTATCCTATCTATTTATGAAGCACCTAAATAACTATATTTAGCATATTGATATTTTTAGAATTACATATTATGCTGAGTACCCTGAGGTAATTTAAAAAAAAACTTCTCGGGAGCCTGGTTTTATTTATTATTTACATATCACAATATGTAATAAAAACATATGCTACTTTCATGTGCTATTTTTACTTGTGCTCTAGCTATGTAAGCTAAGTAGCTCAGCAAAAATAATCTGGCAGTTCCATACATTTCAGTCCAGTAGGTACTGAATAAATTATTTCAAGTTTTTTTCTTGCTTCAACAAAGGTGGTTTCTAAAAGCTGTTCATATTTCTAAATAAAAATACTCTACCTATAGGGTTTTTGGTTTCCAATTTTATTAAGGACTCAAAGATACTGCAATGTCACCTTATATAAATATTTTTATTTATAACTTCATCTAGAATTGTGATTTAAAAAAAATATTTTGAATAAATAAGAAATCATATTATAAACCAATAATGTTATCCATTAATTAAACTTTGTATGTAAAAGGTGAAATTCCAGTGTCTGAGAGCACTTCTGGTAAAGTAGATATTTTTTATCCTGTCTTGTAGTATTATTTTAATATATTTAATAAAAGTATGCCCCGTACACTAGGTCAGAGGCTATGCAAGAAAAGATTTGGTTCCAGTGTGCCAGAGAGCTCCTGTATTCATGTTGTTTTCCCCGGGCTATGATATTGTGTTAAGTAATTAAAAAAGTATGCACCATACACTGGCTCAGAGGTTATTCAAGGATGTACCTAGGTTTTATTTTATTTTATCCTGTCTTACAATTTTTTTTTAATATTTTAACAAAATTATGCCCCATACACTAGGTCAGAGGCTACGCAAGAATGCAGATTTGGTTTCAGTGTCCCAGAGAGCTCCTGTATTAATGTTTTTTCCCCGGGGTTGTAAAAATATGTTAATAGGTAATTTAAAAAGTATGCATCATACACTAGTTCAGAGGTTATTAAA
This sequence comes from Monopis laevigella, assembly GCA_947458855.1. Classification (NCBI taxonomy): domain Eukaryota; kingdom Metazoa; phylum Arthropoda; class Insecta; order Lepidoptera; family Tineidae; genus Monopis; species Monopis laevigella. The sequence goes on along the minus strand of OX381577.1, from coordinate 11,363,529 downwards.
GGATGTAGGTTTTTTCCTCATCTATTGTCCAGTGAAAATGTCTACAATAATAGTAGGTACCAAATAAGTTATCAATGTGTGGTTAGTCAAATATATAGGAAGTGTATGGTTAGCTTCATGCAGTGCACTCATAATGACTACACCACATATAGGAATGGGTGAAATATTTATTCACAATACACTGTGTGATTTTTATTTTGGTTCAAGTAACTTTTGATCTAGGAGGAGCTAAGGGAGTGTGATGATAGAAAATGAAAGATATATCATTATGTTTATTGTTGATACAACAAATATTCTTTTATAAATAAATATGTTTGCAACTTTAAAATATGTACAAAATGTTTTATTTTGAAAGTCACTCTTAACTTATAATTACTTATCATCACTGTTTGTTAGTAAAAATCCACTTGTCCAGTAAATTGTTAACAGTAAAAGAGTTCACTATGTCCTTTTAACTGGCCCAATCTGTACGAACGACGTCGGCAATTTTTGAGGAGCCTGCCTTTATGGTTAACACACACATATCATGGGTGCCTTACGGCGCCCGCGACCGCCTAGACGGCCCCAGGGTACCCAGCGGTTTTTATAACACCACGTCGTAGCCGATGATATGAGTCTACACCAAACAAACGTCGATGTCGTCGAACTTCAAAACTCATATCAGTTCGCAGCATTTGCAAAATACGTTTGCCTATTTTTCGCCATCGTTAGCGATTTAACACAAAGAGAGGAGTTCTTTTTCACTGCAAATATCCAACTTCTATCACGCACATTCACGCACAACTACTTATTGGATCATATTGACGCATTGAATCAATTGAATGAGTTTGAGGCTTGTAAAATATGCCTAAAATGTCGACAATGCTACTTATTTAAATAAACACTCATTATTAAATATATTTTTAATCTTTTTTCCTTCTAATTCACTGGTAACGATGCTGCAACTGTTGATAAAAAGGTACCGTTGTTCAATCGCCAAAATTGCGGTGCGTTTAATATCCTGAGGCGAGTGAACTAAACGTCAAAATGTAAAAGCATTCCAAAAGTTAAGCTAGATCGCCGCGTTTCCGCAATGAATGTGACATAAACATATCGAATAGCTGCCCCGCCGACCAACCGCGTGCCAATAGCAGGCGGGTGAAGCGCGAGTGGTTACAGGAATTAAAAAGGTGTAAAAATAAGCGTTTACGAGGCAATGACGATGCAAGTGATCAGCTATTGATCTACGGGAATTGGGCCCCTGATCTGGGCACCGCTCATAAATGATTTATGAAACTGAAGTCTTGACTCCATCTCAGAGGCCAATGAGTCTTTTGGGAGAGATGCAATCAGATTATCCCGAGAGTTACTCAGGATTTGTTTCTTGGTTACACGTAGATGTTTGTACAACTCAGATGGTTTTTTAAAATTCATCCCAAATTGTTGCTGTCCCCTGAACAGCGTAGAGGAGTCAGCGCCCTGAGCTAATCCAAGCCCAGACTTAAGTTTTCTTATGACAGTTGCATCCAGATTTACCAAAAGAGTTTTGTTGAAGTCGTATACAAGAAAAGGCCATGTTAGACGAGATGTTAGGTAGTTGTCATAAATCCAAGCTTTCTTGACATAACTAATTGGCTGTTGATCTACCTTGTTGATGTCATTAATAAAGTGTTCCACAACCACATCTAAGGATGGTGTTCTTCCTTTAAAATTGATCCTTCTGCCCAGAAATTTTATAATATTTGTATATTACGAATATTTGAATATGCAAACCAAAAATATTTATTCATGACTAGATCTAGGTAATGATTGATTTACCTAGATCTAGTCATGAATAAATATTATATTAATTACTGGGTAAGATAAATATAATAAAATTGATATAGCTAAGATTACTCACGGTAAATAATGAGTTAAGTCCCCACACCACATCCTTAAGTCTCCGAGTTGGTGCCCACCCATGTTCATCTATTGAGGTTTGTCGCAGCAAGGACAGACAGATTTCACCATCTTCACTTATATTTGGATGCCATAGCTCTGTCAGACATTTTACTTTTGGAGGCTGAAAAAAATTAATTTGATAGGTTGTGCAGCTTAATATGAATCACTTTCTGTCTTTTACTTCTTTGGACCAAATCTCAAAAAAAGAAAACTCTAAATCAGAACAAAATATACAATTCTACCAAAAATTGTTTTATTATTAAAAGTAGAACTACCCATAGTTGGTTTTAAATTAATTAAGATTGTTACATCTTATTCCCATGAGGATAGGCAGAGACAAGGGAGCACCACCTACAACAATCATGGCACAACTCTCTCGCTTCCTTCACATCCACAACTCTCTTCATACAAGCTATATGGTTATGGGCACTGCATATACCAGATTTTTTGAGAATGTGCCCAATTTGGACATTCTTCTGGGTCATCCCCGCCTTATCCTTTCATTCACCTCTGATTTATAAATCTATTTCGTTAATCTCTTTTCATTCATCCTCTCAATGTGCCCAAATCACCGGAACATTCCTTTCTCAATCCTTGTCACTACAAACCTTGTCTTTCAAACCACACATATCACTCACAACTATTTTTTTCACTCTATCCACAATTGTTACTCCTTTATGTCTTTAATGACCGCATTTCTACAGCATTAATCCTACTTTCAAGCTTCTTCTGCCATACACAGCATTCACTTCCATAATTTATATAGGAACAAGCACCATAGTAGATTAACTACCCGTAGTAGTTAATAATAATAATATGTAGGACAACTTACACATATTGCTCTGGTCACAAACTAAGCTCTAGGCTTGTACTATGTGTACCAGAAACAACATTATAGATAGATAGAAAGATGTTTATTTACCAAAAAATATACATTGTTCATAATTGTGATTTAACATTAAATAGTATAGTTACGACTTAAATAACAATTACAAATATTTTTAAGTCCTAGTTAAACTATACAATAGACATTATATATATTATATTTTATAAACACCCATACCATGACAAACTATACAGAAAAACATACTAATATTTTTTTGACATGGGTGGGAATCGAACCCATGACCTCCTTTATCTTTATCCTTAATCTAAATTAGTTATACAAATATTGTGCCAAATATTACATGTACATATGTCTACTATGCATATAGTAATATTGCTTATAAACTTAGCAGATCTTTAAATTATATTAATTAATAATTTATTTATTATACCTGCAGAATTTCTAGGCCAAGTTCGAAAACAGGTTAATAATTACCTGGTCAATCATGGCATCACTTGAATGTGTTAAGAAATTAGCAGAATGCAACAAAGTGAATACTTTAGTAGTGATCGGAAATTTGGTGATCTTTTTTGTTAAAGGTTATGTTCTGAATCCTGATTTTTTATTATTCAAATATATTTTAAAAAATGAGGAGCTCTTATGGAGCCACCAGCTGGCAGAAAATGTTTTTTTAGGCTTAGGTTTGGAGCCCCTAAAGATGCTTTCTGCCAATTTTTCCCTGAAACATTACCTGTGCAATAAATTTCATTTATTTTATTTATCTCGGAATATCCCTAACTAAAGTTATTTTGACTGCTGCCTGCTACTTTCAGAGTCTTAAGCAATATGTTTAAACTGTCTTACATATTATTATTCCAAATCCCATATATTATCTATTTGTCTCTTTCGTTTTCCCATGAAAGAAGATGGGTAGTTAATACACCTAAGTATTTTAGAACAGCCACCAGCTTTTTTGACTTTTTTTTAATTTGCAAGTAGTCATACTTTAATTATACAAGGGTAGAGCAAGGTAAACCTATCAAAGTTGTATTGTAATATTAAAACGCTACTCACTGCCATATTATATTCCTCGGTAACAAATACACTAAATTTAAACTTCCCTCCTTGCCAGAACCCTTCATCTGGGGCCACAGTTAAAACAAATTCAAACAACTCATTCGGATTTTCAAAATTCACGGAACAAGTCATAGGTAAATTCTCTACCATTTCTTGTACTTCTTTTACTAATAACTTATCCCGTATTGATATTCTTCTAGAAGACTCGCTCACTTTACCATTGGAGATCGAGGTCTCTTTTTTTAATTTTTTATTTAATGTAATCATTGCTCTAATAGTCTACCTTTATATTGTGTCATTTATTATTTATTTATGTATATTTATGTCTGTTAAGTAGTATGTATTTCGTTAAGAAAATACCCATGAAAAAATTACAAATTACAACCAAGACACAAGAAGAAGAAAATAAATTCAATCTTCTTTTATTAATAAATGGCCTCTACGCATTGCAAACATCTTTGCCAATGTAGTAGAGGTGAGCGTTACGAAACGAAGATAGTTACAATAAAGTCGTTATTTCTTTAATAACTAATAATAGTTATTATTTTTGTTATAACTATTTAATAAAAAATGTAATTAGGAAAAAATAAACATAATATTAATATTGATTTTTGAGTATTAAAATAGTCAGATCTCATTATTTCCTTTTATTAGAGTACAAACACGATAGGCTTACGACCAATGGTTGATGAGATATATTGAAACAACATTTTCGACCTTTTTATCGAGTAACTATTTTTTTAATATCATTCGACCATGTAATAACATGGCATACCATCGAATTCTACAAAAAAAAACTATCTACTATAACAAAAATCACTAAATATCACAATCACGTGAAATAACAATAACCACCTCGCTACAAAAGTTTCAATAGTTACAACCTTATCAACCGTTTTAACAGTGATATCCATATAGACCTATCTATATGGATATCACTATTGTTCACATTCGTTCCGTTTCAATCAGAACGTTTTGGAATGTCGGCGCGGCGAAAATATAAGCGAGCAGCGACATAGCGCAAAGCGGTGAAATAATGAACTAAGTAAACCAATTTATAACAACTACTACTGAGAGATGGCGCTAATAAATTTAATACTGCAGAATATAAATAGGTTGTGGTCAATAAAACTTTATTTGTCTTTTGGATCTTAAAGTTAAAAATTGTTTAAAATAAAAAGACTAAAAGAAAATGAATAAAAAAAAAGTGCAGAAGCGGGGATGGAACTGGCGCTCTGTGGTTTTCAAGTTATTTAGAATATTTCGATAGAATCATGCGCCATTAAAAAATCAAAATAAGATTGAAAATTTGTTTGATAGGTCTCAGAAGAAATAATAGTAAAAGTAGATCAGTTTTATAGTTCTGACTATAAAAAAATCATTACAACAGGTAGTGATTTTTTTTTATTATTAAAAAATTATTGGTACACGGGTAAAGTATTACTAACTCACAAATAATTTAAAACGGCGGATTTTAAAAGAACCTGTCAATAATATTTTTGAGAGTTGTTTGAGTATAAAGTAGGTAATAAGTATTATAAACTTATTTTCGAGAAAAATACAACGTGTAAAAAGAAAAATTGTAAATAGTGTACAAGTACGCCTGCTTTGTTTGTCACTCTGTATTACAGCAGCCAGTCCTAAGCCTGTAATTTTTTTTTCACATCATTCGATTTTTAAAATAATAACTAGTTACAAGAATAAATAGTTACATAACGGGTTATTAACAAAAAATCACGTAGCCGTTACGTTACAATGAAAGCACGTAACGACCCACCACTAATGTCAAGTAAGTGGTAGTGATTGACAATAAGTTAAGTGGATAATATCTCTCATAGAGTATAATTAATATATAGGTTCAGAAAATATCTCTGAAAAGAATTCAAAGGGATTAGGATTAATTAAGAATAAGAATGGAGGATGAAAGGAAAAGGACTAAGATTAATTAAAAATGGCAACATAATGTTAGAGAACTGCATTTGATTATAACTCGTAGGTTCGGATTAATAGTCGTTGCTTAGCCAGAGCAGTTGCTTGGAACTCTCAAAATTTAGTTTTTTCATATGCAGTTTGACAGTCCGAAGCATGTAAACATTAGCAATTGCTTAGTGACACTATTAATCCGACCAATAAAGTGGTGGCTGCTGAACGCTGAGCACCAAAGGGAACTTTGTAAAATTGTAACCATAAAAGTTAAAAATATCGTCGATTTTATTTTACAGCTGGTACTATTTGTAGCCACATGGAAAACCCCATCGAGACGTCGATGGGGTTATTCCACTACAAACCCATTGACGCCTCGATGGATAAAAATGTATAGGAAATATTGTCTATGGGTAAAACTCGATCGCCGAGAAACGTCAAATCACATACATTTTATTTTGGATTGCGATCGATCGACACGTTGAATCTAAATGTTATATAATAACATTTCGGTAGGATATTATATATCTGCTATTCAAGTTGTAAAGTGGGTTTGTAAATAATATGGTAAATATATGAAAGTGTAGTATTTTTTTTTAATACTGGAGCTTGGCATGTGACTTTGTATCTACCTCGTAGTAAGCAGACCTAGAAAATCCATGAATGGAGTCGATCAATACATTGTTGCTTGTCTGCTAAATGATGCAATTACGAAATGGGCGACATAGTTGCTTCGTGGGGCGGTATATAAGCTTCGTTGCTTTATCGTCAAATTAATCACCCATTTCGTAACCGCACCCTAAAAGGAGACTACCACATCGATAAGAAACAATGAAATAGTCTCCTAAAAACCGTTAACACGCAGACTAAAACCGAAACATGACTATACTAATTGCGCTGTAGCATGGTGCGGGTGACAGTTTCAGAAACGTTTCGTGTTACTCTTGAAAGTTGCCGCGATATACAAATTATGACTTAGTATATCAGTTGTATCCATGAAGGTAAAAACTGTGACCGTCCGCGCGCCACTACTGGAGTAAGGATCATTCAATTTGCAGGATGCCGCACGAGTGACAAATTTGTCACTCACACACACTTTCACATTTTTTACATCCTCAGTCTGATTTGTGCGTTCGGTGGAAAAGATCTCCGCTTTTATTGTCGAAAAAATGGTTAATTGTGCATTAAAGCTCTGTAAAAACTACTCTTAAAAAAAGTACTTAGTGTCACGTTTTTCAAGTATGTATTTAACATGTTTTTCTTATATTAAACCTTAATAGAAAATAATAATAAAACCACAATAAAACCCATAATTAAAATATAAAAATGACGGTAACTGTCAAACTATGTGCGTTTAGAAGTTGAAGAACTAGTAATGTGTTTTTATTTTTAATGAGAATTTCGATACTTTAAAATAATTTATAATCATTTAAATTTAATTTAATCAAAAGGTATGGCAACAACAGAACCGTCCAACGAGGTTTGTCAATTACAATTTAGTGATGTGATTTTATAGTTGATAAACTCGATTTTTGTAAATACTTTCATGGTTATGAGATATCATACAATTATTGTTTTTTTTTATATAATACTAATTATATTTTCTATACATACAGTTTCCCGAAAGATCCGGCATTAAAAGGTAAATGGGTAGAGGCAATTAAAAGAGAAGAAAATTGGTTACCAACAAGAATACCCGTGTATGTTCAGTACATTTTGAGGAATCAAGCTATGATTTAATTGTTTTTCGCCTTTTGTAGTTTGCATCGACTTTTATAACTTTTATTGGAGGTCGGTCAAAAATGTTGAGATTGCGTTTAGTAGGTAACATGTAGTTAGTTGTGCATGTGTTTTAATTTAATTTAATAAAGTAGGTATTTAATTTTATTGTTATATATACCTACATACATATTTTAAATCCACTAGTATTATAAATGCGAAAGTGTTTATCAGGGTGCATGGGCGTAGCGAGGTACGGGCAGGGAGGGGCAGCTGCCCCCCCTTAAAAGAGCAGTCGTTCGCTGGTAAACTGTAATTCTGACGAGCTTCACAGCTTGCAACGCTATTATAAGACCAAATAAACTAAGTCTGCCACCCCCTATATAAAATCCTGGCTACGCCCTTGTCAGGGTGAATTTGAAAGGATGTACTTTGGGCTAATATAAGGTTCTGCTGAAAAAATCTAACAACTTTTTCTATGGAACCATATGTCACAAATGAAAAAAAAAATGACTTCCCCGTACAAATTGGTCATTTTAACGTTACTAGTTTGTATGGAGGAGGCCATTTTTTTTTCTTTTGCGAAACATGGGTCCATGGGAAAGTTGTTTGATTTGTCATACTAGCCCAAAGAATATCCTTTCAAAGTTATTGAGTCTATTCAAAACATTGCGTTCGGTGTAGACTCATACCATCGGCTACGACGAGGTGGGATTAAACCCCTTCCGCTGGTTACCTTGGGGCCCGTAATGATATGTATGTGTATTACAATTGTATATCGATAAATAATTATTAATCTTTGATGATCTCTATAAATCCCAAAATATTTGGTTTATATCGATAAGTTATAGGGTAACCTGTCCATCAATGAGCCACACTAATTTCAAAGACTCCTAACACTTACTTTTTTCAATATATTGATATGATTTTTTTTCATAAAGGAGGCTTATTTAATTGGGAATGATTAGGCATTACAATTTTATTCATTCATCAAACACGTTCTTTGCTAGAACGATTTAAAAAAAAAATTACGTTGGATCATTGTGTACAAGGGTTGGTCCACAATGAGTCAGGTAAAATTACACAATGAGCCATGTTCAGCTTCCGTCACCTATTAGTGGTTTCTTGGGACATTGTGGTTTCTTGAAGAATAAATAGCCTTCAGTCACTTATTATTTTAATAAAGAATCAAAAAATAGGTACGTTTATTTTTTTTCCTTAAGCAATAGTTTGGAAGTATCATCTCAGTCTTTTTAGACTTTTATTAGGTATATAATTATTTTATAAAATAAAATAAAAATAAATACCATCACGGGTGCCTATTTGGCTCCCGAGAACCGTTTAAACGGCCTCAGGGTCCCAGCGGAGGGATTAACCCATCCTCATTTCGCCGATGGTATTCGGAGGCAACACCTAACAAGTGGCGAGCTTGTTGCAGTGTTTATGATGAAATAGCCTCGTTGTATAAAGCGGTCACCCATCCCAGGCCGGCTTTGTTGTCATCTGCTTAACCTTGTTATCAGTTGCGCAGTGACTTAACCACTAGGCTGGGGCCGCTTTTTATATAATTATTTTAACAAACATTAATCTTCTAAATGATATCAAAATATTAATTATTAAACAATCTATAAAAATCAACAAAAAATCTATCAAAAAAATTTACAAAACTGGTACCTACCCATAACCTATGTCAAATACCTACCAATACGCAAATATTATAAACAATTTTCAGTCAGCCTTTAATAAATCACTTTGATTATGTACAAACAATAGGTACCTAATTAACATTTAAAACTAAAGAGAAGAAATAAATTATATCAAAGTCTTGAGAAAATTAACGCAAAGTTATGGATGCAGGTAAAAGCAACGGAAAAATATAAGTTGAATTTCTGATTTTGGTTCCATTAATTTGCGGTTTAGGTAGAATAATTTTAATATCCTTAATATTGACTTCAGCAAGATCAGGTTCAAACGGCATGTAAAACTTCATTTTTTCTTTAGACTTCAGCCGCATAAAAGAAACCCCGTATTTGTTTCCAGTCTTTTCTATTATCTCTGCAGCATAATATACCTCTAACTTTTTTGTAGCGAATAATACTAAGACATAATCGCCTTCTTTGGGCTTCCGATGAAGTTTTTTTAATGGCGCTTCCATCACAGGCAACTCATCAAATTCGTCCACGTCAATGTTTTCATCTTCCATCTCGCTAAAGTCTGTATCACTCGAATATATCACTTCTATTTCCTCTACACTTGTTTCAGTGTCTGATTCAATTTTCACTTTTTTCAATGGTTTCTCCTTTTGTTTAAAATCACATTTTTTGTCTGACATGATCGGTCGTTTAATAGTTTTTGCAGCAGTTTTTCTTATCTGTGCCTTTATTTTTTCTTCAATCATATTCTTTTCAGTAGTATCTGTCGCCACCATGCTTTTTCCTAACTTCCTTGGCCGACGTTTCCCAGTCCTTGGCCCTGCTTTTAGAGGTGGCATGAATTCCTTAGGAGATTTAAAAGGTGTTGCCCCAGAAGAGCATGCGATAAGTTTGTCTACAACAGGTGTCGTAGCTCTATTCGTGGAAACTTTATCGTGGTCTTTAGAACATCCAGCCTCTATTGGATTATTTGCTTCGGTGTCTTCAGATAGCGTATCGTTTAGTACAGAGGGACTCATTCTAAAAGGCTCGTTATCCATTGGAACTGGACTTTCGGCGTTGGTCGCATCAGAAGATGGACTGACTTCTCTGACTCTGTCTGTGATAGATGATGGAAGAAAATCAATTTCCGTGAAGACATCGGGGTCATAGGGGTAAATGCCGCATTTTTTGAATGCTGCGGTAATGTTCATAGGAGTCATTGCCTTTGGGTAGGCTTGTCCGACGCACTCTGCAACATTATAAATGCTCATTTGTTTTCCGGGATTTCTCATCAACCAAGAGTCCACAGCGCTGTTATAATAGACCTTAAAAGGGGCATTTAAACCCACATCGAGCGGCTGCATTTTTGCAGTAGTGTGAGGATGTAAGGTGTGGATTGTTATACCAGATCTTTTAGCCAAATCTAACGCTTCAATACATAAATGAGACTCGTGTTTGTCCATTATTATTAGTGCCGGATTTTCTGGACTTGCACAGGTATGTTTGATGAAATGTTCAACGACTTTGACGAACAGTTCAGCATTCATCCAGCCCGAAGGGCTTGCTAAGCCAAGAGAACCTGTGGGAGCACCATGCAGCATAAAGTCTTTATAATTCTTCTGAGGAAATACAAGGACAGGTGGCAACGCCTGTCCAGACGCGCAAACAATGACGCAGGTGGTCACTAAAGTTCCTTTCTCTCCGCTTGTTATTTTGCATATATTTTGTTTTCCTTTTGAGCAAAATATTTTTTGGGGTTTCTGTACCGTCGTGGTGGCGGTTTTATCTAAATTATAGACCCTGCAGCCGCTACCAAAAGAAGAATGGCGGTCGTAGACTTTTTCAAATTTTCAAAGAAACTTTTGACTGACTCTTTGTTGAACGCTGTAGCTCGGGCTAAGCTGCAGGCTTCTGGTTTCTTTAATGTTAATTCAGGGTGTCTTCCTCGGTAAGAACGAAGCCATTCAATTCCTGCCATACTATCTCGTTTCCAATTATCTGGCACTTTGATGTTGTTCAAAACCGCCATTTGAAATGCGATGCGACGTACATCTTTGGCTGACAAACCATAAAATTTTAATGCACATTCTATGATATAATTCTTAAGAGCTGCTTCTTGATACTCTGAAAATATTTTTTGAACTTCGTAGTTTGGCCTCAGTCTTTGGTTTTGTAAGTTCGAAGAAGTGACATTCAAATTTTTTTTTACATAGCGCTGTAAAGTAGGGTAGTGAAGTTTGCATTCTTTGGCAGCTTTGCGTATGCTATATCCCTGTCAAGTTAATAATAAAGCACGAAGCATATTTTCTGCAGAATGGTCCCCCTTTTTTCTCTTCAAAACTTTCGTGCGCGCCATCTGAAACATAATATAAAACCAATAAATAATCATCTGTAAGTATACTCGTATCATTTAAACTTCAATATTAGCATCAAAAGTTGTCCTGCTTTGTTACCACCTATTTTCTATGCCTCTATAGCAATTAAAAAACAGTAGTATACAATGAACCACAGGTAGTACACTATGAGCCATGGCTCATTGAGTACTACGTGGCCCTGGCTCATTCAGTACCATAGTGGACTTTTTGCACAAACATTCAAATATTAACAACGAATATAATTTCTATCAAACTGATTTCTACTGAATTGATAGGTAAATATATGGTTAAGGCACCGTAATATCGATAAACGGTAATTTCGAAAATACAAAAAAGTAAAAAATCAACACATATTGGAAGAATTACTTACCTTTTTCGTAAAAAAAAATATAAAGCTCCGTCACAGGTCCACCTTCTAATCTGCGCGCCGACAAACTGAGGCGGTCGGGGGTCTGTCGGGTGACATATCGAAACGTGTATTCTATACAATCTGGCAACCTCGCGTTTTGGAAATATTGCCATGGCTCATGTGTACCGTTGGCTCATTGTTGGACAGGCGACCCTAATATTTGTTGTCGGTGGCAACACTATCGAAACTATTAAGTATGCAATTATATATAGCTTTTTATAATAAAAAAACAATACACTTCATAGACACGCGCGCACATTCATGTTTGACAATTTCTAACTTGTATCTCTTTTATTCTCAAGCAGTTATTTAAGTGTCAGACGCGTTGGCTGCCATTTGAAGCCACACCTTTTTTGCCGTTCTTCATTTGTTCGCCTCAGAAATTGGCGACACCGGTATCGTACTATTATGAAACGTTTTATGTATCATCCTTACTCAATTGGCGCGAGGCGCGTTTTTTTAGGTTCAGGCTGTATCACATTCGTAATACATTAAATCATTAATAACTGTAGTAAATTAAATTAAACCCAACCAATGGTTATGCGTATAACGTAACGCCAAATACATATTTAGTGATGGGATGTACTACTACGATGGATAGTCGATGTTTTTATAACAATAAACGTATATTGAGCGTAGTTAAATTTTTATTGTTAAAAAGTCTATTAATAAATAAAACAACAGAACATATAGGGTAAGGTTGCTTAAAAGGTTGCTAAGAAAAAAAATTATTCGTCTAAATTTATATAAAAATCGGCCCCAGCCTAGTGGTTAAGTCACTGCGCAACTGATAACAAGGTTAAGCGGATGACAACAAAGCCGGCTTGGGATGGGTGACCGCTTTATACAACGAGGCTATTTCATCATGAACACCGCAACAAGCTCGCCACTTGTTAGGTGTTGCCTCCGAATACCATCGGCGAAATGAGGATGGGTTAATCCCTCCGCTGGGACCCTGAGGCCGTTTAAACGGTTCTCGGGAGCCAAATAGGCACCCGTAATGGTGTTTATTTATTTATTTTTAAATTTATATCAGAGTCAGGAACATCTGAATTGTCACTAAATTTATCATCTGAATCTGTGACGTATATTATTAACGATGCCTATATTAAAGAGAACTAAATTTATGCAGCGAGTATCGTTAGCGATAAAAAATAATTGCATAACGTCACATCCCTAGCCATGTGGTATTGACAGATGTCAACGACATACAGGCAACTGTCACCCGCACCATGCTACAGCGCAAAGACAGTAGGGTACGGTTTTACATCTTTATGGATGGTGGTAACGAGACCGGTCGGTAGGCCTAGCAATTTATAGAGAACTTCCTCCCACCTAAAAAATAAAGAATGATTTCAAATAAGTATCAGAGACCCTACAATATTTTTTTGGCTACCGTTCCGGGTCAATGTCGGTCTATAAAACGTTTATTAACTCACGGTACGAACTTCTGTCGGCCGACAGAAGAAAAATATATATATTAAGCCTAGTCGCTATCCAACAGTGTGCAACCAAACCATAGGGTTCTTCCTATAACTTTGTGAAACAAACCATCAGTCATGATGTAAAGGTCCAACTTCTCACGGAGTTTGTTAAATGCACAGAGTTATAGGAAGGTTGAACGATACGCTTGTCGAATGTACGACAGGGCGACTACGGACCGCACAGAGAACCATCACTGCATCGCCACGATGCGCGCGCGGCCGATACGGGAGAGAGAGCTTCTCGGCAGCCAGCAATCCCCAACTCCACCTCTATCCCCATCCCCATAAATTCTCACTTTACCGGTGCGCTGTCGCCAGGAACCTAAAAAAATCCTACAAAATATAGGCTCTACCCCTTAGAACCCTATCATCTATTTCCCTGAGAGTTATTGTTTTGTATACTGACGTGACCCTGGCAGAAATTAAAATTAATTAGTTGTACGAGCCATAATACAGAAAAAAAAAGTTCGAAGAATGATTCAGATTTTTATGACGGGTTTTAAAAATCAGTGATGATAAAATAAAAGAAAATATACTTTATTTAACAAGTTATTATAATAATATGGCAGGTATTACGTGGCCTTGGCAATACAGCTTCCCTCCATTTTTTACGTAAGTAGTGTTTTTCCTTGTTGTTTTACCACATTCTTCTGTTCTAAACAGTTAATAAAATGCCTTGCAATATGTTGGATATGAAGAATGTTTCTTGGAACTACATCAACGAAGGTAATGTTCACATTGTACTGGACCTCGTCGGAACACGCCGGGTACTAAGATTAATCAAAGAAAATAAAAAATGTCTAGAGATGATCCATTTAAAAAACTCTGTGGATTTTGTTAATATTATTATGCTTTCAATGTTTTATGATCATAATAATGTGGGTTGCGAAAAATTAGTACAAATAAGTGAAGAAGATTTAATAGAAATAAGTGAAAATCTTGTTAAATTCCGCCCTCAGAATCGGTTAAAAAAATCACTTTTAAGTCAATATGCAATAATAGCCCCAAATTTAACTATAGTGAGCTCAGAATGCGAAGTCAGTTACTGTATTGAAATAAAACCTAAAGAAGGTTATTTATCACCAAGTTTGCAGAGCTATGGTAAATGTTATTATTGCTTGAAACAATATCTTAAAATAGAAGAAAAACAAATTAATTCAATAAGCAATTATTGTCCATTAGACTTGTATTCTGGAGATAAAAGTAGAATGTATAAGGCTATTTATAATTTAATTAACAATCCACAAAATAACTTTAAATTGTTTAAAAATGGTTCTATTTGCTATCATGAGAATTCATCATTAAGAGATTTAAACTCAATTTTAGAGGAACTAACTGTTTTCAATACTTCTATTCCACTTTTTATTGAATTTATAATTGTTGTTTTACTATGTACAGATAAAGATACTGTACCAACTATAGAAATAAGTAATGAAATTAATTGTGAAAATAGTAAAAATGAATGTAATACATCAACAGGACTTAATAAAGATTGTATTTTGGGTAAAATAATCAGTTTGCAAAAATATTTCATCCAATTTGAATCTCAATCTGATTTAAATATAATTGACTATAAAAATTGTTATGCTTATGTTGGAACTATGCTAAAAATAATTCAAGACAGTAATATAGATACTTATAATGAAACTGAAAAGATTCAGTTCTTGAATAGATGTGATTCTATGCAACTTGCTATGCTTTCAGCCATAGCTAAAGATTGTTCTATTATGATCAGTTTTACACTCAACTCCAAATCACCAGAAAACGTAAGAAAAATTAAATTAAATAAACAAGAAATTTCTTTTAAAATTTCTGTAACAGATTTGGAACCAAAACCTTCAACAACTTTATTGAAACGAAAGAAAACTGAAGAAAAACTAATCAAAACCTATAAAACTTTAATAAAGTCATAATGTAAGTATACATTAAAAAAAACAATTCTATTGTGTTATTTGTCAGTAATACAATTTTAACATATTATCTGGAGTCTGTTCTAACATTCAAATAATATTAACTGTACAATTTCGTAGTGAAAAAAAGAGATTAAATTTACACAAATAACTTCATCTTCATCTCTTTCTCTTCCACAAAAATATCGCACAGAATATTTACACCTAATTTGATACAATCTCTTGACATTGGTTTTTGTACCATTAAAATTATTTTTGCAATATATCACTTATTAAAAGGTTTTTAGGGCAAGTATTTATAAATAATTGTTTATTAAACAAAAATTATTTATGTATAAACTTGAAAATAAAATAGTAAATAAGAATATTAAAATATTTTGTGCAGTAATTTGTGCACAAATTATGCCATCAAAACTATTTTATACATTTAGTATCTGTGTTAAGTAATGTATTTAATTCTTATTATAAATTATAAAATCAACCCCATTAATTATATTTATTTTTCTTCTCTTTTAGTATACAAATACACTCCGAGACCAGAGCAAAACAGTTAGAAGCATGGGAACAACTAATAACAGAATACCTCAAAGCAAACAAACTGTCCACACTAGACATAAGGGAAGCTCAAAACACTCCACTATTCAACAATCCTAGCATAAACAGAAAACTGCAACCTGAATCTATACTTACTGTCCTACAACACATGGCAAATAATGGCAAAGCTGCAACGGTGGATAAAAGTAAAAATGTATGGGAAATATATTGGCATTCATTGGATGAGTGGGGTAATATTGTGTATAGTTGGGCTTGTAATAATGGAATGAATAATTCTGTTTGTACTTTGTTTGAATTGAGAGAAGGAGATAATACTGTGGATGAAGGTAATCTATGACTATTTTATGTGTTTTATTAAACTGGGGCCTTACCAAAGAGCCAATCGACAATTGAATCGAAATACCCATCGAAAGCCAAATCTATTAGATTTGACGTTTCTCATCGATCAGGCTCTACCCATAGAGTAAAATTCCTATACATTTTTATCGATCGATGCGGCGATTCGTTTGGCGATCGTGCTCTTTGGTCAGGCCCCTGATAATTTTATGAAATTGGTTATGGAGTTATCTACATATAAGTAGATATCTGTGGGTTTATAGGTTCATAGGAAATTATTTCATCAAATCATTCTGAAGTTTGTGGTTTTCTTTTTGGGTGGGGATAAAAAACTGACAGTTTAATTAAAAAATATATACTGGCCCTAAACAAGTATACAATTTTACAAACACTAATATATATGTATTTCTTTTCAGAATTTCATGGACTGGATATAAATGTATTAGTAAAAGCTCTGAAGTCGCTACAAGTTAAAGGAAAATGTGAACTAATAGACTTTGATGATAACCAAGGAGTTAAGTTTTTTTGATTGCTGCTTAATTTTAGTTATTTAAGCACCAATTTTTCGAACTTATGATGAAGTTATTTGTCAAATAACTTGTAAGTAGAATAAGTAATTTGACAGTTAACTGTCCAATAACTTTGTCTGAAAATTAAAAACTGTTCCTAAATCAATTGAATGTTAATTGAAACAATTAGTTTCTGACATGAATGTTAATTGGCTTTTATTATTTTATATTTTTAAATACAGTTACTTATATTTATAATAGTTTAGTTGTTTCATTTGTAGTATTATTGAGTACCTACAACATTCCTCTAAGATGTTTTTAAGATGATTATTTTTAATTTTTGACTATGTAATTAACATTTGAATACAATCATAATTGAACTTAGTAATTTCCCTTATTTTGTTGTAAGTAATGTAAAAACTTACTACAAAATAGTTTATTTTTTAATTGGAACTGGGCGAGTGAGTTTGTATCCTCCTGATGGTAAGCCTGCAAAGTCCATGAATGGGGTTAATTAGAACATAAGGTTTAACAGCATTGATTGTGGTTACGAAATGGACGAATTTGCAATACAAATATACTTTAATATCCTCACTGCTTTATTGTCAAATTAAATACCTGTTACGTAACCACACTCTTAAAGGAAACTACCATCTCAACAAATTGTAACATTGATGCATTTTTCTTCTGAAAACTGGTCTACCCATTTACTAAAACCAAAACATGTCTAGGTCATTTGACGGTTTTTGCATCTAGATGGGTAACGAGAAGGATCTGTCGGCTTAGTAAAGTTATGTGACCTCTCCTCCCCCCTAGAGCTAACGATGAAATAAAACAACTTTTAATGGTTATTTTATATTATCTCACAAGAAACACAAATAACATATATAAATCGCATTATGGAGTTTATAAAAAATAAAGACACCTAAATTATATTTTCTAAAATATAATCTGCATAATTTAAAATTGACTGATAATAATTATAGATAATAAATAATAAAACTTAACAAAAATAAACAAAATAAATCCTTATTATAATTTAATTACACAGATATTTACACAATCAGTCTTAACGAAAAAAACTTGCGTAATATTACGTATAGCGATGTCTTATTTCACGCTAATCTCAAAAAAATATCAATTGATTTACTTTTCGCGACACCAATTAAAAACTTACGGTTGGTTAATTTAGAATAGCAAATTTGATAAATAAAAAAAAGCATTATTAAAATTAATTAAATTAAATTATTAAAATAAATTATCAGAATTAGTATCTAATAAAGATTTGTTCTTTCGCTTACATTATGCTATTTCGAGATTTTTTTATTGGAGTAGGTACGGCATGTGATATTGTATCTACCAGATGGTAAGCTAAAGCAGACCTACAAAGTCTATGAACATGATCAATCAATACATTGTTGTTTAACAATATTTATTACTTCCACTATGCCGGAATGATGCGGTTACGAATCAATGAATCAATATTTAAATGTAAGATCGTCCTGTTACAAAAAATCATAATTAGTTACATTTTCATAATAATTGTTTATATTACTTTCTTATTTAAAAAAACTTTTTTTTAACGGAGCATGGTATGTGACTTTGTATCCACCTGATCAATACATTGCTAATAAACAATATTGATAGCTCCCACTATGCCGGCAAAATGATGCGACATGGACGTATTTGCAGCTTGCTGCTTTATCGTCAAATTAATCGACCGTTTGTAACCGTACCATAAAAGAAATCGATGCAGTAGTATCTGGAAAGCCTGTGAACTCACAGACTGAAACCGAAACATCACTTAAGTCACTTGACGGTTTTTGCATCTGTATGGGCGAGTCCGGTCAGTCGTTTATGGAGTTGTGTTGCCTGTTTCTTAGCAATGGAAATTATCTTCGTAAAAAAACATATAATACGCCTTTTTTGTTTTTTAATAAAATAAATATCATCACAGATGCCTTACGGCGCCCAAGGCCTCAGGGTACGCAGCGGAGGGGTTTTTATCCCACATCGTCGTAGCCGATGGTATGAGTCTACACCGAACAAGTTTTGTTACTCCTAAATAAGAGGGTTAGAATTTCACACACAAGTTTTCTTTATACAAATGTGATTTAACTTTATTTTTCATTTGATATATCTACTGGCAACTTTTTGCTAATATTTGACATTCATTTGTTAAAATTTTTTAGCCTTAACTATATGTTCATGGTTTAGCTAGCTTTATAGAGGGTGAATTTAAAAGGACGTACTTTGGATGTATTTGCGACACATGGTTCCATGGGAAAAGTTGTTCGATTTGATCAGCAGACCTCATATTAGCCCAAAGTACAGCCTTTCAAAGTCACCTTGTATAATATAATAACATATTTATATACATAACACAATCTACAAAAAGCTAACCGGAAGAACATAATATAGGAAATATAAAACCTCTACAAATGTAGGTATGTATAAAACGTACCTGTAAAAAGAAACAATTTCACAAGTTGGTATAGTGAAACTGGGACCAACCGTCAGCGTAACTCTGGTGCCTAGTAGGTAACTTTAATTATTATATATTTACTAATATTTTTGTAATTACAAATTATGATATAACCTTATAATTTTAACGTCTAGGTACAGCAATTCTTAAATCTAATATTTTAAAATTGTGCATTTTTTATTGTACTCGTTACAAACTTGTAAAATTAACAAAAATGGCGAAAATCCACCGCAACATTGTAAACATTACAAAACAGGAATGGTCATTAATACTAAATTATAAACTAGTACATCACAGTTCACAAAACTTGTAGGAAAGTATGTAATAAAAAAATGTTACAACAGTGTAGGTACCCACCATGAAATAAGAATACTATGTGGAACCGCCCTAATGCCTAATAAACAAAATGTCAAACGTGTTCGTTGCCGCCATATTGTGTTCTAACTTTTATCAATCAACGATCATTCAGCTAATTATTGATAAATATTTTTTTTTAGTTCTCTAAACATTCGCTAGTGGCGCTGGGGCTCTAGAGAAAAAGCAGGCGAGGCGACATGTCGCGTCGCCTCAGTCAAAAACGTATGTATTTTGACAGCGACAGTAGGCGTGAGGTGCGCTGTCACCTGCCAAAGTCTATACAGTTTTGATTGAAGGCGACGAAGAGCCCCTGGACAATATATGAATATTTCTATCAAATAAATACCTACAGAGTAAGAGTTCCAGTATGTAGATTTAAATAACATTAATATCTACATTTTAATAAGTGTTTATTTTACTTATATTTTATTTTAATCTATATATTTAGGCTGAGTAGAATGCCGAAATTGTTTGCCTCAGTGGTCCAGTGGTTGCGCCGCTGGCATTTTACCTATCCAGAGGTTGTGGATTTAATTTCTACTCATGGCAAGATAATATTAGTAACTTTTTCTGAACAGTTTACCATTGTCTGGGTTTTTATAAAATATAATATGTATGTACCTTATCGTTGTTCCTGGTACATATAGTCAAGCCTAGATCTTTGTTTGTGACCAGTAGCCCTAGTGTAAGTTTTTTTAACGTTTACTATCTAACGTATACTACTGCGTTAAGATTTCCACCAATCACAAGTTCACATTTTTAGTTCTCCAATTTTCCGCTTGGGGTGTAGCTAAACCATGGAACTAATAATAATATAGTTATGGTACCGCCATAGTGCCTTAAATGGCCTATAAAACCGATACTGCAAACGAGTTCGTTGCCGCTATAATCTGTTTTCACTTCAACCAATCAGCGCTCAATGATTGCTTTTGTTCTCACTTTTTTTTATTTCTATGGCGGCGGCCATCTTCTGTTCTCAAAACTGGAAAAGCGATTTAAGGCCCATATGGGAACCTCCATATTTTATCTCCATGGGTTAAACTCAAAGTAATAGAAAACTCACACTATTACAGAGCAGAAAATGTCCACATATTATTATGAAATCATTGCGAATTGGCGAATACCCACCGTCAAAGTAAACCCATGCAGGTAGGAACCTACTCAATATTTGTTTCAGCTAATTTGGCCCGTCTTCATGCAGTCTCCACTTATGAATCAGGAGCTTGGTTGGATGCAATACCTTCTCCTTCTCTAGGAACTTTTTTGGATAACTCGTCACTTAGAGTCGCGATAGCTTTGCGATTAGGTTGCGAAATTTGTCAGTCTCATACATGCACCTGTGGTTGTCCAGTCAATAGTGACGGTTATCACGGCCTTAGTTGCAGCCGCAGTGCCGGGAGGATTTCGCGTCACCATGCTCTTAATGACGCGATTAAGAGAGCTCTATCATTAGCAAATTTTCCGTCTGTCATGGAGCCACCCGGTCTTAGCCGCACAGACGGCAAACGACCAGATGGTTTAACGCTTCTTCCATGGCGCAGAGGTCGCAGTCTAATTTGGGATGCGACATGTGTAGACACATATGCTGCATCCCATATTAATGGTTCTTCTGTCAAAGCAGGATCAGCCGCGGAGGCGGCTGCTAAGGCCAAACACCTGAAATATTCAACTTTAAAACAAAACTATATATTTGTACCTTTTTCTGTTGAAACTTCAGGCGTTTGGTCTGCAGAAGCAAAAAAATTTGGGTGTGAGCTGGGCGCTATTTTAAAGGATACATCTGGTGATGCCCGGGCTCACTATCATTTCATTCAAAGAATATCATTTATAATTCAAAGAGGCAATGTTGCGAGCATACTAGGTACTTTTGGCCACAGCGATAGCTGGGACATAGAGGAACATTAATTTATTTTATTTTAGTTAAGATTTATTTATATTTTTTATTTTGTGGAGTTTATTTCTTTAGATTTAATTTATTATTTTGTGTTTGTTTTTTATTACAAATAAAAATTAATCAAATTTAAACATTGTAATGATATACTCGTATTCGATTATATCCCCTTTCTCATTGTAGAACATATATCACGAGAGACAAATCGCTCTCTCAAAGGACTCACGTTAAGAGTGAAGTGTGTTTTTTTTTATTATTTCATACCTATTACTTATTAGTTCATATTTGGTGAGTTATTAATTTCTAAATGGATACGGGCCTAAATTAGGAACGGTAAAGATATACATAAGCGCTATTGTTGTCGCGTAAATTTCATTAGTTAAAATTTCATATAGTTAAAAAGTATGAAATCTGAGTTCTATTATAACAGGATGACGGTCCTATTTACAAATGCTCAGTATGTTCCAAGCCGGGGTTGCAGTATCCGTTGCCCACTTGGTCAGGTACAGTGCCGTTGGTGGGGCGCACCACAAGGTCCACAGCTGGTACCACGGCGTTGCCGTTCTTTGGGATGGAAGGCGGCTTGTAGAACCACCACGCAAAGAAGAAGAAAACTAGCGAACATAGCTTGCCTGCGAAGGCTAGTGCTAGCATGTACCTGCAGGGAAAAATAAATATTTTGTTATTTTAACTTGGGGACTATAAGATTCTAGAGAGTCGCAAAACTACCTAATATATAGCGATTTTTTTTTGTATTGGTGCACGAGATGTGACTTTGTATCTACCTGGTGGTGAGCAGACTACAAAGTACATGAATGGGGTCAATTAATATTTTTTCTTAAACAATATTGATCGCTCCCACTATGCCGGCCAAATGATACAATTACGAAATGGGGGTATAGGTATCACATATTAAGAATATTGAATAAATTTATAATTAGGTATAAAAACTAGATTTTGCACGCCACAAATGGCAGAATATGTAGATCATTATCTAATATTTACCATATTGTAACATATTTTTTTGCAAAAACAAACATATTTCAATTTTCTACGCTTCTATAAATCATTTTAGTCCGGTTGAACTACCATATCTTTTACCAACTGTGTTTAGTATAATCGCTAGTACCTAACTATAAATAGGGTTAACAAATCTATAAGACCGGTTTATTTAAAAAATAAAGCAATCCCATTGTGATTGATAACTATCTATAGTTATTAGCGAATAGTAAACCAGCAAAAATGTAGTAGAGCTCGTGGTAGAGCTACTGGCGTGTAAACATAACACACGGTAAATTTCTGATGATTTCTGCGGTTGTTACCAAATGAACTTTGTACCTTTGTATAGGTACTGCCATATCACAGATCTGTGTGTCCCAGGTATTTTCATATTCCTTTGCTATCATAAAGCACTCATTGTCTACTTACAATATAAACT
This sequence comes from Monopis laevigella, assembly GCA_947458855.1. Lineage (NCBI taxonomy): Eukaryota > Metazoa > Arthropoda > Insecta > Lepidoptera > Tineidae > Monopis > Monopis laevigella. The sequence goes on along the minus strand of OX381577.1, from coordinate 11,340,681 downwards.
ACTTAATTTGTGATCACAAACCTGCTCATATGAATATTATCGTATAACAAACAGGCGCCAGTGACGTCGCAAGTCTTCTTCCAGTAGGAACAGGATAGGTCTATAAGAAAGCCAAACAACAGAGGCGCCGGAATGGTCCCCAGCAACCGGACCTTAATCCACTGGATACCCAACGCAAATGATCTCTGGTCTTCCCGGACGCATCTGTAGAAAAGTGTGATTATTAACCAAGTACCTACCTAACTGATTAGTCATAAGATTTACCAGCAGATTAAGTCAACTCTAACGACCACTTCACACAATTAAAAGTGTTTACATCTCTGTCATTTCCTTTTCTTCAAATTTACTATAATTTTCTCTGACTTTAGGAGCTCTTAATTCAATTGACTTAATTTTATTAGCATTTCACAGTCTTTCGCTGTTATTCATATTCAGCTTCATCACTCGTTCTTTCTACAATCTCAAACTAATGAAACTATGATTTATTTATGGATTAGGTAGATACGTCAGTTATTTCAATACTGTACAATTGGGGGTCCTATTTAGGTCCCTATACTTCCTACTTACGTCATGTTTAAATTTATTTTCGCATTAAGATCTATTTGATATGACTAGTTTCCTGCATATAGACCTAGATTATTACATGACCATTTCTCACCTCAAAGTAGCAGACAAGGCGGGCATAGTGGCTATGAAGGTGAACAGCATGATCCCGAAGGCGAGTGCTACAAACACCCAGAGGTATGGGCAGTCAGACGGACATGAGCTGTTGATGGCCTCGTACGTCAGGCTGGAGTTGTTCTGGGTTGATGCTAATACTGTTACAACAACAATCAACAATGATTTCAAAATATTATATAGGTACCTACTTGTTAAAGCCTTTACATTTAAATGGGATGATGGAACATTGTGATATTTTTTTCTAGTAGAGTTGAGTAAGAAAACAGTTCAATGATAAAATCAGAAAATTAAAAAATCTCAGGCAATTTTTTTTGTGGCTGTGTCGATCGATCCTAGATTAGAGAAACGTTAAAAATAATGTTCTCGTGGGATGGGACCTACAAGAAAAGATGTTGCTTGTAATTCCAATTCTGGTTATAATGGATGGGGAAACTATCGACCATTTTACTATCATTTTAAACCTTTGAATTAAAGTATAATTCACGTTGACAATTATATAGGTACCGGTTTAGCCTTGTCTATCACCAGAATTGCAGATCTAGGTACCTACCTGGGATTGGTTTTACGGTAGGTTATAATTTTTTTTTTATTAATTAGCGGTCATTGGATAGGCTATTATAAATACTTAGCCTGATCCGCGAAATCCCCGCTTAACGTATTGTTATTACCTTCAATGCATTTAACATGCTTATGTTAAATGCATTGAAGGTAATAACAATACGTTAAGCGGGTAATACTGCTTAGTCGTTGTAGACAGTTTCTGTTTACAATATCTTTTTGCCGATAGCATTCAGAGTAGAAGACTACGTGTCAGCAGGCAGGGGCGTATTGAGGGGTCCCACAAGACACAGCCTGCGTTAGGGAGATATCAGGAAATTTTAGGATTTAGTTTCATGTCTCACTAACCTGTTCCAAAATCCTCGCTCAATGCACTGCCGTTGCCGACAATGCACAGGCAGTCACTGTAAACGCTGTGTCCATCTATAATATCCCTATTGCGGCACCCGGCATGGCACCCGGAATAGTAGACCACGTGGTCAGCGCCGCAGACAGGAGCGTATTGGGAAGTTGCGCAGGAGCAGTCGGCGTTGCAAGGAGAAAACAGGTTGTTGTTCGGTTGACTGGAATGTAAAAAAATAACATTCCACCTTTACCCCGGTATTCATAAAAACTTATTGAGTCCTTGAAGAACATTTTAAGATGTTGTCTCTTTTTATAAGAAACAAAAATGAATATGCATAAAAGAGACAAAATCTACTGTTCTTGAAGGACTCAATAAGTTTTTATGAATAAGACCATAAGTCTTTACAAAGTTGCTTTGTTCAAGTAGTAAGTATAACATGCATGATAATGTGAAATTTTATAATAAGTAGGTACCTACGTTATTTTGTAATAAATAAAATACTCCGATTAGCTATCCAATAGTCAATAATTTAAATAAAGCTATTTTAATTTTCGTAGTAGGTACCAAAAACATTTTCGATCTCAACTTGAATGAGATATCCGGTATCGAAGTCGGTAGTTACCATTCAAGAACTACATATTTTTAATGCTTAAACTTAGCATTTTTACAAAATCGTGCTCAATATGAATAAAAAATCTCTCCTACCAATTTTCAGAGACAGAGACTTCTATCATTCAGTGATATAGACTCTTTCGGTCTCTTTAAAAATATTTTTTGGTCAGTCCTAATTTAGGTACTTACTTGATCAATAATATGATTTAAAAAATACATATTAAATCATATGTCATGTCGCAGTAGAATTAGTAACTACCTATAAGATCAATAATTAACACTCACCTATTCGGTTGAGCATCTTTATATGGCACTGTAACGCCTGCAAACGCGTAATCTGGACAGGTGAGTACGAAGCAGAACGTAAATACGGCCGAAGCAAGAGTCGCCGCTATGCACAGCTTGATGATGCCCGAGCAGGCCAGCTTCCACCGCTTGACCAACCAGCCGCCGAGGAACGTACCCCCACCACCCGCCGGCACCGTTATTACTCCTGGATTAAGTATACAATTTTGCTTCATTTTTGATTATGTAACTAAACTTATGCGAAAACAAACATTTTTATATTTACCTAATAGTTTATTCATATATTCTCATATTATACAGGGTGAATTTGAAAGGATGTACTATGGGCTAATATGAGGTTCTGCTGATCTAATCGAACAACTTTTTCTATGGAATATATGTCGCAAATAAAAAAAAATTGGCTTCCCCATACAAATGACCAATTTAGGTCAGTTTTACATTACTAGTTTGATGGAGAAGGCAATTATTTTGCGACACATAGTTCCATGGGAAAAGTTATTATAATACATATTAGCTCAAAGTAGGTACATCCTTTCAAAGTCACCCTGTATGTTTGCTGGCATTAGCACAGTAGATAATGTTCATTTAAACGCTCGCTTTTAGTGACTGGGGTTAAACATTAGAGTAGGTACTGCAACCTTCTCTATTGTAGAGTAAGGCTACTACTGGCCATTTAAATGTTAGTTTTCTTATTTGAATATTTATGACATTTGTGAAGAGAATAGAACAAATAGAACGATGATTCGGAAGAGAGATCGATAGGAGTGTGATGTATTAATTTAATATGAAACGAGTGAAAACGCTATTAATTCTCACTGTTTTGAGTTTATATAGCTTTGCCGGAATGTTATATTCTATAGGGAAATAAAGAGAATATAAAAATAAACATATAAAACGTATTTGAAGTGTTTTAAAGAAGGATCTGGAGAAGTTAACCCTGAAGAAATTGGGTACGGTGTCCGAAGAGAGTGAAGTAAACCATACCTTCGGTCACAGTACCTATAGTAAAATGTAACTAACCCAATAACAAAGCAGCCTCAGCAGCATTAACAGCAAACTGGTTCTCGATAAGTTTGGGCATAAAGGCTGCGAACCCGGAGATGAGCATGCCCTCGGAGGCGCCGGCCAGGTTGAGGAACAAGAAGGTGGGGTTGTTGAGCAAAGCCAGCGCGGCTCTTGGTAGCTCCCGGAGAGCCGAGAACGCTGCAGACTTGGAGGATGAACCTTCGTGGGCTTCCGATACTTTTGAGGCTTGGATTTCTTTTGCTCCTGGATAATGTGAACAATGTCGTAACTCTTCTGATATAGATACTCCTATGTATGCTGATGTCGATGACTTTTAATCCCAAAGTCCTTTTATATCCAGCTTTAATTCAAATTATTTATTACATGTAAATCTTTGCAGAAATTTACGAATAGCCAAAAGAGTTGTTATAATAAGGTCATAGGGTCCGTTTGGTTAGGCTGCTATTAATTATCAAAATCTGTAATTTAATCGAAAACTAAACACACCATTCACTACATCAAAGTAATTTAGTAGCATAATTATTCAACGAATCCTATAACATACACTCGTTATTAACATACAAAAATTTTAACATCCATACCTTACGTATACATATTCAAAGTATTTTAAACATTTTTAGATCCTGATCCGGCGGATTGTGAATTGTTTATTTGAAAGGTAACGTTAGATTGTAAAAAAATAACGAAATCCTGTACATTTGTCACCACACGGAATGCTAAAAACTGTTAAAGCAGAAGCACCCGTAATACAAAATAATAACGTACATAGCCTTTTTTAGTTATTGTTGTTGCTGATTGTTCAGTGTCATTTATAAATGATTTCGTTATTTTGACAAGCTAACGTTTCCGTTTTAAGAAACAGAATTTGGCCGATGATCACGTTCCGGATTACCGACAGCAGTCTACATCGAGATAATTCGCATCGAACCCTTCTAGAAAAGTAACTATTATCCGATAAATATTCATTTTCTCACCTGGTAACTCATGAGGAAATGCCAGTATAGGTAATGCTAGCACCACACACAAGACTGCAGACAATATGAATCCTACCCACCATGCGCCGATCCACACAGAACTTATGGGGGTAATTCCTATCCTGAAATATTCACGAGAAACTTCAATTAATTATAATAGTTGAAATCAATTATTTTAATGTCTTACATTAGTACCCACTAAATATATATATATGGACACAACTTATTTATGTTATATTTTTTAACTACTTAAGACCCTTTTTACCTTAGCCTATTAGGAAATTTTATCTACCGTTAGCTAGGCAGGAAAACAGCAGAATATTACTGTCTGACAGGGAGACGTTGCATTTTGTATGTATTAGAGATGATACTTATTTCTAATTACAAGTAAATTGGACCGGTACTTTTTGAGATATTCTTACGGACTGACACCTGAGTTTGATCCAAGAGACTTACTATAATGATTTTTCTTTTAATCAATTCGATTGCCCATTGGGTAAATATCAAATGTCCACAAATCCACAATTTGCCACTTGTTAATTTTGAGTAGGTACTAAATCATAATAAAACTTTTTTTTTTTTACAAAAAATGCAACTATAACTTATTATATAGTAACTATTATATTTGCCTATGTAAAGTAATGATATTTTTTTCAATTTTACTATCCGGAATCCGGATAGTGAAAACAAGGCCGGATAGGCCGGATACCGGATAGTTACCGGATTTCCGTTTCATCTCTAGTATAGAGCCTTCATTATATTTTAGTACCTACTCTCTACACCATAGTTCGTAATCGAAAAAAATAATCAACAAATAAAGAAAATCAAAAACATTTGTAATACCTACCAAATATAAAATTTATATAATTATATTTAACGCAAATTAAAGAAGCCAAATAAAACTTTATGAAAATTTATTTCATACAGAAGCATCACAAGTTCCCAGATGAGAAATTATTTTTCATAAAAGATGGCAGTACCATGGCAACGGCTTGTAGAGAAGGGAAAGTTGGGGAAACGAAACCATAGTTGTGTTTAGGGTTCATAAATACTCGTACTTACTTACGAGTATAATAAAGGCGCTTGCAGACGATGAGAACCCGACAAGAGTGAAAACTGGCTCGCGGAAGGTTTCGAACTTAATGTCACATCTTTTTATTTTTAAGTTATCATATATATTTTGTTAAGTAACTACAATCCCCAGGGACTTGTTACCACTACGTATAATCCCTAATCAAACAAAAACCGAAACAAATAACTATTTTTTTTTATTTTTTTTATAATCGATTTCCATAAAAAAGTTTACCTGAGGTCTCTATATATGTATACACCTAGTTACTCCAGTCAAAAAATGTATAATACCTACTACATACTCCAGCTCACATATTTTGATATAGACCCTTTTTCACCTGACCCTATAAATTATTATTGACTCCAGGTCACATTTTTTAGTTTGATAAAGACGTTTTTTCACCAAGATCTACAACTACTTTAATGTAAAACGGACCAGTCGTTTGTGAGAAATGTGTTGAGGACAGAAAAATCCACGAACATGTCTGATACTCTACCATGAGTATTGCTTCGTATTAACGTAACGTAACGTAACCGCCTTATTTTTCCTGTTTTCAATAATAAAGCGATCCTATTGTATTAACGTTATGTTAATATAGCAAAAATTCATGGTAGAGCCTCTAGAGTTTTATTATAATGTTTATTTTTAGAACCCTGAAAATACAGCTAAAGCTAGCTATAAAGCCAAAGGTTTTGGTGATGATTTTTAGACGAATTTTAAGACTAGAATTATTGCTAATTTTATATTTCTTTAAAACGAAAATTATGAAAATCAAAAATGGTTTTCGAGTTATAAGCGTAAAAGCGGCCAGACAGAGACGATGCATTTTATATGTATAAGAGATAAGAGAAGAGGAGGTAAAATTTGTGGAATACTCATTTTATAGGTAACAAAGTTAGACTTTTTTTTACATGGTACCAGAGCACACCTACAAAGTTCATGAATGGGGTCGATCAATAATTGTTGTTTAGCAACATTGATCGCTCCCACTTTGCCGGCTAAATGATGCGATTAAAAAATGTGCGGTGACAGAGACGCATCGTATTAGGTACTAATTGAGTTTATTTTAATATCCTAGCTGCCTTATCGTAATTTACACACGTTTCGTAATCGCACCCTGAAATTAGACTACCATCTCAACAAGAAATCGATGCAGTAGTCTCCTTAAAACCGGTGAACCCACATACTAAAACCGAAACATGACTAGGTCACTTGATGTTTTTTGCACTAATGGTAACGAGACCGGTTGGTCGGCCTAGCGAAGTTATAGAGAACTTCCTCCCACCTAAAAAATCTAGAAGTTAATTGAACTAGAGAATCGTTCTATAACTTAATTTTATTGTAAATAAATAGGTCCTTAAGATTTCATGTATGTAATGTTTGTTCTACATAGGTAAAAATTAACGTGCAATAAGACGTATATTTTTCCCTAAAATTAGTGTATTGCTCGTTCTAAGACAATTTATAGGTAACTAGTATTGCCCTGCGGTTTCAGCCGCCGTTTAATTTAAAATAAAAAAATAATCAAATCGAAAATAAAACCGATTTAAAGTTCCGGGTAAACTCAAAATCTACTGAACCGATTTAAAAAATATTTTACCAATAGAAAGCTCTATATAAACGCTTATATAGAGTTATCTATTGGAAACAAATATTTTCTCTTTATAATGAAGATACACTTTACTTACGATTCAGAATCCACTGTAGCAAAATCAGTATAGATGTTTAACATCTGCCCTCCGAGAACATACCCCACGGCTGGACCGATCACCGCCATTGTATAGTAAATACCTGAAATAATTATAATACCTTACTAATAAACCTATAATCCATTTACCCCAAGTTTATTTAACGATGATCAAATTATTCTATGCTTAAAATTAAAAATTGGTATCGGGGATAATCTATTTTTATTTCATTTTATTGGAGCACGGCAAGTGACTTTGTATCTACCTGGTGGTGAGCATACCTACAAAGTCCATGAATGGGGTCGATCAATAATTTATTGTTGTTAAACAGCAAGTCCCGCCTACCTTTTTTTTTTATTGTATGTTATCTTTTAAACTTAATTTAAATTAAAGATAATTCTTATAACGAATTTATAAAAAAAAAACTGTAAAAGTTAAAACAAAAAATAAACACTAGACTTCTCTGCCATCTAGTATTTAATTCGAAACTGAGGGGTGACTGGACCTGGTTGACTAATTGCCGAAAGCGAGTACAGCGGGTTCAAGTCCCGCCCACCAGGATTTTTTTAAATTTTTTCATAAAAAAAAAATATTAGATATTATTTTAATATAATACTTTTCGACATACAATATAGTAAATAAAGTTTTTTTATTTCGAATATACGATAAAATTAACCTATGGGTAATTACTGAATTTCTATATTACAGTTTCAAACTAAAAAAAAGTCCTTAACAGTCGAACAAAACCGTCCTCACATATTCCAATCGTCTTTCACGCTTTCAACCCTTCAGCGACATTGTTTCGCTTAAAAGCGCGGTCGCATATCGAGGGCCCTGGAGACCCTCTCGAAGACTCCTGAATGCTTTCCCGTGTCCTCGCGGGCTCGAGAGACCCTTACGCTTTTTACATGCCACCTTTGTGCCTTTTAACGGTTAGGCTAACATAACGTTGGCCGAGGTTTATTTTGATGCAAGATGTAAATTACATGCTTTTAAGAAAAATAACGCTGGCCAATCTTAGGAATTTTATATAGTGTAGTTATTAGGTACCTAGTTAATTTGTTTATTAAGCGTGTAAAACAATTTCGACTTTAAGAAACAATAGCAAATAAACAACCAATATGAAATGTACATACTTGTTTTCCTTCAGTTAAATAATTCGTAAAGTTTACTATTTACCAACAACAACAAAAAACTGAATATACTGTACTTCTATAACTAGCAGCTTATATAATTTAAATTTACAACACAAGAGTGGTTGGTAGGTATTAATAAATTAATTCAGATCTGTCTCTGACATCCCTCTTGCATAGTTGACAGGTTTTGTTATATATCTTGACAACTCTATAGACATTAAAATTAAGTGTAGAACAATTCAGTTTGCCCCACATTTTAAGTGTTAATTAATTTTGAAATACCTATTCAAGTCAGATATATATGTGGCCTATTTGAGCGACACAAACATATAACTAAGTGCGTTATACTTAATAAATAAATGAAATAATGTCGTTTTGTCTAAGAACAACAGAATTAAAATATGATGTAAAGGTACAGATTAACTATTGTATGTAATAAGTAACTTATTTAAATTGCCCCGAGGACCTATCCGTGCGTACAATTTATCGGTCTCTATTACTTACCTAAATAAACCGAAGACATTTTCTTAGAAACATTTTCGTCAATATAAGTGACCCCCAAAGTAAATAAGGGCGTCGCTCCAGCTCCATGCAGTAACTGAGCACAAAGGAACACCAGCACTGCCCAGTCGCCGTCACTAGCCGTGCCTTGTTCGCACGTGATACTCTAGGAATTTATCAATAACAACATTATTCTTTACATTTACATTTTAATACATAATGCAGAATCTGAGCATACAGAAACGCCAGCACTGATATGTCCCCATCACTAGCAGTGTCTTGCTCGCGTATGGTATTCTGGCAATAAGACTTTGCTAAATAAATCTCAGTGTAGTACTGTAACTGACGATAAAGTTACACTAGACTAGCACTTCTCTGACTCCGTCACTAGCGGTACCTTGCTTGCATATTATGACTCTGTTAGGTCAGAACAGAGTCATAATATACTTTACTGATCTGTGGTCCTAGCAATGCATGAATAATAGCATTATCTTACTAAAGTATACATAGAGGTACACCACCATTTAATTTGCCTAGTCACTGTCACTAAGTGCTATAGTTCTAAAAGTTTATACCTGCCTGCCTGACCAGAAAACTTTTTGGCAATAATGTATGAACATCGAGATTACACTTCCAGGAACTTACAATAACTGGACACTGAACATCACCAACACAGGTCTCTCCATCCATAACTAATAGAGAGCAACTTAGAATAATAGTAGTGGCTGTTAATTTAACTGAATCGTAAAGACCACGTCTTGACGCACTCTACACCTATATAGGGCTGTAGATGGTTCTAGAGTTGACTATCTACACAATGCGATTGGTTGGACTCTCGTAAGAAAGTATTATGTTCCCTGATAGGATCTCAAAGCGAAAAGAAGAAAAAACCTGGAATTAGGTTCCTACTTACCATAGTCCGATTGGGCATGCAAAGATCGTCTTCTTCCACAACGGCTCTTCTATAAGGAGGCACCAAGAAGTGAGGTAGAGCGAAAACCAGAGAGCCGAGGCCCATTAGTAAGACGCCCCAGCCGACCCACCGAGGCTTGGATGCTCCGGTTCGGCCACCCAGATAAGTTACTGGAGCTAGGCAGAGAAATGACGCCATGTCATACCTGTGGAGACATACTAGATCATTACATTTTCTGCGTATTTTTAGTTACCTATGATATTTTTTTAGTATAAACCTATTAATTCTCAAAAATTATGCATTTTTTGGTTTTAAGAAAAATTCGTCAAAAAATAAATGACCATTTGATTTTGGGGGTTTAAATGGGTATTTGTTTTTGTTGCGTACCCTATAGTATATAGTATAGATTCGAGTGATCCATTTTTTGAAAAATTGCTATTTATTCGTGGGTCGGTTTGTCTACGGTAAAAAAATAATACGGGTTTCTGGTTCTACTGGTACATATTTGATATTATTACGAGATTCTAACGAAGATCTATATCAAACAAGGTTTAAAAACTTGTTTAGGAAAAACTTGTTTAGGAAAAACTTGACGCCCAAACTCCATCAAAATTGGCAATAGATAGTTAATTGTAAAGAGGATTGCATCTTGTAGAGACAAGATGCTTTGCCATTTGGTGAAAAATAAAATGTACAGAAACATCTTGTTGTGTCTTACTACGTGGGTCTAAAAACCTTTGTTAACACAACTTCAGCATTTTAAAATTTGCATTTTATGGAGAACAAATTTGACAGTTGCATATCCCCGACTTCTAACCGTCGTCGACTAACGTTAAAAACATATCTAACTGGAGACTCTACCATAAGTTTTTGTTACAGTTTACTATGAGTCTCTGGACGAGATTAATACCGTTGTGTTTTTTAAAGTACCTACCCGCCAGCAATGACGCCTGTCTGCATAGACCGCATGCCGAATCGTCTCTCAATGGTTGTGATTACCACATTCACAAACCCGTTCACCACCATGCCTGTAACAAACAAAATGCTAGTAGAAGTGTCGTCGATAATGAGATTGCTAAATAAAATAGCAGATGGGAAAAGGCTCTGCGGGGCAATTCTAGCGCTTCCGACATGCAAGCCTGCTCGCTGTGTTCTAATGAAACTCACACACAGAAGTAGTTTTGTATGGAGATATGTTACTTTTCACTCGAATATATCATATATCGAACCGGCACCTAAGCACAGAAGAAATTAATAGTACTTACAAGTAGTGTGTGATAGTGACCTAAGCCAGATTTAGGCATAATTTAGGGCTCTTTCAAATCTTACCGATCGATGACTTTGATATAAATTTTATGACGGGGGAGAGATTCATGTTAAAAATCTACTTAGCTCCAAAAAGTATAAGTTTTTTTAATACCTATTCAATTTATAAAATATAATAATAATAATTAAATACATTTTAACTAATGAATTAGTTAACAATGAGTAGTAAATAATACTTAATTATGATAAGTATGTAATGAGTACTTAATATATTAATCTTAAAAGCTTTTTATAAATAGTCTCGCACTGTATGTTCGTATTTAATTTGACAGCTGAATTGTTTCCGACAGCCCGGTTAAAATTAACAGAAATTGGATATAACTCTGCCTGCACAAACACTATTACGTTAGTCGCCAAGTAGATAGGAGTACCTATGGTGCAAATAAAAAATGTGACTTCGTATTCGACGAAATGATGTCAATTTGGTATAACAATGAAATTAATTTAATAAGTATAATATGTATATCTTTTTTAATTTAAATGTATAACATATATTTGGGTTTAAAGACTTATAACCTAAACAAGTGTACTTAGTATAATTTTCCAGAATCACATTCTGGAATTAATAATGCAATGTAAAATCTACGGACTGAAATGGCACCGTAATCAAAAGTATTAAAATCATCTTGTTTAAAACTTTTTTTAAATTAATTATAGATATCTGTAAAATAATATTGAAATAAATAATTTGAATTTGGAAATTTGACTGTGAATGCATTTCATTATAATTTCATATCATTCGATTTACTGTTATTCCCATTATCGTATCAACGGATATAACTCACCGGAAGTAAATATTCAGAATCTATCAGAGATTTATTTTTGGAGCTTTTATGTTTGGCATTTTAAATATTATATTTCAGCTATTTCCGGTCGTGTTGTCTGTGTTTACCTACTGCCTACAGCTATAAAAAATCGTTTGAAATTGTATTAAAAAAAAAACAAACAAAAATAAATAGCATTTTTTACTTTTGTAAATTGATCTATATCTATCTATACTTCTATACTAATATTATAAAGAGGAAAGATTTGTATTTTTGTATGTTTGTAATGAATAAACTCAAAAACTACTGGACCGATTGCAATAATTTTTTCACCATTAGAAAGCTGCATTATTCAGAAGTAACATAGGCTATATAATATCACGCTAGGTCCTATAGTTGTGGAGCAGTAACCAAAAATGTTTTAAAAACGGGGGAAAAGTATCGTTTCTGAGGCCTTCCGTGGCGTGCGCTGAGCATATAGTTAAAGTTATACAAAAATGCTCTATGGATGAATTGTTCATCTTTAAATATAAATAAAACGTAAAACTATGTAAAAAATCTTAAGTCCCCCCGTGCGAAGCCGGGACGGGCCGCTAGTAAAATATATAGAGTATCCAGCGGTGGAGTTTTATTCCCACTTTGTCGTTACCGATGATATTCTGAGCCTATATCGAGTGACTGGTCAGCTTGTCGTAGTGATTGGATAGACTCAACAACAGTTGAGCTTGTTGGTGTACTAAAATCCCATATAAAAAAAAATATCTACACAAATAAATTGTTTTGTTTCGGTCGACGACATTATAATATATACATTTAAATCATGGTTTAGCTGGATCGAGGAACAACAAAACGTAATAGCTCTTAAAGTATTTTTTTATTAGATTTAAGATTAAAGAAAATGCTTTAAAATTTTCTGAAACAGCTGCTTTTGTTTAAAAATCTTATTCATCGCAAAATCCATTCAACATCCTATGATTTTAGATCAAGATGCCAAGTCACGCTTACTCAAAATGGATATCAAAAGATTATTACGAACAGTATTAGTCCCTTTTATAATTAGTTTAAATTAATAGCTGTAACACCAGATGGCTGTTTACAAAGAAAATTTCGGTCGGTTACCACGATTAATTTCTCTTATATCTTTTTATTTCATTATGTTTTGATTGTAGTAGAGCGCGAACTTCCATACAAAATATGGCCGGAAAATCGCATAATTTTGTTTTTCCGACAGCGATATATAATACGTAGCACGTACGCACGTAGGTATTAACAGAAAGAATAAGGACTATAATTTAGAGAATTATACAGATTTATAATAAATAAATTAAACTCTTAAAACCAATCTTACACTGAAAAAACGGTCTTTAGTTAGTGACTATACAGACAAAATTATCGGCGGCATTTCAAGCTTTAGCTATGTAATTTTTTTTTCATATATAAGTTGACCGCCTAGCAAAAATAAAATAAAAATTAATAAGTTTTTCAGTACAGTATGGTTACAGTATGTACGTTGGTCTGGTACACATAGTACAAGCCTAGGGCTATGTTTTAGGCTGTGACTAGAGGCTCTGCCATGGGTTTGCGTATTGTAGCAACGTAACGTATTAATTTACGTAAACGTGAGCAACAACCAATAGTTATTCAATCCTGTTACCAAAAATAAAACGGCCCTATTGGTTGTTGCTCACGTATACGTATATGAATACGTTACGTTGCTACAATGCGCAAACCCATGGTAGAGCCTCAGAGCTATATGTATAAATTTTCCTAAATATTATTATTATTATAGTAGCTTAAAATTGTAGGTAGCAAACTAACACAGAACAAGATCGTCATTATTCAGGGGTTCAGGCAAAATCTCATTAATTCTGCCACCAGCCGCACATACAATCCTGCCGCGTCATTAGCTTCCCGCCAAAATGTTCACAAACTTTATAAAATATTTACAAACAAAGCGCTAACTTTGGTATTAAGTACGGTACAACTTTTTTTTTATTTTTTTATATGTAGCCAAAATGATTAATATAAGTTTAAGCATACCTTTATCTAGCCAAGTCGTCACCCTCGTATCTTTGTTGGGGATGGATCCGGGAATTAAAACCATCGAATATAACCTTACAATTTAGTAATTTATCAGTTCCTAATAGTTCTGACTAAATTTTTTTACTAAAGGCCCGAGCCCTCGCCCCAGATAGAAAAAAAAAACTGAACCCTGTCAAATCTTCGCTTGGTTTCTGAGGTACTTTGATTGTTATTAGCACATGAAAACCAATAACAAATTTCCATTTTGTTATTATTTTTAGTATTCTGTTTTTATTTCAAGTTGTTATTTATTGTTGATACTTAGCATTTATTCTTGCATTCTAAATTATAGTAGTTTTTTTTAACATTATTTTCTGAGAGAACATAATAACAGCATATCTTATGATTTACCCATCAATAACAATATGGAATAAACAAAACAAATATTTATTATACTCGCTTTATTTAATTTTCTTTACCAAATAAAATATCGTTTACTCACTAGTAAAGCTGCAATTTTTCAGGCGCTGTAATAATGAAACCAGTAGACGCAATTGGCAATATTTCACAATGCACGAGAGGTTTGAGGCAAATCCAAACAAATGTACCGGATTAAGGAGATTCCCGGAAAAACTAGTCCGGTTACTCCGGGGAGACGTCTGGATATTTATATATTAGGGACATTCGGCGAATATAGGAAATATATCACACTTTATATTATCAGGCAGATTCAGCCGATAAATTATATATATAATAGTAATTAATTTGTTAATACAAAATATATATAGTTTTATTTTTGAGAGACATGACCCTTCTGCATGGGTATATTGTATTTAATTATTTTTAAATCTTTTCTCTTTGTAATATTAGTACCTATAGGTTTGTTTTGTTTGCACATTTTTTAAAGTATTTTATCGAATTTACTTGTATTACATTACATTTGGAAGAATAAAAAATCAATCTCCAATATATATATAATATAAATACTGTAAATAATGTTGTAAGTTTTATGACATGGCATCGACATTGTGGCACAATGTCTATTAAATATACATACATATCATCACGGGTGCCTTACGGCGTCCGAGACCGCCTAGACGGTCCCAGGGTACCCAGCAGGGTTTTAATCCCACTTCAAATTCTTATTCCTAACAAAAGCTTAATATGCTGTTGAAGATAATACCAACAAAATTTTTATAAACTTTATTAATTTAGTTAGATCGTTACTACATATACTAGGTTTCAGCGTAGGTAATTCTAGAGTATCTACTACAAATTGAGAACATCGAGCGTTAGTCGATCAAAGTTAAGTTAATTTAACGGCCCGACTGGTGTGAAAGCGATCTAATAAGCTCTTAAACTTGCTTTGAATATTACGTTACTCATTCCCAAGTTAAATTCAAGCACTTTGCTTTCATGTGTACCTAGTACTAATATATAGGGTGTGTAATATATATAGAATTAACCCCTTTTTAATTTCCTTTAAGCTGGTAAGGTATCTATCTATAATATAGATACCACTTGTATAGGTGAAAGGCTAGGTTCTATGAAAATTTCAAGTATACTAAAAGTTTGGAATTAAATGGCGGGTTTTACAAACAACTCTCAAAAATATTATTGGAAGGTATAGGAGCTCAAAAAAAAGCCGCCATTTTTAATTATTTATCAGTGCATATCAATATGCTTGTAGGTATATTATTTGTTAGTATTATATTTTAAGAGCTATATAATTACCAGCTAAAGGGAACATAAAAAGGGGTTTTTATACTATATATATTACACGCTCTATAGGTTGTTGATATGAAATATATATTAGTAGTATATATTTCATATACTAGGAATAATAAGGTTATCAGACTACGAATTATCGTTAGTGAAGTTTTTTGTCGCATATATTATTCAGTCTATATATTCAGCTATATGTATTACACCATTTAGGTGCTGATTTTTCAATAGTCAAATTTATTATTTCTCCGTACATTTTATCTGTTGAATAACATTATTTGACTATAAAAAAATCGGCCCATAGAGTAATAATAAAAAAAAACCTCGTACTAGAAAATGCAAAGAAATACTATTCATTTCAAGCAAGGTACTAAAATATATATTTTTTAATTACATCCTCTTATATTAAACTCAAAACATGCACCCTCTGTTAACTTATCGGGACGTACAAAGTTTTACGGTTCCCAATCACCCTGTATAGCTTTCCGCCTCGCATATTCTGAACCAGCCTGTGTATGCATCGTTACTCCTTCGCAGAGTCCTTCCTTATTCAATGTCTCGTGAATTTGGGACTTGATTAAATTAAAATGCCTACTCGCTTCTAGGTAACCCTATAGATGGAATAAGAAGAGTTATGTTTGAGTACGATGTGTCTCTAGCTATAACAGTCTTTATATTTCTCATGTCCTCATAGAGACAGCCTTTATAAAGATCATTTTTTTATTAATTAAACAGAAATAATTCATAAATCAGAAAATTCAGTACTAAATGTACTAAATGTACTATGTTTACAAAATATTTTAACAAAACATACAGCCATGTATTTTTTTTATTATATAATAGATACCTACTATATTGACACTAAAAGAGGTACGAAGTAATGAATGTGCGTGCGTAGGGTGTGTGTGCTTGTATGTGTGTTTGTGTGAGTAGTATATTTTTCGTGTACTATCATATTTAAAAAAAAATGCTGGGATTTCCCCTTTGAAATTTTAATTTCAGTATCAAATTGATATAGAAAATTGTGTTCTGTTTATTATGTTAATATCCTCAAATACTTTATGAATAAGATTTAGTAATGTTAAGGATATTTTAATGGTCAGAGGCCTCTACCATGAGTTTTGCAAATGTATTAACGTAGCGTTAATTCAGTTTCAGTATTGCGATCATACGACAGCAAAACTTATAGTAGAGTCTTAGATACAGTAGAACAAGCTCTTATAATAGATATAGATAATTAGGTTTTTTAATTACCTTACCTACAATAAAAAAAAGTTGGAAAAAGCCCGAAACTTTTTTATTCACTAAGTATAGATATTACGTAGGAAATAAGGTTTAGAAAAAAAGTATTTTACTGATACATTTTTAAAGCATAACGAAATGTCTCAAAAAACATGAATATGTTTACAAAAAACACAAAAGTTGTGGCAGTTTATATTAGGCATATCAAATAAAACAAGAAAATAAGTTTATAATTATAAGAATAAGTTTTAAGTAAATTATTTACTTCCGCATTTATAAGATAAATAAGAAAATATAGTCACAAACAGATTGCAATGTAAACGACATTTGTACCTTCTCCTTTCTCGTTCAAATACAGTAAAATTGGAAAATTGTAGTCCGATCAGATCAACACAATTTATATGACATGACATGTTTAACATGTTTTAGGTAAATAATATTGTAACATTGTTTTTTCAATGCCATTATTTGTCCCAAAGATTAAGACTGGACAGAAAGTCACAGGACTAGACTAGCGGCATTAAAGATTGATAATACCTACTTTGTGGATTATTTTTTTAGTAAATGTAACAGTAACCATGAGTTTTTGCTATCGTATTAACTTAACGTTTTATCACGTTAGGTTCTACTAATAGGAAATGTTTATTTGTCTTGTTTTTCTAAATAAAGCGTTTCTGTTGGTCCTTACTTGTTATCGTTAGGTTATTACGATAGCAATAAAAACAACAAAAATAAGAATGGCCTTATTCATAAAAACTTATTGAGTCCTTGAAGAACACTTAGTTATGGAATGTTTTGTCTCTTTTTATTAGCAACAAAAATGATTATGTGTAAAAGAGAGAAAACCTTCTATAACTAAAGTGTTTTTCAAGGCTTTAATAAGTTTTTATATATGAATAAAGCCATAAGTCTACTAGTAGACTGTAGTCTATATAGTATTATTTTATTACTTTTTTTATTTGTGTGAAGTAAACGGACTACCTACAAATTAATGTTTCTACGGTTCAATAGCATTGCGCAGTTTTTCGCTCCGATAGGCCCATCTCCTGATAGCTGGCGATATTATTTTACTTTGCCTGTTCACTTAATGTGAGGTAGGGTGTTTTTTTTTTTAAATACAAGTGCGGCATTTGACCTAAGCAAAGCGGTATGAAGGTTCGAGAATGAAAACCAAGAATTATAAGTTACCAATTATGTTGTTTTCATCCAAAATCTATACTAATATTATAAAGCTGAAGAGTTTGTTTGTTTGTTTGTTTGTTTGAACGCGCTAATCTCAGGAACTACTGATTCGAATTGAAAAAATATTTTCGTGTTGGATAATCCATTTATCGAGAAAGGCTATAGGCTATATAACATCACGCTACGACTAATAGGAGCGGAGTAACAAAGAAAAATGTTGCAAAAACGGGGAAAAATTATTCCTTTTAAGAGCGTACGCTGCGTAAACGGTTAAATTTAAACGCGCAGACAAAGTTGCGCGGGTCAGCTAGTATATCTATATACAAGTATACACGGTTTAAAATAAGCAAAGTAAATGCTTTCTTTTGATTCGCTACATAATCTTATTTTTTCAATTAACTTTTATGTTATTATTTTTGACACTTTTTATCTGACCATAGGTATTATAATTTAACCCTTTGCAAGTGGGTCAAAAAGATCTATAATGATTCCAGATTACAAATAATAATAATATGTAGGACAATTTACACAAATTGCTATGGTCACAAAGCAAAGCTCTAGGCTTGTACTATGTGTACCAGAAACAATGATATAATTCATACTATATTTTATAAACACCCAGACCATGACAAACTACAGAAATACGTACTAATTTGCCTTGGATGGGAATCGAACCCACGACCTCCGGATACAACGCCAAAGGCATAAATGAGAACAAAATTTACCTATTGAGATATTTTATGACATGAAAACGTCAGGTTACTTTTAATAAAAATCTGGAACCTAAAAAATTCGAGAAAATCTTTGATCCAATTAAACCATAAAATCTTTCAATTTAATCAGGTGTATGTACAATATTTTATGATAAGTTTACTCATAATATTATATATAGAGGTCGTGGGTTAGATTCTAAAAAATAGTAGGTATCTACGTTTTTCTATACACTTTGTCATGGTCTGAGTGTTTAGAAAATATAATATGTATTATATGGTTGTTTCTGGTACTCATAGTACAAGCCTAGAGCTTATTTTATGACCAGAGCAATATGTGTAAATTGTCCTACATAATATTATTATTAATATTCTTCGTAATATTTTATTGTCAAATATGAAATCTCGTATTTCACAGTAGATGTACGGTAAATTTGTTTATTTATTTTTGGTCACGTACGAACGTGTTGTAACATAATACGTGGCGTAGATGTTGCTGTGTCGCTCGGTATTTATTTATTCCTATTTTATTCATTCAGGCAACAAAAAAGTACCAGATGTTATTTAACTAAGGATGACCTAAACAGTGCCTAAATAACATGTTTTTTAAATGTTCACCATCATTGGATAGTAACTCGGTATAGTAAAAAGTGCGCAGTTATTTATTAAACTATACTATACTCAGTTGGTAAAGTTTACTATGTTACAATTAGTACTTAGTGTTTCATCCAAACTTTTTTAAAGGATCCAAGAATACTGAATGTAGATGAAATACATTTGCTGCCGATTGATATATAATAATAATATATATGATAATTTACATTATATTATTGCTCTGGTCACAAATGAAGGTCTAGGCTTGTACTTGTGTACTAAAACAATGATATAATACATTAGATTTTATAAACACCATGACAAACTGTACAGAAAAAAGTAGGTACTAATATTTTTTTGCCACGGGTGGAAATCGAACCCACAAACCTTCTGATACAACGTCAAAGGCGCAACCACTAGTCTACGGACGCGTCATGATATTATATAATATCTACAGTAACTTTATTATTAGATGGCTCAGGGTTGTCACAGATCAGTAGCTCTACCACAAGTTTTGGCAAACAATTTTTACTCTAGTCGCTAGTAACTATAGATAGGGATCAACCAATAAGAGAGGTTTATTTGAAAAAATAAAGCGATCCTATTGGTTGATCTCTATCTATAGTTACTAGCCACTATAGTAAAAACTGCAAAAACTTGTGGTAGAGCTACAGGTATCGCCTCCTCTCGACGCCGCAGCCAGTGGTGGTTCCAGTAGGCTATATATAAAGGGAGAATTTAAAAGGATGTGCTCTGGGCTAATATGAGGCTCTGCTGATCAAATCAAACAACTTTTTCCTTAAACCATGTGTCGCAAATGAAAACAAAAATTTGGCTTCCCCATACAAATTGGTTATTTTATTTAACTATACTAATTTGTGTGGAGAAGGCAATTTTATACTTCATTTACGACACATGGTTCCATGGGAAAAGTTGTTCGATTTGATCAGCCGAACCTCATATTAGCCCAAAGTACATCTTTTCAAAGTCACCTGTATATCAAAATTTACGATAATTCTAGAAATATAAGTTTTTATAAGGTTATAGAAGAGTTCGAGCTGGCGCGTAGAACCAATTCGAAATGTTACAATTTAGGACAGTCATAGGCTGGGTGACACTTGGAACGCAGGAAAATGATGAAACATAACGAATTAGTATTCATTTCAGTATGAGGTTTCATACAAAGAAACTGCCATGATCTTAAATGTGTGCGACAGCCTTAACAAGCAGGTGCACCTAAGTGCTTCCTAAGAGAGTGCATCCCCTCAAGTTATTAGCTAAGTTTTAAGCTGCAATGTAAGCTACGCCGGACCAAACGCACCTGGTAGCCATTATAGTGGCCTCGTATAGCTAACGAAAAAAATATTACTTAAGTTTGAAAACTTTTCAGGATAACTTATGTTGCTTTAATAATTTATAAATTTAAGTTTTTAATTATTATATTCATAAATAAAATACTTATGACCCTATTAATAAGAACTTATTAAGAACACTTTAGTTAAAATAGGTTTTGTCTTTTTTACGCATATTCATTTTTGTTGCTAAAAAAAGAGACAAAACCTTCTTTAACTAAATGTTCTTCAAGGACTCAATAAGTTTTTATGAATATCGAAGTTACTTATGGATATTTTAATTTAATCTGGAGTCTTCCGTATTACCTATATGTATAGTTTACTATAATACTTAATACCGTACTATATAATACTTACAATATAATTGATTGAATATAGATGTAATATTTACTTTATTGCAAATTCTTCCGCTAGTTAAACGACGACTTAAACGTCATTTAAGTCGTCGCGTCGCGTAAGAATTTGCAGTAAAGTAAATATTACATCTATATTATTATAAAAAATACTTATAATGTTAATTCTCTGTGTGTAAATGTAATTTTTAACCACGAAAAAAAAAATCTGATCAGCACCTTTAATTTTTCTAATATGCCTAACTATTAAAATGTAAGCGCTGCCCCACACGATATTCTATAACAAAAATTTGTGGGTACCGAGATTTTATTTTAATTTCAGTTAGATCATTAAAAACATAATATTATTATTAATATTCCCGGTGTGTACCAATGAGTTTTTAATTAAAAAAAATTATGTACATTTGTTTGACAACATCACTATAGTGCCTCGGAGAGCACGTTAAGCTGTCGGTCCCGGTTTCACTATACCAACTTGTGAAACTGTTTATAGATGGGTTATTGAGTCTATCCAAAACATCGCGACGAGTTAGCCACTTGTTTGGTGTAGACTCATACCATCGGCTACAACGAGGTGGGATTAAAACCCCTCCGCTGGGTACCCTGGGGCCGTCTAGGCGGTCTCGGGCGCCGTAAGGCACCCGTGATGATATATATATATATATATATATATATATATATACATTAAAAACATACCAACAAACAACGATTGTCTATACTTAAAACGGAATTTTGAGACCTCATTTTGGTTGCTAAACATGTAATCTAAGTGTCCCATTCAGTGCGGAATGGAGTCACGCGTTATCGCCCGCCCAAGCATCCCCAGGGAAATCCCGAGTCATGGAAACTAAATGCTGGGGAAACCATTTGTAAGGAAGTCCCAAACACTTTCCAAATGAACTGAATGATCTTATATTTACTGTGAAACCTCTCTGGAAGAATAATAATTAATTGGGAGTAACATCCTGTAGCGTATGGAGCGTTACGGAAAGTATCGGTACGTATATAGTACGTATATAATTTGAAAGGATGTACTTTTGGCTAATATGAGGTTCTGAAAAAAAAAATTGCCTTCTCCATACAAACTAGTAAAGTTAAAATGACCAATTTGTTTGGGGAAGCCAATTTTTTTTTCATTTGTGACACATGGTTCCATGGGAAAAGTCGTTCGATCTGATCAGCAGAACCTCATATTAGCCCAAAGTTCCTTTCAAAGTCACCCTGTATAGGCTTCGAAAATGCAATATTTTTTTAATAAGGTATGCAATAAACAGATTCATGGGTAAGCGAATAGCGGAATAATATAATGTTATTAAAAAATCTACCATCATGGAAGCAATAATCTTCTTACAGTGTCATTAATAAAAAAAGGTGTTTTTTAAAGTAAAGCTAGCTTATCATGCTCTCCGAAGCACCAGTGGTGTTACTAAACAATTAAAAAAACTTATATTAAAAAATACCGATTACATATAGTACGATACGTGACTTCGTATCTGCCTGATGGTAAACCAACCTATAATGCCCATCAACGGGATCAATATCACATTATTTGTAGTAGCTCCTATTTATCGGTTTAATGGTGCGGTTACAAAATGGGCGGCGACAAAGATGAATTTTAATTTTTAACCGCTCCCTAAAAGGAGATTACCACCTCAACAAGAAATCGGCTCCTTAGAACCGGCGAGAAGTTTTAGTAACCACCTGCCACCTAATAAGGTTTACATACTAATTGTATAATTACTTTGTTCTATTTTTAAGTCTACTGTCAACAAACACTGAAACCAATTTCTATTACGTTTTTATTACCTACGTAGATATTATATTTTACACTCCGTAAAAATGGTGTACAGGAAAAACAGCTAATACCAGCAGAGACACATAAATCTCGCGTTGCCATGACAACCTTCATAACGGCGAGTTATGAGCCTGATATTGTATACATCCAACAGGTGTACCTGAAGGCAAGGCAATGAACCATTTTACGCTACATCGGGTGTATAATACTTGAAATATTATTTTTACAGGATATTTTTAATATTATTTGAATAATAATCCTCGTATCATTTTAATAAATCCAATTTATGGGTACCTATGTTATAAATGGGTAGGAGCAAAAAACGGAAAAAAGACCGAAGGGTAGACCACCAAAACGATGGGAAGATGAATTAAAGGACAACTAGACAAGAAAAGCAAAAGATCGTGATCAATGGAGAAGTTTGGAGGAGGCCTATACTCTTGATGGGAACTTGCAAAATTTAACTATAAATAATAACAATATGTAATATAATAGAAATATGATAATTTGTAATATAATAAATAATGTTGTGTGAAAAATATTTGTAAGGATGTAAAAACTATAAATAAATAAATGTTATAAAAATGAAAGATTTCTTAAAAGGTTTGTTTTCTCTAATACAGCTTTGGTGTTTATAAAATTTAATATAATATTTATTAGTATCTTTGTTTCTGATACATACCTATAGTACCTACAAACCTAGAGCTAAGTTTATGAGCTTTTATTAATTTCAAATTTAATATGTTTAACATTATTTAATATATTTATATTGTATAAAATTTAATCTATACATTGGGCACATCCTCTGATGAATGTTGCGTACCTACCTACGCCAATTATATTAGTCCAATAATTAATATGAATTTCAGCAACCGCTCGCGTATTCAATAAAGCCTCTATTGTGGTTTCTATTGTCGGAGGTATCTACTTATAATATTATACAAATATAAAACAATATATATATAATTATGATATATAGCTGTACACGTCAGCTTCCGTTAGTTATATAAGCTTTGCGTCTTTAAATACTTAAAGTCGCAATGTATTACGAATTAGAAGTTTATTTTTTTAATTATGATATTCCCTTATATAGCGAAATGATTCAATGGGTTCATTGATATACGATGTGTTATATAGCTAATTAAGTTGGTATCTATATCGAGCGATAATGCGTTGAGATCCTATTCATTTTTTTTTGTGTATGTATAAGTTATATACACAAGTACTACTTTTCTTTTTTGCTAAATTAGGTACTTGTTTATTTTTAGGTTATATTTGTTTATATTTAGGCTTTTTTTGTTATTTTAGGTTTATATTTATATAATTGTAATTACATGTGTCTATTTGTTACTTCCCTTGATGATTTCTCTGACTTTGATATGGTTAATAACTACTTAGATTAAAGTTATACTAGCGGTCCTGCGGACACATTCTGTTATTAAAACGGAAACGTTAGCTAGTCAAAGTAACGAAATCCTTTAAAAATGACAATGACATTTTTTATAATAACGATATTTTTTTAAAGTATTTTTTTCTTTAAAAAAATCCCATAAAATTCATTATTATTTGAGCGCCTATATGGTTAAAATTACCTACTGCAATACATACATAAAAGGTGGTCCCAGACTGCATACCGATAACAAGGTTAAGCAGATGACGACGACAACTAGGTCGGACTTGGGATGGGTGAACACTTTATACAACGAGGCTATACCATCATAATACACACCAATAAATACCGCAACAAACTCGCCATTTGTTACGTGTTACCTCTGAATACCATCAGCAAAATGAAGACGGGTAAATCCTCTCGCAAAAAATACGTGTTTCTTTATTTTCACTATAGATCACAATAAGTTTAAGACAAAAAACATCCAGTATTGGCCCCCAGTATACACGGTGAATTTGAAGGTTGTACTTTGGGCTCTACTGATCAAATCACTATGATAATTGAACCATGTATCGCAAATTAAAAAAAAAATGACTTCTTCATACAAATTGGTCATGATAACATTACTAGTTTGTATGGAGAAGGTTAATTTCTTTTTCATTGGCGACACATGTTTCCATAGAAATAGTTGTTTGATTTGATCAGTAGAACCTCATATTAGCCGAAAGTCACCCTGTGTAAATGTGAACTTTTTAAGTTCTTAACAGCGCTTTAGAAATGTTTGTCTAAACGTTATGGCTTGTCATTTATGTCTTTTTATGCTAGATAGTAGCCTTGGTCACGGGTGCCCGAGGCCGGCTTCAGGGTACCCAGCGCGGTTAAAACTCGTAATCTGAACCTTTGGTATTTTAAAAAGTATAAAATCTGACCAACTATATTATTCTTCAAAATTTATGACAAAGACCTTCAGTCACTGTCACTGATGACGCCGCTCCAAAGAGAGGCGAAATATTTGGCAATAAAATTTTATAGCTTCAATTTATATATTTTACCTAGTAAGAAACACATCTAACACACTTTATTTGTTTTAGAAATCATATATAAACTATCTGTACTGTAATGGCATTTTAATTACGTTTAAGTCC
Organism: Monopis laevigella; assembly: GCA_947458855.1. Classification (NCBI taxonomy): domain Eukaryota; kingdom Metazoa; phylum Arthropoda; class Insecta; order Lepidoptera; family Tineidae; genus Monopis; species Monopis laevigella. The sequence goes on along the minus strand of OX381577.1, from coordinate 11,315,268 downwards.
ATGGTTATTGTGCAGTAGGCAATAATCACTATCATAATATGTAGAGAATAACTGGTTTTTCTACTAGATATATATCAACTATGTAAAGTCATAAATCTTGTAAACAGTTGTCTATAAACAATTCTTTACAGACACATAAACAAAGTAATACAAACTGAACAATTAATTAACTGTGAATTTGGCAGAAATAGGTTTTCTCTAGAGTCATTCTATATAAATACTGAAATTTCTACGAAAACAGTCTTTATTTTTATTACATTCAAATTCAATGAATATTAAAAAGCAAATTTAATGCTTAAAAATATTATATCTACCTAGCTTATGGCTGATGAAATGATTTCACATCCACAGAGTTGGGTGTTTTATACTCGTATGTACGTAGATAGACAGGCGTACGTAGACAGGCGTACGTAGCTTTTATCCAATAAGGCAAGGTTAACCAGATTTTGCAATACAAATTAGGTAAAAAAAATGTATGGGAAATACCTTGGTGGTAGGCTTTATTCATTAAGTAGGGAAGCAATAAAAACAATTGCAACCAAGACAATGTACCTATTTAAATACGGCTTAGTTTCCAGGATGGGTTAACTTACTTTAGGTGGGAGGGGAAGGCTTACTTGCTTTAATTTACTTTGGTGGGTATAACTTTACTAGGCCGACCGACGGCCCATACAGGTGCAAAAACTGTCAAGTGACCTAGTCATGTTTCGGTTTTAGTCCGAGGATTCACTGGTTTTCCGGAGACTACTGCATCGATTTCCTGTAGAGTATTTCCTTTCTGGCTATATGACGGTTGTGAAACGGGCGATTGATTTGACTATAAACAAAGAGACTCGTAACGCAAATACGTGTTTGTCGCCGCCTTGGTATATTTTATAACCATTTCGTCGGCCCAGTGGGAGCAATCAATATTGTTGATAACAATTTATTGATCGGCCCATTCATGGACTTTGTATCTCTGCTTGCCATCAGGTAGATACAAAGTCACATGCTGTGCTCCAATAAAAAAAAAACAAAAATACTACCGTAACCTGGAACTTAAAAGATGAAACGAAGGCTAATAAAAATCTTACCCTGAACAGCTCCAGCCCAGCACAGCCAAAATAGAGCCCATTTGGCAGTTCGGAACCTCTGCAACCAGTCCGGTCTGAAGGAACCCCAACCACATCGGGTATCACTCGAACTTGTCGCTGTGCAGGTAGACTGCTCTTCTTGGTGTGGTGGTGGAACCTGTAAAATATATAGGTACCTCAGTACTAATACCTCAATTATATTGAAAACATTGCAAATATGCTTCTTTTACAAAGTAGGTTATAGGCATGGTAATGGATAAAATTTTGGCGTTCCCAGAGGCTCTACCATGGGTTTGCTCATTGTAGCAACGTAACGTATTTATATACGTATACGTGAGCAACAACCAATAGGGCTGCTTTATTTTTGGTAACAGGATTTAATAAAGCGATCCTATTGGTTGTTCCTCACGTATACGTATACAAATACGTTACGGGGCTTAGCACGCGGACAACGATAAGATATATACCGACTCGACTTATACCGTCTGCTGTCGAAAAATATATCGAATTGGTGAGCACGCAAACCGACATCGATAAATTTCTCGAGCTTGTCTACTAGTTAAAACAAGTGTGTTTTCGTTGACAATTTCAAAAACATTTATGTAATAAATAAATTATTATTACCTTAGACGATGCATTTATTTTATATTATTATTAATAATCGTTACAGAAATATATATTTTAATTTAAAAAGATTTAGAAATACATATATTTAACAAAATAAAAATAAAGCCGAAGAAAACTCGGTACCTTGGCCTAAAAAAAGTTTTTTTTTTTTGGTGACTTTTTTTAAATTTATTAAGGCATTGGATAGGATTAAAAAAATGCAATGGAAAGTAAGTATAGATACGGAAGTGGTCTAAGACCTAAAAACGCTATTCAAACGAATTGTCAGACATATTTTTTTGAGTATTTATTGGTTATGATCGCATTTGTGTCACTTTTTATTTTGGTTTGTATTTCGGGTGGCTATCTTTTGTTCTTATGGCTGGTAAGGCGATTAAGCCTTAAGGTACTTCCCTATAATAATATACTTAAATGATATAAATAAAATATTTTATTATATGAATGTTTTGAATTTTATGTAATACGGTGACGTGTGAATGATTTATTTTAATTATCAGCCTGAATTAGTCACCTGCTGAATAATCAAATTACATTACACAATCAATACATTCCGCAAGACCAATTTGAACTTGAAAACCTCTGAACTTCGGGGGTTACCGAAGTTTTTGTTCGCTGTAAAATATTAAGACTAATCTACTGCCACTTCATAATAATAAATACATAATATTATATTAAAAAATTACACCATAATAAAATAAAACAAGAATTTTAATATTAATTAAATTATTTTTTCTAAATAGCATAACTCTAAAAACATAAATACTTATTTTCTGATAATCTTATTTTCATAATCTATTTCTTGGTTTGGGCATCCAGATATTTTTTTAATCATTGTTTTTTGAGGTTCCAGTTGTTCCAGCAACTTTTCTATAACACGCACATTTATGGACACCTAAGTATAACAGTTTTTCTAACGAGAATAAAACAATTTTGGTTCTATTTTTCGCTTTTAAATCAATAAAAATATCAAAGCAAAAGTATTTTCGACACTTATCAGCACCTAAAAGAAACGTGATAAAAATTTTATATATATCGACTTCTGTCTACAATCTGATAGTTTAGTCTTCCGGTACGTTTGAGTACTGCTTAAAAGGCTTACAAAGCTAGCTTAATTTACTTGACAGGTGTTTTTTTAGTACTTCGCTTTGCTTTTGATTTTTGATGAAGTCACAGAAAAAAAGCAAATTACGTCATCGAATTCGCTGCGAACGCTTGGAAAATACGAGTAGTGCAATCAAAGTAAATTGTCTGTGGTCACAATTATTGTGTATCAAATACTTTTTTTTGTTTATTTTTATTGTTCCTCTCTTCACTTAACAGTTTTTGAACTCTAATTTGTATTCTCTTATGAATTTTATATTTTTGCACATTTTGTTTATTTATGTTGTTCGAGTACTCCTGCAAACGCTGCGATTACTTTGCTTCGCTTTGAGTACTTTGACGGCTGATTAGATTGGCTTAAAGCCTAAGCGCTTTCAGCGAAAAACAGTAGTAAACGAACACACTGTTCATGTTAATAAGCTGTGTGCTACCGTTTTCGATAAAAGTCGACATATATCTTCCAATATGTCAAATTAGTCTATTCGTTATATATCGTGGTCGCGCGTGTTAGCTTTGTAGATATATGTCTTATCGATCGATATGTATCGAACCAAATGCCGCGCGTGCTCGGCCCCTACGTTGCTACAATGCGCAAACCCATGGTAGAGCCTCAGAAGATTACCTTCAGGCTTCCGGGTTAATACATTTATTGATTTTTTTGTTGTATTATAAATGTTTAATCTAATAGGTAGGTGTACCAATGAGTTTTTAATTTAAAATAATATGTACATTTGTTTGACAACACCACTATAGTGCCTTGGAGAGCACATTAAGCTGTCGGTCCCGGTTTCACTATACCAATTTGTGAAACTGTTTATAGATGGGTTATTGAGTCTATTCACACATCGAGCTTGCCACTTGTTCTGTGTAGACTCATACGACGCTACGACGAGGTGGGATTAAAACCCCTTCGCTGGGTACCCTGGGGCCGTCCAGGCGGTATTGGGCGCCGTAAGGCACCCGTGATGATATGTATGTATGTAATAGGAAATGCTGCCGGCGTATAGGGTACCACGCCACTAACAGACAGTGATTTTGAGGAATATTTTAATTTATAGGTTAGTTTTTTTTTTCTTTTTTTTTGTATTTAACTATTTTATAGGTATTATTTATTATTTGTTATTAGTTTTTATTTTTTTTTAGGTTTGTTTTATATATTGTATTATCTAATGACCAAAATAATGACTGAACATTTTGTAATCTCGGCTCTTAAGTTTAGCTAACCCTCTATCTTTGGCGTCACCAAGGATCATAAGAAAACTTGTAAATTTATTATATAACTCTATAGGTATAAACATAATGTTAAGGATCCCTATCTCTAGTATCTCTACATATCATTATGTCGAATCTAAGGTCTATTATGTGGTCCTTCCGGTCCTTAATGCGACGACAATACATCACAACTCATTACACATCGGATATTCTATTCAAATTCGCTTACCTACCCATTCACATACACTATACATAGAAGCTGGAATTATAGAACATAAGTCCATTAATAAGTGTAATACAATCTTTAGCATATTTAGGTGGTAGGAAGGTCTCTATAACTTCGTTAGGCCGACCGACCCGTCTCGTTACCACCGCCCATACAGATGCAAAAACCGTCAAGTGACCTAATCATGTTTCAGTTTTAGTCTGTGGATTCATCGGTTATTAGGAGACTACTGCATCAATTTCTTGTCGAGGTCGTAGTCTCCTTTAAGGGTGCTGTTACGAAATGGGTAGTTAATATAAAGCAGCGAGTATATTAAAATATACTCGTAATGCAATTCGTCGTTGTCGCCCCCTATTTCATAATCGCAGCATTTAGCCGCCATAGTGGGAGCGATCAATATCAATAAGAACAATTATTGATTGACCCCATTATATGGACTTTGTAGGTCTGCTCACCACCAGGTAGACAAAAAGTCACATGTTGTGCTCCAATAAAAAAAAAATCGGGATAAGCAAGCAATGGATTTAAAACCGATTTCAGAAACAAATGGTTATTACCACCGACTCTACATCGAACTATACTCCTATGTTCGGTGAAGAGAATTTAATTGGCTATGACAAGAGATGGGATTAAACTCTCCACATCTAGTACCACCTATATTTTGGTTTTACGATCCTATATTTCGCAAGTCATTTTAAGATGATACTTCGCTAGATACCACATAATACATAAAAGGTAATACCTAACAGTGTACATTGGATATTTTTCGTCCTAAACGTACCTAATATCACGCCCAATATTTCGAGAAACTGCCTGGTTTACTTCTTAAACAAAGGATATTTAATAAATATAGGATGTTTTATATTATAATGGATTATTTTATACTTTCTTATTAAATATAGAACATTAAGGTCTATATTTTATTGGTCCCTATTATCTATATACATACCTACCTACAAAATTGTAAATGAAAAAATCTGTGCATTGATACAGTATTAAAAAAAATAGCGGCATTGACTCTACAATAATCTATAAGATTTTTGTTCTATAGCTTATTTTATCTATAGCTATATATGTTTTAGAATTCATGTCTGTATGTTTGATGGTTTGTCGGGGCGTCACTTCAAAAACTATTCTATTAAAAAAGTATACATTATAGTTTTTTTTGTTATAAAATAAACACGCTTACGAATTTGCGGGCACTATGCTTGTATGTAGTATAATAAAGTAAACATACTCGTACATACAATAGACTTGCTCTATATATAATATCTCTATATATTATAAACTTATATAAGCAAGATTTATCTATAGACTCATCGGTTCTCAGAAGTTTACTGCATTTAATTCTCGTCGAGGTGGAAAAAGGCGACTCCACCAGTGTGCGGTTACAAAACGAGCTGTTAAGTATAAACTACATAAAAGTAGGCTCATAACATGACGCAAATTGCTCTTTGCTGCCGCCAATATCTTTTAGCCGGCATAGTGGGAGCGACTAATGTTGTATAATATATACTATATACATACATATCAGGGAGTATTTGAAAGGTTAATATATCTGCTGATAAAATTAACCTTCCCCATACAAAGTCATTTTAACATTACTAGTTTGTATGGAGATGATTTTTTTTTTTATTTGCGACACATGGTTCTATGGGAATCAATTATTTTAATTTGATCAGCAGAACCTCATATTAGCCCAGTACATCCTTTCAAAGTCACCTATAAATATATTCTAAAAAAATTAAACCCTAATGAATAAAATAATAAATTTATTAGAGTAAAATCATGATATCTCAATAAAATATCGCTGCTATACCTACTAATCATGAAGGTAAAAACCGTCCCCGTCCGCGCGCCCCCACTGGAGTAAGCATCATTCAATTTGCAGGGTGCCGCGCGAGTGACAAATTTGTCACTCACACACACTTTTACATTTTTTACATCCTCAGTCTGATTTGTGCGGTCGGCGGAGAAAGTGGAAAAGAGCTCCGCTTTTATTGTCGGAAAAATGGTTAGTTTTGCATTAAAGCTGTGTAGAAACAACTCTTAAAAAAAAGTACCTGGTGTCACGTTTTTCAAGTATGTATTTAACATGTTTTTCTTATATTAAACCTTGATAAAAAATAATAATAAAACCCATAATTAAAATATCAAAATCTGACGGTAACTGTCAAACTATGTTAGAATATAAAGAACTAGTGATGTGTTTTTATTTTTAATGAGAATTTCGATACTTTATAAGCATTTAAATTTAATTTAATCAAAAGGTATAGCGACAACAGAACCTTCCAACGAGGTTTGTCAGTTACCTTCTAGTGATGTGATTTTATAGTTGATAAACTCGATATTTCTAAATACTTTCATGGTTATGAGATATATATGAGTTATATATTATACAATTATTGTTTTTTTTTATATAATACTAATTATATTTTCTATACATACAGTTTCCCGACAGACCCGGCATTAAAACGTAATTGGGTAGAGGTAATTAAAAGAGAAGAAAATTGGTTACCAACAAGCATACCCGTGTATGTTCAGTACATTTTGAGGAATCAAGTTACGATTTAATTGTTTTTCGCCTTTTGTAGTTTGCATCGACTTTTATAACTTCCTCTTGGAGGTCGGTCAAAAATGTTGAGTTTGCGTTTAGTAGTTAACATGTAGTTAGTTTAGTGCATGTATTTTAATTTAATTTAATAAAGTAGGTATTTTAATTTATTGTTATATATACCTACATATTTTAAAACCACTAGTATTATAAATTCGAAAGTGTCTATCAAGGTAAATTTGAAAGGATGTACTTTGGGCTAATATGAGAATCTAACAACTTTCCTGGAACCATATGTCGCAAATGAAAAAAAAAATGACTTCCCCATACAAATTGGTCATTTTAACGTTACTAGTTGTATGGAGAAGGCCATTTTTTTTTTCTTTTGCGATACATGGTTTCATGGGAAAGTTGTTTGATTTGATCATATTAGCCCAAAGTATATCCTTTCAAAGTCATTGAGTCTATTCAAAACATCGCGACGAGCTAGCCACTTGTTCGGTGTAGACTCATACCATCGGCTACGACGATTATTAAAACCCCTTCGCTGGTTACCTTGGGGCCCGTCTAGGTGGTCTCGGGCGCCGTAAGGCTACCGTGATGATATGTGTGTGTATTACAATTGTACATCGATAAATAATTATTAATCTTTGATGATCTCTATAAATCCCAAAATATTTGGTTTATATCGATAAGTAATAATATTTGTTGTCGGTGGCAACACTATCGAAACTATTAAGTATGCAATTTAATATTTAGCTTTTTATAATAAAAAACAATATACTTCATAGACACGCGCACACATTCATGTTTGACAATAGCTAACTTGTATCTCTTTTTTTCTCAAGCAGTTTTTTAAGTGTCAGACGCGTTGAGCTGCCATTTGAAGCCACACCTTTTTTTCCGTTCTTCATTTATTTGCCTCGGAAATTGGCGACACCGGTATCGCACTATTATAAAACAATTTATGTATCATGCTTACTCCATTGGCGCGGGTTTTTAGCTTCATGCTACTAATGAATTATGAAAGGAGACTTCCCAAAGACCGTTGCTTGCATACAAAACCACGCATTATTAATGCAGGATATGATTGCTAAAATGGCACGACAGGCCTTGACTGACCGACAATTATAATAAACAATAATGACATATACCTATGTGGGCATCATTATAGTCGCATTGCCTCATCAACCAACCAGTAATAAAATATTACTTAATAATCAATCAAAACCATAGTATAGATTAGATACCTATTCAAAGTAGAATCACGGTGATATAATTTTAACAATGAGTTTGGTATATTGTTTTTTTTCCGATAAAAAATAACATTAATTTTATAGAAGTATATTGTTATATATGTAGAGAAGATCTCTCCTTAAATAAGGAGCTTCTAATATTCACTGATGTATAATCATTCATATATTTATAAAATATATTTCGTGGATTAAATACACCTTTGTTGTTTTTTTTAATAACCACTCTTACTCAACGAACCATACAATTATTATTATAACAACATAATAATATGGTAAAAATAACAAAATATAATTACCGAGTAAGTACCTAATTTCTATTCACGTTTAAATGAGTCGGCTGAAAACTTGAAAATACAATAATATTTTTACAGGAAAAAATATTATAATTTCGTTTGTGTATGTCCAGATACTGAACCGTATTTAAAAAGTCTATACCCACCTTATATTACACCCAGGAATTTCTTTAAAAGGGAACAGGTTAGTTAAAAATACAGGAAAAAAATATTGTGCAGTAAAAATAATATAATTTCGTTTACAGTGTCCAAGAGACACTGAAACGCATTTAAAAAGAGAATACCTTATATTTATTCGTTTAATTATTGAAAGTAATACAAAATACAACATCGCCAATGCCCGCGAATTCCATTGAAAGTGAATAGGGTAGTTTAAGAATCTTATTTTTACAAAATTATTTGTTTTAGGCCTATTACTAAAAAATACACAATTTTTAAACAAATCACCGTTTGTCTTGTTTGAAGACCGTCACTTAGTGATGGTCTTCGTTCGACAGCCTCGACTGAATCATTTGAGTTTACTTTTATTGGGGCACGACTTTGTATATACCTGGAGTGAGCAGACCTACAAACTCCATGAATGTTATATCAGGTTAGATCAATAATTGTTGTTTCAAAACCGCAAGCTAAAAGGAGACTACCATCTCGACAAGAAATCAATACAGTAGTCTCCTGAAAACCAGTGTCCCGAGCCTAAAACCAAAACGTCATGTTTTGGTTTTAGGCTCGGGTTCACCGATTTTGACCGTTTGCTGCTCGGTCGGCCTAACAAAGCTATAGAGACCTTCGTACCACCTAAAAAGATTTGATAATTATAACTGCATATTTAACCAATTAGGCTACCTACGTACTTATTACGGCAATGATATAATGACAAATGACTTTGCCCGCTTAATATATAAAAACAATCCCAGTCCAGACTCACCCACACTTTCCTCAATTTATCAAACTCTTCATTCGACTTAATACAAATATAATGGTCAATAGCATTAAATCATAGTTTAAAGGCGAATACAGTGGGCCACAATAAACAGGAAATGTATTGTGAGGTCTTTTCATTCAATATAAATAAGGTATCGTGACGCAGAAACTGATGGACCTATTTAGATCGAGGACTCGAGGACACGCGTCAATTCTTTTTATACTTGATGAATGTTTTATATTATATATATGTATAAGTAGGTATATTTTTGGTTTAATATAATGTTACTAATAATAAATATATTGGAACAAAGGCAACATATGGTAAAATTTATGGTAAAATTTTCTTACAGTTTCTCGAAGAGTTTCAGTTTCACTATACCAACTTGTGACACTGTTATAAAACCGCTATACTATTACGTAAATATTCTTGACTTTTTATCATATCGAAATGGAACAAAATTGAAACACCATATTTATAACCAGGTAAATTTAGTCTATACATCTGGTTTAGCGAAATATTTCTGAAAAGAGTTGTAGTATTTACTATTGCTTTGTTTGTTACTACATATAATACAAAATTTTCAACATCGGATTCGCCCACATACCTAGGATCTTGTTGGTATTCTACTGTCTATGGTATAGTCAGAGAAATGTGTCAATTTTAGAACTACTACTAAATTACTTATGAAAACTGCATTTATGTCAACAAGAAGAAAAGGCTTTCTTTAAATTATAATTTTATTAATTATATTGGAATTTATTACGGTATTTATTAATTCGTAGCATCTTTACTTTAGTAAAAATCCATGATCGATCACGCCATGTAGTTTGTTTGCTATAGGTAAGTAACCAAAAATTACTTTAGATTGGTGACCTCTCACAAGGTAGTCCAGGGTTCATGACCCGTAGAATTCCGGTTAGAACATGGCCCTGACACTTATGTCAAGATATTTATGTCCACTCTTTAGTGTGTAGTTGTGGGATTCATAATAAATTTATAAGTATAAAACTAAAATAAACGTAGGTGAAATTGGAGTAAAAGGTTACATTTAATTGTAGATACCTAACTCAATTTTGTCTCAAACTGGATTCTTGACACAATCGGGTTTTATTTTATTCGTTGAATTTCTTTAGTGATAAACATCCAAAATCAAAATCCGCAAAAGCGAACGGAACGGTAACATTTTTTTTTGGGTTTGTTACGTCCAGTCGTCTCGAAATTTTTAAGTCTGATACAATTAATGAATGATTAAAAATGGCAGATTTTCATGGAACCTGTATATAATATTTTGGAGACCGGTTTGTAAATTCGCCATGTTTAACTATTAAGTTATGAGAAACCGCGCGTTTAAACCTATTAAAACTTTAAAATTTCGGGGGCTATTGCGGATTTTGAATGTGTTAAATTAAAAAGGTAATGCCGAAATAAAAGGTATACCTATATTCTATTTCAGTAGTTTGTTTGGACATTGAAACGAAATTATAAGGTTATATTATATATATATATATATAAATTATATTGTATAGGTACCTATTATATATATATAAATTATATTATATTAAAAATAAATTATGAGTGGTGGTCGAGCTGGTTAGACCGTAGAATTAAAAACACTTAGGTCCTGGTTCAAACGCCGGTGTGTACCAATGAGTTTTTAATCTAAAAAATGTACATTTTAACAACACCACTATAGTGCATCGGAGAGCACGTTAAGCTGTCGGTCCCAGTTTAACTATAGCAACTTGTGAAACTGTTGGTATAGATGGGTTATTGAGTCTATCCAAACATCGCGACGAACTAGCCACTTGTTCGGTGTAGACTCATATCATCCGGCTACGACGAGGTGGTATTAAAAACTTGTCCGCTGGGTAACCTGAGGCCGTCTAGGCGGTGTACATCGATTATTGTCTTTTCTAGTTTTTAGCCACATTTGAACGCAACAGAAGAGATTGATTTCAGTTACAGTAATTTTCAGATGTTCTTTAATATATCTATTAATGGGTTTAAAATTTTATTCAATAAAATATACAAAAAATAATATAAAAGTAACTAATAACTAACTAAATAAAATATTTCTTAAGATCTTCCGATGCACGTGTTCAAAATACTCAACGCATTGCTCATCTGAATTTCCAACGATATTCGTAATTATAATATTAATTATTTAATTAATATTATAATTAATTTTCATATAATACCTATTAATACAATTATTAAGTATACGTTATCTCATTTAAATAAAATAAAACTGCTATAATAAAAAACATAAAAAGCCTCGTACAAAAAAAATGTGAATTGTGATAATTCGTAAAATTAATTTAAGAATGAATAAGAAAATTGATTACAATTTGGTGAAAATTTTCAATTAATCTTTTCTAATCAGTAATTTCCGGCAAACTTTTTAAACATTACTGCATAACGTAACTGCTCGAAAGAAACGATTTTTCTAACAAATGCATTTTATTTTCTACGAAAATGTCTGAGTCAACATACCCCCAATATGCCCGATTGTATTCAAGTTATTTACGCCATACATAAGAGCAACTAAAGCAGTACTATCTAATCTGTAATACTTAGATATTCAACAAGTACTTAAATATATAAACTTTATATACTAAGCAGGTACTTGTTTGTTATAATATTTATATTAAATATTTTATATATAGGTAAATAAGTAGAAGATATATGTAATAGATAGAAAGGTCAAGAAAGGATGCATAGCAATGTTCCTTAGGATGCTTTTTAGAGTACCTACAGAAAAATAAAAAAAGGCCGATTGTCATGAAATTTTGAATATTATAGTTATAAATATTGTTAATGTCTAATAAAAACATAACAAATATACTTATTTGTTATAATTTTAGTACCTAATTAAGTAAATTAAAGGTTTATGCATAGGTTGATTATGTGTATGTTGTTGTATTTTATCGAATAAGAAAATTAAATTAAAACATACACATAATCAACCTATGCATAAACCTTTAATTTACTTAAGTAGGTACTTATATTATATTTTTTTCAACCCAAATATGATTGTAGGTACTTTATTTATTGCACAGTAAACAAAACTTATGTAAAAAGGCGAACTTAATGCCTTAGGCATTATCTACCAGCTAACCTTTAAGATTGTGTACGAAGATGAGTCGGGTGCTTAATTAAAAAAAACTATATACATACAATATATCATAATACATACATACAAACATGCATAATTTACCTATACTATACACAAATAAAATGGAGAATAGATACTGATACATGTAATATTTATCTACAAAATTCTTTGAAACAACTTTTATATCACGCACTGTCTTAATAAACAGAACAACTGATCAACAGCCTGTATCTCGATCTTTTGTGTGGTATACTGAATACATACCACACAAAAGATTAAAGAGGCTGTAATTAATTTAATTAATCATCTACGAATTATATTAAACAAGATTACAAATTACTCGTACCTCTTCCAACTTAGTAGAATTCATATTTCTTTTCAATATCTATATCCTTATTAACTAGCACTAAAACATTGTATATTTAAAAAACTTTACAAATTAACTTTGACCCGTTCGAAATTTAAGTTTGGCGCCAAAACGCCACAAGTTACCGGGGCGAACGCTGTTTACAGACTGAAGGGAGAAAAGCTGGGGCCAACCGGAAACTGTATGCAGCCCTAATTTATATGATGCGTACCTTAGCTTAGATCGACTTGCTGAAAGCGTGGTAGCTGTAAAATCACTCGTCATTTAAAAATAGGTAACCTTTTGGTAAATAAAGTGTTAGGTGAGTGTTATGTACATGCAGGTAAAGTTATCCGGAATGTAAGTACAATAATGAAAATGTTATTTTGACAAACTACTCTTTGCAACATATTTTCCTTTTATGCACCACGTAAGAAATAAAAGATTAATTTCTGTTGGTAGGTGCACTGGTAGTGTGGAATAGTGTAAATATTAGAAAAGTGCCCTAAGGTCTAAAATCGCACATCTAAAAGTGTGAACGATGTTTATTATAACCAATCAATTCACAAGTAGTGAGAACAGAATATAGCGTTGCAAAATTAAATTAGTACTAGCAAAACAAATTATTTGTGATTTCTACTTTACAAAGAGCTTTTTACATAATGCAGATCCGCTAACATTTACTTAAATTTTAATATTTCAATAATTCGATTTTTAATACAATGAGTGGCTTTTGAAGTGATTATTTAATAAATGTGTCTACCTTATTATTTCTTATTTACTTATTGTTTATAAGGGATATTTAATTATTAACAATTATGTTTTTTTAAAGACAATAAATAGACGACAACCAAAAGTAAACTTTTGTTTTAAGCATGAAAGTTTGAATTCCCACACGAAAATATTTTAATATTCAATTTTCATTCGGAGGTAGGTATATTGCACGTGCGGACACGAATGTAATTTGAATTTAGAAGAAAATTAAATTTGCGCCATATTTATGGCTTTACGGCGGAAATCGAGGCCTTTTAAGAAAAAGTTTTATTATTTATGGCTGAAAGGCGCGTTAACATTGGCTGGCAGTTTTTACATTAGTCTTGTGAGCTTGGTTTTCTTTATATTTTTGTAACATTTTTTTAGTTATGAACTCTTTAAACTGACTATACTCTAATGATAAATATAAGAAATATAAAATAATTATATAATATAGTGTGGTTTTTTTTTTGTTTTGCGATGCTTTGTAAAAAAAAATTACAAACTTGATGCTTATATTAGCGTGCATGTAAAAGTAGAGTCGTGGCTTCCCACGATTTTCATTTTATAAATCCGGCATAATGGAGACAACCTCTAATCCCTTTATTATATGTTGGTTACTTTTTATTCTTGTCTATTTCATGTTTACGCACCTCATCATTATTGCCAGGTTCTTGCTGCTCATGTTTAGTGGTCCGAAGATCTATGGTCTGGAACCCATCGTCCGTGGGTTCGAAGCCTTGATTTATGCACCCGCCTTTGTCTACGGCAGTGTTGGACCCCATTGTCCGTCATCTGTAAAAAAAACATTAGGTACTTTTAGGACATGCTATGAGTTCATTCATGTACCCATTAAGGTGGGAGGAAGGTCTCTATAACTTCGTTAGGCCGACCGACCGGTCTCGTTACCACCACCCATACAGGTGCAACCGTCAAGTGACGACTAGGTCACTTGTTTCAGTTTTAGTCTGTCAGTTCGCCGGTTTTCAGGAGACTACTGTATCGATTTGTTGTCGAGGAGGTAGTCTCCTTTCAGGGTGCGGTTACGAAATGGGTAGTTAAATTGACGAGAAGACTCGTAATGCAATTCGTCATTGTCGCCCCCATTTCGTAATCGCATCATTTAGCCGGCATAGTGGGATTAGGTAGATATAAAGTAACATGTTGTGCTCCAATAAAAAAATATGTGGGTGTAACTAATCTTGGGACTGTTATAAAAAATGCGTTTGATTGGGTCATAGCTAATGAAAAACAATCGATGCATAACATTTGTGGGACGAATAGAAGCCTAACCAAATGCATTCGTAATACTTTTTTGCCTTTTTATAATAATAAATACCATCACGGGTGCCTATTTGGCTCCCGAGAACCGTTTAAACGGCCTCAGGGTACCCAGCGGAGGGATTAACCCGTCCTCTTTTCGCCGATGGTATTCGGAGGCAACACCTAACAAGTGGCGAGCTTGTTGCGGTGTTTATGATGCAATAGCCTCGTTGTATAAAGCGGTCACACATCCCAGGTCCTGCCTTCTTGTCATCTGCTTAACCTTGTTATCAGTTGCACAGTGACTTAACCACTAGGCTGGGCCGCTTTTTATAATTAAATTAAAAAAAACAATCACTAACAACACAAAGTGCTTGTATGTAGTATGCAGGTCCAAAAATGAATGTTGTATTCATTTTTGGACCTGCGTACTGCTTTCCATCAGACGGATGTAAGGTCACACGCCGAGATCCTATAAAAAAAAATGTTGATAAAGATTTGATCTAGTTTTTTATTTATTTATACGACTCGAATTTATCGTTCATCATCAAATCAAATTTCTACACTTACGGACATAATAATTGATGTTTACTGATCCCTAAACTAATCTGCTGTCTACTTTTAGAATCAGAGGCTCTACCATGGGTTTTTGGTTTGTACCAACGTAACGTTAAAACGTGAGGAACTACCAATAGGATCGCTTCACTTATTTAATCGCGTTATCTAAAATAAAGCGGCCCTATTGGTTGTTGCTCGCGTATAAACGTTACGTTGCTACAAAGTATAAATCCATGGTAGAGCCACTGGTGTATCTTAGAGTAGTATTGATGAGGTGACTAAAATGTGAAACGGAAATTCACTACTGGGAATATTATAGGTACCTCTTCTAGAGATGATGTTTTTGTTATTGCATTTATACTATACCTTTATGGTCCTATTTAGCTGCATGTCTATTCAAAAATTCGGTTTAAATAACTTTTATTTGATAATAAACTCCAGGCCCGCAACTTTGTCTGCGTAATTTTGAAATATTCAATTTTTATTGATACTGCGCTCCTATTCAAAATTCAAAATAATTTATTTCCATAGGTCACTGCATGGTGACACTTGAACACGTCATTTCCAATTCAAAATACAAGCAAATACAATACTTGGCTCATCAGAACACGGGGCAAAATAAATGTAAGACATCCATGCATCAGTAAAACAAGATAGAAAATAAAGTTAAGCTTAGTGAGAACCTGGCTATGACACAATAATAATAATATCAACATAAAATTAATAAAATAATAATTATAATAATAATAATAACAATAAAAAATAATAAAAATAATAAATATATATATATATAATAATAATAAATTTAACTAAATCAAATTAGTTTAAATTATATACAATAACAATGTCACAACTGTAATATTATACCTACTTTAATAAATAAATGATAAATTCAAAATTAAATTTAGAATGAGCAAATGAAAATAAAATACAACAAGAATAAATTACAATAAAAATATTGGTCGTATCGTGATGTAATATATATTATTGGTATATAGCCTTCCTCGATAAATGGCCTATTCAACGCTAAAATATTTTTTTAAATCAAACTAGTAGGTAGTTCCTAAGATTAGCGCGTTCAATCAAACAAACTCTTCAGCTTTATAATATTAGTATAGATAATTAAATATCTTAATAGATTTATAAATAACTGGTTATATATATACACTTAATAGATAAATCTATAAAGATATTTTATATAATGTTAACTTTCTTTATTTTCACTTAGAAACCAAATTTTCTCGCGACATTAGTATACAATAGGAAAACTCATGGGAATTAAACCATGAGCGTGAACAGTTTTACTCTTAGGAACCTACTATTGGTCACATTAGGTAAGTTACTTTTCTATACCTACCATATATTGGTAGAAATTCACTGGACTCTGTAGTGGACGGCAAATAATTTTGGTACATTTTTACAGTGCCTATAGGGATTGCCAAAATCTGGATTTTTTTAAAAATTTCTTAAACAAAATTGATCGCTCCCACTAAGCCAGCTAAATGATGCGATTACGAAATGGGTGGCGATAAATTGCATTACGAGTATATTTTAATATACTCTTTGCCTTATCGTCAATTCAACCTATTTCGTAACCGCACCCTTAAAGGAGACTACCACCTCGACAATCTCCTGAAAACCGGTGAACCCACAGACTAAAACCGAAACATGACTAGGTCACTTGATGGTTTTTGCAAATAACTTGGATTATTATTTAATATAACATGTATTAGTATCGTTGTTTCTCGTACACATAGTTCAAATCTAGAACTTAGTTTGTGTGCCCAGTGAAATGTGTGTGTACACTAGGTACATAGTAGGTGAAATAAGAATAGGTGCATGTATATATATATATATATATATACATGCACCTATTCTACTAAAACTGAAGGCTGACTGGAACCTGGTTGGCTCAGCGGTTGAGCGCCTTGCCGCGATAGCGAGGTTCGTGGGTTCGAGTCCCGCCACCAGGATTTTTTTCATTGCATTTTTATCTTTAAAAATTTAATATATTCTACTAAAACCAAAACATGACTAGGTCACTTGATGGTTTTTGCAAATAACTTGGATTATTATATAATATAACATGTATTAGTATCGTTGTTTCTCGTACACATAGTTCAAACCTAGAACTTAGTTTGTGTGCCCAGTGAAATGTGTGTGTACACTAGGTACATAGTAGGTGAAATAAGAATAGGTGCATATATATATATATATATATATATATATACTAGCTGTGCTCGCGACTTCGTCCGCGCGGAATAGTTATTTTTTTATCATATAAACTTTCATCCCCTATTTTATCCCCTTGGGGGTAGAATTTATCAAAATCCTTTCTTAGCGGATGCCTACGTCATAACATCTACCTGCATGCCAAATTTCAGTCCGATCCGTCTAGTTTGGGTTGTGCGTTGATAGATCACTATGTCAGTCAGTCACCTTTGAGTTATATATATTTAGATTATTCTTTAATACATATTTTTTGTGTATCTTGAACCGTTTTCACGGCGCACGCAACGGAAGGCTTCAAAGATGAAATAATTTCTCCCGTTTTTTACACATTTACCACTATATATTTGCTCCTATTGGTCGTAGCGTGATGTTATATAGCCTATAGCCTTCGTCGGTAACTGGACTATCCAACACAAAAAGAATTATTCAATTCGAACCAGTAGTTTCGGAGATTAGCGCGTTCAAACAAACAAACAAACAAACAAACTCTTCAGCTTTATAATATTAGTATAGATACATGCACCTATTCTACTAAAACTGAAGGCTGACTGGAACCTGGTTGGCTCAGCGGTTGAGCGCCTTGCCGCGATAGCGAGGTTCGTGGGTTCGAGTCCCGCCACCAGGATTTTTTTCATTGCATTTTTATCTTTAAAAATTTAATATATTCTACTAAAACCAAAACATGACTAGGTCACTTGATGGTTTTTGCAAATAACTTGGATTATTATATAATATAACATGTATTAGTATCGTTGTTTCTCGTACACATAGTTCAAACCTAGAACTTAGTTTGTGTGCCCAGTGAAATGTGTATGTACACTAGGTACATAGTAGGTGAAATAAGAATAGGTGCATGTATATATATATATATATATATATATATATACATGCACCTATTCTACTAAAACTGAAGGCTGACTGGAACCTGTTTGGCTCAGCGGTTGAGCGCCTTGCCGCGATAGCGAGGTTCGTGGGTTCGAGTCCCGCCACCAGGATTTTTTTCATTGCATTTTTATCTTTAAAAATTTAATATATTCTACTAAAACCAAAACATGACTAGGTCACTTGATGGTTTTTGCAAATAACTTGGATTATTATATAATATAACATGTATTAGTATCGTTGTTTCTCGTACACATAGTTCAAACCTAGAACTTAATTTGTGTGCCCAGTGAAATGTGTGTGTACACTAGGTACATAGTAGGTGAAATAAGAATAGGTGCATGTATATATATATATATATATATTTATTTAATCGTATTATAATAATAATATAAAAATTAATACAAAGTTGTCAAGTTGTTTCAGGTACCCATAGTAGAGAGCTCAGTTTGTGTGTAGAGCAATATGTGCAAATTATCCTATAAAACATAAATATATTTTACCTTGGTCATAAAATTTGCTTCTAGGACTGTGCTATGTGTACCAGGACAGGATCAATGATACTAACACATATTAGAGAGTTTTATCATTTATTAATAAAGAATAATACAAAATATATATGTATATAAGCAGATAAAAAAATACTTTAAAATCTCTACCACCGAAAATTTCTTGATTAAAAGTACCGAGAACACTGACTGCATTTCCACGTTGCACTGTACCCGTAGCACGGCCAAGCTAATACAAGATATGGGGTCGCGAACCAATGTCGAAAGTAACTATTTTTTTATACCAGTCAATCAGAGCGCTGCAAATTTGCACCTGATTGGCTGATAGTAAAAAAGTGTTTTGTTTGACATCGGCTCGCGACTTTATCTCTTGTCTTGGCTTTGCCGTGCTACGGGTGCTGCTGTAGAATTTGTTTGTTTTAAATATTTTTTAGACCGATTACGAGTATCTACAGTAACTTCTACCATTTTTTTTTCCTAGTTTCTCAATGAAAGGTTTTGATTCTAAACACCAAGGACTTATTATATTTTAAAATCACCATGATATTCGGTTTAATTCACCCAAAGTAAGAACTGCATCAATGTGAGTGCGACCTCTATAACATTGCTAAGCCGACCGACCGGTCTCATTACTACCCATACAAATGCAAAAACGGTCACGGGACCTAGTCAGTTTCGGTATTACTCTGTGGGCTCACCGGTTTTCACGAGACTACTAGGGCCGTGTTCGGAAACGTAACACTTTTAAAACACTGGGTAGTGTCATAGAGTGCGATAAAAATATTGAAAAATGCTTAGAGAAGATGAGATGCCTATAGTGTAGTGACATTACCCAGTGTAAAAGTGTTAGTTTCCGAACACGGCCCTGGGTGCGGTTAAGAATTACAAGATATGAAATGCGGCGGTTGATTTTATGACGATAAAGAAGCTAGGATTTTAAAATATATCTAATAGATTTTAAATTCTACTATATGGATAAAAAAAGAACTATAAAAATAAAGTATGCAAAAAAAATACAGAGATTTACTTATTTGCAAGTATATGAAAATTTCTTTTTAAAAATAAGCTTCTATGCACGAGGAAATTATGTAAGAAAGCAATTTTCTGCGATGACACGGGCATGATAATATTATACTTGCAAACCACTGCTCCGGAAAATAGGTTGTTTCTGTACGTAGTGATTCCGTACACGTAGATTATGCCAATTACAGTAGGTTATATTGGTACACTTGAAGTTGTATTTATTATCTACGGGTATATTTATTTTTGGGTACCTAGTTAACTTTTTTTATATATTTTTTTTTATTTATAAGAATATACTTATAACTTAAATATAATCAAAGAAAAAAAATAACAAAAAACTAACCTACTAAAAAAATAAATACCTAAAATAAAAAATGTAAAATAATTAAAAACATATAAATTACCTATAAAATTTTTAAATATGATCTAAAATAGTGCCGTGCGGCATAGTGCCTAAGATACTGGCGGCGTTTCCACGTTGTATTATTATACTAATTTGTTGTGACAAAAACGCCGCAGCTCTAAGGTCACCCGAGACATGGACCAAAAGCTTTCCAATATCTTTAACAAACATTTTGGCATCCGATTTTCCGATAACGAACTATATTTGCGACGTTTGAGGGCTTGTGCGCTTTCGAGTATATTTTATTTAATTATTATATTTATTTAGTTAATAACAAAAGTACTTTTATTTTTATTTATTTTATTTTCATTTATTTGAGGAAAAACAGTACAATACTTAACTTAAAGTAGGTAGAACAATATACGAGTAAGTGTGGCGTAGACCAACATTTTCCTACTAAACATTTTATTACAAAAAACAGATGGCAGAATCCTTCAAAAATGTCTATATAAAAAAATATATACGTATATTATGAAGAAATATTATTTATAGGTAATATTTATAAATTTTTGACAATAAGTGTTTTTTATGTTAAATAATAACTTCATTTAAAAGGCCGCAATGTCCTAGCTATTTTTAGAACTAAAAGTACCTAATCGAGTATATTAGGTACTTTTTCCACATTCCCTCTCTGGATGATGAAAGATAATTTTTGGATAAAATGACAGTGAGCTCGGATATCACCGGACGTTTTCTTAAGGAGAAAACCTAATTCACGAGCAAAATTTTTGGCTTCTAAAGACCAAACACCTAAAGTTTCGACGGAAAAAGGGACGAAGAAATAATTTTGTTCCAAACATGAATATTTAAGGTGTTTGGTCTTAGCAGCAGATTCCGCAGCTGATCCAACTTTGATAATGGAGCCATTAATATATTAATTTATTGATATTTATTGTTTTTATATATAAAGAGTTAAAATACTACTGCATTATATAATACCTACTACACGAAGCCCAGGTAGCATTTTGCGTCCCTATGACGTCAATTACGTCAAGAATCCACTAAGTTGACGTCATAGGGACGTCAAAATGCTACCTGGAAGGTATTTTATTTAAATTGTTGTGCCCTTGGAGTGATTATGTAGATAACCAACTATGAGTGCAGCATTCTTTAATATCGATGATACCTAAGAGAAAAAAAACATGTTTTTTATAGAAAGTACTGCTTTAATTTAAAGCAATATTATTTGCATTACTAAAATCTCTAACTACCCTTCAAAACAACGTCAACCGTGATGAATACGTTTGATAAGAGCGTACTTAATATACCTACCGGTTAAACAGCATGGTACTAAAATGTTACCGATGCCTATTACAAGTGTTTGCTTTCTCAAGTAGACCGGTAAACCCGCATAGGAAACCCAACTCTATGTCACTCACAAATAAATGCTACAATTCTCTGGAAACGTTGAGTGGAATCTAGGCAATGTAGGAGACGGCAAATGTCCATGTTGAATGTTTGTCCTCCACTTATGATAGGGAAACTCCGGGAAATGACGGAAATTTGAGTTTTATTAACTTTTTTGTTTCAATTCAAATTGTACAGTTGAGCAAGTACACAATTCGACCCGTATATTGGCCTCGTATGAATGACCAACTGGTTCGCATAATTTGCTTGATACTTAATTTATTTTGTTGTTTATTTTTCACATTTCAAAATTTATCAGATTAAAATTTGTTCAGGATCTGATGACTGAATTGTAAGTCTTTCATCAGAAAGCAGTACGCGATGTTGATTAAGTTATGTCGTTCTCAAATTATCTTAACCGATTTTGATGATTCTTATTTTATTATAAATATGGTATCCCAGTTCATTCCATATTTTTGTTGTGCTCCCGAGACCGCCTAGACGGCCCCAGGGTACCCAGCGGAGGGGTTTTAATCCCACCCTAACTATGAAAAATAACCCAAAATGTATATAAAAAACATCTAGCTGATGTAAGCAGACCTACAAAGTCCATGAATGGGGTCCATAAATACATTTATATTGTTTAACTATAGGTTTAGTGCCGATAAAAATTAAAGATTACAAAAGGACGAAATAAAAATAATATAAACTCAGAATAAATAAGATTTAAAATAATATATACTACGTGTCAATTTACTTGCTATCTATGGTACAGGGTATAGTATGGGTACGGGTTGATACCTACCATCTATTAAAATAAACCCTTTTGCAAACAGTGTAGATAACAATAGCAGGTAATTTAGATAAACAAATAAACCAAGTGGATGTTTGTTAATATTGCACGACGAGGACAAGATGTATCACACAATCAGTAAGTATTTCTCTAAAGAGTCAGTAAATTACTTGCAAATAAGAACTAAATATTAAAAACCATTACGGTTTATTTTAAACAACACTTTTGCAGATGTTCAATGTTCAAACGAAATAGATCCTGTTTTTTAACGATTTTCAGTAATTTCTTGGACACTGTAAACGAAATTATAAGGTTACATTTAGCAAAATTATTATTTTCTTTATCTTTATTTAACCTACTTATTTTAACCGAGAGCAAAGATTAGGTCATATAATATTTCTGTACCTATATAGGTACTATATTATCACCATAGATTCGATGGCTAATGCATGAATAGTGCACAAATGTGGTAGGTATGTAGATTTTTAATATACATTCTAAGACGTAAGATACATAAGGTTGTTTTGAAAAATAAACTTACTTTGTATAAATATGACAAGTGCTGGACCAATTGATAAGAAATACAGTAATATAGATGATAACTTTATAATAGTTTCACTAAGGCAACTTAAAATTATTAAATATGTCTCCTGTAAATAATATCCCGTATTGACTTGTATTAAAATATCCCCTATTCTTTGAGGGTAGCCCGAAGACTGTAGACGCGTGTTCCTGTTACAGTTATCATATTTAATTTTATTGAATATTGTTGTGCAAAAGTGTACTAATTTTGTAGAATAAGCATTCGTATAGTAATATTAAGTGTGAGAAGTGTAGCATTTACATAGTGATCTCGGTGTTTGTGTTATCTCAAATATGCCCACAATCTTCAGTAAAGTGGCGGTACCTACCCATTTTACTGTAGATTATTTTTCGTCCTTCACTTGATATTGGCAAGACTATAGCGTATGCTTTTATACGGTCATGTCACCATTCCTTTTTCTATCCTAGTCCTTTTCCAATTCCTGGTGAAGTCCATTTATTTAAGAAATAATAATAATAAAATATCCCGATTGACTTGACTCCTGGAAGTTATGGCAACCCAAATTATAGCGTTTTTTGCGATATTTATAGAGATATATTACTATGCAAATGAAATACTTATAACTAACTATAACTTAACGGTCTTGAACAAATAGAACGACGTAGACCATGACACTAAGTAATAAGTCCATGTATGTAATTATAATGCAGTAAACCTATTATTTAAGTTATATGTTTCGTTTATTACATAATTTATTTAAATTATCTAGTTAGGTTATTGTAATAAATATAATATATTTATGTGTTGTATATGTAATAGATATATTACAGGAATATTATGCGTAATACTTTTTATTTATTTATTAGCCTTTATTTACTGATAAATACAAGTAAGTTTAACAAAATTAAATATAAAAATATTGAAAAGAAGAAAAATAAAAAACATTGGTAACAGATTAAACAAGGTTGGTATTATCAGTATGCCCTCTCGACAAAAGCCTCTTCCAGCATTTTCCATTCGGATTTTTCGTGGGCCAATCGCATCCATGTTGGACCTCCCACTGTCCTAAGATCATCCTTCCATCTTCTAAATTGACGAGCCCTTTTTCTTGTGCCATCTCTAGGATACCATTCCGTAATTTTTTTCGACCATTTGAATCTTTTTTCCCTAATCATATGTCCTGCCCATCTCCACTTAAGTAGCCCCACTTTCCTTTTTACATCTTCCACTCCAGTTATGTCTCTTATGTCTGCATTTTTAATCCTGTTTTTTCTAGTTATTCCGATCATGCTTCTTTCCATTCCTCTTTGGCAAACTTGTAAAGAATTTGTGTTACCTTTAGTTAGGTTCCAGCTTTGGCTACCATATGTCAAACAAGGCAGAATGCAGGTATTAAATACCTACTCTTCTTTTGTCCGACATACGGTAATTTTTGTTCTTCGTAACTTCCTTTAATGACCAAAATCTCCTCCATACGCTGGATGTTCTAGCTTTTATTTCTTCGTTCATCTGGTCATTGAAAGAAATATACTGGCCTAGGTAGGTATATGATTCTACATAATCGATTTTTTCACCTTCGATCATTATGTCATATTGACATACTAATCGAAGATGCGTAATACTACCTAATATCTAATATTTTCTTTTAGTTCTAGTTTAACTTTTTACTAGCTAGTAAGTTTACTTTATACTAGCTAATGCCGCAACTTCGTAAGCGTGTATATTTTATAACAAAAAAAAAAAAAAAAAATGCTTTTGTTTTTAATATGTAAAATGTCATTATAATAAGTAAGTACCTATCTACTATTATACATGAAGACTTTGGGTGGCTGATAGATGAAGCCTATAGGAGTTCTGGTGAAAAATATACAGTTTTAAATAAGAAATTTAATTTATATTTGTTCCTATACCTAATGAAGAGTCTCTAGAAAGATGTTCTAAAAAGCATACTAAATTACGTCCCATGATGATTTTCCAGATCATACCTATCGTAGGTGTTTTATGTTGTTACTTCGAGATTTGTTTTTATTGGAGTACGGTATGTGACTTTTTACTGGCAGACCTACAAAGTCCATGAATGGAGTCAAGCAATATATTGTTGTTTGACAGCATTGGTTGCTCCCACTATGACGTTAAATGATGCAGTTACGAAAATTACGAATTATCGAGTATTTATATATTAATTTATTTTTAATACATAGAATATAAGTATACTTATATATATATTTGACAGCCTCCGTAGACTAGTGGTTGCGCCTTTGGCGTTGTATCCGGAGGTCGTGGGTTCGATTCCCACCCATGGCAAAACATATTAGTACGTTTTTTCACTGAGGCCTAGGTGTTAATTAAATATAATATGTATTATATCGTTGCTTCTGGTACACATAGTACAAGCCTAGAGCTTAGTTTGTGACCAGAACAATATATGTAATTTGTCCTACATATTATTATTATTATTACTTACAGATTTTAACGCAGTTTCAAATAAATTCCATTTTTATTTATTTTGACACACACAATAATCGTTTCACGTTTTACCGGACACAACACTTGTAACACGGGTAACTCTGGTGATGCAACAAAAGTAAAAGTACGAAAGTAAAAATCGATTAAAATTCAAATCACGCGTTCGACTAGACTAAACGATATCTTTTATCCAAATTCGCACTAGTTTCTTAACTTATGTTTATTTTTAAACTATACCACAATTATTTAAATAAATAAAAAACTTTAATACAGGTAAACACTAATTTAATAATCAAAACAAAATTTCATGGTTTTAAATTAAAACCACACCGAATCGGTTTTTAACACGTTTTTTTTATCGTAAATAGCACATTGAATATACACAGGTGTGCGTGCGCCGCGCGGCTTGTGATCACGGGTTATGACTGAGGAGAGAAGGTAACACCACTGTGCAGCACTGTGCGGTCAAATACCCACGACCTGTTCTACCGGAAGTGGTGCCGCATTATAGGGAGCTTATGAACCGTGAAGAGTATGCTGGTATTGCAGCTTTTTTTAGCAGCTCGATAAGAATACGTACTATATACATTTTATGGTAATAGAACCCTAACAAAAAGAAAGAAAAGTCATTAGAATTATTTTTAAAATATTTCAGAGTCGGAGATCAAACCGGTTCATTTGAAAAAAAACTTACTCTATATTTCTCATCAAGTAGGTATGTCGCCTTTGTCTTTAATATCATTAGTTTGCTGTTCGAATGTTGAAATATAGAAGAGGTTTATATTTTATTAAACTAGGTATTTTAACAAATCTCCATTCAATACAAAGTACTTCATTCAACTATGTTTAGAAGTGGAGAGCTAGCTGACACAGGTGGTGCCTACCTAAAAGTAACTACCCAGTTATGTTGCAATATGCTATTTGACTACATTAAAAATACTTATACTAATTTGTGATAATTGTGATCATCCTATCAGACAATGGCGTAAAAAACATATTTCACTTTATTTTAAACTAAATTATGTATATCTTTTGTAGATTACACGAAATATAATTGAATATTTTTTACAATTTTATTTATAACAAAAACATCTTTGATCGGTTGATGACTGGTGACGTCACACGCAAGTAAACAAAACAATACACAGATTATAAATCATGTGGATGAAATAGAATAGAGTATAATTTATAGGAGATTATTTAATATGTGCTTGTCTGTTTACTTGCGTGTGACATCACACTTGACATAGACTGCGAAACAGCGTTTTTAGCGCCATTGTGGAAATTCAAACTTCAACATTGATTTTTATTAATAATAGAGTAGACATCCCGGAAATATCAATGCAGTGTGCTTATTATGTAATAAAGAATCATACAAAACGAGTTTCAAAAAGGAGTCAAATACCCTATAAATCAATATATAGTCTTTTATTAAAATGTAATCTGTACATTAAAAAAGTAAAAATAAAAAAACAGACTCCTCTGCCATCTAGTATTAGAAACTAGGACTTCTAACTTCACTCGTAAGAGTTAATGCAATGACAAAATTCGTGAGGGGTGACGTTTACGATTTCTCACGATACAATAAAACATTAAACAAATAATGAACAACAAAGTACGAAGCGATTAGGTAATTAGTTTATTTATTTTATAAAAATAAAAACAAATAAAGTTTTTAAGCTATATAGCTGTTATTAGCTCAGCACAGGCTACCACTGGTGTTTATAAAAACTTATTGAGTGCTTGAAGAACACTTTAGTTATAAACGTTTTGTCTCATTTATTTAGCTTAAAAAAATTATTTTAAAAGAGTTAAAACCTTTTATAATTTAAGTATTCCTAAAAGGACTCAAAAGTTTTTATGAATAAGGCAATACATACATCTATACAGAAAAACGTGCTAATATTGTCTTTCCATAAATAGGAATCGAACCCACAGCCTCCGGATAACCACTACAACACAGAGTCGGTTTGGTATACAATTTACGTAACGTAACATTTCATGTGCTTCCTTGGCTAACAAAATGAAGCTCTAGGCTTGTACTAAGTTTTCTATAAACAACAATGGGTACTAAAGCCTGATTTTTCAATCATATATATAAAGTTATTCAACAGATATATTGTACGGAGAATTAATAAACTTGACAGTTTTTCGTACAATTATTTTAATATACTACTTATAGCGTATATCACTGGCGTATACAAAGGGGAAATGTTTCAGTGTTATGGGTATGGGTCAGAGTTTGGATTCGATGAACTTGTAAATATTATTATTACTCAATACTCACATATTAAGCATTCAGAGGCTCTACTATGGGATTTCGCATTGTAGCAATGTAACGTATTTGTATACGTGAGCAACAACCAATAGGATCGCTTTATTCAATCCTGTTACTAAAAATTAAAGCGATCCTACCGCAAACCTATGGTAGGGCCTCAGTTTTATTTGTTAGGTCATTTATTTTTAATTAGTTTTAAATTTAATTATTCATTGTTATAATTGTTTTTTTTTTACGTTTTCTTATTAATTATTATTAAGTAATTTGTCGAATAACTTTATCTGAAGATTGAAAAATTTGCCCTAATATATTGATAGATACGATACTTACGCGACTTATTTAATCTTGTATTTACGATTTCTTGGTTTTCGTATAACCTACGAAGGTAGTCTACAAGTCAGATGATCTAGGTCACACGTAATGTCCTAGTCATCTCACCGCACAAAAGACAGGTCTGAAAGCTTTTCATCAAAGCCGCTCTTTCATTCCACTGCCTACTGTTTACCCTTTTTCCCACAGTCGAAACAGTATTTTTGCTACTTACCTGAGTATCCCATAATCATAAGAACAACTGAATACATAAAAAATAAGGTGATTAATACTAGTACTTGCAGTTTTTTGTAGAGTTGGCGCTATCTGTTTTAATTTCCCAGTTAAATTCTAAAAACTCGTATTAGGGCGTAATATACGAGTTTTTTTTAACGTTCTCGTCACGGTAAGTGAGCACTCTAGGCCAATCTGAGGCTCTACCATGGGTTCGCGCATTGTAGAAACGTAACGTATTCATTTACGTATATGTGAGCAACAACCAATAGGATCGCTTTATTTTTCGTAACAGGATTGAATAAAGCGATCCTATTGGTTGTTGTTGCAATACTTTTTTTTCAGACCATCGATACAGACAAAATTAATAATTATATGGATAAGTAGAGTTTTACTTGAAAATCACCCCCTTAACCCCTTCCTAAGGGCATGCCACCCTATTTACTAACTGGGTATATGCTCTAGGTACAAAATTAACCTAGTCTGCATTTGATACTATTTTTTTAGGCCATCGATACAGACAAAATTAATAATTATATTTATAAGTAGAGTTTTACTTCAAAAGCACCCCCTTAACCCCTTTTTAAGGACATGCTACCCTATTTACTAACTGGGTATATGCTCTAGGTACAAAATAAACCTAGTCTGTACTTGATACTTTTTTTTCAGGCCATCGATAGAGACAAAATTAATAATTATATGGATAAGTAGAGTTTTACTTCAAACCTATTTACTGACTATGTATATGCTCTAGGTACAAAATAAACCTAGTCTGCACTTGATACTTTTTTTCCACGCTATCAATACAGACACAATGAATAATTATATGGATAAGTAGAGTTTTACTTGAAAATCACCCCCTACGATACTTTAATAATTTGTTTAACGATATTTTAATAATTAACGACTTTACGGTTATATGCAATAATCTAAGTCATTCCAGTACAGTCGGCGGTTAGTCGTGAAACAAACAGTGAGTTAAGTGAGTAGTGGATTTTCACGTTATCATCAGTAGTTTGACTCAGTGAGTTACCTTAACGCTGGGTACGACTTAAAAATGTAAGTTACTAAAGCCAATTATCTATAAATATAATGTCAAACGACTGTAGAAGCCTACAGCAAAATATATAGTTTTTGATTTTAACGTGCTTTATTGCAAAATATCATAAAAACTCATGGTGGACCAACAGGTGGATTCCATATGCGAACTGTGCAACTTGTTGTTTTTTATATTTTTTTATTGTTTCACGGCACGTGTCTTTCTATCTACCTAGTGCTGAGCAGACCTACACAGCCCATGAATGGGGCCAAACAATAATTGTTCTTAAACTTTATTGATCGCTCCCACTATGCCGGCTAAATGATAAAATAATAAAATACCATCACGGGTGCCTATTTGGCTCCCGAGAACTGTTTAAACGGCCTCAGGGTACCCAGCGGAGGGATTAACCCGTCCTCATTTCGCCGATGGTATTCGGAGGCAACACCTAACAAGTGCGGTGTTTATGATGTAGCCTCGTTGTATAAAGCGGTCACCCATCTCAGTCCGGCCTTGTTGTCATCTGCTTAACCTTGTCATCAGTTGTGCAGTGACAAACCACTAGGCTGGGCCCGCTTTTAAATGATGCGATTACGAAATGGGGGGCGACAATAACGAATTTCATTACGAGTATATTTTAATATACTTGCTGCCTTATCGTCAATTCAACTACCCAGTTCGTAACCGTACCCTGAAAGGAGACTCGACAAGAAATCGATGCAGTCTCCTGAAAACCGGTGAACCCACAGACAAAAACCGAAACATAACTAGGTCACTTGACGGTTTTTGCATCTGTATGGGCGGTGGTAACGAGACTTATGTAACTTCGTTAGGTCAGTCAGCCTAACGAAGTTATAGAGACCTTCCTCCCACCTAAGAAACGGTGGTTCCAATAAAACTGCAAGTAAGGTTTCAATGTCAACTGACAATTTAACCTGATTATTGCCGGAGTTTTAGTCTAATTTGTATAACACGAATTATCGTAAAAAAAGACTGACACGTAATATTATTTTAATATTTAAAATAAATTATGATTTTAAATGAAAAACTTGTTTTTTTTTCATATAGTCGAGAAAATTCCTTCTACAGAAATACCTACTTCCAAAACAAAGACAAATCTGAAAAAAAATCGCAATTTTTTTCAATACCGGAATCCCGGGATTCCGGTATTGAGAGAAAAAAATGTTTGGTATTAATACCGGTATTGAAAAAATCCGGTATTCGAAAGCCCTAGTATAGATAAGGAAGACAAAGCGCAATCTTTAGAATCTTTCTCAAGTGGCATGAGACCAGTCTCCTAGACTCTTGATTTACAATATTGCAAAAGAGATTGACAAAGTGAAAAGTAATAAAAAAAAAGTATTATAAGGTTTTTGAGAAATAATATTACCAATTAAAGTACGGTCGTTTTACGCACTAGTCGCGTTTTTTTTAAAGATTTTTATTATACCACTCTACAAGCTGTCTTGCAAAATATTGCCTCATATCATAACTATGTTTTACCTACCTAGGTACAATATTTCTGCCCGGTGCGGGGTGACGCCCGCGCCGCGGTTGGATGAATGGCCTGCGTTTTAGAGATAAGTATCAGAATATGAGAGTACTTTTACCTATAAAACAATAATTTAATTTTTTGACAACTTTCTTTAACAAAAATTGTAATCATCATACATCGAAAAATTTCTCGGATTATTTCATCGTTTGGTAAACACGCATTTTTAAATTAGGACAACAAAGAAAAAACTCATATGCGTGGTGGCACCGCGACAGGGAATTTTAGGAATCTCTTTTCCGGAAAGTTGTAGCTCTATTTGTTGGGGGATTTCCGGGAAACAATCCTGAAATCCCCCACGTCGGGGATGATGATGGAGGATTTCCGCAATACTCCACGTGAGGGATGGTCATGGAGGATTTCCAGAATAATCCACATGGTGGATGGTCATGGGGGATTTCCGGAATAATCCTTTAATCAAACTGCGTGCAAAATATATAAACATAAAAAGTATACAACTAATTATTTATTTATTAAGCAACTAACTACGCAAATTAACTTCAAATGTTCGAATCCATTTTCTAATGTTTTCTTTATGCACGTTCCTTGCAGCCCTGACAGTTCCAGGGTCTCTGTCGTTACGAGCCATCAGGTCCAAGTGATGAGCCCCGTCTAGAATCAATACTGCCTTCACAGTATCACTGAGGCCATACAGTACACCACCTGTAACAATTTAAACTATTAAAGGCTGCGCAAACGCCATTTTTGGTGCCAACACGACACGGAAAACCGTTACAGAAAATAATGATAACTACTGGATGATCCGGCACTCCACATATCTAAACCATTAATTTATCAGATGTTAACTTTAAATAATATCGTCGTATTTAGATTTTGTTCTGGCTTTTAGACTTTAATTGTTTTTGGAATAGTCAAGAACAGCTCTTGACTTTAACGTTTTAAGGCCGTTCGAACCAATTTTATCACTTAGTCTTTCCGGTATTTTAAAGGGTTTTCAAGCTCTATTTAATCCTATTAAAACCAAGGAAAATATATTTAAAAAATACAATGATATGAATTTAATCTTCTGTTACAAGTTATTTGTTCAAAAATTTTTTTTCGGTAATTTCCGGATTTATTTTCTAAATCAGTCCGTTGTTATATCTTTCGGCAGACAACTCTAGAGTTAGCCTCTTAAAGTTAAATAAACTTATTTAATTCCTGATTTAACAAAAGCCTGCTGGCTGGTTTCGGTGCCTACCTAAACAATTAATTTCATTAAAAAAAATACATAAAATATTAATAATCAATAAAGTATATTGAAAAAGCATCGATACAACTAGGTAGTTTCTACTCCCCAACCCCTAAAGCTACATTAGATTATCGCTTACCTGCAGCCCAAGGGTCTTTCAATCCATTACTAAACACAATATTAGAAGCAGCCAGCAGCTTGTCTCCTCCAAACTCTATCTTCGCTAAGTCCGGCCTCGGTTCTACACCATAACGCTTCTTGCAGTCCGCAGAGAATTCATCGAATTTCCACGGGGATACTTCGAACATGTCTCCATCTCCAGTTGTACACATGGGCATTACCATTTCTGTACACGCCTGAAAATAAATATTCCATTAAACTCGCAAGTCCATACATTGTTTGCAAGTTAGTTTTTATTTTTGTTAAAACTGTTAGATTTCAATATACTGCTTTTCTTTACATTAAAAATCTTTATTTTTCATAATATATTTCCATGCACGTTCACGTAGAAATACATATTTCAATAAAACTCGCAATTTCATCGTACTGGTTTTCTTGACCTAACTTCTGAGGCTCTACCATGAGTTTTTGGTATTAACGTAACGAGGACGTGACCACCAATTGGATGTCTTTGTTGTCCTATTTACAGAACCTATTGGTGGTTTCTCATGTTAATACCAAGCAAAAACTCTTGGACCCTCTGAACGAACATAGAACCTCTGAACCCTTATACAATGAGCGTGTCATGCTATCAATTGAAAGGTAACACGATTTTTTACTATAAGAATATAAAGGCTAGCTTCTCTAAGTTATTAAAGTAACAGAATACAAATTATATTTACCTGGTAGTCCCAGCCCTTAGCGTCGAGATTACCGTAATTATCCCCATTTTTGTAATCTATGCATTTGCTTTTCCCGGTGTGGTTGGTATAAGTATTCAGCACATGACCAATGCCCTGAAAAGTATAATGATTCTTAACAACATTATAGATAGAATCAACGCTTCTATATCCTCTGTAAATTTTAGACGCCTGAGTGATGCGAGAACGCATTGTCTAAATACGATTCTATGAAATTCAAAGTTCTATTTTACTAGATTTTTAACTGTTACCACAAACAACAAAAACCTTCTTAGGAAAAAATGGCATATCCGTTTGATTATCTATATCTATACTAATCTATATCTATACTAATATAATAAAGAGGAAAGATTTGTGTTTTTGTATTTTTGTATTTTTGTATGTTTGTAATGAATAAACTCAAAAACTACTGGACCGATTGCAATAATTTTTTCACCATTAGAAAGCTGCATTATTCAGAAGTAACATAGGCTATATAATATCACGCTAGGTCCTATAGGTGTGGAGCAGTAACCAAAAATGTTTTAAAAACG
Organism: Monopis laevigella; assembly: GCA_947458855.1. Lineage (NCBI taxonomy): Eukaryota > Metazoa > Arthropoda > Insecta > Lepidoptera > Tineidae > Monopis > Monopis laevigella. The sequence continues at coordinate 11,281,770 of OX381577.1, read as the reverse complement.
GGGGAAAAGTATCGTTTCTGAGGCCTTCCGTGGCGTGCGCTGAGCATATAGTTAAAGTTATACAAACCTGTGCGAAGCCGGGACGGGCCGCTAGTTAAGTATAAATACCTACTTGTACTATTATTTATTCTGTTGTATTGATTAAAATATATAATTTAATCAATACCATTTTGACAAGGATAAATTATCTAAAACTTTTTCTACTTAATTTCTATTCTCTCTATTTAGACATAAGCAATAATTACATACCTGTAACAAGGGTTTCTCAGTCAAATTTCCCTGCAAGAATTGGCAGACGAATCTCACTGGATCAGCCGGGAGTGGCATCAAGAAGTCGCACTCATATGGGTAGTTGACCATGGCCAGGGTCTCGTAGGTTGATTTGACGAAGTCGATCAGGTCATCGATATCTGCGCTGCTCTTTATAGGGCTACAGAGACCCCATTCGTGTTCCAGCCAGACAGAATTATTTGCGTCTTTTGCGTATTGTCTAAAAAAATATGAGCTGGACTAATAAAGAGGGAAATAATTATCCTAGATAAAAAAAAACTAATAAGTAGCACATAATATTTTTAAACACCTATGAAACCCAATACCACTGAATGCAACGCCAATGACGTATCGAAATAAACCACAAAGTTGGCCAATTACAAGAAAAAATTAGATAGGTAGTAATAGGTACACTAGAAGTGGCGATTTCAATTATAATCTTTCAATAAACTGTCTCTATTACAATAGTTAATTTTATCAAGAACTAGAAACTAAATAGCGGTCTACAGATACAGTATGGAGACAGAATCAGCGACAAAAAGCAAAAAGACAGTAACAACAAACAGTGATGTATTTTTGGTATTTGCTGTAGAGACAATGGGTACATCTCTCATATTATTATTATGTACCATTAGGCACATAATCTTTATCATTTATATCTATACGTATTTTATTAATAAACTTTCTATATATAATTCAGAGTCAGTTTTTATTAACTTCTCTCCATCAGTAGAAATTTAAATTGTTCTAAATAATCTTATCTTATAGGTGGGTCAAAATCAAAATTATTGTACAGTAACAAAAAAGAAACAAAAATGAATAACGTTACAAATATGAATAATGTTACAAAAAAGTAACAAAAAGGAATTGTAAGGGCTTCTTCACACTATGGTAATTAAATAAAAAAACATTTAACATTATTTAATATTTATTACTCAGAAAGTATACAATTAGCAAAACTAATCATCTTTTCTAAAAGAGCGAAAAAAATCAAAAGAACAATGCAAAGTTACCATATATCATTACAGTTTAATGTATCTTTACTTTTATTACATAATCTTGTAAAAATTTAAACATTTTTTTTACGTTCATTAACCTAATGTGAAATAGCCTTTATTTCATTTTTATTACATCATTTTTGTAACGTAACAAAAAAACGTAACGATTTGCTACAAAAAGGAAAACAAATCACATGTTTAAAATATAACCCTTAGCCATAAAGATACAAATAAACTTCTAAGATTAAAATAATATTCAGTTTCAAATGTATTATAAACAGCATTTTACACAGTATAGTAATAGTTTATCATTTACTTATCGTAAAATATACAGGCTAAACAACAAAAAGGAATATATATTTGTTTAAATAAATGAACACGTAAAAAAACACACGTGTCGCACAACCATTTCACGCCATCAAAATGGCTGACAGCGGCCTCAAGACAGATGCTATTGGTCGTCCTTATTTCGAAAATGTTGCAAACCCAAAAATTTAGAAATCTGCTAAAATTAATGTTACAAAAGGGAATAACCAAAATGAAAAATAACGTGGACACGTGTTAAATTGTAAATAATTAATGTACCTCTGTGTTAATTTTATTGATTTTATAAGAATTACGTGGTAATAATCATAATGCAGTTAGATATATTTAGAATTATCTAAAATTAATTAGATTTTTTTTTTTAATTACTTTTTTGTAACACACGTGTGTCTGGAGACATAATTATTTGTATGAACCAAGTACGATGTGTATATAGCAAAACATATTTTTTTATACTTACCGGTATAATTTCTTTGTTTATAAATACTAGAGGTATTAATTTGGAAAACCTATATTTAAAATATATAGATCTTATTTAAAAAATATTAACCATTTCAACACTATTCACAAGGACGTTTTGAGATGTAAAAATGTACAAAAATTTTGAATACGACCCAGGTGCGATAGTTAACGTTAAAAAAATCCAGACTCAAAGCTTAAATACAAACCTAATAACCGGCCAAGACTTTTGTATGTTCTGAGCACAATTAGGGCCACTGTAATTGAAACTGGCGGTGACGATCCTAAAGTATGCAGAACATGGCACCATTCCTGTAAACTGGTGGACAGGAGCTGATGCAGCAATGGCACCGGTCACCAGGTGAGGGTATTTCATCCGAAAGTAAGCTGCTAGCATTCCCCCGTATGAACCTAAAATAAATTTTATTATTTATAATATAAACATGAATACCTATTTCCCTTGGTCACGCCAAAACTGGTGAACGTCTTAACCGATTTCATTCAACTTTTTTTTATGTTTTCTAATACTTTGTAAAAGATTGTAATACTTGGTAAAAGTTGGACGGGATTTCAGCAACTCGGGTAGTATTTTACAGCCTGGTATCTACCTGTACCCGACCTCCTTTGATGGTAGAACTTACCTCCAAATGCCACCACCGGATACCGTGGTATAACTGCGTCGTTTTGCAAGAAATTTACCAGGTCCGCGTAATCTGCTAAGGCTTGGTAGACAGTAAGGTAATGGATGTGCTCATTGTCCAATGATTTATTTCCGAACGGCATAGACGCTCCGTAATACCTGAAAAATTAACTATAAATAAATCAAATTAGCACGGACAATTGATTTGACGTTATTAATATAGACTCGTAATTCAAATTCGTTTCGCCTATTTTGTAACCGCATTATTTAGCTGGCATACCTAGTGGGAGCGATCTATGTGACGAAAAAATACAAACAATGTAATCGAGCCAATTAATTAAAGCCTAACTGCTTACTATCAGGTAGATACATAGTCAAGTGCCGTGCCTCACTAAATAATGAACAATTTGTGTATTGTTTATTAATCCATAAGTGGTGGTGGTATAAACTTTTAACAATAATGTAAACACACAATTATTATTTTATTTTGATTCCTTAATCTATAATGTAGTATATAGTATATAATGTAGTATGTAGTGTATTTTTGAAACATTATTAAATAAATATATTCATTTTGTTAAATTGAATAATACTATATATCTATAAATACGGGTACATTTAGTGTTATATAAACAGCTGTATAAATACACTCTATAAGTATTTTAGGTAGGTAGGTACGAGTACTTTTAAAGATCTAATATAATAATAAAATAAAATATATAATAATATAAAATAGTTATAATAAGTTAAAATTCCTCAAATACCCACCACACACCGGCAGAATTAGCGGAACACAAAAAAAAGGGAGAGTATAAAATAGTTAGCTTTATTTTTCACAACTTTTTTAACAAATAATAATTAAACATGAAACAACCATTAAATTAATACGTTTTGACATTAATTTGCAACACCATTCTTAAAGTTTAATGAAAAAAAAACTTGTACACAAAATGCATTTTTCTTAGATTTCGTAGTGACAGAGAAGCAGTTGAAAATTTTAGATTTTATGACGGTTTAAAATTAATTAAATGAATTAATAACGAGTGTTTCCCCCCCGTGCCCATATTAAGGTTTCCATCCATCCATCGGGCATGCTGCGAATAATGTTGTCAATGATTTCTTGGGGCAACCTCTGCCATTCTTCAACTAATGTGTTTTTCAGCTCGCCCAGATTGTTAGGAGGTGATTGTGATTTGTGGAGGTGAGGTGGTGATTTGACACTCCATCACCGTAACACCAACATGGTTACGTACTATACCTCTTAAGCAAGTCCCAAACGTGTTCAATCCGATTCATATCCGGGGACCGTGCTGGCCACTCCATCACCGTAACACCAACATGGTTTAGGTATACCTGTACTGAGCGAGCACTGTGAGCCCGAGCGTTATCCTGCATTAAAATGAAGTCGTTACCAATAAATGGGGCAAATGGCACAACATGTTCCTCTAAAATCTCCCTGATATACCGATCAGCATTCAGATTCCCGCCGTCGACTACCACTAACTCCGTGTGAGCTCCTAAACAGACCATAATTGAGCCGCCGCCATATGCCACTGTATTTTCAAAATTAGACTGTAAATAACGCTTTCCTTTGCGTCTCCATGCTCGCTGCCTTCCATCAATCTGATATAACAGAATTCTACATTCATCAGTAAAGAGAACCTGTGCCAACTCGTCAAAGTCCCAACGATGATATTCACGAGCAAAGTATAGTCGGTTTGTGCGGTGGTGTCTCTTAAGTTTTTGTGCTTTGGCGGGTATAAATGAATTGAATGCGGGTATGCGAATTGTCCGCTCACTCACTCTTACTCCTCGAACCTCCTCCAATGCATTTCGGGCCTGCACCGCCGTAAGTCTCGTGTTCCGACGAACTTGAAGTTGTAGAAAACGGTCATCTCTCCTTGAAGTACACCTTTTCCTGCCTTGTCCTCTTCTCCTCACTAGAGAATTCGTCAATCTGTACCGTTTGATGCTACGATGAATCGTTGATAACGATCGACGATGTCTTGTTTCAATCGATCTGTAGGATTGACCATTTCTTCTGATTTCATCTGCCCTGATGATTTCTGATAGCGTTAAATCAGGCATACTTAGATGTTCGTAACTTATCAATAAGCAAGAAAACACAAAAGTCTCATAAAACTGCAATATAATGTTTTTCAAATGGAATTTATGAACTTTACGAAAACGGAAAATCTACTTCGATGCTTCGAAGTAGAGTCGATAGAGATGTATAAATGAAAAATTAAAACAAACGAATGAAAAAAATGACTGTTGACATTTTCAAATTAAACGTTTTTAAAAAATATATGTAAAAAATTATAAAAAAGTAATGTAACCGGCCAGTGCTACGAAAAAGATATATTAATTCTTCCTTTTTTGTGTTCCGCTAATAGGGAATATGCATATAACGCCAATTGTTATTATTTTAATATATAATGTTCCTTTTATGTCTTTGAACATAATTACAGTAATATATTTTATTTTGATTAGCAATTTTTTTTATAAATACGACTTTAAAAATCCATTTTTTCGTTGAAACGGAACGTATGTCTAAACGCTCCGACATTAGGAAACACTGCATGTGACGTCATTCGTGCAAAAACAAATGTCAACATGTGCTCTGTAGTCTACAGTTTCTTGTTTTCTCGGGTATTTATTGTCCTTTATTACGATAATTTGTGATAAGCAACCCTTTTGACTAACTTTTGAGGTGCAATAACATTAAACTAATATCCTTTTTGAGCACGAATGATGTCACAAAATGGCGGCAAGTGATGTACCGTTTTTTACTGCGGTAGTGGCAGAAGAAGTTTAAACCCTTTTATTTTTGTGTTATTACCCTTTAAAATATGTTTAATATATGTTTTTAGGGTCTAATGTAGTTACTCTATTAATTAATGAATTAAAAAAAAACCATGCATATTCCCTATTCTGCCGGTGTATGTATATGATTGTAGATGCATTAGTTTTGATTGCCAGGGTTGAACTGTTGTAAAAAAATGGCTTAAGATACTACAAATAGCAAGTGATGGAGAATCTTACCTAATTATTCTACTTTATTACTTAATTATTGAGTTGTTTATTATTTAAATACTCACCTGTGTTCAGCAAATACTAGTTTAGCATTAAACTCTTTGGCGATATCCCACATGAATCCCGTGTTCTTGGCAAATACTTCAATTTGACCCTAAAAAAATAATAGAGTATTAGGTATGAAACTTTAGACCCGTGTTCTTGGCAAATACTTCAATTTGACCCTAAAAAAATAATAGACTATTACGTATTGACCTTTAGACTTAGACAGTTGTAGGGTACCTAGCGGAGGGTTTTTATTTCCATCTAGTCGTAATCTGAATCCTCACCGAATAAGTGGTCAGCTCGACGCGTAATCCTATGATTATGATTACTCTTTGTCAATACAATTTTCCATTTTTAACTTATATAAATAGTGAAACTGGGACAGCTTAACGTGCTCTCCGAGGCACAAAATATTATCAAACAAATGTACCTAGATTTTTTACTCATAGGTACACACTGTGGTTTGAAACCGGTGACCAACAAACTGCAGTATTTTTCGACCACTATGTAGGTATCAGACAGTTAAATAAATAAATCCATAATAATAAACAAATTATTTTGGCCTAATGGCAAACTAATCGCACGCATTCAATAACAGATTTTTAAACAAATAATAATTAGCAGTTGGTACTATAACTAATTACTTACCTCATTTCCGGTGTAAAAAAATATCGGTCCGTTTTGATTATTCCAATAACTGGCGTTTACCAAATACTTAATTTTAAATGTGTCGTTTTTGGCAAAACTGAAATGGTCTAACGGCACTGAAAACCATTTGGTTTCATAATCATACGCTTGCACTGCTACCAGAGTTACAATTAAATATATGAATGGTTTTAGCATTATGTATGATTGACGTCTGAATGATGCAGTCTTGAGGAACACCTTTGGTCAACTGAATAAGGATCACTTCACCAGTTGTTTATCGTAGCTGTGTTAAGTACAGTGGCTAACAGAAATAGAATGAGCATTCAGCCAAGTATATTTGTTTTTCGTTTAGAACCTAACTAATAAAACAAATTAGATGTATGCAAATCAAATTTTACAAGGTGGGATGGGATGGTCGTTTGTTATTTCTACACAAAAATAATATAAAAATAGAACAATATTACCTTCTTTTTTTTTCATTTTGCTTTATTGGAGCACGGCATGTGACTATATTTACCTGATGGTAACCAGACCTACAAAGTCCATGAATGGGGTCGACCACATTGTCGTTTAACAATAAATATTGTTAAACGCTTCAACTATGCCGGCTAAATAATGCGGTACAAAATGAACGGCGACAAAAACTAGGTAATTGCATTGCATTACGCTGCTTTATCGTCAAAGCTATAGCTCGTTTCGTAACCTCGCGACGAAAGAAGAATAGACCACCAATTAATTAAGTAGAATAAGGCCCCTGGACGGTACTTTTATATTATTAGTAATGGTTTCTAAAATATATTGAAGTGTTCTCTGTGACTGTACCCATTATCGCATCAAACACGTTTATCTAAGTACATTTGACCCCGTGACTGTACCTCGGGTGTGTATGTGATACAATTACTGTATAAACAAACATTGTAGATATTATAAAATTTATATCATATGTAGTAACAATTGCAATTAGGTACATACTTACTTCGGTACTCTACAAAAATATCAATCATTATCATTAACTAGCTTTAATTAATTGCTGGATATCACCTATATTTTTTGTGTAACAAAGCAATATTGTTTACCTTAGGTTGTCTTATATCCTCAAGATATTTTTGTTCCTCAAGTACCTCCACTATGACATTTAGGTACCTACTTTTTAAATATGCTAAATAGTTTACGTCTTATGGTTGTTTTATCCATCATCAACGTGTGGCAATTACCCAGGAGCCCTAGTATTCTTCTTGCTGTCTTCAGGAAGGAGCTGGGTTGGCTGCGGTAATTGATTACGGTAACCTATGGAAGAAGAAAATTTAATAGATGCCCATTACATTTTCTTCTTCTTCCATAATTAATCTAAAGATTTGACCTTCAGCGTGAAGAGAAAGATGTTTTGACCTATTGTATAATTTTGAAGCTATTTCTATTTAGGTAATAGAGCCGATTATTGCCGGTGAGCGTACCATAGGCAAGACAAATAGGTACATGTCATTTACTTTACTACCCTTTATTTAGCCATCATCATTGCCAGTTGGTAGTGGCAGTTTATTCACTGCTGAATATTTGATGTTTTAGGATTTTTTAATAAGATTTTTTGCCTTCACAAGTATGACAACGTTAAGCCTTTTCGTGATAAACTTAAATGGTTAAAATACCGAGGCCGGGGAAACTGCAGAGTTATCTGCGTTTTCTACTCTATTTTGAACGAACCTGCTACCCCCGAATATCTTAAATACAGATTTACATATCTTGACTCGCATCAAGCAACCCTTCGAATACTTTTAATACCACCCTTGCCTTATATATAACCTTGCCTTGCATAAGATTGATGCTGATCATTGTATATGGTACCATTGGCCGTACCAAAGGGCAGTAAAATTACCTACATGTCAATTACGTTAGTTATATACGATAGGTATACCTTACCTATCCCGTGGCGTTTCCATTCCACGTACCTATGTTTGCATGACATAACCCATTATTTCAACTTCCTAGATAACCAATGCCAAGGCCAATTCATTTAACTATTAGCAAACAGTTGGATACTTGTCGTCTGTTATCCTCACAAATCCTTTTAACCAAAAAAGAACCGACTTAAAGTCACTAAAATCTAAAAAATGTTTTAGGTGGGAGGAACGTCTCTATAACTTCGTTAGGCCGACCGAACGGTTTCGTTACCACCGCCCATACAGATGCAAAAACCGCCAAGTGACCTAGTCATGTTTCGGTTTTACTCTGTGGGTTCACCGGTTTTCAGGAGATTACTGCATCGATTTATTTTCGGGGTGGTAGTCTACTTTAAAGGTGCGGTTACGAAATGGGTGGTTTTATTGGCGATAAGGTAGCGAGTAGCTATTAAAATATACTCGAAATGCATGAAGCTACAAAGACGGGCACGGTTTTTACCTTCATGTCTAAATGCAATTCGTCTTTGTCGCCGCCCATTTTGTAATCGCATTATTTAGCCAGCATAGTGGGAGCGATCAATTTGTTTAAGAATAATTATTGATTGACCCTATCTATGGACTTTGAAGCTCTGCTTACCACCAGGTACAAGGTCACATGCTGTGCTCCAATAAAAAATAAAAAAAGAATTTAAATTTACTTGTTATTTCGTCCTAATTTTGCTTAACGAAGACGTTAGTTATCAATAATAATAGTGTATTTTTGGAAGCTATAAGTAGGTGTCGGAGTTATTTTAATGACAATTCCACTTAAGTGGGCAGGAAAAGGATTCGCGAACTTGAGCGTCAAAAAATATCTAAATGTTGTTTTCAGTTATAATAAAGTTTTTTTTAGGAAAAAAAGAACATGGAGGTGTAGATTTTATTTACCCGATCCTAATTACATAATTTCTTTATAAAAAATCTGTTAAGTTTTAAAATGAGAACTAAAGTAATATTTTTAGAATCATAAATCAAACTTTGGGTGTCTTTTCAAATGTTAATATATTTTTTATAAAAATTCTATCTAATTAGGATCGAGTAAGTAATATTTACACCTCTACGTTCTTTTTCATTAAAAATAAACTTTGATATCACTGAAAACAACATTTAGACGTTATTAGACGTTCGAGATCGCGAAACCTTTTACTGGCTTCTTAAGTGGTACCAAAAGTAGAATCCAGTAGAACTAAATAAACACTAGTAAACTTGTGTTTATTTAGTTCTACTATTCTTTTTGTTCATTTTTGTTCTTTTTGGTTAAAAAGTTTTTATATGCCTTTTTTTAGTGCAATACAGAGCAATATTTATTTATTACAAACGAAATTATGTCATTCATTCCAGCTCTGTAATTTCTCTTGAGATTTAACTAAGTTAGTTTGAAATATTAATAATATTATGTGGGAAATTTTACACATATTGCTCAGAGGCTCTGCCATGGGTTTGCGCATTGTAGCAACGTATTGTATTCAAATACGTATACGTGAGCAACAACCAATAGGATCGCTTTATTCAATCCTGTTACCAAAAATAAAGCGGTGGTTGCTCACGTATACGTATTCTAATACGTTACGTTGCTACCATGCGCAAACCCATGGTAGAGCCTGCTCACATACTAAGCTCCTGCTCTAGGCCTGTACAACGTGTACCAGAAACAACAATAAACTACATATTATATTTTATATACATACATACATATCATCACGGGTGCCTTACGGCGCCCGAGACCGCCTAGACGGCCCAAGGGTACCCAGCGGAGGGGTTTTTAATCCCACCTCGTCGTAACCGATGGTATGAGTCTACACCGAACAAGTGGCTAGCTCGTCGCGATGTTTTGAATAGACTAAATAACCCATTTATAAACAGTTTCACAAGTTGGTATAGTGAAACCGGGACCGACAGTTTAAGGTTCTCTCCGAGGCACTATAGTGGTGTTGTCAAACAAATGTACTATATATGTTATGGACCAGGTGATTAATGCGGGCATTATTAATAATGTGCGAGCATTATGAATAATGTCTAGCTCTATCGGGTTATTATAGTATATATTATACTACTATAGTGATTAATTACTATATAAATTTCATTATTTCTTACATTGCACGGTCATTATTATATTGCTACGTGACAATTGGGCAATTTGATAATAAAGCTAAATTTGACGTGGTAGGAAGCACACGTGACACGCTCTGACCAATCAGAGAAAGAGAAAAAAGTTGTGTAACTCAAAATGCCATCATAGCGGCAGTTATTCTAATAAATAAATCTGTAACTTGCTACATTGCAGAAATCTTAGCTAATTAATCCAATAATCAGTCTGATTATTTAAACTCTTTAACATTTAGTTAATTTAAGTTAAATGACAATAATAATAAAAAAATAGTAATTAAATATGTTTGATTTACTCTGCCCAAAAGATGATGAACAATATGTATAATGCCCGGTCAATTTGAATAATATTATCAAATTGAACTCTCATATTGGGCATTTTTCATAATGGCCGGCCATTATACATAATGTCTAATTTATTACTTCGTCCATAACATATATATATTATAAACACCAATATGACAAATTGTACAGAAAAACGTACTAATATTTTTTAGCAAGTGTGTGGGAATCGAACCCACGAAGTCAGGATAGGCAGCAACGCCAAAGCCTCAGCATCTAGTTTACGGAGGCGGTCAAGATTCTTCAGAACCCCATCCATTTAACGAAGCTACAAAATCTGTCTTCTGACATAATATACTAGTATAATATTATTTAATTTTAGATTCGGAAGTTTACAGGTTAAAACTTAATTTATTATGAAGGTACCAAATACTAAATTAATTAAAAATACACTTTTATAAGAGTACAAAATATTTTATAAAATTACAATGATTTTTAGATTTATGTATCGTTAGATTAAGTATCCAATTCTGTTTTATTATTATGTCCTTTTTTCAATAAACTGAGAGATCCACTGATGGATATTCTGCTTCATGGTTTCTCTAGCTGCCTTAACCTGTGCAGAGTCTGAAGGATGACTTGCCATGAGGTCCAGATGATGGGCTGCATCTTCTATTACCACCGCCTTGATGCTTTTGTTTATATCCTTAAGGATACCTCCTGAAACCCATTTTTTATTGGAGCAAAAGATCTACTATCAAGTTCATGAATAGGATCGATCAACAACATTGATCGCTCCCACTATGACAGAAAGGAATTGCATTACGAGTCTATTTTAATATCCTCGCTCGTTGCCTTATCGTCAATTCATATTCTTATTTATATCGTCTTTTGACCATAAATGGAATAATTTTATTCCCAGATATTAACCTCAAATTCTATACAAACCATTAAACTCAAACACTATTATTTCTTCTGTGCACAAACTGAATATTTCGTAGGGCTTATTTAGAAATAAAACTTACACCTACTAGTTTGGTCGAATCCGCCCTTAGATTACAGTATTTCACCAGCTAACATGTATTAGCAGCTAACAGTTTCAAGATGAAGGGAGACCAACAGAACTACATATTGTCTGTACTTGAGTTTACTTATCAGATTAACTCCTATATCATACAGATTACATTTGAAGAAGGAGAGAACCGTATCAAAATATCTATGAAATATGTTTTATCATACCTAAATGAAAATTCATTGAACTTTGACTAAGAGGGCTATTGTTTTCATTTCTGTATACATTTCTACTTTTTTTATACCGCGTTTTTATCGGCCTTGCAATCTACATCTATTTCACGTTTTCTTTCTTCCAGCAACTGTAAGAGGGTTTCCATATTATCCGATACTATATTGGTATCGGATAATATGGTCTACAAATACTTTAGTCTACGTTATATATAATAACCAAGTCAAACTAGAGATTCTTAATGCCATAGTATACCATTACATAAATAAAATTCATACCAGCAGCCCAAGGATCAAGTAAGCCGTTACTAAAAACGATGTTAGTCGCCTTTTTGAGTTGGTCTTCTCCAAACATGATGCTTCCCTTATCTGGTTGAGGAACTTTCTGATACCTCTCTTGGCACTTTGCAGCAAAAGCTTCCATATTCCAAGGCGAGGGTTCAAACATATCCTCAAGACCAGTCGTACATGTCGGCAGGACTATTTCTGTGCATCTCTATTAAAGAAAATATGTTGTTATTTTTTTAATAAAAGAAACCAACTGTTTGTCTAAAAACAAAAAGAGAAAAAAAAACTTCTTTTTGTTTAGTTTTACTGGCTTAATTAATAAAAACTTATTCATTGAAAAGTACTTTAGTAAAAAATAGGTTTTGTCTCTTTTAGGCATATTCATTTTTGCTACTAAAAAGGGGCCAAACCTTCGATAACTAAAATGTTCTTCAAGGACTCAATAACTTTTTATGGATACCCGTGTTAGTTTTAGAAATTTATGTTGATAATTTTCTTTATTAAAAAGTTTAAAATTTTCTGTAATTAAATTTATTATCAAGTCCCGCCTTTGTTTCTATTGGAATTGAAGGATAATAAATAAATTCTAACACCCACGCTGTGCGTATGCTGCCCTTTGATTATTAATCAAAGATGCTGCCAACCGTTAAGGAGTTCCTTATATTACATTGGGATCCAATTTATTAAATAGGTAACCATTTTGTCATTTACTCAAAACTGATAATAAATAATTTATATATGTGGTGGCCGAGTCGGTTAGACCTTGGACTTAACCCAATCGAAGATATCGTCCTTTTAAACGCACGGTGCATAAATATAAATCTAGTGAAATTTGAGGGTATTATTATAAAATTAATTTGATACCCGAAATTAGTCAACATATGTATCAAACTGTTCAATGCTCTTGAGAGTAGGATTCTAGTGATGAAAATCAGGTTTTATTGCAGAACTTAAACTGTGTCAGCTAAACAAAGATGTCTTCAGGAAGAATAATAAATAAATGAATGAAGATTTGATGATGAAATTATTGCGATGATTGTGGATTACGCCAATGTTCCTTCCCAAAATAATAAAGAAGGTGATGTGACAATTAGCGAGATAAAGTGCTTTCTCGGAATCCTTTCGTATAGTAGATATGTTGTAGTACCTAGGCGACATATGTATTGGCAAAATACGACGGATTGCGGTATGCATATTTATAATGCTATGTCCAGGGATAGATTCAAATTCATAATAGCACACTTCACTGTTGTGATAACACAAAATAGAATCCTAAAGACAGATTTGCTAAATTAATTTGATATAATGAACAAAAGGTTTCAAGAATACGCTCCAATGGAAGAGAAACTACATTGACGATTGATGTTTCCATATTACGGAGGTCATCCCTGCAAACAGTTTATTCGTGGAAACCCTATTAGATGGGGTTACAAGTTTTGGGTAGGATCCACACGCCTAGGTTACGTGATTTGGTTTGATCCATAACAAAGTCAATCAGCTGAGATTACAAGAATTTACAGTATGCCGAAGTCATTCGTAAATTAGATCCCCATCGCCTTTTCATCTGTTTTTCGACATTTTTTTCACTTATCTACGAACTACGTCTGAGAGGTGTGAAAGCTACTGGCACTGTGAGAGAAAATCGTTCTTTGCGCTATCCACTGCCTTGAAATAAGGAGATGAAGAAATTAGATCGTGGAACATACAAAGTGGAAAATACATATTTTGAATCGTTATTTTTAAAGTGTTTAATGTTTATGTTAATTTGGAATAAAAAAAATATATAATTACATATAGTATAGTTATTTTAATTACCTACCTACTAATAAAGTTAAACATTTTATCCGTGCGAAAGTAGTATATAAGGCTAGCGTCCGTTTAAAAGAACACCAATTTTTCACTTTCCCAGTGATGAAATATTTTATTTTTCGAATCTCGATCTGTACCAATGAGTTTTTAATTAAAAAATATATGTACATATGTTCGACAATAACGTTTCACTATACCAACTTGTGAAACTGTTTATAGATAGGTTATTGAGTCTATTCAAAACATCGCGACGAGCTAGCCACTTGTTCACTGAGGCCGTCTAGGCGGTCTCGGGCACCGTAAGGCACACGTGATGATATGTATGTATGTATGATAATCAATTACGAAGTTAATTGCTAAAAATAATACATAAACTATCAGAATTTCAGGATTTTCCTCAATAATCCATGTGCGTAAGGATTGAGGGGCCACATTTTTATTATACGAATTTGCTCTTAATTCTTATACCAGCAGTTAGTAAAAATCGATCTTAAGTTTGTAAAAAATCTCAAGGTTGTAAAACTTAAAATAAAAAAGTTATACCTATGAGGTTTTAGTTTGCCCCTCCGTGCTGACGTTTTCATTAAAGTAAACTTCAATATCTCCAAATCTATACTGCACATAATAATCCTGGTCCCCTATCATCAAATCTTGGTGCAATTATTGCGTTAAATTAATGTGGCTGCCGGTTACCGTTGAAACTTCCAAGGGTTTTATATAGTTGGGGGCAGACTTAGATTCTTAGGTCTTGTAAGATGCGTCGCAAGCTTTGTGCATTATTATTTATTTTATTTTTATGTTATTATTAGACGGTACCTAAATGTTACAAGTTCATCTCTTCAGCAATAATAAGCTATCTGTTTACCTGGTAGCCCCAAGCTCCTGTAGCGTGGCTTCCTCCAGAGATTCCCGCTTTGTAATCTATGCAGTTTGCCTTTCCAGTGTAATTTGTGAATGTTTTTAACACTTGCCCGATTTCCTGTAAACATCTCATAAATTAACAAATACCTATGAATGAAATAAGTAGAGTATTTATATATTTAATGACCGAATTATATATTTTTTTTGTTTTCATAAAAAGATCATAGGAAAATGATCGTGGTACCCCGCTAAATCTTAAAAACACTAACAAAAAAATAATGATCCATATCGTAAGCAAACGTTATTTCCATCTGAAGTCGTTTAAAAATTGTTTTTAGGTACCTATGTTTAACTTTTTGAAAGCTGTATTTTTTGTCGTTCGTTTTATATTGTTTTTAATTCATTATTATTTGACTTGTTTAATAAGTCGGTTGATAAATTAAGAGAAATAATAAAAATGAGATTATTACCTGAATAACAAGCCTACTTTCCCTTGAATCCTCATTCAGAAATTGGCATACATAATTGACAGGTTCTGCAGGCAAAGCTCGTGAGTAATCTGTCTCGTAAGGATAGTTAGAAGTAGCTAACGTCTCGTAAACACCTTTAACATACGTTAGTACTGCTTCTACTTCCTCAGGGTTACTGATGGTATCACACAGACCCCAAATGCGGGAAAACTCATCGTAGTTCTGGCAATGGCTTAGGAAGTTCCTTTAAATATAAAATAATCTTTAAAGCGTGTGTTCCCACAGCATCATCCTGTTTTAGGGGAACAGTTTATAATACGGAATGCTGTTGAGTAGCCAAGTTGTTTAAAAGTCCGTGGAAACATTTTGTTACCAGACCACGAGATGTGACTTTTTAACAACCTAATGGCAAACAGATTTTGGTGGGGTCGATTAATTCATTGTTGTTTAACAGCATTGATCGCTTCCACCAAGCCGGCTAAATTATGCGGTTACGAAATGAGCGGCGCAAAGACGAATTAGCATTACAAGACTTTAATAGCTTCACAGCTTATGATCAAATCAGCTGCCCGTTTCGTAATCGCCCCCTGAAAGACCTGCCACCTTAACGAGAAATCGATGCAATAGTCTTCTCAAAATCGCTGAACCCACAAATTAAACCCGAAACATGACTAGGTCATTTGACTGGTTGTAACGTAACGGAAGTTATAGAGACTGGGATACCATTCTAAAACGTTTAATAGGTTACGGAATTTATTACCTTAATACAGCCCAAGATTTTTTTATATACTTGCCACAGTTACGGCCAGCTCTTTTGAAGTTCATAGTAACAATTTTATAGAAATCTTCACACGGTGCCATCCCAGGAAATAGGTGTACAGGCGCTGAAGAAGCGATAGCACCTTCTACCAAATGAGGATATTTTAGCCGAATGTATGTGGCTAGCATTCCTCCATATGAACCTGGAGATTTATAGAGCAAGATTTAATTCATAAAACTCCTAATTCAGCCTAAGACATTAATCAACTGATTAAATAAATGTGATTGTGAAACCAAATACCTACCTCCAAAAGCGACTACAGGATATTTAGGAGAATCTTGGTTATCTAAAATTTTTATGAGATCAGCGTAATCAGCGATGGCCTGTTCAGTTGTCAAATATCCTAAGTTCATATTAGTCACTGATTTGTCGCCGAAAGGTAGAGAATCGCCATAATATCTAAAAAGAAAAGTACCTAAATTATTTCTAATTAAAAAAGCGCCCCAGCCTAGTGGTTAAGTAACTGCGCAACTGATAACAAGGCTAAGCAGATGACAACAAGGCCGGACCTGGGATAGGTGACCGCTTTATACAACGAGTCTATACCAAGCTGCAACAAGCTAACCACTTGTTAGGTGTTGCCTCCGAATACCATCAGCGAAATATGAGGACGAATTGATCCCTCCGCTGGGTACCCCGAAGCCGTTTAAACGGTTCTTTGGAGCCAATACGGCACCCGTGATGGTATTTATTATATTATTTCTATGAAAGTTCAAGAAATGATAAAGCCATAGTTACATAAAAATATTAAATCATCTAATATAGAGAGATGATCCCTGACACCCGTGATTGATTTTAACGAGTTTTTACAAAGAATGTGTATATATAAATTATGATAGATATTTTTTTATTCGTGATAGATAAATTAATATCATTGGCTCATACCGATAGTAATTTTACTTTTATTGTAGCCCGGTATGTGTAACTACCTGATAGTAAGCAAATGTACAAAGTGCAATAAAGGGCGATTATTTCGATTATTATAAAACAGTACAAAATACTCATATTATACGAGGAACTTATCTAAGCTGTTGGGCCCAGTTTTACTATACCAATATGCGAATTTACAAACGCTGGTGTTCGGTGTAGACTCAATACGCCAAGGAGCGAATAAAACCCAGCCACAGGGGAACCGGAGACCGTCTAGCTAGGCACCGTATGGTATCCGTAGATAGCACATAGTTGTAGGTCATAGGAAGAGGTTACCTACCTGTGTTCTGCAAATACCAGCTTAGCTTTGAACTCCTCTGCAGTATCCCACATAAGTCCTGTGTTATCTGCAAACATTTCTATGGGTCCCTACAAATGAAGAACGGTCAAGGTAAAGAATCTTTTTTAAACAGTACCTACGTTTTTCTGTACAGTTTTTTTTAGTCTAGGTATTTATAAAATAAGTTGTCCTGTAATGACTGAAAACTTTACTGAAAGAAAAAATATATTAAAACTCCCTATCCCAACATAATCCTATATCCGCATTATAAATATAAATTATCATATTAACTAATACTCATAAATTATTGTATTTTTTATTACAAACCTACCTAAACTTAATGTTCTAATGTCCTGAAGGTTTGACTGTCAGATAATGCCCAACGGTATTTAGTCCGCCTTTGTATTTGCAATAAAGTTTTATAAATAAAATAAAAATAATAATCCACTTAAAAATTTACCAAACTTGAAAAACAATCTAAAATAAATTTTGGAAAATAAAAATTCCTACTTACTTGGTTTCCCGTGTATAAAAATATAGGTCCATTTTCACTATCCCAAAATGTATCGTTCACTAAATATTTCATTTCAAAATTATTTTTGTTGCCCTTATCAAAATGATCCACAGGGACAGTCAAATACTTGGTTTCATAAACATAACTCCCGAAAATTTTTGAAAATTGTAAAATTACAAACATTGCCTTGAATAAACACCACATTTTATCGTTTCGTAAGTGACTACTTTACCGTATAAAGATTTAAAAGTAAATGATAACATTTCATGTTTTTAACAATAAGTATTTCTGATGATATATTTAGTTTTGTTATTGTCATACTAATGTGTTCTTTATTTTATATACGTTATGGTTGAAATTTAAATAAATATAACTAATATTATTGAATAAAAAACCTTCTAGACGTACGAATAAATATCAGAAATATAATAGCCAATAGTGGCTTGTATTACACAGTTATTATAAGTAGATTGTTGAAATAATTTATATGTTTCAATATGTTGAAATATGAAAATAAATAAGTAATTTTGTACGAATTGTTTTGTACGTGTTGTATCGCTTAATTATTATAATTACGTTTCACGTCAAAGTACATGGATAAAAAGAAATTCTGGCATAAAAACAATAACATTTTGTTGAACACAAAAATCTGGAATTACCTAAAGTATTAGTTTAGTTTTCTGGAGTTTAAGGAAATTAGCAATCTAGATCTCCGATTATGAGAATACCTTAAACCCAACAAATATATTTAAAAAAAACACACAAACGAAGCAGGCTCTTTGAAAAACGTAATAGCATAAAGTTGCCTCAATAGATAATAAAATAAAATGTAGGTATGCATTTTATGTAGGTATAAGATTTAGTTTTTGTGAAATTCTAAATATTTTGAAAGTTATACCAATATTTTTTTTCCAAGAATTCCGCTCGAGATTTTTTTTTGTATCTCACTCGCATTTGCCTTTATACTTTAGGTATACAAATGTTTACTAGTGTTTAAATAATATTCAGAGAATACTTATTTAAATTCTCAGCTAAGAAATTCCTTACCTGCTGTGTAGTTATATAATAATTTATTTTAGGAAGTGTAATATTCTTTGCAGAACACTAAACTTGATGGCAATAAAAATATATATTGCCAATGCTATGAAAGATCAGAATTTACAATGACTTATTTATTACCTGTAAATCTGTCTGGGTGATGTTAAACAATAAATAAAATACCTAACTTTTAAGAAACATTTATAAATAGAAAAGTTGAGTTACATTTTTTTCATTTTCACCAACTTGCCATCCACCAGTCGTATCACCTCCATATTCGGCAGGTGTTGTCCTTTGAAGCAGTCACGATCGCATCTCCAGAGTACGAGTATGCACATGAAAATATTTCTCCTTCGTGACCAGATAGGATCTACAAAAAGTTACAGTTGGTTAGATACTGAGATAATATATTTTTACTGAAATCAAACTTGTTTCCTATTGGGATATTTTTTTTTTAAATGTGATACTTCTAGCACCAAGAGGATATTAAGTCACACTATTCCAAACATAATATTAAATATATACCTATCCAGCTTTCGATATAACAGTCTGGACAGACACAGACGGTAGACAGTACAGTACATTTTAATATAAATATTCCTTTTTTCTTTAAACCGCAAACAATAAACATAAAGCTACGAGTAAGTATGTAGAGTAGAGAATGTGAAAATAGTTACCTGCACACAATTTCCCGTAGCTGAGTTCCAGATCCTTGCACTTCGGTCTGATGATGCAGTCAGTAAGCAGCCACCGGCTGGACTAAAGGACACCTGTGTTAAACAAGTTTAGCAGTAGGTAAATACATAATTTCAAACAGAAAAAACGGCTATAATCTTTCGACTGGATGTGAAATTATATTGATCTAAAAAGAGGTAATAATTCAAAAATTGTGGTTGTATTCTTGGACCTGCATACTGCTTGGACGACCACCATGAATTGGATGAAAAATCACATGCCGTGCTCATGTATAAAAAAACAAAGTTATTAGTTTTATGAAAATCTTTAGACATAAAAGAGTCAAATAAAAAAACTTTTAGAGTGTTTTTGGTTAGGCTATAATTTATAAATAATACATAGACAGGATATTAGTACTTACCTTAGAAACTTCTTCTCGATGTCCAGTCATGACTGCCAACAGTTTGAAGTCTCCGCGTGCGTCGTAAACTCGTGCAGTACAATCACTGGAAGCCGTCGCAATTCGTTGGCCAGTCCAGTCGAAGCATATATCTAAAACCTAAATTGAGAAAAAAAAAACTGTCTAAATATTCATAAAAGCATAGCCCCATCACAGCTGCCATTAACACAAAATATATAGAGGCATAAAAATAGAGAAGCCTAGAAAGACATTTAATTCAGACAAATTGCACAAGTTGCGTGAGTGTCAAAAATGTGTAACCAAAGTCAACATTCCTATATCCTACATAACTCAAGACTTTATAAAATCCCTACGCTAAACAGGCATAGAGATTTTTCTTCCTAATTTAGTTTATAAACCCATGATAAGTGACAAAGCAAATTAAATTGTAAGTTAATATGATAAAGCAAGGACTTATAAAACAAATCTGTTAATACTTTTGATGTGAATAAATAAATATTAAAAAAAAAGGCGCCTATGGTAATTTAGATAAACCTTTCCATTTCTTAGGTAGCATAGCTCCTAATAGTACCAACTACTTATTACCTCATCAGTGTGATCCTTTACAGTGACCAGACACTGGCTACACCGCAGGTCCCAGAGTTTGGCACTTCCGTCCAGAGACGCGCTGGCAATCAGGGAACCATCCCAGTTTAATTGGCAATTCGAGACTTCGCCATAATGGCCAGATAACACTGAAATCCGGCTGCAATATATATTAAGGTTCTATAATATTTGTATAGTAAGAAAAACGATCCGGCGATAATAATAATGAAACACTTAATGAAATGGAACTAAGACTTTGAATTCTAATATTATACTTACTCCTTAACTCTGGTGTCCCATAAAGATACTGTTCCATCAAAGGAACCTGTGATCAGTCGCTCTCCCTCGTTGGGATCAAATTGAAGAGCAATTACTTCAGCCGTGTGACCTACATAATTGTGTATCTCTTGACCTAAAATATTAAAATCATGTAGCTGATATCGAACCATCCTAAGTAGAAAGAAAGAAGGAAAAAAAACTTTATTCATCGTAACAACAACAAGATTACAAAATATACTTAAAAAATATATATTACACAATAATTAATGTAGGCTTGGGGCTCCACAGTCGGTGCTCAATAATTATTGTGATAATTAATATAAACATACCCGTGTTAACATCAAATAATTTAGCAGTACTGTCCATAGATGCACTAGCGGCTAACTCGCCTTTAGGGCTGAACTGAACTGCTACCACTTCTCCTCGATGTCCCCACAATGTGGCTAAACATTCTCCGCTCTCCACATCCCAAATCTTAGCTGATTTATCAAATGAGCTCGTTATTACTTTATTACTGAAAGAGTTTATTTTATAAATTGGAAGTGGATATTGGGGTAGAAATAGTAAATCTTCCTGACCACTTTGTCTCCACTTGTATCCTTGTATGGACTTACCAAGCTGGGTAGTTGAATGCCACAGAGTATACTACGTTCTGGTGCCCAGACAAAGTCCTCTCCTCTTTCCCTGTGTCTACATTCCACAGTTTACATGTTCTGTCGTAACTGCCAGTGATACATCTAGAATAACCATAAAAACGGAAGATGATTCTCTTCTCGTGCCGGATTGTGCATCATGTCAGTAATTCACATTTCAATATTTTTACCTCTCGTTTTATAATTTTTAAACCCCACTTATCTTATTGGGGGTTAAAAATAGTTATTATGTAATTTAAATTTCAGGTATAAAGGAGGTTATCAACTATTTAAGTACCTTTGTCCATTTTTGTCAAAAGCGACGTTTGTCAAGGGCAGTATGTGCGTGTGCAAAGTCTTGTAGATGTAGAATTTTTTTCCCAGAGAACCTTCGTTTTGGATCCTCGATTTCAGCGTGGTGAGGCATTGCTTCAGCTGGTCTATTACCTCCTCAGTTATCAAAGGTTCTGTTGCCATCAACTTTGAAGCTACTTCTTCTACGTTAGAGCTGAAATTGTATAATAATAATAAAAAAAAAAAAAAACTTTGTACCACCTTATGAAGTCTCTAATCTCTAAATTCAAAATTTGAGATGTCTTGTCTATGTCTTGGTCCGTTTAACTTACTTAACCTTAACTTTCTATATCCACCGATTTTCGATATAATATATCTCGAGAGTAGGTGTAGCAGGGTTACATTCCTTGTCTATAAAAATGAATGTAGCTCTAAAATAAACGTTTTACGCCCATCGTATTTACTGCCATGCCGTACACTCAATAATGTACCTAAATAATGTAAGTTTACCAAAAAAGTGAAATAAAATGTCAAGATTAAAAAATCTTTATTACATTTTAATAAAAAAATAAAATAAATAAATACCATCACGGGTGCCAATTTGGCTCCCGAGAACCGTTTAAACGGCCTCAGGGTCCCAGCGGAGGGATTAACCCATCCTCATTTCGCCGATGGTATTCGGAGGCAACACCTAACAAGTGGCGAGCTTGTTGCGGTGTTTATGATGAAATAACCTCGTTGTATAAAGCGGTCACCCATCCCAGGCCGGTCTTGTTGTCATCTGCTTAACCTTGCTATCAGTTGCGCAGTAACTTAACCACTAGGCTGGGGCCGCTTTTTAATATATCCAACATACTTTCTATATTTTTAAAGTCTAAAAGCCCCCTCATTCCACATTTTTATAACATAAACTAGTTTTAGTCTATCACAGAAGAACTAATAGCACAAGCATTCTCGTTGACTTGGCTTCGCCCATCATTTTATGAGTACAAGACAACAAACGTACCTAAGTAATTTGCCTCATCTATCACTATTAAAATGTATAGTATATAGTTTACTATATAATAGGATATAGTACCTAAACTATTCTTAAAAAATAAACATATGCCATCGCGGACTTTTTTATAGACCTATAAAAGAGAAACAATACCACAATACATTGTTTTGTTATCTCAAACGGATTAGGAAGTGTTATCGATGAAAGCCATGAAGCTAAAAAAACGCGCCCCGCGCCAATGGAGTAAGCATGATACATAAATTGTTTCATAATAGTACGATACCGGTGACGCCAATTTCTGAGGCGAACAAATGAAGAACGGGGAAAAGGGTGTGGCTTCAAATGGCAGCTCAACGCGTCTTACACTTAAAAAACTGCTTTAGAAAAAAAGAGAGACAAGTTAGCTATTGTCAAACATGAATGTGTGCGCGTGTCTATGAAGTGTTTGTTTTTTTATTATAAAAAGCTAAATATTAAAATGCATACTTAATAGTTTCGATAGTGTTGCCACCGACAACAAATATTATAACTTATCGATATACCTAAACCAAATATTTTGGGATTTATAGAGATCATCAAAGATTAATAATTATTTATCGATACACAATTGTAATACACACATCATCACGGGCCCCAAGGTAACCAGCGCGAGCGGAGGGGTTTTAATCCTACCTCGTCGTAGCCGATGGTATGAGTCTACACTGAACAAGTAGCTAGCTCGTTGAGATGTTTTGAATAGACTCAATAACTTTGTAAGGATATACTTTGGGCTAATATGATCAAATCAAACAACTTTCCCATGGAACCATGTATCACAATAGAAAAAAAAATGGCCTTCTCCATACAAACTAGTAACGTTAAAATGACCAATTTGTATAGGGAAGTCATTTTTTTTTATTTGCGAAATATGGTTCCGTAGAAAAAGTTAGCTTTTATCAGCAGAACCTCATTTTAGCCCAAAGTACATCCTTTCAAATTCATCCTGATAGACACTTTCGCATTTATACTAGTGGATTTAAAATATGTAGGTATATATAACAATAAATTAAAATACCTACTTTATTAAATTAAATTATTTATTAGATTAAAACACATGCACAACTAACTACGGTTACCTACTAAACGCAATCTCAACATTTTTGTCCGACCTCCAAGAGGAAGTTATAAAAGTCAATGCAAACTACAAAAGGCGAAAACCAAATTAAATCGTAGCTTGATTCTTCAAAATGTACTAAACATACAGGGTATGATTGTTGGTAACCAATTGTCTTCTCTTTTAATTGCCTCTACCCATTTACGTTTTAATGCCGGATCTTTCGGGAAACTTTATGTCAAAAAAAAAAAAAAAAATTATTTATTTTTTCATTTACAAGGTATGTTAACATGGTTTGGGACCCTCCTGTTAAGTGTAAAACACCTGTATTAGGAGAGCCCCGCTCTTCCTATAGATATTACACTTGTAAAATATATAATAACATATTTATGTAAATTAATATTATTATATTTGTGTATATTCAAGAATAAATAAAAGTTTATATAATAATAATAATAATAATGTGTGCGTGTATGTGTGTACGAATGTATGTGTGTATGTGGTGTGTGTAGACTTTGTTATATAAGTATTTATTTTATTAAATAATAATAGTATAGAATATATTATAATAATAATAATGTGTGTGTGTGTGTGTGTGGTTTGTGGAGAGTTTGTTTTATGAGTATTTATTCAATAAAAAGTTTTTATTAACAATAAAATTAGGGTGAGCTAATTCCATAACTATTTATGACAGTAGTTATTGCAAAATGTGTTGGCTTAATAGATTTTCTGTTTGTTCATAATTTAGAGTTTTTAGCCATGATGTTACAGTTTTTTTACAATTATTTAAGGTCATAGTGTAGATTTTTAGTGTTCTGTTTATTTTGTTATATAATATGATCGACTGTGAATGAAATTGTTTCGAAGCAAATACAGTTCTCACTTTACTGTTTTTAATTACTAAGCAGGGATTCCTTTTACTTAGAGTGTTTAGGTCCAGTTGGGTATTTTTATGTGTTTTAAGAGTACATTGTAATATATAAAGTTGTCTAACAGTTAGCACGTTTGCATCACTGTACAATTTAGATGTACTGTACATTTTTTTCTTATGTAACATTACTTTTAGAATGGTTCTTTGTGCACGTTCAATGCTAATAAATTTTGTTTTAAAAGTACCTCCCCAGATGGTTATGCAATACAATAGGATAGACTGAACAAGGGTAGTGTAAATATACGTAATGAGTTGTGTGTCGGTTACATTACGAAGATGTTTAAAAAGCCAGATAAGTTTTCTAGTACGGTTCACAGCTGTTTCAAGTTGAGGGTACCAGGTAAGATTCTTGTCTATAACTATGCCTAGATATTTAGTGGAGTTTACTCTTTTAATTTTAAGACAGGAGCACTTATCAGAGGGATAGCTCGTACAAGTATGGGCAATTAAACTCAAGTCTATGTCCGGTTGTAAGGATTCATTAATTGAGAAAGGGATAAAATTTGTTTTATTAGTATTTAAGGTAAGTAGATTAAGTCGCAACCAGGTGATAACTTTATGCAATCCAGCTTCGGCTTTGATAAATACTTCAGACCAGTTATCATCTTGAAAGAGTAATGAAGTGTCATCTGCGTAGGAAAACACAAGTCCGTTAGTTAATGTCAAGTTAGTTAAATCATTGATATAGATAAGGAACAGGGTGGGTCCGAGAACACTACCTTGCGGTACACCGTAAATGGAAGTCGAGATGTCAGTACTAGTAGTGTTTTGGTCAAGTCTTATTCGCTGAGTTCTGTCCCTTAAATAGTCAGTAAGTAAGTGTAGGAAGGTTCCTCTAATACCCAACTTCTCTAATTTGCGAAGGAGAATGGGAACAGAGACAGTATCAAAAGCTTTTTTTAGATCTAAAAATATGCATAAGGTTTTTCTTTTATTATCAAGATTTTTAGTAATGTTTTTTGTCAGGTCCATGATAGCGTCTTCAGTACTGATTCCTTCTCGAAATCCGTACTGAGACTTAGACAGTATGCTGTATTTGTTAAGGTATGCGATTAGACGCTTATTTATTAATTTTTCCAAAATTTTAGATATTACTGGTAATATTGAGATTGGTCTATAATTATTGATATCGTCTCTGTCCCCGCTCTTAAAAATAGGGTGTATTATAGATTGTTTTAGAAGGCGAGGAAATGTGCCTTGTTTGAAAACTAAAACAGAGAGTTGAGTAATTAGAGGAAGCAAATCTTTCATGGCTATTTTCAAAAATTTTGTGGGTATGTTGTCGCAGCCGGCTGCAGATTCAGATTTTAAATTTGCAATTATTGATTCAATTTCGAATGCTTCGGGTTATGTATAGGAAATATAATTAGTATTATATAAAAAAAAACCAATAATTGTATAATATCTCATAACCATGAAAGTATTTACAAAAATCGAGTTTATCAACTATAAAATCACATCACTAAATTGTAACTGACAAACCTCGTTGGACGGTTCTGTGGTCGCCATACCTTTTAACGATTAAATTAAATTTAAATGATTATAAGTTATTTTAAAGTATCGAAATTCTCATTAAAAATAAAAACACATCACTAGTTCTTCAACTTCTAACTGATGCACATAGTTTGAAAGTTACCGTCAGATTTTTATATTTTAATTATGGGTTTTATTATTATCTTTTATTAAGGTTTAATATATGAAAAACATGTTAAATACATACTTGAGAAACGTGACACTAGGTACTTTTTTTAAGAGTAGTTTCTACACAGGTTTAATGCACAATTAACCATTTTTCCGACAATAAAAGCGGAGCTCTTTTCCACTTTCTCCACCGAACGCACAAATCATACTGAGTATGTAAAAAATGTGAAAGTGTTTGTTAGTGACAAATTTGTCACTCGCGCGACATCCTGCAAATTGAATGATGCTTACTCCAGTAGCGGCGCGCGGACGGGCACGGTTTTTACCTTCATGATAAAAGCTCTCTCTGGCTTAATTTTTTCCGAAATCTTGAACAACCATTGTCATATTTCAACCAATATAGACAAAGCCTTAACGAATTATACACATATACCTTCCTCAGGAATTACTCCATTGATTTATGCCCGCATGAAAATTGGTTCAGTAGTTTTTGAGATCATCGCGAACATACACGGACGCGGCGGGGGACTTTGTTTTATAATAGGTATGTAGTAATAGTGATAACGTCATTGCGGCATATTATTAGTTATACGTGGTGGTTAGTCCTTATACATATAAACACTTAGGTCCCTGTTTCAAACCCCGGTGTGTACCAATGAGTTTTTAAAATAAAAATAAAAACTTACACTTGTTTAACAACACTACTAGGTCCCAGTTTCACTATACAAACTTGTGAAACTGTATATAGATGGGTTATCGAGTCTATCCAAATATCACGACGAGCTAGCCACTTGTTCGGTGTAGACTCATACCATCAGCTACGACGAGGTGAGAATAAAAACCCCTCTGCTGCGTACCCTGAGGGCGTCTAGGCGGCCTCGGGCGCTGTTAGGCACCCGTGATCATATTTATTTTATATTATTCTATTAGTGAAAGACATTTTAAAATCGGATGAGAACTTTTGAAGATACGATGGACAGCAGAGCATGGTAGCCGGAATAATAGCACTTATTAAAAAATATAACAATTATTTTGTTGCGGTAAAAAATTATAGCCTTATTCATAAAAACTTATTGAGGCCTTGAAGAACACTTTAGTTATAGAAGGTTTTCTCTATTTCACGAATAATAATTTTTATTGCTAACAAAAAGAGACAAAATCTTCCATAAGTTTTTATGAATACCGATGTTTAGTATTTAAAGAAAGTTTAACTTATTGAACTGGACTAAAGTTGTATAAAATAATGTAAATCTTTACATTATTTGATTATAGGAGTAAAAAAACATAGAGCAAAAACGTATTTTCTAATGCTTTTATATAATAAGTTATTACCATTAACAAGTGATTAAACGTTTTCAAAGCCGCTTTGGGTTCTATCATAAGCCTTTGTTTTAGAAAAAATCTGCTATTTGTTCCTACAGTCATGACTAGGACGCAATAAGGTACGAAACGTACGGCAAGAAAGAGATGTTTCCTTATAATTCCAATAAACTACACGTTTAGTATTTGTAACAGGCATATTTTTTACAAGATGGCGCAGTTCGGTAGTAGCGAGTAACAAAGGTTTTGAATATATCTACACCTACACATGTCGTAGCTAAGCCGTAGTAGCTACTGCTGTAGTTACTACGACTTTGAAGCTACATCCGTAGTAGCCACTCCAAACTAACCATACCTATACATATACTACGCTATAATAGCTACGCCGCGCCATTGCTAGCTACTCGAAACTAGCAATACCCACAGTAATTACGCCATAGTAGCTACGCCGTTGGTAGATATCTGTAATAGCTGTAGTGCGTAGTAACTACGTCGTTAGTTGTAAATGAATCAATTATTATTCTAGTAGTAGCTATGTCCGTAGTAGCTACGCGCGTAGTAGCAAGTTAGTACACTCTGCTCGCACCTGGTGATGAGCGGTATGTACAATATAGCTATATAGTAGACTCTACACGCACCTAGTGGTAAGTGGTATGTATAGTCCAAGAACAAAAATAACAAGAAGCAGAACCCCACTGACTGTGAGTTGTTTACCCATATATTTAAAAAAAATTATGGCATTAAAACAGAAAAAAGAACGTGATTTATTAAATATTGTTTTAAGATTGGCATGGAGACTAAAATAAAAACTATTGATAATTAATCATTTTTATCTGTAGTTTGTTTCAAACAATCGACATAGAAAAATGTATTAAGGCAACAAGTTAAAAAAATTTGGTAATGGGTAAATATCCTTGGAACCAGGAAGAAGTGAGGGACGAGTAGTTGTAACGTATGATATTTCTTTTGGAAACATAAAAAATATCATGCCTGCTACTAAGCCTAGAGCTAATTCTGGGCGACAAAAACCAACCTATACATACTACAATAAAGGTAAGTTACTAAAAAAATAACCATCCATCTTACCTGGAAGATAAATCTAGGAGATCTATTTCCTTATTTTTGGTGCAGTTTTTTTGACAATATTCCATGATTATGCCAGGCGGGTGATAGCGAAGGTGAAAGTTTAAAAGTTTCATTATTGTAATTTAAGAGCTTGAATTCGGTAGATTAAAATTTAGTTCTATGAAATTAAATCAATGTTTTGTTGCTTTGGCAACAGTTCAAGGTTTCTGTATATAATAATATACTCTATGGTTACAGGATAAACGTCACAAAGCCCCACTTGCTAAGAACTTGGTATCGGTTAAATGGCTTGTCAAAGTCATCATCATCGAAGTTTATAAGATGGGACTGTTCAAAATATAATTACCCGTGCGATCAATCGGGGAAAAGAAACAGATGGAATATAAACAATTTACAATCCTCCATCTCTTTCTTTTTCCCGAGAGATGGTACAGGTTAATTATTACCCCGTTTTATTATACCTACAATTTAGGCAGAAAAACGACTTTCGGCCCAAAACTGTTTTCTACCCCTAAACTTGTGGTGGATTAAAAAAAAAATTAAAGAGAATATAAACGATAACTTTTTTTTTATTTTCCTTGTTATATTATTTGATAGGAATAATTTTAATATGAGGGATTTTTTAGCGACTTTTTCGGATTTCAGAGGGTCGATATTTTTCTTCTATACGAAACTCAAAAAAAAGAAAACGTACCAGCCATATCGTATATATCATAGATATCGGTCATATTTATAACGCAATAATTATAAAAATCTAATCGTTAACCGTAACAGGTGAATTTTAACTGATAAAAATTACAGTTATACAGAATTTGATGGTGCAACCCCGTATAAAGTAAATGGCAATGTAATCGTTATTGTCACCGTTAGATGCATAGAGTATAATTAATATATACAGAAATAGAGATATCAGTCAAGGTTTTGCGCAACAACGCCATCTCGTGATTAGTGCAAGTAAACTTTACAAATATATATGATTTTTTCCTATTTTTTTATAAAGTGGGATTTTTGTCCCTCTTTTTGATAAATTGCAATTTCTTTCCTACTTTTTCATAAAGTTAGATTTTTTTCTAATTTTTTCATAAAGTAGGAATAATTTATATATTTTATTTATTTAAATCTTTATTGCATACAAAATACAAAAGCGGGCCTAATGCCACTAGGCATTCTCTACCAGTCAAACCTTCGGGACAATCAAAGCAGGTAATAAGTGAGGTAGGTGCAATACAGTAACTGAGTAGGTATATAATGCAGTGAATATAATACATAATACTTACAATCCAACATACACTACTTAAATGTATCTTATATATATATAACTACCAACTACCAACTACAAAATGAGAAAGAAGAAGTAACAAAGTGGAAAGGAATAGAATAATGAAAGATATGCTACCCAAGTATTTAGATAGTAATCATCATGAAGGTAAAAACCGTGCCGCGCGCCGCTCGTTTTTTTAGCTTCATGGTAATCATAAACTCTTTTTTAAAATATGACTCTATTTGGTAATTGTCTTATTTAATTATGGGAATTTTAAAAAAATGGTCTATATATAAAAGGTAAAATTTACATGGTGGCCAAGTTGGTTAGACCTTAGACATAAAACACTTAGGTCCCAGGTTCAAACCCCGGTGTATACCAATGAGTTTTTAAACTAAAAGAATATGTACATTTGTTTAACAACACCTTTATAGTACCTCAGAGAGCACGTTAAGCTGTTGGTCCCAGTTTTACTATACTAACTTGTGAAACTGTTTATAGATGGGTTATTGAGTCTATCTAAACATCGCGACAAGCTAGCCATAGCTTGGCACCCGTGATGATATTTATATTTATTTATTTACTATGGATTAAAATTAAACCTCCTAAAAAAATATATTTAAATAAAATAGATACCTAATATTATTAATAACAAAATTAAACCCACCTATAAAATATATATAGGTATATATATTATAAAATTTGCTAATTTAAATTTTAAAAATAAATTTATATCATCACAAAAAAAACGGTTCCTGAGAACTGTTTAAACGGCCTCAGAGGCTCTACCATAGGTAGAGCTTTTAGCTGATCAACGTTACAATTACCGTAACAAGCAAGGTCAAACGGTCAGTGCTGTCAAATGTATAAATTTCATTTTAAATTTTAGTTACCTATTATAATTTGTTATATGTATAAAAAAATGAAATTTTAGTTATTATAATGAAGACGGGTTAATCCCTCCGTTGGGTACCCTGAGGCTCTACCATGGGTTTTGCGCATTGTAGAAAGAAACGTAACGTATTTGCATACGTATACGTGAGCAAAAACTAATTGGGCCGCTTTATTTTTGGTGACAATATTGAATAAAGCGATCCTATTGGTAGCATTACACTAGGCATTCTCTACCAGTCAAACCTTCGGGACAATCAAAGCAGGTAATAAGTGAGGTAGGTGCAATACAGTAACTGAGTAGGTATATAATGCAGTGAATATAATACATAATACTTACAATCCAACATACACTACTTAAATGTATCTTATATATATATAACTACCAACTACCAACTACAAAATGAGAAAGAAGAAGTAACAAAGTGGAAAGGAATAGAATAATGAAAGATATGCTACCCAAGTATTTAGATAGTAATCATCATGAAGGTAAAAACCGTGCCGCGCGCCGCTCGTTTTTTTAGCTTCATGGTAATCATAAACTCTTTTTTAAAATATGACTCTATTTGGTAATTGTCTTATTTAATTATGGGAATTTTAAAAAAATGGTCTATATATAAAAGGTAAAATTTACATGGTGGCCAAGTTGGTTAGACCTTAGACATAAAACACTTAGGTCCCAGGTTCAAACCCCGGTGTATACCAATGAGTTTTTAAACTAAAAGAATATGTACATTTGTTTAACAACACCTTTATAGTACCTCAGAGAGCACGTTAAGCTGTTGGTCCCAGTTTTACTATACTAACTTGTGAAACTGTTTATAGATGGGTTATTGAGTCTATCTAAACATCGCGACAAGCTAGCCATAGCTTGGCACCCGTGATGATATTTATATTTATTTATTTACTATGGATTAAAATTAAACCTCCTAAAAAAATATATTTAAATAAAATAGATACCTAATATTATTAATAACAAAATTAAACCCACCTATAAAATATATATAGGTATATATATTATAAAATTTGCTAATTTAAATTTTAAAAATAAATTTATATCATCACAAAAAAAACGGTTCCTGAGAACTGTTTAAACGGCCTCAGAGGCTCTACCATAGGTAGAGCTTTTAGCTGATCAACGTTACAATTACCGTAACAAGCAAGGTCAAACGGTCAGTGCTGTCAAATGTATAAATTTCATTTTAAATTTTAGTTACCTATTATAATTTGTTATATGTATAAAAAAATGAAATTTTAGTTATTATAATGAAGACGGGTTAATCCCTCCGTTGGGTACCCTGAGGCTCTACCATGGGTTTGCTTGCGCATTGTAGCAACGTAACGTATTTGTATACGTATACGTGAGCAACCACCAATAGGATCGCTTTATTCAATATTGTCACCAAAAATAAAGCGGCCCAATTAGTTTTTGCTCACGTATACGTATGCAAATACGTTACGTTTCTTTCTACAATGCGCAAAACCCATGGTAGAGCCTCAGAGTACCCAACGGAGGGATTAACCCGTCTTCATTATAATAACTAAAATTTCATTATTTTATACATATAACAAATTATAATAGGTAACTAAAATTTAAAATGAAATTTATACATTTGACAGTACTGACCGTTTGACCTTGCTTGTTACGGTAACTGTAACGTTGATCAGCTAAAATATGCCGGTTATGATTAACGTTAAAGTAGGCGTCAAATTTGTCAACTTTTTTTGGTGCAATCCAATTTTAGTTATGTTAACGTAACTCTTAAATCATTATGTATGATAAATCAGATGTGTCAGAAAGTGTCCATAACTATAACATTATGAAATTGGGCCCGTTCGTTTTGGGAATGAAATATGTCATTGTGAACATATCATAATGACATTATGCGAACTTGCGTCTTTTTTGGTTAGTTTCAATCACAATGCCGCAATTACTACTATCCAAATAGAACGCAATTGTTATCAGCAAGCTGTCAACTGTCACTTGTCAAGTAAAATATAGGTTAAATCGTATAATACACTAATTTTATTTGCGAAATCTTTCTAAAATCATTTCGATTTAAAATACTATAAATTTGATCCTAAAAATATAAGACGGCTGCGACGTTTAAAACAACAACACTGTCACAACCACAAATGTCAAAATATGTTCACAACGCCTCACCTATCGACTTGGGTCATTGTGATCAGTTGTATCAAAACGGTAATAAATAATGATTGATAAAAAATATATAAGAAAATGTGTGAAAAATAAAATATAAATGGATAAACAGGTGTAATGTGACACCTTGAAATTCGTTTTTTTTTTTACTTATTAATGCGTGCATAGCCGCGGGCAAATGCTAGTATATTTTATTATAGGGCTAACTTAGGGCACTTCCGTATTTAAACCTACTTCTCGGCTTTGGCTCTATGGATGAATAAACTTTGTCTTATATACAACATTTTAGCGGTTGTTTGTATAATTGTCTGGATATTTTTTAGGTTATCAAAAAAGAAATACATTGAAAACAAAATAATTTATAGATTGTAATTTTTTGATGTTTTTGTTATTGTTTAATGACTTTTTACCTTTTTCTATGTACACTTGACAAAACTCTATGAGACTTTCTCGTGCTTTCTCTATAACTAGACATTGGCAGAATTACGCGTAAAGCGTAAAGCCATTTATCAAGAAAAGAAAGAAGAAAAAAAATCAATAAACAAATCAGTATTAAACTCAGATTAATAATAATAACTATTAATCTGAGAGTATTAAGTACCTATTTGGTATACTGTTGTAAACTATGACAACTTGTAAATATTGCAGTGAGCCCGAAAATAAACAAGAACGCCCTGGTTTAGTGTGTGAAACCTGCTTTTCTTTCGTCCACCTTACATGTCTAAGAAGACTCAGTACTCCAGGAGATTTTGCTTGTGATGTATTCTTTAACTATACTTGTGAAGACTGCTCACCGACTGACAAAGAGTTATTCTTTAGGAGAAAGTTTCCTTGGTATGTAATAGATTTATACAAAAAGAAAAAAACATTTATATGCTATCTCCTGGATGCCGGTTTCTGCAACTATCTCCAATCAAAAAAACTATTAACTTTAATTATTCAAAAATTTAGAACTTTTTTTGTTTTAATTCACACTCATATAGTTTTAGCTGCATTATTTCGCTATACCTATTATTCAAAAAATTAATCATAGCAGGCTTGGCTTCCTCAATAAATATTCCAAATCACTGTTTTGATAATATGCACTAGAGCAGTGGTTCCCAATTAGGTTTTTCTATTTACCACTCCAAGAAAGACCTCAAACTCGCTTACCCCTACAGCTGCCCACTGCAGGAACATTAAATAAAAAATGAATTCAGATATTTTTACATTTATTACCATCAAAATACAGCTTTATTCTAATGACGGAGAACACCGGTTTGATTAATGTGACAAATGTGAATGTTTTTCTTTGCTCACAACTCTGAAAAATGTTGTGGCATTTTTTGAGATAGAAACAAGTTGTCATTGAGTCAATAAAAACAAGTCTGTGACATTGTTCAGTTTTTAAGTTTGTCATTGCAGAAAATCCGCTCTCACAAAGGTATGACTTGCAAAATGGCAGTAAATATATTATTGCTGCTTCGCTGACAGGTTAAATGTCTTTAAGGCCTGCTGCGTAGGTACCCCTTGATGCACCATTAAAGAAACACTGCACTAGAGTTTAAGTAATTTCATTCACTTTGAAGGTATGGTAAATGGTCTCTAAGTTGAGTATGAATGTTACACTTTATTACTCTCACAGTTTTTAAAATATAATAATTGAATTCTGTAAAATAATGCCTGATTCAATCAATTGTGGTATATTTATGTGTTTACTGCAATAAACTGAACTCTATAAAAAATAATTCTAGAATAGGTGGTTTGGATGTGTGTGTTATTATGGGGTGCCTTATGGCAACTGTGACAACTGTGCAACTGTGTGCTTAGGCAGCTTCAGGTACCCAGCGGAGGGGTTTTATTCACACCTTGTTGTTACCAATGTTATTTGAGTCTAACAAACAAGTGGTCAGTCTCTTGTCGCAGCATAAGCTTGTTTTGTATAAATAATTATGTTTTTAATTATAACATAACCATAGAAAAATATGCTAAATATATTAATATCTGAATTGATTGATTTGCGAATGTTAAAATCAAAGTTTAAAATTTATTATTTTCTGTTTCAGGGTTAATGTAATCTTATTAACTTTACATCATTTAAATACTCATTCATATGGAATGAGTAATAAAGGATTCTTTCACTACAAAACACATATTGGTTCTTTCATTGATAGAAACTGGAGTTTATTATTTGACTCTTCTTTGTAAGTACCTAAAAGACTAAAAATATCTCTCTTTTAAAATTATTTTACCACAATAAACCCAATAAATTATAAATAAAGTGTATTAATTTAACACTCACTTAATCAATTCATCACAGATTGTTCTTTCCAATTTAAAACAAGTAAAAATCTAAAATTAAATTAACCTTCATGTACAAGTATACTACTATAAAGCTATGGCTAATAATTGCATAAACTATCATAATTAAAAAATTGGATTATATGCACTTTGAAATGACAAAAATGTATGTAAAGATGCGCTAAATAAGGGTGAAATATGCACAATGAAAAAACTATTATTTAAATTCAGTTGTAAAGCACCCATCACACGTACAGCCATCAGTCGTAAATTGGCCTAGACGTTTTTTATACAAGATTCACTGGCAGAATTATTTCAACAAAAACAAGATTTTTGTAGGTAAACAAACAGGAGCAATTAAATGAATTGAATGTTAAATTTTGTCATCATGACAAACAATTGAACTTCCAATGAGTAACATAAGAACTCCCTTTCCCCCACTGCTCCGCATCATGCTAACTGATTGGACAGTGTGCGCTTGCTGAGAGCTTACAAGATGCATGTCAATAAACACTGGCTGCGGCTCTCCACCATTCCCACATAATACAACACTCCTGACACACTGAACTACTGAAATAAGCACTATTAATAAAAATATACTTAAATTTGCAAAAATAGTGCAAATGCATATAATCCGATGTCTAATCATGATATTATAAATTTCTCTTAGATCCAAAAGACAAAAGCTATCTCAATATCAATTTAACATACCTCATTATTTTTGCAATACTATGTTTAAAACAAACTTAAATTACAGTAAGCAAAAGAAGAATTGGTTGGGTACAATAGCAGGAATATTATCAGTATACAATGGCCTGCTGCTCTACTCCGGGCTGGAAACACTGCGGGAGGGTGGCTGGTGGATGCTGCTGCATAATTTCTCTCCTGCAGTTGGAGCACATATTGGTGAGCATTTAATTTTATTTACTTGTTTTGATTCTTAACATGATATCAGACCATTTGCTTGATACATTAAGTAAATAACATTAGTATGCTTACCTGGGGTAAGTTCTTAACCTAAGTAAATACTCCAACAGATAAGCCTTCCCAAGAGTGTGGCAGCAAATAGGATTTTAAGATATTATTATGTTCTTGCTAAAATTTACCACCAGTAATAATAAAACATACAGCATACTCTCAAGCAAGCATTTTACAAAGTCAGTTATGCTAGGAGTTCTAATCTCAAATTGATATGGAACATTTGGTAGCCACTTTTCCAGTGGTGGTTCTTGGTCCATTAGAGCTATGATACCCGACAGACAGACAAACGACAGACTAAGAGATCTAACTTATAACACCCTTTTATTTTCGTTGGAGGTTAGAAAAGGGTCTTTTTTTAATTTTATTGGAGCACAGCACTGACTCTGTATCTACCTGGTGATGAGCAGACCTACAAGGCCATAAATGGGGTCATTCAATAATTGTTCTTAAACAACATTTACCCACTATGCCGGGTAAATGAGCGGCGGCAAAGACGAATTGCATTACGAGTATTGTATCATCACGGGTGCCTTACGGCGCCCGAGACCGCCTAGACGGCCCCAGGGTACCCAGCGGAGGGGTTTTAATCCCACCTCGTCATAGCCGATGGTATGAGTCTACACCGAACAAGTGGCTAGCTCGTTGCGATGTTTTGAATAGACTCAATAACCCATCTATAAACAGTTTCACAAGTTGGTATAGTGAAACCGGGACCGACAGCTTAACGTGCTCTCCGAGGCACTATAGTGGTGTTGTCAAACAAATGTACATAATTTTTTTAATTAAAAACTCATTGGTACACACCGGGATTCGAACCAGGGACCTAAGTGTTTTTAAGTCCAAGGTCTAACCAAATAGGCCACCATGTATATATTACGAGTGTATTTTAATATACTTCCTGCACCCTGAAAGGAGACTACCATCTCGAATAAATCGATGCAGTAATCTCCTGAAAACCGATAAACCCCCAAACTAAAACCGAAACATGACTAGGTCACTTGACGGTTTTTGCATCGGTATGGGTGGTGGTAACGAGACAGGTCAGTCCAGGGTGGATCCGTGATTGGATTTGTAGTTTGGTATGGGGTATGTATGTTTATGTATTGTGGGAATTATATTATATACCGTATTTAAGTAGTTTCAAGTATTGTTACTATTTTTATTATGCATCATTGATAACGTTTTATCTATTTATTTTTTTGAAACAGTTCTGCACCCTAAGCATATTTCACTCTATCAAAGGTTAGCTGGTAGAAAATGCCCAAGGCATTAAGCTTGTCTACAATTTTGGCAATATAGAATTATAAATAAAAGAAATAAATTTGAAGATTTAAAATCAATTTCGACCGTTACATAGCCATGGCCATATTATTTTAAGTATATAATAATGTCTAGGTGCGGATTCCTATGATAAGTAATAGTAATGGTTTATTTATTATTGAAGGAGTATGAAAGAATATATATATAATAAATAAATAATAATAATATGTAGGACAAATTACACATATTGCTCTGGTTACAAACTAAGCTCTAGGCTTGTACTATGTGTACCAGAAGCAACAATATAATACATATTATATTTTATAATAATTATTAATAGGAATCCTCCATGAAATAGTGTACCAACTTTTCAGTTCAAGAACTCGGCCGTGATAAACCCAAGTGGAGATCAAGAAATCAGCTTCAACTCGAACCTAATTTGTTTTTTAATAAAGTCACGGAAATGGGTAAGTTTCTATATAACAAAATGAGCGATTTTTAATCACATGACACATACTTCACGCTACGGCTATGTGGGACATTTTTTATTAATACATATTGCCCTGCTCAGAAACTATGCTAAACTTGTACTATGTGTACCAGAAATAATAATACTAATTATATTTATTAAACACCCAGACAAAATGTACAGAAAAACATACTTAATATTATATTGCCATGAGTGAGAATCAAACTTACAACCATAATAATAAGACCCAAATAAAGGATACAACGCCAAAGGCAAGGCTCAACCATTAAACCATGGAAGCAGGTTATTTTTTATTTTAAATTTAGCACGGCATCTGACTTTATATCTACCTGCTGGTGAGCACTGACTTACAAAGTCCATGAATGGGTTCGTTCAATAATTTTTACTAAACAACATTGATCGCTCTCAATATGCCGGCTAAATAATGCGATTACGAAATGAGCGGTGACAGAGACAAATTGCTTTACAGGTATATTTTAATATTCTCGCTGCCTTATCGCCATCGAAATATATATTTATATATATTGATAATTTTTTAATATAACAGTCTATTTATATTTTTTTTTTGTATTTAACAGGATATAAAGATCTTCTCAATGAAGAATTGGCATCTATGAAAAATGAGGTAATTCCAATGAAAAAAATGAAAAGATCGGACTCTGATGATGGATTTGGAACTTCTTATAGTGACAATAATGAAGCGAGGTATCATTCTTAAATATATTTATTAAGCATTAGATTATCTAAATTAAATCTTCAGCCCTCTCCCGACCTATTAAGATATATTATGTTGCACCTTCAAAAATTCATTAAACCCTCAAAAATTTTATTGAAATTGGTATATAAGTCTGTTTGTGAAACTACCACAGATACATATATACACTCAATACGATACATTTATAATATTACCAGCTTTTATCAGCGATCAATCTTTAAAAAATACTATATTAGATATATCCTATCTAATACACCAGTTAAGGACACTGCATTCGTAATCGCGAACTCAGCGTTCTCTATACAAAATGAGCTTTTGCATCTTCCAGTTATAGGTACTTGATTACCTACTGTACGAAGACGCAGAATTAAAATAATATTTTTGTCGGTCATTGAATTTATTATTCTTTCTCTGTTGGGTTTTATATTTTTCTTTTATTTTTTTCGAAATCAAAAAAAACTTTTATTATATTATACTAATACAAAAATATTTATTACCCACAACAGAAAGATTTTTGCTTTCAATAACAAACGTGATAAAAATAATTGAAATTCGCTAACAGCTAAGTTGTAATATTGGAAGTACGTTTGTATGGGTGACAAGTCGACTCCAGGCCCCTTAAGATTAATATGTAATTCATATAAAACTAGCAGGAGGGTGTCTTGTATTAATGATGGTATGTCTGTCTGTTTGTATGCTACGAACCACTCATCCGATTTTTGTGATTTTTTGTTTACATACACTATTCTGCTAGTATATTTAAATTATATCTCCTTATACACCTATATTATATCTTGATATCTCAGGCTTCTAACGTGATACCAAAATAAAAATATCCCTTATTTACTATGTTAAAATTTTCCATAAATAGCTGGCATAGTGGGAGCAATCAATATTGTTAAACAACAATGTATTAATTGACCCCATCCATAGACTTTGTAAGTCTGCTTAATATCAGGCAGATACAAAGTCACATGCTATGCTCCATTAAAAAAAAACATACCAACTTACTTTCACATTTATAATAATGTATCTATGTATGGACTTACTATGTCTTTTGTTTATTTAGTTACGAGCCATCAAGCGAATTTCAATCACATGACACATACTTTACGACGACTACTGCTAAGGGGTATCTAGAAATGGAAATTTCCCCGTTATATAAAAACGTTAATTATTTACCTAATGTAAGTATTTTCAAACTATCATTTAATTTTGCTTGTTAAAAACATTTTTATTAAAACCTGACAGCGCGATAATTATTGTTTTTTGTTTAATATTTACCGCATTAAAATTAAATTTGATTGTTGATTTCTCAGTTTTTTTTTTTTAATTTAGATCCTTTTTTACTTGAATCTGTTATGGAATTTTGACTTGGTATTTCCTTTTGGTTCCATGACGCTTCTATATTCAAGACCTATTGATTCTAAATTTCAAGTAAATTGTAGCAGTAGAGCCTCACCATAAGAGTTCTTTTTTTGTATAAAGCATTTTTAGAAGCCAATTTTTTTTTATTTTCTTTTAATATGCGAGGATTATCAAAATTAAATTTATAGTTGACACTAAGATATTAAAGTATTTGCTAACAACGCCTGAAATATGTATTCGTCTAGCAGAGCGACACATCAAGCGTCCATTCCGCTCAGCAGTACCCTCAACAATACGATTCGGATTCTCCCATCCCCTCCCCGGCGACCGCGTTGCCGCTTGAGACCTCGGACGAGAACGAGACACACACAAACAAACCACGGAAATCAGAAAGAGAGAAGGCTACTGCTCCGTCCCTTACGAGAGAAAGCTTATTTTCTACGGAGTTGAACTCAGTGGAACTTCCTTGGGAAGAACCTGAGGTAAGTACGCAGTTAGGGACTAACAAAATTAAAGCGAACTTCAGAAGGGACTATCGGTCATTAAAATCTAATAAAGAGGAAGCTCCTCACGAACCTTTGTGAAGTATAAATGTCAAATGTAGCCATGTCCGCCATTTTCTGTTGCCACATTCAGAGTATGAATTAGTTATAATATTTTCGTTCTCTCTTTTTGTTTTGGGTTTGTGTGGCAGGTATCTTCTATACTTACTTTAGACATGATCTTTGAGGATAGCCCGAAGACTTTAGACTCGTGTTTCTGTTACGGTTATCATATTTAATTTTATTGAATATTATTGTGCAAAAGTGTACTTAATTTTGTAGAATAAGCATTCGTTTAGTATTATTATGTGTAGCATTTACGCGGTGATCTCGATGTTTGTGCTATCTCAAATAATCCCACAATCTTCAGTAAAATGGCGGTACCCATTTTACTGTAGATTATTTTTTCTCCTTCACTTGATATTGGCAAGACTATACCGTAAGCTTTCATACGGTAATGTCGCCATTCCTTTTTCTGCCCCTGTCCTTTCCCGATTCCCTCAATACAGTAATTTTATTCTTCTACCCACAAGACACTGGAAAAATTTCGCTCCATGCGAAGAGGCCATTCAATGAAGAAATAATAATAATACTTTAGACAGGCCATATTATCAATACTTCCATGCTATCGGTATATTTTATAATATGTATACAACTCTGTATCGCCTATATGGCCTCTCCTGCTAGAGGCTGGCGGGAACAGGACGATAGGCTAGCGAACTGCGTAGGTACGCGGTTTGTGACTGACAGGCTAGAAAGGTCTAGACAATTTAAGTGCTCCGTTCTTTGTGAGGGAGGGATTGTTTGGCATGGAGTTTAACTCGGGTAACCAGAACCAAGTAATTACTTAGTTCTGTTACACAGGAGCACTTAAATTGTCTCGTTCTTTTCTAGTCTGTCAGTCACAAACCACGTACCTACGCAGTTCGTGACCGATGACTTATACTAAGTCATCAGTCACGATAAGTTTGTTTACCATAAATAAACCGATATTGAGTAACAATATTCATTGAATTACAAGAATAAGAATCATTGATGCATGTAAATCTTGGGGCACTAGTTCAAGGTCGGCTGTTGTATCTTTCTGAAACCTTTTAAACCGTTACTATAACGCTGACTGGGTCGTATAGTATTTAATGGGGTACAAAAAGCATTGACAGTAAACGGTAGCTTTGATATTGTAAAAGGTAGTCCTACTTTACAAGTCCGGGAACGCTGCAGATCCCTCTCCTGCCTCCACCATGCAATGGACCCGGTACCCGTACGGAGAATAATAGATACCTAAAGAAACTGTGTCTCTCTTTATCTCAATCTCACTGTTCCCAGGTAAAAAAAGACCCAACTCTAGTGCCTCTAACGGAGTATGAGGAGATACAGTTACTAAACAAAGTGACGAACATGATCCCTAAAGTCCGGGACCCGAATAAGAAAGCAGAACTACGACTGTTCCGGTCCAAACTGACCGTTAGGCGCATAAAGAGGCACAGGCACTTGCCTCTATTTGATTTTGACAGGTAGGTTGTTTACGATGTTAAATTTTAATAAATTCATGTGATGATCATGAACTTGATCAAAATCAGCAAACAATTTAAGTATGTACATACTTGAACCAAGTTTCGTGGGTAACTTTCCTACCAAACATGGATCCTTGTTACCTAATTTTGAGTAATTTGATCAAAGGTCTAGAAACAGGGAGTAAATTTAATATAAACAGTTTCACAAGTTGGTATAGTGATACTGGGTCCGACAGGTTAACGTGCTCTCCGAGGCACAGTAGTACATACATTATTATACATGGTGACTTTGAAAGGATGTACATTGGGCTAATATGAGGTTCTGCTGATCAAATCGAACAACTTTTTCCATGGAACCATGTGTCGCATATGAAAAAAAAATTGCCTTCTCCATACAAACTAGTAACATTAAAATGACCAATTTGTATGAGGAAGCCAAATTTTTTTTTCATTTGCGACACATGGTTCCATGGAAAAAGTTGTTCGATTTGATCAGTAGAACATCATATTAGCCCAAAGTACTTCCATTCAAATTCACCCTGTATATGAAATAAATGTGCATACATTTTTAGATTATTATACACTCATTGGTACACACTGGGGTTTGAACCAGGGCCAAGTATTTTTAAGTCTAAGGTCCGACCCGGCCAACACGTATAAAAAGTACAAAAACGAAGTATTTAATACTTACTCATTTTTTCATACATATTAACTTCTCTAAATTGTTATATCGTTTTAAAAAATACTACACACTACTGTCCCGAAAATAATGGTTAGCGGAATGTTGGCTTTTTGAACAATTAATTAAAAATAAATGTTTGTTTTCAGAAACGTAAAAATTTTGGGCGGCTACGTTACGGAGGAATATAAAACTATAACCACTACTGATAGAGTGTTGGATCGATTCCAGAGATCTGTAAGAAAACATTTATTAAGTTTAAATATCGATACATGTGCCTACAAACTTATACATATTTAGTTTTTTTCCTGGTCTGCTTAATTATTTATATTAAAAGGCACTAGGCCTTATTCTACTATATAATAAATAGGATATTAACAACATATATTAGTTACAAAGTTAAACTTTGACTATAGTTTATCTCATTAATTTAGTAAAATAAGCCCCTGTGTGTGGCCAGCCGCCTCATTCTGTTTCTTATAATTACATTTGTGATCGTTAGATTGTCAAAATAACGATTCCCGCTATTAGCGTGCTCTCCTCCAATCAGAGTAGTTTTTTAACGTGCGCTGAGAGAAATAACGGAATTCGTTAAGTCAAAGTCAAAATCATTTATTTCATGTAAATCTTTTAACAATGAGGTCTTAGAGTGCGTTTGGTTAGGCAGCTATTCATTAACAAAATAACGACAAATATTAATTTATTTTGACAATCTAACGCTCACGTTATAAGAAACAGAATGTGCCGCAGGGCCAGGTTCTATTTCTTATAACGTGAACATTATATTGACAAAATAACGATTTCCGCTATTGGCACGCTCTCCTCCAATTAGAGTAGTTTTTAACCTTCTCTGATTGAAGGAGAGATGCTAATCGGAAATAGTTATTTTGACAAAATAACGCTCACATTCTAAGAAATAGAATATTGTCGCTAGCGCATATTTTTTAAAATATTATATTCTAATTGTAATAATTTAATTAAAAAAATATAACATTTAAAATGCAAAGGTTAACGCCAATTCTATTGTTATAACAGTAAAATTTATATTTAATATATAAACTAATGTGACACATATTTTTTAATGCAAAAATATTTATTATTATTAATATAATTTCTCATTATTAACCTTTGAATTTAAATCTAAATTATATTAAAACGACAATGCATAATTTAATTTTTCTTTCAGTACCTTATAGATAATTTAAGTGGTACCATATCAGGAGTAGACAACCCTACAGTACTAATTTCTCATATCCCGCCGGTACCATTTCGATCTCCGTACTCTGGCACGCTACTCAAACCTTATGTGAGAATCGATAGCACCGCCAAACCTTTATGGCTTCAACTACAAGAAGAACTGTTAAAAAAGACTAATGGGTGAGACTGACAATTTTCCTAACGTTCTGTAATTTCCGATCACTTCTTATTACAGATCGTGTGCGCAGCTCCGTAGACTAGTGATTACGCCTTTGGCGTTGTGTCTGGAGGTCGTGGGTTCGATTCCCAACCATGGCAAAAATAATTTCGTTTTTCTGTACAGTTTGTCATGGTCTGGGTATTTTGGTTCTTTTTATACACATAGTACAAGTCTAGAGCTTAGTTTGTGACCAGGGTAATATGTGTTTATGTTTTAGGCCAGACTACGTGTACAAGAAAGCTGACATAGAATACTCGTATGTCCGGCCACAACATATAGCTGCCATCAACTCTCTCTGCGCACAACACTTTTGGCCCGGAATTGATGGTAACCAGCTCTACATGTACCTAAGTCTGGAGGATTTATGCCCGATTTTACCAACAATGCCTAACTTTAAAGGAGCCCC
The DNA here is from genome assembly GCA_947458855.1 of Monopis laevigella. Taxonomy (NCBI): domain Eukaryota; kingdom Metazoa; phylum Arthropoda; class Insecta; order Lepidoptera; family Tineidae; genus Monopis; species Monopis laevigella. The sequence continues at coordinate 11,236,854 of OX381577.1, read as the reverse complement.
TAAATAAGAATTTTGACATATTTGCTATGAAACAACTGACATTAATTGTCCCTTAACTTAGTTAGGGGCTCCCTTAGAGTTGGTGAAATCGGGCATTACTCTCATATTAAATACCAGCTTTTGTTAACCGTGTCGGCCGTAATAGTATTTATACATAAAACACGTGTCTATTAATTTCCCATGATACATTAATTAAAAAAACATTTTTTAGACATCTACATTAAAAAAAACACTTTGGTATCATCAAAATTAATTAATTTCCACCTTCAAATTATTTTATAAAGAAGAGTTAAGTATGTATCAACTTTCAAGACTAGCACCTTCCGTTACGGAGATATTAACTTTTCTAAACCCCTTTTCATTTCATTAGGGTCGTATGTACCATCATGGGTGCCTAGACGGCCTTAGGGTATCTTGCGGTGAGGTTTAATTCTCACCTCGTGTACTGGGATTGAAATTTTGAAAAAATACCCTATTAGTGTCGTAATAATATCCTAATGGGGTATTTTTCCAAATTTCATGTATGCAGTATATTTAGCTGGGTTATGCCTAGGTAAATATTTACACCGGTATTCATAAAAAGTTATTGAGCCCTTGAAGAACACTTTAGTTATAGGGTTTGTCTCCTTTTCCTACAAAAATAATTATCGAAAGAAACAAAGCTTTTTTTTTTATTGGAGCACTGCATGCGACTTTGTATCTACCAGGTGTTGAGCAAACCTACAAAGTCTATGAATGGGGTCAATCAATATTTTTTATTAAACAGCATTGATCGCTCCCACTCGCCACCACAGTAAATGATGCGATTACAAAACGGGCGGCGACAGAGGCGAATTGCATTATGAGTTTATTTCAATATACTCATTGCCTTATTGTCAATTTAACCACCCATTTCGTAACCGCACCCTGAAAGGCCACTACCACCTCGACATAAAATCGATGCAGTAATATCCTGAAAACCGGTGAACCCACAGACTAAAACCGAAACATGACTAGGTCACTTGGCGGCTTTTGCAAATGTGTGGGCGGCGCTAACGAGACCGGTCGGTCGGCCTAACGAAGTTATAGAGACCTCCTCCTATACTATAATTGTTTTAAAGGCTATAAGTTTTTATGAATACCAATTTTTTAGTATCTTGCTTATATAGATTTTACATGTCTTTGTGTTTACTATCTTAACTAGTTAAATGTTGTTGTTAGTAAGCGAGAGTCTCCAGTGCCCTGAGTACAGTTGCGTAGTGACATACAAGCGCCTGGTAATCGGTGCAGCGTTTTTGGTGCCCAACGGAAGAGACGTGTACATTTCCTTCCTGTGTACGCGAGTGGAATGGAGACGAGCTGGTATTGCTTCCTTTATGCTATACCATTTGCTGCAGGTTTGTATGAAACTACCTACTTTATATTAATTTCATAATAAACATACCTATTAAAACAATCTCCGTGTCGTTTATGAGTATGATATATATATATATATATATATATATATATATCATCACGGCGCCCGAGACCACCTAGACGTTCCCATGGTACCCAGCTGAGAGATTTTTAATCCCACCTCGTAGCCGATGGTATGAGTCGACACCGAACAAGTGGCTACCTCGTTGCGATGTTTTGAATAGACTCAATAACCCATCTATAAACAGTTTCACAAGTTGGTATAGTGAAACCGGGACCGACAGCTAAACGTGCTCTCCGAGCACTATAGTGGTGTTGTCAAACAAATGTAAAAATTTTTTTTTAATTAAAAACTCATTGGTACACACTGGGATTCGAACCAGGGTGACCTAAGTGTTTTTAAGTCCAAAGTCTAACCAACTCTGCCACCACGTATTATGAATATGAATTTTAAGCCCTTTGCGCTTTATTTTACTCCTCAAAGGATTTAAAAAAATGGTCATAAACATTACAAAGAAGAATGGGCACGATCCATACAATATTAACCCAGGTCCGGTGCAAACGAAACATAATCTTCGTTTTTATTATTTTTTTGTACATCAATTATCAAGTTTTTTTCGATTTTCGTGACTTTACATGTAAAAATATGTTACAGGTGCTATTTTTTTGAACATTTCTGTGCCGTGGCTATTGTACATAAAGGATTTTGTCTCATAAATATTATTAATCTGATAAATATCTGCAATTGCCTTTTGTAAGGTAAAATATTATTTTGGAAATGTAAGGTTTTTTTAAGTATTATTCTTTTTTTTTATAGTTTCATCCCCTTATTCACTGAAACAATAATGAATGCAACACGGTTCCTCATATATAATATTTGTTTCGTGATTTATTTTTGATATAGAGGTACCTACATAAAATGACAAATAAAAAGTTTGCTGCGCCGACTGGATCACAGATGATCATCTTTCTTTATTTTTAAAAAGACTAACCAATATGTAGGACAATTTACACAATAATATTGCTCTGGTCACAAACTAAGCTCTAGACTTGTACTATGTGTACCGGAAACAATGATATAATACATATTATATTTTATAAACACCCAGACCATGACAAACTGTACAGAAAAACGTACAAATATTTTTTTGCCATGGGTGGGAATCGAACCCACGACCCCCGGATACAACGCCAAAGGCGCAACCACTAGTCTACGGAGGCTGGCCCATTCTAATATCTTTGCAGGCCGTAGAAATGTGAAATTGTTCTGTGCGAAAAACATTGAGTTCAGTACTTTATTTAATTTTTTCACCTGTCATATCTCACACGCATGATAGAACTTAGGTTTGGGGGCAGATTTTCCTACCCTGATATTTGGCCGCCCTAGGCCCGGGCCAAATCGTCCTTAAACAAAGTCCGCCACTGTATATAACAGCTGCATGTAGTCTAAACTGACGAGATGTAGTAAATCCTCTAAATTTGTGGATTACTGAAAATTTCAGTTAGGTACCTAATCACATATTTTGTTATTTTTTTAAACACTTTATTGTTTAGTAAACATAAGTTTGTACAAAGGCAATCTTAATGCCTTATGCATTATCTACCTGCTTACCTTTTTATTAAAATTTTATATGAAGATGAGTCGGGTCTCATAGGGATTTTACCCTAACGTAACTTTTTCGCAATAAGGCTGAGTTGAACCAAAGTGTCTGTTAATGTAATGTAACGATTACAATTAAAAATGGCGTCGAATGTACCAGCTGTCCTTTGAACTGCAAAATAAAATTGGTACATTCGACGCCATTTTTAATTTTAATCGTGACATTTACAGAGTTCAATCTGGTGCAACTCAGACGTGTTTCTTTTGTTTCAGACTTGTACGGAAAAGGATGTTACTCTACATGTGTCTCCCACCAATCCCGCCATATTTTTGTACCAGAAGTTTGGATTCAAGGTAAAACATTTAATTTCACTGAAGCACGCCATGTGACCCTATCTACCTGATGGTAAGCAGCATGCAAATTGCAAAAATAGGGTCGATCAAGATATTGTTGCTTAACAACATTGATCGTTCACAGTTTGCCGGTTAAACGATGCGGTTAGAAAATGCACAGTGACAAAGAAGAATTTAAATTACGAGTCAATTTTAAAATCTCGCTGCTTTATAGTCAAATCAACTGCCCGTCGTAACCGCACTCTGAAAATAGACTACAGAAACTAAAACCGAAACATACTACGTCACTTGACGGTTTTTGCAACTGTATATTTTATACAAAATAATAATATAGTACCTATACCTATATAAAATATTATAAAAACAATTAATTGTTGAGTATTGATGAAAGGAAATCCGATCAGTGCAACCTATGCACTGATAGCAGTAAAGACGAAATTTTACCTTCAGTCAACAGAAAGGTCAAGTAAACCTTCTTGTACTCTATGACACTTATAATTAAGGACAGTCCAGTTGCGATCGCGAAGTGTGCGTTCCCCATACAAAATGAGCTATCGCTCTTTCAGTGTTTCTCCACTATTGTTTGTCGTATATAATTTAAATAATATTTTTGTCGGTCATTGTCAATTATTAATCTTTTTGTTACGGATTTTTTTTTAAATCCCAATGCCGTGCTCCAATAAAAAAATATTTTGTGTTTATTTTTAGGGTACCTACCGTACATTTTTAAAGAAAAACTGAACCCTTATGGGATCAGTCTTTAACCGTGAAACTAAGAATAATATATGGAACCGCCCTAAGTCCCAAAATTGCCTATAAAACTAAATTTCAAACGTGTGCGTTGCCGCCATATTGTTCTCCCTTCAACCAATCAACGTTCAAATTATGTAATTGCAAAATATGATTGGTCAAATATTTTTTGCTTTGAGTTTCTATCGCGGGCGGCCATCTTGTGTTTATCACGTTTGGAAAGCTTAGGGTTTTAGCTCTCTATAGTAGGGGAATTTGGAATGCTAAATTTGCAGTTACTAAAGCGTCATGGGGACCTGTTGGATTGTGAAGATTAGTGGCCTTATTCATAAAAACTTATCCTTATCCTTGAACAACACTTTAGTAATGGAGTGTTTTGTCTCTTTTATTAGCAACAAAAATGATTATGTGTAAAAGAGAGAAAACCTTCTATAGCTAAAGTGTTCTCTAAGTGTTTTTAAAAACTTATTGAATTTTTATGAATAAGGCCATAAGTCTTAAAACGAACACAAGTTAAGTATGTATGGTAAGGTAAGTATGTCATTTTAATGAGGAGAGCGCGTAACAATTTTCAAAAAAAAAAACAGTCACATGGAAATACTCGGGCGGGTCAGACATTCAATGTATACGGCGCAATCGTCCGTGAACTCCTTAAATTTTTCTACCAAACATTGAAAATATATAGAACTAATCTATTGCACAACGTCCCCGGAAATAACTCCTAATTTTTTAAGACATCATTTTGGTGCGAACACCTAACAAACAGTAGGTAAGTTTGACCATTTTGTGAGCAACACACCGACATGAATTTAAGGAATAAATGTATGTAATAAGTTTTTACTAATATGTTTTGTTATTCTGTGATTATAGCTGGTTTAATAGCATTGTAAATGTTTAAACCAAGTATTTACATAATATAATATATTTGTTGGTACACTATAGCGTGTGTGTATTACAGTATTTTCAGTTTTCTAATTTATTTACACGAACGTAAAAAAGTACCTAGTAATATTAAATTGTATTAATCTCTAGATCTAACGTAATTATCCCTGTAATTGTAATATAACATTGTAATATGTATAACGTTACAGATAAGCAACATGTCTTGGAGTGATGCTAAATTTAGGAGTGATGTTTCGGGTGATAGTAATATCACAATGAGATCTATCTTTTTCCGTACTGTGATGTGATATCACATTACACTTAGATGTGTTTAGCGCATGTCCACGTCGTACATCTACTAAAACGAACACGTGTTTGTGATCATTTCGGCAGACGGTAAGAGATAGAGAAAGAGTGAGAAGGAAAGAGAGGCGCGCAGTGGAACAGACACAGCAGCTGTACTCTCTACACTTTGTTAATGGTTGTAGCTAATACATCGCAGATTATATTTTTCCCGTAATACTTAAAAGATATCCTTCAAAATAAAATAAAATTGCGGTCGAGATGACGTTTTTTTTTACAACATTGTGCTGTGATTGTGACTCGCCCATTTCTTTATGTCACGTTCAAATCGTCAGATTATTGAAATATACACTTTTCTCCATGTAAGTACTTAGGGTCGGATTAATAGTCGTTTCTTAGCCTGAGCCAATATTGCTTGGAACTGTCAAAATTTTGTTTTTTTATATATAGTTTGACATTCCGCGGCATCGTCTAAGCATTAGCAATTGCTTGGCAACGACTATTAATCCGACCCTTAGCTTACCTAGTCCTAATCTGACGCGCTCGAATTTTTCTGAGGATATTCATTTTTACTAATCTGATCGGCTGACCTCAACGCCCGGCGTTGAGGTAGCCGCAAATATTAATATAGGGATATTAAAGGTACAAGATGTAAGGTTTTTCCTTATGATTTTCTGACGCGCCCGAGTAACGCGCAAAATCCCCGCTTGGGCTCCCATACTACTATATATATCTCCTAACTCTGTGGCATAGCCCGATATCTCAAAAACCACTTGAGGTACGAGTAATTTATTAAAAAATAATTGAATAGGTACGAGTACATACGAAAGTCCATTTTTTATTTTTATTTAAGGACTTTAATCTATTTTTGTTAATACCCAATCTCATTTATTTTTTTGGGACTTGTGCTGATATTTATACACTATTTATCATGAAGGTAAAAACCGTGCCCGTCCGCGCGCTGCTCGGGGCGCGTGTTTTTAGCTTCATGCTATTTAATTTTTTTCTTCTTTTTTTATTCGTGGCCTCTACGCCGTATAGGCGTAATTTTGCCAATATCAAGTGCGGTGGTTGCGGGTAGATTTATAAAAATTTACAAAGTAAAAGTGGGATAATAGGATAGAAAGGAGCCGGGAAAGGTCTAGGGTAGAAAAAGGAATGGCGACATGACCGTATGAAAGCATACGGTATAGTCTTGCCAATATCAAGTGAAGGAGGAAAAATATAGACAGTAAAGTACCGCTAGTTTACTGAAGATTGTGGGATTATTTGAGGTAACACAAACACTGAGATCACTGCGTAAATGCTACACTTCTCACACTTAATATTACTACACGAATGATTATTCTACAAAATTAGTACACTTTTGCACAATAATATTCAATAAAATTAAATTTGAAAAATATAATATATACACGCGTCTAGTCTTCGGGCTACCCTCAAAGAATCCCCTATTTAATTTTATAGTTGTTGCTTTGCCCAAGTCGTTGCTTCCAACTTTCAAAACTTTTTTTTATATTCTGTTTGACATTACGAAGCACTTTCTAATCATCGACTATTAAGCTGCATTCGCAATCGCAACGTCTTCGTTCTCCATACGAATTAAGCTTTCACATTCCATTATTAATGGACTACCGTTTGTCGCAGAATTCATATAATGGCCATTGTATTAAGTAATCTTTCTGTATTGTGTATTTTTTTTTAGTATTATTACTTTTTTATTAATATAGTACAAAATTATTTATTTCCCACAACTGAAAGATTTTCGCGCACAGTTACCAACATAAAAATAGAACTTCGACTAACAGCCAAGTATGTTTGCATGGGCATCAAGACTTTAAGGGCTCTGTAGTCGTCTGGAATAAATAAAATATTTGTGCATTTTTTTACTCTTCAAATAAGTATTTAAGCTCAGCAGCCACATTCTGTTTCTTATAATGTGAGTGTGCTCTCCTCTAATCAGAGAAAGTTAAAAGCTACTATGATTGGAGAAAGGCATGCTAATAATGGAAATCATTATTTTGACAATCTAACTCCCACATTATAAGAAAGAGAATGTGGCCCCCAGGGCCCTAACTCTAGCATATTCAACTTACATTTTGATTTTATATTATACAAGTTAAAAATGACGGATCTAAATTTGAAAACTGTCAGTTTCATCAAATATATTGAGCTGATGTGCATTTGAAAGTGTGAGAATTACTAACCATGGGAGAAAAATAATAAAGAAAATATAAATTGTACAATAATTTATTAACATTTAATGGGGCTTTCTTACAAATCCTTCTGCTACTAAAAAATCATATATTTTTTTAGTTTTATTTACATCTATTTTGACTATTTTCCTGGCATCTAACAATCTTAAACTGCCCAGTTTATTATTCTCGGCTACTAAAAGATTTTTAAATTCTAAGAAGTTTTTTGGTAATAGCCTCAAAGAAGAGCAAATTTTTTTCTCATTTGTGGATAACAAGTGAAAGTCTGGGAGGTCTACAATATCCAAGGGCATCATGACTCTACCCTTCATTTTGCTCGGATTCATCAATCTTTTCATACAAGCTTGATTCTCATAAGTTTTCTGCATAATGGAAGTCAAAGCTTTTTGATTTCCTAACATCTCGTCATGCCTTGTTTTTAAAGACATAAATAATTTTCCTCCATATACTGTAGTGATACCATTTTTCCTCCATTGATAAAGGCGACCAATTTTTTGCATCAATTTTGATTCTAAATGCAAAGACTCAATGAATGCATCAAACTGCATTCCAGTCATAAACTGCATAAATGTCATCAGTCTATCAGTTTTTTGTCCAGACAATGTTAACTCATATCTGTGCAAAGATGAAATTAGTTTGTTAGATAAAATAAGTCCATGGTTTTGTATAATTTTATATCTTCTATGTCTCTCTCTTAATCTATTATTAAAAGCATTAAATAGTGAGATTTTAAGTGATTCCACACATTCCTCATCTTCACTGTCACTGTAGTTAGTTTCCATGTTGAATATAAATTCTGCATTGTGATCATAACTTAATTCAAACTCAGATCTATAGGGATTATAACCTGCCAAATGTTGGTCTGAGGGATTGTTCCTCGGAGGTTCTCTACTCATCTCTGTATCAAACAAATATGGTATGACAGGTTTTGGAAATACAGATTGTAATGTCTCTGGCAAAATTTCTAGTTCCTTGTATGGCACATTATCTATGTAATACTTTTTATAATGCTCGTGACATTCAAGCTTAGACCGGATGTGGACAGCTTTAGCTACTTCTTCCCAATTGCCATAACCGTGCACTGATATTGATTGTAATAACTTACATTCTTCTTTAGCTGACCAATTACAATTTTCAAATAAAGGGAAATCATTTCTTCTGATGGCATATTTGTGATTATTCCGATGCTCGTTGACCTCTCTGCCAGACGAAAAACACGACGTACACAGATTGGTGGAACACTCGCAGCATTCTATAAACGGTTCTTGAGCTATTTCACTACAATTGTCGCATTTATATTGCAGAATATCTATAGACATACTGTTTGTTTCAGGTAGAGGAGCTAATTCAAGATTTCTACGAGAAATACTTCGACGTTCACTACAAGGGATGCCGACACGCACTATTTTTAAGACTAGTTCGATAATAAATATCTTGCTTTATATATTTTATCCAAGCAATTTTTATATCTAATACAACTTATAACAGCAAACACATGTGAAATCACGGAAAAGTCGTATCTGTAGGAAACAAAAAAACAAGCCTTCGAGATGCTAATATATCACTGAACAAATAAATTATAAAAAATATTAAAACTTTCGAAAAAAAACATTCGCACTTCATCTCATCACAGAGTTTTCTTTCACAATTTCACATCTATTTTTTTATTTATTCGGTTCGTTTTTTATTCTCGTAGAGGTGAGCGTTACGAAACGTAGATAGTTATAATAAAGTCGTTATTTCTTAAATAACATAACGGATATTATATTTGTAATAACGATTTAATTAAGAAAAAAATCATGATATTGACTTTTGAGTAAATGGTTAGATCTCATTATTTCTTTTTATTAGAGTACAAACACGATAGGCTTACGGTTGACGAGATATATTGTAAAAACATTTTCGACCTTAACATTTATCGAGTACCTTTTTTTTATGTCATTCGACTTATTACATGGCATACCATCGAAATCTACCAAAAAAAATATGCAATTGTCAATAAGGTCGAAAAATCTTTAACAAAGCTAAAATTACTTCGATTGGCTAGATATCATCGATACCTATCGTTTAAGTACAAACACTGGGTCTAGGGCCAGCAGCGGCCAGATTCTGATTCTTATAATGCGAACGTTATATTGTCAAAATAACAAATTGCGCTATTAGCGCGCTCTCCTCCAACCAGAGTAGTTTTTAACCTTCTGTGATTGGAGGAGAACACGCTAATAACGGAAATCGTTATATGACAATCTAACGCTCATGTTCTACGCTAATGAGTTATTATTAAAACAAATATTTAAAACATTTTTATTAAACTAAAACGAGAACTTTTTTTTTTAATACAACTACAAAAACCTTAGAAAGAATGCGCTATAAATCGGTCGCGGAACTAAGCGCAACCAATCACCGCAATAACGTGAACATCAATACCACCACCTCGTCGGAGAGCACTACATTATTTTAAAAACCGATACATAAAGAAACATAAACTAGGATAACAACAAAAACTCAAAAAAAAAAACGACAATAATCTTAGAACGAATGCGCTTATAATTAGATTTATGAAATAATAACTATTTACAAGAGTACATAGTTACATAACGGGTTATTAAAAATAAGTAATATAGCCGTTAGATGTAACGGTGAAATCACGTAACGACCCATCACTATTTCTCCCGTCTCAGCTGTAGCTTTAATCTGTGGTTTTCTCAAAAAAATAAAGGTCTCTGAACCATACATCCTTCACACATTTCACACCAAAATGCCATTTTCGTTGGTATTGTGCGTTCCGAACCGTAGCGCAGGCAGCATTTCGAAGTAACATAAAAACCTGGGGCTTTATTCCGAGTTTTGACACGTTCACCGTCGCGCATTTTGCGTAAACTATAAATATTGAAATATAAGTTCTATCCTATTAAATATAGAGTTGAAATTCCAATGCTCATAAAATGTTCAAACTTGCGAAGAATTCGTGTATTTCAAGATGGCGGCATTATTTCAGCCAACCTAATACAGACTATATAACTATTGAAATAGAACTTATATTTCAATAGACTATAATTATTCAATAGACTTATATTTTATTTATATTTCATATATATTTTATATTATATATATTTCAATAGACTACAATAGACAATATTGACATATTTATGTTTTACGCAACGTCTTGTCGTCTTTAGCGGTTGCAAACTCGGAATAAGGCCCCAGCGCGAAAGCCGTTTCAACAGGCATGTTATTTTTTAGCAATACCAAATCCGGTCTGAAACGATCGATGTTTGTGATGCCACTTTTTGACAACAACTAATTTAATTAAATAATTGTAATTAATATTGTTACTACCTTATCACATATAATAGGTTTGTATATATATATATATATATTACCTTTTATTTATATACAATCATTTTCTGATATTACAATATTAATTTAATTAATAACCTCAAACAAAACATACCAAAGCTGAATTTTCTTACATCATATTTATTTTTTAGGTTTAATCTTAATATTTATTTATGATTTTTTATTGTTGTTTCGTCTGAAATTTTTTATAATTAAAGGTAGATTTTTCAATCGGTAGATAAAGTTATTCGACAGACCAGGGGCCTTATTCCGAGTTTGCAGCCGCTAATCACGACAAGACGTTGCGCAAACTATAAATATGGAAATATAAGCTCTATTCCAATGGATATATAGTATGTATTAGGTTGGCTATTATAATGCCGTCATCTTGAAATACACGAATTCTTCGCAAGTTTGACCATGTATTGAGCATTGGAATTTCAACTTTATAATTAACAGGATAGAACTTACATTTCAATACCCGTACTTTACGCAAAATGCGCACGGTGAACGTGTTAAAACTCGGAATAAAGCCCCAGGAACTGTCAAATTTATTTATTCTCTATACAAGTTATCTGTAGAATAACTTTATCTGACGATTGAAAAATCAGACTTTAAATAGAAGTCAAATCATTTATTTCATGTAAATCTTTACAATATTTATGAATAGTCAAAAAAAAAAGTTTAACAAGGAGGCCTTAGAGTGCGTTCGGTTAGGGAGCTATTCATTAACAAAAGAACGACAAATATTTATTAAACCTCGATATTAAATTATAATTTACATACAATAAAATTAGAATTATTAATTTTATTAATAACCTTAAATTAAATATCAAAGCTGAATTTACTTACAAATCATCTTTTTTAAGTTTCATCGTATTTTATCATTAAAACAAATATAATTTATAAAATAATTCATTTAAATCCAATTCTTGGATAGATATTTACATGTAAACAAACATTAACACAAAAAAAGACCTTTTTACCCGTGTTGAAATGTTAGATTTTATGACCCTGAATGTAGCAGACAGCAGCCAAAGAATTCGTGTATTTCAAGACGGCGGCATTATAATAGCCAACCTAATACATACTAGGTATATAACCATTGGAATAGAGCTTATATTTCCATATTATATAGTTTGCGCAACGTCTTGTCGTGATTAGCGGTTGCAAACTCGGAATAAGGCCCCTGATAAGTGAAATTTACTGCATGAGGAATTCAATTACGATATTTGGCCTACTGTCACTTGCTGACAATATTGCCACAGATAAAATAATGCTACACAGTAGCTAAAAAAAAACCAGCGTGGAGAAATATAGCGTAAAACTTATTTTTTTTGCATTGTTCTAAATGTTAATCAAAAATAATTTATCAATTTTTCGATTTTGAAAAAAGGTTCCAAAAATAAAAAAAATCTTTTCTTTATTTTTAATAAATTTTGCCAAAAAACTATGTGACTGTTCGAGAACATTACCATATGTAGATAAAATGACGACAAACAATTTCCCATGCAGTTAATTTCACTTATCTGTTTTGTCTCGGAGGCATCCCTATCTAATGTCCGGATTAATAATCGTTGCTAAGCCAGTGCTTAGCACGAGCCACTGCTTAGAACTGTCAAAGTGACAGTTGTTTCTGTAATAGTCGGTGCTCCGAGCGGTGGCTCAGCCTAAAGCTTGAGCCGTTGCTCGGCTAAGCATTAGTCACGATATTCCTTTACTTAAGTCATGCTCAGCGTTAGATTCTTCATGTTAGTCTGTTATTTCTTTAGTTTCTGTTGATTACATAATTATGAAATTTCTTGTCGTTTTAAAAATATTATTCCCTAGTTTTCTTTTATTTCTTGTGTATTTTATAATTTAATCATACAAAATCTATGATTTCTTCTGTGCCAGTGCAAATTATAGATTTAATATTATAAACTTCAACAGTAGGGTTACCTAACTCCACTCAATACTTTGAGGTTTTTTAGACCAGGATTCCAAGTAATATACATATTTCAGCGAGCATTGGCTCGAGGCGTTGCTTGGCTTAGCTGCGTCAATTTACTCGACTATTATAGTGCGAAGTGGTTGCTCGGCTAAGCATCGCTTGAGTATTACTTTCATGAGCACGACTTGAGTCAATGCTTAGCCATGACTATAAATCTGGCAATAAGTATTTTTTTTGTCTGCTGTCTGCTACATTCCGGTGCGTGTTTGGAAACTAACAATTTAACACTAGGTATTGGGTAATGTTACTACACTATATGCATCTCTTGTTCTCTAAGCATTTTTCAATAATTTTATCGCACTCTTTGTTTATTATTATATATTTTCTTAAACGGAACGTGAATTAAGTCATGACACTTCCATATTATTCATAGGTTTGTTGAAAAACCGTACTACTAACTTTTTTTGTGTGAACATTAGTAAATATGCCTTACCTACTCTTTCATTAGTATTTCGTCGTAAACAATTTAAACCAAGAACAATTTAGTTCATTATTTTTGGGTTCTTAAATGCTATTGGTATATTGATTATTTTAATTTACTATTGGTTAATAATCATATTCCTTCTACCAATAGTATTGATTTTGAACATTGAAAACAGAATTTTTATGTAAACGTGACAGAAACGTAGGCATATATTTTTTGCTTGAACGTTGCAATTTATCTTTATCCCTTTCTTATACACGTGTTTTAAAGTTTAAGGAAATAGTGACATCCTTGTCTAACGGGAAACGAAGGTCCTAGAATGTTCTAGACGTTTATTTGTATATATTTTGGCGCGACGGGCGCGTTACGTTTCATTCCTATGAATTTTATACTTGTGAGAGTACTGTGAAGTGTTTTGGAAGTGAAATTGTGATTTTTATATAATTGCTAATAAATTAGATTCAGTTTTGACGTTATTTAAGTGAGTATTTTTTTGTAGTAATGTCGATTTATTTATTCGTTAACTCAATCCATAAAAAAATGATTTTTTTAAATAAATATTCCAGTATTCGTCGTCATCGCTCGTCCCATACGTTTCCTAAAAAGGTCGCGGACATCTATACAAACTATTTTTTGCTTCTTTGTTGCAGGCTACACTTTCAATGATGGGTAAAGATTATTATAAAATATTGGGGATCGCGAAGGGTGCGACAGACGACGAAATAAAGAAGGCTTATAGGAAGCTCGCCCTGAAATACCACCCGGACAAGAATAAGGCCGCGGGCGCCGAGGAGAGGTTCAAGGAGGTCGCAGAGGCTTATGAAGTCTTGAGCGACAAGAAGAAGCGCGAGATCTACGACAAGCACGGCGAGGAGGGGCTGAAGAGTGGTATGGGAGCTCAGAACGGACCTGGCGGCGGACCTTCCTACTCGTACACGTTCCACGGGGACCCGCGTGCGACGTTCGCGCAGTTCTTCGGCTCTGCCAGTCCCTTCCAGTCGTTTTTCGACATGAACGGTGGTGCCGGCGGCGGGAACATGTTCGGGTTCAACCACGACATGGACGTGGACATGGACCCGTTCACCAGCATGGGCATGGGCACCACGCGGCCCGGCGGGCCCGGCGGCGCCTTCAGAAGTCACAGCTTTAATTTCCACGGTTCTCCAAATCGTAAAGAGAAAAGCCAAGACCCTCCTATTGAACATGATCTATATGTTTCCCTAGAAGATATTGCTCGTGGGTGTGTCAAAAAGATGAAGATCTCTCGCCGAGTGATGCAGCCAGATGGTACTTCTAAGAAGGAAGATAAGGTGTTGACAATTCAGGTGCGGCCAGGGTGGAAGGCAGGCACCAAGATCACATTCCAGAAAGAAGGAGACCAGCTTCGGAACAAGATTCCGGCAGACATTGTGTTCATCATTAGAGACAAGCCACACCCCCTGTTTAAGAGAGAAGGCTGTGACATTAGATACATTGCAAAGATCTCATTGGTGCAGGTATGTATTTTATGTTGTTTGTTGTTTTGTTTATACCCACTTATTATTGATTACATAACTTGAAAGGTTTTCCTCAAATATTTTCCATTAATCAATTCCTTGTAATTAACATATTATATACAAAAAAAAATACTCATTAGTTTATAACAAGTATAGTTTCTACTCAAATAACAATTACATTTATTCTTTATGTGGCATAGGTACTTTATCATTTTCAAATAATTACTAATTATTTTTGCATTATCTTTATTTAAAATCACTTTCTTATGCACACATTTAAATTGCTATATAAAACTATACCTACATCAAAATTACATGTATTTGGATTTAATGCAAATTATAATTTAATGCAAGTTTTTTCAGTTAGTAATTACTTGAACTGTTAACTTGCATCAAATTATGCTTGCAAATTATTTATAGTTTGAAGCATAATTCATATTAACATCAATAAAGTAATCATTATTAATTAATATAAATTCTTGATATTACCATAAATAACAATAATAATAATAATATTTGTTGTTATTTATACTTTTATAGTTGCTTAATTATTTTCTTTTCATTGTTTCAGGCTTTGTGTGGCACAATCATAGAAGTTCCTACTATGAACAAAGACAAGCTCACCGTCAATCTTCTCAGCGAAGTGGTCAAGCCAAACACTGTCAAAAGATTCCCGGGCTATGGACTGCCTTTCCCCAAGGAGCCCACACGGAAAGGTGATTTGTTAGTAGCATTTGATATTAAGTTCCCAGACAGATTAAGTTCAGGAGTTAAAGAAATTCTAGCAGACACATTACCTAAGTGATTAAAACTTAAATTATGAAGGACATTTTTGTATAAAAACTTCTCCATGATAGGAGATGTTGTGGAGCTTCACTCGCACATTTTTTTTTGTAAATATCTACTCATATTTATTAATCTCATACTATGGGGTTATACTATATGTAAATATAGTTTGTTTTCTTTTGTTGTATATTTGTGACGTTTTACAAGTGGATGTAAGGATTGATATTTAGTTAAATACTTTAAAAATAGGCAATAGTTTACAATTTTATTCTTATTTTCTAACAATATTGATTTAAACAAAATCTATTTAAAATATTGTATATGAATTATTACTAATTAATAATATTTTATTAAATTTGTAATAATCTATAAAAATCCTTATAAAATATACACCTGGGAACAAAACAATCCCAACATTTTGTAAAGAACTATTCAGAAGCATGTTTTTTGTTTTCAATATTCAAGAATAATTTGTTTTTTTAGCTATAATTTTCAATACCAAGGTTTTAATTATTTTTAATATTTTAGGAAATGTTTGTTCTTGGGTGTATATCTGTCACTCTGTTTACTCAGACTGATTAGTTTATTATTATTATAGATCCAAAACACTACCAAATGTTGTATATTGAAAGTTTTGCATTAACTTGTTATGTTATATTTAAAAAAAAACAATGTACTACTTTTGGTTGAATTTTGGGCAAAATATCAATCTATTTGAATGTAGCCATCTTACATAATTAAATTGCATTTTGACTGTAACTACCTTTATGGTAACCTGGCCTATTATAGGTTTGTTTAAGTGACCTTTAAAGCATATTTAAGTAAAGTACAATTAAGACCAAATTTGGTTAGATTTGAGACCAAATTTCTTTGTAATACTGCTATGCATGTGTGGGATTTTCATACGTTTTAGTATGATGTCCTTGAAAGTTTGATTTTAGTTAAGTCTTGTAAATATTTTTTGTATGGTATTTCTTAATTGTTAAAATAGACATGTTTTAAATTTTGTATGAAGTTGCTGTTTAAGATTTTTGTACAAAATAATTGTATTAAAGTTTTCAATCTGGTTTAAATATTTTATTTATACAACCCGGATACTTTAAACTTTAATGTTAATTTAATTCAATAGTAATGAACTAGAATGGCTAGGTAATTGCTGTAATCAATTGGTAATCACAAATAAATCTTAGTAAATTGGAAATAAGCAATCCAGTTAGTCCCACTTTTATTTCTTGAAATTATTTAAGAATATAGATGAAGATAGTTTTCTCCATTGAAGCCTAGTTATACCTGAAATAGTGGCAGCACTGGAAACAACTGATAGCAGTTATTGTAAGTTTTAAGTTAATTTGGCACATGTGATAGGGTCAATGCACTTTGTTTGACATGGTTTTTGTATGTACATTACATATTCATTTATTCATTCTAAATTCTTCTACACAGAATTTGTTCTACTATATTATGTTTGCTATTGGGCTAAATATTTTCTGTTAAATTGTTAAACAAAATGCATGGGCTCTCTTGTTAAATGTAACTTTCCTTTTTGTATAATAATATTCATTCATTAAATTTATAATATTAACTAATATAGGTATTTTTTCATCTAATTCTATAGCATACCAATATGGTTTTAATGTGGCAATTTCCATACTTACTAATATTATGACAAAATACAGATCTGTTATTTATTATGGAATATGATTAGGGACTGTTTTTTAATTGTCTTAAGAGTTATTCAACAGATACGGACTTGTATGGAGAATTAATAAATTTGACAGTTCTTCAACAAGTTTATGGTTAAATAACTTGATCAGGCTATTAAGAAATCATCCCTTACTTAATTATTTTTTGGAAAAGGGGCTATGTTTTTCAATCTGTTACTTTCAAATTATTTTCTCTTATTATATTATAGTGAGTGCCAAGGTATAGTTAGATCTACAATTAGCTGATTGTAATAAAATTGATGATTATGACACTTGGAACTTATAATTTCTGTTAAAATCATTTAAAAATAAAATACATAAAAAAATACTTTTGTTTTTTTTTTCCATCAAAATAAATATCAGATGTGACAACAACTGAATAATAATAATTTAAAAAGCTAGGAGTTTGCACAACTAGTTGTTGTTTTTCTAGTTGGGGAAAATCTGAAGCTCTACCATGGGTTTGCGCATGGTAGGTAGCAACGTAACGTATTTGTGTACGTATAAGTGAGCAACAACCAATAGGGCCGCTTTATTTTTGGTAACTGGATTGAATAAAGCGATCCTATCCTATTGGTTGGTGGCGCAAACCCGTGGTAGAGCCTCAGGGGTGGAAATGGCAAATTTAACCCTTGTCGAGCTTGCCAATAAGTTATTTAGTAAAATCTTGACTGATATGGAAACAAAATCTTCAGTATCCTGAAAATCTGGTTAACCCACACACAGATCTCGAAACGGATATAAAGTCTCATACCGATTTAGACTAAAAAATCCTAGAACAAGTATCGTCCAAGACTCCTTAAATAACTGAAAAATCCACAGCCTGATCTCCAAACAATCATGTCGCTTCACGATTGCAAACTGAGGCTCCACCATAGGTTTGCGCATTGTAGCAGCGTAAAGTATTCGAATACTTTACGTTGCTACAACACTACATTTCGCACAAATTACGTAGGTTACCTACTAAAACCTGGTATAATCAAAATCGATATCACACGTGGTGGTCCTGCTGGTGTCACGCATATATTGTGTAACACCGTAAAATATTTTTATAAGGGGGTAAGAGTGTATTGATATTTGTTCTGAAGTCTTGTGACTTTATTCATAAAAACTTATTGAGGCCTTAAAGAACACTTTAGTTATGGAAGGTTTTGTCTCTTTTTATTAGCAACAAAAATGATTATGCGTAAATGAAAGAAAACCTTATAATAATAATAATAAATAATAAATTCTTTATTTAGTACTTTTATAACTAAAGTGTTCTTTAAGGCCTCAATAAGTTTTTATGAATAAAGCCATAAGACTTCAGAACAAGTATCAATACACTCTTACCCCCTTATAAAAATATTTTACGGTTTTACACAATATATGCGTGACACCAGCAGGACCACTACGTGTGATATCGATTTTGATTATGCCAGGTTTTAGTAGGTAACCTACGTAATTTGTGCGATTTTGTTATCATTTCGTTCAAAAGTTGCAGGGATATATTTGTGGTCCTGCCGATGTAACGTTACTTCCGCAGGACCACCATAGAAATAATGCACTTACGAGGCTAGTTTTTTCGCAGAAATTTAGTTTGATACATCCCTTGTGTTCTTACACAAGTCGTGATAGTAAGAATACTAAGCAGCTTTACACATTAGTAACTACGCAACTACATAAAATGTATCTAACAGTTGTTTTGCTTATAGTGAAAGTTGTTTATAAATTTTATTGTGAATATAACACCCTGTCACTATTTTTTTAAGGTATTAAAAGTGTGAGAAAGTGTTGCGGAACTCTTGCGCACGACTAATATTCCTACCTTGTATAACGTTATAATGTGTTACAGGGGCGGGAGGGGTTTGGACAACGTGTTACGTAACATTGTTTTTTTTTAATTTAGGTAAATAATAAACATTGGGAATTAAAATTTTCTAAGTTGACACCCCTTTTTTTATTCATTACCGCAAATGCGATTAAAACAAAACAAATTTTATAAACAAAAAAATTTGTTAAATATTTATAGTAAGTAATATCATAAAATCCGAAAAAAATACATTTTAGAACTATTTTCACGATTTATTTCTATAGAACAAACTGTTTATTTTACGTTTCTGACTTAACAGTTAGGTATATTACTAATTTCTCCCAGATTAAGATAATATTTTTTCTGTTCGCCTTAAAACAGTAACTTTCTTAAAAAAAAAAAAATTAATATATTTTATGGCTCTGGATGCATCACTTTCTTTAAAAATCCCAATCGATATGCAATCTCTGAACTACGGGTGTGAAGTTGGCAGCCAAAATCTAGCAGCCTTTATAACCCGACCACTTTAAATAGGTTTTAAATAAATATTTGTTTTTATATATATATGCGATAATATATTTAAATGTTTAACAGGTACATTATAATAATGAAGAATCATAAGAAAAAACTGTTGAAAAAAATCTTATATATTAACAATTTTATTTTACACTAATTAACTAACCACTATATTTTGTTATATCGTCAATACTAAAATACGATTTAAATCAATGAGAATGATACCTAGAATATGAAAAAGTCACTTTTTTATCGCGTCAATTTTTTACTGAAATCTCAAATAACTTATGAAAATTCTTTACATATTTAAAAAGGCTGCTAGGCTTATAACTTCTATATTAGACATAGAATATTAATTAAAATTGGTAAATAGCTAGAATACAAAACATAGAATAGTATAGACATAGCCACCTGCACTCCATTTTCCCTGAAATCCTGAAAAAAATCATTCATGTACTTTTGTTTTTTTTTCTCAATTCTAAAAAGTCTGCTAGGTTTACTACTTCCATACTAGACATAGGATCTAGATAAAAGTTGGTAATTAGCTAGAATATAAACTCTAAAATACTATAGCCATACCCACATGCGCTCCATTTTCACTGAAATTCTGAAAGAAAAAATCAAAAACTACTTTATAAATTTTAAAATTTTCTAAACAGATTGGAGTTCTTTACTTCTATACTAGACATAGGATGTCAATGAAAAATGGTAAATACCTAGAATATAAAACATAGAGTAGCATAGGCATAGCCACCTGCGCTCCATTTTATTCTAAATTACAAAAAAAAAAAAAAAAGTTTACTTACAAAAATTCTTTACATATCTGAAAAGGCTGCTATGTTTATAACTTCTATACTAGACATAGAATATTAACTAAAATTGGTAGATAGCTAGAATACAAAACATAAAATAGTATAAGCATAGCCACCTGCGCTCTATTTTATTCTAAATTACAAAAAAAAAATCTTTAAATTTACTTACAAAAATTCTTTACATATCTAAAAAGGCTGCTAGGTTTATAACTTCTATACTAGACATAGAATATTAATTAAAATTGGTAGATAGCTAGAATACAAAACGTAGAATAGTATAGGCATAGCCACCTGCGCTCCATTTTATTCTAAATTACAAAAAAAAAAAATTAAGTTTACTTACAAAAATTCTTTACATATCTGAAAAGGCTGCTATGTTTATAACTTCTATACTAGACATAGAATATTAACTAAAATTGGTAGATAGCTAGAATACAAAACATAAAATAGTATAAGCATAGCCACCTGCGATCCATTTTATTCTAAATTACAAAAAAAATATCTTTAAATTTACTTACAAAAATTCTTTACATATCTAAAAAGGCTGCTAGGTTTATAACTTCTATACTAGACATAGAATATTAACTAAAATTGGTAGATAGCTAGAATACAAGTCATAGAATATTATAAACATAGCCACCTGCACTCCATTTTCCCTGAACTCCTGAAAAAAATCATTCATGTACTTTTGATTTTTTTTCTCAATTCTAAAAAGTCTGCTAGGTTTACTACTTCCATACTAGACATAGGATCTAGATTAAAGTTGGTAATTAGCTAGAATATAAACTCTAAAATACTATAGCCATACCCACATGCGCTCCATTTTCACATAAATTCTGAAAGAAAAAATCAAAAACTACTTTATAAATTTTAAAATTTTCTAAACAGATTGGAGTTCTTTACTTCTATACTAGACATAGGATGTCAATGAAAAATGGTAAATACCTAGAATATAAAACATAGAGTAGCATAGGCATAGCCACCTGCGCTCCATTTTATTCTAAATTACAAAAAAAAAAAATTAAGTTTACTTACAAAAAATCTTTACATATCTGAAAAGGCTGCTATGTTTATAACTTCTATACTAGACATAGAATATTAACTAAAATTGGTAGATAGCTAGAATACAAAACATAAAATAGTATAAGCATAGCCACCTGCGATCCATTTTATTCTAAATTACAAAAAAAATATCTTTAAATTTACTTACAAAAATTCTTTACATATCTAAAAAGGCTGCTAGGTTTATAACTTCTATACTAGACATAGAATATTAACTAAAATTGGTAGATAGCTAGAATACAAGTCATAGAATATTATAGACATAGCCACCTGCACTCCATTTTCCCTGAACTCCTGAAAAAAATCATTCATGTACTTTTGATTTTTTTTCTCAATTCTAAAAAGTCTGCTAGGTTTACTACTTCCATACTAGACATAGGATCTAGATAAAAGTTGGTAATTAGCTAGAATATAAACTCTAAAACACTATAGCCATACCCACATGCGCTCCATTTTCACTGAAATTCTGAAAGAAAAAATCAAAAACTACTTTATAAATTTTAAAATTTTCTAAACAGATTGGAGTTCTTTACTTCTATACTAGACATAGGATGTCAATGAAAAATGGTAAATACCTAGAATATAAAACATAGAGTAGCATAGGCATAGCCACCTGCGCTCCATTTTATTCTAAATTACAAAAAAAAATATTTAAGTTTACTTACAAAAATTCTTTACATATCTGAAAAGGCTGCTATGTTTATAACTTCTATACTAGACATAGAATAATAACTAAAATTGGTAGATAGCTAGAATACAAAACATAGAATAGTATAGGCATAGCCACCTGCGCTCCATTTTATTCTAAATTACAAAAAAAAATCTTTAAGTTTACTAACGAAAATTCTTTACATATCTAAAAAGACTGCTAGGTTTATAACTTCTATACTAGACATAGAATATTAACTAAAATTGGTAGATAGCTAGAATACAAAACATAGAATAGTATAAGCATAACCACCTGCGCTCCATGTTATTCTAAATTACAAAAAAAAAATCTTTAAATTTACTTACAAAAATTCTTTACATATCTAAAAAGGCTGCTAGGTTTATAACTTCTATACTAGACATAGAATATTAATTAAAATTGGTAGATAGCTAGAATACAAAACGTAGAATAGTATAGGCATAGCCACCTGCGCTCCATTTTATTCTAAATTACAAAAAAAAATCTTTAAGTTTACTTACGTAAATTCTTTACATATCTAAAAAGGCTGCTAGGTTTATAACTTCTATACTAGACATAGAATATTAATTAAAATTGGTAGATAGCTAGAATACAAAACGTAGAATAGTATAGGCATAGCCACCTGCGCTCCATTTTATTCTAAATTACAAAAAAAAATCTTTAAGTTTACTTACGAAAATTCTTTACATATCTAAAAAGGCTGCTAGGTTTATAACTTCTATACTAGACATAGAATATTAACTAAAATTGGTAGATAGCTAGAATACAAAATATAGAATAGTATAGGCATAGCCACCTGCGCTCCATTTTATTCTAAATTACAAAAAAAAAATCTTTAAGTTTTTTACGAAAATTCTTTACATATCTAAAAAGGCTGCTAGGTTTATAACTTCTATACTAGATATAGAATATTAACTAAAATTGGTAAATAGCTAGAATACAAAACATAGAATAGCATAGGCATAGCCACCTGGGCTCCATTTTATTCTAAATTACAAAAAAAAATCTTTAAGTTTACTTACAAAAATTCTTTACATATCTAAAAAGGCTGCTAGGTTTATAACTTCTATACTAGACATAGAATATTAACTAAAATTGGTAGATAGCTAGAATACAAAACGTAGAATAGTATAGACTTAGCCAGCTGCACTCCATTTTCCCTGAAATCCTGAAAAAAATCATTCATGTACTTTTGTTATTTTTTCTCAATTCTAAAAAGTATGCTAGGTTTACTACTTCCATGCTAGACATAGGATCTAGATAAAAGTTGGTTTTTAGCTAGAATATAAACTCTAAAATACTATAGCCATACCCACATGCGCTCCATTTTCACTGAAATTCTGAAAGAAAAAATCAAAAACTACTTTATAAATTTTAAAATTTTCTAAACAGATTGGAGTTCTTTACTTCTATACTAGACATAGGATGTCAATGAAAAATGGTAAATACCTAGAATATAAAACATAGAGTAGCATAGGCATAGCCACCTGCGCTCCATTTTATTCTAAATTACAAAAAAAAATATTTAAGTTTACTTACAAAAATTCTTTACATATCTGAAAAGGCTGCTATGTTTATAACTTCTATACTAGACATAGAATAATAACTAAAATTGGTAGATAGCTAGAATACAAAACATAAAATAGTATAGGCATAGCCACCTGCGCTCCATTTTATTCTAAATTACAAAAAAAAATCTTTAAGTTTACTAACGAAAATTCTTTACATATCTAAAAAGACTGCTAGGTTTATAACTTCTATACTAGACATAGAATATTAACTAAAATTGGTAGATAGCTAGAATACAAAACATAGAATAGTATAAGCATAACCACCTGCGCTCCATGTTATTCTAAATTACAAAAAAAAAATCTTTAAATTTACTTACAAAAATTCTTTACATATCTAAAAAGGCTGCTAGGTTTATAACTTCTATACTAGACATAGAATATTAATTAAAATTGGTAGATAGCTAGAATACAAAACGTAGAATAGTATAGGCATAGCCACCTGCGCTCCATTTTATTCTAAATTACAAAAAAAAATCTTTAAGTTTACTTACGAAAATTCTTTACATATCTAAAAAGGCTGCTAGGTTTATAACTTCTATACTAGACATAGAATATTAATTAAAATTGGTAGATAGCTAGAATACAAAACGTAGAATAGTATAGGCATAGCCACCTGCGCTCCATTTTATTCTAAATTACAAAAAAAAATCTTTAAGTTTACTTACGAAAATTCTTTACATATCTAAAAAGGCTGCTAGGTTTATAACTTCTATACTAGACATAGAATATTAACTAAAATTGGTAGATAGCTAGAATACAAAATATAGAATAGTATAGGCATAGCCACCTGCGCTCCATTTTATTCTAAATTACAAAAAAAAAATCTTTAAGTTTTTTACGAAAATTCTTTACATATCTAAAAAGGCTGCTAGGTTTATAACTTCTATACTAGATATAGAATATTAACTAAAATTGGTAAATAGCTAGAATACAAAACATAGAATAGCATAGGCATAGCCACCTGGGCTCCATTTTATTCTAAAGTACAAAAAAAAATCTTTAAGTTTACTTACAAAAATTCTTTACATATCTAAAAAGGCTGCTAGGTTTATAACTTCTATACTAGACATAGAATATTAACTAAAATTGGTAGATAGCTAGAATACAAAACGTAGAATAGTATAGACTTAGTCAGCTGCACTCCATTTTCCCTGAAATCCTGAAAAAAATCATTCATGTACTTTTGTTATTTTTTCTCAATTCTAAAAAGTATGCTAGGTTTACTACTTCCATGCTAGACATAGGATCTAGATAAAAGTTGGTTTTTAGCTAGAATATAAACTCTAAAATACTATAGCCATACCCACATGCGCTCCATTTTCACTGAAATTCTGAAAGAAAAAATCAAAAACTACTTTATAAATTTTAAAATTTTCTAAACAGATTGGAGTTCTTTACTTCTATACTAGACATAGGATGTCAATGAAAAATGGTAAATACCTAGAATATAAAACATAGAGTAGCATAGGCATAGCCACCTGCGCTCCATTTTATTCTAAATTACCAAAAAAAAAATCTTAAAGTTTACTTACGAAAATTCTTTACATATCTAAAATGGCTGCTAGGTTTATAACTTCTATACTAGACATAGAATATTAACTAAAATTGGTAGATAGCTAGAATATAAAACATAGAATAGTATAGGCATAGCCACCTGCGCTCTATTTTATTCTAAATTACAAAAAAAAATCTTTAAGTTTACTTACGAAAATTCTTTACATATCTAAAAAGGCTGCTAGGTTTATAACTTCTATACTAGACATAGAGTATTAACTAAAATTGGTAGAAAGCTAGAATACAAAACATAGAATAGTATAGGCATAGCCACCTGCGCTCCATTTTATTCTAAATTATAAAAAAAAAATCTTTAAGTTTACTTAAGAAAATTCTTTACATATCTAAAAAGGCTGCTAGGTTTTTATAACTTCTATACTAGACATAGAATATTAACTAAAATTGGTAGATAGCTAGAATACAAAACATAGAATAGTATAGGCATAGCCATCTGCGCTCCATTTTATTCTAAATTACAAAAAAAAAATCTTTAAATTTACTTACAAAAATTCTTTACATATCTAAAAAGGCTGCTAGGTTTATAACTTCTATACTAGACATAGAATATTAATTAAAATTGGTAGATAGCTAGAATACAAAACGTAGAATAGTATAGGCATAGCCACCTGCGCTCCATTTTATTCTAAATTACAAAAAAAAATCTTTAAGTTTACTTACGAAAATTCTTTACATATCTAAAAAGGCTGCTAGGTTATTAACTTCTATAATAGACTTAGAATATTAACTAAAATTGGTAGATAGCTAGAATACAAAATATAGAATAGTATAGGCATAGCCACCTGCGCTCCATTTTATTCTAAATTACAAAAAAAAAATCTTTAAGTTTTTTACGAAAATTCTTTACATATCTAAAAAGGCTGCTAGGTTTATAACTTCTATACTAGATATAGAATATTAACTAAAATTGGTAAATAGCTAGAATACAAAACATAGAATAGCATAGGTATAGCCACCTGGGCTCCATTTTATTCTAAATTACAAAAAAAAAATCTTTAAGTTTACTTACAAAAATTCTTTACATATCTAAAAAGGCTGCTAGGTTTATAACTTCTATACTAGACATAGAATATTAACTAAAATTGGTAGATAGCTAGAAGACAAAACGTAGAATAGTATAGACTTAGCCACCTGCACTCCATTTTCCCTGAAATCCTGAAAAAAATCATTCATGTACTTTTGTTATTTTTTCTCAATTCTAAAAAGTATGCTAGGTTTACTACTTCCATGCTAGACATAGGATCTAGATAAAAGTTGGTAATTAGCTAGAATATAAACTCTAAAATACTATAGCCATACCCACATGCGCTCCATTTTCACTGAAATTCTGAAAGAAAAAATCAAAAACTACTTTATAAATTTTAAAATTTTCTAAACAGATTGGAGTTTTTTACTTCTATACTAGACATAGGATGTCAATGAAAAATGGTAAATACCTAGAATATAAAACATAGAGTAGCATAGGCATAGCCACCTGCGCTCCATTTTATTCTAAATTACAAAAAAAAATATTTAAGTTTACTTACAAAAATTCTTTACATATCTGAAAAGGCTGCTATGTTTATAACTTCTATACTAGACATAGAATATTAACTAAAATTGGTAGATAGCTAGAATATAAAACATAGAATAGTATAGGCATAGCCACCTGCGCTCCATTTTATTCTAAATTACAAAAAAAAAATCTTTAAGTTTACTTACGAAAATTCTTTACATATCTAAAAAGGCTGCTAGGTTTATAACTTCTTTACTAGACATAGAGTATTAACTAAAATTGGTAGAAAGCTAGAATACAAAACATAGAATAGTATAGGCATAGCCACCTGCGCTCCATTTTATTCTAAATTACAAAAAAAAATCTTTAAGTTTACTTACGAAAATTCTTTACATATCTAAAAAGGCTGCTAGGTTTTTATAACTTCTATACCAGACATAGAATATTAACTAAAATTGGTAGATAGCTAGAATACAAAACATAGAATAGTATAGGCATAGCCACCTGCGCTCCATTTTATTCTAAATTACAAAAAAAAAATCTTTAAGTTTACTTATGAAAATTCTTTACATATCTAAAAAGGCTGCTAGGTTTATAACTTCTATACTAGACATAGAATATTAACTAAAATTGGTAGATAGCTAGAATACAAAATATAGAATAGTATAGGCATAGCCACCTGCGCTCCATTTTATTCTAAATTACAAAAAAAAATCTTTAAGTTTACTTACAAATTTTTTTTACATATCTAAAAAGGCTGCTAGGTTTAATACTTCTATACTAGACATAGAATATTAACTAAAATTGGTAGATAGCTAGAATACAAAACATAGAATACTATAGACATAGCCACCTGCACTCCATTTTCCCTGAAATCCTGAAAAAAATCATTCATGTACTTTTGTTATTTTTTCTCAATTCTAAAAAGTATGCTAGGTTTACTACTTTCATGCTAGACATAGGATCTAGATAAAAGTTGGTAATTAGCTAGAATATAAACTCTAAAATACTATAGCCATACCCACATGCGCTCCATTTTCACTGAAATTCTGAAAGAAAAAATCAAAAACTACTTTATAAATTTTAAAATTTTCTAAACAGATTGGAGTTTTTTAGTTCTATACTAGACATAGGATGTCAATGAAAAATGGTAAATACCTAGAATATAAAACATAGAGTGGCATAGGCATAGCCACCTGCGCTCCATTTTATTCTAAATTACAAAAAAAAAAATCTTTAAATTTACTTACAAAAATTCTTTACATATCTAAAAAGGCTGCTAGGTTTATAACTTCTTCTTCTCGAATATTAACTAAAATTGGTAGATAGCTAGAATACAATATTAAGTTAATATTCTTTGTCTAGTATAGAAGTTATAAACCTAGCAGCCTTTTTAGATATGTAAAGAATTTACGTAAGCATAATTTATTGATTTTTATTGTAATTTAGAAAAAAATGGAGCGCAGGTGTCTATGCCTATACTACTCTATCTTTTGTATTCTAGCTATTTACCAATTTTAGTTAATATTCTATGTCTAGTATAGAAGTTATAAACCTAGCAGCCTTTTTAGATATGTTAAGAATTTTCGTAAGCAAATTTAAAGATTTCTTTTTGTAATTTACAATAAAATGGAGCGCAGGTGGCTATGCCTATGCTACTCTATGTTTTATATTCTAGCTATTTACTAATTTTAGCTGATATTCTATGTCTAGTATAGAAGTAAAGAACTCCAATCTGTTTAGAAAATTTTAAAATTTATAAAGTAGTTTTTGATTTTTTCTTTCAGAATTTCAGGGAAAATGGAGCGCATATGGGTATGGCTATAGTATTTTATAGTTAATATTCTTGCTAATTACCAATTTTTATCATGATCCTATGTCTAGTATAGAAGTAGTAAACCTAGCACTTAATGTCAGCTAGGAAATTGAAATTTTTTTTTATTTTTTTTTTTCCTTTTAGGATTTCAGGGAAAATGGAGCGCAGGTGGCTATGCCTATGCTACTCTATGTTTTGTATTCTAGCTATTTACCAATTTTAGTTGATATTCTATGTCTAGTATAGAAGTTATAAACCTAGCAACCTTTTTAGATATGTAAAGAATTTTAGTAAGTAAATTTTAAGATTATTTTTTGTAATTTGGAATAAAATGGAGCCCAGGTGGCTATGCCTATGCTACTCTATGTTTTGTATTCTAGCTATTTACCAATTTTAGTTAATATTCTATGTCTAATATAGAAGTTATAAACCTAGCAGCCTTTTTAGATATGTAAAGAATTTTCGTAAGGTAAAACAAAGATTTTTTTTTGTAATTTACAATAAAATGGAGCGCAGGTGGCTATGCCTATGCTACTCTATGTTTTATATTCTAGGTATTTACCAGTTTTCATTGACATCCTATGTCTAGTATAGAAGTAAAGAACTCCAATCTGTTTAGAAAAAAAATAAATTTATAAAGTAGTTTTTGATTTTTTCTTTCAGAATTTCAGGGAAAATGGAGCGCATATGGGTATGGCTATAGTATTTTAAAGTTTATATTCTAGCTAATTACCAACTTTTAACAAGATTCTATGTCTAGTATGGAAGTAGTAAACCTAGCTGACTTTTTAGAATTGAGAAAAAAAAACAAAAGTACATGAATGATTTTTTTCAGGATTTCAGGGAAAATGGAGTGCAGGTGGCTATGCCTATGCTACTCTATGTTTTGTATTCTAGCTATTTACCAATTTTAGCTGATATTCTATGTCTAGTATAGAAGTTATGAGCTTAGCAGACTTTTTAAATTTGTAAAGAATTTTCATAAATTATTTGAGATTTCAGGAAAAATTGGACGCAGGTGACTTTTTCATATTCTAGATATCATTCTAATTGATTTAAATAGTGTTTTAGTATAGACTATATAACGAAATATAGTGGTTAGTTAATTAATATAAAATAAAATTGTTAATATATAAGATTTTAATTTCAACAGTTTTTTCTTATGATGCTTCATTATTATATTAAGACTATATACCTGTTATGTCTATACTATTTTATGTTTTGTATTCTAGTTTTTAATAATTTTAGTTTATATTCTATGTCTAGTATAGAAGTTATAAACCTAGCAGCCTTTTTAGATATGTAAAGAATTTTCGTAAGCAAATTTAAAGATTTTTTTTTGTAATTTAGAATAAAATGGAGCCCAGGCGGCTATGCCTATGCTACTCTATCTTTTGTATTCTAGCTATTTACCAATTTTAGTTAATATTCTATGTTTAATATAGAAGTTATAAACCTAGCAGCCTTTTTAGATATGTAAAGAATTTTCGTAAGTAAATTTAAAGATTTTTTTTTATAATTTAGAATAAAATGAAGCGCAGCTGGCTATGCCTATGCTACTCTATGTTTTATTTTCTAGGTATTTACCATTTTTCATTGACATCCTATGTCTAGTATAGAAGTAAAGAACTCCAACCTGTTTAGAATTATTTTAAATTTATAAAGTAGTTTTTGATCTTTTCTTTCAGAATTTTAGGGAAAATGGAGCGCATGTGGGTATGGCTATAGTATTTTAAAGTTAATATTCTTGCTAATTACTAATTTTTATCATGATCCTATGTCTAGTATGGAAGAAGTAAACATAGCAGACTTAATGTCAGCTAGGAATTGAAAAAATAAGTCAAACATTTTTTTTTTCAGGATTTCAGGGAAAATGGAGCGCAGGTGGCTATGCCTATGCTACTCTATGTTTTGTATTCTAGCTATTTACCAATTTTAGCTGATATTCTATGTCTAGTATAGAAGTTATGAGCTTAGCAGACTTTTTAAATTTGTAAAGAATTTTCATAAATTATTTGAGATTTCAGGAAAAATTGGACGCAGGTGACTTTTTCATATTCTAGATATCATTCTAATTGATTTAAATAGTGTTTTAGTATAGACTATATAACGAAATATAGTGGTTAGTTAATTAATATAAAATAAAATTGTTAATATATAAGATTTTAATTTCAACAGTTTTTTCTTATGATGCTTCATTATTATATTAAGACTATATACCTGTTAAACATTTGAATATATTACCGCATATATATAAAAACAAATATTTATTTAAAACCTATTTAAAGTGGTCGGGTTATAAAGGCTGCTAGATTTTGGCTGCCAACTTCACACCCGTCTCTGAACTTACCTCACCAATCACAATTTATGCGTGCGAAGCCTCTGGTAAAGGCTAGCTAATAGTTTATCTATAATATTCTTATAAGTGTAATACCTACTATGCTATCATTCTTAATCCATTCATAAAAATAATATAACACAAATTAAATGGCCTCGCGTGAAGTGAATAGTGCTTATAATAAATTATTTAGCGTCATAATTTACGAACCCACACGCGTCTATTTTAGCTCTACGAGTTTTGCATAGGATGGGACTGGGTGACATAATCTATACCTAATGAATATTTGGATGTAATCTAAAATAAATTCCCATGTGTATGATCATCCCATGATAGCGTGTAAAAAGTATTTTTTAGTACCTACTCTTATTCTGTGATAGGCAGGCACCATAGCTGCGGAAAAACGAGCGTGTGTTTTTGGTATTTATTTTGTCCAACCAAAATGCTATTTAACGTAATCTATTGTTTGTTTTACTACGACACCAAAACAATATACAAACAAATAAATAACATTTGGTGGCTTTTTGAACAAAAATATACACAAATAAACTCACACGAATATTAGCCACCATGGATTCATGTGCGACTCGATCATTACGATTGGTTGAGGTAAAACAGTTGTACCTACCTACTAAAGAACTCAGACGAAGTAACAATAAACAAGGAACGAAAAAAAAAATTAGAAAAGTTAAATAGAACAGACAAGCAATGACCGTGCATTTTTTTACCTATTTTGGTAGGTTGCCACATTTTAACAGATGTCTTACCGGCGAGCTTTCGATCGCATAGAGTATATACCTACTTAGGTAAGAGGGTATTTATATTAGGCTATCCTAGCTCAAAGGTTGGGGCGTATCTGCCTTACCATAAAATGGATAGATCGATTATTGATTATTGAGAACGCCCGTAAGTATTCATATTTTTATAAAACCAACAAAATTAAATAGGTATAGATAATAATATCACGTGTGTTGTGTAAAATGTAACATACGGTGAACTTGACATGGTTCCAAAATATACTCAGACAAAACAATGTTTACGTTTTTATTCCTCATGAATTGTGATCCAGAAACAAATACGAAATTCAAAAAAAAAATCTTTAAAAAGAACGTCCGCCACAATTGTAGGTTTACCTATGAAATTGATATCTCATCAACCTACAAATTCAATATGAACTTTATCGATGTAGTTAAATATATTTATAATTTGTTTAATAATTATATGTATGTATCTCGTTAAGAGAAGATATATGTTATACCATTTTCATACAAATTACAAAAAATATCAGTGTTGGTACCAAATTATTTAACATTATGAGAAAAATATTTTTTAAGTTAGCATGTATTGTCATCTTTTAGGTAACTGCAGAGATTGATTGGTAACGAGCTTGTTTCACGGAATAATTCCTTTAGACGGGCTAATATTGTTATAGGTGCCTATAATTAAAATTGGAAGCCTAATTTTAAGTCTACCAGCTGACCACCACGTATTCTATTTTTTTTATTGAAGCACGGCACGTGACTTTGTATTAACCTGGTGGAAAACATAAATAAAAAGTCTATGAATAATGGGGAGGTGGTTTATGATCTTATTGTCATCTCTGCATTATCATTAATTCAACTGCTCGTTCCGTAATCGCACCCGGAATGGAGACTACGAAGTCGATAAGAAATCGAAGCAGTAGTCTCCTAAAAACCGGTGAACCCACAAACTAAAACTGAAACATGACTAGGTTGACAGTTTTTGCATCTAAGTATAACGAAACCGATCTGTCGACTTAGAGAAATATCTTCCTTCCACTAAAAAAAATAAATAAAAAAAAATCAAGCGTTTTTAGTTAAAACGGTGTTTTATCTCTTTTTTAAGAAATCGTATATATATGATAACATAAATAAATGACTGCATCAGTGTGCGCCAACCAATAATGAACGTGCTTTCCGCACATCATTCCGCAAAGGGGCGCGCGGGCGTCGTGATATAATGGTGTAAGCAAACTGCAGAGCCTTAATAATATAGTGACAGACTAGTTTTGGGTCTTTCCTGCTTCAAACTTATAAATACCAAGGTCACCCACCTACGATGACCAAAAGTTGATCAATGATTCATCAATTGAACTTGAACTGTATCTGGAGCGATGAAAATAAACTTTAAATTATTTAGATACTGTGTAAACAAGTCTGTGGACATCAAGACGCTAAAGAAGTAAGAAAAATCTCTAAAACCAAAACGAATCTCTATCTAGGTTGTTTCCTTATAATATACTATACACTTAGGTATTAGCTGGTATATATTACGTGGTGGCCGAGTTGGTTAGACCTTGGACTTAAAAACACGTAGGTCCCTGGTTCGAATGCCGGTGTGTACCAATGTGTTATTAATTAAAAAAAATATGTACATTTGTTTGACACTATAGTGCCTCGGAGAGCACGTTAAGCTGTCGGGCCCGGTTTCACTATACCAACTTGTGACACTGTTTATAGATGGGTTATTGAGTCTTTTCAAAATATCGCGACGAGCTAGCCACTTGTTCGGTGTAGACTCATACCATCGGTTACGACGAGGTGGGATTAAACCCCTCCGCTGGGTACCCTGAGGCCGTCTAGGCGGTCTCGGGCGCCGTAAGGCAGCCGTGAAGATATATATATATATTATCTGGTGACCGCAACTTCTTGTGCGTAATATTGTGGCATTATAAGGGGTAGTAAGTTAAAATAGAAAAAAAAGGTAAATGTTACTCCCACAATAAAGCACCTTCTTTTTCAGTAATTCCAATTTGAATCCAATTTTAGCTTGATGTCGTAGAAAAGAAACATACCGACAAAAATTATTAAAAAACTTTTTTTATGTTCTATTACTAAGTATTTTTGAGTTGTATTTTTTGAAAAAATCTTTAATGTAGAGACATCGATGGTGTACTTACGATTTTACTATATGTACCATTGTACATAAAAATCAAATGGTCCCTGGTTCGAATCCCAGTGTGTACCAATGAGTTTCCAATTAAAAAAAAAATGTAAAAATTTTAGCTTCCCCATACAAATTGGTCATTTTAACATTACGTGTTTGTATGGCGAAGGTAATTTTTCATTGGCACACCGTGATTCGTGGAAATCTTTTTATAAAATAAAATTAAGGCGTTTTCCGCAAACGCCTAAATAAAAAAATAATTGTTTATAGGTTTCCGTTACAAAAGTAACCCTATTGTGAATGTAGTTTAAATATAATTCACAATAGTATGCTAATCTGAGACCTCATTTAACAAAAAAAATTTTTGACTTCATAAACATATAACATACGTAAAGTAACACGTAATATAATACTAATACAGTAAGGATTTACATGATTTAAAAAATAAATAAATACAACGTCCTGAAGAAAATGAAAGAAATACCTATACCTACCTGCAGACACCAAGGTGTATGTAGATTATAGGTATCTACAAATGTAATATATAATTTCCTCAGATCTTTACAGATCTGTACTGTACTGTTAGTGTAAGTTTTCTAACTATTACTTTGAGTTTGAGTTAACTAAATTTTGTATGGGAAATAGTGCAGCGCTCCAAGCGGAAATTTTGAGAACTAAAAATGCGAGCGTGTGATTGGTCAAAATGTCAACGCAGTAGTATAGTTAACGCTAAAGTAAATGTTTAAAAAACTCACACTAGGGCTACTGTAGTGTGAGTTTTCTAACTATTACTTTGTGTTTGAGTTAACTAAAATTTGTATGGGGAATAGTTCAGCGCACCAAGCGCTAAAAACTAAAAATTGAAAACTAAAAATGCGAGCGTGTGATTGGTCAAAATGTTAATACGGTAGTAAAGTTAACGCGAAAGTAAATGTTAAAAAAACTCACACTAGGGCTACTGCGAAACTGACAATCTACTTTCTCTTAAAAATTAAAATGGATAACATTAAAAACATTTTACACGAGTTGGACAACTTAACAATAATACCCAATTTCTATGTAGACAATCCTGAAGCCTGTAAAAGAAAACTTAACTTACCTAAACATCTGACAATTCTGACACAGAACATTCGGAGTATCCATAAAAACTTAGATGACTTTAATATCTTTTTAAGCCGTCTAGCGTTTAAAGTCGACATTGTAGTGCTCACTGAATGCTGGCTTAACAAAGATCACCCTGACTACGCACTCCCAGGCTATAATTATCACTGTTCCAAAAAATACCTAAATCAAAATGATGGCATTGTCATATTTACTAATGACAACTTACACAATATTACCATTGATGAACCATATATAAAAGATGCAAACTGCCTTACCCTAAATATAGGAAATGAACTTACAGTTGTTGCAATATACCGTTCCCCTAGCTTCCACAACGTTGACAACTTTTTATTAACTTTAGAAAGCATCCTTGCAAATACAAAAGCTTCCATAAATACTTTGGTAGGCGACCTAAATATAGACATAAAAACTGGCAACTCTGACAGAAATTGTGAAAAATACCTTACCACAATGGCCATTCATGGCTTTTATCCTGCATACCTCCACCCTACGCATGCAAGAAATTGTCTCGATCACATCATGGTTAAAACTAAAAGAGCAGCAACAGCTGTCGTTTGTCAATCAAGCATTACAGATCACGATACAGCTATAATTGCTGTCGGTACCTCAAACAAACCAGCAAAACCTAAACTCAAAACACTAACCAAAATTAACTTTAAAATACTTGACAAAAGACTACAAAATATCGACTGGACTCCATTATACAAACAACTGGATACTGACCAAGCAGCAGAATACCTTACAAATACATTAACAAATACAATTAAAGACTCTACAACAACTGTCACTGTCCCACACAATAAAAATAACCTAAAAGTATGGGTCACACCACGATTGCTAAAATGCATGAAAAAGAGAGACTCTTTACACCAACTTCATCGACGTCACCCTAATGATATTATCATAAAGAATACATATCTCCAATACCGTAACACCTGTAATTTCGTCCTCCAAAACCTAAAAAACGAATACGAAAAAGCCACTCTAGAAAAACATAAAAATAATATCAAACAAACATGGAAAGCTTTAAAAAACATTTGCAACTTAGGACAAGGTAAAACCACAAAACTAGACCTATTGGAGATTAAGGATTCTCCACAACAGTCATTAAACGCAGTCAACAACTTTTTTGTAACGGTAGGAAAAACACTTGCCAATAATATCCTTCAAGAAAATAACAAAACTGAAGCAGAACTAACAAGCGATCTGAAACATATGAAATCTAGTCCCTTTTCACTATATTTAACCCCAACTACACCAAGTGAAATTATTAAATTAATATCCTCCCTAAAAACTGATAGTGCTCCAGGGATGGATGAAATAACACCCAAAATAATTAAAGAACATAAGCATAATCTGGCTATTCCCCTTACGTATATTATTAACCTAAGTATAAGTAGTGGGATAGTACCCAATATTTTTAAGAGGGCTTTAGTCTGCCCAATATTTAAATCTGGCGACCCAAATGATATGTCTAACTACCGTCCTATTTCCTTACTCTCAATAGTCGGCAAACTGTTGGAGAAGGTAATTAACACCAAACTCTTATCGTACTTAGAGACTAATAACCTGCTGGCCAACAATCAGTACGGATTCAGAGCTAAAAGGTCCACTGAAGATGCCGTCAACCTCCTTACTGACTATGTCTCTGAAGCCCTGGACCAGCAAAATAAATGCATTGGTGTTTTTTTGGACTTAAAAAAGGCCTTTGATACAGTCTCAACCCCAATGCTGCTCGGAAAGTTAGAAAAACTAGGAATTAGAGGCACGCCATTATCTTGGTTCAAAAGTTACCTTACAAACAGAATCCAATCTGTGAGGCTTGGTGGTATCCAGAGCGACCCTGAGAGCTCCACTTTTGGCATTCCACAGGGAAGTGTTCTCGGGCCGACGCTGTTTCTTGTATACATCAACGATCTTTGTCTGCTAGTTGCGGCGTCTTCGCAGATTCTTTCATTTGCCGATGATACAGTTCTGTTGTTTCGGGGACGTACCTGGGACGACACACAGACAAGGGCTGAGCGCGGAATAGCCCTAGTATCTAAATGGTTGCAAAATAACCTGCTCACTCTTAATACTTCAAAAACAAAATATATGTGCTTTCATATAAAACAAAACTGTCGTCCCCCTGAAAATTCTAGTATTAAGATCCATTCGTGCGGAACGAACGATTTCAGTGAGAACTGCCAGTGTAGTATTATCGAACGTGTAGAAGAAATTCGGTATCTGGGTGTCATCATTGACGACAAGGTAAATTGGCATAAACACATAAACACATTAATACCAAAAATAAGAAAACTCATGTACATATTTAAGAGACTGCGCTATGTAGCCGATGAATTATTATTAAAAACTGTTTATCACACATTGTGCCAGTCCCTTATCTCGTACTCGATTACAGCATGGGGTGGAGCTGACAAAACATGTCTTCTCCCCCTGGAGAGGAGCCAGAGAGCAGTCCTTAAAGTGGCCTTCTCCAAACCCTTTCGCTACCCCACTCACCAACTATACAAGGATACTAAATTGCTAACAGTGAGACAAATATATATTCTAAACACAATTCTTAGATTCCACCGTTGTTCACTTACATCATGCCCCAATACAATGAGAAAGAAAAGACATGACATATGGAAATCTCCACGGACAAATACCAAATTTGCACAACGCTTTAATCGTTTCCTGGCCCCTTATTTATATACAGAAATTAATAAATTACTTCACTTCAAAATGTTAACTAAACGCAAATGTAAAAAAGTTGTATTTGACTGGCTATCTGACATAGACTATAACAAGACTGAGAGACTCATGACAATTACGACATGACTGATTGACATTCACCCATTACTATATACCTAATACATCACACTTTTACTATACCTAACTTACATCACACTTTTTCTTGTTACTTTTAATTATTATATACCTACAGACCACATACACACCAATCATACAATTACAGAACCATTAGTAACCAGATGGAGAACTGGCTACCCATAGTACAGAGAATTCTAGTTTGGGAGCCAGGAACCCCTCGATACAAAAAAGCTTACAACCCATCATTATAAACGAACAAACACATTCTTATAGTAATATGTAAACACCACAATCTATATACATACACTACAACCGCTCGCCACATGGCATTACTATATTTTTTTTTTTTGTTAAACCTAATATTAACCATTTTGTACCCTAGATATAAGACTTTTTGTAATATTTTAAAAGAAATAAATATATTATTTATTATTATTTATTATTCTTCCTTGCGATTCCACTCTATATACCAACCTATACTAAAAATAATATAGCCTGAAACTAGGAATGAAATTAGAAATCTTGCGATATATCAAACTAAAGTAGTGGTTACCATAAAGGATGTTTACTACTGTTCAGTAAGTGAAAGATTGTTTGACAAAAACTTTTATTTTATTGTTACGCGGCATGTGACCTTGTATCTGCCTGATGATAAGCAGACCAACAAAGACCATTAATGGGGTTGATAATTTAGGTTGTACCTACAGGTAAAGTAGGTAGAGACTGCAGAAATAAAAACAACATAAATTGCCTATTTATATATTTTTACTTTATTTTATATTTTTTATTCAATATTTTTATAAGTACTTAATTAATAAATAAGGCAGACTATAAAATTAATCCTGCTTGCCATATTATCCATAGTGTGCTTTACTTATTAAGCACACTATGGATAAGAGTCTCCGTGTCTACTAAACAGGAGGTTTAGGGTCCGCAGCTCGGTCTCTCCAGTATCTCCAATCAGGCTGAGGCAGGTCGCTGCATCGCACCAGTGGGTTGGTTCCGCTGACAAGCTGCATGGCCCTCGGCTGGATAGCTTCCAGATGAACTTCGTTAGAGCAAATGACCCCAGCTAGAGTGGTCTTACGAATCTCTTGAAGCTGTTCTGTTAAATTAAAGTACCTAAGCGTAAATATCAAATATCGTAATGGTGTGTTAGACACTTGGCTTATGCAGCTTTTATATAAGCATGATATGTTCACTAAAGTTTTGGGAATAGGAGATCTATTTAGGAATTCTTACTAAATTGGTATAGAACGTCTTTGGAGAGTGTCTACCTTACTGGTTGGCAAATTAATGATAAAATTGTGTGTTAGAGGCCTCAGTATATTATTCTTAATTAAAGAATAATATACCAAGGCCTCGGCAATAGGAGTTCCCCAAACCCCACTGACCTTAATGAGATATTCAACAGCAGACTTGCAAAGCTTGATAAACATCCTACTATAAATCGTCTATAAATTTCATACCATAAGTAAATCCAACAACGGCATCTTCAGTCTCGTACCAGAACCTATCGCCAACTTTCAGTCTTAGGAACTGGTCAGCAATGAGACAAGTCAGGGTCGGTCCGAGAAGTCTGCCTTTGGGATCTTCTGCCAGAGCTCCGGTGTATAGATCTATTTCTTCTACTGACCTGTAATCACACAAACTTATAAACAGCTTAGATGCTATGAAAGTAAAAAGTTTATTTAAATTTTTTAGTATATTCGTCGGAATAGTCCTAACTGGAGCGCGGCAGAAATGTTTCCTGGACATGCCAGTGTTGCTGCCGCGCACATGCCGCTCTATGTTTGGTACACACCTACGATTTTATGGGATCAATCAGAACTTATCCCAACTTCAAGATTCTTAAATTAGTATTTTTTCAATGGTTGATATTTTGTATACCTATAAATAGTAGAGATTCTTCTAAAAGACGGCTCATCAAATACTCCCACCAGTTCTTCGAAAGTTTTCGGTTTTTCAAAGCCGCACAATTCCCTCCATGCGGGGTACGACGGTAGACCGTGATCTCTACCCCGTTGAATATTCAGGGAAACCAGGTCTAAACCACAAGGGCCTGGCTTTTTGATCCCGGAGGAGTTCGAGATTGGCCGCTCGAAGAGATGGTTACTTAGCTACAAACAAATAACAATTACAATGCTTTATGAACATAATTTTTGTTTAGGGTGGTTCAATATCCAAATATTTAAAAAGCCTATATTGATTGAGTTAAACAACAATTTTGGGTTTTTTAAATAAAAGTCATAATGTAATCGATATCTTAACTGAGGCATATATAAATATACCGTATAAAGGTATATCATGAGATATATTGGTTTGGTACATAAGCAAGCGTAGTAATAAATATATTCATATTTACAGTAAATTATTTTGTATAAAAAGCGGCCCCAGCTTAGTCACGGCGCAACCGATGACAACAAGGCCGGGCCTAGGATGGGTGACAGCTTTATACAACGAGGCTAAACCATCCATCATAAACACTGCAACAAGGTCGCCACTTGTTAGGTATTGCCTCCGAATACCATCCGGGAAATGAAGACGGGTTAATTCCTCCGCTGGGTACCCTGAGGCCGTCTAAACGGTTCTCGGTAGCCAAGGTACCCGTCATGGTATTTTGTAATTTTGGTATCTGTCGCGGCGCAACCATATTTTTTCAGACCTATTTTAAAAAGGGCAAATTTTGACAGTGACATTAATTTATTTTTTCATTGACAGGACGTTATTAAGACGACGATTATTACTAGACGTATTTCTGTTATTAAATGCATTTTTGGGACATATTAGTGTTTTTAAATTCAGTTTTCACGGTGTATCAGACAGAAGATACATTGTGTGGTCCTTCGAACGCAAATCGATAAGCGCTGTGGAAGTAAAGTCCATGTTAACTCGCCGTCAAGCAAGACTCGCCAGACGGAGAACGGCGTGATCCCGACTTCACACGCCCCCCCGACTGCAGGAGTCACCCACGAAGGCTACCGGCACGACGACGACATCATGACGGACGCAAGTAACCCTTCTATACATATGTCTATACACGGGTCGCCGAGACCATCTGTACATACAAGTCGAGATCTTTCACCGACACCTTCCATGGCCTCAAACGCCTCGACTACAATGACGGGTCGCCGACAAAGTCTAATGAACATACAGATCGAGACCGCTCGACGACTGGCAGAGGTTTAAAGAAACCTTATTATGAGGGAAATGCAAACACAGACTGAGGGTTTAGACCGCACCCCGTCACGTGCGCTATCTCGTGCATCCTCTGTAAATAATGTACATAATATTAATAATAATTTTGACGCATGCCAATCGACGCAACCTACTCTGAATAATGCAGCACGGCCGCCAAGAACTGACACGCCCGCACCGCCGGCGACTGCCGCGCTACCGCTGCCGACTGCCGCGCTACCGCTGCCTACTGCCACGCTGCCGCTGCTGAGTCAGCATGACTAACACGCGACCGGCTACCGAGGTGCAGTATACGACCGATCCGTAAGTTTTTGTCAAGACAAACACCTATGAAAGTTAAAAATTATAAATACCCTACGACTAAGATTTGGAAGACCTGAGTTTCTTATTGAGACGATGCTTATCAAAATCCGCTCCATGCGCGACGTACGTCATGACGACTTTAATCACCTTAAAGACTACGCGACGTCTATACAAAATATTACGGCCACCATGATTTCAACAGACGAATCCGGACATTTGACCAATCCTTCGCTTATTAAAGAAATTATTGCCAAATTGCCATCTGGTTTAAAAATACAATGGGGTTTCTACTTATAGACTAGAAACATCCTTAAGGTGACACTTTCAGACGTCTCAGAATGGCTCATGACTGTCGCTAACGCCGCCGTGCATGTAACACCGACGCTGACAACGAAGACTTTGCATCGAGACGCCATTCGCCAACCAAGACAAACGGTATGTACCACCACTAAAGATAAACTACCCTGTTTCGAATGCAAGGGTGACCATAATTTAACGGAGTGTCCTAATTTTTTGAAAATGAATGTTGACGAAAGATCAGTGACAGAAATCTATGTTTTTCTTGTCTGTCGTCAAAACATCGACTACGATTTTGTAAATATAATATTAAATGCACTGAAGCAAACTGCGGACGACGCCATAACCCGCTTTCACATGCTACCCCACTAAACAAAGTCCACAAAGTCTCCTCAGACAGTCATGAGACCTTACGTGCAGTGCAATTACGGCGCCTGCCCCCCCCCCCCTCTTTTCTTTTTCCCCTAATATCAGTAGACTACTGGAGAGGAGGGCGCCAGTACCTCTACCACTAGTTTTTGCAATCAGTTTTTACTATATTCGCTACTAACTATAGATAGGAATCATCCAACAAGAGAGGTTTATTAGAAATATAAAGCGATCCTATTGTTCGTAAAAGCGTGGAACTGAGAAGATCTCCACGTAATGATCCGTCCGCGCTCTTCTCAACGAATAAAGTCACACATTGGTAAGCGAGGATTTTTTTTTTGTCCACTGAGGCGCCCTCTGGAACTTAGCGCCTGGAGCGGCCGCTGCGTTCGCCATATGGTAGGGCCGGCCCTGCTACGTGTTGTTAGCCACTGTAACGACGTTGAGCAGACTGTTCTATTAAAAGTCGCACCAGTCGTAATTTATGGACCTAACAGAGAGATAGACGCATTGGCGCTCCTGGACGAGGGCTCGACTATTTCGCTGATCGACGAGTCTCTCGTGAAACGCGCCGGACTAACCGGACCTAGTTCGGTTTTAAAACTACATGGTGCTACCGACATGAAAACAATTGAAAGTCAATCGAAACTTATTTCATTCAGTGTTAAAGGTCGTTATTCGAGTGTAGTGTATAAACTAAATAATGTGCGTTCTGTAAATAATTTGTGTTTACCTGTACATAATTTAAATTTTTCTAAGCTTGTAAATAGATATAGTTTTTTAAATGAATTTGTAAATGACTTTGACCAAACAGTTTATGATCGACGGCGACCATTATTGCTCATAGGCTCCGATAATATTGACTTGATTGTGACGAGGAAAGTCTATCAAGGTGACAAACATGGTCCTATTGTTTCTGACACTGCTTTAGGACATATTATACATGGCAGACTGTCTTCGACGACTTCTAATGACGCGTCTATTTTTCATTGATGTGCATGTGAGGAACTAAATGACTTAATAAAACGCTTTTTTACGACAGAATCCTTTGGTACTAAGCACTACGACGATACTCCACGTTCACGTAAGGACCTCAGGGCTCTTAGCATTTTGGAGAAGACCACGACGTTACTTCCCCAGGGACGATGGGAGACCGGCTTGTTGAGGAAGTTTGACGACTTACGGCTTCCTGACAGCTATCCTCTAGCTAAGAGCAGAC
The DNA here is from genome assembly GCA_947458855.1 of Monopis laevigella. Lineage (NCBI taxonomy): Eukaryota > Metazoa > Arthropoda > Insecta > Lepidoptera > Tineidae > Monopis > Monopis laevigella. The sequence continues at coordinate 11,193,719 of OX381577.1, read as the reverse complement.
TTATTGGTTTACAGAGAAAGGTCCGTAAGTATCTTGTGTTTGGTGCTCAGTATTCAAATAAGATTCAAGACAACATAGCCAAGGGCTATGCATCGAAATTGACTCCGGATGAGGTAAGACATAAGACGAACCTGACATTTTACCTACCTCATTTCGGGGTTTTTAATCCGAATAAGCCAAACAAACTACTACTTGTTCATGACCCTGCCGCTAAAGTTGACGGGAAGTCATTGATGATTTTTTGCTTCCTGGTCCAGACTTTTTGACATCTTTGCCTGGAATATTACTTGGATTTAGGAGCCGTCGAGTAGCAATCATTGGTGACATACAAGAGATGTTCCATAGGATTTTAATTTGAGCTGAAGACCGACAAACTCAGAGGTTTCTATGGAACTCCGACGAATATGTCATGATCGCAATGACGTTCGGTGCTATTTGCTCTCCATCGTGTGCACAGTATGTAAAAAAATTAAATAGTAATAGGTTTAAAGATACTCACCCTGTAGCCGTGGATGTCATCGTCAAGCGACATTATGTTGACGATTTTATTTATTCCGCCAATACTGACGACGACATTAAGCAAGTAATAGACGACGTAATCATGATCCACGCTGCTGGAGGTTTCAATATGACGAACATAATGTCTAGTTCTAAGGACGTCCTGAAACACTTACCTGCGGATAAGATTGCTGCTGGAGGTGTAAGGTTTCTATCTGACGTCGATGAGAATCAGGTAGAACGCGTTCTAGGCATAAACTGGGACCCAGAGACAGACTGTTTTACTTTTTTATTAAAGCTCATTAAGATTAATGACTACATAAAATTAGGCGCTAAACGACCGACAAAACGTGAAACTCTTAAAGTCATCATGTCAGTGTTTGATCCACTAGGTTTTCTGCTCTAGGCGACCATTACATCACGTATATTATTTCAAGACATATGGAAGTCTCAGACCGGTTGGGACGATGGAACAAAAACTAGCCATTTTAATAGAAGGAAATCGTGGCTTACTGAGCTTTATAAGACTCGTGACTTTAATATCGCTCGTTGGCTTATGTCTTCTAGTGTAATCACAGACCAACCAGCTGAACTTCATCTATTTTGTGACGCCAGCTCTAAAGCTTTCGCATGTGCTGCTTACATACGTGTTAAGACTGACAACGACGCGTGGCTGTCAACTTGGTAATGGCTCGAGCGCGAGTTGCGCCGGTGAAGACGCTGAGCATTCTCAGGCTGGAACTACAAGCTGCCCTAATGTGTGCACGCATGGCGGAAGTTGTAAAGAAATATGTAGACTGGCCTATTCAATATTCTTATTATTGGACAGATTCAAAGACTGTTCTAAGTTGGCTCCGCTCGAACTCAGGAAGATTCATACGTTTCGTAGCTCACCGTGTAAGTGAGGTGACTGAACTGACGGATGTCTCTGACTGGAAGTGGGTTCCGACGGATCTAAATCCTGCTGATAAAGCCACTAGAGATGTTATTGTAAGTAATAGTGACGTCAACTGCTGGCTGACGGGACCAGATTTTCTGCGATCTTTTGAAAACAATTTCCCTGTGGAGAGGGTAAGACTTTCTCTTGATCCTGATGACGTTGAGGTAAAACACGTTTGTTTATTGACTATAAACGTATCTCTTCTTACTGGCGACTTACTAGAAGTACTGCGTGGCTTCTACGCTTTCTTAATAATATTAGGACGACAACTAAAGAACTAATTCAACTGCTGAACTAATTTTATTAAGACAAAGTCAACTTTTATATTTTTCCGCCGAAATAGACTTGTTATCTAAGTCTTTGCTTATTGACAAAGGTAGTGCTTTACGTGACTTGACGCCGTATTTAGATTCTGAACGACTTTTACGTGTTGAGGAAGAATAGACGCTGCGGTTGTTAGTGATGACGTCAAACATCCGATTATCCTTCATCCTAAATGTAATTTTGTACAGTTGTTGATACAGCAATATCACAAGGATGCTAATCATAATGGTAGAGAGTTTTGAATTAAGACAACGTTTTTGGATTATGCACGGACGTAACGCTGTTAAAAGCATTTTTTATAACTGTCAGTATTGTAAGAACCGACGTGCTAAGCCTAGATCACCACTTATGGGTCAACTACCTATATCGAGACTGACGCCTGATGGACGACCATTTAATTTTACTGGGCTTGACTACTTCGGGCCTATCACTGTTAAGGTTGGTAGACGTCACGAGAAGCGGTACGGAGCTTTATTTACATGCCTGACGGTGAGGGCTAATATGCAGATATTGAAGTAGTAAGTGACGTAACTACTAGCAGTGCAATAATGGTTATCCGCCGCTTTATCGCTCGACGCGGCTGCCCATCTGAAATTTATTATGACAATGCGACTGCTTTTAAGGGAGCCGTAAAGGAGTTAAAATCTGCTGTTAAAGCGATAGATTCCAACGAATTACTTCAATTCGCATGTATTAGACAAATACAATTTAAGTTTATTTCACCAAATTCTCCACATATGGGTGGTTGCTGGGAGCGTCTTGTGCGTTCCGTAAAGACGACATTTAAGGTAACTTTAAGAGAGCGCTTTCCCAGCGATCAGACTCTGCTTACAGTCTTAGCTGAAGCAGAGTTTATGATCAATAGACGACCATTGACTTACGTTCCCATCGACAGTTCTGACGATCTGCCACTGACACTCAATGATTTTTTACTACTTAAAACTGACAATATCGACCGACCTTTTGGTACTTATGATGACCATGACCTTTTAAAGTCAAAATACCGAGAGGCCCAAAGACTTTTAGACCTTGTGTGGCGGAGGTGGGTCCGTGAATATCTACCGACATTGACGAGACGTGACAAGTGGTTTCGCGTTACCGAACCACTGAAGACAGGTGACATAGGGGGAATAGCAGACAATCAAATGCCACGTAACATGTGGTTACGTGGCATAATAACAAAGACCTACCCGGGCAAAGACGGACATGTCCGTGTAACTGACGTTATGACGACCCCAGACCAGTAAGGGGAAAAGCGATGCTATACCAGACCAGTGACCAAACTATGCCGACTGGATGTCCGCCCCTCATCTTGAGCATTAGGTTGCAATGCTGGAGATGGGGATGTCGCGGCGCGGCGCAAGCATATATTTCAGACCTATTTTAAAAAGGGCAAATTTAACAGTTTTTTCATTGACAGGACGTTATTAAGACGACGATTATTACTAGACGTATTTCTGTTATTAAATGCTTTTTTGGGACATATTAGTATTTTTAAATTCAGTTTTCACGGTGTATCAGACAGACGATACAGTATCATCTCGTGAAAAGACCCGTTAGACATTATACACCTGTAATAAATATAAAATACTACTAACTTCATCAGTAACGTGAGGGTCTACCCCATGCACTGGAGTCTCCAAGGCAGACCTTACTGAATGCTGAGCTCCTCTCTCCAAGTACAGCTGATATGGGTTGAACAGCATCGAGTGCAGTTGGATGTAGTCTACGCTACCTTTGTGGCTATCCACGTGGTGTATCAGACCCTGGGGGTAAAAGTTTAACAACTGGTTTAACTTAGAATTTAGAGGTTTAACAATGCTGAAGTTGTGAACAAAAAACTTTGTAACGATTAAATAAATAAAGTATATAGAATGTAAAAGTTGTTCAATCGTAACATAAAGTGGTAAGATTATATTTTTTACATACATTCATATCGTCACGCTTACCTATAGGTAAGGCATAAGCAGCGAGCAATGTACGCCACCTCACACGATTTCTACATACTTTCTAAACTTCCTCATATTCCATAGTGTTTGTCCTTTTATAAGGACATCGTTCCTTAGTCGGTCACGTAATTCACTAACATTCTGTATTTTTACTTTATATATTTGTTTTGTCTTTTGTTCATCATCCATACGCTTACCGTGGCCCTTAAAAATAACCGCTTTCAAACTTGGATATCACATCATCAACTGTTCCACTGTTTTTACCACAATATTTATAATTCAGTTTCTGAGGTTCACAGCACACATATTGATTTCTTTTAAATCTACTTACAGGTAACAAAGTATGAGCAAATCTGAAAGCAGCTGCGGCAAAATGATTGGCAATGGAGGGATCTACATCAGGGTTGTACAGCGATGAATATCCAGATGTTTGGATTGTTAGATTTAGTGCCCACATAACATCATGACCTAAAACAAAAAGATACATGAACCTTAATATGCGATCGTACTCTTACTTTAGCTTAGTGGGCTTAAAATTACCTTTCCCATAGTGGGAGCGACAATGTATTAGTCCTCCCTATTCATCAACTTTAAAGATCGTCTTACCATCAGGTAGATACAAGGTCACATATCATGCTTCAATACAAAAAAAAAACAATAAAGTCTGTCTTTTAAAGATCTCGGTCTTTCAAGATCGACTATTGGCACTTTTATGGAATGAGTTTCCAAAGCGATATTGTCAACTGACAGGATCTTTTTTTTATTTCCTTAGGTAAAGATAAATAATGAACGAAGTTGAGTCTTGATATAGATAGATTGATAGTGACTCCGTTTTGTTAGCTACCCGTACCAGTATTTCGCGCTAGCATGAAAATCAGCTGTTTTGGCGTTTTATTTAGATCATGTTAACATTTGTTAGTATTTTTAGCAATGCAAACAAAACGATAATTACCACAAAATACTGATTTCTGACATCTACCATTTTGACATTTACCTTAAACGTAAAAAAAAGCCAAAAATATATATAAAAAAAATATATTTCCTCATCATCATTATCATAATTTCTTCCAGAAATTAATATTTTTATAATTTGTATCTCCAAAAAATTTTTCTCCATTATTCAGTTAAGTAAATAAAAAACTAAAATCTTCAAAGTAATTAAACACATAAATTAAACCAAAGTATATTATAAAACCAAATATTTATAGTTAAAAAGATAATTTTAAGATTAATAAATAGTATTACGTTATTAATAATAATTCACGGGAAAATACGGATTGTTTGACATCTGTCAAAGATTAACAATAAAAAATCACCTCCAACGCGATGCTAAAATTGTTAACATTTATTGGTAACATTTCGCAAAAAAAACGACTGATGTTGGTATTTATCGATATTTTTTTCCAAAAAAAACGACCAATGCTAGCGCCGCGCTAACATTACCAGCTAAGAAAACGCACCCTATATACTATCTATATATATAGGTGTATAAGTAGCTATAACTTACCTAAAACAATAGGCAAAAATTCTTGATAAGTGATATGCTGCATCTGTGCTCCAACTATCTTCCTAGCTTCGTTATAGAGCTGGTCGTCAGTCCACGCGGGATTTAGGATTTGTAAGGCGGAAACCAGCGAGTTGTGTTGTCTCGCCCATATCAGGTGCATGGTCGTTAGGTGAAGGTTCTCGTTAGCTCTGTCGTCTCCTGAAATTTTTATTATTGTTACGTAGGTTAATAGAAATACAGGACCAAATAGGTCCAACGAACTATCATATTATTTTTAAATAAATAATCCAAAGGGGTTTGATAAAAATAGTAGTTATTAAATTCTGATATCATCTCACATGGTTACCTAATAGATAATAATATATTTTTAAAATCAAATCCCTTTGTAATAATTTTTACTGGCAAACTGAGTATTTGTTTTATTTCCGTATCCAGGCTGAAGAGACCCATGCATTTGATTAGAAACACCTGTGAACAGTGTGACAGGGAACTTGAAAAAATACCTAGAGTTTGATATTATCAAATCTTACCAGTATCAAAGCAGTATTTTCCATCTTCATTCATCTCCTCCACGTTACATCCATCATGAGGGTCTGTAGCAGCTGGTAGTAAATCGCGAGTCCCAACCCTAGTCATTCGGAGTTTCCCATTTAACCCTGTTCGGAGTCTTTTAGCTCGTTCTGACGTGTACCCGTAGACTGTAGAACCGTCGATGTAGGAAGTCGCTTGATTTAACTGTTCTCGTGGACCTGGAATATAAATATAAACAATTATACGTCACAGTTTTACTAAAGCGACAATAAATTAATAAAAAATAGTAATACCATTGCTATCAGCCGAGACTACAGAAACATGTATTGATCGATATTATATAGAGAACGAACTTAATGTTTTTCTTTAGCCTATGACTTACCAAAATAGCAAGTTGGTGCTGAAGCAGATCTAACAAACTCCATGCAGGTGACATTATATTTCTGGTAGAAGGGGTCTTCCGGATCTAGTCTCACCGGAAAACATTCCGGGTGAGTTGATTGAGACACATCGCAGCATGACAGCGATGTGCTGTTGACTCCTGGAAATCAAACAAATGTGTAGATTATCCTGACGATAGACTTAAGATTACGAGTTCTCAACAACAACGATTTAATAGTCCTACTGCGGTTTTAGGGTTCCAATTTTGTTTAAAAACATATAGTTAAACGTTGTGACTTTTTATTAAGTAAACTCGTTTTGTACCTAATAGTATCTAGAAAATAAATAAGAACTTCCGCCGACAGGATATCAGTATACAAAATAGGAAAGCCTTTAAGGAAAAAGCGCTGTAGTTTAAAATTCGATAGAACGTGCTTGAAGTGACAAAGCTACAAGTATACAAGTTATTCCCAAGAGTATATACACAAAACAGAAAAATACCAATTATATAGTTCATAGATTACTTTAGGTATCATAAAAAGGCGCATCTCTCAAAATTTACAGTCTACCTGCAAAAAATTTACCTGAACAGGTCGGCTAACGCTCCCTAGAACTAAGGTTAAATACATTTTTTATACTAAAGTAGGCAAACTTATTTTATATAAAATCATTATTTTTTTTTGGTTAATATGAAAAAGCGCTGTAGTTTAAAATTCGATAGAACGTGCTTGAAGTGACAAAGCTACAAGTATACAAGTTATTCCCAAGAGTATATACACAAAACAGAAAAATACCAATTATATAGTTCATAGATTACTTTAGGTATCATAAAAAGGCGCATCTCTCAAAATTTACAGTCTACCTGCAAAAAACTTACCTGAACAGGTCGGCTAACGCTCCCTAGAACTAAGGTTAAATACATTTTTTATACTAAAGTAGGCAAACTTATTTTATATAAAATCATTATTTTTTTTTGGTTAATATGAAACCCCACTATACCATTCTAAAAGTATAAATATCGAAATTAAAATGAATAAATCATGTAGGTTCGCACAATCTTGCCACCAATTGTTTCCTTTAAAACCCCCTAAAAGATTTTCGAGCACACTGCAGAGCACTGAGATTACCTTTGCTTAATGCTGTAGCTGTGATGTCATGGTCCACAAATTGTCCCCAAACAGCCATCATGACGGTGAACACGGTGTCGTGGGCGTAAGATGCCCGATGGACTGTCACGCTTACATCCCGAGCACTCGGTAGAGGAAGCCCGTCTATACCTTTACGTGGTGAGCTTATTCCTAGAAAGAAATACAATTTTGGCTTGAAGGGTATTTGACACGCAATGAGCTGATAGCTACTAAAATAATGCATTTTTTTACATGTAAATATTGCTACCATATTACTAGTAGGTTTTGCACAGTATAGTAGAATTTCTAGAACAAGGAAAAAAAAAACTCGTAAATGAGGGTCTAGATTTGGGAGATACAACAAGAATATTTTGATATAACAAATTGCAGTTGAGAAAAGTTAGTTCAAAACCTTACCATCTCCATAAACCGGAGGCAAAGCTCGTCTGAAAGGCGTATAAGCGACTCCCCAGGTTCGAGGATGCTTCAGGTTGTTGCACGATCCATCTATACTTCTGTACATGGAAATGGGACAAACAGCCACGTCGTTACAGTAAGATGGTTCATGCCAGGATCCGTTCGTGGAAGGCCCCCGACCTACATTGCCTTTGAGTTTCGTGATGTCGGTGCTGAAAACGATATAAAAATAATTATTAGGCAAGTAACTGTACAAGTACCTACTACACAAATTAAACATTTAGCTATACCGTAACAAAATCATGAACCCCAAATTAGAACCATTATGAAAATACCTAAGTTATGTCCAATTTTGTGCAATAAAGAATTTTAATTATAGAAATAAAAAAAATAATGCAAAATGATGTTTATAGTTGACAGCCGCCCATATGATTTACTGATTGGTACTGTTTCGATCAGTCACCTCACTCATTGGATACATGCTCATAATGGACGAAAATTACGGGTATTTGGGCACAACTCTGGATCTTGACCTCAGTCGCGGGCCAAACTTGTCAGAAGGCATGCCCAGGATCATATCTACCGAATTATCTAACTATTTTCCGGATAATTCACAAATTAACTGGTTTTTAAACGCCGGATCTTGACCTGGGGAAATTTGAAAATTATATCCAGGCTACTTGGAGCAACATTAAGAATAGTGTTAATAACCGTCTGGGCATGAAATAAACACTTAGCCCAGACGGTTTATTTACCAGTCATAAAATCATATGGGCAGCTCTCAACTATTATACCTACTTACAATAACAAAAACCTAATGCGCTAATAATAATCAACTGCTCCATCGATGTACTCGGTGCTCTCTTCAAGTAAACTCACCAAACCCAAGGGATGGCAAGTAATAAAAAACTACAAAATTTAGAACACGGATTAAGCTTAACGTGGTTTAGAAAAACGTTTCTAAATAGAGATAGCTCTAGTACCCAATTTTGCCTCAAAAAACTATATTTCTATGGCTTTCTAATTCCAAGTACAATTCACTCCTTATACCGATCGATGCCGGCAGTGTAACACTATCTCCCCGAACAACCGCGACATCGACACCCACTAGTTATGCGGCTTCATCACGCGCCGTTGCTCCCAAACCTGAAAAGCCTCTTAATGCACTACGAAACCAATTTGCTGACCTTTAGTTCCGGAATACGTAAGCCTACTGATTTATCAAAAACTAAATATTTCACAACGAAGAAAGTTGAAAATATTTCAGGTAGTTAAAGTACGTTGTTGCTTTATAAAATCTTGTTAGAAATTAAATGTATGAGCGTCATAGTATATTTTTTTATTGAAGCACGTCATGTGACCTTGTATCTACCTGGTACTGAGCAGACCTACAAAGTCCATTATTACCCTTTTTAAATTTACATATGTATAGATTATGTCATAAAATAACAATGGTTTAATAGTACCTATCTAAAATTATTATCCAATATTTGATGACCAAGGCGATCTCCTGGACCACGGGTGGGTTAGGTTGACGTCTAAAAGAACCTTCGAAAGCGACGTGACGTCATCTTGCGTTGGTGCTGGTCGGATTAGCCGTGCGTGGAGATGGTGAAAGAGCGTTGTGTGCACCTATGCCTAGGAGAGATATCCCATCTACCTTATAGAATACATAAGGTCCACTGACCTTTATGAAAACCATATTTTATGAGTAGAATGATTGACGTGAGAACAATAGCGCCCGGCGCGTAGCGACGAGCTTGCGATAAGGATATTTTAGGATATTGTTTACTACCATATGTTAATGCAACTAAATACCTTTATTTAATTCTTTTTCAAATGACAATTTTAACGTTAAATGAAAGAAAACAAAAGTTACATACGTATCAAATTTAATTAACAGCACCGACAGTATACACGCGTTATTTATGAAAAAAATGTCTCTGGCTACCTTTCGTATGTACTTCGATTAATTTAATGCGGCTCGAAGTGATCAAATTATGGTGTAGCAGGAAAACCAAGGCGATCTCCTGCACCACGGATGGGTTAAGGTAACGTCAGCAAGAACCTTCGATAGACGTGACGTCACCTTGCGTTGCCGCTGGTCGAATTAGCCGTGCGTGGAGATGGTGGAAGTGCGTTATATGCACCCAATAAGCCTAGGGAAGGTATCCCATGAACCTTGTAGAATACACAGGTACGTACCTAAGTACGTCCACTGCGGCGAGAGTTAAGTCCACTTTCAGAACTCAACTATCCAGGTTACCAGAGGGATGCGAATCTTAATGATGCGTTGTGAACTAAGGCTCTACCATGGGTTTTTGGTTTGTACCAATGTACCGTTAAAATGTGAGGAACCACCAGTAGGATCGCTTTATTCAATCGCGTTACCTAAAATAAAGCGGCCCTATTGGTTGTTGCTCACGTATTAACTTTACGTCGCTACAAAGTAAAACCCCAAACCCAATACATACAACATGTAACGACTACTGAAGACCTAGATAATACTTAGGTCCTAGGCATAATCGATGTAGAGAATGAATCAATTGAACTAATTGAGAGGATGCGGCTCGTATGCATGTGGTGAAAGAATTGGGTTATATTATTGTTGTATTCCAAATCGAAATTTTACAATAGTTACTATCTCAGGGATATTATATATATGATAAAAATATATAGAATTACATTTTTATAAATTTATATGTCGGGATATTCTTATATATTTTTTGTCAATATAAGAAATTTGTAAAATTTGGTCGTGGATTCGAGTGCCGCCAACCAGGATTTTCATTGCATTTTTATATATATACAGGGTGACTCATGGGCGTAGCCAGGGGGGTTTGGGGGTTGGACATATTAAATGATTTTGAAAGGATGTACTTTGGGCTAATATGAGGTTCTGCTGATCAAACCAACAACTTGTCCCATTTAATGGAACCATGTGTCGCAAATGACAAAAAAACCTTCTCCATACAAATTAGTAATGTTAAAATGACCAATTTGTATGGGGAAGCTAAAATTTTTTTTCGTATGCGACACATGGTTCCTTGGGAAAAGTTATTCGATTTGATCAGCGGAACCTCATATTAGCCCTAAGTACATGCTTTCAAGGTCACCCTGTATATATACGTATCACCTTTGACCGATTTTTCTAAAAAGAGGTAAAACTTATAAAACAGTCCTAGTAAGTGTTTTAGGCGCTAGCTATAAGGTATATTTTTATGTAGCTTAATAACTCGTTAACTGCTTGGAATCTTACCCATTGACGAGAAATTTCGTAGCCTCCTCAGCAGCATATCCAGCATCAGCTAAAGGCTTGACCACAGCTGCTGTGGCGGCTGCCCGTTGTGCTCTCCATGCTGGCGTGTCACTTGACAACGGGATTCTGGAAGCTTCCAGAAGGCTCCTGGATTCCAATGCCTTTGTTCCTTGATTTACAGCTGCTTTGAGCTTTTGTGGGGATGAGGTATTGGCAGACCATTGTGGTGGTGGTTGTTCTGGAATTATGGATTTTTATGTCTGAAAGTTTAGATTTATTTTTGGAGTGGCCACAGCTGAATAGCATTATTTATAGTCGATATAACTAATATAAAAAGAAACGCGGAAAACTATTTGTAGGGCATAAAATATGTAAAAAATAGTTACCTTTTAAAGGCCATGACAACGATAAAATCGGCATTAATCCAGGGGGCATTAATGTGAGATTCGCATGAGGTAATGAATTATCTTTAGAGGATCCTTCTACTCCTGGAGGCACAACTGTTATGTTCCCATCATCTGTATCAGCTGCCAGACTGTATGACACGGTCACCAACAGTGCAACGCTGAGAGCTGCTCTATAAATGGCATAAATATTTCAATTAAATTTATTCAGGTTTCCACATGGCGGATAAAGAGGCCAATATGCTGAGGTTCATTCCAACTGATGGACACAGTTCGGTGTCCGAGGAACCGCGGTGGTGACATGTAGGTGCTACACAGGGCGCAAAAACGAACAAGACATGGATGTAAAGAACATAAAATTTTTTGATAGCAATTTATGGAATGAAACTATAATTTACATGCGACTAGCGCCTAGCCCTACGGTTTAACCCGTCGTTTTGATTGAAAATAAAATACGGCCCATGTTACTCGCCGATTTGGTGATCGGAAATTCGGCTGCAATTATACCAAAAGTCCATAATTTAAAATAATAGTATGGATTTAAAAAAAAATCTTTAGGTAAATTTTTATTTTCATATAAAAAATCCCTTTTTTTTTCTGGGAAAACAATAAAGTTTGGGTATAATCACAAAAGAAATAATAGTACAAGTAGTATATCCCGGGATTTTTTTCTGGGAAAACAATAAAGTTTAGGTATAATCACAGAAGAAATAATAGTACAAGTAGTATAATTGCACCCGTACTTCAGATGACTATTGATAATAGAGCTTTATATTCGTAAAAGAGACATTAGTTTTTTATCAATAACCTTCTTCGTTGATATATAAAGTAATTATTTCAGACTGGAACAATGGAATTTTGAAAATTCGGCGAATGTAGTTTTTTGGCCATGCGCGAATGATGCTCGCACACTTGGGTTCCATATAACAGAAAAAATAGAGCAAATATATTGGGGAAGCTTTTTTACAGAAAACCATATAGGTAGTAATATTATAAATAAGAAAGTAATATTATTTATTTTAGTAATTATTTATATAATATTTCTTTGGATTAGTAATTAGTTTTATTTATTTTTCTTAAGGTTTATTGTAATTTAATTTTTGTTATAATTAATTTATGTTTTTGTTAATAAACGTATATTTCATAATAATTATAAATACTAAAGTAACTCTGTTTGTTTGTTACGTTTTCACGCCTAAACCGCTCAACTAATTTAGATGAAATTTGGTATGGAAATAGTCGAGACCTATAGGTAGGAAGGACATAGAGTACATTCTAGTTAGTAGAGTATTGAATGAAAGGTCTTATTTATCTACGTCTCTATTAGTATGTAGGTAAATATAAACAGAATTTCAAATATATTTTTGGATTTAAAATGGTAACTATTTATTCAGACATACAACACCTTTAGGTATTTATTTTTGTAAGGATACCAAAATAAATTATAATGTAAAATGTTACTTACACAACCACTATACAAATAGCACATTGAAACTGTCGTAATTTTCTCTGATAACTTCGGGTAATAGAAGATTCATACACATAACTGGGTGAAACCAACGGTGTCTTTTCTGAATACACTTTCGGCCTATGCATAGCTGCCCTCATTCCTTCACACCCTAAGCCATATGCGTTTATAAATTGTTTTATTTAAATTATTAGCCGATGTAATTAAACTCAATACGTCCGACGCAATTTAAATTTACCGAAGAAATGAAATGTGAAGCGTGTGTATCAATTGGGTATCAGGTTAGGCACTGCCCACACCAGTGCCCTAATTGATGTTTTACGTACAGTAAACAGCGCAGCAGTATAGAAACAAGAGGTGCAAGTACTTGCTATTGATTGGAGCCCATTTCATAATTACCTACTTACAATGACCATATATAAAATGTGTCTGTAGATACATAAAATATTTATGCAAAAAGAGTAGGTAGGTAACTAGTACCTAGTAAACGCGAGAAATAAGTTCCTAATAGAACTTATTAAGAAAGTTTTTATTTTATTTTTGTCTGGTTGTTGGTCGGGTTGTTTGCTCATTCGTGCGCGCATCGCGTAAAAGCAACTCATTAGATTCAAAATCGTATTAGGTACTGAATGATTAGTTACACTTCCGGGTAAGCGCGCCCTAACTTCGATTGCACGCGAATCGTTTTGACGTCATTATGATCCTTTCTTTTTTCTTTAAGTCCCTAACTAACACATTAAGTTTGCCATCTGTACCTTCAAAGGTACCCTTATATGAAACTCCGGTGTATGTAAATCAATAACTTGGACAATTTTTACTTTCATACAGTTGTTGTATTGATATAATTACTTATAATAGTTAGACATACAGTAGGTACCGCGAACTTTTTTGTAGATATTAATGTGTTCTCTAATGAATTGCCTTAGGCCTCATTCGAACGAGAGTTAAATAACGTTGCGTTTAAATCTCGACGCGACGTGAGCGCTTTTAAACCGCTCTCGACTAATGTGTACATACGAGCGTTTAAAATTTTTTTTTTCGTTTCTCGCCGCGTTAGAACGTAAAATGAATACCTCAAAATTGCTGATAGTAGCAGTTTGTGTTGCAAAGTGTCAAAAAAAGGCATTCTGGGTGCAACCCCTCTCTACCAAGCGATACATTAATAGTAGAGTGTATATTAAGGGAGCAAAATAATATTTTTACGGCGAGGGCGCTTTTTGAATCCAGAGCGAAGTGAGGGATTCAAAATACGTCGCCCGAGCCAAAAAAATATTTTATGGGAAAATAAAAGGCGCCTCATATTTTATAGTAATATTATTATTTAATAAAACATAGAGTTTTTACAACTAAATTGTTTTCAAAACAAAACCATAAATTTCTAACAATCCGTAAAATTTTACGAAAATGCAGGCGGTATTTCGCGCGTTTTTAATTTGATTTCTTTTTTTTTATTCAGTCGTACCTACCAGCTACTTTTATTCAAACAATGATGTTCTAAATTCAAAAAGTGCTCGGCAAAGATAATTGCGGCGCATTCATAGAGAGGATTAAAAACTCATTACTGCCCGCTAAATTTTCTGGAGACTACTGCATCGATTTTTTGTCGAGGTAGTCTCCTTTCATGATGCGGTTACGAAACGGGCGATTGACTTGATTATAAATCAGCGAGGATATTAAAATAGGCTCGTAATGCAAATCCTCTTTGTCGCCGCCGAAGTTTACCATCAAGTAGATACAAAGTCACCTGTCGAGCTCCAATAAAAAAAAAATAAAAAAATGTTATCTCCTCCCAGACGTAATTTTTTAAAGATTAATTAGAATATACACATCTATACTTTCGCATATAATAAAGGTTATTCAACCACAGTAATTATGTGCTCAGAATCTACATCCCACGATGTTGACATTGCGCGAGTAAAGACAACGATAGATACGTGACCGAACGCTGCATACGGCGAGATCGCGGCATACTGACTTTCAGCGCCGGCGCTTTTTTAACGCTCGTCCAAACACAAGCAATAAATGGCGCATTTTTAATATTTATTAATGCCCAACGCCCAGCCCTTAAAAGAAAACTGCTGGATAAAAAAGCGTCGCGTCTAAAAAGTGGTGATGTGTGAATGGATAGTACGGCACCCATTGGTTTCATTTCAACGCTTTTTTAACAAGCGTTGAAAAAGCTCTCGAGGCCTAAATCTGTAGTAAATTATTTTGTTCTATCATCAACAGTTTTCGCAGCGCACGCTATGTAAAGAAATTTATAGAATTCTTTTTTTAGACATTTTCAATGTTTTCGTACGGATCCCTAATATTTTTGAAAATAACATATAGGCTATGAGTTCATCAAATTTACTCAGTGACCTTCGATCATATTTCGTCTGGGTCAGTGACAAGGCAATGTAGGATTTCTTTTAGTGAAATTTTTTTTTTTAATCAGTCCAATAGTTTTTGAGTCTATTTGTTGAAAACAAAATAATAAAATATCTTCTCTCCATAATATATAAATATATATATATATATTTATATATTATGGAGAGAAGATATTTTGTTATTTTGTTTTCAACAAATAGACTCAAAAACTATTGGAAAACAAAATAACAAAATATCTTCTCTCCATAATATATATATTATTGGTATATGGGTCTTAGACCACTTCCGCATATTATTACTAATTTATTTCTTTATTATTTATTTAACGGCCTTTACGCATTACGCGTGATTTTGCCATGTCATTTTAAATTATGTGGAGCATGGCGATGAGTTGTCAAATGATTCATACATTCATAATTCATTACTACTATTATATATTAACCAATATTATAAGAAGCACTATAAGGCCCAGTTTCTTGATGGATAGTCATCTCGACTAATTGTTAAATAATGACAGTTATGGCGTCCTTTATATGAATTTGAAATATGTTTTGACAAAAATCTCATAGAACACCCGCCATTTTTAACTATAGTAACGTAAACTATCCATCAAGAAACCGGCCCTTAGTTGCTTTAATTTTTAACTTACTATAATGGTATTTAATTTAGTCGGGTAAATTCTAATGATACCAATAATATATTTTTTATAATATTTTATTCGTTCATTCAAAACAATCACACTTCCACTTCGTTTTTGTGAAAGTAATTTTTATTTTGAATTAAAATGTCTACGATAGAGGAATTACAAAATAAAATTAAGATTTTGGAAGCCCGTTTAAGTGCTGTGCAAAATACAGAACATGTTGTTCGTGAAAAAATCGAAGTTATGTCCTCTGAAGTTGTGGATAGTAATCCTTACAGGTATGTTTTTTGTTATTAAACTAAGCCTACTTATTAAAACATAATTTCAATAATTATTATGATAAGTAATATTTTTATATACTTACTTTTTAATCCAAGTATGGTAGGTATTACATGTGTAAATTAATGTGATGTAGATAATATTTCGTAATGTTAAAATCCATCTATCATGTATATCACATTTACTCAAACCTATGTGTCTCTGGAGTTTAATGACGGTTAAGAAATATAAGTAGGACATTTGACAACACAAAGATCTTGACTATAACCTGTTTTTAATTGAAGTTCAGCAACAAACAGGTAACGGAAAAATAGTAATATTAATTTTCCTGCCTTCTTACTAATCTTTATATACTATTAAAAATATTATTTTATTTTATTTCAGTCGTCTAATGGCCCTCAAAAGAATGGGTATAGTGGAAAACTATGAAAAGATCAGAACTCTAACTGTAGCTGTGGTGGGAGTTGGAGGAGTTGGGAGTGTTACTGCTGAGATGTTGACTCGCTGTGGCATTGGAAAGGTACATGTTACTGTTATCTTGTATTAGAAACAAATTTTGTGAGAATTGCTCACAGTGCAAAATTTGGTCACTATTTAGGTCTTGGGCACAGATAAATAATTAATTTTGTGCACAAACCCATTACCCATGTCATGGATAATGGGTTTGTAGACTTGTGGTTGCACCTATTGTTGTGGGTTCAATTTCCCACCTATGCCAATAAAATATTACTTTGTTTTTCTGTACAGTTTGTCATGGTCTGGGTGTTTATAAAATATAATATGTATTATATTGCTTTTTGCGGTACACATAGTACAAGCCCAGACCTTAGTTTATGACCAGAACATATTAGGTGTATTGTCTATTATATTATTACTGTTATTATTCAGTTGATCCACTACAGCATTATGGCTGTGTATGCATATTTAATCAGTAGTGTACCCTAGCACGGTGGCCACTTTCTGGAAAACATGGAAAACCGGGAAAAGTTGGGGAATTTTCGGAGACTGTAAAAGTCATGGAAAGCGCTAGAAGGTCAGGGAAAATATTTAAAGTACACACATAACTTGCTACTGTAAACAACTGGCAACCGAAGAGGGGCGATACCATCTAAATTCAAAATATGCTTAATTTTTTTAAGAATGTGAAATATAATTTATTGCTCAATATTTTGTGAAAATATTGCTGAAAAGAATTGTTTCTATTTTCTAATAACTTTTAGCTCAAATAAATATAATAAAATTTGTTTCTTAAATATATTTTTGGAAATAATAAGCTCATTTAGGTCAGGGAAAATCTAATAAAAATGACTGGAAAATCTGGAAAACTCAGGGAAATTCGTATCTGCAAAAAAGTGTCCAACCTGCGTAGATACTTCCTATCCTAGGCCAAACTTCTGTTTTGACCAAGATTGTTTAGATTTCGTAATAGTTGTAATACTTTCTTAATTTCTTGCTCATGCAATCATCTACCAAGCATTCCCAACTGTTATACCTAACTAAATAATATATTTCACATAGATTTCTTAACTTGTTTCTGTATATTGCAGTTAATATTATTTGACTATGATAAAGTGGAGTTGGCAAACATGAATCGCCTGTTCTTCCAACCGCAACAAGCAGGGCTCAGCAAAGTGGAAGCTGCAGCTGCTACTTTACACAACATAAACCCAGATGTTACTATAGATACATATAACTATAACATTACCACCATGGATAACTTCTTGAATTTTATGAATACTGTAAGGTAAGATTGAATTCTGTTGATATTATACCTATACTGATATTATTTTGGATTTATAGGGCCATATCCATAATATAATATTGAATTGTCAAATGACACTTTTGGTTATTCGACATTATAACAAGAATACAAGAGTATATGTTATTTTGATATTCAAAGAAAAATGCCATTTTTTTATATAAATGATCGGTTTTATATGAATTTATTTCATTATAAAGAGGAAGGTATGCCATTAATAGTGGAAAATAACATCAGGCAAATGACCACCAAGACCACACTTACAGGACCATATCCTTTTCATGAAATTTTGCATAAACAAATCGCAAAGTGGCTGCCCTATGTCCTCGATAGCCTCACAAATTCCATCTTTGAGGTCTTGAATCGACACTGGGCTGTTGGCGTAGACCTTCTCTTTCAAGTGGCCTCAAAGGAAGAAGTCGCAAGGTGTTAAATCACAAGATCTCGGTGGCCAATTGTGATCACCTCTTTGAGAGATAACACGTCCCAGAAACTTTTTTCGTAAAAGATCAATGGTTTCTTGCTTGTGTGGCACGTAGCGCCGTCTTATTGAAAGTAAACATTGTCCAGATCAATTCCGGCCAAAAAAATCATTAATCATCTCTCGATAGCTCAATCCATTCACCGTAACTGTTGCTCCAGCCTCATTTTCGAAAAGTAAGGTCCAATGACACCGCCGGACCAAAAACGGCACCAAACAGTCACACGTTGAGGATAGAGAGGGTTTTCAACAATAACTCTTGGGTTTTCCGAGTCCCAGATGCGACAATTGCTTTTGCTTGTTAACGAAGCCAACGAGGTGGAAATGGGCCTCATCACTCAACATGATTTTTCGATGGAATTCCGGATCATATTTATGCATTTCAACGGCCCATATTAATAATTTCAATGCGTTGTTGAATCGTGTATCGTTCCATTTTCATTAATAGCGTAGTTTCTACTTGTTAAATGTGAAAAATTGACAGCTTTAAAAGTGACATCTACCGAAATAGCAGGCTATTCAAAATAACACCTCTTATTGGAAAACCCTTTATAAGACATATTTTTTATTTTTGTTGCTAAAGAAAGAGAGTAAACCTACCTTACCTAAAGTGTTCTTCTTGTTGTGTGTACATCTACTGTAATAAATAATTAAAAATATATGTTTTCTAGCAAAGGTAGTCTCTCTGGAGGTCCAGTAGATCTTGTCCTGAGTTGTGTAGACAATTTTGAAGCTCGCATCGCCATCAACACTGTCTGCAATGAGCTCAACCAGAAATGGTTTGAGTCTGGAGTGAGTGAGAATGCAGTGTCTGGACATATACAGTTTATAGTACCAGGAGAGACGGCCTGTTTTGCGGTGAGTTTTGAATAATTAAATTAAATTGGTGTACTCATTTTAGACTAGACTATTACTTATATCTGTTATTTGAGCACTATGAAACAGTTGATTCTCCCATATGTAATTTCCACAGAATCACTCACAACACATAGAGAGTGAAAGACAATATTCTCAGCTAGCCAACTGATTTTTTTTGCATGTTTGCTTACCCATAAATTCTTATAGAAGATATTGCAATAAGCATATTAAACAATTTAATTTAAGTTTCAAGTCGAAGTAGTGAAAAAAGTTCTAAATAAAATTATATGATTCCAGTGTGCTCCGCCACTAGTGGTAGCTTCGAAGATTGATGAAAAGACGCTGAAGAAGGACGGGGTATGTGCAGCCAGCTTACCCACCACCATGGGAATAGTCGCTGGATTCCTAGGTTAGATTATTATATTCCTAGATTATTCAATAGCATTAGATTTTAATGTTGTATATGGTTGGTTGGCTAGTTTAACCAATAGCTATATATTTCTAAACAGTACAGACAAACTACTGAATTCAGTAAACTTTTTATATTTTCTTTGTAAATGCTGTTTTTTAACACCAGTAACATCCAGATGAACAAAGAAAGTAATTTAAAAAAGTTTTATTTATATTTTCATTAGAAGTTTTAAAATTCAAAGAAGGTCAGTATATTTTTTTAAAGATTTTAATATGTAAAGAATTTACTATATTCATTTTCGCCAATATACAATTATTAACAGGTTTAGCGTATCATTTCTGAATAAAATAAGTAAGTTTTAAAAAAAAAATTTTTTTTTTTAGTACAAAATACGCTCAAGTACCTATTGGGTTTTGGTACGGTCAGCAACTACCTGGGATACAGTGCTTTGACAGACTTCTTTCCTACAATGACTTTGAAGGTATGTTCTAAACTATTTTTTTATTAAAGAAAGCAAGACTAAAAAAAATAAAACATTACGGTCTGTTAGAAAAAAATAAGACAGGCTAAATAATGAATTATATCATCCATATGATATAATTTATATAATGTTTAAAAATAAAATTATTTATTCTTTAAGAATGGTATAAGGTATACCATACTTGAAGAAAAAAATAAGACAGGGTAAATTATGAATTAAATCATCCATATGATATAATTTATATAATGTTTAAAAATAAAATTATTTATTCTTTAAGTATGTTATAAGGTATACCATACTTGAAGATATAAATAAAATAAAGCATTTATTGTCAAAACACAGCCTTTAATTTTTTTAAGTTATATAAATGTTGTCAGTAAACAACTATATATGTGGCCAATGGCTTAGCATCAGCGTGTGCCGACGTGTCCACCTAAACTCAGGCCGTACGAAGCTGGTTTTCATCTTAACCTTTATATACCTTATTTGTTATTTAGGGCGGGGGACGGTCTCTAAAACTTCGCTAGACCGACTGAGCGGTATCGTTACCGCCGCCCATACAGATGCAAAACCATCACAAGTGATCTAGTCAATCAAGTTTCGTTTTAAGTTTGTGTGTTCACTGGTATTTAGGACACTACTGCATCGATTTATTATCAGGGTGGTAGTCTCCTGCGGTTACGAAACGGCCAGTTAATTTGACGATAAAGCAGAGAGATTGTAAAAGTCAACTTGTACGGCAAATTCACATCTGCCTGTTTCGTTACCACATCTTTTAGTCGGCATAATGGGAGCGATTAATGCTTTTAAACAACGTATTGATCGACCCATTCATGGATTTTGTAGTTCTGCTTAACATAGACACAAAGTCACATTCTCAAATAGTGAAAAAGGCGTATATCTTAATTAAATAAATAACGATAAATAAAAATAATAACTTTGTCAATTTGTGAAGATGGCATTAATACAATTATAAACAGTCCATAGGCTATCTAGATTATATAGTAAAAATTATAACGAACTCTATAGGTATTTTAGTTTGTAATGAATAATGACAAAATTTGTATAAAAAAAAATGTACTCCATCAAAGTGGCAGTATAGAGGACAAACAATAATGTGAACATTTGTATAACCTATATTTGAACGAATAATTGAATATTTGTATTTGTACTGCGATCTCTAAGTTATAATTAATGATAATCCATAGTTCAAACCTTTCTAGTGTGAGTTTTCTAACTATCACTTTGAGTTTGAGTTAACTAAAATTTGTATGGGAAATAGTTCAGCGCTCCAAGCGGAAATTTTGAGAACTAAAAATGCGAGCGTGTGATTGGTCAAAATGTTAACGCAGTAGTATAGTTAACGCGAAAATAAATGTAAAAATAACACACACTAGGGCTACAGGACTCTTATCTCTACTACCTAACATAATAAACATGATAGATGGCTATTGATTAAATACAATCTTATCTAATAAATGTGTCGCTTTTTTTTTGTGACTTAACTTATATTATATCCTCCAGCCAAACTCTCAATGCGACGACTCGTTTTGTGTTAAAAGACAAGCTGAAGTAGCGGCTAGACCTGTGGTGCAGGTTGTCGCTGAAACTGTACCAGACGCCGCTCCCGTACATGAGGACAATGAATGGGGTATGTACCAAATACGGTCGCGGAATACAAAATAATTATAAGGTTTCGACTATCGTGTCAACGCCGATATAAACGTATTTATACTTGGTTATTGGTCATGGTTCAATTGTTGTTTTTATGTTGGTAATTGTACGTAAAAATATACACTTTGGTATTTTATATATTTAAAGTTTTTTTTGTCTTCAACAGAAAAAATAATAAATACAATGACTACAAATAGTGTGATATCTTATTTTGGGGAACGTATTTATAGGGAATGTAGACTTTGCGATCGCAACTGAAGTGCCCTTAACATTTGACTCCACACTACTTATTTCTGTCGCTAGCGCCAGTCCCGTGCCGTACGAGGTTGCATTAAATAACTGCAAAAATGACAAATACGTATGGAGTCATAGTCCGTAATTATTCCTTCTCTGCGACTGTTCATTCTATCAAGTCAGTCATCATACAGATAAAAAAACCGCCAAACCTAGTCATGTTTCGGTTTTAACCTTCGGGTTCACCAGTTTTCAGGAGACTACTGCATCGTTTTCTTGTGGTAGTCTCCTTTCAGGGTGTAGTTACAAAATGAGCGAATGATTTTCTTTATCTGAATAAGTAACTGCCTATTTTTCCTTTAGCATTTTCTGTTTTGATATGTACTATATGTATTATATTGTATTATTTATATAAGTAGTATGTTATGTATTGTGTGTATATTTAAGTATTTACATGTAATATTTAAGTAGTTTATATACTATTCGCTATATGTCTTTTAAATTGTTATTTGTTAGAATGTATTAACTAAGGCTGTGCCACTCTGTATTATTATAAGTAAACTAGTCTACCCTCCAGATTGTCCTTGGATCTCTGGTACAAAATGGTGTAGCTCGCTATGTAGTAAATTAAACTAATAATTAAATCTAGATCTTTTATTCACTTTCCAAGTTAGTTTCTAATAGGTTATGGGCCCAGACGCCTGTTACATTAGGGAAAGTGATAGGGACTATAGGAAGTGAAGAAAAAAGTGTTAAATAATTATTCACACAGTGCACGCATACAAAAAAAAATGGCGTCATCGGAGTCGCTAACAAAACTCACCGTTCTAAACGAGAAAACAAATTTTTCGAATTGGAAATTTCGCCTAAAATTGTTTCTGGAAGAAAGGGGATTAGAAAATTATATAGACTCCAATGTGGACTCGGCGGCAAAAGATTATTAAAAAAATGACGCAAAAGTGAGGTCAATTATAGTACAGGGTATTTCTGACCAATATATAAACGTGGTCAAAAAAAGAATTTATTTACACAAAGAAACTTACAAAACATAGATAAATAATAAAAAAAGAAAAAAATTAAAACTATCTAAATTAAATAAAAAATCTCCTTAAATGGGATACCACTTGGCAGAGTACCTATAACACTGGCAGCATTGCCACGTTGAATGGCAATGCTGACTTTTTGTTTGAAGTAGTTGTAGCATTTGGGGTCTCCACATTCGAAAAATACACGTTTCCCGAGGTCATGGAGAAATTCTTTAGCCTCGGGGCCGAGTGCTCCCGAAGTTTCGACACCAAAAGCCACAAACTTATAATTTTGAGTCAAGTCCCTATACTTCAACCGCTTACGCGCTTCCGCAGCGCCAGCGGCCGAACCAGGGACCGACGAGGAGGCCGAGACATTGGACTGTGCATAGGTATCCACGCAAGTGGCATCCCAGATTAGGGATTTTCCATTGGCCCAAGGCACCAGTGTAAGACCGTCAGGGCGCCTGCCGTCGGATCTGCTGACTCCAGGAGGCTCAAGAATACAGGGAATTTTAGCCGTTTGTAGAGTACGCCGAATTATGTCATTGAGGGCATTATGACGAGAAATGCGACCAGCGCTTCTATTGCAACTGAGACCATGATAGCCGAATCTATCTACAGTGGCTCCGCAAGAGCAGCTATGTGGCATGCAGACTTCAATGCCGCACCGAAGGGCGACCGAAATTCGCAAAGTTTCCTTATCTAATAAAGTACCGAGGGAAGCAATTGGAATTGCATTAAGCCACGCACCAGAATTTTTATCAAAAGCGCCTAAAAGACGTGCTTTACTTTGTATATTTTGAACATTATTTAAAAGTTTATGTTTTTTGGACTCTAATAAAGGGATATCCCATAAAGACTGCCTATGTTTTTCAGTAGGTTCCGTAATACCTGGGAGCTTTTCCTGCCATAATTGTAAAGCTTCGTCTGTTGGGCTCGAATCCATAATGACTGAATTATTGAGAATATTATCAACAAGATCAGAGACACCGAAAGACGAAGCTAAAAAAGATGGGAGGGAGAGATCCGTAAGTCGACGGAGCCCTAAACCTCCAAACCTGATGGGCATACATATTTGATCCCAACTAATAACATTAATGTTTACATTTAAGATTTTCCCTAATAATTCAAGTAGGTTATTGTCGAATGTATTTAGATGTTGTGAGGCACGCCAAGAAGGACAGCATCTAAGCAAATATGTAAATTTGTTAAAGGTTAAGCAGTTGCGGAGTAAGAAAAGGGCTATATGTGGTTCTATAACTTCACATTTGTTTACTATGTGGATAAGGGTATTAACTTTATTTAATAGAAGTGTTTACGAATCAAAAAAAGTGATTCGGCTTTCGATATGCTTACCAAATTGGAATCCATTTTTGAAAGAAAATCTATATTTAATAAAGTCCATCTAAAACGAAAATTATTAACTTTAAAATTGATAAATAATGAAAAACTCCAAGATAATTTTTTAAAGTTTGAGTCTCTAATAAATGAATTGGAGGCATCAGGATGCAAAATTGAAGACACCGACAAAGTGTGCCATCTCCTTCTTACATTGGGAGATGAGTATGAAAATGTAATAACATCATTGGAAACAATGTGTGATGAGAAAGACCTAAGTATTGAGTTTGTGAAGTCAAGATTACTCGATACAGAGATAAAGTTAAAAAGTAAAAATAGTCAACAAATAAGTGATGAGCAATCTGCATTCTTGTGCTGTTATAAATGTGGAAAAGAAGGCCACAAATTTTATCAGTGTAAAGTAAAACAAGGAAATTTTGACAATAACAGAGGTCATTCACCCAGATCTAGAGGAAGTAACAATAGGTATAGAAGAAATTATTCAAGGCAAAGAGCTTACAATTACAATATGGAGACTAAGCAAGAGTTATTTATAGCATTAAGCGCAGAAAAACAATTTAAAAGTGTAGAAGATTGTATTATATTTATTGTAGACTCAGGAGCTACACACCACTTTATAATGCAGGAATATGAACATTGTATGACAAATATAGAAGTACTAGAAGAGCCTGTTATAATAAAAATAGCAAATGGTCAAAATTTAATAGCAAAGAAACAAGGCATATTACCAGTCACATACATGAAAGACAATACAGTAAAAATACAAGGACTAATAGTGGAAAATCTTAAACATAATCTCTTATCTGTTAACAAATTGCAAGAATCAGGAAGAACAGTGGTATTTAAAAGGGGAAAACTAAATATATATTCAAGAAATGGGAAGAAGTATACTGGTGAAAAAAGAGGTAACTTATTTACAATTAAATTTATATTAAATAATGTTGAAAAAGAATGTCATATCTCTAAAGATGATAAAAGTCTATGGCACCGGCGAATGGGTCATTTAAACAGAAAAAGCCTGTCAATACTGAAATTACCTATTGATGATAAATGTTGTGACACATGTATGAAAAATAAAAGCACCCGTTTACCATTTAAGCCAATAAAATATTCTCAGTCAAATAAAATAGGTGAACTTATACATACAGATGTATCAGGTCCGCATCGCACACCTACCAATGAAGGTTATAGATACTTCCATACAATAATCGATGACTATTCACACTTTACTTATACCTACATGATGAAGAATAAGTCAGAAGCAATTGGAAATATTTTAAAATACATTAGTGAAGTAGAGAGAGAGAAAGGAGTAAGTATTAAAAGAATAAGATGCGACAATGGTGGAGAATTTACTTCCAACTGGTTTAAAAATTTCTGTGCAAATAAAGGAATAAAACTTGAGTATACAAACCCTTACAGCCCGCAAACTAATGGCAAGGCAGAACGGATGAACCGTACCCTGGTAGAAAAAGGTAGGGCCATGCTAAATGAGACAAACTTGCCAAAATATTTATGGAACCATGCTATTATGACAGCTACTTTTTTAATAAATAGGTCTCCCTCTAAAGCGATAGGAGGCAACATACCTGCAGAAATATTCAATAGAAATCTAATGTTAAATAAAATAAAAGTTTTTGGATGCAAGGCTTGGTCACATATTATACCTTCAGGAGATAAATTTGACAGCCGAGCCAGAGCTGTCAGAATGATTGGATATAATATAAACGGATATAAATTATGGGATCCGATTACAAATCAAGTAATAGTGTCTCGAGATGTACGATTTGATGAGACAGACTACAAATATACAAAATATAACGAAGAGGAAATTGAACAAATAGAAATATTACCATTAAAAGATGACACAAATAAAGAGGAACAAATACAGACAGGATCAGGAAGAGTCATTAATAAACCTAAATATTTAGAAGAGTATAAACTTTATGAAGTTTATTGTTTGTTAACTAAGGAAGAAGATCCAATTTCTTATGAAGAAGCTATAGAAAGAAATGATGGTTGGCAAATGGCAATAGACAAGGAAGTAGAATCTTTACAAAAACTGGAGACGTGGGAAGAATGTGAGTTACCACCTGAAAAAAGAACAATAGACACAAAATGGGTCTTCAAGACAAAGTCGGAGGGTATAAAAAAGGCCCGACTTGTTGTAAGAGGATTCCAACAAGATACTGAGGATTATGTATACTCTCCAGTAGCCAAAATGTCTACAATAAGATTATGCTTATCACAAGCTTTAATAAATGATTGGGATACATTACAATTAGATATACCCACCGCTTTTCTAAATGGAAATGTTGAATCTGAAGTATATATCAAAGCCCCAAAAGGTATAGAGCTTAAAAATAAAAATAAGGTATTAAAGTTGAAAAAAGCTTTGTATGGGCTGAAAGAGTCGCCCAAGTGTTGGAATAAAACATTTAATGAATTTTGTGTAAATATAGGTATGAGAAGATCAGAGTATGATAACTGTCTATATGTCGGAGAAAGTCTATGGTTGTTGTTATTTGTTGATGACATCTTATTAATAGGAAATCAAGAAAAAATTGATCTAGTAACTATGAATTTAATAAAAAGATTTAATGCAAAAAACCTAGGAAAAATTAAATGTTTTTTAGGTATGGATATAATTAGAAATAAAGACACATTAAATATTTCACAAACAAAGTTTATTGATAAAATATTGAAGAAATTTAACATGAGTGACTGCAAACCGATGAATACACCTATGGAGAATAATTATCAAGTACCTGAAAAAGAAGAAATTATTAGTAACATGCCATATAAAGAAATGATTGGATGTCTAACTTACCTATCAATCAGCAGACCGGATATATCTTTTGCAACTTCATTCTTGAGTAGATACATGACTAAACCAACTAAGTCAGCATGGGAAGCCACAAAAAGGATTCTTCGTTACCTAAAAGGAACTAAGGAGAAAGTACTTACCTATAAAAAGTCTTACAATAAAAACCAAATTATAGCTTACTCGGACGCAGACTGGGGAGGTGATCACACAGACAGAAAGAGTGTAAGTGGTATGGTTATCTACCACAATCAAAATTTAATATCATGGAGTTCAAGAAAACAGCAAACAGTTGCTTTATCATCAGCGGAGGCTGAGTACATCTCTGCAGCTATGTGTGTTAGTGATTTGTTGTTTATAAAAGGACTGTCAAGTGAATTTCAAAATTTAGATAGTGTTACATTGTTTGTAGATAATCAAAGTGCTTTAAAAATGTTGAACAATAGTGAAAACACCAAAAGGTCAAAACATATAGATATTAAATTTCACTTTATCAAAGATATAGTGTACAAAAAACTATTGTCAGTGCATTACATTAAAAGTGAAGATAATATAGCGGACATTATGACAAAACCGCTTGGCACTGCAAAGTTTAACTACTTTTGTAATCTTTTACTTAATTAACTTGTTTATTTTTGTTGTGTAATTTTATAAAAGAATTAAAATGTTTTTAGGTTACATTACAACTTTTGTTTGACACTTTGAATAGTGATGTGCTTAACTTTTAGTGTTGTGCCTAACTTCAATATTAATTCAATTTTTTTTTTTTGTAAACCAATTTATATTTTGTAAAGGACAAACTAGAAATTGAAGGGGGGTGTTAGAATGTATTAACTAAGGCTGTGCCACTCTGTATTATTATAAGTAAACTAGTCTACCCTCCAGATTGTCCTTGGATCTCTGGTACAAAATGGTGTAGCTCGCTATGTAGTAAATTAAACTAATAATTAAATCTAGATCTTTTATTCACTTTCCAAGTTAGTTTCTAATATTATTTATTTGCTTTTGCACCCTATGCATAATCTTCCACTCTCTCAAAGGTTAGCTGGTAGAAAATGCCTAAGACATTAAGTTCGCCTATGTACAATTTTATTTTGTAATTTTATGCAATAAAGTATTTAAAATAAGATTTTTTTTTTGATTTGACGTTAAAGCAGTGAGCATATTATTAAAATAGACTCGTAATGCAAATTCGTCCTTGTTGCCGCTCATTTCGTAACCGCATCGTTCAGCCAGGATGGTGGCAGCGATTAATATTGTTAAACAAACATTTATTGATCGGCCCATTCATGCACTTTGTAGGCCTGATTAACATGCTGTGCTCCAAAAAAAAAAAAATCCCTTTATGTATATCCAGAAAAAAAAAATTCTATGATTTGTAAATTCAAACTAAATTATTGTTGTATTTTCAGGAATAAGTTTAGTGGATGAGGATGTGCCACAAGATGATACTTCTAACTTGAAAGTTGCTGAAGGAATCCAGGTACATATATATATTTTAAATTGAAATACCTACTACATAAAAATATTATTATAGTATATTAAGTGGTGGATAATAGTTAAAGTCTAGGCGGTAAAGTAAATGTGTAATTTTTATTATTATTATTTTTTATTGGAGCACGGCATGTGACCTTGTATCTACCTGGTGGTGAGCAAGGCTACAAAGTCCATGAATGGGGTCCATCAATAATTGTTCTTAAACTTCATTGATCGCTCCCACTAAATGATGCGATTACACAACGGCATTACCATTTTGTAACCGCAGTTTAAAAGGAGACTACCACCCCGAAAATAAATCGATGCAGTAATCTTCTGAAAACCAAAATATATCTTTGCTGTCATAAATCTTGATATAGTTAATGTTACGGTAAAATTATATAAGTACCTAATATGTTAGGGTTAAGAAGTTGTGGATAGGATGGAAAGAACTGATGGTAGATAGATAAACTATATTAGAGGTAATTGACAAGGTAGTCACACAAACAGGATTACCGTTACTTGTCTATGTAACACGTTATTACCGGCCTCATATACATTCATATATAGGCTTTGCCAACATAATAACTACCTACTTAATCTTGCGAGCCGATTGTGGCAAAATATGCTGAACATTTATGTATAAATTCTGAACATCTTTATGTAACGATATTTACGCAAATAAATGATCTTTTCATTCTATCTATTCATAAAGGACGACTTGGTTCGCCTTTAAGTGCACCCGAAGGTGTTTTTTATAAGAAACCTTTAGCGGGCAGTAATGAGTTTTTAATCCTCTTTATAAGTGAGCTACAATAGGCTATTTGACTACATTAAAAATATACTATAAATTGTGGTAATCCTATCAGACAATGGTGTAAAAAAACATATTTCACTTTATTTTTAACTAAATTATGTAGGTATATCTTTTGTAGATTACACGAAATAAAATTGAATATTTTTTTTAACAAAAACAACTTAGATTGGTTGATGACTGGTGACGTCACACGCAAGTAAAACAAAACAATACACAGATTATAAATCATGCTCATACTTGCGTGTGACGTCACACTTGACATAGACTGCAAAACCGCGTTTATAGCGCCATTGTGGAACTTCAAACTTTAACGTTGATATTTATTAATAATAGAGTAGACATCCCGGAAATATCAATGTAGTGTGCTTATTATGTAATGAAGAATCAAATAAAACAAACTTCAAAAAGGAGACAAATACCCTATTGTCTTTGCCGAGCACTTTTTGAATTTGGAACATCTTAGTGTTCAGCGCCAAAGAAATCACAAATATTGTTTGAATAAGTACTGGCTGGTACATAGAGCAACGCGGCCACCGTTCAGGCTGGTACGACGGCCCATAGTCGCGCCACCGGCCGCCCCGGCTCATTAAAAAAAGAAGAAATCAAATTAACGTGCGAACTAAACAGCCCGAGTTTTCGTCAATTTTCACGGATTGCTAGAAATTCATGGTTTTGTAATTAGTTCTTCAAGGGACAGTGAATAAAATATGAGGCGCCTTTTATTTTCTCATAGAGGGTGATAAAAAGTAGAGTGTATACTCGGACGCAAAATATATTTTTGGCTCGGGCGACGTACTTTGAATCCCTCTCGGTTCAGGATTTTACTAAAGAAATCCTCGCCGTAAAAATATTATTTTGCTCCCTTAATATACAATCTACTAATTTTGCACGAGTATGATCCTTTCAGAATGCTATCTTACAAGGAATGGGACGTCTTCGTCACGGCTTAACGTTCCCTCTGAGGCGCGAATATTGGCCTTAGAAACTAATTAGTACACACCGGGAGATCGAATTTGTGACCTTCAGTTTTTATTTCGACATAGTATTGTGTGCCTTTAAATAAATACCATCACGGGTGTCTTTTAGGCTTCCGAGAACCATTTAAACGGCCGCATGGTACCCAACAGAGGGATTAACCCGTCCTCATTTCGACGATGGTATTCGGAAGCAACACCTAACAAGTGGCGAGCTTGTTGCGGTGTTTATGATGGTGTAGCCTTGTTGTATAAAGCGGTCACCCATCCCAGGTCCGGCCTTGTCGTCATCTGCTTAACCTTGTTATCAGTTGCGCATTGACTTAACCACTAGGCTGGGGTCGATTTTATGTGAGGCCCTTATTTATTCTTATTTTCTTCATTACAGTTGGCGTATAGCGCACCGAAAGCTCATACTGATGAGGTGAAATCTACTGAAGCGACCTCTGAATTATCGCTCGAAGAACTCATGGCACAAATGAAATCAATTTAATTGAAAAAAGACTGCTTATAAAATGTATTGTTTCTATGAAAATATGGTGTATGTGACTGGTAATGTGCTGCCATTTTAAATTATGGTATGTGATATTTTTATTGCGATTTTTTATATTTCCAATATATGATATAAAATATATTATTGTGTAAAATTATTTAAATTATTTTGTTACAAATAATTGTATGTTGGATTTTATTAAAATGCTACGTTAAGTTTTTTTATGTATTATTATTATTATAAAAGACAACAAAACAAC
This sequence comes from Monopis laevigella, assembly GCA_947458855.1. Classification (NCBI taxonomy): domain Eukaryota; kingdom Metazoa; phylum Arthropoda; class Insecta; order Lepidoptera; family Tineidae; genus Monopis; species Monopis laevigella. The sequence goes on along the minus strand of OX381577.1, from coordinate 11,162,493 downwards.
AATGTTTTGTTAAAACATGTATTTAAAAAAATCTATATTAATTCAGACATTCCTTAAAACATAACATTAAAAAAAACAATAAAATTAATCTGATATTAAATCATTTTTTACTACATCCATCAATGTCTTTAATTTCGCTAATATCTTTGTATTTGGAGGCGGAAGACTGTCGCTCTGAAAAAATAAGTTTCATAAATTTTAATTTTTATATTTCATAAATAGTTATTTTACAATACCTATCTAGCATTAATCTATTTCGATGTTTCTATTTATACATATTAATATATTTTATATACTTCTACTTGTAACTGTCATATCTCTATGTCAATTTTATATTTGTGAAGACCTTCCTTAGTTTTTTGTGCTACTTTCCTAATCTTTTTCTTGTTACCAATATTATTTTATTTATTTATATGAAGACCTCCTATAAATAAATAAAATAATTAAAATATAAATTAGCAATAAAAAAAAAAACCACAGATTATTGGTTGTCGAAATATCACTGAGGTGACAAATTTGTTATTGATTTCTAAATTTTTTATTTTTGAATCTCATCGAGTGACTAAAATATCATACCTATGATATCAATACGAGTGCCTCCTACCACTCGTAAATAAAGTCACCGATGACAGATAATAATGTTTTAGCATAGAAATATATTTATTATGAGAAACAAGAACGGCAATTTCAACGACAAACTATATCTTCTTGTAACGAAACGCCATATGCTCTTATCTATTAGAAATTATTTGTTACCAAACATTTGACTTTCAAAAATATGACTTTTGTTAAAATGTGATTTCCTAGTCATCGGTGATATTTTTCTTACTGGGGCCTTACCAAAGAGCCAATCGATAATCGAATCGAAATACCCATAGAAAGCCAAATGTATGGGATTTGACGTTTCTCTTCGATCAGGCTCTACCCATAGAGTAAAAATCCTATACATTTTTATCGATCGATGCGGCGATTCGATTTGCGATCGTGTTCTTTGGTCAGGCCCCTTGTGATATCAACTCATCGCTGATATTTAAAAATCGCACCTCTGGTTATTTCTTTGAATAATAGGTTTAAATTTATGTTGGGCACGCCCTGTATGGCCTACATGATAGTACTGGCATGCTTTGGTTCCGTTCAATTTAAAGAGAAATTAACTGAAAAAAATAATTAAGAAAACATCTAATAATAGCCTAGTAAGTATATGAAAATAATATATCGAATATGCGCACCGTTTCACGAAAACATTCCTGCGGTAATAAGTGAACTAATAAAATTAAGGGTAAACAAAATATGCTAAATAGGTATTAGTATCCACAATATCAAAATAATTTTCTTAGTTATATAATTTTATTTACTAAAATAAATAGTTTTTTATTATTATTTATTGGCGCATGGCATGTGATTTTTATACCCTTATATGGTGTCAATCAATAATTGTTTTTAAACAACATTGATCACTCCCACTATGCCGGCAAAATTATGCGATTACGAAATAGGCAACGACAAAAACGAATTGAATTACGAGTAGATATATTTTAATATACTCGCTGCCTTATCGTCAATTCAACCACTTATTTCGTAACCGCACCCTGAAAAGAGACTACATCTCGACAAAAATCGATGCTGTAATCTTCTGAAAACCGCTGAACTCACAGACTAAAACCGAAACATGACTTAACATAACCTTGAATTTAACATAAAATACTTTTGGGGTCTTAAAACTGAGGTTACCAACATTTGGTCACGCGACTGCAGCTTCCCGCCCGAAGGGATATTTTCGTGAAACGAGCTTTACCATAACAGCGTCCATAACAACGTCAGCGCGTTGTGCCACCGCGGCCGAGATGCCGGCGGACCGCGCCACCGCCCGCGCGAAGCTACTGTCGGCCGCCCCCGACGTCAGTTGGAACAGAAACACGGGCTCGTCTGCGTCCATTATGTGCTCCAAACGCTAAACAATATTTAACATTAGCAGAAAATTGTACCTTTATGAAATAAATGGTATGTTACATTTCAAACCCCGAGTGACCAATGAGTTCTAAACATAAAAAGATATGTACATTTGTTTAACAACATTATCTACTAAACTGAGTCGGAGAGCATGTTAAACGGTCGGTCCCAGTTTCACTATACCAACTTGTGAAACTGTAGATGGGATATTGAGTCTATCCAAATACCGCGACTAGCTAGCCAATTGTTCGGTGTAGACTCATACCATCGGCTACGACGAGGTGGGTTTAAAAACCCCTCCGCTGGGTATCATGTTGGTATCATCCGACAAACGCGCACTAGCGCGCCGTGCGTTTCACATCTATCGCGCCACACATAGGTACATATATACATGGTGACTTTGAAAGGATGTACTTTGGGCTAATATGAGGTTCTACTGATCAATATGATCAACTTTTCCCATGGAACTATGTGCCGCAAATGAAAAAAAAAATTGCCTTCTCCATACATATTAGTAATGTTAAAATTACCAATTTGTATGGGGAAGCCAAATTTTTTTTTCATTTGCGATGGTTCCATGGGAGAAGTGTTCGATTTGATCAGCAGAACCTCATATTAGCCCAAAGAACATCCTTTCAAATTCACCCTGTATGTCGCAGCCACCAACTAGTTAAAAAATAAATAGACGCTCAATTACGGGCTTAACCTGTTTATTGGGCGGCGGCAGTCATTACATGGCTGAAAAAAATAGTATTCAACCATACGGTGGCGATAAAACTGTTCTTTTATCGGATTATTTTATAGATTAGTTGTATAACTAAGGAAAAACGTCATTTTTCAATCCAACTATTTTATTGTCTTTTTTTTCTCTTAAATTTCGTAGTATAAAAAAATATAAAATGTTTTTTTTTCCATTACAGAATAACTGTGTGGTTTTTGATCTTTCATGTATTAGGTTAAGTTAATCTTAGTACAATAAATATTTAGTAGCAATGAACAAAAGCAAATCTCATTAAAAAATAATTCAATATCCAACGACATGACAACTGTAAAATTAGGAACTAAATAAAACTTTTTGTCGGATTTATTTTAGCCGTAGGTAATAAAAGGGCTATTTTTTTAACTACACGGCTGCGTGTCTTTTAGCCGTGTAGTTAAAAACGTGTCTCTCAGTATTTGACTGTTGTGTTGAACGAATCGGCTGGTCGCCCAGTTGGACGGCGAACTTTGGCTGTGACATATACATTCTCTATGCGAGAGGTCTGAGCGCTTAGGTTAACCATAAATGTCAATATTTTTAGGATGACCTTGTTGTACCTACTACCATGTACTATTATTTCTTCTGTGCTACTTACTAACACAATAGCACAATAATTGTAGGTTATTACATTTACTATGTCCAGCAGTGGACGCGTGAAAGGCCTCAAACATAACAACATTTAAAGATAGATGGTATTATTAGCCCATTATAATGGATACCAATAGGGTGATATAATGTTGTATCCGGAGGTCGTTAGTCTGATTCCCACCCAAGTCAAAAAAAAAAGTTCATTTTTCTGTACAGTTTGACATGGTCTGGGTGTTTATAAAATATAATATGTACCTATTATATCGTTGTTTTTGGTACACATAGTACAGGCCTAGAGATTAGTTTGTGACCAGAGCAATATGTGTAAATTGTCGTACATATTATTATTATAATACCTACGCTGTTTTACGGATGTACTAACTATTTATGATGAAATTAACAACTTACATTATAAAGCAAACACTTTTTGCGTCGCATTTTTTTTGTTTATTCTGATCTGAGTTTTTTTATATGTACCTAGATCAATTACAAAGTGCTGTTCGAGTTATTGTTCAAAGAACAACCAACCAAGACTCGTTAGTCCCCTGACTCACTCACGGGTACCCCGGGTGAGTAAGGCACCCTAAAAAAGAAGTGTAAAAAACTTACCTGAAATTTAACCAATGGAGTTTGAACAATAAACCGCTGTATATTAAGAAAGTGTGTTGATAGGAACACATGCGGACATCTGTTCTGTTGAAACAGGAAGGTGTTAAGCGAAGCCGCGAGCAGCGCCAGCCCGTCCACCTCGGAGGTGCCCTTGCCGAACTCATCTATTATGATTAGAGCATTACTGGATGATTCTTGGAGGGCTAGGGCCATCTGCAACGGAATACTTTATATTGGTATCCTTAAAATATTGTATACTTTGGCGAATATTACTGATTAAATCAAAAACTTTTCCTTCGGAACTAGGATCATGAGGACAAGGTCGTAATGAAAAAAATATATATTGGCGTCTCCATTCAAATAGGTTGTTTTGACGTTACTAGTTTGTATTGTGAAGCCATTTATTTTTTCTTGTAAAAAAAATGCTTGTAGAAAAAATGCTACGTCTGCTTTTTTTTTTCGTTTTGCCAAATATGTACGTATAAGTAGCGAGTTTAGTTGGAAAAACATAGTTAAGTAACTGCGATAGCAAAAGCTGTGGTACAGTAGCGGATTTACAGATTTGCCGCCAGTAGGTTAGGCTATTAAAATTTTGCCGACACACTTAACGAATGGTCATGTCACTCCCGCAACCAAATTGTCGCCCAAGCTCCAGCCTACTCTGCCTGCTGGTAAATCCGCCACTGGTGTGGTATCTATTATATACCTGACGCAGATCAATAAGGAATGCCGACATATGAGCAGCGATACACTCTGTAGCGTGAAGCCGCGTGTAGATGTGTGTGAGCATGCCCAGGGTGCAACTTTCTGCCGGCACGAAGCTGCCGATGTGGCCGAGGTAGCATATGAGACCGATCTGCTTTAGGTACACTGACTTGCCGCTAGAGTTTGGCCCTATATATAGACATAAATAAGTTAGGTATTTAATTGTTTCACCTGACAGGGTAGACTGTAAATACACAAAGTGAATAGAAAGATACCAAGTGCTTGATAGTTGATGCATAGTCGTTTAGAATGCTATATCATTGTAAGTTTTTTTATAAATTCCTTAACAGGGTATTCTTATATTGAAACTTTAAAGATAAAACTTATGATAAAAATCTGGTGGGCGGGAAGTTATTGTGTTTAGATACCAGAATAGGTACCTTTACTATTTAGATTAAAATAAAATGTTAAATCCTAAGTTTTTTAGCACCAACTTACAAATTCTGCCTGATAACGCTCAAACAACTTGACTAAATGCCAATTCCTATAATCTTCTGTAACGGCACAGATGATAAATGTAACGGTAACGGTTCGTTTTTTCTATTTAAAAATGACAAATGAAGTTACAGAGGTTAACTTTTGGAAAAACGAACCGTTAACGTTAATAGGTCGTCGATAATTACCCTTTTCTACAAACAAGGTTAAGTTCATGTTAAAAATATTTTCTAGCAAATAAAGTTCCAAATCACTTGGGTTTGGCTTTAAAAATTAAATGCTCGGGTTGATTAGGGTAGTTAGTAAGCTACCCCTATTCAGAGTACTGACACTGACAGGGACAGCTTACTCCAAGAAAGGTGAATTTCAAAGCGCCTAAGAAAAATATAATGGGACAGTCAATCCAAACAGGTAAATCCAACTTCGAGAAAGAGATCTCTCGTCAAATCCAACTCCGCTGGGCAGCATTCGGGAGGCTACGTAATATCTTCTCGTCCCAAATACCGCAGTGTTTAAAAACCAAGGTGTTCGAGCAGTGTGTGTTGCCAGTGATGACTTACGGATCAGAGACGTGGTCGCTAACTATGGGCCTCATGAAAAAGCTCACAGTCACACAAAGGGCGATGGAGCGCGCTATGCTCGGCGTTTCCTTGCGGGATCGTATTCGAAACGATGAGATCCGCAAAAGGACCAAAGTAACCGACATAGCCTCCAGAATCGCCAAACTTAAGTGGCAGTGGGCAGGCCACATAGCTCGCAGAACGGACGGCCGTTGGGGTATTAAGGTTTTCGAGTGGCGACCGCGTGCTGGAGGACGCAGCAGAGGCAGGCCCCCCACAAGATGGACCGACGACCTGAAAAAGGTCGCGGGAAGCCGATGGATACAGGCAGCGCAGAACCGGTCGTTGTGGCGATCCTTGGGGGAGGCCTATGTCCAGCAGTGGACGCGCAAAGAAAGGCTGGCATGATGAAGAAAAACAAATATAAATTTATTAAATAACTAACCTGTGAGAATCTTAACAAATCCGTTTTCTTCACTGGAGAGCGTATCGTTGGGCACAAAATTGTCGGAGCACAGCATATGCAAGGGATGTTTACCTAAGTTTTTTATACATTTAGGGCTAATTTTTCAATCTTCAGATAAAGTTATTCGACAGTTAACTTTTATGAAGGAAGGACTGTCAAATTTATTAATTCTTCAACAGATATCTTGTATTATCTGTTGAAAAACTTTATCTGACGATTGCAAAATCGACCCTAATAAAATGAAATGCCCGCAAGGAATTTTAATGTTAAATAACTACTAGATTATATAAAAATAAATAAATACCATCCCGGGTGTCTTTTTGGCTCCCGAGAACCGTTTGAACGGCCTCAGACCCAGCGGAGGGATTAAACCAAACTCATTTCGCCGATGGTATTCGGAGGCAACATCTAAGAAGTGGCGAGCTTGTTGTGGTGTTTGTGATGGTATAGTCTCGTTGTATAAAGCTGCTTAACATTGTTATCAGTTGCGCAGTGACTTAACCACTAGGCTGGGGCCACTTTTATTTATTTATTTAGAATATATTAAATTTACAATATAAGTAGGTAAGTTACCTTGTTTGATATTGATAATTTTGTGCGTAGTCAACATTGGACGAACAAAGTTATGTTCTTTACACACTCTGGATATCGATATTAGGCTAAAAATTATAATAAATTTGTTACAAATAAGTAAATTTAGATTATATTTTTAGATTTTATAATTATATTATTCAGCTATGTTTTACCTACATTAAAATAAACTTAGATAAAAAAACTGAAAAAATATAAAATTTAATATATATTTTTTATTTTATAACAAATAAATTGTTAGGTATTTTTTTTAAGTAGTTATATTTTATACTTTAGGATTTGTTATCAACTAAAACTTTAAAAAAATACATTGAGTTTGATAAGTCGAAGTTCTTATTCGGCACTCCCAGATTCGTAAAAGTCGAGGCTGATTCCGCGACCCCTGTAGCTTTTGCTAAATTACTTTAGTCGCTAGTAACTATAGATAGGAATCAACCCATAGGATCACTTTAGTTTTCAAACTTGTTCTATAGTTACTAGCGTCTATAATAAACACTGTTGCCAAAAACTCATGGTAGAGCTAATCTAATAAGATTAGTTGTCATAAAACTACGACTAATTGTTAAATAATGACAGTTATGGCGTCTTTTATATGAATTTGAAGTATGTTTTGACAAAAATCTCATAGAACACCCGCCATTTTTAACTATAGTAACGTAAACTATCCATCAAGAAACCAGGGTACATTATTCAATCGTCAGATAAAGTTATTCGACAGTTAACTTGTATGAATTATTGTTTCTCTATATAAGTTATTTGTTGGATAACTTTATCAGACGATTGAAAAATCAGCCCTTAGGTACTTGTACTATTATTTCTTCTGTGCCTTAGGGTAAATTATTCAATCGTCAGTAAAAGTTGTTCGACAGTTATTTTGTAATCAAGTTATCTGTAAAAAATATCTAATAATCACCAGATCAAGTTATTCAACTAATAAGTAATCAACTTATCTGTTGAATAACTTTAACTGATGATTGAAAAATCGACTCCTATTGGTTTCTTAGATAACAGTATATTTATAATCACTTACAAGTGTCGCAAATAAGATTATAAGCCCACCTAACATAAATTGGGTCATGCATGACATGAACGTAGCTATGTTGGTACAATGTAAATTCGGTTTATAGGAAAGAAGAAAGTTACCAGTCAAGTTCTGCGCATTTCTGTATAACCCCGTCCAAGGTGTGGATGTTATCCATGATGAGGGAAGTCAGTCGCATCATTATCTTGGTCTCGTGCGCCACTATCTCAGGGTACGTGTCGCCTATCATTACATCCAGTTCTGTAGGCAATATAGGTACATGGTGACTTTGAAAGGTTCTATTTTAGGCTATTATAAGGCTCTCGGGTGTCTGACGGCGCCCGAGACCACCTAGACGGCTCCAGGGTACCCAACGAAGAGGTTTTTAATCCCACATCGTCGTAGCCGATGGTATGTGTCATATATTAGCTTGTAATATAATAAAATGTTTATAATTTAATGTAGGTAGGTTAATTTTGTTAACACATTAACCGTGACATCTTTTTCATTACTAAATGGTATATTGTAATGAATTCTATAGTTGGATATGGGTCTCTTTACCTACCAGCCAAAAAATAGTATTAAAAATAGCTATAAAATAACTCTACCTTCGCATCCTTTGCTTTTGTAGTGAATGAATTCGTTATTTTGAAACTGTGAACAAACAAAATTCGAAGCTCTTTAATTGTTGTATTAGTTAGTTAGTAGTTTAAGCCTAATAAATTATTAAACCTAATAAACTATATTTTATTCAGATTCAAAGCTCGTCGGCTTGTTCTGAAAAATATGCTACAAGTAAGTTTGCTATTATTTCATTTTTATTCTATAAAGCTGGGTACACACGACACTATTATTTGCGCATTTTTGTTTGCGCAATCTTGGCATTGTATGGAAGAAAGTTTAAACTTGTTTGTGTCAACTTGTAGCAGCAAATTTATTAATTTCTTTAAAATTATTTTAAAATAAACGATAAAAAAAATATACGAGTGAAGTTATACTGTATGCAGGCAAATTATGTATTATAAACTCGTAAGAGGGTTTTGTCGCGAAGTATCTGTTGTTCCTGACAGTCTATCGTGTGAAGATCTCATACATGTATTACTATTAGATTAAGTAATAGGAGTAAAGAGGTAATAAAAAAATACAATTGTTTTTCCGCAAAGCAAGCAAGCTACGACGCCGATAGATATTTTCTGTCGTTATTCACTATTTCACACCACGGGATCGAAATATCTAAGCAGGTATCCTAGTAAATAGATAGGCTTTGTTTATAGTGCAACGATGCATGGAGCTAAACGTTTAAACGTTTGCGAAAAGTAGGTTTATGCGCAGCATTAGTGTGTGTCGTGTAGACCCAGCATAATAATATGTAAAACCTATAAGTCTTTGCTTTTTGTTGCAACATAATATTAGTTACTTTGGTTGTAAATCAATTTGTTATTATTTTTTAAAATATTTATTAATTTATATAGTTACCATAAAATTCATATCAGGCAATTGTTTTTGACTCAATGAGAGGTTAGGTCCCCATTGTTTGACGGCCAGAAGGTACCCTAAATGCGGCATGTACAGCATGTTGCACTCCTCCACGAAAGCGGGTAACCTTTCAAGCTCCAGCTTGGCTGTTTCTGACATGAGCCCTTGCAGACTTGCCATTGTTTGTTTTTCTGAAATATAGGCACGGATGAAACTTATATTGAGTGATATTAAGGGACCATTCACGCATATTGCTTTGGTCGCAAACTAATCTTTAGGCTTGCATTATGTAGTACCAAAAACAACGATTTAATACATAGGTGTTATATTTTATAAACCCTGAGACCATGAGAAACTGCAGAAACACCTAGTAATATTGTGATGCCATAAGTGATAATTGAACCCATGTATGACCTACAGGTATACCGCTAACAGCGTAAACAATAGACTACGGAGACGGTAAATTTAATACATAAATTTCGAAGAGCATACTTGAGTATTTTTTAAAAAGCTGTACATTGTTTTTCTTTATTTTACTATTTCCACATGGCTTAGTTATTTATTGTTCCGCTGAAAAATTTGTCAACCCGTAAACCTACAAATTTTCTTTAATATATCTCTACCAACTGCTATTTATTCTATTCGATTCAAACTAGCTTCACATAGCATTCTTATCTCTTGTAGACTTTTGTTCATTTATCACCGTTTTTTTTTTAACAATTACTTTATTATATTAAAAGACTTACAAGTGGGTCCATAGTTCCTAAACTAGGCATCCCTGTATCTTAGGCCCACCTCTACATACTTGATGTTTAACTTACTTTTGTCTAATTCAGGATCTACACCAGCTTTTACTGTGAATTTTCCCTCACTTTTAGATAAATCAAAGTCTATTATTCTGTTCATGTATAGAGCCATCTGAAAAGAAAAGAAAAAATCTCTAATCTTCTAGTTAGTTTGTATTATCGGAGGTACACTCCTTGCCTAGCTATACTTAATACCAACTTACTAAGTCTAAAACTGAAATATTTTCCAGTCTGAAAAAAATATCAGGTAACAAATTAAATAAGGTTAAACATTAAAACTATAGAAGTTTAGTACTTATGATTATTTAGAAAAAGTTTACCTGTCTCATCAACGAAATCAATCTTTTTATAGATACACACCACTAACTTATTGTATCTTTTATTTACTGCTACCTATTTATTTTTGCTATATTATAAAATTGAAAACTAAATATAATTTAGTTTCCTTGTTTATGAGCTTATGGAATCGATTTATTGTGGTGGTAGTCTCCTTTGAAGGCAAAGTTCAGTTTGAAGCAAAAACGTAAGTAACGGGCTGTGGATTTGAGAATAATTCAAATCATCTTTTTCGGCACCCATTTCGTTACCGCATAATTTAGCCAGCATAGTGGGAACGACTAATTCTGCTAAACAATAATTCCTTGCCATCAGAAAGAGACAAAGTTATTTTTTTTTCTTCTAAATGTTGTAAGTTGAGCATGCTCAAATGGGACTGGGCCGGCTACGTGTGTTGAATGCCAGGCGAATTGTGCGCGAGGATGATCATATAGTGGGTGCCACATGCCCGGAAAAGACAACGCGGTAGGCCCAGGAGGAGATGGAGAGACGAGCTGGACGCCTTTTCAAAGAATTGGTCCAGGACAGCTAAAGACAGGAAGAAATGGGAGAAGGGACACAACAGGTTAAATAAAAAAAGTTTGGTTTTTCTTTTACTATGAAAAATATTATATTTCATAAAAAGTAAAGTAGTGGCAGGTAGCAAACTAACCTCATACAGCTTATTATTATCACAGGTTCCCATTTCGTGCAATAGTTCGCTTCCTTTGACATTCTCACATAACTCACAGATTAACACTGCATTGTAAAGCGTCTGTAATTAGTAGGTAATTAATAAATCTAGTTTTAGACAAAATATTTTTTGTCTTTCATGTAACAAATCCCGCTTATTTTTTAATAATGCTTTGAAAAGCTATATAGGCTTACAGCAGTATTCCTAAAAACTTATAAGAGGCCTCCAGAACACTTTAGTTATAATAGGTTTTGTCTCTTTATATTAGCAACAAAAATGTATAAGCTTAAAAGCGACAAACCCTATTTTAACTAAAGTGTTCCTCTAAGGGCTCAATAAGTTTTTATAAATAAGGCTAATTATGTACCTATAGATAAAGTCAAAATAAAAAAAGAATATTGTTAGGGTGAAAATGCTTAATAGTGGAAAAGTCTGAAGCTTTATGGTCTTATTCATAAAAACTTATTGAGTCCTTCAAAAACATTTTAGTTTAGTCTCTTTTATACATATTCATTTTTGTTGCTAATAAAAAGAGATAAAACCTTCCATAACTAAAGTGTTGTTCAAGGACTCAATAAGTTTTTATGAACACTGGTGTTAGTTTTTAGGTACTTCCTTCATGTAACTACATCATTATTATCATACAAATGGGTGAAAAAATGTGTGAAAATGGCCCCCAAATATTATTTCCTCGTTGGTATAGTATTATAAAGCACTATTATATCATTTGGGAGAACGGTCGATATTATTTTTGGCTCAGTAAACAAAATTATACTATGACGATCGCGACCAGAATACTATATATCTAATAAAATTAAAAAGGAATACGATGAGCGTAGTGTGTCGAGGCCATTTTCGGCGTTGCCTCGCTGGAAGTCAATGCTGATTCTCTGAATTAGCTAGGTACTACTTGTTCAATGGATCCCCAGTTATTTTTTTTATTTCTAGACACTTTATATTTTTACTTACATTATACAACGATTTCCATTGATAAGATTTAGCAGATAATGAGCTAATTTTTGTTAAAATGGCCTGAAACAAGAGACGGAGAAAAAGTTGGAAAGTTTTTCTGATTTTAATTAAACGTGCCTCAGGAAAATAAAATACACAACACATACTCACATTACAATTTTTAATGAATCTGAGCGAGGAACATATATTTCTCATAATGACATCGTTTTGTGATCGCATGAAAAATGTGATGACATCTTGGCGACGTTTGAGGGTAGCAATGTCGTGGGTTGGATGCTGGAGGAAAATCCTGGAATTTATAACAAACTCTTTCATTTGCTCAACGTTTCGGATCATACGTTAGCCTAATGAAAAAAGAATTAACGCAAATCAGATGTATTAATTTATTATGTCTTCGTAAATAGTTTCTATAAACAAGAACAATGAGGGAATAAAACCCCTCCGTCTAAGGCTGTTTAGGTGGCTCTGTATTAGTAGTCACCTGTAATTGTACATATGCATATATGTAGAAGGACAGCTCATTTGTTGATATGGGTGGTGGTCATGATATCTACAATCTATAAGGTATACGAGACGGTCTCTTATCATCCCATGGACTCTTAAGTTACTCCTTTCATCCACCTCATATATATTTTACCTAAGTACTTAAGCACATACTCAATTATAACTAATAAAATACTACTCTTAGAATAATCCTCACCTCAATCGACTTTGGCCAACCTTCGAGTAGCATTTGTTAAAAATGTTGAACAAACTAAGCCCTTCTTTATTGGCGGTCTGCATGCCTCGCTTGAACCCCGCCGGGTGCGCCACGGTGCTAAATATCTGGAGACCCTTGTAGGTGTCCTCATCTATGGTCACTATGTCTGCTCTAAAAGGCAAATACTAATGTTAATGGACATTCTAATCCAGCAACAAAACTCATTCTTTGTTTTTATTCGTATTTTAGGCAAACTGTGACAGGTTTGCTTACTGGCCTTTGCTTATGAATTCTTTACTCCTAAATCTCTCATAGAAATAATGAATTTGATTCCAGTTTATGCTCTCAGCGTGAAATTTGTTTATATTTTTACTGAAATACTGCATGTGACTCTGTATCTACGTGATGGTAAGCATACCTGTAAAATCCATGAGGTCGATCAATACTTTGTTGTTTAACAGCATTGATCGCCTCCACTTTGTCGGCAAAATGATGCGGTTACGAAATGGACGGTTACAAAGGCGAATTTGCATTACAAGTCTACTCTTCTAAATCGTCAAATTAACTGCCCGTTTCGTATCCGGATCCTAAAAGAAGACTATATAGTACATCGACAAGAATTCGATGCCTAAAAACCGGTGGAACCATAGCCTAAAATCGAAACATGACTAAATCATTTCGACAGTTTTTAAATCTAGACGATAGTAATGAAACCGGCCGTTCGGTCTAGGGAAGTTATAGAGACCTCAACCCACTTAAAACTGATGTTTTTTAACTCCCTTATACTTACAAAGATATTTTCTTCAATGAAACATAGCTGGGTTTGCTATAGAGTTCCAGGTTTAGGTTAGACCAGTTGAGGTCTAGATATCTGAGCAGGGCCCCCAGGGCGTGTACAGTCTGAGTCTGCGAGAAGTTGACCACGGTTCTTAAGAATATAGCTTTTTCTTCTTCGGAGCAGTTTTTGGGCTCGTATGGGAGCGATAGTGTGTAAATTCTTCGTTTGCATGCTTCAAAATCTATATAGGTAAGATTTCGAGATTATTATTTAAAAGATGTTTCGAGATAGAGATTATATTTTGGGAATTGAACTGCTTCATAATAACAAAATATAATTTCTTATTAGGTAGCACAATTTGAGTCGGCAATAAAAATAAATTAATGCACAAATATTATAAAAGTTTTTAATATCCGTGATTAAAAGCAACTAAAGAGATTGGATTATAAGAAGCAAATGCAAATTGTTTTATCTAAAGTACAGATTCGGAAAAAGGAAGCTTTAATGATCTCTGTCACAAATAATTGATTCGGTCGCATGGAATTGGCGTGCGAGCGAAGAGCATAGGTTTTGGTGTGCGAACGATAATGTGGGATAAATGAAATTAATTTTTCCTTTACCACCTATAAACCATTGCAATTCAACCTTACCTAAATGACCTTTTAACCAAGATTAATAAATTAAAAGAACTTACTATACTCCTTGCTGGAAACAATATTAAGTTTGCAATGGCCTGAGCCATTTTTGGAAGAATTATCATCAAACACCAAAGTCTTGAGTTGCTTGATAAAGGATCCCTGGTTCTTGCCGTCAGTGAGAAGCAGCGATGGTTCTACTTGTCGGTAAAGGTTGGCTAGCATTTGGTACCCGGGAGCTCTGTCTACAATCTCTTCTAATATGTGCAGCTGTAATTTCAACCATGGTAATAGTCTTTCTCAGATTACTTCATATTCCACGGTGATTTACTTATAACATTTTCAAGATCAGTATATGTTTAAGATTAGGTATTCATCATCATCATCATGCCAGCCTTTCGCGCGTCCACTGCTGGACATAGGCCTCCACCAAGCATCGCCACAATGACCGGTTCTGCGCTGCCTGTATCCATCGGCTTCCCGCGGCCTTTTTCAGGTCGTCGGTCCATCTTGTGGGGGGCCTGCCTCTGCTGCGTCCTCCAGCACGCGGTCGCCACTCGAGAACCTTAATGCCCCAAGGGCCGTCCGTTCTGCGAGCTATGTGGCCTGCCCACTGCCACTTAAGTTTGGCGATTCTGGAGGCTATGTCGGTTACTTTGGTCCTTTTGCGGATCTCATCGTTTCGAATACGATCCCGCAAGGAAACGCCAAGCATAGCGCGCTCCATCGCCCTTTGTGTGACTGTGAGCTTTTTCATGAGGCCCGTAGTAAGCGACCACGTCTCTGATCCGTAAGTCATCACTGGCAACACACACTGCTCGAACACCTTGGTTTTTAAACACTGCGGTATTTGGGACGAGAAGATATTACGTAGCCTCCCGAATGCTGCCCAGCCGAGTTGGATTCGACGAGAGATCTCTTTCTCGAAGTTGGATTTACCTGTTTGGATTGACTGTCCTAGGTATATATAATTGTCAACAACTTCGAGTGCGGAGCTCCCTATTTTTAGAGGAGTGGGTCATGGGCGTTCGACATGACTTCGGTCTTATCCATGTTCTGTTTAGGCCCACTTTTTTAGAAGCCCCACTGAGATCATTGAGCATTATGCCGAGGTCCTCCAGGGTTTCAGCCATGACTACGATATCATCGGCAAATCGAAGGTTAGTGATGTACTGGCCATTAATGTTGATGCCAAATCTTCTCCAGTCCAGGAGTTTGAAGACATCCTCCATCCTCCATCCTTTGAAGATTAGGTATTAATCTGTGTATATTAGCACCATTAGGAGCAAATATTTAACATAAGATTAAAGTAATTTTCTAAAGGATTCAAAACATACGAGTACTTATTAAATGTACCTAATAATTGTCTACTATTACGAAAATATATATCTACCTAATACTCAATATAGAATCGTCATATACAGTCTTGATAAATTGACAAAAAATATTATCGTAGTAATGATTGAATATCCATTCATTCAATCATTATTAATTAAACCTCCACTATCCATTTTTAATTTTATTAAGATGAATGATCTTTCTTTACATCTATACTAATATAATAAAGAGGAAAGATTTGTATTTTTGTATTTTTGTGTTTTTGTATGTTTGTAATGAATAAACTAAAAAACTACTGGACCGATTGCAATAATTTTTTCACCATTAGAAAGCTGCATTATTCAGAAGTAACATAGGTCCTATAGTTGTGGAGCAGTAACCAATACGGGCGCCGTAAGGCACCCGTGATCATATATATGCATGTCTGTTTGTTTATTTGTCAACAGTTTGTCGGGGCATCACTTAAAAATTACTGGACGTATTTATATGCGGTCTTTTTTGTTCAATAGCTATTAGATCAGTGGGTTTTAAATAGGGTATTATTATATACCGATATACATACAGAGAGCTCAGATATATAGGGTGTTTATGTTTTAGTTGTAGTCTCTTAGAAAGTTTTTAAATACAACCTATAGAAATAAATGTTCTATGAAGCAAGTCAAATATATTTTAATGAAATAATACCGAATTAAAATACTTTCGATTTTCTATTAACTTTTTGTCGTATAAATTGACATTTATGTCATATTTTTGGCAACTATAGAATTTCGTAAGTAATTTTATTTTTATTTTAATCGGAGCACGGCATGTGACTTTGTATGTACCTGATGATAAACAGACCTACAGAGTCCATGAATGGTGTCGATATATGAGTAATTAAGTCCTTACTTCACTAGTCTGCACATTGTAATAGGCAGCTCCCAATTTTCCAGCTCTCCAGTAGACTGCCAACACTTTCTGTATCAATGTATTTTTATTTATTTAAAAAATGTGTTATACTGGAAATACGCAAACCTATATATACAAATAAAATTATAAAGAGGTAAAGTTTGTGAGGTTGTAGGGATATCTGGATCTACTGAACGATTTTGAAAATTCTTTAGTGTTGGATAGCCCTTTTATCGAGGAAGGCGGTTATAGTTTGCGCAGGTCAGCTAGTATCATAACATAACTAATAGGTATATACTTACAGAGTAAGCGTGGTCATGCTTGTCATCAGCAAGATTGAGTTCAAACGCAACTCTGTCATTATAAAAGTAATAAAACGTTTTAAAGAATAGGTCTTGATTTGAAATTAGGGGATTTTAAGAAAAGTTAAATTTGGCATAAGAATATAAATACTTATATTAATTATAATTATAATAACTAGCTAACACGTGCAACTTCGTCCGCGTAACTTCAATTGTTTGCGCAGCGCACGCAACGAAAGCTCTCAAAAGAAATAAATTTTCCCCGTTTTCGCAATATTTTTCATTGATTCTCCACTCCTATTGGTCGTAGAATGATTTTATATAGCCTTCCACGATAAATAAGCTATTCAACACTAAAATAATTATCAAAATCGGTTCAGTAGATCCAGAGATTACCCCCTACAACCTCACAAACTTTACCTCTTTATAATATTAGTATACATATAGGTACTCAAGTAAGTTATTTTACCTCTTCTGTATCAGTTTCATCGCTAGCTTCCTGATTTTGCTGTGTCTCTGTAGAGTTTGTTTCGCTAAAACAAACAAGCTTTGAACGACTTTATCATTACCTTCATAGACGCTATCACCTACAGCTACATTACGCTACGTCTGCCAAGACGTATCCACTCTAGGGGCTAATTAACTGGACTGACTGGCGAGCTTTAAGTCTGTACTCGCGCTCTTATGCATATCAAAAGCAGATCGCAAGGCTTTTCGTCGCCTCGAAATATTCTAAGGAAACTAATAGTTTTTTATGGATCTGAAAATTTTTACTCGAATATGTCGAACCGACATGTAAGTCGAACACGCTATACTTAAGAGGATGATGATGAGATTCTTCTATGCTCATGCTGATTTAACTGCAAAGTATTACCTAGAGTCGGTTGACCATATATTTTATATCCGATAAATGACTCTGATTCGAATATTTGCATGCATATTGATTGTTTAATTTAAATTATGTGCGCTAATATTCATTCTTCTATATTAATTGCCGTTTAGGCAAAAATTAGATCTTTTTAAATGTACCTAATATAACAAAAAAGACAAAAAAAAACGTTTTTTTAAATATATTGGTAGCTAGAATGCAACCCTAGCATGAAGAAACATAAATAAACCACTAACCGTCTACATTTACTAATAACAAAGAGATTTTCTTCATCTTGTCCTGTGCGTCTGTGGGAAGAAGAATCTGTATTGGAGTTTGTTTGGCGATTCACTGTAATGAACGATGTTGCGCCCGTACTGCTGCTTTCCATTTTATTTTCTAATAAACATCGTATTAATTATACCACAATTAATTTTATATAAAAATTTAATCGCTTTTATAAAAAAAATACTACCTACTAATTAATTTTAACGATATTAAAAGTGTACCTAAACCAAAAACCGCAAATAATGATACAATAGATAAAAATACTGTTCCCGCCTAATACTAGTGGGAAACTCACTAGTATTAGGCGGGAACAGTATTTTTCCATTGCCATTTCTTTTTATAATAATTTAATTATCTATAAAAAGTTACCAATATTTTATACTGTTTAATCAATGTAATGTAAAATAATTATACCTTTCTATCGTTATCAGCAGGGTGATTACGCGCACCAAAGTTAGCTCGCACGCCGATCGCTATGACGCGTTTTCTAAGAATTTTTAAAGCCGCTAGGCTTGAACTACGTCATTATGACGTCAAAACGATTAGCGTGCGAGCGAACTTAGGACGCGTAATCACCCCCCTGTTGTCTGTTACTTTCCCGCCAAGAAACATTTTATTTTGTTCATGATGATGTTTTATTTATCCTTGTGGGAAAGGCAAGGGCATGAATCATACAGCCAAGTCTTCAAATTATATTTTTTTAAACACATGCTACAATAATGAGATGGCGGCCATTATCGCAACATAAAGCAAAGTTTGGCGACAACACAAAAATTCAGCAGCCCTAGTGTGAGTTTTTTTCACGTTTACTTTCACGTTAACTATACTACCGCGTTAACATTTTGACCAATCACACGGCCGCATTTCTAGTTCTCAGAATTTCCGCTTGGACCGCTGAACCATTTTCCATACAAATTTTAGTTAACTCAAACGCAAAGTAATAGTTAGAAAACTAACACTAGTACTGGTTTTAATGTTTATTTTAAGTTTTTCACACTTATGTTTCTCTAAAGAGAATATTTCACGAAGTCAGCAACACTTTCGAACAACAAACTATCACGGATATAAAAATACAAAAAAAAAACATAAACACAACCTTTCCCTACGGACACCCGCCAAAGACCTCACCGAAGACCCTTGTTTGTTCAGTTTTCTCAAATATAGAGAAGGAAATGGTCCATAACCGCCAAGAAACAAAAATTCCCGCCAGTTGAAGTTTTGTTTTTAAAATTATACTTTCCATTATTTTAGCAAAATAATAGATTGAATGATTTCTACAATATTTATTGTATCAATAAATAAGAGTATTAGAATTCAAAAGGTTAAAACAAAAATTTCAACAATTTGCCTACTACTTTATTTATTAGCCTAGGTAGTAAAAATCGTGCAGCTAAATATATAACCCAATTTAAGTAATTATGAACTTTACCCTCAGAAGTGGTCTATCGCTGAAACCGTAGCCTGAAAATCCTGAATGGTCAGTTATCGTGATTCTCGTACAACTAACGCGACATATTGGCGTGCAAGCGGCTACTGTTATCGCTCGGCCGTCGACCTCAAAACGTTTTTTATATAAGTATATGGATAAAAATTATACCTACTGCTTTACTTTTTAGAATAATTTGTATACAGGTGAATTTTTCAAGTGTGCTTTCATGGCCAAATCCTAAACTACAAGGAATAGCGTAAAATACTCTAAAGTCTCGGGGCCGATTTTGATTAAAAGTAAAATTGCATTAGATTTTTGAAAAATTAATTCTCCTAGCTGGAAATCGATCCGGTTAATTAAAAAAAAAAAACTCACCCGTATTATTGCACCAGCTGATAGTGTCGCTTATAAGGATCAAATAGTGAAATGTAACCTCGCTGCTTTATCATAAAATTAACCGCCCGTTTCGTAACTACACCCTAAAAGGAGACTACCACCTCGACAAGAAATCTATGCAATCTCCTGAAAACCGGTAAACCCATAGACTAAAACCGAAACATGACTAGGTCACTTGAAGGTTTTTGCATCTGTATGTTTTCAATATGGATGGGTGTTGAAGATGTGCATCAGGATTGAGAGATCTAATCAAAACTAAGCAAAATGACTATGTTGGCATTTCTAGCATAATGTAGAAACTTACATATGAAATATTTTAATTTGTAAAGGCGAGGAAAAAAAGAAAGGGTCCAAAAATAGGAACTCTTAATCCTGACGTTTTTGAAATAATATAAAAACCTATTTATCTCTTTGCCATATGTAGATTTAAACGAGTGCGAGCGAGACAGATACATGTACGTGACTTTTTACCTTATAAGACAATTTGTAACAGTTCCCTATTATTACTAGTTTCATGGGCCTGACCAAAGAACACGATCGCCAATTGAATCGCCGCATCGATCAATAAAAATGTATAGGAATTTTACTCTATGGGTAAAGCCTGATTAACGAGAAACATCAAATCCCATACATTTGGCTTTCGATGGGTATTTCGATTCGTTTATCGATTGGCTCTTTGGTAAAGCCCCGGGTGACTTATTTTTTTCAAAATCAACCGGTTCGATTTCAGGCGTTAGAGAAAGCATTTTTCACACACAGACAACTAAAAGGGAAAGATATCTACTGAATAAATAAAGTAAATTTATTATTATTATTATATATTTTCTTTAAAGACACACAACAATAAAATTAAGTACACATTAAAAAACTATTACTTATGTACTTACCCCACTTCGAAATCCTACCTAATACTTATTCTAATACACAACAATACTTAAATTTTATTTGAACTGTCCAGGAAGTATGAATAATATGGAAGTGCTGTAACGCTCTTTGTTAAAGTAGAAATCACAAATATTCATGTATCGCCATATTATTCATAGATACAAGAATTTATATATTTAAGCTAGTACATTTTACAAAAGGCACTTCCGTTTTAAAGAGAGAAAGCAAAGGAAACACTCCATAGAGCCAAAGTCAATAAAGAGCAGACAAAAATACATATAAATTTGCATTAATAATGTATTTTATAATATAATAGTTAAAATTTAATTAAAAATATACAATTTAAGCAACTAATAAATCGGGTTCATCTGGTGCGTCTCGTCGGGTATTGACTCTGATATGTCGACAGAGATGCCCGATAGCTTCAGCTGTGGGGACAACGGTGGCAGCCATACATGATCTAACGATGGATCGAATAGATGCGAAGTAGATTTTTGCGCATCGTAAACATGGTGTAGTACACCATATTTGCTGAAATAAAAAAATATACTTTAAAACGTATGAATTCTTCAACCTAAGTAACACAAGCTGCATTTCAGTTTATAATTTATTTCTTTCAACATTTTATTATTTTAATTTGATTTAAAGGGAAGATTGGGCAGTGTGGGTTATAAAATTAGGATGACCTATTTACAGAAGTAACATTTATTGGCGTAACAGATTTTAGGCATTAGGGCAGCTCCCTATTATATACCTACAAAATAAAATGAAAAAAGACATAACACACACCGGCAGAATTAGCGGAACACAAAAAAAGAGAGAGTATAAAATAGTTCGCTTTATTTTTAAACAAATAATAATTAAACATGAAACAACAATTAAATTAATATGTTTTGACATTAATTTGCAAACCATACTTAAAGTTTAATGAAAAAAAAAAAATTCACTAAACAAAATTCATTTTTCTTTTTCGATTTCGTAGTGGCAGAGAAACAGTTGAAAATTTTAGATTTTATGATGGTTTAAAATTAATTAAATGAATGTTTAACAACGAGTGTTTCCCCCCCGTGCCCTGATTAAGGTTTCCATCCGTCTGGACATGCTGCGAATGATGTTGTCAATGATTTCTTGGGGCAACTTCTGCCATTCTTCAACTAATGTGTTTCAGATTTTTTTTTTTTAATTTTTTTATGAGAGCACAACATGTGACCTTGCATCCACCTGATGTTAAGCAGTATGCAATATCCATGAATGATAGCAACAAGCGGATGCATACAGGTGCACCGCTGGTTGCCATCATTATGCCGGCTTAAGATGCCTATTCACGCTTCGTTTAAAGGACTCTAGGTTATAAGAGGAAGGAAACTCGCAAGCTGGTAGGGCATTCCACATTTTAATAGTACGGCAGATGTATGAATCGCCAAAACGTTTAGTACGAGTTGGTACATCCGCCACGGTATACATATGCATTTTGCAACCAGTGCGTGTTGTCCTGTAACGGAAAGGGGAAGGGGGAA
The DNA here is from genome assembly GCA_947458855.1 of Monopis laevigella. Lineage (NCBI taxonomy): Eukaryota > Metazoa > Arthropoda > Insecta > Lepidoptera > Tineidae > Monopis > Monopis laevigella. The sequence continues at coordinate 11,140,461 of OX381577.1, read as the reverse complement.
TAATGTTAAAACGCTCTTCAGAGCACTGTCCATAGTATAGGCGGTAAAATACGCTCAACGATGCCACATCTCTGCGAAGCTGCAACGGCTCCAAGGTTTTACTGAGCTTTTCGTCTCCAATAATTGTAGACGCTCGCTTCTGCAGGGTATCGAGAGCAGATAACAGATACTTGGCAGATCCGTCCCAAAGATGCGAACAGTATTCCACAAGGCTCGAATTTGAGCCTTATATAGCATTATTCTTAACCTGGGTGTGAAAAACCGACGCACTTTATTTATGATGCCAAGTTTTTTTGAAGCTGTTTTTGCAATGCTCTCGATATAATTACGGTGGTTAAGATCGGAACGTATATCTAAACCAAGGACATTGAGGGATGGTAAAAGCGATAGCTAGGTGCCCTGAAGAGAAGGAAAATGAGTAAAAGGGGATTTTTTCGCCTTCATTACACAACATTGTGTTTTGCTCGGATTAAATTGGACCAAGTTTCTCGAACCCCAAGTCGAAACCTTTAGCAGGGTTTGATCCAACTCACTTATTAAAACCTTTCTGAATTCCTCTGTTTGGACGCGGCTAGGTGGACGTTACTACTAGGACCCTAATGCCACTATCAGAGAGGAAACTGGATATCCAGTTGCATAGCCGCGTCGAAAATCCATAAGAAGACAGCTTGGAGAGCAAAGCCTTGTGCCAAACGCGGTCAAAGGCCTTAGAAATATCTAAACCAACTGCCAAGGCCTCCCCACATTTGTCCACTGCCTCACCCCAAATATGCGTAATGAACGCGAGAAGGTCACCCGTTGATCTTGCTTGGCGAAAACCATATTGACGATCATTCAGGATAGAGTAACCTTCAAGGTATCGCATGACCTGTGTATTAATGATGGTTTCTAAAACCTTGCACAGGACTGAGGTGATGGCAATGGGGCGGTAGTTATTGGGGTCGGATCGATTTCCCTTTTTGGGAATTGGTTGCACATTGGCTACTTTCCAAGCTGCAGGGACAATTCCAGAGGAATATGAAAAGCGGTAAAGTCGAGTGAGGGCGGGAGACAACTCAAGATAACAGTTCCTTAATACAACTGCAGGAATACCATCAGGACCACTGGCCTTCCGAATGTCAAGTAAACGGAGGGCCTCGCGCACATCGCATTGTCTAATGCGAATATTAGGCATTGTGAAGCCGCAGTCGGCTATAGTAGGTGGAAGCGCGCCTCCATCATTGATTCGGGAATTCGATGCAAACAGCGGTGGTAACGAGGAGCGACAGAAATTTGATTCCACGGATTTGGCAAGTTGCCAAAAGCTACGACTACCAGCAGGTCGAATGAGCAGTTCTTGCCCTATCAGATTGTTAGGAGGTGGCATTCTTGATTTGACACTCCTCTTTAGCAAGTCCCAAACGTGTTCAAACGGATTCATATCCGGGGACCGTGCTGACCACTTCATCATCGTAACAACAACATGGTTTAGGTATGCCTGTACTGAGCGAGCACTGTGAGCCCGAGCATTATCCTGCATTAAAATTAAGTCGTTACCAATAAATTGGGCAAATGGCACAACATGTTCCTCTAAAATCTCCCTGATATACCGATCAGCATTCAGATTCCTGCCGTCGACTACCACTAACTCCGTGCGAGCTCCTAAACATATCCCTCCCCAGACCATAAATGAGCCGCCGCCATATGCCACTGTATTTTCAAAATTAGACTGTAAATAATGCTCTAATCTAATTGCGCCTCAATAGTCGCTGCCTTCCATCAATCCGATTTAACAGAATTCTACATTCATCAGTAAAGAGAACCTGTCAAAGTCCCAATGATCAAAGTATAGTTGGTTTGTGCGGTGGTGTCTCTCAAGTTTTGGTGCTTTGGTGGGTATAAATGAGCCTCTACCAACTTTCTCGAATCTTCTGGGAACTGTCCGCTCACTCACTCTTACTTCTCGAACCTCCTCGAATGCATTTCGGGCCTGCACCGCCGTAAGTCTCGTGTTCCGACGAACTTGAAGTTGTTGAAAACGGTCATCTCTCCTTGAAGTACACCTTTCCTGCCTTGTCCTCTTATCCTCACTAAAGAATTCGTCAATCTGTTTGATGCTACGATGAATCGTTGATAACGATCGACGAAGTCTTGTTTCAATCGATCTGTAGGATTGAACATTTTTTCTCATTTCATCTGCCCTGATGATTTCTGATAGCATTAAATCAGGCATACTTAGATGTTCGAAACTTATCAATAAGCAAGAAAACACAAAAGTCTCATAAAACTGCAATATAATGTTTTTCAAATGGAATTTATGAACTTTACGAAAACGGAAAATCTACTTCGAAGCAGTCGATAGAGATGTATGAATGAAAAATTAAAACAAACAAATGAAAAAAATGACTGTTGACATTTTCAAAATGTTTTTAAAAAATATATGTAAAAAATTAAAAAAAAGTAATGTAACCGGCCAGTGCTACGAAAAAGATATATTAATTCTTCCTTTTTTTGTGTTCCGCTAATTCTGCCGGTCGGTGTGTTTATATACTTTGACCCTGGCTAATAATCTCGACATTATGACTTACTTATTATTGTATATAGACTTACAGGACCAACTGAAACAAAGAACTAAATATTTTATACGTTGTCATTTCTTATTTGTTCAATTTCAAAATTCACTACTATACAACATATATTAAGCGGTATAAAGGGCGGTTTTAAATAAAAACATTCAATGCTGGAGGAAAATATACGTTTGTCACGTGTTTATAATCTGTAGCGAGGTGATTTGTTACACAATGTATCGCCATTCATTCCCCATATATACATAGTTATTGTACCAACCTCAAAAGCTAGGCAGGCGAATCCACAGCCCAGGAGCAAAGCGCAGGGCGGTGCCAGGAGAACAGCAAGTAGAGTATAGCATCCGTTGCGCGTGCGTTCGAAACACGCGTTGGCGAGCCTCCACGAGCATTCGGGGCCGCGCGCACCTTCTGGTTCGCCGATTATGTCGTCCCATACTATCTGTATCGTAAGGTACCATAAACATTTATTTTGGATATACATATAATCGATATAAATTGACCCTGGTTAATGACATATCGAGTGACGGTGACATAGAGCGGGTAGAGTTCTACCAAATAGGTCAAAATGGTGTACTTTTTGCACTAACATAGGATAGATAATGTTTAACATTAATACTCTACTACAACCCTCTCAATATTAGGTAGAGCTTGGTTAACTATATCGAGCTTGGGTAAGATAGAGAGAGAGAGAGAGCTTAAGTACTCTACCATACAGTGAGAAATGGTGTATACTTTCTAGCACTATCCATTCTTTCCTACTAGTATTTAACTTTCATACTACTCCACCACTGTCTTAATTTAACTAGATTTTGGTCAAATAACGAGTAGCAGCGAGAACCGGTAGAGTAGAACTAAAGAGCTTTACCGTGTAGTGGAAAATGGTATAATATAGTATCCATTCTATCCTACTAGTTTTTAACTTTCATACTCTACCACCACTGTCTTAATATTAAAGAGTCTGTATTGTAGAGCCTGGTCAATGATAGAGAGAACAGTTAGTGAATAGGTAAAGTACTCTACCTATCATACAGTGCAAAATGGTTTATTTTTCCTATATATATAGTTTTTAATTTCTACTAAAACTCTACCTTCGCTGCTTTAATAGGGCAATTTGTATAGACAAACTCTCATTATTTACTTAACATAAAGTTTATCATCAATGTAAAATTTTATTATTATTAATATAAATACTACTACCTAGGTAGTACGTATAAATATTAATAATAAAATAATAATTTTTTATACTATAAAATATAGTGTAAGTATACAAAAGTTTAGTTTATTTGTATACTTTATACTATTATATTATATAACTTTTATATTAACATATTAATTTATAATATTAAGTATAATGCATTAATATTGATTTCAATTAAGTTATTATTTTATTGTAAGTGAAACCTTATCGCCGTTTTGCGGTAGAGTGATTAACATCAACTTTACCCATATTTTATATTGCATAATTGCATGCTGATGGACGATAGTATATATACGATATGTATGTACTTATATCTATTTATTATTATAATCGTAGGAGTTAAAAAACTATTGTTGTAGGTTAGTAATATTAATTAAAAGGTTGTAAGCATGAAGGTAAAAACCGTGCCCGTCCGCGCGCCCCTACTGGAGTAAGCATCATTCAATTTGCAGGGTGCCGCGCGAGTGACAAATTTGTCACTCACACACACTTTCACATTTTTTACATCCTCAGTCTGATTTGTGCATTCGGCGGAGAAAGTCGAAAAGAGCTCCGCTTTTATTGTCGGAAAAATGGTTAATTGTGCATTAAAGCTGTGTAGAAACTACTCTAAAAAAAAGTACCCAGTGTCACGTTTTTCAAGTATGTATTTAACATGTTTTTCTTATATTAAACCTTAATAAAAAATAATAATAAAACCCATAATTAAAATATCAAAATCTGACGGTAACTGTCAAACTATGTGTAACAGTTAGAAGTTGAAGAACTAGTGATGTGTTTTTATTTTTAATGAGAATTTCGATACTTTAAAATAATTTATAATCTTTTCAATTTAATTTAATCAAAAGGTATGGCGACAACAGAACCGTCCAACGAGGTTTGTCAGTTACTATTTAGTGATGTGATTTTATAGTTGATAAACTCGATTTTTGTAAATACTTTCTTATACTTTGGTTATGAGATATTATACAATTATTGTTTTTTTTATATAATACTTATTATATTTTCTATACATGATACAGTTTCCCGAAAGATCCGGCATTAAAACGTAAATGGGTAGAGGCAATTAAAAGAGAAGAAAATTGGTAACCAACATGAATACCCGTGTATGTTCAGTACATTTTGACGAATCAAGCTACGATTTAATTGTTTTTCGCCTTTTGTAGTTTGAGTATAACTTCCCCTTGGAGGTCGGTCAAAAATATTGAGATTAAGTTTAGTAGGTACATGTAATTAGTTGTGCATGTGTTTTAATTTAATAAATAATTTAATTTAATAAAGTATTTTAACTTATTGTTATATTATTATATACCTACATTTTTTAAATCCACTAGGATTATAAATGCGGAAGTGTCTATCAGGGTGGATTTGAAAGGATGTACTTTGGGCTAATATGAAGTTCTGCTGATAAAATCTAACAATTTTTCCTATGGAACCATATGTCGCAAATGAAAAAAAAAAATGTACTTCATTAATTGGTCATTTTAACGTTACTAGTTTGAATGGAGAAGGCCATTTTTTTTTCTTTTGCGATACATGGTTCCATGGAAAAGTAGTTTGATTTGATCATATTAGCCCAAAGTATATTTTTCAAAGTTATTTAGTATATTCAAAACATCGCGACGAGCTAGCCACTTGTTCGGTGTAGACTCATTCCATCGGCTACGACGAGGTGGGATTAAAACCCCTCCGCTGGTTACCGTGATGATATGTGTGTGTATTACAATTGTATATCGATAAATAATTATTAATCTTTGATGATCTCTATAAATCCCAAAATATTTGGTTTATATCGATAAGTAATAATATTTGTTGTCGGTGGCAACACTATCGAAACTATTAAGTATGCAATTTAATATTTAGCTTTTTATAATAAAAAAACTATACACTTCATAGACATGCGCACACATTCATGTTTGTTGGTATCTCTTTTTTTCTCAAGCAGTTTTTTAAGTGTCAGACGCGTTGAGCTGCCATTTAAAGCCACACCTTTTTCCCCGTTTTTCATTTGTTCGCCTCAGAAATTGGCGACACCGGTATCGTATTATTATGAAACAATTTATGTATCATGCTTACTCCATTGGGGCGCGTTTTTTTAGCTTCATGGTTGTAAGAGTCATGGGAGGTTTCTAAATATTGTATAAGAAAGTCTAAATTTGAAAATCTATTTCTTTTATGTCGAAAGGATATGGCTTGCATTATTTAAATGGCAGCATGATTAGATCAAAATAATGACAAAGGTCATGTAAAAGTATTGCATGTTTTCCTGATCCTGATGCCCCACACAAGCGTATCAGACTAATTTACAATCTCTAGTCGACAATTGAGTCGACTGCAAAACATTTTTTTTCTTTGAATAGTTAAACAACAAAATGTTTTGTAGTCATTATCATGCCAGCTGCTCAGATATAACAGCCATTTTAACAAAAATGTAGCACCTGAAAAATCAGACATTTTATACTATTTATTCCAATACACCGGCACGCGACTTTACCTGGACAATGACCCGAGATATGGTACTAGCATGAAATATATTTTCACATCATTTTTAATTTTGGGTTCGTATATTTATTTTTCTTTTATACTTTTGTAGGAAATTGTGGCACGGTGCGTAACTTAACACTCTATTAATATGTATACTTGAACAAAAGAAGTATTAGAAAAGAAACGGACTCTATCATGTACAATAAGGTACCGAAACTTAAGTTTCTAGGTCTGATTACGTATACCATTGGAAAAGGTGATTTACGCATACTATTTAGTAGGGCGCATTTTGAATATGATATATATATATATATATATATATATACCTATGCTATATAAGCATAAGCAAGTCAATAGCTATGCTCCTCTTTGTGTGAAGCACCAGAGTTTTTACTTGCTGGTACCTTTTTCTTCGGGGGATACATTTTTTTAACTTTAATCGTTACAATTACTTTAACAGACACTTTGGTGCAACTCAGCCTAAATCTGATATCGAGCTAATAAAATATATTGGTCGTTCTTTTGGTAATAGCAGCCTAACCAAACGCACTTAAAGACTTTATTATTAAAAAAAAAAATGACTTCATAAATACAATTTGCAAAGATTTACATGAAATGAATAATTTTTAATTTTGATAAATTCGGGGCAACAATATATAAGTATCTACAGTTTCTATAGCTTCCCTCAGTTCATTAATATCGATATCGAGCAAAAATAGTGGTAGGTAAATAAGTAAAGTGAATATGTAATGTGACCTTTTCTTTCAGTTAGGTACTACTTTCATGACCTTTACGCGGTGTTTTATTATATCCCCTTAACAACCGGCCACTATGCAAATTTCTCACTTTCTATGAATACACGTCACAGTGTAAATACAGTAGCAAAAAAGCTACTATTAATTGGAAAATATGTTTTGTACATTTGCTGCCAAGCGTAAAACAATTTTGACTTATCTTGCTCTATTTGTTATTTTTCTTTATGAACAGAGGTTTTAGGTTCAATTATCATTTAGGGGGGATTTTTATTTATTTTTAGACTCTATTTTTTTATATTGTTGATAGAGGGTAAAATACCTTATACTTATGATTATACGTTTAGCATTTTACAGGATGTTTTAATTTTTATTTTTTATTGGAGCACGGCATGTAACGTTGTATCTATTTGATGGTAAGCAGACCTACAAAGTCCACGAATGGGGTCGATCAATAAATTGTTGTTTAACAATATTTATCGCTCCCACTATGCCGAAAAAATGATGCGGATACGAAAGGGGCGGCGACAAAGTCGTACCTATTTGCATAACGAGCCTATTTTAATAACCTCGCTGCTTTATCGTAGAATAAATCGTTTGTTTCGTAACCACATCAAGAAAGGAAACTACTACCTTGATAAGAAATCTTTGCAGTCTCCGGAAAACCGGTGGTGAACCCACAGACTAAAACCGACACATGACTAGGTTGACGACGGTAGATAGGGGCGGTAGTAACAAGTCTGGTCGGACGGTCTAGGACAATTATTATGCTATGCACAACTTTAACAATGAAAAAACATACTGTTGTATCAATCATCTATGAACTTTTTAAAAGCTCGACATTTGACGTTTGTCAATAAAGAATATGTGTATATAGGTACATAATTATATTTTATTAACACCCAGATCAAGCCAAAATGTACTGAAAAACGTATATCACTATATTATCTACTACTACTATATATTATCATTTTGCCTCGAATGGAAATCGAACCCATGACCTACTCTCCTCTCAAATGCATTATCAACTAGTAATAGCATGAATGATAGTGTACTGGCGTACATACAAGATAAGACCGTTATAATCCTATCACTTTTCTTTTTTCTCTATTTATAAGACAAAGGAAACAGGCAAACTGGTAGAGTCGTTTACAGTTTATTATTAAATTATTTATTACCATCAGTCTAAGCAGTCCGAACTACTGTATGTATTGATATGTTTTCATGGTCTTTCCTGACTTCCATACTTTTCTCAGATAATACCTTATACTTGTATCTATAAGGTCTCTTCTGTATGATTATATATACTATAAGAGTAATATCGGTATTTATAAAAACTTATTAAGGCCTTGAAGAACACTTTATATATACGTGGTTGCCGAGTGGGTTAGACCTTGGACTTAAAAACACTTAGGTCCCTGGTTCGAATCCCGGTGTGTACTAATGAGTTTTTAATTTAAAAATGTATGTACATTTGTTTGACAACACCACTATAGTGCCTCGGAGAGCACGTTAAGCTGTCGGTCCCGGTTTCACTATACCAACTTGTGAAACTGTTTATAGATGGGTTATTGAGTCTATTCAAAACATCGCGACGAGCTAGCCACTTGTTCGGTGTAGACTCATACCATCGGCTACGACGAGGTGGGATTAAAAACCCCTCCGCTGGGTACCCTGGGGCCGTCTGGGCGGTCTCGGGCGCCGTAAGGCACCCGTGATGATATATATATATATATATATATATAGAACACTTTAGTTATACTCGTAGTAAGGGTTGTCTCTTTTTTTGCAACAAAACTAAATATTAATAAAAGAGATAAACCCTATTTTAACTAAAGTGCTCTTCGAGAACCCAATAAGTTTATAAATAAGGTCAAAATATTGCAAACCTGTAAATGTTGATTAAGTTTATTAGGATCCCGGTCTTCCAGACTGTCTCTCACGTCATCCGTTTTGACCATCTCTATAGTAGCTATGGGTGGCCGTATTACAACGCCCGGGTCACTTCCAGTGAAGCCCGGGCCTCGACTTTCGTCCAGCAGCTTGGCTTTGTAGTCACACGCCACACAATGTCGTGAAGATGTCCTTACTAGCCTCGGTTTGACCTCTACAGTGGTGTGGATCTGAGATGGTAAGGTTTCAAATGCCACTTTCCTGATTTATTTACTATTTGGTTTAACTGTTTTTGTTGTTGGATTTTCTTTCAACCTTTTTGTGTTAACTTTGTTAGTACTTGAATAAACAAATTAGTTTAAAAGATATTTTAGATTAATATTTTTTTAATATCTATCTAAACCCTAATTTTATTAGCTAGATTTATCGCTACTGAATTTTTCTTCGAAAACTTTGCCCATACACAAAAAAATAACGTACACGCTACCCCGCACTTAGATGGAACTAAACGCGGGAACTACGCTTTCAGTGAAAATATTATTTTCTCTGCGCATGTGTAGACTAACAAGATAACAAAGGTAAGACGATGAAGTTTTTTCTTATGCAGCAAACTTGAGCCTTAATTAATTGTGTCTTAAAGGCTTTATAGTGCAACAACCTTTGTTTACTGTGCTATTAATATACTGTTTGGCTTAGCTTGGCTTCGGTCTTTTCCCATTTACTTTAGGGATACGAAAACTATTTTTATGATATGTTTAACCGCAATATTTTTGTGTAATTGCATGATTTATTAACTTGATCTATAAAATTTCCTAGTTACCTAATAGTAGACATTTTCTCATTGATTCGTGCAATTTGACCATTGAAATTTTATATAAATTGCATAGGTCATTTGAGGATAAAGAACTAATTTTTAAATGTTTGTAGAAACATATTTTGATTGTTTATTCAGTATTAAGTCAGAGGATCCAGAAATTTAAAGATATTTACTAAAAACTTTTTTTAGCTTAACTCAAAAACTAATAAACCTAAAATATTACCAAAAAAACGTTCTAAATTTAACAACTAATAAATTGATAACATGATATAATACATAACATACATCATGCATCCCTTAATAATATCATAAAACGTGCCATGGCTACCATTAATATTCCCAGCACCCTGGAACCGTCAGGTGTCTCTCGTCATGATGAAAAGAGGCCTGACGGTATGTCGCTAATACCATGGAGCCAAGGCAAGTGCTTATTATGGGATGCTACATGTACAGATACTCTTGCTCCCAGCTACCTGCATAATACCTCTCGAGCCAGAAAACGATACAGTTTTCTGGCTCGAGAGTTTTGTTAATTATTGTTTGTTTACAAATAGGCCAAATTTAATTAGCATTGATTTAAAAATAAAAAAACAATTGATAATAGATACATATTTTATTTAATAAACACATTTTCGGTAAAACATACATGCACCATGTCATACATTACATTAAAAATAGCAAATAAATCTACATTTTTATGTACAATACTAACTTATTTTAAAAGATACATTTACTTTACAAAAATAATTATACATTTCTTAAGCACCATGGTTACAATTTATTGTTAAATAAATATTTACAAGAATTTTAAAAATAATTGAGCTGTTCTCTATGTTTTATTAAATTAATATTTCATAATAAAATAGATTAAAATTGTTGGCATTCGAGTCTTTTTAAATAATTAATTAATAATTACGTAAAAGAATTTCCATAAATATAAAATTGAAAATAGAAACAGTAATTTAATTAATTAAGTACATTGTTGTCTATGGTCGCAATAAAATTGTAAAAACAAGTAGCCAGTAGTTAACCTAGTTTTCCAACCGCTCCCTAACTATAGTTATACAGCAGTTATTTGATTGATTGACTTCTTTGTGCGGCTTCATGTTTACCCATTGTGCCATTGACCGCTGACTACTGACTTTTATAGCATGTTTCAGTGGGTTTTAACGGCGCGTGAAACCTAAGTTATTTTTTTATTGGAGCACGGTATGCGATCTTGCATCCACCTGATGATAAGCATACCTACAAAGACCATGAATTTAACTTTGTTGTATAAGAGCCTTGCTTTTTGGCGAAATTTTGCGGGCAGCGACAAAGACGGATTTGTATTAAGAAAGTCAAATGACTTTTCTTACATATGCTGGCAACTTAATTTAACTTGATTTTTAAAACTTTTCTTTTTTAAAGGATTAATATTAGTTATTCTAATAATTTTATTGATAAATATTAAAAAACTTCACACTTCGTGTAAAATCCACTTGACACGGCAAAAAAAATAAACAACAAATATATTTGTAAGTAAGTGTGTAATTTAGTTTTTTAAATACACATACCATTATAATTATCGTCTTATTCAAGTATTTCTGTTAGTAAGTAAAATAATGATAAGTTACATTTTAATTATTTTTATTCTACATAATAAAAGATTATAATAATAATTAATTCTAGGTTAAAGCTTTTCTGTTTATGGAAGACATAATAAGGTACAAATAAATTAAATAAGTATATACTTATTGTTATTTAAAATAATAAGTAGGTAAACAAAGTTATTTTAATAAAATAAATAAGTGCCTAAGCACATTTATAAACGTAAAAGTATAATAATATAAATTGTTATTTATTCATTGTCCATAGATTAATAAATAGGTATGTTTAATATTCCACAAGTAAAGTATAGTTCTGTCATACATTTTCTTTTATTATTATTAATGGCCAAAGTTGACCTGAATCCTTTACAAACTTTGGTCACGCGAATGGACCGCACCTTTCTTGAACACACCTTTTGATTTGATTATGAAATAAAGTACATATATATACATACATACATAATAACTCAGAGGGTAATAAGGTATCAAATCATTAATAAGCTATTTACCGTTTTAGAATTTCACGATAAGTATTTATTGGAATAGGTAATTATAATATGAAGACCATGGCGTATAATTAAATCTGAAGGTTTTGAAAATGTTTAATTTAAGGCGGGAAATATAAAAAAATACAAAACAATATTAAAGTTATTTAGGTAATTTAGTTATAGTAAATGGGTGCCTACGTGTATTCTTTGATACATTGATATTATCTGCTATTTATAGTGTGAGATTATTTTCTTTGATATTTCCCAAAATATTGCTGTCTCTATTGATATTAAAAAAATACATCATAAAAACATGAACAGCATTTTTATAAAGGTAAGAAATTTATAATCGTGTCTCTCTACCTACTATAGCTTTAACTCTGTTAAAGCAATATCTGCAGTGAACATACATGAAATGCAACATTTCATCATTGTTAACGAAAATGTGACATGTTTTAATTTATATCTTTTAACAGACTAAACTAATGTATTTAATTACCATTTTTATGTTTATCATAAAATAATATATTCCCTGACCGGAGGTCCGCTCTGTTCGACGTTAGTTCATTGACTGAGCACTGCAGGTCGAGTGGGTCCGGCCGGGCGAAGAGTGGGGATTATTATTGGTTCCTCTGCTTCATCCTTTACTCCTCCTCTGTGCACGGGCGCATAAAAGAAAGTTAATATTTTTAGTAAAAAACAAAGGAGAAACATTAGGTAGTTGTAGTACTCCCAATTTATTTAAAAACACTTTGGTAGATATATAAGGTCACGTAAAACAAGTTTTTTTAAAATATTTACTTTTTTTATAATTTTTACGTAAGCAAAGCAGGATTTAAGCAATTTCTACAAAATTATCTAACGTTTAATTCATGCGATTCTAAATTTAGTTTGTTGTTTTTTTTTTTAAATAAAGCACTCACCTGTATTTTTTGCTTGTTAGGGTTAGACTAGCAGTCACTACTACAATATTCACCACCTTTATAGACAAAATAATATTTTAGTTGCGGCAAAATTTATAAAAAAATAATTCTATGCACTATTCTGATTATCATATTTAAAAAGAATTGGGCAAGCAGTATTCTTATAATTCAAGCAAAACATTACAATATAGCCAGTTATAAATATTTTGAATCGTATTCCAAAGGCCAAGTTAGCGCATTACTCTGCCAATCCTCTTTAATTTAACATTATTTTGCAAAGCTTACATCAATCATGCAATCGTATGCATAAAAAACTTGTAGGATGCAGTCAACTTTATAATATTCCATATCAGAAATTATTAGAATCATAATTTTACCATCATCATGGTGGACTTTAATTCTTACATGCGAATATAAGCAAAACATATAATTTTATTTCATTATTAATTTAAAGTAAGCTAAACAACTATCTAAATAAATAAATAAAATAAAAACACAATTATAATACTACTATAACATACATACATGCAAACATACATACATATCATCACGGGTGCCTTACGGCGCGCCCGAGAACGCCTGTCTAGGCGGTCTCGGGCGCCAAAGTACCCAGTGAAGGGGTTGTAATCCCACCTCATCATAGCCTATGATATGAGTCTACACCGAACAAGTGGCTAGCTCGTCGTGATGTTTTGAATATACTCAATAACCCATCTATAAACAGTTTCACAAGTTGGTATAGTGAAACCGGGACCGACAGCTTAACGTGTTCCCGAGGCACTATAGCGGTGTTGTCAAACAAATGTACATAATTTTTTTAATTAAAAACTCATTGGTACACACCGGGATTCGAACCAGGAACCTAAGTGTTTTTAAGTCCAAGGTTTAACCAACTCGGCCACCACGTATATAACAATTGTTAAAATAAATGTCACCTATAGATAGTTTGTTTGGTTATTATCAGATTGGGGCAAATATAACACTATGATAATTATAAAGTTCTAGCCATTCTTATTACTTATATTAGGTAATGGTAACATTAGGAATAGTTCGTTAAATAGAAATTTTTCATTTTTAATAACTTTATAATAATGAAAAATATATTATAATACTTTCATGTATGTAGATGACGTCCTTTCGTTTACTCAATTACGACGATAACTCTTCAGAAATCAAAGTATACCGAAGTTAAAACTAAATTGAATTTTAAATAACTACTGAATTGAATTTTAAAATTACCTGATCCTAATAGGTTGTCTATGCGATAGTTCCGATCCGGAAGTGGATGGTGAACGCGGCGCTGCTACCAAGCGCGGCGGGCGTGGTGTTCGAGGCGATCGTGCGACGCCGCGGGCAAATTCCAGCCGGTAGTTATCCGAACGAGGACTGCCGCTGAACGCCGAGCATTCTGTTGGTGGAGCTGAACGGAGAATTAACAACATGGTTATAATAATCAACATGGTATCTAAGTCAACAGTTACATTCAATATTTCGATAGTCCAAAAACATTATGTAAGCGGATATAATTAATGCATAATCATCAACCGGTTGCAGTCTACTGCCGGACATCAGTATTATGTCCCAAGGTGCGCAGTTAAATTTAAGCATTTTATCAAAAATGTCGTAAACTTAATAATACACTTTTAGCACACCATTAGTTTAACTGATAAATTTTATCGTATAATCTGTTACTTCTTTATTAATATCTACATAGTTTGTAACTGTGAAGTAGCTTTTAAACAGGAAATAAGTTTGATGAATACATAATTGTTATCATATAGGCTACTAACGATGGTAGTGCGTGGTCGAGCGAGGCATCTTGGCTGTGGCCGGAGGATGCGGTGTGACAGGGGTGCCCCAGTCACGGTACAGACGAGCACCCATCTCTGACTGACGGTATTCTGATAACTCTACGCATCCCACCTGCGAGCAATGCGAAAAAAAATAGTAGGTTTCCTTAAATACATTTCGAAATATATTTCAAAAATATTTTCTTAATTATGAGCTCAAATAAAAATTGAGAATTAAGAAGAAGATTTTTTTACTCTGGATATTATTATCCAGCACCCATCTCTGACTGACGGTACTCTGATAGCTCTACGCATCCCACCTGTGGGTAATGCGTCAAAAATAATGAGTAGGTTTAAATACATTTCGAACATAGCAAATATATTTCAAAAATATTTTTTAAATTATGAGCTCAAATAAAAATCAAGAATTAAGAAGAGGATTTTTTTACTCTGGATATTATTATCCAGCACCCATCTCTGACTGACGGTACTCTGATAGCTCTACGCATCCCACCTGTGGGTAATGCGTCAAAAATAATGAGTAGGTTTAAATACATTTCGAACATAGCAAATATATTTCAAAAATATTTTTTAAATTATGAGCTCAAATAAAAATCAAGAATTAAGAAGAGGATTTTTTTACTCTGGATATTATTATCCAGCACCCATCTCTGACTGACGGTACTCTGATAGCTCTACGCATCCCACCTGTGGGTAATGAGTCAAAAATAATGAGTAGGTTTAAATACATTTCGAACATAGCAAATATATTTCAAAAATATTTTTTAAATTATGAGCTCAAATAAAAATCAAGAATTAAGAAGAGGATTTTTTACTCAGGATAATAAACTGATTATACATATTAACGATATTGACTATATATCTTGGTGGTTTCTGCCTTACCTAATTTAATAGTAAATGTATGTAGATATTAGGTATACATATTACTACTACATACCTAATGGTATGTAGGACAGTTTTACACATACACATATTGCCCTGGTCACAAATTGAGATATAGGCGTATACTATGTGTATCAGAAACAATAACACTAATATATATTATATTTTGATAAATACCCAGATCTTGGAAAACTGTACAGTAAAACGTTATTATTTTATTTTTCCTTGAATGAGAATCGATTTCATCACCTCCAGATACAACGTCAAAGGCGCAATGACTATAACACGGAGGTGTTTATAATTTAACAGTTATTTAAGAGATCCTGATCTTTTGCTGTAAAACGTAAGAGGTAGCATACGAGTATTAATGTAACATACCGGTGTAGCGCTCTTGCTGCGAGCACTAATTTCTGATGAAGTATTGGAGTGTCGTGTCCGAGCATCTCGATCTCTATCCTGGTTGAGAGACTCTCGGGCTGATCCATCCGGGGAATCTCTCGACTGTAGAAAAAAACTTTAGGTTACTGTTTATTCAGGTTTTTATTTATTCTATTGACGCAGATCACGCAGAACGGCAATCCTTATAAATAATGACGAAGTACTTGTTTGTGTGATGTCACAGGCGGCAAGCTGGTAGATCCGCTGACCAATCGTAATTGCTGTCGTATATTGGCCTTCTCTCTCGCACGTTTTCGTTGAAACTCTTCTTCTACCCTGAAAATAATAAGTCCCGTAAAATAAACCTAATATGTTAATAGGTAAGTATTTAATATTTATGAGTGATAATGTAGGTTCTTCGGGTTTTAGGACAAATCTGCATCGATTTCTTATCGAGGTATTAATCTCCTTTTAGAGTGTGGTTTCGAAACAGGCTGTTGATTTGATAATAAAGCAGCAAGGATATTAAAGTAGACTTACGAGTCTATTTTATTATATTAATGCATAAAATTCAAATTCAACTTTGTCGACACCCATTTCGTAACTGCATCTTTTAGCCAACAATATCGTATTTATCGATCTTATTCATTTACTTTTTAGTAGTGGCAGCTAGGCCGATGGCGCTATGACCCCCCTCCCCATATTAACAGTAAGAATAGTTATCACAAAAATACTCTAATAATAATGTTAAAAAGCTCGAGGCAGCAGCAGATCTACAAAACAGGGACGGACCTAAAATCCAGGGTCTGTCCCTGTTTGGAATGTCTGCTTACTATTAGATAAAGGTCACATGCCGCCGTGTTCCAATAAAAAGTACAAACCTCCTCATTGCTTCTAACTCTGTTCTTCTTTGCTGTTCCTTCAGTTCCGCTTCCCTTGATAGTTTTTCAGCAATTTTTCGCCTTTCCAGCTGTCTCACAGTGGACTGAAAGGTAAACCTCTTCCCCCGACTTCTGCTATTGAACGCTGTCTTCTGTGGAGAAAAAAAATGCCTGATTAGCCATAAAGAGGAAAGTCGTAAACTTTCTAAAGCTCGCACATTCTGGGATGAACAAACCGGAAAGTTACTGGTTTTGAACCACAGCCAATACTGACGGTAAATTCCTATTGGACCAAAAAGGCATTGTTAGCCCAAAATAGGAAAATTAAGAAACAACAAATCATAGCCTATGAATTTCTAGCGTTTTCAAAAGACATTTGAGCCTTGGTCTCCAGATGCAAACAAAAAAAAATCAGGTGAACAATTGGAAAACTATTAATATATGCTTCTTAACAATATAGCTAGAGATTCAGAGGGGTGATGCTTTAAATATTTTGGATAAATGCTCTGCAAGAGTATGTACATGAATTTTAAAAATTGAAATTAGGCTAAAAAAAAATTGCGTTTATAAAAACTACACAAAGAGTATACAATTTTAAAGATTAAGTATTTAGAAATGTGTAAAGTTAAAAATATTCCTTAAGGATTCTCTGATAAGTATCAAACATATCAAGGAAGTAAATAAAAAACCTATTTATAAAAGATCAGCGCCATTAACGATCAACATTAGTATTTATAACTTGGTACTAAAAACGCGTTAACCAGTCGCTAATTATGCGATGATGCGTCAACTTTCAATCGTACCTAAATACCAAATTCATTACGAAACAGTATTTAACATCGCTTCGGTGGTAAACCACGAAAGTGTTTCATCAAACCACTCCTCAGCCTAACCATTCCGAGTGACCTATAAACACATATAAAGTGGACAGACAAAGCAAATTGCCAAAAAAGCAGAGGCACAGCCATTTCTTTTGTCAAAACCTACATGCTCTTTGAGTAAAACCGCGATGTTTTTTGGAGCGTGTGAATGTAACGTGTGTGACGCACAATGATTTCCGTCAACACCTTACATTACTCCTAATGTGGTGTCTAAATAATAATAGATTTAATGTTAAGAAAGCAATGGAAGGCGTTAATTGTAAAATAATGATTATAAGTTTACTTGGCGTTCAGTTTTATTCAGATTTGGATGATATTAGCGTTTGTTACAAAAGAAAGTTTTGGTACTTTAAAAGTTTAGCACTTGCAACATCTTCTATTAATGTTATTTTGTAGCCAACTGTCCCTTATCAGATTCCATCAGCAATGATATAGATATACGATTATATGGTTGTAAGTTTGAAATTTGAATATTTTCTCCAGTTTGTAAGTCCTCTATAAACATCATTTAAGCAAGTTGATATTTCATCTTTATTACAATATTTTAATAAAGATGTTTAAAATTTTCCATTTAATATTCAAAATAATTCGGATGTAGGTAACTTGATTGTGTTGCACAGGTAAATGCTATAATAGATATCAGATCTTATGCATCCTCTGCCTTCAATTACACAACACTATATTATGACCTCTACACAACTTTGGTCAATTATTTTCAAACTGGTCATCGAGACTGCAAATTTTGTTAATTGTACCTATTAGTTTTTTATTTGCTTTGATCCACGACGATTAGATGTTGAATTTCAATATTTTTATTTTAATCTATTCCTAGATAGGAAATAAATTAGATAGATATCTAAATTTTAAAATAAACAAGTCGTATCGCCATTGTTTATAATCGTTTCACTGCAAAATTACTATATGGAAGTAAGTAAATCATATTTTAGAGGTCAATATGAAATAACTTTCAGAGTTGACTTACCTAGATAAAAAAGGTAGGTAGTCATTTTAATCAAGATTATTTATTTAAAATTATCAATGCGTTTGAAGTGGATCTTTGACAAAGTAGAAATTGACCAAGATCTCAAACAAATTCTTCTGTGATTTAGTAATTCTTTAAGAATAATGAAATGGCCAAATACTTACTTTTAAAGTGGCCTAAATAATCTCATTGTATTATGGCAGTTGGCAGTTGTCAACCCTAGTTAAACGACATAAGTAGGGTTATGAAATGTACAGGTAGTTATGAAAACAAGAGTGAAGCCGCGACAAATTGTGGTCGTGTAATCGCATAATGGCGACTTGCGACTTTGAATACGTATTTACATTTGTTTTGTGGATTGACTAAGCACTTAGCTCTTTAATTATGTTACTTAACACTGACACGGTTTGGGAATTCAGACATGAGACAAAAAAGAAGTACCTTTATTTGAAGACTTTGAAATAACAAAATACTATTTCACTAGTTCAGCTGCTATTTCTTTATAATTTATAATTCGCATGATGTTGTATCATCTAAAATATATTATAAAATGTAAAAGAATAAGTAGCGAAGAACTTGAAGTACCTAGCTATTAAAATTTATTCCTTAAAATAATTTTCATTACACTATTGCATCGACAATCGACAAATAAAATAATTTTGCGAATTTACCCAAACGTTTTATGTTAGTTTTCTTGTTTATATAACTCTATTTTTTTTATTGAGATATGTATATAATAGTAAGAAGACATAAAAAGTCCACGAATAGAGTCGATACATACTTTGTTCTTTAATTGTAAAATAGGTTACTTGGCAATGACGAATATGTATTACTAGTTTACTTTAATATCTTCGCTACTTTATGCAGCTGCCCATTTCATAACAGCACCCGGAAAAGAGACTATAAGAAGAAATCGACGCTTTAGGTTTTTGATAACACTTCAACGCAGCTAAAACCTAAACATAGACGGTCACTTCAGGTATGAAGTAAGAATTTTATAAAATACCGGATTGTATTTTATAATTTTTTAAATATAAAAACTTCAATGGTTTGTTGAATAAGTGGGTGTATAGGTAGGTAGGTACGAGTATATCCATGTCTTAAAAATCGTGAGAAAAATAAACATCAAGGAAAAAGTGACACGACCGACTGTAAGCTGCCTACCCCATAAATACATGAATAACTCGTCACCTTATCTTGATGAACGTGAGGGATCTTCATAATCTCCTTCGTGATGGTATTTTTAGGAAACTTTACGAACGGGCACACCCATGAGAAGTTAGAAAAAATTGATGACATTATTTTTAAAGAGATGACGCTAATGGTACATACATTACCTTTATTAGATTTATATAAAATAAAATAAATATCGATCATTTATGTTTTATTTGGCTTCTTACTGCTCCTCGCAACTTCGTGTTTGTGGTTTGTTAATAAAAATAACAAATATATATAGATATTCAGCAGTTGGATACCTAAAAACTTTAATGTTTTGCATACAATTTTGGTTGTTTATTTGTGTAAAAGAAGTAAAAAAATATAATAAAAGACAATTTTAAATTACGAATGACCTTATTATGTATAAGGATATTACTTATTGAGTACAAATATTTTATACAAATAATAATATGTAAATATATATATATATCTTCACGGGTGCCTTACGGCACCCGAGACCGCCTAGACGGCCCCAGGGTACCCAGCGGAGGGGTTTTTAATCCCACCTCGTCGTAGCCGATGGTATGAGTCTACACCGAACAAGTGGCTAGCTCGACGCGGTGTTTTGAATAGACTCAATAACACATCTATAAACAGTTTCACAAGTTGGTATAGTGAAACCGGGACCGACAGCTTAACGTGCTCTCCGAGGCACTATAGTGGTGTTGTCAAACAAATGTACATATTTTTTTTAATTAAAAACTCATTGGTACACACCGGGATTCGAACCAGGGACCTAAGTGTTTTTAAGTCCAAGGTCTAACCAACTCGGCCACCACGTATATAATCGTAATATATATATATATATTTACATAGTTGTACGTGTGAATCGTTTAAC
Organism: Monopis laevigella; assembly: GCA_947458855.1. NCBI lineage: Eukaryota > Metazoa > Arthropoda > Insecta > Lepidoptera > Tineidae > Monopis > Monopis laevigella. Next base: position 11,119,879 of record OX381577.1, on the reverse strand, counting down.
AAAATAAATATTCATCATATAGTGTTATTATGTAAGCTTATTATTACTTAACATAAATAATCGTGAAACCACGAAACTAAACATGCGTGAACATTGACTATTTATGTATTTATCCTACTTACATACATTAGTCTACGTGTTTGGAAAATTAACATGGATTTTTTTTATCTACTACTAGGACTTATCAGTTTTTTAAAATATGTACAAAATGTTGAGAGACGTACGGAAACTATGATACAAAATTGACAGATCTAAAACCATAATAAATAAAGAGAAAAGTAAGGGGCAGACGAAATTCTTATTATTTTAGGATGGGCAAGAATTTTTTTAAATACTTGACAAATTATACCTCATATACGTGGTGGCCGAGTTGGTTAGACCTTAGACTTAAAAACACTTAGGTCCCTGGTTCGAATCCCGGTGTGTACCAATGAGTTTTTAATCTAAAATATTATGTACATTTGTTTGACAACACCACTATAGTGCCTCGGAGAGCACGTTAAGCTGTCGGTCCCGGTTTCACTATACCAACTTGTGAAACTGTTTATATATGGGTTATTGAGTCTATTCAAAACATCGCGACGAGCTAGCCACTTGTTCGGTGTAGACTCATACCATCGGCTACGACGAGGTGGGATTAAAAACCCCTCCGCTGGGTACCCTGGGGCCGTCTAGGCGGTCTCGGGCGCCGTAAGGCACCCGTGATGATATATATATATATACTTGACAAATTAATAAAGATTCGAGTAAAAATGTCTGAGGCTTACCCCCGTATTCTAAGACGTTTCCTTAACTCCACTCTTCACTCAAGGAGCGTCTGTCTCAACTTGCTTTTTATAGTTGACATTTGGTGGGAAGAGACAGACGTTCCTTGAGTGTAAAGTGGAGTTAAGGATACGTCTTACCCCCGTATTCTAAGACGTATCCTTAACTCCACTTTATACTCAAGGAACGTCTGTCTCTTTCCACCAAATGTCAACTATAAAAAGCAAGTTGAGACAGACGCTCCTTGAGTGAAGAATGGAGTTAAGGAAATGTCTTAGAATACGGGGGTTAGAATACGGGGGTTAGTAAATTGATTAGTTTTTGTTACTCCATCAAGGGGATATAAGGTTTTTTTATATATTTTTATGAGAGGGCGGCATGTGACCTAACATCCACCGTAAAGCAGGATGCAGGTCCAAAAATGAATACAACCAGCACTTATAATTGTGTTGTAAATGCTGGTTTAATCTATTAAGCCATTACAACATAAAAAGAAAAAAGGGGGAAAATCTATTTTCTTTTTATATCTCAGTAAGAACTTGTAATAGCCATACCTACTTGGAATATTATTTTCGAGATTTTAGCTTTAGTAGTTTATATGTGGTTTGCTAAAAAGTTTTTTTAGTAAATTTTTAATTTATTTAACAATGCCTAACCATAACCTAAGTAACCATTTACTACCCTATTCTGTCTTGGAAGTTTTTTGATATGTGATAATTTGGGCACCGAGAAGACACTAAGATCTATTATAAATTTAAAATTTCTACGTAAGTGGTTTTCGAGATATCTGTCTGGACAGACATAAGGAAGGTCTCATAAGAAGAATCCCGTTTTTCTTTTGAAAACTAATTAAACTCTAAAAGAACAACAAAAAATAACTATATATACTCTCTTAGTATTATGTAAATAACTGCGACAATAATTTAAAAACATAGTAAAATGGCAATTGAAATAGATATTAATTTTATAGATTGAAGCAATGTTTTAGCTAAAAGCCTACGAAACCGTGAACAAAGGCGATTGTAGTTGCCAAAAATAGAGCGCAATTAATACATTGGTTGCTGTGAGAAATTAATAATTCTGGCAGCGAAATGCGACGGATCGTAACAATGGCTGGCGAGGTCGAGTCCTAACAATCAGCATTCAATATTATTGAATCGACTGTCAACGTATAAGGACTTGCGCCAAATACTTCTAATGCATTACCAACTAATGAAATCAATATAGGTTAGCTATGTTGACGGAATAGTGAGCTGGTTTTAGCAAAATTGTGTTGGGAGTTTTAAGCGATACTAGTAAACAATAAAAAAAAAGTTTTTTAATTGGGAGGAAGGTCTTTATAAGTTCGCCTAGGCCTATCAACCAGGGGCCTGACAAAGGACACGATCGCCAATCGAATCGCCGCCCGCATCGGTCGATAAAAATGAATAGGAATTTTACTTTATGGGTAGAGCCTGATCGACGAGAAACGTCAAATCCCATATAAATATATAAAATATTATATACAATATTTGTCTTTCGATGGGTATTTCGATTTGATTATCGATTGGCTCTTTGGTAAGGCCAAATTTTTGTTACATACAGATGCAAAAACCGTCAAGTGATCTAGACATGTTTCAGATTTAATTTGTGGGTACACCGGTTTTTAGGAGCTTGGTGCATTGATTTCTTGTCAAGTCCCCTTTCAGGGAGCGGTTACAATACGGGCAGTTTTTTGTCGATAAAGTTGCTAGGATATTAAACTAGAGTCAGGATGCGATTTTGTATTTGTCGTAACCGCATCATTTAGCCGGTATAGTGGGAGCGATAAATTTATTATTATTGTTACTGTTAAACAAATATATGTTGATTCCATTTATAAACTATGTGGGTCTAACTAGTAAGACTACTTATACATGCACTGCCCCAATAAAAAACATTAATGGTTTATTTCATAACCTATTAGATTGAGAAAAATATGTCCATAATCTGAATCCATAAATTAAATGTTACAAATATATTTATGAGTTTCATCTTTAAGTTTATAGGTATAACTATGTAGTTAACTACAGATGGTATTAATTGATAAAACATTTATATTATTTTTTATTTAAAACAAAAATCCGTAGATAGTTAGGTAGATTTACCATAACATTGTAAGTATAATTATAAGTATATTTTTTAGCTTCATGATAATTATAGTTTGTAATATAGTCTTTTTTTCTGGGACGCTAGGGAAATACTGAAAATAATGTATAACTGCGAATGTCATAACTATTAAATCAATTATAATAAATTTTAGATACACCCATATTGAATTAAGCCAGGCAACTAGTCATCTGAATTCTAATAGCATAGTTTTACTATTCTCTAGAGTATTCCCCGTATTCTAAGACGTATCCTTAACTCCACTTTACACTCAAGGAACGTCTGTCTCTTTCCACCAAATGTCAACTATAAAAAGCAAGTTGAGACAGACGCTCCTTGAGTGAAGAGTGGAGTTAAGGAAACGTCTTAGAATACGGGTGTAAGTACCTACTCATATTCTTGTATGTGGGTCTTTTTATCTTTATGCCTTTAAAAAGTTAGTTTATGTTATGTTGACCTCTATAGACTAGACAGTGCTAAAAATCTTGATTAGATATTTATCGAGAAACCAGTTAAATAATGTCTCAATGTAATGATCCAAACAAACATTAACAAAATGAATAAATTTTGCTATTTCAAAGATAGAGATGACCAAAGACGGTCAAAGTCAACTGGTCTATTTACATTTACATCATCCCGACTAAATACATTCATTCGGGTGTTTGGAAACTTAGTCAACACGAAAATGACATAAAGCAATGTGTGCGCTATTAGGGTACAAAGCTTCTTCTTCTTTAAATAAAATGGCCTTCTACGCTTTACGTATAATTTTGCCAGGGTACAAAGTTATAAGAAGATAAAGAAAAAAAAACTATATTTAATAATAACATAAAGCCTATATAATGTGTCCTCTGTATATTGCAGTATAAATAGTCAATAAATCACTGTATTATCATTTTTTATGTTTTATAAAATTAATGAGGAAGTAAATCTATTGGATAACATGGTATTGGCTTTACTTCCTCTTTTATTTTATTAATCTGAAAAATACCATTTTATTGATGAGACATTTTAAGCAAATTTAACAAGTGAAAATACTGTAGTAAAATATACTAGTCTATAAAAAGGCATTAAACATAAAGTCAAAAAAAAAGATCTCAATTCATTCAACTTAAAACGTATAGGTTTAAGTCGTAAACGTATATGCATATAGGTTTTTTTTTTGTGGGAAGAAGGTTTCTATAATTTCGCTAGTCAGACTAAAGTCAACTGGTCTATTTACATCTACATTATACCGTCTAAATAAATTCATTCGAGTGTTTAGAAACTTAGTCAACACGAAAATTACATAAAGCAATGAATGCGCTATTCGGGTACAAAGCTTCTTCTTCTTTTAATTAAATGGTCTTCTACGCTTTACGTATAATTTTGCCAGGGTACAAAGTTATAAGAAGATAAAGAAAAAATAAACTATATTTTATAATAACAAACAGCTTATAAAATGTGTCCCCTGTATATTGCAGTATAAATAGTCAATAAATCACTATATTATGATTTTTTATGTTGTATAAAATTAACGAGGAAGTAAATCTATTGGATAACATGGTATTGGCTTTACTTCCTCTTTTATTTTATTAATCTGAAAATACCATTTTATTGATTAGACATTTTAAGCAAATTTAACAAGTGAAAATACTGTAGTAAAATATACTAGTCTATAAAAAGGCATTAAACATAAAGTCAAAAAAAAAGATCTCAATTCATTCAACTTAAAACGTATAGGTTTAAGTCGTAAACGTATATGCATATAGGTTTTTCTTTTGTGGGAAGAAGGTTTCTATAATTTCGCTAGTCAGACTAAAGTCAACTGGTCTATTTACATCTACATTATACCGTCTAAATAAATTCATTCGAGTGTTTAGAAACTTAGTCAACACGAAAATTACATAAAGCAATGAATGCGCTATTCGGGTACAAAGCTTCTTCTTCTTTTAATTAAATGGTCTTCTACGCTTTACGTATAATTTTGCCAGGGTACAAAGTTATAAGAAGATAAAGAAAAAAAAACTATATTTAATAATAACATAAAGCCTATATAATGTGTCCTCTGTATATTGCAGTATAAATAGTCAATAAATCACTGTATTATCATTTTTTATGTTTTATAAAATTAATGAGGAAGTAAATCTATTGGATAACATGGTATTGGCTTTACTTACTCTTTTATTTTATTAATCTGAAAAATACCATTTTATTGATGAGACATTTTAAGCAAATTTAACAAGTGAAAATACTGTAGTAAAATATACTAGTATATAAAAAGGCATTAAACATAAAGTCAAAAAAAAAGATCTTAATTCATTCAACTTAAAACGTATAGGTTTAAGTCGTAAACGTATATGCATATAGGTTTTTTTTTTGTGGGAAGAAGGTTTCTATAATTTCGCTAGTCAGACTAAAGTCAACTGGTCTATTTACATCTACATTATACCGTCTAAATAAATTCATTCGAGTGTTTAGAAACTTAGTCAACACGAAAATTACATAAAGCAATGAATGCGCTATTCGGGTACAAAGCTTCTTCTTCTTTTAATTAAATGGTCTTCTACGCTTTACGTATAATTTTGCCAGGGTACAATGTTATAAGAAGATAAAGAAAAAAAAACTATATTTAATAATAACATAAAGCCTATATAATGTGTCCTCTGTATATTGCAGTATAAATAGTCAATAAATCACTGTATTATCATTTTTTATGTTTTATAAAATTAATGAGGAAGTAAATCTATTGGATAACATGGTATTGGCTTTACTTCCTCTTTTATTTTATTAATCTGAAAAATACCATTTTATTGATGAGACATTTTAAGCAAATTTAACAAGTGAAAATACTGTAGTAAAATATACTAGTCTATAAAAAGGCATTAAACATAAAGTCAAAAAAAAAGATCTCAATTCATTCAACTTAAAACGTATAGGTTTAAGTCGTAAACGTATATGCATATAGGTTTTTTTTTGTGGGAAGAAGGTTTCTATAATTTCGCTAGTCAGACTAAAGTCAACTGGTCTATTTACATCTACATTATACCGTCTAAATAAATTCATTCGAGTGTTTAGAAACTTAGTCAACACGAAAATTACATAAAGCAATGAATGCGCTATTCGGGTACAAAGCTTCTTCTTCTTTTAATTAAATGGTCTTCTACGCTTTACGTATAATTTTGCCAGGGTACAAAGTTATAAGAAGATAAAGAAAAAATAAACTATATTTTATAATAACAAACAGCTTATAAAATGTGTCCCCTGTATATTGCAGTATAAATAGTCAATAAATCACTATATTATGATTTTTTATGTTGTATAAAATTAACGAGGAAGTAAATCTATTGGATAACATGGTATTGGCTTTACTTCCTCTTTTATTTTATTAATCTGAAAAATACCGTTTCATTCTTGAGACATTTTAAGCAAATTTAACAAGTGAATATACTGAAGAGTAGTAAAATATACTAGTCTAAAGGCATTAAACATAAATTGATCTCAATTAACTTAAAACGTATGCATATAGGTTTTTTTTGTGGGAAGAAGGTTTCTATAATTTCGCTAGTCAGACGGCCGGTTTCGTTGGCACTGTTACAGATGAAAAACCCGTACAGTAACCTATCCATGTTTCACTTTTAGCCTGTGTGTTCATCTACCAGTTTCCAGTCGTTGAGGTGGTGTGAAGTCTCCTGTCAGGGTGTGGTTACGAAACAGACAGTTGATTTGATGACCGCCCATTTCTGAACCTGCATAGTTGTTAAAGCACTTACTACAACTTAGTAGGTTCTTAGGTAGGTAGGCAACCGCAGGTAGTTGGGTAATAGGGTTCGAGTAGTATGCTAATGCTGTGACATGGCTGTTGGTTTACTCAGGTGCGCCGACGCAGCTCGCCACATTACCAAATACTTAGAAAACGTTGACATTTACGCATATAGTTATATATACGCATGTTATTTGTACTATTCATATTTTTTTTAGTATTTTAAATATTTTTTTTTGTGGAAACAATAAAGCTTCAGCTGAGAAAGCTGTAAATTTTTCCTTATTTCTATCAATCTTAAAATTGGTTTTAAGATTGATGTATATAGCCAAGGAAAAATTTACAGGTTTTACAAGCGCTGACACCACAAAAATATTTAACGGTAGCTCTTCTGTGTGCTTTTGTATTAACATAGGTTCTACCAAGTAAAAAGTACTAACTACTTTCTTAACGTATCGTACGTTAATAAAATAGTCAAAACTCATAGTAAAGCTATATTGATCAACAAATTAAATGTGATAAGAATGTAGAATTAACCTTTTTCTCTTTATTACTTGTAACTATACATAGTTATTTATTGTATAGTTACACACACTCCATAACCCGAAGTTCAGGTTAGATCCGAACCTTATATTATTTAAATGGTTCTGGCTTTTTAGATTTTGTATTACAGTGCACTTACTGTTAGTGATACGTTTTTAAAAACCTTGCTTTTATGTTTTCAAATGAACGTATATAATACATACATGTATAAGTTTAGATTTATTAAACTTATACATCAGGTTTAGATATTTATATTCTTATAGAGTAGTTTAAACAACTTTATGACTTTTGTTGTACCTAATTTCTATAAATAAGTAAATATTTAATTATATTAATAGTATTTGACAAGTAGAAATTGATTGAATGACAACGAGGCCGGACCTGAAATGGGTGAGCGCTTTATACAATAAGGCTATACCATCATAAACACCGCAACAAGCTCGCCACTTATTAGGTGTTGCCTCCGAATACCATCGGCGAAATGAGAACGGGTTAATCCCTCCGCTGGGTACTCAGAGGCGGTTTAAACGGTTCTCGGGAGCCAAAAAAGGCACCCGTGATGGTATATTTTTTTATTTTATTTATTAAACAAGAAAATTCACAGCATTTAGTACATCATGTTTACATAATATTTTAACAAAACATAAAGCCATGTAGAATTTTTATTATATAATAGATACTATTTTGATCTTAAAAGAGGTACGAAGTAATGAATGAGTGCGTTAGGGCGTGTGTGCTTGTACGAGTATGTGGGTTTGTGTGAGTGTGTTTGTTTGTCTATGCATGTAAGTGTTTGAGTACAAGTCATAGAGTGGCATTTGTGGTATTCACAATAAGATGGAAAAAAAACATTGAAAATAAAACTACGTAGGTATCTAAAGAGTTAAGGAGTCCACCAGAACGCTGGACACATTATTTTTAAATATACCTTTTGATGTGGAAAAAGGATCAAGACTCGAGAACTTGGTATTAAATGTCTTCAGTAGCCTATGATAGACACTGTTTGATGTATATCTGGTGCGTGAGGATGGGGTGCTAAATAGTGACGTGTGCCTCGTGCGCTGCATGGGCGCACATAAACGCACTATTCCGGTGACCATGTCTGCGCAGTCCAAACGTCCTGAGCATACATCATGGAGCAACATCATGTCAGATATTGTTCTCCTATCTTGTAATGAGGTAATTTTGTGACGTTCACATAAAAGTTCATAGACATCACATATTATATATGTATATATAAACTGATATGACATACGTCCATCCAATCCTCAATTTTCATATTTTTTACTGTATGTTTTTACTAACCGTGAAATATTATGTTTGATGCGATAAGAGTTCTTGAATAACAGTAAACAATGACAATTATAAAATTTGTCTGACTACACCATGAGACAAATTATAGATATACGTAGTCGTTAACGGTTTTTAAAAACGCATAATGTACGCCGTTTATATTTATAATTGAAGTAATTGTTGATCATTTATTCCGGAGATATGTTTGTTGGTTTATTTTGTTTATTCAGATAAAAGTAAAAAAATAAATATCGTCGATCTAGGTGCTCTAAAATTAATATAGAAATTAAGAAAGCAAGTAGGTATCTACTATGAAGAGATCGAATGATGATGTATACATTTCTTGTATTCAGTTATTAGATAGTTTTCTAGAGTCTTTTTGTTTGGCCTTTTTATTTCATTAATATTAGGTGACCTTTAAAGGCATTATATATAGCGTATTTATTGCTATTTGCGATAAATATATTATATTAAATATATTCATTCAACATTGTAAAATAAAATAATTGTTTCATATCCATTTGTGAAAAAAACTATGAATTATTAGTATATAATAGGTAGCACTTTAGGACCTATTATAATTAAAAAAGAAAAATTATGTTTAATATAACAATAATATAAAGGACATTACACACATATTGCCCTGGTCACAAATTGCCCTGGTCACAAATTGCCCTGGTCACAAATTGCCCTGGTCACAAATTAACCAGTACTAGAAACAACAATACCAAAGTATTATAAACACCATACCAAGCTAGACCATGACAAACTGTACAGAAAAAACTTACTAATATTTTTTGCCATGAGTGGAAATCAAATCCACGACCTCCGGGTACAACGCCCAACCACTAGTCAACGGAGGAATTGAATTACGAGTACATTAATATTTTAATGCGATACTATATTTATGTTTTCAAGATCATCTAGCTAGAAAAAAAGTACATGAAAAAATTCGGGGTGGAAAAAAAGAATTAGCTTTCTCGTGGTGTGTAGTGATTGCTTAATACCCTATCTGAATCCCCGGCGTGTTGCACCAACTTATAATTAAATCAATTATCAGGGTACAGTCAGTAGTAAAATGATTATCAAGGTTTACACCTTGAGGTAGAGGCGTGAAGGTGACTGAACTTTTGACATTGGTCAAAATTAAATATTTTTTTAGCACTTGTTTCATTTATATTTTGCCATGGTCTGAGTGTTTATAAGATACTAGTTGTGCCCTGCAATTTCATCCGCGCCGTTTAATGAGAGGTAAGTACATTTGTGAACAAAAGTTTTAAAATACTACATTTTTTATAGAAAAATCTTTTCTGCGCAGTGTTCAAATGATTTGTCGGTATTTTTGTTTATTTATACCTATATAAAAACACAATATTGTAACTGATAGTAATACTTACCGAAACATTACAATAACACAATACAAGTTATAATGACATAAGTACTTCAAATATCATTTATACATGCATCCTTCAAGTATTCTCTTACATTCTCTCATCAGACACTCCACTTCATTCATAAACAGGTCACATAATGGAGCTTCATCCAGCCAGGAGTTGAGTAGGTATATACACAATGAATTAGAAAGGTTATACTTTAGGCATATATACATATGACTTTTCTCATGGAACCATGTGTCAAAAAATTTAGAAAAAAATTTTTTTCCTTATACAAATTAGTAATAAAACGAACAATTTGTATGGGGAAGCCAAACTATTTTTCATTTTCGACACATGGCTTCATGCGAAAATTTGTTCTATTTGATCAGTAGAACCTCATATTATTAGTAGTCCAATGTACAACCTTTCAAAGCCACTATAATGGTAATATGGTGTTACCTAGATTCGTGTATTATTTTACCTATAGTGTTTTGCTACTGTCATTTATTTTTATTAATAAACATCGTCTTTGAAAAACAACTCTAACTTATCAGGTTTTACCTCTATAAAACTTGTCTTTATAATAATAAATATTATTCGATGTCGATATTCAATAAGCCATCTTATTTGCATAATAATGTCACGGAATGCATCACAAGTACGTGAAATCTATCGCCTAGTGATGTTCTAATTTATCGATAGACATATCACGATAATTGCTATAACGGCACTATGTCTTTGGGCGTAAATAAATGGGTTTGCTTGTTAGAGAGAATATGTTTTCTTTTATCGATTTGTAAATTGGTTTTGAAAGTCATCATCATCAACATCATATATCAAGTCATTATTGAAACTTTAACAACTTTATTTAGGTAAACTTTGATTAAGTAAAATATAAGTTAACAATGTATTGTGAAGTTAGCTTTTAAAAAATAGATCATGTTAATGTAAAGTATATTCTATTTATAGAGATAAAATAATAATAGGTACTAATTTAGGTAACTACCTACTAAATTATCACAAAATAATAGAAACAAGTTAATAATAGACAGTCTGTCTATCTGTCCATGGTAATTTTTTTATAGTAGGTGTCTTTCGGGTGAATATCAGGTTAATAAAAAAAAAATGCAGCCAAGGCGGATGATTTAATTTTGGAATGAAATTAATATTTTGCGTAACTATTTCAGAATGAAAGTTTAAATTTGGAATATATTCTATTTTAAATGGATTTCCACATTGTTTTATTATGAATTGAAAAATTATAATGAATAACTGAAAAACTACTAAAACGTTGAATAAGTATGTTAAGATCCATAATTAATAAAAAAAAATTGGATTCCCCATGCAAATTGGTCAATTTAATATTTCTAGTTTGTATGGAGAAGGCAATTTTATTTTTCATTTGTGACACATGGTTTTATAGGAAAAAATATTCGATTTGATCAGCAGAACCTTATTGTAAAGGACTGTATATATAGATAGGAGTTGATTTACTGTGGCCAAGGAGTTGATAGAAACGAAAGATCTTCATACAAACCAATATTATTTATTATTAATTAATTACATTTCTGAAGCTCTGACAACGTAAACCAACTCGAAAGCTAGCAACGTATTTGAAACTATTATATTTGACATTATAAAAATACAAGTAAAGGATGTGCCACACTCATATTAGCCCAAAGTACATCCTTTCAAAGTCACCCTTTATATTTTCTTTTTTTTTCGTCTTTTTAACCAACAACTTTATTAAGTCGTCATATTCCTACATTTTAAATTATAAAATAATAATAATATGTACGACAATTTACACATATTGCTCTGGTCACAACTAAGTTCTAGGCAATACCTACAATGTGTACCAAAAACCACGATATAATACATATTATATTTTATAAACACCCAGACTATGACAAACTCTACAGAAAAACGATCTAATATTTTTGGCATGGGTGGTAATCGTACCCACGACTTCCGGATAACGCCAAGGCGCAACTACTAGTCTACGGAGGAAGTAAAATTATAGCTACAATGCCTATAATGTGTTTTAGTAACAAAGTCTACTACGCTAATTTACTGGTTGAGTGGAAAATATTTTTTTTTATTACCTTAATTAAATAACCAATCAATAAATCAAAGATGTCACGTTGTCGTAGCATTACTCAATGGGTGAGTAGTACTGAGTAGGTATTATTAACTTTTTCACTTGTCGCGTGAACACGCTATAATGTCAGACTGCTAATGCAAATGTACCTATTACGTAACATGAGAAACCACACCTTTGTGATGATGGCCAGTATTTAACTTTATTTAAAAAAAAACTACAAAAAACATAGGAAAAAGATATAAGTCCAAAAATAATTATGGCATAATTTTATCAAACCATGCTTACTAATGACTTGCGGTGATAAAAAAATATTGCGCATTAAAATTATTAAAAAAAGGTTAACGTACGTATTTATAAAAAATGGACTTGACATAAACATGTTTTAAAATAGAGTATGAATTATTCTCATTAGATAAGTTTTTTATCAAAATGAACACCTAGAATTAGATTAATTTCCAAAAGTAATTTTGGTCATTATTTTTAAGGATTTTTGTAAATAAAAAATACTTTATCGTCACTGTGTTATCGTCAAATCAAATGTTTCGTAACCGCGCCTTGAGAAGAGACTACTACACTAATACTACAGAAATCGATAGGTACACTAGTCTCTTGAAAACTCACAGACTAAAACTGAAAAATGACTAGGTCCCTTGACGATTTTTTGCATTTGTGTTAATGAAATCGGTCCATCGGCCTAGCGAAGTTATAGACCATCATCTATGGTTGCCAGATGTCCTTTAATTTAAAGGACATCCTCATTTTCAGCCCTAAATATAGATAGTGTCCTTTATTTTGAAATAAAGACTATAGAACAATACTCAATACTGGATAACAACGCATGCATGGTTTGTTGCGTATTAAAAAAGTTAATTTTGTTACTAGCTAATAAATATCTCTACTGACACTATAACATAGTATTTTAATAAAAACAACATCATGCCCCTTATTTCCATCCTTAGTTGTTTATTTTCTTCTGGCAAATCCTCTACAACACAAAACGGGAGCTACCCTCTGCATCCCACCTATATAAGTAAGCCGTAAATACTAAGGGCAAACCAATACAGATCAGTATCTATGGTACACGAAAAGGCAAGAAGGGCGTATTTAAATTTAGGTTCAGTCTCGCCCCGGGCCACTGACATCTGGCCGCCCCCCCCAACGACCGCCTTAGTATAATAAGTACATTTTTTTTCATATCCCACTAATATAAAAAAAAAGTAAAAGTTTGTGTTTCACCCAATCACGTGAAAACGGCATAACAGATTTGGCAGAAATAAGACGAAAACCTGGAATTACCGGCCGGGGCCGCCCCTACAATTGGCCGCCCTAGGCAATGGCCCAAATGGCTCATATATAAAACTGCCACTGCGTTTCAGACTGTCTAGGCAGCCTCAGAGTAGTCGTGTACGGGGTTTGAACCTACCTATCGTATTGGATAGAGTCTACACCAGCAAGTAGTAAGCTCACAATTATTGTATAGACTTAAACAGTTTCAAAGTTGCTATCGTGAAACTTTAACAGAGTACCTACTCAGTGAAGTACTGAGTGTTGTTGTCGATTTTTTTATTCTTTTTTACACACTGCGATTTAAATCCATGACCTAAACGTTTATAAGTAAATAAATTGTCACATAATTTTTTTCTAAAGGTTGATTGTTTTACTACTTTACATCGCAATTAAGTCTTATATCTAAGCTAGGAATACAGAGTGTGATAGTTTATTATACACCAGCAGGTATCAACAAAGGCTGAAGTGTCAACATGGTGACATCATGCTCATCACGACCAACCAAGGTCATCTACTTGACTTTATACCATCGCAAATGATGGAGTTTACAGCCATTGCACAGGACATTACTTATAATCAAAGCGTAACAAAACAAGCGACGAGATTTCGCGCAATAAATATAGACGCATTAGTAATAATATTCATATTGCCCTGAGGCTTTACCATGGGTTTTACTATGGTATTAACGTAGCGTTAATGCGTTAAAATCGTTAGGTTTATTTAACATGTTTTAAAAAATTCTACGATAATATTGGTGGTTACGATGTAACGTGTAATACGATGACAAAACTCATGGTGGACTCAAATTTAAATTATTTATAGCATGTAATTTTTGCAGATTGTTTTGAACAGTCAAAAGTTTCAATACGGTTTTAGTGTGTATTTTGTTAGGCTGCTATTTATCACTAAAAGTACCTACATCGATGGTTTTTTATTAGCTTGAAATTTTATATAGAAATTAAATGCGTAGTGTAATCCTCTGTCACAAACTAAATTTCCTTGTACCTACTAATGTGTACCAGAAACAGGATATTAATACAAATTATCTCTAATACATATAAAATGTAACGTGTGTATGTCTGTCTGTCACTTCGTTTGTGTGTTTATGACCCGAACACGACTTAATCGATTTTAGTTTTCAAAGCAAAAACACAAGGTAGAGTCTCAGGCTAATATATTTTTATGTTAAGTATCATTAAAAAAAAAACAATCGGGCTTTTATGATATGCATGTACTCTCAACAGCTTTTCCGGGTGAGTTTTCTAGGAACCACGGGACAACGAGCTATTTTATACGAATAACTTATAATAATATATATAAACAAGTAATATACAATATGGATTAATTTTCCACGGGACATGCTCCTGCTACTAGCAGGCTAGCTTTATACGAACATTTATTTATTATTATTTGTTTAAATTTCTTTATTGCATAAAAACCAAAGGCGCACTTAATGCAGCTAGGCATTCTCTACCAGTCAAACCTTCTTTATTAAAATAGTTAATAAGTGAGGTAGGTGCAATACAGAGTAGGTAAGTATACTTAAAGCAATAGTAATTCTATTTAAAATATTTACAATCTTAAATATACACTACTTAAATCTATCTCATACATAAACTACATACTACCAACTACATAAAGATCTAGAAAATTAAAATATTTACCTATATAAAAAGTGGAAAGAAATAGCATAAGATGAATGATAATTACCTATGAATTCGGATAATGAGCATAGACTACTCTATATAGAGTAATTTAAAAAGAGTCTCTATATTCATACATTTTTTAAATCAATTAAAAATAACTCAGATCTAATAAAATGTTTATTTTATTAGTATTTAAATAGCTAAATAATAATACGATAACAATACGATACATAATATGTTTTTTTTTAGATAAATGTTAATTAAGTATTAGGTATTTTGTTCTCTACTATGTATATAAATAAAGGTTGGTATTTAAAGAAAAAGTTCAGTAATTATATTTAGTTATTATGTACCTAGACTGAGAGAAAAAATAGGTAAATACAACGTAAGTTTTAACCTAATATTGCGTTTTCGTCGGACAACGAAGTGTGTTTGGTAAAATCAACATAACTCGGATCTAATAAAATATTTTTTTATTAGTATTTAAATATAAATAAATAAGGCAGGCTCGATAAATCGACAAAATCGATATATATCTTATGAATAAATATGAAATTCATAAACTTTTCGACTGTCAAACTATATTGATATGGTAATGCTAAGCCCCATAATGTTTTTTTTTTCAGATAAATGTTAATTAAGTATTAGGTATTTTATTCTCTACTATTTCGTTTGTATTTCAAGAAAAAGTTCAGTAGTTATTATATTATGTACTAAAAGAAAACTTGACATCTTTTTTATTTATCTTCGTCGACTTTACGTCGTTACGAGTTAGGTAGAGACACAAGTCTTTGTCTGTACATACTACTCTCATATAGGCGCGCTGATTTCAGAGATTTTTTCACATGGTATTTTAAAACCTTTTGATATATGTGTCTTTACTCGCCTCGGACACATCCCCTTTTAATACTTTGACTATTTAAAAAAATATATACAAATCTATTTTCGGCAGTATCAGTAGTACACTCGCATAGTGTAGACTTATTAAAATTAAATCCTATTTAATATAATAAATTATTTTGTTGCTCAAAATAGGTTTAAGTATAAGTAATTAGTAGGGAATTCATTTATTAGGTATTTAGGTGTGATTTCCTTCAGCATTTGGAAAAATAATTAAATCACCTAATTAAATAAGCAAGAATTCAAAGAGACAATGTTGTAAGTATACGTTTAGTTACAGTAATATTTATAATCAAAATAAAACTGGTAGTATATTTTATATGTAGGTATATGTGTATAATACATGTATTTGTATAGCCTATGGGTATATATGTATTTATTTATAAAAATAAATAAAACTCATTATATTTTTTGTTGCACACCTACCTAAACTTAATGTTCTAATATCCCGAAAGTTTGATTGTCAGATAATGCCCAACGGCATTAAGTCCGCCGTTGCATTATGTAATAAAGTGTGATGAATAAAATAAAACGGATTGATTAGAAAAAAAACAATAAAGCTTACATTAGCCCTTAGGAAGTACTAGGTAACTAATTGTTCCCAAAAGTCCAGAAAATAAGTTCGATACAATATGTAATTCTAATATTTAAGTATTTTAAATATTTATTGAATACAAACGATACAGAAAATGAAACTGAATAAAAACTTACAATACACTTACTTACAGTAACATAAAAAGTTGAAGTTGACACATTAGCCGATATAGAGAATTAATGGATTTGTTGATATTTAAACCTTATTATTTTTATATTATACACATAATATTATGTATTTCTAGTGCCTAACACTTAATTACGTAATTTTATTTGGATTATGTAAAATTAATATTCTTCGAATTCTTCCATTGCAATGTTTTTAACGACCGTATGTTTTTCCAAATAAATAAAATAAAATATTTTCTCCGTGTAAGGGTCTAAAATAAATTGATATAATAATATTAATTTATAATAATAATTATATATATATATATATTTTAAGAAAAGCTAAAACCTAAATATCTATTATATTCATATCAGGATAATCTTATATTGATTTTTTTAAAGATAAAATGCAATGAAAAAAATCCTGGTGGGACTCGAACCCACGATCGTCGCTTACGCAGTAAGGTACTCAACCTAAGCTAACCAGGTTCCATTCACCCCTCACGAATTTTGTCATTACTTGTTATCTACTTAGACACAGACGCTCTCCATGTGTTTTCTTCTAATAATTCTTTATATCAGAGTGAAGTTAGAAGTGCTTGTTTCCAATACTATAGATGGCAGAGTAGACTTTATTAAGTATTTAACATTTTTATAAATCCGATATCAGGATAATTTTATATTGATTTGTTTAAAGATAAAATGCATATTATATTATTTATTAGTATGTTTACACTTTGTTGAAATAAAATTCTACCTATGTATAAGTAGTACTAAAAATAGTTTTCAACAATAAACAAAACACAATAAAACTTTACTCTACTTACGTAAAAATAATAAACTTGCCACCAATAAAACAATTAAGCAATAAAAAAACATTACCTACCTCATAAACTCGCGTGTTTAGCAAATCTTTTGTCTAAGCCAGGCACTAAACACTGCGCGTGCGCTTCGACCGACCAAAACACTTTGAAGATGCTACGCCATGAGCTCTAGGCTCCCCACCACTTTACTAACCACTAAACTTATAGTAAACGTTAATCCGACGTTATCTTACTAAATAAACGTGATTTATGGGCGAATTTATTATAATCCTTGCTTACTAACGTGCGTATGGGAGTGTCTTATAAGGTAGTATTCTTACGACGGCGAGGTTTAACTTTATTAGGCACTTAGTAAAATTTTTCCACGAAGGGACTTCATTTTTAATATTTATTTATACAATTTATAATAAGAGGCAATATGTAACTTTATGTACTAAGAAAATTAAGCGCAACTTACGTTAGGCAACATAGGTTTAGAGAAATAAATATTGCATGAAACGTATATAGATAATTTAAACGTTTGTAGGGGTAGTTTTCCATACCGTTCTTTATATCTAAAACGATGGTTCTCTAAACTCAAAAAAAAGATTCTTGTTATACATATTCTTTCATATTTAAACAAAAGGAAGCTTACTTGTAGGTACTATTTTTATTATCACAGGAATTAATAGTCAGGTGTTTATAATTTGGAAGTGGAACGTTATTATTATACATGGTGACTTTGAAAGGATGTACTTTGGGCTAATATGAGGTTCTACTGATCAATATGAACAACTTTTCCCATAGAGCATGGCACATGCTCTATTTGCGGCACGCAAATGAAAAAAAAAATTGCCTTCTCCATACAAACTAGTAATGTTAAAATGACCAATTTGTATAGGGAAGCCAAATTTTTTTTTCATTTGCGACACATGGTTTCATGGGAAAAGTTGTTCGATTTGATCAGCAGAACCTCATATTAGCCCAAAGTACATCCTTTCAAATTCACCCTGTATATACAATATATACTATATTTGTGGGATTGGGGGTAGTTAGTAGATATTTTTATTTAAATGTTATTAGGGATGTATACAGAATATAATCAAATTAACAATCATCTTAGAATACATAAACCAAAATAGCATCCACCAATTATGACACAAAAACAAAAACATACAATTTTACACAAAACAAATAGGTAAGTACAAAATGAATCTATACTAATATTATAAAGATAAAGAGTTTGTTTGTTTGGTTAAACGCCCTAATCTCAGCAATTACTGGTTCGAATTGAAAAAATATTTTAGTTTTGGAATACCCATTTACCTATATATATATATATATAACATCATGCTGCAACAAATAGGAGTGGAGCATCAATGAAAAATGTTGCAAAAAATGGGGAAAAAAATATTCCTTCCGTTGCGTGCGCTGCGTACGGTTAAAGTTACGCAGACGAAGTTACGAGGGCCAGCTAGTAATTTATATTCATAAGCAAAAACCTAATACTCTCTGGATAATACTGGGTAGGCTAGAATGTATTCAATGCAATTTATTTTAAAAACACTTTCTAAATCCGATGCAAGTAGTAAAAGTGGAATGATGCTACCCATATCACCTTCATCAAGGAAATAACAGACTGCTCTACAATTTATAATTATAGCATCTAAACACCATATACGTAAGGACTAGATTAGCTTGGCAAATAAATTTACATTAACAATGATTAATATGCCGTGAACAATTTGAACAATTATTCAAATTAACATTGTAAAAGTAATTTAGTTTTTAAGTTATTCATTGTTTTCTAGCTAGTTATATAATATAATTAGTTGTATTAAAAAAAAATGTCTGTTATTTATATAGAGTCAAAAAACTATAAAATAATTTTATAAAAAATATTTATTTACGCTTAATATATGTTTCTCTTGTGTTTTCACACATAATAATAATTATAAAAAAAATATAATAGGTAATTAATATTTTATTAGAAAAAAAAAAGTTCATATACATAAAAAAATACCACTAAAATCTGAAACAAAGACGCGGAAATGCAAAAACAGAATTAAAAGATAAGAAACTGCCTTAACAGAAGTATCACAGTAAAGTAATCTTTAAGGTAGTGCTAATAAGGATTCAATTAGCAGGTTGTTATTTTGGTAGTGTTTGAAGGTAGCCAGAGCGTGAGAACTAGACGATATTGCTGCAAGGTCGCCATGTTGTATAGAATCGGTGTCGCTTGTCATTTGTTACCTAATTATTGTAATAATGAGCTTAGACTTTGTAACAGATTATGTTATTATAATTTTAACTTTGTTTATACAATACCTTTAAAGAGACAAAGGTTTATGAAATACCTAATATATTTATTCATAAACCAATTTAAGAATAAATAAATTTAAAGGATTCTTTTTCAGATTCCGATTTTTGTTTTCAAATAAGGAATACTTCAGATGGGACTTGAGTATACGAACCGCCTGTCTGTGACAGTCAGACTGTCTGTCTATCCGCATCAAATCTCGAGAACAACTTTAGGTCTGCCTATCTAGCTTTAAACCAGCAAATTATTTTAACGGTCAACCCCAATATTTAATCTATATTTTTTTTTATCTCACAAAAAAAAAACTCAACTTGGCGGAATCGTACCCTTTTATGATCCAAATACGTAAAAGTGAACTCATTTTCACCCGAAAATATGTGCTTCAAACAGTATTTTCAAAAGAATCAGTTGTTTATTTTTGTTGAAACGTCTACTTTTAAATGGTGTATAAATAAACATATTACTTTATAGGATAGGGAACTGTATGGACCATACTGCACCGCGCGATCGTTGGTGCTAGTTTGAAACCTAAGCTAGTAAACTACCAGTAGGTCGATGATGATGATATACCCTTTGTACCATCACATTACAATATACTTTGTACAATACACTACGGCGCTCGAGTCCCAGCGGAGGGGTTTTTATTCATCTCGTCGTAGCCGATGATAATTCGAGTCAACACCAAACAAGTGCCAATATGTCGTAGTTTATATAATATTGTTCCTGTAGTTATAACATGCGTTAGGGATGTTTGTGCCTATTTATTTTACACACACTATTATTTATTGTTTTTTATACGAGTCTTTTAAAGTTAGAGTTTTTAGAAAAAGAGAATATCATATTCTCTTTTTCACAAGAAACTTTTATTTGTACCTACGGTGCAGCGGTGGTTTGAATCATTGATCAACAAATGAGAACCTTCTTCGCATGTCGACAAACAGACAATTTTGATTTTTTTTAGCAGAAGCCGCACTTTTGCAGGATGGATAATTTTAACAGTTAGGTTGCGTGCTTTGATTTCAAGAAATTTGTATTTTTAGAAGACCCAAGACGTGATGCCAATTTTTATGTTGTTTTTCTAATACACTGTCGATAACTGATGTTTCTATAGGTAGGTTATCTGTTTATTTTATATGACTTGACGTGTACAGAATACTATTATAACTAATGTGTAGGTACATTAGCTCCTATTCTTATTCTAATACACGTAGGTGATAAACAGTATTTATTTAAGCATTGACTTGATTAAATAACTATTTACACGCTAATAAAGTGCAGGCTTGCCAGAGTGAGAGAAAGAGATTATTTAGATAGCCGTTATGGATTTCGTTAAGCCACCTTACCTTACCTGCATTGAAAAGCGGAAAGCGCCATATACCAGGGTGCAAAATATCGTGCGTTTTGATTTCAAGATGGCGGAAGATAAAATAAAAAACAGACTTGATAAAACAAAATTATTGATTTTATTGAGGACGACAAGCGCCATCATTGCACAAATAAAACTATTGTTATGAATACCTACTTCAAATCACCAATAACCAAAATGCATAATAGTTGTCAACAAATTGGTATGCTTCTTATGATATAGGTACGAGTACAACAGACGCTGGAGAAATTGAAAGTTGAAAACGCAAGACACGTAAAAACGCGCGTGTTATCATCCTCTCTATTCATATAAACAGTATAAGAGTTATATAACTACTGAAGTATAAAACATTGTTACAGATAAAACTAAATATGACTTACCGCAGGATCTACTCGTGCAGGCAACGCTCTATGTGGCGGCGACGCTGATCGCTCCCTCTCTCGCATCTCTCCCGCTAATGCTCGTGCTCGCGCCGCTCGTGCTGCTACCTCCAACTCGCTACTTGACTTGCTCCTAAACACAACAAAAACCATCCTTTTATGTTTAGCTTCAATGAAAAAAAAATACATTGGAATTTGTCTACCGGTTTTAGAGCGATGTCACAGAGAGACACAAACTTATATCACCCTAATGAAGTAGAATACATACATACATACATACATATCATCACGGGTGCCTTATGGCGCCCGAGACCGCCTAGACGGCCCCAGGGTACCCAGCGGAGAGGTTTTAATTCCACCTCGTCGTAGCCGATGGTATACTACACCGAACAAGTGGCTAGCTCGTCACGACGTTTTGAATAGACTCAATAACCCATCTATAAACAGTTTCAGAAGTTGATATAGTAAAACCGGGACCGACAGCTTAACGTTCTCTCCGAGGCACTATAGTGGTGTTGTCAAACAAATGTACATATTTTTTTTAATTAACAAACTCATTGGTACACACTGGGATTCGAAACAGGGACCTAAGTGTTTTAAGTCCAAGGTCTAACCAACTCGGCCACCACGTATATAAAAAATAGAATACAATATTAGAAAATACTATTAGCCTACTCTAGTTATCTATTATATTGCCTTTACCCTTACCATTCTTGCTATCGTGCCGTCTTGTAATGTATGTCCTTTAAATGCAGGGCTAATTGTGTAATATATTCACCAAGAGGTGGTGAATATAGGTTGTTTGTCCTGCGTTATATCAAATATGAATTTGGGCCTGGTACTTTACTATATTTATTACCTGGTGGGTCTCTCCATAGTTCCCACCATCGACAGCGGCTGTGCAGGTGGGAGGTACATCACGTGCCCACCCCAGGAGAGGTAAGATGCTCCTCTCCAACTTGGTACTTCCTCCTGGTCAAAATTAATTCATTAACTAATATGAACACTTACTTTAAAAATTACTCACGAAAAAAATAACTAACCTTATCCGAATCTGCTATAGATGTTTCCTCCTTTATATCATTCTCAGCAGAAATCTTTCTAGGGCTCTGGAACATTATGGGATTGGTCAAAGAATTCGGAGCAGATTTTGTAAGAAACCAATTCTGTTCCGGTTCTTGTATAATCGGCTCGTGTTCCAGGTCAAACCTCCTGGAGCCCAATGCAGCTCCCAAAGCACCTGAGACGGATTTCTTGAGTTTTTGAAGGCTGTTGAATCCGTGGAGTTGTTTACCCTGGAAGCATTCATAGAAGCAGGACATCCCTTTAAACTACTAGGAGAGATAGTGTTGGATACTTGCGTTGTTTTTGGGCTGAATGCGAAATAAATGCAGAGCTGCTTTTACTGTACCTATTAATACCATTTAAAATTGGTAAATTTATGAAAAAAAAATATGATAAAGATTATTTCAAACAAAGTATCTATGACCAAACTGAAAAAAAATTAAGGTAGTGAAGTTAAAATGTTATATGTTTTAAATATGAATAGTTTAGTGATAATTATGAAAGATCATGAAACATGAGATTGTTAGTCTATAAAAAAATGATGACAGACGCTCGTTAAGATAAGTAAAATAGATTAAGGTCTGCCAATATTTCACCTCAGCCAATTTTTACCAGGACATTAGGCTGATGAATTAATAGTTATTATATGAATGATATGGAATGAGTTGTGATGAGTATATGAGATGTTTAATTGTTAGTTTAGTTAAATATAAATTATGTTAATAAGCTTATTAGATTAAAAAGTAAACTTATTTTGTTCTGATTATTATTATGCGATACTATTGCCATAAACCTGTTTGATGGTTATCAATCTGCTATAGAAAACCGTATTGATTAAGCTGCTATACATGATCTAAAAAGTTACGGACTTAAAGGCTTTTTGGTTTTAGTAGCAGGTAAGGTAATAAAAAGGTCAAGCAGACGACAACAAGGCCGGACCTGGGATAGGTGACCGCTTTATACAACGAGGCTATACCATCATAAACACTGCAACAAGCTCCGAATACCATTGGCGAAATGAGAATGGGTTAATCTCTCCGCTGGGTACCCTGAGGCCGTTAAAATGGATCTCGGGAGCCAAATAGGCACCCGTGATGGTATTTATTTATAGATAATAATGAGTTTACTAGTTTATCCGTCATTGAGCCAAAAAGGTAGTGTCAGGACACTGCTAAATTTCCTTCGTGCTCTTGTTGAATTTTATCTGATCGAGCATATCTGGATATGAGAGAGACAACGTACTTAACTAGTGATGGGGCATTCTCCGTGCGACTGTTAGGTCTATCGCGTGATTGAGAGGCAGGCGAGTGAACTATTGTATTATTGGACTTAAGACCGCCTAATAATCAGAAAAAAATCGCGTCCAACAGCCATTATGTCCCAGCGACCAATCCTCATCCCCTCGCACCTTATCATCTCTCGGGAGGGACAGTGAGAACGGCGCGCGAGCAGAGAACGTGGCGAGTGGGGCAATGGCAGCAGACGCACGCATGCCGCCTGCACCCTCCGAGCTGCTGTCGCCGAGGTCTTGTTGTGGGGTCCAGGTCTCGGGCGAGGGAGGACTGTCCACCTGCGGATCAATAGACTATGTTTAAGTGATACAAAACACTCTTTCGAGTAAATGTAAAACTAAATCCAGAGGTGTTGGTGACTAATTATATTTGTGCGTTATTAATTACTCTGAGAATTGTTTAATTTTGATTTGTAGTTGGTAAAAAACAGTATTATTTGTTTATTTCTTTTGTATTGTAGATAAATAATAATTTTTGCTGCTTCATCAATTAAATTATATACCTACTATTTTGTTTTCGCTAAATCTCTTTAAATAATGTCAATCCATCAGAGGCATTTGCTTCGTATACACGTAACGTTAATACATGAGGATCGCTTAATTTAATCCTATTACTAAAAATAAAGCGATGCTATTAGTGGTTCCTCACATATTCCCGTTACGTTGCTGCAATAGATAATCGGCCTCACTCTCTTGGTCTATGTCTTTTAGGTGTGGTATTATTAAAAACATCAATCAGCAGATCTACCGTGATTTTTGGCTAACTATATTTACTATAGTCGCTAACAACTATATTTAATTTTTTTATTTTATTTAAAAACTTTATTGCACAAATTTTGTACAAAGGCGGACTTAATGCCGCTAGGCATTCTCTACCAGTCAAACCTTTGGGACAAATTAAGCAGTAAGTAGGTAAAATATAGATAGGGATCAACGAATAACACAATTATTTTGAAAAATAAAGCGATCATACTGGTTGATACCTATCTATAGTTACTAGCGACTATAGTAGATATAGTTGGCAAACACTCGCGGCATCACTTACTTGTCGAGAGGGGGAGTCGAGTCGATGGTCGTGGTCTCCGGAGATGCCTGAGTCTCCAGACTTGTCTCCCGATGGCTCCCCGGCCGCCGCAACCCCTGGCGCCGTCTCCACTGATAGCGGATGACATTCTAAAAACAATTTTAATAAATATTGGAATAGATAAAAACTACAGTTAGGTTATACACTATTTTATTATAAATCACACACCATCGGCTAAGACGAGGTGGGATTAAAACACCTTCGCTGGGAGGAAGTGTTTTTTTATACCCACTGTCGACAAAAATGAAGCGATCTTATTGGTGGATCTTTACAGTTCAAACTGTGCAGGAAGTGAATAATGTTCAACTAAAACTTATGGAAGAGCTTCAGATTTATAATAATTAGCTTTTACTAATAGGTACTCTAGAGACCTATGAGTATTAGTAAAAGTATTCTATCCTATAGTCTATTTAGGACAGTATTTACCAGCAGAAAGTTGTGCATCTAAGTTGGCTAGTTGTCTCCAGGCGGCTGCTGGACTGAATCTTGGTACTGCGGGCATTTTCTTAGGCAATGTCGGACGTAATCGTAAAGCTATACCCAATGATCCATCTGAACCATCAACTTCTGATCCATCCGAAGACAGGGCTGACTCTGACGATACTGTGGAAGAAAATAATTTGTTTTTATTTGTCTTTTAAATCTTTGGATTTTTACGCTTTATAACGGATCGCCGCCTCCGCTGACTAGTGGTTGCACCTTTGGCATTGTATCCGGGGTCCTGAGTTCGATTCCCACCCATGGCAAAAAAAATAGTATGTTTTTCTGTACAGTTTGTCATGGACTGGGTGTTTATAAAATATAATAAGTATTATATCGTTATTTCTGGTACACATAGTAAAAGTTTACAGCTTAGTTGTGACTAGAGCAATATATGTAAATTGTCCTACATACTCGTATTATTACTATTAATTTGGATAATATTTTTAATCAATTAAAAGATAATCATACAATATTTTAAGATGTAATATCGAGTTGGGGCCTTATTCCGAGTTGCAACCGCTAAAGACGACAAGACGTTGCGTAAACTATAAATATTGAAATATAAGCTCTATTTCAATGGATATATAGTCTGTATTAGGTTGGCTATACTAAAGCCGCCATCTTGAAATACGCGAATTCTTCGCAAGTTTGAGCATCTGATGAGCATTGGAATTTCAACTCTATATTTAATAGGATAGAACTTATATTTCAATATTTATAGTTTACGCAAAATGCGCGACGGTGAACGTGTCAAAACTCGGAATAAAGCCCCTGGTCTTTGAAATTATTTGATATTCAAAAAATGATTGATGTGATACAACATTGTTAGCTCTAGAATTTATTTGAATAAGTCTACATTTCCTTACAGCTACGCAATCCAGGTACGTATGTATGTACGTAGTCCAGGTATGTACGTAGTATGACATCAAGGTACACTAAAGAGTTCAGTAAGCGAACTATATCGTATTCAAATAAAATGTATTTTATTTTCATTAAAAACCATATTACGAACTATTCTTAATTTTAGTGTCTTCCTTCAAAGCAGCATTAAACTTTTCGAACTGTTCATCCTCTTCGTGGTAGCCTAGCAGTTTCTGCTCGATGAGGTGGAAGTTGGAGATCTCCTCAATGATGGGACTGCCGAGGCCGGGGAAGTCCTTTCGGATCTCTTGGGACAGCACCTGACGAGACTCGTTCATGCCAAAGTAGAACTGCTTGGATGGTGCTGATTTTATGCTGAAAATATTTAAAATTTATATATATATATATTAAAGTGCTGTAATATCAAAAGTAAGTAACGAGTAGTGATAACTTTAAAGAATAACATTATTTTAATAGTTTAATTCTACTTATTCAAGTTGAAGTTGAAATTATTATAGGGTTAGGCGTAATGATTTAATTGATTTACTCAATCTTCAGTAAAGTAAGTTACTAAAGATTATTAAAAAATCATGGATAATGTTTGTTGTTACAGGATGTTGGGTTAAACGTTTCAGACTAAACTGTTTGATCTTCTATGCTTTGAACGGTTTATAACATATAACGATTTTATTGTAATTAACTACTACATACTCGTATGTGAAATCTTAATTTCTAATTTGTTACACTTACATTTCTTTTATAACTTGAGTTTTTCTTATAGGCGAATGATCAGGAGTAGATTCTTTTCCCGAAGCTTGTCCTCTGTCTGTCAAGCCTCGCGAGTCCACTTTGTTATCTAACTTCTCTCTATGTACACTAACTTTATTGACAGTAGTCTCTCGCCCCCCCTTACTCTTGGCATCGACACCAGACACCGGTCGTCTACTGTTAGATATCTTAGTCGCACTCGACTCCTGCTTAGCCACACAAACATTACTCTTCCTAAGACTAGATTCTTTGACTTTACTCGTAATTTTCGTTGGGTTTGGTTTTTGTGCATTCGCTATTTTACTATCGTTTTGACTAGTCTTATTATTTTCACTAACTAAATTGACTTTACCGCCTACGTCTTTTCTAATTCTATTTGTTGCTTTTTTCAGTTCCGTTTGAAATTCGTCTTTTTCATTATTTTTAGGTAATAACGAAGGAAGAGATTTCTTTAAGGCTTTCTCGTTAGTCGCCAGTGGACTTAATCTGTTTGCCTTTAACTGCTCACCGATCGCCTTCATTCTGTTCGCATGCAAACTTTTTGGCGAGTCCGCTATTCTCTCATGAGCTATTAAAGTGGCATCAAAAGATTTTTCTCTCCTCAAAGGCGGCAGCTCACTGTCTTCTTTTTTAAATCTATCAGAATATCTGAAATTTCTACTCATAAGTGGCGTTTTTGAAACGTCATTTGATTTTGTAGTCTTTGCTCTACCGTTGTCCGCTTTTGGTTTCTTATAATCGTATTTAGTTGGCCTCATAATGTTATCTTCTCTTTTTAAAGAAGACGTCGACTGAACCATGTTTTTGGAATCGGGATATTTTAAATGGGGTTCATTAATTTTGTGAGGGGATCTATACCGTCTATCTCCATTGTGAACGTCGTCCAAATCTAGAGACTTATAATCTTGATATGAATTCCTATAATTTGGTATTTTGGGGTCTGTCAGATGGCCGTTAAGCTTTTTGGTTTCTGTTCTGGTTTTGAAGAGGCGGAGTTTTCTAGGAGGTTCGGTTCTTGTGTTTCTTTCACTTGACTCTGGAGACGAGCCTTCACGAACCTGAAATTGAAAATAAGGCATGAAAATTATTTCCCTACTCTAATTATCATGACTAAGATTGTAGTATGGATCTTTTAGAACGGTTGCTCTGGAGATTGCCTACATTGCCCACGGTACGCTACCAAACAGATAGGAGTCTTATTATTATTTTTAATTTGTTACGATTTTACCAGAATGCACGAATAGTAGTATTTTAGATAAAATAAAATCACGTTATATGGTCATATGGTCTAACCATAACCACTAAGTTTTCTCTACTGTACTTACTAAATAATTATCTGCTCCTATTATTTTATATATACACTAGCTGTGCTCGCGACTTCGTCCGCGTGGAATAGTAATTTTTTTATCATACAAACTTTCATATCCTATTTTATCCCCTTGGGGGTAGAAGCGGATGCCTACGTCATAATATACCTGCATGCCAAATTTCAGCCCGATCCGTCAAGTGGTTTGGGCTGTGCGTTGATAGATCACTATGTCAGTAAGTCACCTTTGAGTTATATATATTTAGATATATTCATACTTACATCAATTGTAGGGGGTGGGGGTGCTCGATACTTCTTTCTAAAATGTTTATTGGTACATCGCGGTTTTGGAGGTTCCTCCTCCACTCTTAAGTCTGGTTCCGATCCAAACCTGCTGAGGCTGCTATCTGTAATTAATAAAACACGGTTTAATTTAAATTATAAATCCAATCAGTAGAATAAGCTCACTAATTTGTTATTGATTAGGGGTTCAAGTTTAGTGTGTGTCATGGTATATTAATGTTTTCAGCAAGATTGAAATATTTACAGAAATTACAACATAAATTTAAAATTACAAGCAATTTAACTTACTTTCATGACTTCTAAGGTCAAGGTTAGTATGTGACCTATGGAGGGGATCTCGTTCCCTGGATCGTAGGTCGTTTGGTTCACCTGTTGCTCCAGCTGATCGTGATCTATATACCCCATTATGCTGAAAAATAATAAAATACAGAATTATAAAAAATATACATATTTTCGGGAGATTTTTCGTTTCTTAAAATATTCTCAAGATGAGATTACATTATGTAGGCAAATTAGATTGGGATACATAACAAGCTTTATAAACT
The DNA here is from genome assembly GCA_947458855.1 of Monopis laevigella. Classification (NCBI taxonomy): domain Eukaryota; kingdom Metazoa; phylum Arthropoda; class Insecta; order Lepidoptera; family Tineidae; genus Monopis; species Monopis laevigella. The sequence continues at coordinate 11,090,819 of OX381577.1, read as the reverse complement.
TGCTTACTATGTAGAGGATCTGAAAAAGATTGGTCTAAAAACTGAAAACATAAGGTTATATAGAGGATATTGGCGCTATTTTTTTGTTATGAACCATAAATTATTTGTCAACTTACCATATTGTGTCCATTCTTGGTAATTCTGGTTTCTATGTGGGAGACAGGTCGGCGGCCGCTGATGGTGCCTCCAGATTGTAGGATAGCACCATTGTCAGTGCTTCGAAGGCGTGGACTCTCGGTCAGTGAGGGCAGCACCTGAAACCAATGACAGATACCTACTCATTTCATTTATCAACCTTCTATAAATATAATCTAACCACTCGTAAATATAGTACATGGTGGATTTAGAGCACGTCAAAACTTACTCACATTGTATAACGTCATATACCAAAATGTATATTACTGGACAAAAAGTTTCAAATTCTTGAGGAATTTTGCCGTAAATTATTTTTCAAAAAAACATCAATAATAAATCTTTATTAACAGACTTAATTTACAATTTTGAAATTGGAAACCATAAAACACCAAGTTTACACTTCACGTTCGAATTTAGATTATGTCTATTCTGATTCTGAGTCCGTACCACCAATTCTTCAGTACTGTTTACGAAACAGTAATAAACTTTCCAACAATAATAGGTAGGTTCGTTGACGTCGTTGCCTACACATATTTTAGGCATAAATGACAATATTAAATATTCCGCCGTCCATGCAAAAACCGTAATCTTTTGACCTAGTCATGTTTATTTTTTAGTTTGTAGGTTTACAGGTTTTCAGCCTACTGCAACGATTTTTTATCGAAGTCGTATTCTCCGTTTAGGGTACGGTTACGAAACGTGCAGGCCGGCATAGTGATCGACCACATTTATAGACTTCTGCTTACCGTCACGGTACTCGTATATAAAAGGTAACATCCTGTGCTCCAACAAAAAAATGTATTGGGTTAAAAAATCCGATAAATATGATTTTCTATAGAAAATGGTAAAAAAAAGAAGGCATCCGGTACCTTAGGAGCGTGTCGCAGAGGCTCGTGCGGCAAGGTGTGCGCGCGACGCGACGGGTGTAGATGCGCGTGCGACGCGTGGCTGCCCGCCTGGCCCATTGCCACTTACTCCGACATCTGAAAACAGGGGAAGTTTTATAAATAGATGATATGACTAATTAATACAACGTTACTATTTTTATGTGTAAAAATAGTAGAATTGAACCTAAAACTGTCACTGATGATGCCGCTCCAAAGAGAGGCGAGATATTTGGCAATGTTACATACAACCTATAAGAAACACATCTAACACACTTTATTTGTCTAAGATAGAATTATATAAACAAAAGTAATATATTATATAAATAATTAATAAAAAAATCAAGAAATTTTTAATTTAAAAAAAAAATGTGTCGTGGGCATTAAAAAAATATAATGAATAAATAAACATAAAAAATAACTTTCTTGAATTCACAATAATGTAACTTCATAAAAAGAATAAAGTTCATGAAAACTCATATTGAAACCTAAAAATAAATAGGCATTTGGAGTTTAATATTTTATATAATAAATAAGAAGTTTACGGACGGATATTCCCATGGACAGCTGTATTTTGCAAAGTAGACAAGTTTTTAAATTGATAAAATATGTGCCGATTTATTAATAGAAACTTCAAAGAATCATAGCAAGTCTAACCGGAAATCTAAAATACCTATTTGAAATAAAAATCAATTTGTCTTCTACATTATGGTAAAAAAATATACTTTAATTTAGGCGCTATAGTTCTATTTACAAAGTGATGGCGAGCACTGGCGATTTCATTTTTCAGGCGTTATCCTCGTAACTACACGTAATTACATTTTGCTCAATATCTCGGTTAGACAAAATAAAAATATTTTAAATATAGTTCACTGCTCAAGATATAAAATTTGGAAATTTGTTTAAAATAACATAATAATTTAACCATATACGTTTAAATTTTTTTGTAGGGTCATAGCCTCATCGGTCATACATAAATGAAATTATCTCCTTTGTGAACCTACAGAGTACATTTGTAGACAGGTACTGTACTAAACCTATATTATATTAAAATCTCTATTGAACGACCTCAATTTATATGATTATTTTATAAGGATTGTAGAATAAATTATATTTTTTAGTTTTACTTCAAAATTTCTTTACCCAGTGAACTCAATAAACTATAATTTTGTAGGTAGAATTTAAATCTGACACCTAGGTAATAAATAAACACCGACTCTTGAAACTTTCACCGAACCTTTCGAAATAATTTCAATTAAAATCTCCCAAAACGATAAGCCCTTAGCCTTAAAGCTATTTATGGGAATTATAAAAATTAATGACCCCTTATGGACCGAACACACATCGATTGATCTCTCTCGTACGAAACTTAAACAACATATTAGACTCTATAGCTTTTATATAAAATTCAAATTTCAGCGTTGTAGCTTAAGGGTTTAAAAGGTGAAACCATAATTTTTACTAAAGATTTATAACAGAGGCAAGGTTTAGGGAAAGTTATATGAAAGATTAGTTTTTTTTCTCCTCTTAGAACACCCAGGTTTGTTTACTCCTTAATGACCTACTTAAAAGTCAGCGTGAGAGCCTTTTTTCGGTTCTCGTAATTTCTGGTTTGTTTCAGGAGAGTAAATAGTTATAGTTGATTAGTTTAGCGTAATATTATACTTGGTTAGGACTCTATGATTTCGCTGGGCCGACCGAATTTAATTACCAGAAAGAGATGTTTTTGTTTCAGTTTATGGGTTCACCGGTATTTTTGAGACTACTGTTGACTGCATCGATTCCTTGTCTTTTTTGTGAGTTTTATAATTTTATAGTAATTATCCTAAAAATCAGTGAAAAAAAATATGGAAAAGGTAATAATAGCTAAACAACGAGATGATTTGATTATTAACTTCCTGAAAATTAAATGGTGGGCCATTTAATTTTTAGAAAGTTAAAAACATACAATTGGCGCTCCAAGATTTTTTATCAAATTATTATAATTTTCTACTGTTTATGTCAAATATTGTACGTAGTGATTTTACAAAAAAAACCATCCCATAAACTTAAACATTTTTCTATAAAAAAAAATGTTTAGCTTTTATTTTTAATAAAAAATGTCCTTCCTATCCAGAAAATGACTTTAAAAAATGGTACATGTACCAACCCATAAACTAAGTATTTTTTTAACAAAAATAAAGGCTAAAACTTCTCAAACGCGAAATGTTTCTTATACTACCCCATCCAAAGACACATTCAAAGTATGAACAACTGTCTTAGTTGCTTAGACAAACTACCAAACTTTAGGCCGCACAAAGATCGTCGATTAAAGTTAGAAGAGCTACCTACTACTAATTTATTCCGCAAATTGATCCGGTTTAAAGACCGTTTCTGCATACAAACAATACACAGTAAGCAGTAGGTGCATCCTCCACGATTGTTGGACATTTACATAAAGTCCACATAAAAAGAAAGTATATCCGTTAGCGATGAGCAACTGAGCTATTTCTCTCTCCGCCGACAGTGAAAACTAAGACTACTTGCCTAACTCGAAATTTAAACTCATGGCGTGTTTGTTAAATAAATTAATAAACACGCAATGAGTTTAAATTTAATACTATATCTTATCTCCAAAATAGGCAGGCAAAGAATGACAAACACTACTTTAATAAATAAGGTTACAATCAATACATATCTAATTAATAGTACCTATTGATTGTTTTTTAAACGAACAGGACACCAACAAAGGAAATCTTGCATTATTATTTAAGGACTGATTCCTATAATCTACTGAATAGATTATAGAAATCCGTCTCAGTAGATTGTACGTTAACGGTTCGTTATTCCCATATAAAAATAAGAGATCAAGTTACGACGTTAATATTTTTGTATGGGAATAACCAACTGCTACCGTCAGTTATAGGACCCATTCATTGTCTTACTTCTATATTAACTTTCTCAAAACGATATTCATGTAGTCGCTTGAAAACCGAGACTAACCCCGAAACATTTATTTTGTTATCCCTTAGTAAATTTATTAACTTCAAAGAAAAATTAAGCTTGTATTCTAAATTCATCAATTTAACTACCTACGATTTTTGTAATAATCTGAAACCTAACCAAATAAAATATACAAACTAAAATTAGTTATGTTCTTATATCTTTGTTCTATAAAACATATAAAATTTTTAGAAGGTAAATCGAGTTACCAAACTATACACTTAAAGTGAGTCTAGTAATGCACTCTGGGGACATAATGCTAGAAATTGTGAATGAGTCGAGTTTTCACTCGATTATAACTCCGATATCAAGCTGTTCTCTAAAATTTCGATGTAATGTGCTATCATTTGTTTAACATCTGTGACTAAACTAGTACAGTTGGTCTGGCTGTAATTTCTTCGAGATTCATTGCTTTAATGTAGAAATTATTATATGAGTTATAAAAATGGCGTTACTCGTTAGAAAAAAAAAACCGACAGTTGATATTATTTTTCTTTTTTTTTATATTCGGGTCGGTCGGCTTAGCGAAGTTATAGAGGCCTTCCTCTTACCTAAAATATTATAATGGCTAAATAAATCTAAGATTTATTTATTTTTTTATCTCTAGCTTAGAGATAAAAAGATTAATAAATCTTTATTGCATATAAAATACAAAGGCGGACTTAATGCCATGTTAGGCATTCTCTACCAGTCAAACCTTCCGGACAATCAAATCATTCCAAAGTCTTGCAGCGACAACTGCAAACGATTTAGAAACAAGGGTGGTATTGATTATACGAGATGAGATTATACTTAGACATATAAAACTTAGCGACGGTGCCGATATAGCTTTAACATTGGAGAATAAATCATAACGGTTCCCTATGAGGTGCATCGGAACGGATTGTCACAGTAAATCACCCTGCATAGTGACGGCACTTTATAATCGCCTCTAATTAGTGAAGATGAAAAACAGCCACGAGAAAGCTGAGAAAGCCATAAATTTGTTGCAATGGACGTCGCTAATCGGTGAATTACTTTGTGTCGCTATTTCTAATATATGAGCATTATAGTTAATTTCTATGTTTTTATAATTTCAGGTTTAGTGGACTATAAACTTTGCTAGGCCGATCAACCGACTTCGTTACCATTGTCTATATAGATGCAAAACGGGGCTTTATGGTCATGTTTTGGTTTTACTATGTGGGTTCACCGGTTCACAGGAGACTACTGTATTGAATATTTCTGGTGGACCGCCTGGTAGTCTCTCTACAGGGTGCAGTTACAAACCGGGCAGTTAATTTGACGATAAAGCATCAAAGATAGGTATTACAGTAGACTCGTAATACAAATTCATCATTGTCGCCGCCCATTTCGTAACTGCATTATTTAATAATAATAATAAATAAATCATTTATTAAGGTTCAACAAAAACAGCCTTACAATACAATATATGATGATGAAATAAAAGTATTTTTTTGTTCTTTAGGTAGGTAGTAGGCTGAACGAATCCCGCGCCAACCACTGCATTTAGAGGGCATTGAGGTAGCGATCAATGCTTTTAAACAACAATGTACTTATTGATCGATCCCATTCATGGATTTTGTAGGTCTGCTTACCATCAGGTAGATACCAAGTCATATTCCGTGCTTCTATATTTAAAAAAATGTACGGATGGTCAGAATTTTTTTTTCTCAGACCATCTAACGTCATTCACTGAGTAAAGTGGCTAGAACACAAAATAGTTAATTTTAATAAACCTAATCACCATATGCATCGCGGCGTAATATCTAAGAAAATAATTGAAATTACTATTTGATTTAACGATGAAATAAAATAACAAGACTTCAAAGCGAATTATGAAAAATAAAATAGCATTTTAACTATTCCCATTTACTGTGCATTTGTCGGCTTTTCCCGCGTTGACATGACGTTTGCGTTCCGTTCGTCGCGGCGGCTGCGCTCAATCGATTCTATTTGTCGATAATCGCGTAATCGAATGAATCGAGACATGTACTTTTCTCGTACAGGTTCATTTGTTTTCGCGTAATAGCAGATTATTATCGGAGCGGCGACCATTACGGTCTTTTCTAAGGGCAGTGATAATTAGTATGCGTCTGCAATAAAGTAGCGCCTCTTAACGACGCGGGATAATCGTATGTAGCATTCCAGCATTGACTTGGTTGTAATTGAATAATAAGAACCACAATAACAGAAACTCGTTGCGGAATGGCCTCAAATAACAGGGTGTACGCAAATAATTCTCCTAAAACAGTAGAGCTTGCAGAATTCATAATGTAGTTTTAATATGCAGAGTAGAAGCTTAATTATTTTAAATGATAAAGCTACAAAAAATATAGGCGCCTGTCTACCTGTTTATCACTTTGTTTTTTACTTAATGAGACCAATGAAATTAATCATTCATAATATTTATTTTTCATTTATTATACTGTAGGTGACTTGACCGTTGACCCTAGAATAGACCTAACCTAATAAATCCGGCTCGAAGGACCTACCTGCGATTGTATTCGGAATTTGTGTGATTTCACCTCTAAGTTACCTATACATTTTTGAAAGATTGTAAAATTAAACATAGCTATAATACAAGAATGTCATTGAGATTTCAGAGAATATGCACCAAGGATTTTGCTTTGAAATTGACTAATAGTAATAACAGAAGCTCTTCTTCATTAATTGAAAAGGTGATTAGAATATAAGCGTATTTATAATATAAACATGCTACCGAAAGTACCCAATTTTTTAAAAAGTATTTGCCTGCCAAAACTTTAAAAAAAATTAGGTGTAACGAGTTCGCATTGTTTATACAGTGCTTTAGAAAATTACTTTATTATTTATACGATCCTATCTATGAAAAATTCTTTAGAATTAATCTACTAGTTCTCCAGACTTCAATATAGAAGGAAGCACGTGAGAATTCTCGCCCGCGGCCATCATTAAAACGTTAACAGTTATGCGCGAGCGCAGGCAGGGACGCGGAAAATTATTCGCAGAGAGCAACTGTGATCATCGCTTCCGGCACTGCGGTCACTTTATACTGAGTCCTGCTTCCTTTCTCTGGAATAACTATATTATTTAAGATTTGTTATATTAAATACTAAAACGATTGCTAAATTTAACATTCAATCACCCAGATGTATTTAAATCTTGTATTTACATATTATGTATTTATTTAAATCTTTATTACATAAAGTACAAAAGCCGCTAGCCATTCTCTACCAATTAAACCTTTGGGATAATCAGAGTATTTAATAAGTAAGGGAGGTTCAATACAGAAACTATAGTACAATTTACTGTATAATTTTCGTAACTATTTTGTCAAGATATGACAAAAAAACTAAAACTGAATGGATGTTCACGTATAATTTATATTAAACACTTTATGAGGACGCCCTCCATGACTTTAAAGTAACTTATAAAAGAGTGGAATTGAAGGAAAGACTGACAATTTTAGTTTTAGAAGAACTTTCCTATCAGCAGTATACAACTTTAGCGAGTGTTATTAATGAAGTCGAAGTCGATCGTCTTAGAGATTTATCAGACATAGCAGATGCTGCAGCTAGCTGGCCTTAGCTCTCTACTATATAAAAAATATGAACAGTATTAGTTTATTCATTGACAAGGTATAAAAAATATGGTTTTGTACCTTATACTATCTCCAAGGAGACACCTCACTCCCTAATGGTGGAAGGCCCGAGCCGACCCCATTACCTCCTCGGTGACCCAAGTCGGAGCGCACCCCCTCAGGGAAAGTTCCGACAAACCGAGTATTTAGTCTTTTTCGGCTAGCGAATTTCGCAGCCACGCCACCGTTGGAAACAGATAATGCCCCTCAGGCTCCCTGTATTAGTCAGTCAAACAAAAAAAAAAAACCTTTATACTAAAACTAGACCACTAAAACTATGTGAAAACTTTTAAAATAAACAAACCTAAAACGATGTCATAGGGCCATCGGCTGTAAACACCAGGAAACCGGTCGACTCTAGCACAGCAGACTGGTTTACCGATTGTGTTTACACTATTGCGGATGCGGCATAGAGGAAAGCCAATGTGATCAGTCCTGATAGTTGTGAAAAAAGACAGAATTTTACATTATTGGTTACCTATTTAACATCGGCAGTGCGTAGGTATCGGTCTCTGAAACCTACTTTCTGATTAAAAGTGAAGATAACTCTTTTTTACTTTACTGTGCAGCAATATGGGGGCTCCATATTCTGTTTCTAATAACTGAAACGTTGTCAAAATAACTAAATCCTTTAAAAATAACATTTAACAATTAGCAACAACAATAATTAAAAATAGTAAGCACCCTTGTTTTACAGATTCTACTTCTTTTACCGTTTATAGCATTCCGTGAGGATACACTTGTACATAAAGGATTTTGTTATATTGGCTATATAACGTTATCTTAAAATGAAACAGAATATGGCCGCTGCTCCATTAGACAAGACCACACGGACAACGCTATCACTCAAATATCTTGATACTGTTAGGAGATGATACATATTCCTCTGGTATGACCAGAGAACTAAGCTTTAGGCTTGTGTATCAGAAACACATGACAAACTTTAGAGAATAACGTACTAATATTTGTTTGCCAATGATGAAAATCGGTCCTCCGGATATAATAGGCACTACCACTAGTCTACGGAAGCGTCAAAACTATGAAAATCGAAGAACAATCTCTATATTTTCTACTCTATATCAAAATAATTAGTAAAACATGCTGATCGACCTAAAAACCGTATTGACTATGATTTTATAGTCGTAATTAACAATTAATTATGATGTTTATGAAAGTTTATTGTTATTTATGAACGATAAAACTTTAGAATATTTTTATTAACGCGTTTAATCTTCATACCGAACATAAAGAATAAACAAAAAACGATAATGATGTACCAACGATAACTTTATGCATAGTAGATACATCCCTATATTATATTAATAGGTATATTGGTAGTTTGGTAGGGAAGTTGACGAATTTTCTGGAATTATGTGTTACCAAATTTGGTCGTGGTTTTTGTTTACTTGGTATGGGTGCTTAATTATTTTTATATATGTTTTTATAGTTCATAAGTTTTAACAATAATAATTTAAAAAAAAATGCAAGAACACGGTAGATTAAAAAGTTGTTAAACATGACACTTTTTATCAGCAAGTCCTACAATTAAAGTGTGATGTGAAAAGTATACATTATCAAAAATTGCAATAGTATATGTACAATAAATAATTAACAAAACATCCACTAATAATTATTCTGCTAAATCAATAAAATATCAAAAGCAACTTTTGACAGATTTTGAATAAAAGCACGAGAAGTTAACGGTATTATAGTTTTACCGATTTTTGTTGAAGTTTTAACTGTGAATAATACTTTTTAAATAGTAAACAAAATATATGTCACAGAAGACCATTTTATTGGTACTTGTGTGGGACTCAAAACGTTTAATTTTACCTAAATTCGCTGGATCAAATCTAAAGGCAGTGCTTTTTAACACATTTTTTAAAAGTTTATATAAATATTAGACCACTTCGTCAAAATATAAGAATACGCCAAAAAATATTTGGAGCCATTCAAATAAAACATAATCCCACATTTTTTAGTAAAAAATACACATCTTATACAAATAAAATGTGGAACTATATTTTATTTGAATGGCTCCAAATATGTTTTTATCAGAATAATAGTGAAGTATTCAGCTGGAGCGGTCGCCTTGGTTTACCCTATTTATTAGCACTAATTCGGCCCGGAATAGCTGCCTAATATGCAGTTGGAATCCAATTCATTTAGTAGAATAAAGCACCAGAGGAAATGTCCTAAATTTAAAATAAATAAATAAATAAATTATGTGTTGAACCATAATTCTCTCTCTATAACTATATTAAACTAATTAATGATTTAGATGCATGAGCTTATTGGAACTTTTTTACACAGAGCTTGAAAATTAAAAGCTTAGAGAGTGCTTTCATATATATTTTTAAATACATACATATCATCACAGGTGCCTTACGGCGCTCGAGACCGCCTAGACGGCCCCAGGGTACCCAGCGGAGGGCTTTTTAATCCCACCTCGTCGCAGCCGATGGTAAGAATCTACACCGAACAAGTGGCTTGCTCGTCGCGATGTTTGAATAGACTCAATAACTCATCTATAAACAGTTTCACAAGTTGGTATAGTGAAACCGGGACCGTGCTCTCCGATGCACTATAGTGGTGTTGTCAAACAAATGTATATAATTTTTTTAATTAAAAACTTATTGGTACATACCGGGATTCGAACCAGGGATCTAAAGTGTTTTTAAATCCAACCAACCAACCAACTCGGCCACCACGTATATTTTTTTAAATAAAATTTTAATCAATAAATTTGAAAAGATTAGTGTAGATAACGTAACTTGTTATGTAAAGTCCGAATGGACGTTGCGTTTAGGGCGGTATTCCGAAAGGCTGTTTAAGTCACTTTTAACAGGTTAATGTTGTTTACAGGTTATCAATATATTGCTACAGAAATCCGTCAATATTTAACCATACATTTATTGGCTTCAACCTTTAGATATACATTGGGTTAAACAAAAATAAATTCTAAACTCTTCGGCAAAAGGGTCCATTATAACAAATAAGTGTATTTAGCGCAAATATAAGCTGTTTGAAGGTACGACAAAGTAAATATTTTTTGACTTTGTTATTGATAAGTGGTGTGTTGGTTATATTGGGTTTTAAGTGGAATTCTTTACCTAAATAAATATTTAAAAATCGTTAAATATAGCTTTGTGAATTCTCCAATAAATGAGTCATGAAAAATAAATGTTGACAATTCATACAGAAAATATTGAACCGGTTACCGCCGTTTTACCGAGTTATGAAATTTGTCTGCACTGTTTCAGGGAAGATTTCATGCAACAACACAGAAAATTTATTTATAAAACTTTATTGTATAATTAATACAAAGGCGCAATTTAATTTATTTGGATTAAGAGCGAAATCTTGTATTTCTACTAGGTTATTATAATAATTATTTACTGATATTTAATATGCGTAAAGTACGTAGTCCTAATTTAATGAAATTATAAATTACGATTTACTCGAAACTAAACGAATTCCAGTGTAATCAGGCCAAAAAATCTTGACTAAGACCAAAAGATTAACTGAAATCAAAAGTATTATTTTGTATTCTTGTGATTATATAAAAAATATTTTGTGAAATTGTAGTGTTTTTTTAGTTTTCTGTATATATTTTTTTTTAAAGTAGGTGCGTTACAAAATAAAATTGCAACGCGTAATATTTGTTAAAAATAAGCGGAATTCCATTACAAGACAAGTGTAGTGATTACCTGATTACCACTTACGTAACGCAAGTTACTTATCAAAGAAATAAGCGGCGAAGGAAAATGGGTTAAATCCATAAAAAGCTGTCGTCCATCCTTACATCAATATTACAACGCTGGTGAAACCACAGCTTATGTAAGCTCAGTAGTGTATGGAGCTTGGGTATGCCGCCCAAATATTTTATTATGTAATGAAAAATACATCAAGATATACAACGTGTCCTCAAATTAACACAAAACCCTTTTTTTAATACGTTTTATAAAGGCTATATTTTAAATAACCAAAATAAATGTTGTTAATTTGGATTAAGTGTCTTTCAATTTGGCTGCATATGAAGCTTTTTTAAAAAGAAACCCTTATAGTAAAGACTCAGGTGCCTGTCTATCCGCATAAATTTCATGAAAACTATTGGTCTGATTTACTTGAAATTATTAAAAATAGTTATATTGTTGAGCGAAATAAGTGAAAATTTCCAAATAGATTAAGGGAAAAAAGGGTCCACGTCAAAAATTAAAAAATACTTAAGAATATAAGTTGCGCGGTGTTTATGAAAGAAACGTATGTACATACGAGTATGTACTTTTTTTATTTTAAAACCTTTACTTATTTCATATATAAACTATTATAGTTTCATGGACATGCGTCCTTATAGCATTGCGAACTGGTCTAATCGAATGCACCCATTATACCTGTTTAAAGCTAAGACTAATTACATGGTTTATTAATAAAAAAGTGAGATAGGTTGCGCGTGCGCCGCGGATCTGCCTTCAGGCGGTTTACATGGGCGAAAGTGACCAAAGAGGGCGTGTTGACACTTTCGATTCCACACGTAGTTCTAGGTTGGTACAGTGAGAAGCTAAAGCAAACACTTTTCATTTTGAAAATAGAAAACGTAAGCCTTGTCTTTTAAAAAAGAAGTTTCAGCGGTTCAACAATAGTTTCACTATCACGGATTTTGAAAAAACCGGATTTAAAAAGAACTTCTGAAATGTTAACATTTTATTGTTGCTTCGTAATTGATTATCAGTTTCGAATGAAGTAACGAAACCCTATATTTAATGGTTGATTCCTAAAGGAACTTACGGAACTTCTAGCGGATACCAGCGCGCGCGCAGAGTAGTTGTTACAATGTATTTTTATCCTTCAGATTTAAACAAAAGCGTAACATATAATATTTTAAACCACTAAAAATCATAATAAAAAATATTAAACAACCGACATTCCGAAAACTCAAAAATAAATAAACAAATCTGGTACGATTTTAAACTTGAAGCCGGGTTAAGGATATTAAACGGCTGAATTATTTCATTTTTCTCTTTTTAGTTTATATGTTCCTATTTTAATAAAATTATACTAACATATACAGGGTGAATTTTCCAAGTGTGCTTTCAAGGCCAAATCCTTAACTACAAGGAATATCAAAAAATGCTCAAAGGAGTCACGGGGCCGATATTGATAAAAACTAAAATAATGCAGATCATTAGATTTATGAAAAAATAATTCTTCTAGCCGGGAATCGAACCGATTCTTTTTGAAAAAAAAAGTCATGCTATATTATTGCACCAGTTGATAGTGTCGCTTATAAAAACTAAAACTGCATCATTAGATTTTTGAAAAAAAAATTCTCCTAGCCGGGAATCGAACCGGTTAATTTTGGAAAACAAACTCATCTGTATTATTGCATCAGCTGATAATGTCGCTTATTAGGGTCAAATTCTGGTAAGAAATAATAACCGGTAAACTAAAGGAAAGTGCTCATTTTAAATAAAAAAATAGAATAAAAAAATATCATACTTTCTATACCACCGTCTACTTTACTAATCAAATTGTTTAAAATAATGCACTTCAAAACCCAACCTCATTGAAAACAACATCTTTTTTTTTTAAATAAATGTAAGAAAAAATAATTTACCTATGTATAAATAATAGCTATCATTTCGAACAATTTATTTAAATAATTATATAAAGTTTCAATATTTTAAATATATTATCTTAAAAATTATCACTTTTTATATACAGTATATAATCTCTACACTAAAAAAAAACTTGTTCTAAAGAACACTGTGACAATTATTATTGTAATTTACCATGACAATTTATAATAAATTGATTCGTTTAGTTAGTTAAAAGTAAATAATTGAAAGTATACTAAGCAATAATAATAATAATAATAAATAACTTTATTGACCAAAAAATCACTTTTTATGGATTAGTAACAATTGCCTTATTAAACTACATTAGACCTAGAACTAGTGATACCCTGATTCCCAAACTAGTTGAAAACTGTATTTCAGGAGTCAGTGTCTTCCAAAATTTTGGGCCTGTTTAACTATTTAGGATTATACATAGATATTAAATTATTTTATCAGAATAGGTAACTTAGAGAAAAAACAACAATAGTACAAATTACAGATTCTAGAGAAATTGTATTCATTATTTATAGAAATCTAGCAATTATTCATCAGCACACATCATCTTTTCAGTCTCATTGTAATCTAGTGTTAACAACCAGCTACTAATTTTTTTTGCACTTATTTCATTGATATCTATGAATTATAGAATGTCATGGTAGATTACAATTGTCAGGTTTATAACATAGGCCCCTGGTATATTGCAAATCAATATTTTAAGAATATATAAATATTTATTTCTCACACTGCCCTAATTTAAATAAAATTATAGTCCAACCCTGGCGTAGGCTAAGTATACAGTCAAACACCTGGGTGTACCATTACTGATGGATCATCAACGACATTCTGGTAAGGTCAACATTATGACACCAGACACAAAAACACTGAACAAAATCATTATAATGCGACAAGCTATTATGCTAAGGTGACAATACTGTGATTAATCTTTTTTTTTATTATTTTACTTCACCACTTTTATTTATTATTACTATTTTAATTACTTATTTGTAATTTTGTTGATTTTTTTAATGATTTAATACCTAAATAATCATACAGGTAAATTTTTCAAGTGTGCCTTCAAAGCCAAATCCTAAACTACAAGGATTAGCGAAAAATGCTCAAAGGAGTCTCGAGGACGATTTTTATAAAAACTGAAACTGCATCATTGGATTTTTGAAAAATTTATTCTCCTAGCCGGAAATCTAACCAGTTGATTATGAAAAAAATAGTCACCTGTATTATTGCACCAACTGATAGTATCGCTTAATGACAAAAAAGACCAAACCTTCTATATTTAAAGTGTTTTTCAAGGACTCAATAAGTTTTGATGAATACCGGTGTTAGAGTATAAAATTCATGAATTTGACTTATTTATAGATAGATCTAAAATTATTATATTCTATATGTAGGTACCTAGGTATAAAATGAAAAAATATATAAATGCAAACAAACACATTCATACACATAAATAAGAGAGTGTGTGTGTGTATAGGTCAACACTAAGCTCAAAAAAAACGATTTATAAAAAAAAAAAAAGTCTTATTTGTCTTAATTAGATTTGTATGTTTTTTAATGAATACGTACGTAAATAATTATTTATTTGTTTAAATGGTAAATGTGGTCACCCTACTTAAGGAGTAAATAAACGGTCTCGTGTCATTCACAGCTCTCCCATTCCGATGCAAGTGGCCGCTTCTGATATTTGCTTTGTAACGCCGACGCGAGCACAACATTGTCAGCATTGAGGTAGGCTAAATCCTACCTACTACCTAACACCTAAATGGGTTAAAAAATGCTAGCTCAGTTAAATTTATTTCGCCTTCGCGTCTCGTGAAATGTTATGGTTGTTAGTTGGCTGGAATCCTAAAAACTTGTGATTCTGCAGACTGGTCGCGAAGTATTTACTACTTGGCAGTTTTTTATTTGTGGTAGAGAAATACTAGAAACATCTAGAGTCAGTCCAATATTAATCTTATACTGATGATAAGCAGTAGTGTCGCAATGAAAATCGCTAATAAAAGCGGTGGCGAAGGTCCATGAGAGGAGGAGGTTCAGGGGATTATGAACCCCACCCCCTTGAAACCATCGATATTTTCCTAAAATCTATTATTTTGTAATTAATATGTATATTGACAAAAATACCCTTTAAAAATCGAAACAAAAATGAATGCCCTGGTATAAATAAACAGAGCGGCTGTGTAAATAAAATAGGTAAGCAAAAGCAAATTTCGTGAGGGATGACTTATATATACTTGGATAACAGTTTTATGGATCTGCACCTTCTCCTCAACAACTTTATCGTGGGCCACCTACTAGATATTTTTATAAAGACCATGACAAGGTTAAAATTGTTTCAAGTTTTTACAAAACAAATACCGATAGCCATTTTGAATATTTATACAGAAAGTTTAAGTATCATTCAACTTCAATATTTATTAGTTTTGATTGACAATAAATTGATGTGTTCCTTAACATCACATATATGGGCATTAATACAATTTTTAACACTTTTATTTACATTAAATTGTAACTCGCATTCACCATATTATTTACGTGAGGGCGTTGTCATTACATAGTAGGTAGCATTGTGGAATTCCGTAAGCCACTCCTGCGCAAGGCTGACATTTGGCTGGCAGGTGACCAAGCTCAGATTAATTGTCCAGATAGATACGTTAGCTTGCGCCGTGTGTCATGATCTGACTGACTCTTTTGCTTTAAATTCTCTTCTAGAACTAGATATTGAAAGAAAATTAGAAACTTATGACAGCGATAACTATATTCAAATGTACTCGTAATGCAATTTGTCGCCACCCATTTCGTAATTACATCATTTAGCCGGCATAGTGGGAGCGATCAATTTTGTTTAAGAACAATTATTGATCGACCCCATTCATGGACTTTATTGGTTTGCTCACCACAAGGTAAATACAAAGTCACATGCCGTGCTCCAATAAAAAAAATAAAAAAAATACATTACCAGCAACCTGAGTAGGTTGGAACCTAGGGATTTTTGAGCGGTAAACTTAGGGCCAATTATTATTTTTTGTTTTACAGAAATATAACGCACATAAAGTTACAATATCCTTCACAAATAAAACTAATAATATGATTGTAAACTAGGGTATTGAATTGTAGAGATCGGGCGGATAAATTTTAATACCACACTGGCGGCAAATGTGTAAATCTGCAACTGGTATCCACACTGCAGTTGTTTTTGTAGATAAATCTTTTTAAGACCCTAAAATCGATGAGCATTTATGTTAACAGTTATGACTGAAACGAGGCAAAAGAGGGGTAGACCCAGATAAAGCACTATTTAGTCTCTGACCTACATTACTCCAAGGAATGTGGCCAGCCTTTGCTGCAGCAGCTTGCCAATTCTCCCAGAGCTTTTGTCCAATATTGATATTTTATCATTATGATCAATAGTATTGCTACATAACATTCAAGTATTATGAATTATGCATCGCTGTGTAGGCGTATTAAACACTTGTATTTAAGGCTGGGTGCACATGGCATCTAACGATCGTGTCTTATATCGTTAACTTCTTATATAATATTTTTTTATAATAATAATATTAATTCTTTATTTTTTTTTACAAAAAAATATACAGAAACAAAAATAAAATTAAACAATAATTAGAGTGTGGGACTGAAGCCTGAACTAGGCCTATGTGTCTAGGATCCCACCATATAAAAAATAGTATAGTATGTGTATGTACCCAATAAGCTCTCACTAGATATACAGATTAACTCTTTCAAGAATTGTTTAATAAAAAATAGAAACATCATGTGTCGGTGAAGGGTCAGGTCAGGTAATTATTTATTCTAAGAGCCCGAATTCATTTATTACAGTCCTAATTAGTTACTATTGGAATAGTAATGACTTATATTTTATAGTCCTGAGCTGACCTAAATTGTCTAGAACTGTGAATATGTCGAAAAATTTCCCGCACAAATGATGTTTTAAGTAGGGTATTATAATTTATATCTACCTGGTCATAAGCAGACCTACAAAATCCATAAATCATGTTAATCAATACATTGTTGTTTAACAGCAATGATTGCTCCCACTATGCCGGCTAAATAATATTATTACGAAACGGGTGGCGACAAAGACACGTTTGTATTACGAGTCTATTTTAATATCCTCGCTGCTTTATCGTCAATTTAACCACCCGTTTCGCAACCGCACCCTGAAAGAAGACTACCACCTAGACAAGAAATCAAAATGCAGTAGTATCCTGTAAACCGGTGAACCCCGTCACTGGAGAGTGGAGACAAATAATTCGGAGTCAATATGTCTGCGCACAATGATCTCTAACAAATTTCAGTGTGTTCTAAGCCTAAGAGCACAGTGTGGGAATATTTATCATGGAACAAGTGCGCGTGAGCTCGGCGACCTTGTGCCTCTCGCCACGCGGCGCCCGCGCCTGCCTTTGGCGGAAGCTGCAGGTTCTACTATCTGCCAAACCATCTTATCTGCTACCTACCTATATACTACTTATTGTTTAGTATTTACAAAATATTTTAGTGGTTATCTATCAGATTCTAATATAATGTAATTATTATAGAAAATATAGAATTGGTTTTCATGGAGCGTTTACGAAAAAAGCGGTTGATTGGATAAAGCTCCGCGGATATTAAAGTATTCGTCTTGTTGCTGACCATTTCGTAAATGTATCATTTAGCCGGCATAGTAGGAGCACATGCCGTGTTCCAGTAAAAACAAAAAGCCAACAGTATTTTAAGTTATTGCAGGCGCTACTTAAAATTAACGCACCTAATCTTAATTAGATCAGACGTTTTAGATTAAATAGTAATTCTAGTTGGTATACTACCAATAAGGCTTTAAAATTCATCTATAAGGTTTTTTATAACAATTATATTATGAAATATATTTACAATTACACAATTTTAGGATAATTACAGGTTTTAATTTCTGACACATATTTTTCTATGCAATGTAAGATTTTTTTTATTTTTAAATACCTAACGGAGGATACAATACTAAAATAAGAACTCGTGTGGGTGTACTATTAAATTCCAAATCAACTTAAACTTCAGTAGCAAGCTACTCTAAAAAGGGCTAGCCTTAAGCATAAATAGTTTTAGAATTAAAGAAATTATCCAATTTTCCAGACACCAAATTGGTCAGTTTTACTAAGCCCTTCTAAATTCCGAGAGAACGGTTGCACGCGTCGCTCCTACTGCCCCGGTCACGATACCTATTGCATTATTATATGCATACCTAATGTAAATTCCACACACCCTGCGCTTTCGTTACCAAAAAACTCACGAGCTTTGGGAAATTAAAGGTTTACTCATTTATATAGGCTCTTATCCAAGAGCCTTCGGATTATTTGTAAAATTTAAACTTTTTTAGAAAAAATAAATGGGAGATCATTTGTCATGGTCAAAGTTTCTGATAGAAAAGCCAAATATGCAAATCGGTTTTTATTATTTGGGAAAAAAGTTATAGAGTTTTCCCAAACGATTAAGCATAAAACAAATTTGTTTTTAAAGGTTAAAGATAAAGTTGGAATTCGTTTCAGGAAACAATTTTTGGAAGGTTTAATATTTTACAATCACTATAAATTACTAGCAATAAAAAATCATAAACTCAGTAGGTATGAAAACATTAGATAAGCCAACAAGATCGATGGCACAGTCCAAATCTTTATTGTTCCTTAGATTATTATTATGAAACCGCTCTAAAGCAATCAAAATATGACGTTTTGACATGTTAGTAATTATGGGTACGGTCTCAGACCATTTGTTATAGTTATTAATAATTATCATGTTTTCACGCAAGCCTAAAGTAGGACGTCTGTCTCTACATATATTAACGAGTATGTAGGTACCTAGAGTATCAGTTATCTTCGAAAATCTATACATCATGTGTTCGATGAAGAAAAATAAAAATCTCTAATTAGATGCGTAATAAGCAAGCGGAAAAAAATACTATTAGGTAATTTCACATACCTATCTAGGACTTTTAAATGTTAAAGGAAATACGGGCAGATCGTGTGGCGCACCTTCCATTTAGTACTGGGTGAATTATTTATCTCTAATAAATATAAAATACAACGATTCTATATCTGTTTGTCTGTCTTTCAGTGCGCTTATACTTAACTTAAGAACCATTTGTCAACCAAAAGCATCGATTTTTTTTTCTTTTTAAGTTTATAGATGATTACGAAATGCTGTGTGTTGAACAAATTTGTAACGATACAATTGAGGATATTTTCATTATTAGTTCGCAATCTCTAAAAATGTTGTCAAAAGGCCCGAGTCAATACAATATATTGATTACCAAAAATTTCAATAGATGAGCGCTTTTATAAAATAACGGCAACAGAAAGAATGATTCTAACGCTTTGAACTAGAAATAGTAACCTGCATTAATCTCTGTAATATAGTCATCATAAAAGGTATAGAAGATCTGTAACGTTTGCACAATTAACACAAAGATAATTAGAGCTGACATTTCAGGGTTGACTGGATCATGAGCTCATAAATTATTGGTAAAGAAACTGGAGCAATAAGTGAACTGTCATCGCCTGTAATTACTGATTAAGTTTTGTGTATAGGTAGTTTAGTTAGAAACTTCTATTCCAAGCTTAACAGCAAGCTTCAAGGTCAACTCATTGTACATCATAGGATATTGCGATCGCGTTAAAAAGGTCGGCCACATACGTTGTCCAAGATTTAGGGTCGTTTTACTTTTACTTGTAACTTCATTTAAAAATTAAAGGCTGGTAAAATTTAGGCATGGCAACTTGAGACTTGATCTTGAACAATTTTTCCAATTATCTGCGTGTGATTTCGCACTTCATGCTTCCGTATTTCGAAGATACTTGGAAATCTTTAAGGTTTAGTCTTAAGTTAGCGTGTAGTAGATAATTGTTAGGATAAAAATAATAATTATGGGCATTTCACTTATTATGTCTCGGATATAACGCCAGATAGACGATAACCACTAAAGCACGAAGGCAGTCTCTCAGACTGTGTAATAATGAAACTACCCGAAAAAACACTAAATGTAACTGATATATCCATAAAATTTTCTGGTAGAAAAATCCTAATAGTTAAATATTTTATTTACACTACAAATTCCTTAATAATGTCCCATGATATCAATTATGAATGAGTAAATTTTAAAGAAAGAAAAAAATAGTATTTTGCTTTTAAATTCTTTGGCGATAAGATTACGCACAATAATAGACGACCAGTAGAAAGTGGAAAGTCCGCTGCATTACCAGCTCACACCCCAAAGCTTATTGCCGCTAATGTATGGAGTCGTAAATATTTTACAGCTTACAGCTTTGTTTAGCGCAGTGCAAGCAAAACTATCTAATTTGTTTGTAATAGAGATATTATTACGGATGAAAGAGATAATAATAATAATATATATGTTGAAGGGTTTAGTATCTATAATACTTATACTATTTATTCTATGTCTATTGGTATGGCTTGAACCTTTCTATGGGTATGTTGGATTTTTTTTTGTTATTGGTTAGTAGAATGCTTTTGCGGTTGTAGAAGTTCTCAGTGCGCTAGTCTTCTCTACTTGAACATTTTCCTAGATGTACCACTTCACAAGAGATGTGTATGAGATTTTGCAAGGAAATTGAGACTTTTGCTTATGTAACTTTTAACTTTTAGAGATACTTAAAGTTAAAAACTAAACTTTTGTGGGTTTACCAGTTTTCAGGAGACTACTGCATTATTTTTTTGTCAAGGGTAGTCTCCTTTCAGGATGCGGTTACAAAACGGGCGGTTGGCTAATGCAAATTATCGCAGCGGTTTCGTAACTGCATCATTTTGCCGGCATAGTGGGGGTTATCAATATTGTTAAACAACGATGTATTGAACGACCCCAATCAAGAAATTTGTAGGACTGCTTATAACAGGTGTTCTATAAAAGTCGTATTCCGTGCTCCAATAAAAAATAAAAACTTAAATCCAATAGGTTATAGCTAGAGTATACTTTTTCTATGAGATGTGAGATCACGTTCACGCAAAATTGTGAACTTTATGAAAGTCACTTATCTTTTTCTTAGGCTTAGACAAATTATTTAGTATCAGTTTATTTTTTCAAACAAGGCAGACTTATTATGTGATTCAGTTATCCGCCAGTCTGCCTGTATCGGACATACCAAGAACTACTGGTCCGTTTTGCTTAAAATTTAGAAAGGTTTAGATGTCACCCAAATTCTCGTATATCGAGAAGGATATAATTCAAAAAATATTTATAGGCTCAGGTGAAAAAATAATTGTAGATAACTTACGGAAAACGATTTTGAGAAAAAAATAACTAAACCGAAACCATTTGCAGGCGTGATTACCGATTATGCATATGTGGGTTTTTAAGGAAGCGACATTAACACATGTTAAAGCAGTGAACAATCATGCTTTAATTCACGTGTAAATTAAAACTTTATGATGATGGCATATAATATAAGGGTCCTGAACTAAGACAAAGACCACGTTATCTTCATCAGGCAGTTCATCTCGTGGGAAGTAGAAGCCTGCACCATCTTCCTGTGGTGGTTCACTGAACTCCTGGCTAATTTTGCTATTATAAATGTTAAAGGGTTCCGTAAGATTGTGATATTGATCAAATTGTTGAACAAATTAATGAATGATTTAAATTAGTTACCTAAACACATTATTTGGTTTAAATTTTACGTGATGTGACATTACACATATCATGTGCCTTGTTATTTAATTATCGCAGATTAATTTGATCGTCGTTTTAGAAACTCTCAAATTAAAAAAGATTAGAAAAAAAAAACATAAGCGGACGAAAATTCATACATAAATATTCTAAGAATGGCGTCTTACCTTTTCGTTGTTATTTGTTTTCTTTTTTGATTTCATAAACAGTTGACACCTGTAACAAAATAAAACACAATTAATAATTTAGATCTTGATACTTGTTCAAAGAGAATACACAGAGAATTCACAAAATAGCAAGTCTTAAAACTACAACTGGCAGTTTTTATCAGAAAACTACGAGTATGCTAAATTCGGTTGTGGCGATCAGCAACTGTATTCTGTTCAAAGCGATAGAAAATCGCAAGTTGCAGTTCTAAAAATTGCTACGTGTGCAAAGCCCCTGTTCCCCCCCTGTCATATTGATAGGACACATATTGACAAAAATCATTTATCTAGGTTTCCTAAACCTGCGTTTCTGAATAGAGAAGTTTAAATCTTAAATACATAGATATAAAAATCCTTAAACATCAATATTCACACAAAATAAAAAGCGCTTACTATGATTTTAAATCACCTATAAGTATAAACTAGAAATTTCCAATTGTAGAGTGATCTAATGTCATTTTTCTAAACCTAAAAAGTTTTCGGAACAGTACAATGACTGGCTATTATAGAAAATTAGGTAACTATAATATAATTATTGTACAACTAACGTAATAACATCAAAGTTCTCTGACCGTGATCTTGGTCGCCAAGGTATTGTGCCCAAACATTAAAATCATAGAGTATAAAAATAACCATAGAGCACGTAAGAGAGCCGAATGGAATAAACAAAAATCTATTATGGTTATTCTATAAATAAATTATAAAACATAGTCAAGCAAGTACAGAACTTTTAATTTAAGAATATATATAGTTGGTATATATTATCCATAGCAAACATATCCCGACGCACGTTTTTTATTCGAGCACGCTATGTGACTTTGTATTTAGCTGAAGGTAAGGAGACATACAAAAACTATGAATGGGGTCGATCAATACATTGTTGTTTATTGATCGCTCCTACTATATAGGGTAATTGATGCGTTTACGAAATGGGCGGCAACAAATACGAAAGTGCATAACGACTAACTTTAATATCTTCGCTGCTTTATTGTCAACTAGCGGCCCGTCCCGGCTTCGCACAGGTTTGTATAACTTTAACTATATGCTCAGCGCACGCCACGGAAGGCCTCAGAAACGATACTTTTCCCCCGTTTTTAAAACATTTTTGGTTACTGCTCCACAACTATAGGACCTAGCGTGATATTATATAGCCTATGTTACTTCTGAATAATGCAGCTTTCTAATGGTGAAAAAAATATTGCAATCGGTCCAGTAGTTTTTGAGTTTATTCATTACAAACATACAAAAATACAAAAATACAAATCTTTCCTCTTTATTATATTAGTATAGAATTAGTATAGATTTAACTACCCGTTTCGTAGCCGCGCCCTATAAAGAAGTAATTTTTGGTAACAGGATTGAATAAAGCGATCCCATTGGTTGTTGCTCACGTATACGTAAATGAATACGTTACGTTTCTACAATGCGCAAACCCATGGTAGAGCCTCAGGTCACTTGTGACGGTTTTTGCATCTTGTCGGCCGGCCTAATAAAGTTATTCATATTTTTACTAGCTGCCCGTGCCGGCTTCGCATCGGTGTGTACCTATTAATAAATAAAATAAGACCAAATTTTCCCTTTAGGACCACGTATTTTTTATTACCAATTTTTTTCACAAAACACAAACTAATTATTTTGCCGGACAAATTAATATCTATCAATAACATGTAACAGCAAAACAACGTAACAAACTCCTCAAGTAAACAATCATCAATCTATAAATTTTTTTGAAGATCCCTACTGTCTTTAATGCCTATAGTTTTTTTTACCAAAATTTTAAACTTTTTACTAGATTTTTGAAACATTTTCTTTTATATAAATCTTTTCCACAATTACAAACTCCTCAACAACAAAAAATAATTAGCTAAAGTGTTGCGATATATATATAGATATAAATGAGGTAGCCATGCAGATTTTATTAAGATGTTTAAAGACCGAAAATGTGAAATTTTCTTTCATATGACTCACTTAATTTAATTTATTTAAGCTTACTCTATCTAACTTACTCTAAGATTTTAATGGACTATTATTTTCTCACTCCTTCATAGCATAATTACTTAGAACACAATCATCTTGGAGCTAAATAATATACTATTAGTTCACGCCTGTTATTATAATATACTATTAGACGATTGGAATTTTTGTGATCAAACTCGGTCGATGAACTTTAATTTTGTGAATGAGGAAATATGTAGATATCATCAACCTATAGATGGGAAGAAAAATATAATGTCTTTGTCTGTAATAAAATTTGATCATAATATGTAGCATACAAGTAGAGTTTCCTTTAAGAAAACCAAACTGATAACTAATCAGTTTAGTTTTCGTGAAGGATAAT
Organism: Monopis laevigella; assembly: GCA_947458855.1. Taxonomy (NCBI): domain Eukaryota; kingdom Metazoa; phylum Arthropoda; class Insecta; order Lepidoptera; family Tineidae; genus Monopis; species Monopis laevigella. Next base: position 11,066,354 of record OX381577.1, on the reverse strand, counting down.
AAATAAAGAAAGAATGCGTTATTTTCTAGATATGAAACAAGTCTTCTATTGATACATGTGCACCAAAATACTTTAGATATGGAAAAAAATATAGAGATGGGGCGGTATTTGCTGACATCTGATCTTTATCCCAGACTTATAGGGATCTTTAGAGAATTAGGAGAGACCCCTTGAGAAATGCACATATTAAGAATATGTTATATTCGGTGCTAATATATCGATATACGTTTTAAACAAAAAACAGTATAAGATACAACATCCCAACCAATTGAACATTTTAACTTAAGATTTTTAATGAAACTTCGCAACTTTGTCTTTGCAATCGCAAAAAACAAAAACGTAATCTTATCCGACATCTCTTTTCCAATGGATGTGAAGCTTTTATCTATATATACTATTCATCAGGAAAAAGCATCATGGATAGAAGCCTTATCGGTTATCGGCAGGTTAAGGACTTTTTCACTTCTCATGCTCTCTTTTTCACTTCTCATGCTTCTTCGATATACGTGGTGGCCTAGTTGGTTAGACCTTGGACTTAAAAACACTTAGGTCCCTGGTTCGAATCCCGGTGTGTACCAATGAGTTTTTAATTTAAAAATTTATGTACATTTGTTTGACAACACCACTATAGTGCCTCGGAGAGCACGTTAAGCTGTCGGTCCCGGTTTCACTATACCAACTTGTGAAACTGTTTATAGATGGGTTATTGAGTCTATTCAAAACATTGCAACGAGCTAGCCACTTGTTCGGTGTAGACTCATACCATCGGCTACGACGAGGTGGGATTAAAACCCCTCCGCTGGGTACCCTGGGGCCGTCTAGGCGGTCTCGGGCGCCGTAAGGCACCCGTGATGATACACATGCTCTGAAAGTGCTTATTTGTGCAGGATGTTGATGTGTTGTATAGGCTGCACAAAATCGAATTTTGTGCACAAGTGCATTAAAGTATCTACTCATAAATGTATCTATATTAAGGCAAAGAAAATGAGCCATACAGCCAAACACAATAAGAAGTTCATAGATAGAATTTGTTATTTTATAATATTTACTTAAATTTCATTGCCTTGTGTTTTTTAAGACATAAAAACAATTTCCTTCAGTATTCAAAACTGTACTAATTTTACTTAAAGAAATGTTATGTTATACTACTGTTTTATTTCAATCGAAGTGAAAAGCATTGTTTATAACTCGTCCACAAAACCATTTTATCCTCGACATTACTATCAGCCCTCGCGTTCGGCTCGGGCTGCTAAAAGTCTCGGATAAAAATTGTTCGTTTTGTGCACTTGTTGTAAAATATAAATAATATTGTTGTCCCAAACGTCCCATAGCTTCAATTTATTTTTACCGTCGTTTATCACAGTGTTTATCTCAATATGCGTTAACGATGGCGTTAATGCAATGTTAATTCTTAATAAATATAGATATTTCATTGCACATTTTACGGAACGTATGATATTGAGACAGTAGATAGGTAATGATGGTCGTTAACGCATCTGTCGTGCGTCCCATGCGTCCCATAACCTCAATAGGCATTTACCATCGTTTAGTCGTGAGAACACGCAGAATAATTCACACCGTTATTTCTACTGCTCATCAATCATTTTGGGACTGTTATTTTGGTTACAGGTTTACTGTTTGGTATTAGCAAAATGGTTTTTACTTAAAAAAGATTTTAACGTAAAAAATATTTGGATCTTAATAATTCTCTTGTTTTTCAAATAAGTATAACTTTTGTTTTTGTGTTTTTTTTATTATGCTTTCTTTAATTGCATTAAATATATTCGACCTATATAGAAGGTAAAACTGTAATTTTCTGATTAGCCCGATACTGTCGACGTAGGTATGCAATATTATAGATGTATGCCAATACATTTCTAACGTATTTATCGATTTAAATCCGATTATAATTTGTTCCATATTATCGACACTAAACCAGAAATGTAGGTTATATTATTATACCAGAGGAAAATAGGCCGTGGTTGCAGGGAAAGTATGATAATGGAAGATTTTACTAAAAGGAAAAAATCCTTTATTTTTACGAATTAGTAAATCTACATTTAATGTTTTTTGAAAATACGCTTTACTCGGGAATAGAACCGACTGAGATCTGGAAAAATAACACCCTGTACTTTTATGGCACCATTTCATAAAGATCAACTTCTTCCAAACAACATTAATTTAATGGAAAGACAAGGAAAGATAAAGTAAAGTTTACCTTCATCAATATTTATACTTTCCCTCCAACCACAGCTTTTTTATTTTTATTTTGCACATCCATCAAATTATAGGTGATATTTTAGACTTCTTGGCCAATTGCGGAAAGTGGACACCAATGAAGTTGAAGAGTTGAAGATAGGCGATATTTGCTATGTACCTACTTACATTTTATTTCCACTAACAGTTTCCACCTTACCTTAAACAACAACTATTAATATGGAATGCTATTTCATGGTTCATTAAAACGTATAATAATGCGAAAACAAATAAATGTTACAAGTTCTAAGAAATGTGCACAAATAACTTGCTCTTTTCTGTTATCCTCTATAATTATTAAGAGGACTCCTGTTGTTAACGACTATTTTCATATAAGTATTTATTTAAGGCGAGGAACTAAAAAAATGGCGTTAAATAAGCAGACATATTATATATACAATAACCACAACTACTACAAGTATAATATTAACATATTTATGCTTTTTATGGAGATATTATTTACCATTAAATATGGGAAGAGGAAAACGAAAAAAAAATACTACTAAAAGCCGATTGGGCGGGCGAAATATTTACGTTTTAATTACATGCGTAATAGAAATAAACTGAGGCTCTACCATGGGTTTGCGCATTGTAGCAACGTAACGTATTCGAATACGTATACTTGAGCAACAACCAATAGGATTGCTTTAATCAATCCTGTTACCAAAAATAATTCTGCCCTATTGGTTACTACAATCCGCAAACCCATGGTAGAGGCTCTGTATTTTTATTATAATTTAAGCTAACTTATTTAGCCTTTTACGTTAAGTCCGTTATTTTTTCATGTAGCATATTATAAGTCTTGTAACAATTATGGGTGAGAACGATAAAAATCAGACATGCTGTATGTATGAAGTATGAATGTGGAGGTTGCTAGCGAAGTATATTGAGTGCGAAGTGGCGTACATTACCTACTCTCAAGAATACAGGCGTAATGGTATGTATGTAATAAAGTTGTGAAAGGTAGATAATCCATTTAATATAAGTTAATAATTATATATATATATATATAGCCTTATTCATAAAAAACTTATTGAAGCCTTGAAGAACACTTTAGTTATTGAATGTTTTGTCTCTTTACGCATATTGGTTCTAAATAAAATATACAAAAACCTTCTATAACTAAAGTGTTCTTGAAGGACTCTAAAAGTTTTTATGAATAAGGCCATAAATCTATACTAATATTAATAAAATTATTATTATATTTATTAAATAATAGATATCTTTTTTTTGTTTATTTTGAATAAAGTATTCTTAAAATTAACATTCTAAATAATAAATAAGGTAACGTTGTCTACATTGGTCCTCTTAACGTCTAAAATTACACAAAACAAACAACTTCTTATATCATTAAAATATTTTTTATGAGAAGACGAAACAAAATGTAAAAAAATAATTTAAATGTCAAGAGTTTTATAATGCAGTCGCGTTTACGATTTAATAACTACTGTGATAAAATGGCACAGTACCTAAGGCTAGGAATAATAAATCTGGGGTATAGGGTTTTACCTTGAAGGAAAATCAGTAGAAAACGATAATTCCTAGATTTGTTACTTGCTAAAAAGGGCCAGGTACTGTCGTCAACAGATAACTGACCTAGCGATAGTATCTACCAACCACCGTACAAATACATATTTTTTTATAATCTTTGCATAGCATTCTCAAATAGACCAGAAATATTGGTATACTCTCGGTGGTTGAAGAAAGTACGTATAAAAGTAGTAAAACTGACCGTTCCATGCTAAACATACATTAAACGGTAATAAAGTGCCAGTTAGTCGGTCTTCTGCCATTGAAGCTCTAAGCCAGGTTTTAAGCCTTCTAAGAGTGAAAAAGGACTTTCTGCCATGGCTATACTAACTGGTAGTGTAGAAAGTATACATTAATTTCTTTTTATATTGGGATACATTTTAGAAACAAAATTTTCTATAAGATTAGAAATCGACTGCGAAATAATCCGATTTCGTTGCCATTTTACCATCCACAGTCGATATTCGTTTATGATTACTGAAACTGGAGTATTGTGTCTATTAGCAGTTTATAGTCGTTCGCGATGTGTACAAAATATTTGTTTCATTATAATAATCAATGAGATTGATAAAAAATCATCAATCAACTTGGACCCAGCCAGGGACACCAATAACACCCCCCCCTTGGATCCGCCCTTGCGTTGGACCCGGTACCTGCACGGAGGATCCATGAACAGTTGAGTTTAAGAATAAGGACGATATAAGAAGTATATTCGTGGTGGCCGAGTTGGTTAAACTATGGACTTAAAAACCCTTAGGTTCCTGGTTCGAATCCCGGTGTGTACCAATGAGTTTTTAATTAAAAAAATTATGTACATTTGTTTGACAACACCACTATAGTGCCCCGGAGAGCACGTTAAGCTGTCGGCCCCGGTTTCACTATACTAGCTTGTGAAACTGTTTATAGATGGGTTATTGAGTCTATTCAAAACATCGCCACGAGCTAGCCACTTGTTCGGTGTAGACTCATACCATCAGCTACGACGAGGTGGGGTTAAAACCCCTCCACTGGGTACCCTGGGGCCGTCTAGGTGGTCTCGGGCGCCGTAAGGCACCCGTGTTGATATATAAATGTATATATGTAAGAATAAGGAGGTCCAAATGTTGTAATTTAACAATAGCATTGGTCGTCAACAATACGTCACATAAAAACCAATTTAAATTACGAAGCTTTATATTAGCCAACTGCTTTATAACCGGAACGTGAAAGGACACGATTTATAACTTGGAGTAAAGATCACGTTTAGCTTACATACGTTGATGCACCCCATACATGAATATCACAATACCATACAGTATGAGTTTCATCTCGTAATTAATATATATCAGAATCTATACTTACATGAATACCTCCCATGCAATTAATAATTGTATAGGATGGGGCTCATGAAATATAGATTAAAAAATTACCTTACAGAAGTTACAAGGAAAGGCAATTATATTTTAATTCATTTAAAAATGCAAAATCAGAATGCATTTTAGCAGCTCATAAGAAGTCATTTTTGTAAGTCATCCCTGCTGAAAGGATACATATTATCTTGCCTTTGTGAGTTTTGATGAGAGATGAGTTAGCAAATGTGTTCCTTTTGTTGCCCACTGTACAGCCTCGGAAATATAAATTAAAGGGTTGGGTTAAATGCGTGCGGTAGGTAGATAGGTATATTTGTAAAAATATTATAATTTGCTTCGGTAGCGTGCAAAGCCGCGGGCATTATCAGTTTAGTGCACATATAATTATTTAATAAATTGTGTATATTTTCTGTAATTTATAAATGGTCTAGATACAAAACTTATTTTTTATCATTTAAAAAAAATATTAGTATCATCATTATTACGTCTGTAAAGAGTATAAATTGTCGAAGTTTTTTCATATAACTTTTAGATTAAAAAAAAATATATATATTTATATTTATTTATTTTTTGTGCACTTTGACTTACAAACAGACAATATAATAACGGAACATATTTTTGTTATTAAAAAAAAAATATATTATAAATTATTAGTAACAAACAAGCAATTTGTAATAAGTTATCTCGTGAACCGAATCGGTGGACTTATTTATCAATGACAAGACTAAATCGCTCGAGGCTTTTTCTCAATTATGCGCCGAAATTGCTACCTATAATCGTACAAAAATAATATATTGGTGTACCGCACCTAGTAAGGTACATTTCTGAGCTGAAAATAAATTATTTTTTAAAATTACGAAATATTTTGATTGGCTTTTCTTGTCTTGGTTGGTCGTGTCGATATGTCTATAACGAACAAGTGGACAGTCAATAACCCATCTATAAACAAGTTTCATAAATTGGTATAGTGAAACTGGGACTAACAGCATAACGTCCACTTAGAAGCATTTTTTTTTTAATTCTAAGGTCTAACCAATTCGGAAACCGCATATATAAAATGTTTCACTATAAAAATATTATAGTGAACTTAATATTGTTTATTTTTTATAGTTATAAGTAGGTAAAATGTTTATGTAAAATAATAAAATAAAATGTAAAAACATTGTAGCACTTTGTACCAAATAGTTGATTGCTTTAATAGACGTAAGTTAGAGGCATGCTCATTCCGTGATTGCAGTTTTTGCGCTTCGAACATATTTTTTTCTCTCTGCCTACTTAAAAGATAGACACCGCTTCGTCCATATAGAACGGGATTAATGAATGATAATATTATATTTTTTAAACTGCTTCTTGAAATTTTATATTTAATGCATTCGTTAGACATTGAAAAACAGTATATTTAAAAGCCCTAACTGGAAACCCTAAAAATATTCATAGCATAGGTAATAGTCAGTCATATTTCAAGAAAGTATAGGTCTAAAAATAAGGAAAGGCATGTACCGCTATTTTGTACATGCACAAAACATGTTCGTCATTCAGATTTATAAAAAAGAGGTTTATTTCTAAAATGATGAACAAATTAATCCATTAATAAAGCATATAATGGTGTAATTTCGGGTCTCGTAAATTTTCCTCCAAACCTATTTATCTAATTTTGATTACAATTTCAATTATAGATTAACGTTGTTGGTACTGGTGGTAAGATTCACGAATCTTGAACAAATTGAAAAGGTTTTAAAAGAAGGTCATAATTTAAACTCTACGAAATCGGCGTGCATGTATGTATTAACTATTGAAGAGGCAAAAATAGTATGTAGAAATACAATCGTATCTTGATAATATTTAGTTATTTTTATTGGAGCACAGCATGTGGCTTTGTCTACCTGGTGGTAAGCAGATATACAAAGTCCATAAATAGGGTCGATCAGTACATTGCTGTTTAACAATATTGATCGCTCCCACTATGCCATCTAAATGATGCGGTTACGAAATAGGCGGCGACAAAGACGTGTTAGCATTACGAGTCTATTTAAATATTTTAAAAGAAGCTGCAATTAAAGCAGCTAAAATAATCGTGCATGTATGTAAGAATGACTTTAGACGAGGAAAAAGTGTATGAGTTAAGAGTATAAGTGAGATAAAGTCAATGCCCGCAAATCACGTCTCACGTAAAAATAAATAATTAATGTTATTTTAATGTTTTTTTTTTAAACTTCTCGCCGTATCAGATGAAAAGAAAGTGATACCTGTTATATAAATACTACGATAAATAACAGGTATGGCGCTGTCTGCCATGGTTATTAAGGCTGTAGCAAGTTATGGTCACTTTGGAGAAGGATTTGTGCCTTTGCTCTTAATGATTGTGGATGTACGATGTGGCCGTTTTGTTTGTATTTTATTCTGAATACCCGCATGGTTGATAATGAAATGTTTATGGTGATAAACATGATATTGGAATGAAAATAGTGGTCTGAGAAAGTTGCTTTTTATGGTTTTTGAAAAAATACAATGTAGGTATTTAGTTGATAGATATTGTTTAAACTACCTTATAATTTAGTCTTACCTTAATTAAGTACCTACTTATAAAAGAAATAGATAGTACTCGTAGCTTCGATTGACATTGCTTTATTTAAATTGATCCTGAAAGCTAGAATATTTAGAAAAAAAAAAAAAAAGCAAGACTATTAAAATTGTCTGTTTAAATTTTACTAGCCTTTTTTGTTGTAGTTTGTTTATATATTTTAACTGTAAGATTGTATTATGTTGAACTTTTGATATTATAGGAGTAGACCAAAAAAGAGTGGTCGTTTGATTAAGTAGCGTAGAATTAAAAATGATTTTTAAAACAAGAAACCCTGACATCTGTTTGTATGTCCGCATGGATTGTCTTAAGAACTACAGGTCCGCTTTATTTGGAATAGTTAATCCTTAATAAGGACTGAAGATGTATGTACATCATCACGGGTGCCTTACGGCGCCCGAGACCGCCTCATCTATAAACAGTTTCACAAGTTGGTATAGTGAAACCGGGACCGACAGCTTAACGTGCTCTCCGAGGCACTATAGTGGTGTTGTCAAACAAATGTACATACATTTTTAAATTAAAAACTCATTGGTACACACCGGGATTCAAACCAGGGACCTAAGTGTTTTATAAGTCCAAGGTCTAACCAACTAGGCCACCACGTATATAATATATAATGAAGATGATTTTCTTTTATTATGATTATTATTACGCATTTTTTTATGCCTATATCTCTAAATATATATCTATTAGCTAAGGGCTCTTGCAACAGGCATCCTATCATAGAATTTATATTATGTGATTGACATGGCGTTGGATCCCTAATCTCTATTGAATTTTACAAAATAAAAATTAAAAAACGATAAGGGCCGACTTGTCCGCGGAGAGGTACAATATTTATTTATTTATTTATAGGTAACCTTTATTGTTCTCTGTGCCTAATCAGTCATATTATTTTACCTACAAACAAATAGACATATTATAACCGTAAAAATATAGCTCGATAATAAATTTCATTCAACCACAAGAAAACTATTGATTACAGAAAAATTATCTAACTCTTGATTTTAATAACATTCTCGATCAAGAAAATAGTGAACAGGTGCGAGCAATCAATTAACATGAACACCAATAGATGGAGCTCGATTATGCAAAATCGGTGCGCGTGCGCATCCGATCTAGGGATGTCTTGTTGATTTATCGAAGTTTAACCGATCGCCTACTAGAGCAAAGGTAAAGAGTAAAGAGCAATAAGTATTTTATGTAATTTTATAAGATTTGTATAGCCTGATAAATTATGTTTTTATAATTATTTATTAATGTTCCTAAAACGTTCGTTCTTTTAATGGTTTAATAAAAAAGTGGGATATTGTTTAGAGGAGCTATCATGATCGTAGTTTACTTTGTCGATCAACGAAGAATGTTATTTTCGGGGAAGAATATTTAAATTTTACTTACCATGGAATTGCGAGATCCCAAAAACATATGCATAAATAGGGTTAAAAGGTACCCAAATACATAGTGCGTCAGTGGAAGGCAAGCTTTCCAGTATAAAAAACATAATATGATTAATCCTTTATCTGAGGCACAACAAAAAAGTAGAATGCTTTGTCAACCAGCGTTTCCCTTCTACCCTTCTACCTTTAATATTGAGTCCTTCAAACGAGGAATGAACATTTTCAAGCAGTCATAGTAGACTCACTGATAGTATCACAATGAGAACAAATCCATATTAAGATTTTTGGACTTAATTTTGCTTTTACCATAAAATGTTACATATTATACCATGCTTTATAAAAAAAAAGTAACAGATAAAATAATCACGTAAATACTGATATATTTAATGATGATATGTTATTTGAAACAGATTCAAAGATACATTTCTAACATATTATATTATTATCGATATATTTCAGAAATGATCGATGTACGTCACTATTGCTATCGCATGTCGCAGGTAGCGGCAGGATGTATGTCATTCTGTGAGCAGATTGTAATCATTTCTGCACTAATTCGTAATAATTGTTTTTTTACCGTTTTCTATCGTTTATAGTTTTTATCTAAACTGGCTATTTCACTACGCCATGCCTCGGAAAGAAGTTGCAGTTTCCAGTTAAATATATTTTATTACTAACCAATTATTGTTCAATTTATTTGAAAATCCTTTATTGCACTAAAAGTTTTGTACAAAGGCGAGTTTAATGCCTTCGGCATTATCTACCAGCTAACCTTTAGCATAGTGAAAATTGTAATTTGGGGTAAATGTAAAGAGAAATCAAAATTCATAAACTATATAGATACAACTACATAAAATACATAAATAATATAGCAAAAATAAATACATAAATATATATTTAAACCCAACCCAAAATTATGATAATGAGAAATGAGTAATTTCTTGAAAATGGCGAGAGACGGATGCCCGATTTCACCAACGATCCCTAACATATTTGCTATGAAACAACTGTCATTAACTGTCCCTCAACTTAGTTAGGGGCTCCCTACGAGTTGATGAAATCGGGCAGGAGACTGTTCAGGGGGAGCAAGTTCCACTGGCGAGCAGCTGACACCGTAAATAAGACAGAATATTTGGTAGAGGCATGTGATGGAATTTTTAATAGGTCTCGATCATGAGTGTCGCATAAAAATTGAAAGCGGAATCCTGATTCTCCTTCTTATCTCAAATAATGAGAATTAGGATTTTTAAGAATACTATATAACAGGGAAAGGAGATGTAGTGACCTGCGAGAGCGGATATTGAGCCATTTCAGCTGTTTTCATACTTGAAATGTGATCATACTTTCCCAGGCCAAAAACGTAACATATGCACATGTTTTGAAGGCGCTCAAGTTTATTAAGTAATTCTTTAGTGAGGTTGGGATAATAGACAACAGCATCGTCTAAAATAGGCAGAAGTAAAGAGTTAACCGACGTAATCTTAGCATAAAGGAAATGAAACATTGGCCCCGCTTGAGAAAGTGCATACTGGCATTTTTTGTTTTACTAATTTCGGGATCTGACGGTCGCACGCAGGCAATATGTAGACCGAGATTCTCAGCATGTGAGCAGAATGGAAGAGGAGTTTTATTAAATGATAGAGGTCTTCCAATTTCAATCTGCTCAACATCCGTTTGGAACCGAGTACCATAACTTGTGTCTTGGCAGGATTCACCAGAATTCCAAATTGCTGGGAACCTAATCGAATGATTTCAAGATCACTGTTTACTGTAATAATCGCTTAATTTGGCTCATATTAAAGTGAAGCGACAGCTGCAAGTCATCGGCGTACAGATGCTAGGAACTGAAATTTAAGACTTGAACCAGGGTATTAATAAAAACCGAAAAAAGTAGAGAAGATAACTCGCCAACCTGTGGGACGCCGGCTAGTACCGGAACCCAGTCATTAGCCTTGTAATGCATATTCGTAACCGCATCATTTATCTGTATATTGAACCGCGTCATTGAGCATGTTAAGCTGTCGGTTCCAGATTCCCACTATAACAATTTGTAAAACTATTTATAGGTTATTGAGTATAGCCAAATATTGCGACGAGCCATTTGTTCGATGTAGGTCTAAGTAGGTAAAATCTCTCCGCTGGGTACCCGTGATGATATTTATTATTTTATCATTTAGCCGTTATAGTGAAAGCGATCAATGCTGTTAAACAACAATAATTGATCGATCCTATTCATAAAGTTTGTAGGTCTGCTTACCATCAGGTAACCAACGTCACATGCCATACTCCAGTAAAAAAAGTTCATCTAGTTAAAGAAGGCGTCAATAGTCGTGTGTAGGGTACGATCTTCAACGCATTTGATCGCAATGCGAATCGCTATAGCTCTCAAGGTCCAACCCCCATCTTCGTCCGAATCATCAAGTAACGAGTCTCGTCGACCACATTCAGGTATGTTAGGGCAATAATAGACAATAGTGGTGATGGTAGATACTGCCTATTGTTCAGCACGTACGCCTGAGGCTCGACCACACCTGTTGACCGGCAGACGGACACACTTGATATACTTTGCTTGTAAATAAGTCATACTAAGCAGAAGATTTTGGGTCAATGTCACCACTGCTAGATATGCGCTAAAGATCTTAGATCTTCTCAACAGTTTGGCGAATACATACTTATTCCTTTCATAACATTTTTGTAGGTAAGAAAGTAATGTTACATAATTAAATATCTAATTGTTAAATTAATAAAGCTAAAATAATAAAAATATTAACCATAATTTAGATTACAAAAATATATATATATATATATCTATTATTATATAAAAAAAATATAATAATAGATAAATAAATTTAATCTCACCTGGTCGTAGCCAATGGTATGAGTCTACACCGTACAAGTGGCTAGCTCGTCGCGATGTTTGGATAGACTCAATAACCCATCTATAAATAGTTTCACAAGTTGGTATAGTGAAACTGGGACCGACAGCTTAACGTGCTCTCCGAGGCACTATAGTGGTGGTGTTAAACAAATGTAAGCCACAGCAGAGGCCCTATAAATAAAACATATCATCTAGTCCCGCCGAATGCTATGTTTCCAAAGTACCAAATATGCTCGCTGCGTTACCCCTTTGAATCTCCAGGCTTATGCGGCAAATAAAATAGCTTTTAGCACTTGAGCACCAGATTTTTGGAGTAAAAGTTTGCCAAGTGTATCTGCATATTTTGAGTTGATATTAATTAATTATTTTAAATATTATAATTTCAAGCAACCAATACAATTTATATCTATATTAAAGCTTGTCCTGACTAAGAAGGGATTTTAATTCTAATCCCAATGGGGTTTTAGGAAAGTTATATTTAATAACTTAAAATTATACTACTAGCAAAGAATAGTAGGTATTACCGAAAAGTAATAGGTGCTATTCTTTGAAAAAATGGATATGCTTTCACTATTTAGGTAAAGAGTAGGGTTATCTAGGTATAAATGTTTAGTGGTGGGTTTTCTATACCGTTATGTATCTATGGGTACTACAAACTTTAAAATTTGTATGTAGATTTCTCTTATAAAACTAAGTAAAAGTGAAAAAAGGAAGGCTAAGAAATATCACGGAAATCAATAATCAGCACTTTTAGTTTGGAGGTGGAATGTTAAACAAATAATATGACGGATGAGACCGAGAACACAAACTAGTCTGATATATATTTACACCGACAGAACAAGCATTTCTATGATGAAACAATTATCTATTATAACCAAATTAACATTTCAGAGATTATTGTTTAATTTATTATTATTTTATATTCGTCTTGTTACTTTAATAACTTATGTAACAAATGTTTACCGATTGTCTTCAGCTGTGAATAATGTTGACCTTTACAAACACTTATGACAAGTCATGACTTTGCTACTACATCTCTGCACCTCACGCGTTTACAAAACAATCACTGCACTTTTATGCGAAACATTTTTATATTTTCGAGTATTGTTATTCATATTGTTATTACTATCATTATTATTCACGATTAATCACATAGTACTTATTGTCTTTTTTCTAGTAAACAGGTTAATTCAGGGCGAAATTAAATTAAATTAAATGAATTTAAGTCCTACCTACTCTTTTATTGAGACAGCTTTATTCATTAATGAATATTTTATGAATGTAATAATGCTTTTATTTATTTATTTTTATATATGATATAAAATCATATATAAAAAGAAATAAATAATATACCGATACCATTTTTTTTCTACAATCAATATTACGCACACTATTATGCGAACCTATAGTTGTGATTATTATAGCATGACCTTAGGTTAGAATGACCCCAGGCCCTTCTCTGTATTGTTTGGAGTCGATGAGACCTGCATTGTTGCTTGCTTGTTAATGTATTATCGTGCGTGCATATTGTGCAATCTCATTAGGCAAAAAGAATACAGACTCAGATGAAAAGTGCAAATCTTTTCACGGTTTAAAAGGATCAACAATATTATTCATATGAAACAGATCTCCCTGAACCAGCTTAAGAACTAAAAGGGAATTCACACGAACAAGTGGCGCTAAAAAAATATATGCTATCACAACAATAGAACAGACAAGTTAAAATATTCAATTGGGCAAAGAACAATAAAAAATATAAATCACAATCAACGTACGCAAGAGTTTGCGAAAATATCAGGACAATGTGCAGAAATGAAATAAAAAACAATGCGCTAGTTCGCAGAGGTTTTGTAGAGAGTGAACTAAGATTTTCATGTCGATTCCCACGATCTACGAATATCTATATGTTTTGTAATACTTTTAAGAAGTTACGTTTGGTTTTAACCTCGTTAAGTAATTTGATATTTTACTTTACAGTTAGGGAAAATTTCCATGGCTTATTTTTCTAGTTCCTAGGTTTTAATTTTTGGTACCTAAATCATAATTTTTCAAACTTTTAACACCCTGAAACGTTTTTGCATGTTTATTTTCAATTATTACCTATTTAATCTACTAAACGGATTTGGATGCGGCTTCGCTATTATTAAGATATTTTTTTTCTGAATAGTTTATTTTATATATTAACATACACGCATTGTATATTTCTAACAAACATTTATTTTATTTAAATTACCAGAATTAAAAACCTATATTAAATTGTCTAATTGTGAATCGCAAAAAAATCGTTGGCTTCGGCAGATATTCCTAGCTTACTTGAACCTCCCGGGATAAGCCGTGAGGGACGATCTCTGTGCCACGGCCTTTTGCCATCAAGAGGCCGTCGCACATAGATCGTGCTCTTGTATGGGATGCCACCTGTACGGACACATTAACCCCATCACATACCCACCATACCTCTATAACGTCCGGTGCCGCAGCCCTTAAAGCAGAAAATAAAAAAATATATAAAATATACAGACCTTACTTGACATTTAGAAATTATATATACCTTTGCTTTAGAAACTCTTGGGTCATGATCTCCGAACTTAATAAATTTGGTTTAAAGTTGGGATTTTTTTTATAGAAAATTCCGTAGATTGTGGTTTCGGCATCGGATGATCTCAACGATTTATTTATATGTGGTATTTTTTATTATTATTATATTTAATAAGTAGTTATAGGTTTTTCATTTTGATAATTCAAATAATATAATTCTTTATTAGAAATATACAATGCGTGTATTATATAATATAACCTATTTAATTTATATGTTTATTAATTGTTTGTATGTTTTATATCGATACATTTACATCTGCAATTAACTTTAGTATGAACACGAAGTTGTCGTTGAGTAAATCAAAATCTGCGACCGGTTACAATAATAATTAATTTTGCGTTTTCGTTCTTATCTCATCGACCGGTTACGGAACTGGATAGCTTTTATATAACTTTCCCTTTCTATGAAGCTGCTTCATATCCTTTTCCGAAATTCTTTATACGAATGTTAAGGCGAGGTATGCTCGTCAGTGACATTACGTATTTGTGTCTACTTCCCTATGTTTTATTTTAGCGTTGTAAGTACGGTTTCTGATAAGAGTAAGCAGCGTGGACTATCAAAAGTCGCACGGAAACAAATGTCGTAAGTCACAATACGTTTAAGTATTAATTTAAGAAAAACTATATAAAAAATGTAAAATATCAATTAACAATCTTTTTTTTATTTATCTCGGTAACTATTTGAGATAGAATTTTGAAATAAGGAATATTGTACGTATTTCCTATGAATCTCTACATTTTTTTGCTCATTAATAATAATGGAAGAAAGAAGTATTTAAAACGTTACAGAGACCCCACGACGATTTTTATGCTTTATATACTTTATTGAAGAAACGTGAAGATAATTAAATTAATAATAAATTATTTTAGCTATTAATACATAGGCAACTTCGACTTTTCCTTAATTTTAAGGCGACCTTAAATTTAGTTTAATTAATATAATTATGGTAAATGCGTTTTTAATAAAATACACAATTTTTTTCTTAAAAATGCATTTTATTACTTATTCAATTTAATTAAAATTTGTATAATTCAAAATAATAACGTACCTAATACATAACACTTACTAAATTATTATCTACATCTTAAAATAGCTAAAGAAAACGAAAGTAATTGGTAGCTGGTCGTTTTCTCAAGAACATCGAAAATTATGCAAAATTTATTGCTAGAAATTTGTAGAGGTCATTGCCAGAGTATTTTGCGTTGATGTTGTCGCATAATGCTTTCGCTAGTTCTTATTTATTTATGCTAATATTTATGTAACCTTTAATGTTTCGTGTTACGTTTTTATTATTATATATTTTTAATTCTCAAATAATATGTATAAGGAGTTTAAGCATTATCTACCACTTGTAAAATTCTTGCACGGACTCAAAATCTAAACAATTTTTTTTTTCTAGCGATTCTGCTATATTCCATGTAGAAAAACTTAAAACGATCCCTTTATCATAGGTAACATGGTGGTTTACATGGGTAAACGTTCTCGATTGCAGCAATTATTGAAATCAAATCAAAATCTATAAATAATTGTATTGAACTCCACTTGGGCAAAGAGGACTTAATCATTTTAAAAACTTTTTCATACATACATGACTTTTTATGGGTTATTAAAGCCAGTAGGTATTAATGGAACTTTATTTGAATGAACTGAATTACAAGTATTTGCGTGTATAGTCAATAATTGTACAAAATCAACTTGACACTTGAATCAACGATAAGGCAGCTAGTATATTAAAATATACTCGTAATGCAATTCGTCATTGTCGCCATTTCGTAATCGCATCATTTAGCCGACATAGCGATCAATATTGTTTAAGAACAATTTTGACCCCATTCATGGACTTTGTAGGTCTGCTCACTACCAGGTAGATACAAAGTCACATGTCGAGCTCCTATAAAAAAAAAAAAAGAATAGAAGATGACCGCCTGCCATACAAATCCATGAACAAAAAATATTATAACCAATCAATGCTCAAGTAGTGAGAACAGTATATGGCGGCAACGAACATGCCTGAAATATTGTTCCAATACTAAAAGAAACAAACAGTAACTTTACTTTCTTTTTTAGTAAAACATAATTTGAATGGGTGCGAGCGAGATAATTGAATATTTGTGATGTCTACGTTAGGCTGCTATTCATCACAAAAATTATAAAATTATATATCCTCTATTTTTCATTAGTTTGTTACTTGGACACCAACAAATTAAATGACATCAATAATCGATAATTTAAATGCGTAGTACCTTGTATATATATGTAAATAGATCGATATATTAAGGGTGTAAAAACTAACTGTGAGTTGTTCCCTCGGAGACACCCCAGAGAAAAAAAACAAATGCGTTTATGAGCAAGGTTATTATGGCTCTACCATATTATTATGGTTGAACATCCTGCTGAAGAGCATGCGTAGAACAGCCTATAGTAAATTATTTTACAATATGGTAATTGGTACAGAACAAACATTACTTACAATATGTGAAAATCCTATATAAAATATAAGAACATCTTTTTCAACGATACAAAAGAAAGATACTTTTAACAAAAATATTTGAAACGTGTTTCTGTCGGCGATTCGCCACTCACGGTACCGTATACTCGTATTGATTTATAGTAATGTATAAATATCGTATACTTATATGCTTTTTAAATTAAAAATTATTTTTAACCTATGTTTTATATTTAGGTTAAGTTAGGAAATTTTAAGTTCTTTACCGACTTCAAAGGAGGTAGGTTGACTCGTATATTTGTTTTTAATTTTATATTTCGTAATCAATTCTTAAAAAAAATTGAAAAAAACACTTTGAAAGTATACATTTAAAAGCACGTGTTAATGATTATAGTTATAACTTTCATAAATCTTAAATTATTTTATTTAAATTTTAGATAGATATGGCCAGGTTGATCCCCTATAAATGTTGTAACGATCTGTTAAGTACTTTCGAATCGACTTGCAATCATAGATTTGAATATAATTATTTAAAAAGGGTGAAATAAAAAACTTATTAACGAAAAAGACTACAATTCAAAACAAATAACTATACATTTTCGGAGTTTTTATTACCTATTTGGTTTTGTACCTCTACTTTTGAAGTTGGCACCAGCTATGGAATATAACGTAAAAATGTACAATTAGGCACCGTATATTATTATTATATACAGATATTGCTGAATTGGTGACGACTGAAAATGTAGAATACAAAATTTATTTTCCATTTTTGAAAGAATAAAATAAAACTTTAGTAAAAGATTACTATATTAGTCAAAGCTTTATAAACAACGGTTTTTATCCGACGCAATGAACGCATCACTATTGCTTGACGCTCGGTAAACCTCGGCTCGTCCCGCTATACGTTGGGCGAGACAATTTAGCCTCTTCCAGTGGCGGGTCTAGGAAACGGTAGTAGGGGCATAGAACAAAATAATAGTACAAGAGTAAGTTAGTAGTAGAGCGCCAAACCCCAACTACCATCGAAATTAGGATAATATCAGTAATAGTTGACTTATTTGTCAACTATTACTGATATTATCTTAAGATATAATTCTTTAAAAATCTCAACACCTGGGTGGGTGTTGAAATACCTTTTTAAAATGAAAATCCTGACATAAAAGTTCGTTTCATGATAAAAATATAATAATAATAATGTATATATATGGTGACTTTGAAAGAATGTACTTTGAGCTAATATGAGGTTCTACTAATCAATACGAACAACTGAACAATGTGCCGCAAATGAAAAAAAAAATTGCCTTCTCCATACAAAATAGTAATGTTAAAATGACCAATTTGTATGGGGAAGCCAACATTTTTTTTCATTTGCGACACATGGTTCCATGGAAAAAGTTGTTCGATTTGATCAGCAGAACCTCATATTAGGCCAAAGTAGGTACGCCCTTTCAAATTCACCCTGCATAATAAACAATTATTGCTCTGGTCACAAACTAAGCTCTAGGCTTGCACTATGTGTACCTACCAGAATCAACCATGACTGTGACATGAATCAACTGTGCAGAAAAACGTACTAATATTTTTTTACCATGAGTGGGAATCGAACCCACGATATCCGGATACAACGCCAAAGGCGTAACCACTAGTCAAAACGGCTTTTAGTATGTTACTTGTTAACTTCTTGAGTGTTATAATAATCACTATATAAGTAGGTACCTGTTGTTGTTACAAATTACAATAATAAATGTTGTGATTTTAAAGCAGTTTATTAAAGGTTTAAGTTTATATTTTTATAGACTAAATAGTAGAAAAAAATACCAGGCCCGTTTCTGCTGGATAAATTGGATATCAACTTTAAAAAAAATATATGCCAAAAAATATTTGGTGATTATTTTGGCTTTATTAATTCAGTTAATATCACAAGACGCATAACGCACAAATATTATAAAGCTAGAAATCTCAACAACAGCTGGTTCGAATTGAAACATTATTTTAGTGTTGGTTAGTCCATTTATTAAGGAAGGCTATAAATAGGCCATAGGTATAACATCTCGCTAAGACCAATAGGAGCATCAATGAAAAAGTTGAAAAAAAAACTCATTTGAGATCTTCTGTTGCGTGCGCTGCGTAAACGCTTAAAGTTACGCAGACAAAGTTGCGCGGGTCAGCTAGTAATATTATCTATACTAATATTATAAAGCTGAAGAGTTTGTTTGTTTGTTTGTTTGTTTGAACGCGCTAATCTCAGGAACTACTGATTCGAATTGAAAAAATATTTTCGTGATGGATAATCCATTTATCGAGAAAGGCTATAGGCTATATAACATCACGCTACGACTAATAGGAGCGGAGTAACAAAGAAAAATGTTGCAAAAACGGGGAAAAATTATTCCTTTTAAGAGCGTACGCTGCGTAAACGGTTAAATTTAAACGCGCAGACAAAGTTGCGCGGGTCAGCTAGTATATAATATGAATGAATTATTCCATTTCAGAGTTTTACTTTTACGTCTTTTTAGCGGACCACGGTCACTAACCTTGTAGCTAGAGGAAATTATAAGCGCACTATACCTATATATTATAACTAATATTAGACTAAACCTTTCAATTTCTACTATATATTGCTAATACCCATTCGAGGCATCCTATCGCACGTAAACAAAATTAACATGACATGTTTGAAAAAAAATACTATACTCAACGCAAAACATACCATATAGGCAAAGCAAAAAGATAACTTATTGTCTGTCAATACAATGGGCAACGCAATAAGAGAATTGAAGATATATTGAACGAACCACGATCAGTGAAAGTGTGTTTTTTGTGTCCGATCGATGACCGTCCCTGGCAAGAACGTCACACAACGTATTACGTATATTCGTAACTTCTCAGAAATCTACTCGAATGAATCCATGCGTAGATGTCAGGGAAACAAGTGTTTGAGGATGCCAGAAATTACATACCATTTCTTTGTATGCACTGATTAATTCTAATAGGTAAAGAGGCTCTAACATTTGTTTTGCTGTGTTTACATATATACGTAATTTTAATTCGCGAAAAACCATCAATATGATCGACTTATTATTACTGTTTTTAAAAATAAGCTTGGTACCTATATTCATACATACATACATATTGGTATTTATATATATATATATATATACATTATAGTTATAATTACTTGTATTAGGCTAAGATCTAGTTCACTTAGACTTTCAGGTTTTTATTGATGTCTAGTCTAGTATTAAAAACTCATAATCCAAAAGGTGCATTAATTAGTGCTAAAAAAATGTATTACCAATCTTTTATAACTATTCAGGAATGCCACATAGTCAATTTAAATGTAATAAAAATCTTTAGACAAATAATAATATTTTAAGTAGGTATTTTAAATGCAATTTCTTGACAACCCAACCTGAGCAAAGAAAACGTGCTAGTGATTATAGACTGCAAACGCGCGTGCGCACTAAAACATACAAAGCTGACGAATGTGTGAACTCAACCTTCATGACATAATATCATAATTACATAGCCATTAAACTGAATAAGCGTTTAATATGTTTATAGTTTAAAGTATTACAATTATTTCTCCAAAGGAAAAAACGCCTAAAATATTTACTTGAACTTTTTAATTCCATAGTGAAGGTGTTTTTTTTGCATTTAAAACAGGTCGAGAAATAATATAAATACAAAAAATAAAAATTCTGTTAATAATAGACACGTAGCTGATACTTGATACCCGTTGTTGTAGAAACTTTATCTTTGTAATTTATAAACGAAAGTCATTGCGTAAATGTTTACATTTTTAAGTTTTTAAATCGTGAGAAATCTATTCGTTGTTAGTGTCGTCTACTTACAGCACTGAACACACCACGGCAAATCTTAGAGGTTTTTCGCATTCAAGTTTTACCATACTAATTATGCCATAGCCAAGGCTCATATGTTAATTGTCACCTTATTCCTAATCTAGTTATCGCGCTACAGTCAGGGCAGTTTCAATATTTTTAGGTACTTAGTTTTATTAAAGTAATTAACTGACTACGTTTAGGCTAACCTAAGAAACAGAAATAGGTGAATTTTAATTTAGATGTATATTATCTCTGTTAAAAATATTTGCTTCAAAAGATATAGGTAAAGATATATACTCACAAAACAGCATACTCATAACAAAACATGCTTGCTTGATACTCATTGACTTATGACTATGACATTTTAACATTTTATAGTAAATAAAAGGTTAGCCTGGTGGTTTTTACGGACTCAAATTCTCAACGTAATAATAGCTTTAATGCCTTTTTTAAATATAGTAAATAGATCTTCTATAACTACTTTCATTTAATTATCAGTAACTGTCAACTAAACATATAAAAGTTAATTATAAACTATATTATGTTTCCTACGTTTAGCATATCTACCTGTTAAACCAACCAGTTCAATTAAATACCATGTTATTAGATACATTTCACATGTTACATCATCATCACATACTACTACCTAATTGCGATAACTAGTTCTATTGAACTATTTGATATCGTTCATCTAAACTTTCACCGGCGGGGCGTATAGGTAGTTATTTTATATTTACTATTACGTGATAATAACATAATTAAAAAGAAATTCAAACGTAATGAAGTCATTATATACCTACAATTCTAAATGTCTACTTGGTTTGGGTGCTATAATGATGAGAAAAGGTTTTTTTTTTATACAGCATCGTCCAAATGTGTATTAACGTTCTTCATGAGTTCTATATACCTAGTCTTGCCATAAATATTATAACAAAGATTTTTTTTTCTATTGCAAATAACATTTATTCGACTAATTGGGAAGCTTCCTTGGAGCTTTAAGCATTCATCGGTCATTTTGTTTGTTAAAATGTTGCTCAATTGTAAAAAAAATATCATCCGTAAATAAAAAAAAAATGTGACCTCCCTTTGCTTATCGCTTTAGTAGTTGTCTCGATTTTACCACCCTATTCTTTTTTATTATCAGTTAAGAAATGACCAGTACGTCTTTTATAGGCTGCAAGTCATCTTTTAAAATAGGCGACATGGTTTTAGGTGCTATCTTCATCTCCTGAGATAAAATCTTTTACTTTCGGACAGAATTTCTTCGAATTCTTTCCCTTACTGCTTTGACCACCTTTTTCGTACGAACACTACAACATTTGACTAAGACCATGTGTATAGAGAGTTTTAAATATTGCATTTGGCTCCATACCTACTTTTTGTAATGCAATCACAGCGATTGTAATAATCGCAAAATATTGTAATTTTTTTTTATTTACACTCCCCGTAAATTTGGTCTCGCACGCAGTTCTGAAATTCAGATAGGGAATAAGCTGTATCTCTTGTAAAATGTGTTAAAGTATGCAAATGGATTGATGAATGAAAATTCTTTATTGCACAAAAGTACATATGCGAATCTTAGGTCCGTGTTTATGGATCGTTCACATTTATCTATAATATTAACTCAAGTAGTTTGTCTCTATGATTTCTTCTAGGTTTGACATTTATTAAAAAGAGACAAGACCTGTGCTTTTAGATAGGCAGACACATGAGATGGTGGCTTAGTGTCGCGCCCCCAAAATAAGGAAATTTTTTTTTAACAGTCTGTCATCAATAATGGCGCCTTACTTTTAAATTATTTTAGGCTTTGCTAGTATCAGAAGCAGACCTTTAAGTATTAAACCATTGAACTTAAACTTGCTAATAATTATTTATGCAAATGAAATGATATACATACATAGTAAGCAGTATTCAGTAACGGATAAAATCTCCATTGTTTTGCATAATTGCACAGCTGAATGTGCTTGTTTTTTGCCCTTGAACGAATTTTATAGACGTTAATTATTTAAATATCACAAATTGGTTTCAATAAGTCAAAGTTGATTTATTATTGTACTATTGTGTGGGTTGGTTGATTTACAATTAAATTAAATTAACATGCAGTGGCTTATTATGTCAATTATTACTCTAGTATCAGTCTGAAATTAGTATTAAAAATTTTTAGCCCTCTGATTTCAAAAAGTATTTCGGTGCCTCTTCATCTATATTTTTGGTACTACTTTAATTTAAATATTACAAGCTTTAATTTAAATATTTCCTTTCTTTATAGGATTCTTTGAGGGTAGCCCAAATACTGTGCCTGTTTGTTATACATTTCATAGTTAAGTTTCTTTTTATAAAACTAATGTATATAATTTTATTTTGATTCAATTTACTTTAGCTGAAAATCTCTATACTATCACTGTAAAAAATATTTGCTTCAAAAAAATATGAGAAAGCATGTTCATAAAAAACATGGTCTCTAAAACTAATGTAGGTATATTATTTTATTTTGATTTACCTTACTTGAACATCTCTACCACATGTTATACATATCTTTTCAGCTTAGGCATACACATTCAGACATTTTTATTTTTATAATAAGGTTATTACCGTATCTTCGTAATTGTTTGTAGTTACCGCAAGATCTACCTGAAAATAATTTGATATTGAAGAGAGTAAGAGGTACTATTAAATAAATATAGTAATTCTTTGATATTGTTAAAAAAAAATTTAGGTTCATTTTATTTCTGCTAATGCTTAAAAAAAAAATACGCTAACACATTTAACCAAACACCTAATGCTTTAAACTAATTTGAAATAATTGAATATTTAGAAAAGAGTCGTTATTACCTAAACTGTATAAGAAAATTTGTTACGCGAAGTAGCGCGATTCGTCCCTGCTACTTCCAAAATATATTATCCATGGTGTTGCTGGCTGTTAAAGGGTAAGCTTTGAAGGCTAACTCCTTAAATATAGGGGTTACCCTAAGCTGGGGAAAAGGTTAAAGAATAATCTCAATAACCAGTTGACTAAAAGTTTTGGTAATTCGTACATCTTTCTCAATTTTAAAACGTGGAATGCTCTACCTGTTTTTGTGTTTCCTTTATCCTTTAGTAATTCCAACCCTAAGTCCATTATGAAACTACTTTTATACATCTATACTGATACAAGTATTAATACTTATATAATAAAGAGGTAAAGTTTGTAAGGTTGTCTCTGGATCTACTGAATCGACTTTGAAAATTATTTTAGTGTTGGATAGCCCATTTATCTAGGAAGGCTATGCTATATACAACAATGTTGGAAAAAGGGGGAAAATTTGTTTCTTTAGGAAGCTCCATTGCGTGCGCTGCGTAAACAGTGGGTCAGCTAGTCTTACAATATAATTATAAGTGCTGGTTGGTTGTATTTATTGTATTCTTGGACCTGCATACTGCTTTCCATCAGGTAGATGTAGGTAGGTGGTAAGATCACGCTGTTTTACATGCTGCGCTCATGTAAAACAAAAAAAAAGTAAAACGAAAGTAAGTAAATTCACGCGGTACTTCGTTGTTCGTCGTTTAATGGCTACTTTTTCCATCGTGTGAGTGAAGTCACCCGTCCTGAGGCTCTACCATGGGCTTGCGCATTGTAGCAACGTAACGTGAGCAACAACCAATAGGATCGCTTTGTTCAATCCTGTTGCCAAAAATAAAGCGGCCCTATTGGTTGTTGATTACGTATACGTTACGTTGTTACAATGCGCAAACCCATGGTAGAGCCTCTGGTGTTACACCAAATAATAACTCTACGTTGTCTACTTACTAAACTTATGTTTATGTTTAATTAGAAAAATTAAATCTAAAAACAGTTATTTTCTAGTAGCAGTTACAAAACAAGAGTTAGCAATAATCAAACGCGGGGCAATGACCGCGGCGAATTGTCGAGAAATCTGGAGCAAGCCGATTAGACATAATCTGAACAAGTGTGAGACCGATGCCTCAGGCTTTAGTCAAGTGCTCAGCGAATATATATAACCTAACTTCATAATATCTGCACATGTTGAAACTTTCAAAACTAATCTTGTTTTTTTCGTTTAATTTTGATTACCCACTAGTTTTATTTAATAGTTGACTGTCTTACATAATAATAAACTTAATTATTAGGTATAGTGCTTTTGATTCATACTTATGGCAAACGTTAGTACATTTTTATGTACAATTTTCCTTGGTCTAGGAGTTTATATTTTTGTGTTTTCGGTACACATAGTATACAGGTATAAAGCTTAGTTTGTGATCAGTAATAATAATAATTTAGACACATATTCGCCAGGTCACAAACTAAGCTCTACGCTTAATCAATGTGTACCAGAAACAATAATATTTTAGAAACACGTCTGGGTGTTCATAACGTCATGACAAACTCTACAAACTAAATGTAATTTTTTTGTTGCTTTGGGTGGAAATCGAACACGATACAACGCCAAAAGCGCAACCAACTACCGTCTACCGAGGTGGTCAAAGTAGCTCTTGTGTTTTTCTTAAACAATCAATCACTTACTGTTCAGTTTAAAGTTCAGGATATCAACGGGATCCACCAAATGGATCACTTTATTTTTTTCGACTGTATAAATATATTTTGCCTAAATAGGTTTACAGCTTCCTACAGTTTAAACTGTACAGTAAGTAAAAGATTGTTTAATAAAAACTCATGGTACTAAGAATGGTGAAATTGTCTCGATCGGACACGGTTAGATTATAGTTATCGATTGTGCAGTCAATATTACTCGTACATAGGTCTACATTCATCTGAAGCTAATCAGATTTACGAAAATGGATATATAGGATCGATCAATAGAACTACCGGATCTTACATTATTATTATTAAAGTATCTCCCATTTTCTAAAATACAAATAATGTCTAAAAAACATCGGCAAAAAATAATACTAACAATAATAATAATAATTAAATTGAAACCTTGCCTGTAATTTTTATAGTTTTATTGTTAAATTTACCTAAGTTTTAAGTAATATACTTATAACAATAAAAATATTGGTTTAAATTAAAGTTAAATTGTATAAATTTATAACTAAGTAGAATAATATAACTACATTTGGCCGAGTATTTATAAGTAATTAACTATAAGTAAAACTTTAAACCTTACAAATGTATTATTTCGTTTAAAATATTTATTATTTGTAGGTATATTATTTATAGTAGTAATTTCATTTTAGATAACTTTTATAACTATTTGTAATGTCCTATTTTATTAAGATTATGATTTATTTTAATTCAATTTGTATAAACAGAACCTTACCTATAAGTTATATTATTTTAATAATTCAACTTAGAACAAACGATAGCTATATTAATATTATAAATGTGAAAGTTTAGAGGTTTTAATAATAACTTTAAAACGAGAGGAGCAATTTGTATGAAATTTATAAACAAGTAGGCAATGACTGGTGCGACATATACTTCACACTTCACATCCGTGCGGACCATATAAGCCAAAAACCTATGCAACCCTAAAATCTAGGGTATAATAATCTAGTGCCAAATTATTATTTATACATACAAAAAAAAAAAAATTTAATGCTTAAAAATAATATACATGGTGACTTTGAAAAGATGTACTTTGGGCTAATATGATGTTCTGCTGATCAAATCGAACAACTTTTTCTACGGAACCATGTTTATCGCAAATGAAAAAAAAAATTGCCTCCTCCATACAAATTAGTAATGTTAAAATGACCATTTTGCATGGGGAAGCCAAAATTATTTTTCATTTGTCACACATGGTTCCATGGGAAAAGTTATTCGATTTGATCAGCAGAACCTCATATTAGCCCAAAGTACATGCTTTCAAACTAACCCTGTATAGCCACTAGGTTATTTAAACTCTATATTTTGGGGTGTTTGTGGCTTTTTGGCTTATATGGTCCGCATGCCACTGTTCACATCCCGGTAAAAAGTTCCATTGGAATTACCAATACAAAAATATAATCAATCCGTGTACAATTAATAGATTAGATCAAATACAAAATTCCAGGCGGGCGAAGTCGCGGTCAAAAGTCAAACTACCTATTATGAATATATATATAATATATATTATAACTGAATAATAGCCTATTATTATATCTTCTCTTGTAATAATAGATTATTTCTTGAGTGCATCATTATTATTACAAGATTTTTTTTAATCAGCTTTAACAGCGATATGCTTTATTCCTTATATATATTATATATTTGACCACCTCCATAGACTAATGGTTGTGCCTTTGGTTTTGTGTTCGGTGGGTTCGATTCCCACCCATGGCAAATAAATATTACTACGATTTTTCTGTACAGTTTGTCATGGTCTAGGTATCTATAAAATATATTACATCGTTGTTTCTGGTATACATAGTACAATCCTAGAGCTTAGTTTGTGACCAGGGCAATTTATGTGTAATGTCCTTCATTGAAATTATTATATTGGGTTTTTTGTAATAAATTTAAACAAAAAGATGGTTACCATTTTATTATGATACAATCCTTCTTGTAAGACCACAGTCGTGAAGATATTATTATGCACGGATATCTCGTAAATGTTTGTCGAGTTTTTTACAATAATCCGAACTCAATTTTACGTCATATTATATAACCATGCAACCTTGTTGACATAACGGTTGCAATTAGTAACAGTTTTTTAACTGTTACATCAAAAAAGGCACCGCTTTAGAGGTCAAGTGGCGCATCCTTGGTTTTGTCTATTGTTTTGTTTGAATATACACTGCGGCCGATATCAAATCTTTTACTTTTTTATCAATAGCAGAGCATTAATGTATTGTAAAACGTCACTGAACTAATCGGTTGTAACGAATCATTAAATACTTCTTGTATCAATTTTTTGGTTCAGTAAAGCGTATTTTATTGTCGAAAAGCCTCGAATCGTAAAGGTAGAGGTCGCAGTAACATTTCACGACTAAACTGTCCGTTATCTTGTATTTAAGTTAACTGCCCTACCCTGGTTTAGTGATAATATATTTTATCGTGGCCGGTCACATATTATTTCCTTGCACGAGCTTTCAGTTACGAAATGGAAATTAAGCTGTGACTTACATATCTTTAATATTCATACACATATTTACTACATATCTTTAATATAATATTCATTTATTAGCCCACTATGCAGGCTAAATGCATTATGATGCATTTTTTTATTGGTGCACGGCATGTAACTTTGTATCTACTTGATAGTAAGCAGACCTACAAAGTTCATGAATGGAGTCGATCAATACAATGTTAACAATATTGATCGCTCTTATTATGTCGGCTAAATGATGTGGTTATTTTGTTTGTATTGTCATATCAATCACCTGTTTCGTAACCGCACTATGGAACGAGACTACCACCTCGACAATAAATAGATGCAGTAGTTTCCGAAAAACCGGCGAACCCACAGACTAAAACCGAAACATGACTAGGTCACCCGAAAAAATGCCTTTTGGCTTCTGATATTATTATTATTATTCAACAGCTGTTGACGGTTTTTGACTTTTTACACAAAAAACTACGAGTGCTTATTCTACAAAATTACTATTATTTTTTCCACATTTTCCTATAAAGTTAACTGTAAATAATATAACACAAACATTACACCCATCCACAGTCTTCGGGGTACTTTCAAAGAATCTAAGTGTTGTTTATAAAAAGCCAAATCTAAATATTTATTTATAGAGTTTTCTGCCGGACCTAAACACTCTCACTTTCATGCTGTTATTTATTTAGTGATATTTGAAATGATGCGTGGGATTGCAAAACTGGTATGGATGGCCAGAAAGTTATGCGCAGACCGCAGACGCATCGTGTGAAACTTAATCACGTAATAACATTTAAGATTTTAATCAAACACGTTTTTTGGATGCTATGTTATAATTATTAATTAGTATTGCTTTTTTAATGTTTTCTGAGATTTACTGAATGTTCTTGTACCATCTGATTTGCACCGCTCCGTAATGCAGGCCTAAGGTAGTTTAATATCAATAAGTAAATCATACAATAGTACTTTAAATCAAATTAATACAGAAATGTTTTAAAAAAATCTCACTCCTTGGAAGGGAAACATCGCATGAAAATTGTCGTCGAGACATCGCATGAAAATTACCTGAAACAAAAATACACATTAAAAAATAAGGAATGAAAAAAGTTTATAAAGATCATATAAAAAGTTATTACTTCTTCCTAGATCTTACTAATAATAAAATATTGACAAGATTTTTAAGACTGGAAAGCAATATTTCTTGTATTTTACTAAATCAACTGCGTGTCAAAGTTGAAATTTGTAATCAAATGTATATCAACGGTATATCAAATTTGACATAATATTTCTTATACAATAATTGTTAAATTTTGTCTTTGCTATCCATTTAATTTAGTAGAATAACACTCATGATGTGTGTCTGTCTGCCCGTCAGCATATCTCGCGAAGTACTCCGTCTTACTTAATTTTAAATAGTTACAGATTCTACTGTTGAGCAAACAGATTCTGTAACAAGGAATGTTATAAAGGTTCATAGTCTAAAAAAAAAAGTTGACAAGTCGTGTGGACTTATCAAAAGAAAGCTTTGCTTATTTCGAAACTAGTTTTAGTTATTTATAGTAATTTAGGTATAATCAAAGTTTACCTTTATTTCCAATGTTTAAAAAACAATTAAAAAAGTATATCTCACAAGGTTAGCTGGTAGAAATGCCTAAGTTCAACTATGGTGATTAAATTCTACTATGTAAAATTTATTTTGTAATTTTGTGCAATAGAGTATTTTAAATAAAATATACCTATATAAGTATAATTAGTAAAGTTTACCGAAAAAAGTTAAAGATGTTAAAAAAAAATTCGGAACCCGAGTTCTCGAGAACTGCGGCGAGTTTTCACATGGTTGTCTTTATTTTCCTAAAGCTTTTCGTAGATTTACTATATAAAACTGAGCAATCATTAAAAAAAAATCCGTGTACAACAACTCAAATCGCTTGTCACATTTCATATAATTAATAAATATACCTTGCAGCGTACAGAGAATTATTTATTACATACCAGATTCAAACCTAACGACATTTATTCGAAAGTCATCCTTATTAGGTACTCGGTCCATAGTTCTTAAGTACTTAGGTAGGAATAATTAAGTGTAAATATTATAATAATATAAAGACATCTCACTTATCAAGACAAACTCTCTCGCTTGACCACTTTCCACTGCAATAATTGTGTGTTGCTAGAATAATAAATTCAATGCTAAGAGGTGCGTGTCAACGGTTAAGTCATACTCTAGGACTCTCTTAGGGCTAGCAATTATTGGAAAGGGTCTAATATTATAAAATAAATAGAAGATACCAGAGAAGAAAGGTAAAGGCAATGATAATAGTGATGTCAAATTCTAGCAATAAAACTTAAATAATAAATAATAATGTAACATTTCACACATATTACCCTGGTCCAAACTAAGCTCGGCTTATACTATGTGTATCACCAACTATGTGTATAGCAACCCTAGTGGTTGCGTCTTAAAACATACATACATACATATCATCACGGGTGTCTTACGGCGCCCGAAACCGCCTAGACGGCCCCAGGGTACCCAGCGGAGGGGTTTTTAATCCCACCTCGTCGTAGCCGATGGTATGAGTCTACATCGAACAAGTGGCTAGCTCGTCGCGATGTTTTGAATAGACTAAACAACCCATCTATAAACAGTTTCACAGGCTGGTATAGTGAAATCGGGACCGACAGCTTAATGTGCTCTCCGAGGCACTGTAGTGGTGTTGTCAAACAAATGTACATTTTTTTTTATTAAAAACTCATTGGTACTAGTAAAACACCTAGATTTTTTTTTTTAAGTAATCAAAGTTAATTATTTAACTATATATATATCACTCTCTCAAAGGTTAGCAGAAAATGCTAAGGCATTAATTAAGCTCGCCTATGTACAATTTTGTGTAATACAGAATTTTAAATAAATAAACTATATTTTTAATAATACTGTTTAAAATCAAAACTCACCAACGTGATCAACGATCACCCCTATTTAATAAACTATGAACCAACTTTAACTATCAACCCTACTGTCTGCCTCAAACCAAGACTAGATTAATCACGTGACGAATTCAAACAAGATCCATATTCGGTGCTTAACGCTATAACCATGTTGCAGTAGATCAGAAAAGGACACTAACTGTTCCCAACCTATCACAACACCTTTCCTATAGTGCCTTCTCTGTCAGTTTTCTTCTCGAATAAGGCCGTATTGGGTGCGCCGAAAGTGAAATTTTCAAGGCAAAGACGAGACTTGCTTGGGCTTTCTCGATCTGAGACTGGACACTGGGCTGGGACCTTTAATGAAAGTGACCGTTCTTGAGAAGTCGTTTTGCCCTTTAGAGGAACTTCAACAGTTAGTTACGTGTTAATGTGTCTATAGGTTCGTTTCTTCTATGACTTTGTAATACTTCTCTGCGATAAATTACATTTTGTTCCTCCTCTTTTCGATTTGTTGACATGAAGGAAAATTTTCAAAGCTCTATGAGGCAGTATAGAATATCAAAGAAATCTCTACTATCTGACTACTTTAGTAAGTGTTCAGGAAACCAGGAAACCTTCCAGTCTCCTAATGCCCACGATGCTAGAAATTAAACTAATGAACTAATAAGTAACTACTCATGATTTAATTTTTTAGGGGTTGCTCATACAGTGCGTTCAGTAGCGTTCTATTTTGAAGAGCATTCATAAACCTTTGTGTTAACCGTACATTCGTGAGCCATATCGTACCACCGGACCATGTATCAGCGCATACAGTAGCTCAGTAGTGACATGCTCTATTAATTTTCTTCACAATACCACATCTAACAAGTAAGTACCTACTGTTGCGAGATATAACACTGGCAGAACATCTTCTACTCTTTATTACTGTTGGATAAACCTCTAAAACATTACATTTTCTTTTATATGTAGACCTCTAAGCACTGAAGGTATCTTCTAAGAGTTTCATCGGCTTATTTTAAAGGAACTTTTTTTTTGGAGCACGGTCTATAACTTGGTAACTACCTGGTGGTACAAGGGCAAATTTGTGTTATCTTCACTTTGATTTGTCGTCAAATTAACTATAAGTTATATAACTAAATGGAAACTATCACCTCAATAAAGAATGTATGCAGTAGACTCTTGAATAGCGGTAAACTCACAGACTAAAACCTAAACTGGCCAGTTGACGTTTTTTGTATAAAACCCTCAGGTCTATTAAAGCTTAAACGCTAATAAACCGTTAGTTTTGGATGTGATTAGTACACTTAAATACTTTTCATATATTTAGTTTGATGTTGAGTATAGCTCTTATGAGGACTCCAAGTTTACGTTATATCCTTTAAAAAATGTGTTATTAATATGTACTTGTTGTTCGTTTGCTGTACATTTTATGAAAAATAAAAAAAAGTAATCGATGTTGAAAGTCAAAAATACCCGCATAATAAAAAAACATCTCTAGAAAATAAGTTGCTATAAAAAATATGCATTAAATTACACCACAGAACCCGTTAATAACAACTTGTATAATATATTTAAAATAGTGTCAAACTGAAATGCCACGGACGCTCGTAAACTTTACCCATCCGTTTATCTTAAATTACAATTTATGTGGTTGTAAAAAAACCATGATTACTCCCCTTGCCGCTAATAATCCTCTGCTACCACATTCTTCACTGGATCCAGTTTCCACCTAGTTTTATCAAAAATTAAATCAAAACACTCACAAGAATGTAGACTTAATTAAATGTAGATAGGAATATAGATTTTAATGTTTACTTACCACAGATCAAATCGCTGGGTTTCACCAGTCCAGCTAAATGCCAGATTATGTGCACATACAGTGTTCAGTTCAAGTGCACAAAAATCCCATAGATGACCATTGTTGTTCATTGTGTATTGACCGATGCAAAATAAAATAAGATTTTTATATAATCAGCAGCCTACTATTATATTATACATATATATATATATAATATAATAGTAGGCTGCTAATATATATATATATATGATGGTGTAGTAAATAAAAAAGAAAATTTGGATTCTCCAGGCTCATGGAGAATCCATTTTTTTTTTCATTTGCGACACATTGTTTGAATTGGAAAAGTATTTTAATTTGATCAGTAGACCCTCGTATTAGTCCAAAGTACAACCATTCAAGGTTACCATGTACAATATAAGCGTTTGACAAAATCGTGTCGAAAAAATGTTATAGGTAAATAAACTTTTATTTTTAAATCGCGTTTTGTCAGCTCTTTCCAACTTATCACTCTCAAGCCCTTCTACTCACTACCTTACACACTCGCTACTTAACGTATGTTATTTCTTTTTCTATGTAAAAATATAAATAATTAAAAGTTACACAAATCTGACAGGCGTCCCATGACGACAACTTTTTTTTATTTTAAGTAGAGATGCAGTCTTCATTTTGAAATTCATCTGCTCTTATATAACTATACTACCTGATGTATAAATATTTTAAAGTTTCATTAAATCCATATTATATGGTTTGTGAGGATTTCGTCAAACTTTCACGTTTATAATTATAGAAAGTAAGAAAACCTTGAGATTACTAATTTTCAGGATCAAGTCGATAATTATGGTTCCTAACTGATATCTTAATTTCTGTATTATTGTTCGTGTTATAAACTCTCATTTTCCTGTCAATGATCGCATTGTTATGCTAAAAGTAAACAAGATCCCGTTACATGATTAATATTAAACACGGTAGCATGTAGAGCACGTCGTGTCTGTGCGTGAATAGCTAGCTCTGTGGTGCGGGTATCAGTGCGTACGATCTGGGATGCGCCGGCGCAGCGCAAGTGGTCCAATCGGTCATACTGTGTCCATTGTACTGCATCTAGCATGCATGCTCTTAATATTGCTACTGCGAATTAGTGGTCAATTTATTGGCTTAAGGTCCGCAAAACGTATACCTATAAAATTTAGATTATTATTTTTTTAGGTACAATTTATCCAGAACGAAATTGCTCCAAAAGTTAATTATTGAAAAAAAATATATATCCAATATTATTAACTACATATATTACAAAATTAACGACATGATCCTGAAAAATTTTAGTCTGAAGGTCTTAAAGCTTAAGCCTCTATAACCTCGCTAGGCCGACTGACCGGACTCGTTACCACAGGCCAGACTAAAAACCGTCAAGTGACTAGTCATTTTTCGGTTTTAGTCTGTGGGCTCATAGGTTTACAGGACATCCTGCATCGACTTCTGGCAGATAATAATTATATAATATTTATATATATAGAAAAAAAAACGTATGCAGGATGGTAAGTAAAACGTCAGTATATATATATAGCTAATATAATTACTTTACCTATATTTCTTAAGATATATATTTAAAATAGCCAGAGTTTCACCATAAACATGGTTAATTTGGAAGGCTGTTACTTTGGGCTAATTAATATAAGGCCCTACTAATGAAATCGAACAACTTTTCCCATGGAACCATGTGTGGCAAATAAGAATAAAAAATTTAATTCTCTATACAAACTAGTAATGTTAAAATGACCTAATTGTATGGAAAAGTTTTTTTTTTCATTTGGGAAAATTGTTTGATATGATCAGTAGAGCCTCAAATTAGCCCAAAAGTACAGACTACTAAAGTCACCAAACACCATGTATAGCAACTCTAGTTTAAACTTGGAAGTTTAAATTAGAGTTGTTTCTACAGCAGTCTAGACAGTAAAAGAGTGCGACAAAAAAAGGCAAATTTAAGTCTTACAAAATAAATTCCAATTGAAATTGTACCGTGAGAAGAAGCTGGCTACGCGACGTCCAAATGTACGGAATTTGTACGTGATATCGGTAGAGACTAGACACCATAGGGTAGCAAACACGACAGTATCGAATACTTTGCTGTCCATTGCTGTATGTTTATGAAAATGTTTCACTTTTATTAGCTGACCAACCCTTTACAATGTTTACATTGTATCTGTAATTAAGCTCTTCAATTAGGTTTTGCTTCACCACAGTGATGCCACATTTTATTCGAACCCATTACTTTAGTCATACAAAAGGCATGCTTAAGTACTTTTTAATTTCAAGAAAATATTACATTTATATGTTTATATACAGGGTGAATTTGAATGGATGTACTTTGGGCTAATATGAGGTTCTGCTGATCAAATCGAACAACTTTTCCTATGGAACCATGTGTCGCAAATGAAAAAAAATTTTGGCTTCCCCATACAAATTGGTCGTTTTAACTTTACAAGTTTGTATGAAGAAGGCAATTTTTTTTTTCATTTGCGACATATGGTTCCATGGGAAAAGTTGTTCGATTTCATCAGCAGAATCTCATATTAGCCCAAAGTACATCCTTTCAAAGTCAACCTGTATATTATAAATAGAAATTAAATCAGTAAAAAATAATTGCCAATTACTTTAATTTATAAACTGTTTAAAATTATTTAAAAAAACTTATTATATAAAAAACATTATTATTTCTAAAGACGCTTAAACAGGCAAAATTATTATAACTTATGTTAAAGTAATTTATTAAAAAAAAAACATTACTTAGATGAAAAATTAGCCTAAGAGTTTTCCAACAACTTAAAAGCTTGGAAAGTCGGAAAAATAGTAACTCATAAATATGTTCTACTAGCCTGTATCTTTGTACAAGGAATGCGATTTGACGCACGCTCGCATATCGCAAATCGCGCTGTAAACGCGGGAAATGACGGACCGACTTCCGGTGTATGCGGCAAGGCGGCACTCGGCAAGGCGGCACACGGCAAGAAATGCGATTCATTAATCTGGGATGGATAATCAATTAATGATTAATGTGTTTTGAATTTATTTTATAAACTCAGAAATTCAAGCGGATGATTGCGAAATTCCACAATCTCGAATGTTTTCAAACTTTTATCAAGAATTTAATAATCTTGCTACAAATGAAAATTAAACCTATTTTTCAGATGTGACAAAATTTATCGCCTATAGCCTGTTACTTACTGACCCTAATTGCCACCTTAACCATGATGAGTGTAGGCTTGGCTTCATATATATGTATAGTAGCGTTGATTATACATTTTTTAATTTTTTAACTTTTGCAGAGTTGACAATAATGTGTATGGTCAAAAGTTATAATGGTGAAAGAACCCAGCTTTTATCTGTTTGTCTCAATTAATTGCTTTTATCTCATCAGTTACTGGCAGTAGAGATCAGAATCAATGGTTGATCCTAGTAGGAAACCGAAGCCTCCACCTCCAGATAGCTAGGATCCAAAAGCTCTCAACAATAGCATTAAACCACTTATGATGAAGCTGGATTGATAGAGTTCTTTTTCCTATTTCTAAATCTTCTTTAACCTTTCTAGTTATCGGCTAGTTATAAATGCTTTTCACTTAGCTTTCGTAATTACAATTATGCTTTTCATGTCGGCAAATTAATATTACGAGAAGCAATTGAATATTTTCAATCTAATGATATAAACTTTTCATTGAACTGCAATAAAATCCTCTTTTACCGTCAAGTATTTTCAATTAGTTAACGTAAGATCAGAAATCCATTAACGACGAAGGATATTGGAACGTTAGGAGGCTGTGAACACTTCCATTACAAACTATCTGATAGAAACAGGAAGTTCTGCTCGATGACCGACGAGCTGCGCAAACATCAAACAACTTACAGATACGACTTGCTGCTTTTATTTCCTTTAATTCCTCTGTGAGGAAAAGTAAAAAATAGTAGGAGGTATTACTTGTATTATAAATAGAAAGTCCTTTAGTAATAGTTGGTACTTAGCTTGAAAACTTTTCTGTTTTTAAGATGTCCAAAATATCTCGTAGGTAGTTTCTTTACCCAATATATTAAGATAGACAGATATTAGACAGTCGTATTCACGCCCCATAACGACATAAACGACATACAACTTGTCTCTTAGTAAGTAAAATCTTTAATATTTGATGAATTTTACTTAATACTTTTTTTCTGATTCAAATAATTTTAATTGTACGACAAACAGTAGTTAAAAATAATGGAAGTTCAATAACTCTTTTCGCAGACTTCGCGATCGCAACTGGCGAATTCTTAAAAATCTTTCTAAATAATATTAAACTTTGCTTACCTTTATAAAATATGTGAAGTTTGTATTCAAGCTTTAATAATTATAACAAATACAGCAGCAGCAATCAGCGAGAATATTAAAGTTCCTAACGCTAAATCGTCTTTGTCACCTCCCATTCCGTAGCCGCATTATTCAGCCGGCATTATGAAAAACCAATGCTGTTAAACGACCATGCATTGATCTACCCCATTCATGGACTTTGTAGGTCTGCCATGCTTACCATGCCCATATGCCGTGCTCCAATAAAATTAATTAAGTATGTAATATAATTATATTCTAGTCATTTATTTATTAGCATAACCAAATTATAGAATAGATATTGCCCATCTGTTTATATGTTTTCTCAACGGTACACCCCAGTCAGTGGGGCCAATTAAATTTATATGATAGCATGTCTAGGAGTCCAGCTAAATGGATTCTGCAGGAATAAATATAGGACCCGTGATGTTATCCGGCACTCCGAACCATGCCGTGTTCCTAACAAATTATACTAGATACGTAATTTTCGCGTTGGAACTTGGAATTTCAAAAATTGTTTTTTGGATTTTGTATTTTTATTAACTTAATTATTACTAATTTAACTAAATAAAAAAAATTTTTTACGAGTCTATACTGTGTTCTATTATATTGTCCGTGTCATTTTCATTGTATCCGGAGGCCGTGGGTTCAATTCCCACTTAAGGCAAATAATACCATGGCAATGTGTTCAAAAAAGCGTACTACGCTCTTCTTTACAGTTAGTTTGCCATGGTCAGGGTGTTTTTTTAAAATAATATCTATGTATTAATATCGTTGTGTTTGGTGCACGTAAAAGACTATATAGAGAGCTTGGTTATTGACCAGCGGCCTATTACGCCGCACAACGTTAAGCTAAAC
The DNA here is from genome assembly GCA_947458855.1 of Monopis laevigella. Classification (NCBI taxonomy): domain Eukaryota; kingdom Metazoa; phylum Arthropoda; class Insecta; order Lepidoptera; family Tineidae; genus Monopis; species Monopis laevigella. The sequence continues at coordinate 11,028,489 of OX381577.1, read as the reverse complement.
TTTAACCAAAATGACGTAATTGTCTGTCAAATTTCAATGTCACCAGGTTTGCATTACGTCATAATTGCATCATTTAGATTAAAGTTTAGGTTGGCGTTGTGCGTGTAATCAGCACCTCGCAGGGTATTGTATGTGAAATGTCCTACCCATAAATTGTACAAAATTAATATCGGTTACAGTTTTTTTTTTATAATAGCACGACATAATAAATAAATACCATCACGATTGCTTTTTAGCTCTCGAGAACCATTTTAAACGGCCTCAGGGTACCCAGCGGAGGGATTATCCCGGCCTCATTTCGCCGATGTTATTCGGAGGCAACACCTAACAAGTGTTGCTCGTTGTATAAAGCGGTCACCCATCACAGGTCCGGCCTTGTTGTCATCTGCTTAACCGTGTTATCAGTTGCGCAGTGATTTAACCACTAGGCTGGGGCCGCTTTTACACATGTGACGGCATATCTTTGAGATGGTAAAAAGAGTATGCAGTCCATGAATATGCGCCACCAACGCCAAAATCGAGATGCGTCGCATCTGGAGTCTACTATGGCGGTTTTTTTAGCATACTCACGGATGGTTTAAAGAACCCGGGAAGAGGAAAGACACGCTGGCAATGCATTTCCTTTTTTTTATTGTACGACATATGTATAAACGTTTTGTCAAGTTTTGAAATCACAGTTAGCTGGTAGAAAATGAATTGTAGGTACATTTAGGCCTATGTACAATTTTATTTTGTAATTTTGTGTAATAAAGTATTTTAAATAAATAAATAGTTATTATCTCAGATGTATGCCCAAGGTAAAGATATTAGGTAGATAAATGTAAACACTGCATAATCCTTAACCTTTGTAATTTTAACTCTAAATTACAATGAAAATTAAATCGCCTTATTGTATGTTACAGAAAAAATCTCTCAATGTAAATTCAAAAAAAATACGAGCAGGTAAAACGTAATGAATGAGAAAGGAGCTATCGTGTCTAACACCTACGCTAGCCACCGCGCCGTTGAGTCACCACAATTATAGTATGTCTCGCTATCGATATGCTAACAGGGGAAACGTTTAGATAATGACCGCATATAAACAACTCACACGATCTTATCCATTGTGTAATACCCTTAATCTTACTATCTAGAAGATTTAAGTCACATATCTGCTTGTGGCCATATTTTGTTTCCTTAATAAATTTAATTCAAAAAAAGCTGTTCAAAATAACGAAAACCTATGAAAAATAGATTATAGATTGGTCGTCATCAAGTGACCCAGTCATGTTTCCGTTTTAGTTGGTGGGTTCACCGGTTTTTAGAAGCATACTGCATTGTTATCTTGAGGTAGTAGTTTCCTTTTAGGGTGTAGTTAAGCTGGCAGTTTATTTGACAATAAAGCTGCGAGGATAAATGTATTTTAGTCTTTGTTGTCGCCCATTTCGTAACCGCATCATTTAGCCGGTATAGTGAGTGCGACGAATGCTGCTAAACAACAGATTGATCGACCGTACTCATGGTCTGCTAACTATCAGGTGAATACAAAGTCACATGATGTGTTCTCGAAATAAAAAAATCATGCACTCTCTCCTCTTGTATTAAAAGTGCGTTTGGATTAAAAGCTTTTAGCATTCTGTGTTATGAGTTATGATGACCATTGCACGAATTTTGTTATTTGGTCAATCAAAATTTAATTAAGTAACAATATTAACGATACATAAAAATCGATGTACAGAAACTATAAAATTATATATTGTTAATATTATTATTTTAGTTAAGTATTTATTTAATTAAATTTTAATATTAAGTAACTATAATTTTATAAAATAAAAAAATAACCTAGAATAAATTAAACAAAAAAAACTAAAAAAGACATTTCGATGAGCGTAGTGTGCCTCCTAGGATAATCGCTGCATCAAAATTTACCTTTAAAAAAAACAAATCATTGCATATTTTCTTTTTTCATTTTAATTACATCATTGAATTCGGGTAGGCCAAGGCAAACACTATATTTGTGTTTTTAATTTTACCAAACTCCACGGTCTTAAATAATAAATTACATACCCACGCTCAAAAAAACAACCACACTTAACCATTGTAATAAAGACGTACTCGTAGATTCTTGGTCAAACTGACATAGGTAATTCAATTATTAAGCAATAACAAAGAAGCTGCATCTTCATTAATCCTCAAACGATCGTTAAAACATTGCAACATAAATAAATTATAATCATTAAATAAAACGCTAACAGATCATTCTTAATACGCATTTCAATACTTTTCAAAGATATAATATTATCTGCGAAATATAATAGGTTGTATCGCGTGCTCTAAACCACCTTACGTAATTCACAGCCTTCTGATATTAAATAAAGCATAAGCTTAGCGATAAACCTGTTAGAGGTAAATAAATATAATTCTAGTATTTTAGTTGAACGACCTAGGGTTTTTGTTTTCTTATTATAAAATCGTAATATAAAATATGAATGAAATATAGAAGATAGTATAGTTGCATATATTATAATATATAATATATGCAGATATTCTCAAATTCTCCAACAAGAATATCCACTAGTTATTTTTGCGTGGTGTCCTTATATTTTTTATTTTAATATTTAAAGTAAGTCTAAACGAATATATTATTTAATTGTTAATAAACTGTCTTCTTTATAAACTGTCCATACGGATGAATAAATATTTACCTTAAAGCTGGAGCTTTGAGATAAATATTTGGAGTATTTGTAATATTATTGAAGTATTTTGAAGGTAAAGCGCGTTTATACCCGCTACACATAAATAATAATTTATAATGATAATTACTAATGTAAATTTTGTAACTTTGTATAAATTATTCCATGCTTTCCATCCAACTGCTAAAGGCTAAATCGATGTCAAGTGTCAAAACGCCACCTGTGGCAGAATTATTCAGTTTCCTTATCCATAAATATTATTTTAAAACTTGATAAAAAATATTTTTCCGTCCAAGTAAAAAAACTTTAAAAATAAGCAACAAAAACTACAGTAGTGATTAAATTTTTGTTTGTTTAATTTAAAAATTATAAATAAATCTAAAATCCACTCTCAGTTTAAAAGCTCCGCAGTAACCGCTAACGCCAAAGCTTATACCTCGAACAGCGTATAATCTCAGCGTGTATTTTCTCCCACGGCGCTTTCAACAACGGCCAGACCGATAGCCTTCCCGTCGCCTTGGTCGGAACTGAATTGCGAAATATTTGAGGCAGGTACCTTTTGTCTAACATTGATACCACCTAAATACTGCGCTTATTGTGTGTGGTCAACATAAGACTTTTGGAAACTTAACAATGTAGTCAAGGTCGTGTACAACGCCGATGCAGATTTATATGTATGATGCCTAGATAGAATCAAGCAATAGAGTCAACAACATAAGTAAGTATACCTTTACTATAAATTATTAAGTTTGGCTTTTGTAGAATTTGATATTATGAAAAAATTAAATTAAAATCTTTATATGTTTTTTTTATTATTATTAATTTCAATTATAGGTGTTAAAATTAAATAAATAATGAATACTTGTATGTACTAAACATACAAATATTAATTTCTGATAAGCAAACAACGAAATAGAATGTATAATTCAAATTTAAATTGTTAGTAATTCCTTAAACACGGTATATAATATTAAATCAATTCAAAGCATTTATTTATGTACATAAGTTATTTTATTATAGATAATAGTTTCTTTATACCCTAATATATTATTTTAATTAATATAGTCTTTATCGTAATGTTTCAGATTTCAGTCGTCTCATTAAAAAAATAACAGAGATAATGCAGTATTAAAAAACTAATTGTGGTTTGATGGAGCGACAATATGACAAGTGAATATTTAGATATGACGATTTTACAGTACTTCTACTGCTCAGTTACATCTAAGTAACTTCACACCACAATAAGCATAAGGCTATGTGTAGCGTAAAAAAAAGAATTCATACATAATTTTAGAAAAAAAGCGGTTATTTAAATCTTTATTTGATTATTTATCATTCATAATACTTACTTGCGTCAGAAGTGCCAAACAGTGAAAGCAGTTTTTGTATACGCACTTCCGATTTGGTGGCCATCTTAATTTCTTGATTTACACATTTAAACAGCTGTCATTTTACGTAATATTAGTTTTTCAGACCTTTTGTTACATGCACATTCTTATACTTAGCATCAATATTTATTGCATAAATGTACACTTTTCTAAAAGATGTGTGTTATGATAATACAGTCAAGTTTATACCAACACTATCTAAAAAATATTTCATAGATTTGTGACCATAATTAAAAATATACTTTTAATTTCTCATAAATGGAGGGTACGCTTGAAGTTACAGGAACAGAGGCTCTACCATGGGTTTGCGCATTGTAGCAACGTAACGTATTTATATACGTATACGAGAGCAACAACCAATAGAGGCGCTTTATTTTTGGTAACACGATTGATTAAAGCGATCCTATTAGTTATTGCTCACGTATATTTTTACTACTGTTAAATTAATGCTGTTAAATGACAGTACTTTTCGGCCCTGGGAAACAAATGAAGTTTGCGGAAAAAAACAAAAAAAATTCTACAGTCTGTTAAATTGCAGCATTATATTGTAATTCAATTAACTAATCAGGTTTATATTTACTTATATTAAAAATTAAAAGTAGAGTGTTTACCTCGAATAAAAGACTCGAACCTATACGAAAATATTATAAGTTATTCAACTATTGTATTTTTTTAAGCCGAGTTATTGAATATTTGGTTTTACTTACTTAATAGGCCAAGCTAAACCAAAGTATTCTTTATTTTATTAAATTGCAACATCTATTAAAACTTTTATTTTGTTAACTTCTAACTGGGGTTTTAAAAGTTGTAAAGAAATTTATATAAAACAAAAATATTTTTATTAATAAACTTGTAAATAGAATTTGAGTTGTTTAATTCCACCCAAATGTGACGTCACTCTTTTTGTTGTTTAAACTTTGACAACGTATACGAATTAACACACCTATAACTGTTCTGTAACAATTCTAATGTGTCTTGTAAACTCACTAGCTAATCTTTTTTCAATCAACCTAAGCCGCTTACCTAAGCTTTTAGAAATGTCGCGCAATATTTCCAACTAAAATAGACTAGCTACATCTTTAAGTTATTAGCTGAAATAATTTCCACCGCGCGTACACTTGTTATATTTCTATTTGGGAGCCAAACAATAGCCTGACGTAATGGTAAATAGATAATTATAATAACAATTATAGCGACCAACAATGGCGTCGTTTATACTGCGAATTTCACATGGCGGGAAATCGTCTTTCACTTTTGTCTACTGGACAATTCCCCCGTAGAATGTTGCCAATTAAATATTTTAAGGCCGTTTAATGAAGGCAAGGCTAATGGTGGTATTAAACGAAACACTTACCTACTGGTATCGTTAAAATTAAAACAATGGTAATATATAAATAAATTGAGATTGTTGAACTACGAAGTTTTAAACCTTATCTGTCATGATTTGACTGGTAGTAGTGATATAGAAGCAATTGATTCTAATCAGGAAGCGACTAAGTTCAGCTTCACTGTAGGTAGTCAAAAATTTACGAAAACCTCAAAAGCATGCTTTCCACGATTTGTTCAGGCTTTTCAAATTCAATTCAAATCTATTTTATTCAAGAAAAAACATAGTTAATAAGTTTAGGGCCCTGGTCCACATACTCTGCTGCTCCACATACACATCGCCGAACAAAGCTAGTATGTCAACAATGAAACTACGATATAAAGTTTAACAGCAAAGTTTCCTTTTTTACACATAGGTGTCCTAAATAGGTATATTAACAATTATATTTTTAGGTATTCTTACATTAATAATAATATAAAGTTTTCATCACCTACTTGTAATGGAAACGCCCGATTAGCTTAATATTTGATTTAGAATTTGTTAGGTTATTATAATTTTGTACAAGCAATCAATAAATTCTTAAAACAAACAAAAGAAAGACTGAAATAGCATTGCGTGATGAGAAAGTCGGCGTAACAAAAAAAAATGTTCCAACTATTTAGGTAAAATGAAATAATTCAAGTCGCAATAAAGATGATCGGTCGTTGACACTTGGCTGTTGGATCCGATGATCGATTCGTCTCCGTTATTGTTTCGTCCAGTCGAGCCAATCATTAGGGTCGAGCTTCGGCGCCCTATGGTGGCAAAACTGACGCAACGCTCTCTATCTACCAAGCCCTTGCATTGGTCGATTTTGCAATATTGTGACAGCATTCGCAATAATGCATAAGAAATATTTCATACAAACAGCGACAGCAAAAATGATAAAAAATTAAAGGGGTCATGCACTTTTTTTGCTGCGAATATTTTAAGAAATATTGTATTACTTTGATGAAACTAATATCAAACTAACATTGTTGAGACTAATATCGTAATTACATGAAAAACTTTATACGAAGACCGCCTAATTAAACGCCATTTGAAGCATCATGTGTATTTTTTTGTATATATAATTAAACGACAGAAAAAAAATCAACAAAAATAAATCCGACTTCACCACTGAATGTAAAAATGTAAAAAATAACGAAAAAAATCGGAGTTTGTATTATTTAGTGTTTTCGTTTATATTCTACATTTCCAGTCAACACCAAGTCACTGGTATACCTAATTTGTTTAAAAATAGAATAAAAAAGGACTAATAATAAGATAAGTATAGGTAATACAAAATTTATGTCTTAAAAAAAAGGTTTTTATTTAATTTCATCTTTTTAGTTTCAGGAAATGACGAGGTTTTTTTTACACCGTTATCCAGATGCAAGATGTCACTATATTATTTTTAATTGATAGTAAAATTAGAACTAGGTAATTGTGAAAAAAACACACGTTTACTTAAACTTTAAAGATTTTTTCATGTACTTTATAGTGCGAAAGCCTTTATTAGATCATCAGTACATCACATATAATTTAGTCAAAATAATCAAAAAAATTGGTTTAGATTTGACAGAAATCCCTACAAGTGCGATAACTCACCTATGAAGGAACTTAACAATTTATTTTCTGAAAAAAAATCATCGGAAATAGTAGTAATTTTTTGACATTTTTAATTATAGGCATTACCTAAATCAAACTCTATAAAAACAGCTGTAAGGCAAGCTATTATTCTACATTGGGTTCAAAATTTGAACCCAATGTTGAATTCAATGTTGTCAGATATAAATATATAGGTAATACATTTAATGTATTACCTATATATTTTCTTAAAAGCCTTAACTATTCTAGTAATAGCAACTGATCTATTAAAGTAAGGTACGTATTAAGGTAGGCTTCTAAGCTACTCGTAGGTATATTCTATTACTTATTTTTATTACAATAACATTAAATATTAACAATAAAGAGACAAATGATTATATTATAACTTATAATAGCTATAACGACACATCTCTATTACCCAACCGATTCTCACGCACTCCACTCGCATTATATCACGTCGCATTTGACTACCCTTTTTTCTTTGGTTTCGTAATACGCTCTGTTTTAAATTGCGTGTGATAGGTTACCTTTATTGCGTTATCTGGGCGTTATGGATACAGATATGTTTGTTCGAATGGTAATCAATGAAAGAAAGATTATAGAAATAAAAAGCATTGTGTAAGCCTTTATATTACAGTTTTATAACCGACCTATTAACATATTGTGTAAAATAATAGGTGTAAAAAAAATTACAGGAAAGAGAAGAAGCCAACTGTATGTAATTTGACTTTAGTAATTATATTTTTATAAATTATTTTTCAGGATAATCTAATATTGAAATTGTTAAAGATAAAATGAAATGAATATAAAATTCTGATGGGCGGGACGCGAACCCTTTGATCCTCGCTTTCGAGGCAAGGTACCCACTCAACCACTAAGCCAACCAGGTCCCAGTTACCCCTCACGAAAAAAGTGAGCTAGTGTAGTATAACTAAGGTAGGCTACTAACTACTACATTAACAACTTTTTAAGTCAACCCTGGCTCAGTGGTTAAGTGCCTTGCCGCGAAAGCGAGGTTTGTGGGTTCGACTCCCGTCCACTAGGATTATTTTTATTTTATCTTTAACGATTTCAATATTAACTTATGTAAATTATACATGCATATTTGACCAGTATCTTTCGTAGTTTTTTAATACTTTGTATTATAATTCTGAAAATTGTGTGATTTGTCGTAAACCATAATTTCCATAGATATTTTCGTACTTGTTAGTTGTGTGAATGTACACTATGATCAGCAGGGTTATTACGCGTCTTAAGTTCGCTCGCACGCCAATCGTTATGACGTAATTTTCTAAAATTTTTTGGACCCATTGTTAAGAAGCCAAGCTTGATCTACGTCAGAATGACGTCATAACGATTGGCGTGCGAGCGAACTTAAGACGCGTAATAACCCTGCAGAAGCGAGTAAAGAACTAGCTACATACAATATTTTTATAGATTCCTCGAATTGTTTTAGTAGAATAGTATCGAAAAAGTAACTCATTGATAATGCCACTCGGTCTAAAAAGTGCAAATTGTCACTGTGTACAAAAAATTAAATTGAACTTTAATTCGAACTCAAGAGTACTTGGGTATTTGTTTGCCATACACTGTACTCACCTATACGAAAACTCACTTATATTGTTGACTTTATTTGGAATGTATGTTTATTTTGCACTAAAACGTATTTGCCAGCTCAAAGAATGTCCTCTGAATACACAACAAAAGATAATTATAGATTCATAAACTACCGTCTTTCCTATAAAAGCAGTTACGTCGGTCCGTAGGTAAATAGACGTAAGTACACATACGAGATTGCGAGAGCATTGGTATCGCAGTTTCTATCGTTCGCATTGTTTCGCCACACTACTTCCACGAAACGTACCCACAGCATTTCCAACTATACAAACAACACCTTCTAGAACTTAAAACCCTAATAGTTAGAGTTTAAGACCTAATTTACTGCTGTATTTTTGAGAAGAAAATCCAAATTTTACTTACCACATATCTGGGAGGAAAAACTGATGTGAGTTTAATTGTTTCAGTCGAGTTTACTAATCAGTCTAAAAGATATTTTAATTAAATTAGAGATTTGTTGTGCTACAAATTTTCTATAATATGTTGTGTGTGTTTTTAGGTATAGTGATTTATTCAAGATAAATTGAGAGGGCGCATAAAGCAAATCTGAAATCTAGATCTCCGTTTATGAGAATACCTTAAACCCAACAAATATATTAAAAAAATATATTAATAGTAATAATACAAGATATTTAGAAGTAACTGGCTCTTTGGCTGCTGCAGTTGCCTCCTAATACCATCAGCGAAATGAGGACGGGTTAATTCCTCCGCTGGGTAATAAAGATATTTAGAAGTAACTGGCTCTTTGGCTGCTGCAGTTGCCTCCTAATACCATCAGCGAAATGAGGACGGGTTAATTCCTCCGCTGGGTACCCTGAGGCCGTTTAAACGGTTCTCGGGAGCCAAAAAGGCCCGTGATGGTAATTTTAACTGGCTCTTTGAAAAACGTAATAGCATAAAGTTGCCTCGATACATTCGCAAAGTTACATCCATTTTTTATCAATATTTCCGATTTTTATATATGTATATATATAAGATACACCCTCTTAACTGGCAATACGAATAAATATTGTATTTTTTTTTTCAAAATCAATCCACACGAATGTTAAATAAAATATGTCTCTACTTTGTAGATATATTTCATGAAATACAGGTAAGTAGAGATATATAACTATTAAGAAAGCTAATGCTAAAGTTAAAAACTACTATATTTAAATCTATACACACCTATGTTGGTAAGTATAAGACCTATATAAAAGCTGATAAAGTATAAAAAAAATTTACCTATAAGGAAACTTTATGAAGCTGCTGAAAAATGTACGACGAGGTCCATGATCATGAATCTAGCTATCTAAATTGGAACTGAAAAAAAAAATATATACCTAGGTGTCCTCTATTCGGGCACACTCAGCTATCGTATTCTATTTTATTGGAGCAAGGCATGTGATGTGACCATCGTTGTTTAACAATATTGATCGCTCCCATTACTAAGCCGGTTAAATGATGCAATTAAACTACCAAAATAAACTACCTTGACAAAAAATCGATGTAGTAATATCCTAAAAACCGGTGAACCCATAGACTAGAACCAAAATAGGTCACTTGACGGTTTTTACATTTGTAAGGGCGGTGATAACAAAACTAGTCGTTCGGTCTAGCAAAGTTATGAAGGGGACTTAAAAAATAAAATACGTAGCTTTATTTTAGTAAATAGCTGTTAATTTATGTTTTTTTTTACATTAAATAAATGATTTAATGTATGAATAAGTACTTGTCAAAAAATAGTTGAAGATTTAGATAGATTCATTTAAATTCACTCAAATCTTTTATAGGTAAAAGATTTGAGTGAATTTAAATGAATTAAGATAATATGCAATAAAATTTGTGGTGAAACTCAGAAGTTGGGTTTTCTTTTATCAAAAGTATACTAACAATTTATATAGCTATATAAAAAATATTACCCTTCGTAATTAGTTAGCTATTTAATTATACATCAACAATTCGAGGCATGCTCGGTGTCTCGGCGAACAATAATGCAAACTGGGTCCATTTTCACAAACCCCAGTTCTCTTGGCCCACATCCCATCATAGAACACCCAAGTTTATCAACTCGCGTTTATCCATTATCTAGGGTTGACAGAATCAAGATTTTTTATAAATTATTCAACGTTTATTATTATGTCATTAGAATAGGAACCTTATATTGCTGGATTTTTCAGGGTAGTCGCCCTGAAAAATCCAGCAGTAATTAATATTTGTGTACTATTAAGTTTACCCGATTAGTGCGAAAACTTGTCTGCGATTTTTTTAAATATACCTATATTTGATTTTCAAAACCCTATCATTTACATTTAACCGTATCATTAAACAGGCATAGTGGGAGCGATAACTATTGTTAAACAAAAATGTATTGATCGACCCCATTCATGTACTTTGTAGGTTTGTTTACCATCATATAAATATATGGTCACATACTGCGCTCTAATAAAAAAAGAGTTGACTTCGGTAAGCTATATAATATATAGCTTTCTATATTTAGGATAATTTACCTTCAATTCCTGTTTTTTCTAAAAAAAAAATGGGATTGTTTGCGGTAGGTAGAGTTTATTTGAGAATATATGTGATAGTTAGATTTTTTTTTCATTTGGGTAATTTTAAAAAGAATTGGCTGGTAGATATTTTTATTTATATTGGCTATCCTTTTATCTATGTATGATGTTTATTAAAAGCTTTTATTTAATTAGTTAAATTAATAGTTTAAAAAAAATACATCAAAAAATAAAATTTATAAATTAATAACCGTAACGCATTAAGAGTATTTATCATATAATATAGTCCCAAATGTTATTAATTAAATTATATTATTTACATTGTTAATATAATTATATAATACAATAATAATTTAATACTAAAAACTAAACCCTATATAAAATAAATCTACTACTGTAAAATAAGTAAATAAACTACTGAAAATTAAGTAAAACCTACAAGCTACAAAAAATATAACAAAACTATAAAAAATATAACAAAACTATAAAAAATATAACAAAACTATAAAAAATATAACAAACCTATAAATTATATTTAATCTATAGCAAGATTCTAATTTGATTAATAGCAAGTTAGCAACCCTAACTTAAGATCGGCAATTAAATGTAGAGACAGTAGATTACATTGAAAATGTGATTCCCAGAAAACAACCAGAGCGTAAGAGATTTATTTGACGACACCTGAGAAGATTACTCTACCAAGCTTGTTTTTGGCACCTTTATAGTCAAAGTGGGTAAATGGTAAACAGAGGTAAATGAAAACGCTTCCATTTATTACTTTAATACTGTTTTCTAACATTTGACACTGATAATTAAAAATAGCCGTCATTGACCATATACTATAAATACCTTCCAAAGCATGCAGAATGTTTTTAATGTTATATAACTCTGTGTATTGGTGTAATAATTGAAAGCATCATTTACTTCTGTTTATAATTAACCACTCTAACTAAATTCTATAAGTCATATAAATTACAAATCTGTAAATGCGATTTTAAAAGACCTATGGAACTACTTTTTATACCTATCTATTCATAGATACTACTCTGAGGCTCTGCCATGAGTTTTAGCTGTAGTATTAACGTAGCGTTTTTATTTTAGGTTTTACTAATAGAAAAGGTGTATTTATCCTGTTTATATTATAAAAATATAGAAAAATCTGATAGCAGGCTCTACAATCAGATTTTTCTATATTTTTGTAATATAAACAGGATAAATACACCTTCATTCATCACGAACTAGGCTCTATGTTTGTACTATGTGTACAGGAACAAGGATATATATTATATTTTATTATAACATCTGGACCGTGACTTGTTGTACCGAAAAACTTTCTTATACTATTTTTCATGGGCTGAAATCGAACTCTACCTTCAAAATGTAATTTTACAAAGAACGCCAAAGTTGGTTACTATTTTGGGTGACCCGAGAATTAGCAGCCTTTTTTGCAAATAATCAGTCTTGCTATTCAACAAATGATATCAGCTTCTTGGGCACTATATAAAAACAATGTTACAAATAATCTATATGTAAAATATATCAATAAGTGTAAGTGTAAGTACCTACTTTGTAGTGTAGGCCTCCTCCAACTTTCATGGTAAAGAAATGTGGTCCACTTAAAGTCACCGATCATCTTTTCATCTTTACCTTAGTCGTTAATTACCATTACTGAATTTATTGTATTTTGATTAATATTTTAGGTCACGATAGTTAAGGCATTAGGTATGCGACGAGCGACTAACGCGTGCGATATAACGGTGTAAACGATCACGTCTTGCGCATACTTATTATCGGTTATGAGCGAATTAATCATAATTAAATGTCATCCACCAACCAAATGGATAATTATTTTATGTTTAGGTAGGTACCTACTTACCTTCCGTTTTTTTTTAAATTTTGTAATTTGAGTATTTTTGTAACTTGCTGGGTCAAACATTTCTAAATATAGAAAAAACACTTGCAGAAAATGCAAATAGCAAAACGTAATTTTTATTGCTGACTTCAAAATGTAAATGTGGTACATAACTACTCGTACACGAATGTATTTTTATTTGGTATGCCACTTAATAGCATATTTTGAACTGCACATACCTGACAAGCTAAATGCAATAACTATTATTAATTTATTCTTAAAACAATTTAATTTAATTTAGAAAATTATAATTTTTGCTTAATTTTTATTGTTTTATTTGACACCATTAACATAAAAATTTGTCGTTCCAATCTCGTAATTAGCATAATTTATATAAACTACATCGCGTTACTCTACATTCAAATAAAACAAATAGTAATGTTTGATCGTGTATCATGCCTATTGTAACAGATGGTATGTATTTAAATTCTCCTGTGTATGTGTGTTTGGTAGAATAATTTCTTATAATAAATATTAATAAAATATAAAAAAAAATGTAGGTTACAGCGATTTGTTCAAGTTTCAAAAGCTCAAGACTATTCTTAGGTACCATAAGTTTTCTAAATTCTTCACTTGCATCTAGATTTGTATGTATCTATATTAAACGTTGTACTAGCCAAATAGTAACTGGTAATCTTGTAGATGAAAAGGTATGGAAGAGCTACTGAATTATCTTCAACCATAGTCAGCTTATTTTTTACTTATATACGTTTTTTTTTATAATAGCTATAATTAAGCGCTAAATAAATAAATAAACTTGATAAAGGATTTTTTCTAATAATAGTAACTAATTATATTTAAAGTTGACAAAATATTTTGTAAAATAATTTAAATAAAACAAAACTTTCTTCAAATAACATAATAATAACAAATCTATAAAAAAGAAACGGTAAACTACAATTCCAGCGAGACGCATAAATGTTTATAAAATACGTGCAAGTGAACTGCTTATTACATACAATCAGCAAGAATTCAATTAATACAAAATCTCTAGCGAAACCGCAGCAACTATGCGGAAAATAACAGAACCCAACTCACCTGTAGATCTTGCAGTGATATCGTTCACTATCAGAGTTAAATTCGGCGTCAAACTGGATTAATAAATTATTTTTATTTATCACTTACAAAACTCAGTAACACTAGCACTTATACACGTAAAGATTTTCTCGTAAGTTTTGAGATTCGCGGCACAAATTGGTGCTAAGTCGAAGCACGCGGGCGTTCGACAGCGTGGCGACCCGTTATGTGTGCCGCGGTGCTCGCCGATGCGCGCGCGCACGAAGAAAGCAGTCTCTACATAGATTAGTGACGAAGAAAAGCAATTTCTTTGATGGAGCTTCAATAGTGTAAAGGCAATTAATAAAAAACGGTTTAAATTATTTTAAATTACAATAATCATTTATTTCAATACCTACTATTTTTAATTAATAATTATTTTATTGGAAATGTAGAGACGATAAGTAGCTTTCTAATAAATAAAAATCTGAAACTAATGTTGGCATATTCAATATATAAAAAAAATCTATAGTTAGTAGATAAATAAACATTTTAAAACAAAATTTCGTACACTCCACGTAGTTTTTCACATTAGATGCTAGAGCCAGGATCCCCAAATAAAATTAAAGTATCTATAAAGCTCTGAACAATAAGGATTGCGATTATACACAGCATCAAGCGTGCGTGTTATATTTAATGGGTAATGAAACCTATATATTATTTATAAGTAGGTCTATATTTAACCCTTTAAGTAGCTCTACCGTGAGTTTTTGCTAACTGTAGTTGACTATACTAGTAAGCGACTACAGTTATAAATCTACCAATAGGATCGTTGAATTTTTCCAAACGATATAAATAAAGCTGTTAAATGTAAAACAAGTGAAAAAAGGTTTAAGATTTCCATCAGTCAAAATAATTAGTATTTTGACTGTTTTCGATTTGCTGCTTGAGGCGTGCTTTCAACTATTAAAATTCATATTATTTTTAATGATTTGAATATTACCATGAGGTAGAACTATTTACTTCGAAAGAAGCTGGAAAAACAAAGAACATATAGTAGAGTATGGGTTCACATAAATTATTAGGTAGATCCTACCATTTTTTTTTATATTGAAGTACGCAATATGACAAAGACGATTTTTTTATTCGATTTGATTAAATCAACAGCCAGTTTCTTAACCGCACCCTGAAGCTAACTACCACCTCGACAAAAATATATGCCGTAGATTCCTGAAAACTGGTGAACCGACTAAAACCGAGACATGACTAGAAGATGCTAACAAAATCGGTCGGTGGGCCTAGCTAAGTTATAGAAACACCCTAATTAAATTGTCCATTCTGTTAGTGCGTGGTCTACAAACACCTTATCTCTACCCATCATTGAAGCTTAAAGTGAAGAAAGCTTCTTATCACCAAAATCTTCGCACGTTGTTCACCGATCTATTCAGGATTACAAAAATGTGCTTAGTCTCTACATGGTGGTCCTGTTGTTTTTTTATTATTATACCAATTGACTAAACACCTTTATCCAATATACGCTTTTGAACATTAATAACACTTTTTAATAACTTTTATAGTATTAAAAAAAATGTCGCCGTTACTCTCGCAAAATTCAAGTTTTTGCACGGCTATTGATTTTTCTCGAAATAGTTAAATAGTATTTTATAATAGCAACTGTCTCAAAAATACCCTGAAAAACCTGTAACTTCGATTAGAAATTCGTGAAGCCTCAAAATATAACTTGGTTTCTAAATGTAAATTTTTCCTTTCATACATTACCCAATATATGAAAGGCAAAATTTGTCCTATAAAATATGTGTCAAGTAAGCCTTTGATATTGAATTAATTTAGGGTTGTGTTGTTTTTAAAAATCAAAGAGCACGTTAAGCTGTCGGTCCCAGTTTCACTATACCAACTTATGAAACGGTTTATGGGTTATTGAGTCTATCCAAACATCGCGACGAGCTATTGTTCAGTGTAGACTCATACCATCGGCTACGACGAGGTGAGAATAAAAACCCCTCCGCTGCGTACCCAGAAGCTGACTAGGCGGTCGGGCGCCGTAAGGCCAACCGTGATGATATGTATGAATGTATGTTTTATAATTGATCTATTTTTGATCGATAGTAATTATTGAAATTGGTATTGAAGTCGGATAGTGTCTATAGTTACTATCCGTCAAACAGATGTAGAGTCAGGCCACTCTGGTCAGTTGTAATGAAAGCTGACCACTCTAGATAACCTCTCAAATGTTTGGTAGCGGAGAAGTCAAGTCAATCAAGTTTCTTGAGAGCTTTAAAATTACTATCGTAAACAAGAGCTGATTAACTTAAAAAAATAACATATAATAAACATTTATATACAGTATACAATATAGTAAAGTTGCTGTAATTCATAGACTTACTTAAGGTTTCTTCAGTCGACAGTGCTGTCATACGAAATGGTGTCTCTAGTCGACACGGTGCTGCCGTACAAAGATTTGGAAAAAAAATATTACATATAATAATTGGATAAAGCGCACAATTTTTATGTGCTAACAGCACCGTCGACTAAAGATACCTTAAACAACAAGTATAAAATATTTAAAAATAAATGAATACCAGGTAGACATAAACAGATTTTAAAGTTTAAAATAAGTTGTTTATCAATAAACGATACGACGAATGTGTAACAAAGACCCACGTGAAGTGGTCGTGATGTCTGAATATGGAAATGTGAAGGTAGATATTTGTTTACATGTTTGCTACCAGCTTTGCCCGTAAGAGCAGCAACTTGTATCAGAAAGCCCGGTCACCTACCTACTAGTAGTAAAATAGGTGGCGTATGACGTAGATAATGTTATTGTGAGTACACCAAATAACTGGCGTGCTTATCGCTATATTTATTTTATAGTATTAGCCCATTCTATGTTGTATTTTGTTTGGTTCTCAGCCTTACTTATAAAATTTGCCTGACAAGTGCGAAAACTTAATCGCGGAGGGTTCCAAATATATACCAAACTATTACTCTATTTTTTTTACCAACGTATTAAGTTCTATAAAAATATTCAGCGGCTTGAACAAAATAGAACAAAAACAACAATAAATAAAACAAAGCAATTTGCGGTTTATTGAATTTTTCAATATAATTTTATTAAGGACATTGGGCTTTTAATTGAACTGTACCTTAAGTAGGTAATACCTACTAGTGCAGACTTATAGATGACGATAATTTCTATTTTCATTAAAATATTTTCAAAGAGACTTATCTTTAAAGCTTAAAGCAGTGAAAAATTTCGTAGTGGGTGGTCTAGAACACACGACCCTCGCTTTCGCGGCATGGTACCCAATTACTGAGCTAACCATGTCCCAGTCACACCATGGGGCGCGGCTGGTGGGGGTGTGTGACCTCGAAAAACACCTTAAAACCACAAACTTTGCAAAAAACTGCAAAGATTTTAACTTGTTTTCTCGATGACGTTTTCTTACGTCCAAAAAGCCACCACCAATAAAATGCAAAGACAAAAAACTTGTTTATCTCAATAACAAACTTGTTATCTCGATGATTTTTTAAAAATACTGAAAAAAAAATTGTGGAATCGGGCGAAATTGTAATCCCTACAATTTCGCCACTGATGAGTTTTTTCGCTATCTGTCACCGTTTCCGAGATTAAAAATAAAATGTGTTTTCAATCGAGCAAAATGTCCATGAAAAAAAATTTTGTCAAATAAAAAATCCTATCGAATTTTCCTGCCCAAACCCTATAATTTCTCCCTGATTAGTTTTTTCGCTATTTGTTACCATTGCATTGTTGACAAAAAAAATAAAATGTGTTTCCAATCGAGCAAAACTTTTTTCCGGGGTTCCTGAAAAAAAATTTTTGTCAAATAAAAAATCAAGCTCTACATTTTTGAGAAAAAAAACTGATTTCTATTAATTTTCAAGACAAAAATGAAAAAAAAAATCGGGTAGTCCTGCGCCTCACAATCATTTTGGAAAAATTAATCCTTAAAAAAAAGTTTCAGTTTTTAGAAAAAAAATCATTGTAGGAAATTTCACTAAAATCTCTTTAAAAAGTTGTATGGGTGCGAAGACGGGCGCACCGGTTTCGAGAAATAAGTCGTGATAATTTTTATCCTGAAATAAAAAGCTGAGGTCATATATTTTTTCAGTTTCGGATTTGCCTCGTCCTACTGAACGAAATGAGTCAGTCAGTGCTGGTTACTTATTTATACACAGACGCCCTCTTCTTCTAATTATTATTTATTTATATATTTTTTATTTACGATTTATTCGTACTAGGATTATAGTTATATAATAATATAAATAAAACACAATTTTATTTGGTTACGATATATTTCGCCTTACATGGCGTGTTTAGTCGTATGACATCAAAATTAAGAAAATATAATAAATTTACTTATAATATATATTTTTTTTATTGTGGTATTGCACCCAACCTTCTCTATTGGCTGATAAATAAATACCAATAACTGACAGATAGGTATCTAATATTACTTTAGATAGCATGCTGACATACCGTGATTAAACCTACGTATTACTACTTTGTTATAAAAATAAAGTAGTAATACATAGGTACTGAATTGTATAAACACCCATATCATAGCAAATTGTATAGGAAACGTAAAATTATATTGTTTTGCCATGTTTGAGAATCGAACCCACGTCCTTCGCGTACAACGCCAACAGCGTCTTAACCACTATAGACCCCGGAGACTATAAGGTGGCCTTAGTAAATTTGTTACTAAATAAATAAACACTCAATCCACTTGTACCAACGGACCCATAACTTAAAGCCACCTTATCTTATGAAGAGCTTCATTAAGCCAAAAGAGCAGATAATCTTCGCCTAGTTTACGACCAGCATTCCTCGCTGCTCCGAATTAAATCCAGCAGAATGCCTTTGATCCCCTAGGAATGCACCAGGCGTACCAGGGCCGCATAAAATCTGCGGAGTTATGGTGTTTACACGTCGACTATTATGCGCCCATTATCAAGTGATCTCAGAGAGTTATCCTTGCAGCATCTCGCATTTTTCTATGGAATTCTTCTGCCTATACTAATTGGACGGGAGCGCTTGTAAACCTGTGTTATGGTTGTTGTGATTGTAAATGTATTTGTTACTTTTAATTACTTCATCAGATTTTTTAGCAGGACACAGTTAAAATTGTTATTAAATTTAAGTATTGAATATTTTTAATAAAATCTTGAAAGATATCTAGATTGTCAGAAGAATTTACCGTCAATGCCCAGGCTCAACTGTTTCAGTCAGAAATTTAAGCTCCATGCTTTACATAGAATAAAATAAATATTGCAGTTGTTTTAATTTATAAGGTTTCAGTAAACCTTTTTATTTAAGTAAAATATTATAAATTAAGAAATCTTTTAAAAAATCGTTTTAAACTATATAAATAGTCTATAATCCATTATTTATTCCACGTCCATACATAATAAGGAACGTGCGAATTACCGGACATTGCTCTTAAGGTAACGGCTATCTGCCATGACATAACATAATATTAATACCTAGGTATATAATTTCACACGTCAATCCGCACTGACCGTGCCGCCATACGAAGCTAAGTAATGAGGGAGAGGCTGAACATCATCGGAGCCCTACAGCCCCTGGGGGCACCCGGAACATTTGCATAATTTGAGGCAAAGCACCGACCTTTACAACTTTGATAGAAAGCTCAGTAATCAACTATTATTTATTTACTCCGTGGACTTCCGAGTATCCTTTGGCATTGTATCTGGAGGTCGTCGGTTTGATTCCCACCTATGGCAAAAAATAGTACCTACATTTTTCTGTACAGTTTGTCATAGTCTGGATGTTTATAAAATATAATATGTTGTTTCTGGTATGCTTAGCACAAGTCTAGAGCTTAGTTTGTGGCCAGAGCGTTACAAACATAACGACCGTTATATTATTATTATTTAGGTACTTAATGTGGGGTACCTAGGTCAATAACTATTCTAGGAGGTTTCATTACAAAGCACTAAACAATTCGAATAAACGTAGTCGGGTTTTCAGGATACAGCATAAATTTATGGTTCTTGTAGTATGGTTTTAAGTCTTATCAAACTATCATTTAAATTACACTCTTTCTGAAACGCTTGCCTAAACCTGTTAATAAAATGTGCTTTGTCACTTTTGTTTTACAACAATATGACAAGGAGAAAACACAGTTTTAGCTAGACTTGGTTATGGAACATAAATGGACAGAAACTTTCCTTTTAGATGAAAATAAGAGTTATTACCGGTGTTAATATTTATTATAAATAACCATATGAAAAATATTTTAAAATTATCCTCTGAAAAATATATTTTAAAAATGATTAGTACCTATATAATACTTTATTTATTATTATTATTAATAACTAACTATATTTTTTTAATATTTCAAAAATAATTACTAGGGCATAGGGATATACAGTTCTATTTTAAGAATAAACAAAAAGAAATGTATCTAATAAAGAAAAGTGTTCTATGAAGCAAAAGTTGGGTATGTTTAATAAAATGACATAAATAGTATTTTATTTTATTTTATTTAAGCGTATATACTTTTTGAGGATTTTTTTATTTGTTTAAAAGTTAACATTCATCATAATATTGGTTACTTATATGATTGGCCATGTTAGTAAGAAACTTACTAAAATTAAAATTACAAAAGTACCTATCTATCACTATATAATATTATTTATGTTTTCATAAAAATAGCAGTGCGATATAGGCGCACTTAGGGTTCCGTACATCAACAAAAAAGGTGAGAATAGAAGGTATATGGGAATATACCGTTAATTACAGAAATAATGTATAAACTCATTACCAGAGGCTCTACCATGGGTTTGCGCATTGTAGAAACGTAACGTCAATCCTGTTACCAAAAATAAAGCTATCCTATTGGTTGTTGTTCACGTATACGTAAATAAATACGTTACGTTTCTACAATGCGCAAACCCTTGGTAGAGCTTCAGACGTCACGATCTTTCCGGGACGATGTTTAGCCCAAAATTAAATGTCCCGCACGGGACAGGGTCAGACCCCTTCTCAGGCATTACATGTAGGGCATGAAATATCGGAAGGTTTTCAGTACCGGAACTAATTTTCGATACTGAATACGTAATTCTGGTATTCCGGAACTAGTTGTGGAATTGGCCTTTTTTGCACCGACCAAAACTTTTTTTTACTTATTAATGCGTGCGAAACGGCAAATAAAAGCTAGTATTTTATAAGGACAGATGTAACGATTTTTACTCGTGGTTCTTACGGTATTAAATACAGTTTAGCGTATTCTATCCATAGTGTGAAGGCCGCTAAAAGCTCGGAGGTTACCGGAAGACACCCCCCGGCTAGTGAGGCGTGAAGATAACACATTCCTATTGTTTGCGCTGATTTATTGCGGCACGAATGCTGTAATGGCGGGAATTAATTGCGCCTGCGCATGTTTGGCTCCCTTGCTTGCCTTTGGTGTACACCCAATATACCTACTTAAATTTGTTTCAAAGACAAAGACATTTATTTGCAAAATTAATGTCTACCAGAAACAACGATACTAATACCATAATATTCAATAAATACTCAGATCAAGGCAAACTGAATTATTTTATTCGTTTCTGGGAATCGAACCACCGACCTCCGTATACAAGACCAATAAATATAAACTAATCTATATATTGTAAACAAATTCGCTTCCTGTGTCTATCTGTCCCTTTGTACAGACTTTGAGGTAATTTCTTGCGATTCATGATTTACTAGCTGTTGCCCGCAACTTCAAAAGCGTGTTTATTTTAATTTAAAAATATCATCACGGGTGCCTTACGGTGCCCGAGACCGCCTAGACGGCCTCAGGGTACCCAGCGGAGGGGTTTTTAATCCCACCTCGTCCTAGGCAATGGTATGATGTACACCGAACAAGTGGCTAGCTCGTCGCGATGTTTGGATAGACTCAATAACCCATCTATAAACAATTTCACAAGTTGGTATGTGAAACTGGGACCGACAGCTTAGTGCTCTCCGAGGCACTATAGTGGTGTTGTTAATCAAATGTACATATTTTTTTAGATTAAAAACTCATTTGTACACACCGGGGTTTGAACCAGGGACCTAAGTGTTTCTAAGTCTAAGGTCTAACTAAACCGTTTGCTACTATTTTTTAATAGATAGAGGTAACTATTTCATAATGTACTTAAAACCCCAATTTATAGGTATAATATTGGGTTTTAGTAAGTATTCACCTACCAATCACTATAGTTGGCAAAAAGATGCATACAACTTTATACGAAAAAATTCAATAAGCTCAAAAAGTTAATATCACGTCGAAAATATTTAATGCAGTTTTATGTCATTATAATATACCTGGACAGCTCTATAAGTACTTAGAAATGTTAAGAGATGGGGCTCGTAATATCGCTATTCGTTTGGTTTTTAGTAAGCGTAATTCCTAACTAGATATCTGTCAAAGTTGCAGCCATATTCATCGATTGGTTTTGTTTTTATCATCAGTTTAAGTAAACAACTTGTGTTGATTTTAAAAAATTGTAAAAAGTGAGTTTAGAGCGGTTATTAAAAAAATATATTAAAAGGCTTAACAACAAAAGAAATAAAAGCTGAGTTGGAATCAGTTAATGGCACATCTGCCCCTGTATTTGCAACAGTTTATAATTGGATAAATGAATTTAAACGTGGCCGTACATCAACAGAAGATGAACATCGTTGAGGACGTCCCGTAAACGTGAGTACTCCGGAAATGATCGATAAAATCCACGATAATGTGTTAAGCGACCGAAGAATAAAATTGCACAAAATAGTTGAGACCACAGGGGTCTCAAAAGGTACCGTTTCAATTTTGCATGATAAAGTGGGCATGAAAAAATATCTGCGAAATAGGTGCCGCGATTGTTCTCAGCTGAGAAGAAACGCAACCGCGTGGTCTCTTCTAAGGCCGTTTTGGAGCACATGTGTCGCAACTCAGATGAGTTTCTGCTCAGATTAGTAACTGTGAATGAAACATGGTTACACCACTACACTCGCGAGACTAAAAACAGTCCAAACAGTGCATTGTTAGAGGCGAACGGGCTCCGAAATAGGCAAAGATGGTGAAATTAGATGGAAAGGTTATAGCCACTGTGTTTTGGGATGCACGAGGAATTATCTACATAGACTATTTGTAAAAGAGACAGGCGATCACTGGGCATTATTATGCGTCATTATTAGGTCAGCTAAATGATGAAATTAAAGAAAATCGTCCTTATTTGAAGAAAAAACAAGTCCTCTTTTTGCAGGATAATGCACGAGTGCATACGTGTGCAGTTTCAATGGCTTTAATTGAGGAATTGAAGTTTTAATTGATTGAACAAATACCATATTCACCAGATTTAACCCCGAGTGACTTCTTTTTATTCCTAAATTTAAAAAAAATGCCTCAGCGGACGATGGTTTTCGTCAAATGTGGAGTTCATTGCAAACACAAATGCTTATTTTGAGGAACTACCACAATCGTACTTTTTTGAAGGTTTAAAAAAGTTAGACGGACATCTGTCAAATGGCATTGATCTAGAAGGAGATTATGTTGAAAAATAAAAAATATAAATACTCAATGTATACGTGGTAGCCTAGTTGGTTAGACCTTGGACTTAAAAACACTTAGGTCCCTGGTTCGAATCCCGGTATGTACCAATGAGTTTTTAATTTAAAAATTTATGTACATTTGTTTGACAACACCACTATAGTGCCTCGGAGAGCACGTTAAGCTGTCGGTCCCGGTTTCACTATACCAACTTGTGAAACTGTTTATAGATGGGTTATTGAGTCTATTCAAAACATCGCGACGAGCTAGCCACTTGTTCGGTGTAGACTCATACCATCGGCACGACGAGGAGGGATTAAAACGCCTCCGCTGGGTACCCTGGGGCCGTCTAGGCGGTCTCGGGCGCCGTAACGTAAGGCACCCGTGATGATACATATACATATAAATACTCAAAAAAAATAGTTTTCTATCTTTTTCTAAAGACTTATTGACCTGCCTCGTACTTACCTATCTTTGAACTGACAGCCTCCGTAGACTAGTGGTTGCGCCTTTGGCGTTGTATCCGGAGGTGTTGGGTGAGATTCCCACCCATGGCAAAAAAATATTAGTACGTTTTTTCTGTACAGTTTGTTATGGTCTGGGTGTTTATAAAATATTATATGTACCTATTATATTGTTGCTTCTGGTACACATATTACGAGCCTAGAACTTAGTTTTTGAATAGAGCAATATGTGTAATTTGTCCTACATATTATTATTATTATACAGACTCTATTAGGTTGGCTAAAATATGCCGCCTTCTTGAAATACATGAATTCTTCGCCAGTTTGATGTCCGTCAGGATTGAGGGGCCAAATTTTTTTAATACGAATATGCTAATATTTTTTATACCAATGTCTCAAGTTTGTAAAACTTAAAATAAAAAAGTTATATAGGGTTTTAGTTGCCCCTCCGTGCTGATGTTTTCATTAAAGTAAACTTCAATATCTCCAAATCTATACTAGTTGCAAACTTAGAAAACATGGCCATAGTTTGTAAAAATATATACTTTCAAAGCACACAAACCTCATTTTGAATCCGTTTAATATTAAAGGAAATAATGATTAAAATTGGAAATTATTATGCAGTTTCTTCGCTCTCTAAATAAATTAAAACGCCTTTGCCATTAAAAGCTAAAGTTTAGCTTGTTCAAGCTCTGCTGATTTCTTCACTGGATTGTGGTAAAGTGTAACACGTGTGTGGACTTTTCAGAAAATTTGCTTAATAAAATGGAACGTCTACTCAACGCATGCTTCAGGTATTTTTTTTGTATTCGCAAATATGACCACGTAACGCCTTTTCGAAACGATATACTTCAATGGTTAAAGATCAGATGCCGAAGAGACTGCAGAATTGTCTGCATTTTAAAATCTGTTTAAATGAAGCTGCTACACCCAAATATCTTAAAGACAGTTTTCACTTTTCCTAGCTCGCATCACGACAAAACTCTCCGATCAAGAGTTTGGAATGAATAAGAATAGAGCAACATTTAAAAAAATGTCTATTGACAATATCATTCACATGCGCTATTGTCAATAAATCCTATCATAGAAATCCAGTATTTTTATTCAATGTAAATAAAATACCATTTAAAACTAATATTTAAAAAAAAAAAATTTACAAATAAACCTATATTAATAATAAATAAATAAAATAATAATAAAAAAAAACAAAAATAGTAATATGAAAAATAAATAAAATTATAATTAAAATAGTCCCTGAGAGGATTTTTTATTTTGCAACTGCCTTTTGGTAGTTACAACATAAAATATTCCTCTAGCTCTAAATATTCCTGTGGCATTGTGCCCAAGATGCTAGCGGCATTGCCTTACCTTTGTATGGCAATACTGATCTTTTGTTTTGCCAGCTCTTGAATCACCAGTGAGATCAACCAGCATGGGAGCCAACTCTTTATAAAATAATTTGACTTCCTTACTCCACGAATCCATAGTTTCCACAGCGAAAGAAATTAACTGAAATGAGGTCTAAAGCTTATTACCTACTAATTTGAAAGAAAAACTTACAAAAACATTGCCTCAGTATATTTGCTTAGTATAATAATATGTTATTTATTATTAAGAAACCTACCTACGTAACTAATTGGGAAAATAAATAAGTATGTTTACTTATCAAAACTGCATAATATTTCTAGTAATAGTTAATTCATAGTAGTGCACTAACTATTACTACCTATACTTATCAAACAAAACTAAACCTGACCTTGTAAACATAACTTATAAACCTAGCTTTACTATAGTAATTAAATATCTAACAAAGTATAAGACTTAGGGCCGATTTTTCAATCGTCAGATAATGCTATCGCACACGCTATGCAATAACACAATGCAATAACAATGCTATAACAGATAACTTGTATGGAGAAAGAATAAATTTGACAGTTCTTCATACAAGTTAACTGTTGGATAACTTTATCTGACGATTGAAAAATCGACTCTTAATAACTATAATAAAGGACACATTTGGTACATAGGAAAGGTGGCGAATAATGAAAATTTGCATTCTTATAAACAGACTACTAGACACACGTTTTGATATAACTGGCTTTTTGAAAAACGTAACAACATAAAGTTGCTTCGATAGAAAAAAATCGCAAAGTTGCCTCCAATTTTTATCGATATTTTCTATAACTTCAATAGAGCAGATTATAAAGCCATGTTTTTTATAAGTTATGTATATGTGAATGGCCTAGCGTTTTTGTAAAATTCGAAATATTATGAGAGTTATAGCTAAATGGGTACCCTAAGGCCATTTAAACGGTTCTCGGGAGCCAAATAGGCACCCGTGATGGTATTTATTTATTTTAAAGCTAAAAAACATTTTTTTCAAAAATTACGCGCGAGATTTTTTAGTGTTTCTCACTCACGCGATTTGTAAGAGGCATCTTTTATTTCATCTATTTTAGTTGCTTTTATACGCCCTCATAAATACAGAATTATATAAATTTTTTTTGTAAAAAATATGCGTAAATTAAAACAAAATCCGTTTATTCTTAAATTCTTTGTTTTCGTTCTTTTGGTAATTTTATAATTTAGGAAGTTAAGAACACAGCCAATAAACGAATGACATAGCGCTGTAAGTACGGTGCTTTACTACCTACTAGCCGCGTATCGAGATGGTTATTGGGATTTTTGGTTATTTTAATGATATCGTCACTTTTCTCTTCGTTTTACAGAAGGGCATCAAACATTTTTAAAGTACAACAATTACAATCTCCTTGTCGCTAAATGCCACTTTAGATTAGGTTTCGCGCCAGAACCCCTCAGTACTTTGATTTTTGAAAACCGTACCTTTATGTGAAAAACGTACTTTTTTAAAATCCTACCGTACATTTTTGTAAAACCATTTATTTATTTATTTTAAATTCTTTATTGCAAAAAATTGTACATAGGCGAGCTTAATGCCTTAGGCATTTTCTACCAGCTAACCTTTAAGAGAGTGAAATATGCTTAGGGTGCGGAACTTTCGATAGAAGGATATACATATAATTTTAACAATGTTGCATTAGATGCATAACATTACTTAAATACTGTATATAATATAATAAATGTAATACATAAACATACATACCATACCAAACAAAAATTGTCACGAGGATCTGGTTTAAACGTTCAGATAATGATAACCATATTGCAAACACTGGTGATTCTTTGAGGGTAGCCCGTAGTCGTGTGTTTCTGATACCTATATTTTTCATAGTTAAGTTTATAGGATATTATTTTGCAAAATAGTACCAAATTTGTAGAATAAGCACAACGGAATGTGATCTTAACTGTGAGAAGTGTAGCATTTAAGCAGTGTCTCAGTGTTTGTTTTTTCTCAGTAAATCCCTTAACCTTCGATAAAATGGCGGTTCCCATTTAACAAAGTTACGTATAACGCGTGATGCCATTTATGAAAATATAATAATGTAGTATATATAAAGCCCGCTCGACACTAAGGTTTCTTGATGAATAGTTTACGTTACTATAGTTAAAAATGGCGGGTGTTCTATGAGATTTTTGTCAAAACATATTTCAAATTCATATAAAAGACGCCATAACTGTCATTATTTAACAATTAGTCGAGATGACTATCCATCAAGAAACCGGACCTTATACAGTGTGTTCGTTTACTCCTGTTTTTCGCTTAAAGCGCTTAGGCTTTAAACCAATCTAATCAGTCGTCAAAGTACACAAAGCGAAGCAAAGCAATCGCAGCGTTTGCAGGAGTACTCGAACGGTTTTATGTGCATAAATAAAAATCGTAAAAAAATCATAAGAGAATACAAAATAGAGTTTAAAAACTGTTAAGTGAAAGGGAGGGAACATAAAAATAATTAAAAAAAAGTATTTATAATACACAATTGTGACCACAGACAATTTACTTTGATTGCACTACTCGTATTTTCCAAGCGTTCGCAGCGAATTCGATGACGTAATTTGCTTTTTTTCTGTGACGTCGTCAAAAATCCAAAGCAAAGCGAAGTACTAAAAAAACACCTGTCAAGTAAATTAAGCTAGCTTTGTAAGCCTTTTAAGCAGTACTCAAACGTACCAATAGTCCGCGGGTTGCGCGCGATAGTCGCGACGGGGCGTGAACGCTAAGTGTATAGACGTTCCGCATATTCTTCGCTGGTTCCGTCGCGGCTATCGCGCGCGATCCGCGGACTAAGTGTAAAGCGGGCTTTATTACATAATTTGTTTGCCTTGTCTATATGAAAACCGAACAAAAAACTCTCAATAAAATTCCAGAAATAATAAAAGATCTGCTTTGTAATAAATAAATATACAAATATATTTACGAATTTAATAAGAATCCTGTTGATACTATTTAAAAAATTAAGAAAATATATTTAAAGTCTTATCCGGCCGATGGACTTGTATCCAGTGCTATGTTAAAATATATAAAATAAACGAAAAGTCTTTTCTGTATGGTTCATACCTTTGCCTTTCCTATAAGGATAAATAAAACATCATCATCGAACAAAAAAAAACTTTATAATCTGTGATAGCACATAGCCGATAGGTAATAATAATAATAGAAAGAATGAGAATAAAAAGAGCTTTTTCCTAGCTTTTTCGTTTTCTGATGTTTTGTTTGTGTCCGATAAATGAAAGTAGCAATTTAAAACCGAAAAGTTAATTTCTAGCGAACCAAAATAATTACATTCGTTAAAAAAAGATATGGACGACATCGAAAAACTTAGTTGCAGTAAGTTATTTTAAAATCTAATACTATCGTAACATAGTTCATTAATTGTTATTATTCATTCATAGAAGAGGTAATGGAATTAAGCGATGTTGAAAACTCTGCTAATGACGAACTTAAAGAGACAGGAGGAATACCAACAAAAAAGAAACGTAGACGCCGCGAAATTGACTTGGTAAGCCTTATAAAACTTAGATTGATTGTTTCTAGTAGTACCTATTTATTTGTTGTATGGTTTTACGTGAAATTGGTCTCTAAAGATAAAAAATATCTCATTGTTTACTTAAATTTTTATGTCAACATAACCTCAAATGTATTTAACTAGTAAATCCTTTTAATAAATAAAACTTTTATGTGTAGCTTATACTAAGTGATACAATTGCTGCAAGCTAACTTCCTTGGTATGACATGCTACTGCAACTAAAACTCATTGAAAATAAATTATTTGGAAACTAGTAGCTTTGCATAATCAAAGCTTTAGAGGTGATATAAATTGCTAGTTGGATAGTAAAACTAGGCAACATACCAGTCTAATCACTGGCAGATATCAAACTTAACTAGTAGTAAATAATATATTGTTTTTGTTGTAATAAATGTAAACAAAAATGCCTTTTTTTTTAGAATTGTATATTGTTACTGTATTGGCAAGGAATATATTAAAATTATGAGGTCTTATTTTATATGAATGTTATTGCTAATGTTAGTTATTTACTTTTTTATTTATTAAACTCCTTCATACCTACCTATTCTATAATTTAGTAAAATTACTCAAAAAGCCTAAACACAAAAAAATATAATTCATTAAATTGATTTACCTAGATTCTTTGAGGGTAGCCCGAACATTGTAGACGCGTGTTTATATTATATTTTTTAAATTTTATTTTATTGAATATTATTGTGCAAAAGTGTACTAATTTTGTAGAATAAGCATTTGATAGTAATATTAAGTGTGAGAAGTGTAGCATTTACGCAGTGATCTCGGTGTTTGTGTTATCTCAAATAATCCCACAATCTTCAGTAAAATGGCGGTACCCATTTTACTGTAGATTATTTTTCCTTCTTCACTCGACATTGAAAAGACTAT
This sequence comes from Monopis laevigella, assembly GCA_947458855.1. NCBI lineage: Eukaryota > Metazoa > Arthropoda > Insecta > Lepidoptera > Tineidae > Monopis > Monopis laevigella. The sequence goes on along the minus strand of OX381577.1, from coordinate 10,998,598 downwards.
ACCGTATGCTTACATACGGTCATGTCGCCATTCCTTTTTCTACCCTAGTCTTTTCCCTTTTCCTGTCCATCCCATTATCCCACTTTTACTATAATTATATATATTTTAAATCTACCTACACTCGACACTGGCAAAATTACTCGTACATAACGAGTAGAGGCCATCATTTAAAAGAAGAAGAAGAAGATTTACCTATAAAAATAAATGATTACAAGTTAATTAAGATTTCCGTTTGTATTCACAAAAAGCTAATTGCAGAATATAAAGCATGACTATAAATATGATTATTTTGCAGATAAAGATTTCAGATGACGAAGACAGTGACGATGATGGTTTTCACAAAAAGGTTCGCAGTCCCGGACCCAACTCTCCTGGTTCTCACAGAGAGCCTCGCACTTGTGTATTAAAGGTAAATGTCGAAAAAAACAACTTTACTATTTGAGGACCTTGGGAGGAATAGTAAAGTTGTTTTTTCTCAACATATGATATTGCCTTTTTTTATTCTAGTTAGTATAAAGATATATTTTATTTCATTTAGATTTTTTATTACTTATGATATTAATAAGACATTTTCTAAAAATATAAAAGATTTCATGTACAAAATTATGTTGTGACCATACATTTGTAAATAATACTTAGGTTGATACTAATACCTAATCCTATATAAATTCAATTACTTTACTCTGTATACTAGACAATCAAAACCATCTATAAAGAAAATGTAACAAGTATCTTGTAGCCTAGATAGATATTAAAATAATAAAATTAATGAAAAAAAAAATTTTTTTGGAACTGATTGTCTAATTCTATTAGTAGAACTCTCCAATACCATCTTTCTAATTGATTTAACACAATGTTTTGATTCTAGGCAAGTCAAAAGCGCAGACCTCTGACCCGACTTCTTGAACAGCTACTCAGGAATTTAGAGAAAAAGGACCCTAACCAGTTCTTTGCCTGGCCAGTTAATGATAATTTTGCTCCTAACTACTCCAACATCATAAGAAAACCTATGGATTTCTCCACTATGAAACAAAAAATTGATGACAATGAATATAGGTCACTCAATTGTTTTATTGTAAGTTTATTTATAAATTGTTTTGATAAGTACATACCCACCAAGTTATGTGACGAAAATGGGAACTAACTAAATACAAAGGTGGATATTCTGAAATTAGATTCTCAGTGTTAAATATTTAAGAGCTACAAAAAGCCAATAAGATATTATTTTGAAGAAGCTCGGTATTGGCTCCAATCATTATATTTAAAACAACTCATAACTTACAATGATATTTATAATTGCTTCTAATTATTCACTGAATTAAAGAAACTAAAACAAGCTATGTATTACTTTTCAGAATGACTTCAAACTAATGTGCAATAATGCTATGAGATATAACAAATCTGGGACTGTTTACCACAAAGCCGCTAGAAAATTGTTACATGCAGGCCTTCGACAACTAGCTCCATCAAAACTCAGGCCTTTGGGATCCATACTCACATACATGTATGAAATTCCTATAAGGGAACTGGGATTTGATATTGGAAAAATGGACTTTGTAAGTGTTCATTTTGTTATATATATTTCATTCAAGTTACCTATTATATTGATAATAAATTACAAATTAAATCTTTTATAAAATAATCTATATAAGGGTTGAATTGAATTGTGTACCTTCTCCCTTTTAAAGTCTAAAACAAAATGTTAAAGGAGACTGATTATCAGTGTATGATTTCGAGTATTATTGGATTAATCAAACATAATCATCTTTTGAAAAAAGTTGACTTTAATTTGATATCAGATTGTTAACGGGAATATGGGGATACAAAATCTATCGTCTGACAAAGACAACACATAATTCACGACTTTTACAATCAGTATCTTCATCATTCATGATCTGTGGCTCTACCACAGGCTTATTGTTTGATCCCTATATATAGTTACTAGCAACTATAGTAGAATCTGTTTCAAAAACTTGTAGTAGAGCTACTGATGATAAAGCCGGTAGGTAGGCAAGGTTTTTAGTTTATAAAAAGTCAAGTGGTTTGATTTTAAAATGTGAATATATTATAATATTAAAAGCGGAATGATAGGATGAAACGGAAAAAGTAAATGAGTTGAATGTAAAAGACTTATAAAAATAGCCATGGTTTAAAATATTATTTAAACAATACCACTTTTCTTCAGTCTCCTTTGTATCAAATTTTACTATTGTCACTTTAGTTTGTAATTTGTTATGTTCTAATCCTTATTTATTCCATGTTGCATTTATGATCAGTCATATTTTTGTATGTAATATTCATGTAAAATAATTAATGTAATTATGATTTCTGATCACCCCTTTTTAACGGGATAAACAATTTTTCTTCTAACACAATAAAGGTACAGTTTAAAACAATAATTAGAACTTTCTTTTATGCAGCCTTTTAGGAATTGCGGGAAAAAGGTATTTTGCTTCAGTAGAATTATAATATTAAATTGAAATTATATTAGGGGCATTGAGTAAAAGCACTTTTAGACACAATGTAAGTGCTATCACTTGTTGCAGCTATTATAGTAATCAATGATTAAGAATAGATTATGTATGTATCTAGATTTTGATTGTGCATAGTAATAAACTTTTATATTTATTAAAAATTTTAGAAACAAATCTAGATACCTATCACTTTTTGTAGTGTAAAGTATAGAGACTTAATTTTACCAACATTTTTTGAAAAAACTACATGACTGATATTTATTATCAAGAAAAATTTAAAAGTTGTTTGTAAAATTACATTTTATAATTTTTATAGTGACCTTATTCCTAGAAGGGGTGGTCAGGTTAATAACTATTTTTAAGTGACTTATTTATAACCAATTTTTTTTTTCATTGTGTGCTTAAATGTTATTGTTTGAATGAATATGCTATGCGAATGCATAAAAATTATTGCAATGTGTAGAAATAATAGGGAAGTGTTAATACAAAGTTAAAAAAATACATTTTACTATTTAAAATCAACAAAATAATAAAACCTATAAACTTCAACTTTATATTAAACGTATGATAAAGTATTGCATTTGACTTAAAAAAACTAAATGCATTTTATGGTTTTTGGGATGAATTAATCCTAACCAAGGTTTAAAGCCTAATAAATATATTTATACGCTAAAAGTTGTATGACTTTGAAACATTCGTTAAACGCTTGTAAGGGAATCAAAATCGCCATGAGCCAAAAAATTACGTCCTTCCTTTTTATTAAATTTATTTAAATTCCTATTACAAACAACTATTTCTAACTTAATATTAATATTTATTTTTTGCATCTTCGTAGCATAAGGTACAAAAGCGCGGGTCTCCAATAAAAAGTGGAGAAGAAAATGACGCTCATTCTGAAGATTCTGGTTACCGACAGGACAGTGGTGATGCTGTCAAGTTGCAGATGGAAGCTGAACGGGAGAGACATCGAAGAAAACTCGCTAAAAAGGGTACGTTTATATTACCAAAGCAACAAAATATACAGAATGGAAACGTTAAGTGTATCCAAGCGATTATTTAAACTGTGTTAAATAAAATATGTATTGAAAAGTTTTGATATCACTTTACTCATTGGGGAATATGCTTTTTTGATATCTCTTCTATTTACGCAGTAATCAAATAAAAATACACATTTAGTGTTTCTACCCTGTAAGCAGAATAATATTGAAAAATAAAACAGTTCAGAAAAAAAAACACTTCTAGGTTGTTGACTCCACTATGTTTTTAGGAATCACGATCGATTCCAAACTGCAGTGGAGAGCTCACATAAACACTTTATCTAAAAGATTGAGCTCAGCTGTATATGCAGTCAGAAAGATCAGACTTTTAACTGATGTAGCAACAGCCAGGCTTGTGTACTTTGCTTATTTCCACAGTATTATGACTTATGGTCTTATTATCTGGGGCTCAGCTGCAGACATAGAAACAATATTTATCCTTCAAAAAAGAGCTATTAGAGCTATGTATGGCATGAAGACCCGCGAATCCCTTCGGGAATTTTTCCCTAAAATTGAAGTAATGACACTGCCCTCCCAATACATATTTGAAAATTTATTATACGTTAAGAAAAACTATACTACGTTTAATAAAAACGCAGATAGGCATACTCGTAACTTAAGAAATATAAACAAAATTGATATGCCAAAATAAATAATAAATAAATGTTTCCTAATAAACAGTATCAGGTTATTTAATAAATTGCCAAATTCAATTATAGAACTTAATGATATAAAATTTAAAAATTGTATTAAGCAAACTTTAATGGCAAAAGCATATTACAAAGTTAATGATTATATTAATGACAGAGACGTCTGGAAACATACCTCCCTGCGACTGGAATCTCTCAACTAATAAATGTGATACAGTAATAATTCATTACTAAGTACTTATTATATTATTTTTATTCTACATTAGGTAATCTATACTAATATAATAAAGAGGAAAGATTTGTATTTTTGTGTTTTTGTATGTTTGTAATGAATAAACTCAAAAACTACTGGACCGATTGCAATAATTTTTTCACCATTAGAAAGCTGCATTATTCAGAAGTAACATAGGCTATATAATATCACGCTAGGTCCTATAGGTGTGGAGCAGTAACCAAAAATGTTTTAAAAACGGGGGAAAAGTATCGTTTCTGAGGCCTTCCGTGGCGTGCGCTGAGCATATAGTTAAAGTTATACAAACCTGTGCGAAGCCGGGACGGGCCGCTAGTTTGTTATATTTGGAGAAGGTAATAACTTGTTATTACTATTTTTTTTTTTTTTGTTTTTATTTTTTTTTAATATTAAGTATTTTGGCTAGGTAATATACCTACTATTGTTTTTCATATATTTAAATTATTATTTTGTTAACAGAGCTACATAATACGAATCCGTTTTCGATGTTTGCGCGTGTCTCAGATTCTATAATGCATATGGCCTAGTAATGTGTCCTAGTAATATAATGTGTCCAGCGGATTTCCTCTCCTTTGAAGGTCATTCCTGTGGTGGCGCGTGTGCCGGGTTCTGGTCTGCACCCTAAGGGCCTGGTTGAGCAGGAGGATGGCTGACACATACGTTACGTCCGTGATCGGGTGCTGCTGTGGGGGCCTTGGATCTCCGCTGGACATGCATAGTTTAATTATTATGTTAAAAGCGGAGGTCTCGCAAAATTGTCGGATAGACTAGCGCGGGCATCGGGGGGCTTTGGTGTTTTGTGATTCTGTACTACCTCTATATTGTAAAAAAATGGTTTATCTGCTATGGGGTGTTCTACTCGTGCTCTTCAGCAGGATGAGGGTAAATTATCATATATAAAATATCACATATTATAAGCTAGTAAATAAGCATATCTCCTGATGGTCAGGTACATATGTGGAACGCCAGAGTTTTTTACTTGCTGGTGCCTTTTTCTCCGGGGTCCTTGGTCTCTGGGGGACCAACATGCGGTTAGTGTTTGCGCTCTGATTGATACATTTTTGTGCTTTTATATTAATTATTACTTATAGTGGATATTTGGGGCGTAGATATAGTTTGTTAGGTTGGTCGGCTCGGTGGCACCTTTGCATGGCAGATAACGATGGACAGGTCAATGGAACCAGCTAACCACCTAGTCTTACACTGGTTGGTTATGTGGTGTGTGTTCGGTCTGGTTTCTAATTATTTTATGTATGCAAAAGCCTAACCAAGCGCACACTTAGACCTTATACTAAATATAGTTTTTTTTTTTTTGACTATGCATAAATACCTGTAAAGGTTTACATGAAATAAATATTTTTGACTTTTGAGGTCAATGAGCTTGAATAAGAACCAATAATAAATCTACAAACAGTTTCACAGGTAGTTTGAGATAAAAAGTTTTCTGAAATGAAAAAACTTACTCTAACGGAACTGTTATGGGATCACATCCTCTGCCAATGCAGATTTGAAACTAGGAATACAATATGGAACCGCCCTAACGCCTATACAACGAAATGTCAAACACGTTCGTTGACGACATATTCTGTTTTCACTTCCGTTGATTACGCTCAATATAGGTATAATAATTTTTGTTTTCACTTTTTGTCTGGTTAGTATAGGGGCCATCTTCTTTTCTCACGTTTGGAATGAAGATTTTAGGCATAAGAGCCCTATATAATAATAATAATATGTAAGACAGTTTACACACATGGCTTTGGTCACAATCTAAGCTTTAGGGTACAAGCCTATAAGGGTAAGTGTACCAGAAACAATGATATAATACATATTATATTTTATAAACACCAAGACCATGACAAACTACAGAAAAAACGTACTATTTTTTTTTTGCCATGGGTGGGAATCAAACCCACGACCTCCGGATACTACGCCAAAGGCGCAACCACTAGTCTACGGAGGCTGTCAAAATATATGTCTTCATGGTCCAGCATGATAACCCGAAAATGGGTTGATGTAGCAGTTTTTTTTAGTTTTAATGTTGTTTCTATGATGGTTTCAGCATTTCCCCGCATGGATGCTGAGGGGAAGACCACGCTGTGCATAGCGACCGGAGAGCCGGTGGACGACAAGCACACGCTCAGACACCTTGTAGGCCGACTGTCGCACGGCACTGGATCATTGCATAGTAAGTTCTCTAATAGATTGTAGCTGCTGATTGTATTAGTGTAGTAAGATATTATTTTTAGTAAAGTAATAATAAAAAAACTAGGTAATGGAATTAGTTGCTGTTGGAGATAAAAATTGTTGAAACCCCACTAGCTTTAGAATTAAAATAAAAAAGTGTTTAATGCAAGAACAAAAAATATATATAAATATATTATTTGCTCAAATATGGTACTAAAGAAAAGGAGGACAGATTAATAATTAGGTGTTGAATACATTGCTCAGTTTAGTTGGAATTATTTATTTAAAACTACCTAAATCAAACAATGTATTATAAATTGTCATGGTAAATTATAATTGTCACGGTTATGAAATAGGGCCCTGGTGTGGTCCCCAATATACCTATTGTGACACAACTAAGCCACACTGTTTACGTGTTTGCAGCTCCCCGAGAAGACCGTCGGAACCTCGTGAAGGGCGTGAAGCCTCTGAACTACGGTCCGTTCAGTTCGTACGCCCCTACCTATGACGGAACGTTTGCCACGCTCACTAAAGAACAATCGCACTTACTGTACTATACCCTGCGTAAGTATTTGTGTTTATATTTCGGTGTATTAAAAACAAAAGTGTATTATATACATGTGGTGGCCGAGTTGGTTAGACCTTGGACTTAAAAACACTTAGGTCCCTGGTTCGAATCCCGGTGTGTACCAATGAGTTTTTAATTAAAAAAATTATGTACATTTGTTTGAGAACACCACTATAGTGCCTCCGAGAGCACGTTAAGCTGTCGGTCCCGATTTCACTATACCAACTTGTGAAACGGTTTTATAGATGGGTTATTGAGTCTATTCAAATTATCGCGACGAGTTGACCACTTGTTTGGTGTAGACTCATACCTCGCTACGACGAGGTGGAACAGTGGAACACACATACTAGTTGGTATAGTGAAACCGGGACCTACAGCTTAACGTCGAGACATTTTTTTTTCTTTATGCATGTATAAACAATATCCCCAAAATACTTTGTTTCCAGCGTGGGAGAGCGGCGAGATAACCGACGAGTCACTTCGTTTTGCCCCCGACTCCCCCTGGTCACTCATATACGACATGGAGACGTTGTTCCCGGTTAGGAAACCTGCGCCAGAGACTGAAGCAACCTCTGAAAACAATGTAAATATACTACTGAATAATTACATATTATTTAATAAAGTTTTAGTATGTTTCTCTGTGTTGGTGAGCAGTTTAAATAATAATGATCAATTTTGTAAAAATATGGACATTGATACTAAGTATAGTATCAATATACTAAGTGTTCCTTAATGTCTGTTTTCAATAATGAATCTTACCTTTTTGTTGACAGATAAATACCCTAAAAAACAATCTGCATTTAATAAGTAGGTACAATGTTACTATCTGTCAATTAAAAGTAAATTGATTATTGTAAAGTGGTCATTAGCTATACTCTATTTCACGAAAACGGATAGTGTCGTGAGGAGATTTCGTAGGAGATCGTGATGGGTTTAAAAAATGTTTTATATTTTCCCAGGACATATCCAAAACGAAAGTGGATGTGGAAGAGCTAAAGAGTCTCTCCTCCCTCGGCATCGACGTGGACTTCCTGAACAACGTGGAGGAAGACATCGCATCGTCCCAACATGACTACGGGATCACCCCCGCGCTCAATCAGACGCTGCAGCTGTTGACCAAACTGGAGCAGGAACAAAAAGACAGGTAGGTCGAGACAGCATTAGTTCTCTTCTTCTTGTGCCACCTCCTATCAGATGTCGGTGATCGTTAAGGGGTGTTTTTTTATAAAAGACATTTTTCCCATACAAAATGTGCCAACTTTGTCTTTAAAAATATACTATAATAAAAGATTTTCGTAAAACTTGGCAATAATATTTTGAGAGCTTTTTTGTAAAATTCACCATTTGATTTAAATTTTCCAGAAAACAGGCTGGTATAATTAATTTCAACTAGTGGTAGTAGGCCGAAGTTAATTTAGTGTAATTTTTAGTTTCAATAACTGTAATAATATACATATATTCTTAAAGTTTTCCCACTCATTAACATAGGATGATGAATAATGTGGTAATTCACAATATTCATCATCCTATGTTAAGTTTTGTTTTTACAAGAAAGACTATTTTTACCTCATTAATTATTCACCTAATTTTAAGCAATATATTATCACAATATGTTTTTGTAATATAATAACTATAACGTTGCAGATTATCGCAGCCCCCACCGTGGCATCTGTCGCTGTTGCCGCGCGCCTCTCCCTCAGAGCGGGAGACTGCTCGGACCGCCGCCTTCTCCATCCGCGCGATGTTGGCCAAAGTACCGCCCAAACACGTGGCGTCCGTCACCGCCGTGCGGAGGGCTATGGGAGTCACTCTTGATCATCTCGGTAACTTACTAGGATATACTATAACTCGTAACACCGCTAGCTGTTAGCCAAAGTACCACCCAAACACGTGGCGTCCGTCACCGCCGTGCGGAGGGCTATGGGAGTCACGCTCGATCATCTGGGTAACTTACTAGGATATACTATAACACGTAACACCGCTAGCTGTTAGCCAAAGTACCACCCAAACACGTGGCATCCGTCACATCCGTGTGGAGGGCTATGGGAGTCACGCTCGATCATCTGGGTAACTTACTAGGATATACTATAACACGTAACACCTCTAGCTGTTAGCCAAAGTACCACCCAAACACGTGGCGTCCGTCACCGCCGTGCGGAGGGCTATGGGACTGACGCTCGATCATCTGGGTAACTTACTCGGATATACTCTAACACGTAAAACTGCTAGCCGAACGACCGCCCCTGCTTCCTCTGGTGAAATTTTGGAAAATTGTAAAACACGTGGCGCTTAGTTTTATAAGAAGAGTATACTTAAAAAGTTTCATGGTTCCTACGTTAGTCATTACAAAAAAATACACAATTTTTGCCCCATCTTCCCCTATCCAAATTTCGAAAAATAATGTAACACATATTCAACAGTTTTATAAGAAGAGTTAACATACAAAGTTTCATTGTTATAGCACCCGTCGTTTCTAAGATATGACACAGTTAGAATAATCACCCCCTTTTACCCCCCCTATCTCAGTCCATAAATAAATTTTAAAAAATGGTGAAACACCTATTAGTTTATTTTGTAAGAAGAGTACAAACCCTTACAATACAAAAGAAAGCTACTGTCTACAGTCATTCTGGACCCAACCGTAAAAGCTTAGCGTTTACAAACAACGATATGCTTACTTAATAATAGATAATTTAAGCATTATTTCCCAGTATTCAAAATAATTTTAGAAGTTGGCAAAAATGTTACGTGCTGATTCTTCTGCCTTTTCTGAATATTTGTCCACATTATGCAGAAAAATATGCTTTATACATTAAAAAATATTATTTATGCTTATCTGGATTGAGATTTAACAAAATAAAGAGAGATTTCACATTATTTTGAAAGAAAAAGAAAAGGCCTTATAGTATTGAATGCCCTTTGTCCATTTATCGCATGAACAGAATAAAAATAAAATAAAAATATAGCGACTATAGCACTGGATGCTGCTATGTTAAAATAAATAATTTAAAAAAAGAGCGACGATATATCATCAACAGATTCCACAGATTATATAATATTATTCTGTCAGTGCAGCACAAGGAAACACTACTAATAATTTTGCGGATTATTAATTCGCGGACTGAAATTGTTCGCTATACTAACCTAATAACTAGTCATAACATAACCTCAAATTCAAATGAGAATAACTTTTATCTCCCAACTTCTCGAACTTCGATGTAATTAACAATTTTATTATATGTATTTTCCTCTATCGAACTGGATAGGTTTCATTTTTGAACGCGGCTTCTAAGTCTGGGTCTGAAAATACATGGGCTATGACCGTTCTTCTTTCTTGTTCCTAGCTACAGCTGTTTCGGCAGGACAAGCTCTTAGGCATATGGGGGCGATATTTCGGATTTCGTTACGCAGTATAAATAGACGTAGAAGGACATTTTACTGAAAACATGCCTTTATTTTTTAAATAAGTAGAACTGCATTCACTTTTTTTTTTAATGCCTGAATGAATAATAATACCTGAATCAGGAAACGTACTCACTAAAATCTGAAAAAAGTTTACAATAGGGATTAATTCTTCCAAGTAACAAAGTATCTTAAACCAAAGAGAGACTACTAAATTAAACAAAAAATATAACTTAACCGTATTCTAAATCTATACCGAACAAGTGGTCAGTTAGTTCGATGCGGTGTTTGAATAGCATCAATAACCCATCTTTTTATTTCGCGCGAGTACGGCATGTGATTTTGTATCTACCTGGTGGTAAGTAAGCAGATCTACAAACCCCTAGAATGGAGTTGATTAGTGCATTGTGGTTTAACAGCATTGATCGTTCCCACTATGATGTTAAATGATGCGGTTGCGAAACTATAAACAGTTCCAAAAGTTGGTAGTGAAACTGGGACCTATAGCTTATATGTGAAAGTTTTATAGACTATACTTGTTGCTAATTTTGTTTATTAATGTGTGTATGTTTGCAGATACGCCGGTGTCTATGGATGATTTCGACGTGGAGAGCGAGCCCCGAGCCGATGCCGGGTCCGACCGCGACTCGCGATCCAGTCACGATCTCAAGTGATACCTATACCAGTGGGGATTACAGGATTCATTCTAATAAATTTGCTCTCAAGATTAAATTGACTTTAATTTTTTTTTTTTGGTCAAAAAATCTTGTACATAGATTAATATAAGATATTAGAATAAGTACATGAATTTGTTTTATTTTACTATGGTTATTTTTATTAAATACCTAAAGTTTTAATCATTTAGGACCGTATCGTACGCTATTTCAAATTTACTATTGAGTCGGATTTTCTGGTTGTTTAAAAAAAGTTGCCACTGCAAACTAACATAACAATCGGTACTCATAAAAACTTATTGAGGCCTTGAAGAACACTTTATTTATAGTCATAGAGCAACGCGGCTACCGTACAGCCCGGAGGGGAGTAACCATACGCATGATTTCCCCTCTGTCAAATCCAAGGCACAAATGTGCCTGGGCGTTGTCAAAACTAGTTGTATACGCATTTTTTACCAGACCGAATTTACCTCTCAAGAGAACGCGACTATGCAAAGTTGGGCCTTTTCCTCAGTTTTTTGGTGCAAAAAGCCGTCTACGACATAAAATTTTCAAAAGGATGGTGTTACTTTTCATATGTGTAATATTTTTCTAATTTATATTCTTTTATCAAAGTAAATGGAGTTTTACACAAAATTCACAAAAGCGTCTATTACAGTATGTCGATCGATCAAGCGACCGACAGTTCTTCACACTCCCGTACACAAAAATTGGATCAGTCGACCAACAAATCCGACATTTGGCCGCCTCGCTTAAAATTAGTGTTGTTCGCGTCGCATTAGAATATATCATATCGATATATGAATTAGGTAACATTGCATAATATTATACATTTTAGGTTTTATTTTTCTTTTATGTTAAATTAGCTATATGATTATAATAATTTATTATTATGATACCGAAAAAAATTCAACGACTGATTGATTCTCTAACTGTGTGGGTGGTGATAATCAGAATTTGAAATACTTTATTTTATTTTTGTAAGGATTCATATTTAAAAGAAAGTATAAAGTTTTGTAAAAAAGCGTTGATTGGGGTTCAGTCAAAAAACAGTGACATTTGTTCAGATCACTTTAACACTTCCGAGCTTTTAGGCAAAACCACGCTGTGTTTGTCCCGTAAGGCTCTTTGTCACTTTAACTTATTAACTATATTGTATTTTATTATTTAAGTATATTAAAAAAATTGTTGTTTGATGTTATATTTTTAATATTTTACATGTATGTAATTAAAAAATATATATTGGAGCACGGTATGTGAATTTGTATCTATTTGATAGTAAGCGGCCCTACAAAGTCTATGAATGGAGTAGATCAATAATTTGTTGCTAAACAATATTGATCGCTTCAATATGCCTAAAATATATTTAAAAAACTGTATAAAAAAATACCACATACTTAGAAGCTAATATTTAATTAGGTTGCAGTTTTTGTTTGCTATTTATTGTGGTTAATATGGCATGAATAATTAATAATCTAGGAAATAAATAAAATTTCTTATTCGAGTCGCGACCAAATTTTTGTTATTAATATTGATTTTTTTTACTGACTAAATGCCGTTGAGCATTATCTAACAGTCACACCTTCAGGACATTAGAACATTAAGTTTAGTTAGGTGCGCAATAAAAAATATAATTACGTAGTTTTAAGTAGGTATTAGTTAATATATTTATATTCATGTATAAATAAATACATATGTACCTAGCTATATGCTATACAAATACATGTATTATACACATATACATATATAATAGTATACTACATGCCATATAATATACTACATATCATATAATATACATATTAATATATAAACAGTACCTACTTATTTTATCGATTAACTATGTGATATATCGACATTTGGGTAGCCCTAGCCGCCTACATTCACTACTACATGTAAATGTAAGTTTTGACAATATTTGAACACGAATTAGTTTTTGTTGATGTGTGCGTAATTAGTGTTTTTCTTATCGCTCATTGGCAGATATATTGATGAGTGCGTTGTACCCCTCCCTCAATAATTGACAGAGTTCTCTGTATTAGATAAGAGCGCTATGGCGTCTCCCCCCGTGGCCGCGTTGCTCTAAGGTTATAGTAGGTTTTGTCTCTTATTTTTAGCAACAATTATTTTTAATATACTCGTAACGCAACTCGCCTTTGTTGCCGCCCATTTCGTAATCGCACCATATAGCCGGCATAGTGGGAGCAATCAATGTTGTTTAAGAACAATTATTGATTGACCCCATTCATGGAAATTGTAGATCTGCTTACCACCAGATACAAAGTCACATTCCGTGCTCCAATAATAATAAATATTATTTAAAAAAAATGAATGTGCGTAAAAGACTAACTAATGCCCTTATTCATAATAAGTTTTTATGTATAAGGGCATTAGTGACCACCTCCGTGATTTAGTGGTTGCGCCTTTGGCGTTATTTCCGGAGGACACGCTTATGCCGCGTAGATAACCAGAGTTTTATAACTAGTATTGAAACAGGAACATAATTCTTGTTTGATAAAATTTGTTGAGAAATTCTTAGATAACCGTATCTAAGAATTTCTCATTCTTTTTTGATAACTGGGTTATCTACGAAGAATTTTAATTCCTGTTAGTGAACCAAGAACGTCATATGATAACCAGACATCTGGGAAGAATAATCATTATTTTTTCAAATAATATTATGAAATAGATAGGTAACCACAAGGACGTCTTTTGCTAACCGGCCATCAAAATATCCGAAATAAATGTTCTATGAAGCAAAGTTGCATATATTTTAATGACATAAAACTGCATTAAAATACTTTCGATTTTATATTTTGTTTTTTTTTTTTCGTAAAGTGACATTTTATGTTTTTTGCAACTATAGAATTTCGTAGGTAAGTACTCACTAAAGCCCAAAATTATACCTATAAATTGGGGTTTTAAATATATAATAAAGAGGCATACGCGGACATGATAGCCATGGTTAACATCTTTACCTTAGTAAACGTTTCTTTTAAAAAACAAAATCACAATTGTTGTTTGAAAATAAACACTAGTACTGCTAGTAGATACAACATGGATTGATAAACCAGCCCTTGCCCATCTATAAACAACCTGCTCAATAGGAGAGTTCAGTTACATACACAACGAGTCCCAAAACGGTAAGCTTCTGTTGACAGGCGAACAATTAAATACTACCTACTTCAATTACCGTACTTATAAAAGATTAGAGAGCGCAATGTGCAGTCTTGAGGCTCTACAATAAACGTTTTTGCTTCGCATTAACGTAACATTAATGTGTAAGGAACCATCGATGGAAACTTTTTTTTTAATAATTAGGCACATTTTAAATGTAGCCTAGATATAATAATTGATATTACAAACTGTACCTATGATGTAATTACTACTGTAATAATACTGAGGCTCTACCATGGGTTTTCGCATTGTAGAACGTAACGTATTCATATAAGTATACGTGAGCAACAACCAATAGGGCCGCTTTATTTTTAATAATAATATTATAAAGCTGAAGAGTTTGTTTGTTTGTTTGTTTGTTTGTTTGTTTGTTTGTTTGAACGCGCTAATCTCCGAAACTACTGGTTCGAATTGAATAATTCTTTTTGTGTTGGATAGTCCAGTTATCGAGGAAGGCTATAGGCTATATAACATCACGCTACGACCAATAGGAGCAAAGATATAGTGGTAAATGTGTAAAAAACGGGAGAAATTATATCTAATATATATAATTTTCGTATAACAGTGTTTGTAACCAAACTAAAAAGTCCACGTATAGAAAAGTAAAAAAATTGGGTTAAAATATATTAATGAATAAAATATTCTGTCTCACTCTGCACCCTTAAAATCTGGGATGGGCAGCTAGTTTTTAATAACAGGATTGAATATAAAACCCATGGTAGAGCCTCTGGAAGTACCTGAGGCTCTACGATGGGTTTTCGCATTGTAGCCACGTACAGATAGTTCAACTCAGTTGTGCGCGCGGCCCTATGTGTGCGTGCGCTTGTAAATATACAACTTTCATTCGTGTGGCAGTGACGCGGCACACGTCGTCCGAGCAAGACGTGTTCTTATCGATTTTTCTTACGGGTACAGTCGTTTACAAAAATGTCTAGTTCTTCACGGAGAAAATGTTTAAGGAGTCAGGTAAATATTTTTTAAATTTAGATGTAATTAATATTTATCGACACTGTACGCCCGCAAAATATATCCTT
This sequence comes from Monopis laevigella, assembly GCA_947458855.1. Taxonomy (NCBI): domain Eukaryota; kingdom Metazoa; phylum Arthropoda; class Insecta; order Lepidoptera; family Tineidae; genus Monopis; species Monopis laevigella. The sequence goes on along the minus strand of OX381577.1, from coordinate 10,983,151 downwards.
GTTGACGTTTACGTATTATTGTTTCAGACTCGAGAAACCATTGCTAAGGTATACGAATTTTTGAAAATAGATGCGAGAGATATATTGGAACTAGTAAATGATCCAGTTTGCAGTGCAAGTCCAATTTTAATATCGAAATTAAGTGAACATTTAAATAGCGTACGGAAAAGAACAGCAATGGCAGTGGGGGTATCAGAGAGAACAATTACTAATATATTGGCTGAAGGAAAAGACTCTAAATTTAAATCTCCGCATAAAGACCGTAAAAAACGTTTAAAGAAGTTAGAATTAGACAACTTTAACGTTGATGTTATACGTTCCACTATTCAAAATGACCATTTAGAACACCACGAGTTACCTACCTTGCTAAAGTTGAAAAGAATATTTCAAGATAAACTTAACTATGATGGAAGTATTTCGACTCTGCGTACAGCTTTGTTAAAGTTGGGATACAAATGGCGAAAAACTGTGGATAACAGACGTGTTATTATAGAGCGACATGACATCCAAAAACTACGATTTGCCTACCTAAAAAATTTACCAGATACCGTCAAGAAAATCGGTGTATCGTATATACAGATGAGAGCTATATCTTAACTAATCATGTGCAAAACAAAGGATGGGGTAATAAAGATGGACCACCTTTAAAGAGAAACCTGTCGAAAGGACAAAGAATTATCATTGTGCATGCTGGTTCAGAACAAGGTTTCGTACCTAACGCACTATTGACATACAAAGCAAATAGTGTTTCTGGTGATTACCACTCTAACATGAACGCAGAAAACTATGAAAAGTGGCTAAAAGAACGTCTAGTACCGAATCTTCCACCTAACTGATTTTTCAAATAGCGATTCAGAATAATGTTCAATAAATAAACATTAAATTACCAAATAACTGTTTTTTTTAAAACCCGTAAATAACTGTATTTGTACCCGACTGTACCTCTTGTCACGCACACAAAGTCACTGTATATGTACAAGGTTTACCCACACATAGGGCCGCGCGCATAACTGAGTTGAACTATCTGTAACGTATTTGTTTACGTATACGTGAGAAACAACCAATAGGAACGCTTTATTCAATCCTGTTACCAAAAATAAAGCCGCCCTATTGGTTGTTGCTTAAGTTTACGTATACAAATACGTTACGTTGCTACAATGCGCAACTATTTGCATGAAATTTTATAATAATTTGAATTGAACTTTTCTTTAAAAATAATTTAAAAAATGGCACGATTGTACCTTGAACTAGACATTTAAAAGCGCATGACAAAGAATTTCATTCATTGCACCAAATATTTTTAACACTTGTGTTCTCTAACTTATTTAAAACCGACCACCTCGCCGCCCCAACAATGAAATGCAATAATAGGGGTGCAAATGCATATAAGTACACAATACCTTATTCTCATAATTATAGAGTTGAATTTGGCTAAGCTGTAAAGATCTCAGTGTTTTAGATGTTTCCCACGTGAAAGTGCGGGCGAACGATAAAGGGGGTGGTCAGAAGAGTAACTTTAAGCCTGGTGGGCAATTTCTGATGATTGTTATAGTGTTTATTCATGACAAATTATTAATAGCGGTGCTAATTTTATTTTTTTCCATAGGAAAATCCATGTAGGTAGTAGAATTATATTTAAATATCATCGCGGGTGCCTTACGGCGGCGCCCGAGAACTCCTAGACAGCCTTAGGGTACATCCCAGCGGTAAGGTTTTATTCCCGCATGTTTTAGCCGATAGTATTATAAGTCTACGCCAAACAACTAGCCAGCTCATCGCGGAACATTATCACTAGTGTATAGTAAAACTGGATCGACAGCTTGAGATGCTCTCCGAAACATTAATGGTGTTGTCAAACAGATTTATTATGTTTAATTAATATACCTATTTTGCTACAAACCCGGATTTAATCCCGTGCACGGGCGTAGCCAGGATTTAATATCGGGGGGTTCAAGATTAGTTTTATTTTGCGCAGAATTTTGACGAGCAAAAAAAATGGGGTTTCATTCTCCAACACCACCCCTCTGCCTACTCCCGTTCCAAAGTTCCAAATTATTTATCTAGTTCTATAGATTTCGAGGGGGGGGTTGTACCCCCAAACCCCCCTGACTACGCCCGTAATCCAGTGTCCTAATTAGTGTAAATTTTAAAGCCTAAGGTCGACTCACACACTCTGTATAGGTAGGTATCTATTTATTTTAGAAACCTTTAAAATTCCTACATAAAAGGAAATTAAAGAACTTGGTTTCATTAAGGTAGTTTCCAAAAATTAGTTTTGCCATAATATATGTATTTTATTGTGTTCGCCAAACTTTTGCTAACTTACCCCCACTAATCAAATTGTTTGCCGCTATCTGTATACCAAAAATTGCAGACTAATAATTAAAAAGGTAAAATAAAAGGCTATAGATTCTCATGTGTGGGTCTCATCAAATAAAAAGACTATATTTTTTTCAGAATTTAAAAAATACTCTGAATGAGAATTGAAAATAAATAAATAAACCAAAGAAAAACATCTCGCAAAGAAAATAAACAGTCAAGAGAGTTAATCAAAACTAGATAAGTCAGGATTCGGTCAGGATCCGACAGAACCCACGCCTTACGTATTTGGCCCTATTGTTACATTGTCAATAATATAATAGCCTCCCGTTACCGATAAGCACCTGTCAAATAGTTCTCACGGGTGCAAAAAAAGGCCGAACGTAAGAAACGACACGAATATTAGTTTGCTGACCAACCATGGAATCTTGTCGTATTAACAAAATAGATGGATGGTAGATGGATGTTCTTTACACCAGGATTTTTACTTAGGGAGTTTTCTTAATTAAATTATAAATATTGCACATAAACGGCTTTATTCATAAAAAAAGCTTATTGAGTCCTTGAAGAACATTTTAGTTATAAAAGGTTTTGTCTCTTTTACGCATATTGATTTTTGTTTTTATTAAAAAGAGACAAAACCTTCTATAACTAAAGTGTTCTTCAAGGACTCAATAAGTTTTTATGAATATCGTAAGACTTTAAGATACATACGACGCATATAGGAAATTTTCACTTTTCCAAAGGTTAGCTGGTAGCGATGAAAATTATCTATATAAGAAGTATTATTATAGATAGAGCTACGATATCTTAATTACGCTATACTACCTACTATACCTACTGGGTTTATCACAGAGTGGAAAAAAGTATACTGTCTTCTATAATGAAAATAATGAAACATGTTTTTTTTTTATACAAAAACATTAAGGTAAGGTGAGTTCAGAGATTGCGTCTATAGTTCCGATATTTTTAATAAAGGGACTGTTTTTAGACGAACAGAAAAAATAGATTTTTAATCTGGAGGATATTCGTGGCATAACTGTTGAGTCAGAAAAGTAAAATAGAATATTTTGTTCGATAGAAATAAATCGTGAAAATAGCTCTGAATTTTTTTTTTCGAATTTTATAATATTACTATAAATGTTTAACGTGATTTATTTGTTTATAAATGTGTATATGATAAATAAAAAGAAGATTGTTAATTCATATTTTACATTTATTATGTAGGTGTTCTTAAATTAATATTTAAACGCATTGTGACTTACGACATTTTGTTTCCGTGCGACTTTTGGTAGTCCACGCTGCTTAATCTCATCAGAACCATACTTATAACGCTGAGATAAAACTTAGGGAAGTAGATACAAATACGTAATTTCACTGACTAGCATACATACTCGCCTAAGATAAAATGACTTGAAAGTACAAAAAAGGTCTACAAATCACTCCAACTTTTATATTAACTCACGTTTGATACCCCGCCACTTGTCTAAAGGTATTTTATTTGCTTGATATGAAGACAATATGTACATATTTTAAGCATATTATATTTTGTTATTCTGGGATTTTTTTAAAAGAAACAAATATATTGTTCTATAAGTGGCATTTATAAAAAAAATGCCATTGTAAAAAAAATACCAATTATATATATAGAATATCTATACCAATCTTATATTTTTTTGTATTTTTGTGTGTAGTAGATTCACTCAAAAAATATTTATCTGATGTAAAAGATCTTTCGCCTATTGAAAAGTCTACATCAACGGCAAGCTCCGGACTGGTACGGGGCCGCATTGCTCTATGACAGCAAGTAATATGGGCAGTATTTAAATTTTGTTACCAAGGTTACTATCGGTTCTAAAAAAGATAGATCGTAAAAGTGTTCAGACCCCCATGTAAATATTTCTATTAAAGACTACGTTTCGTACATAGCACTTTTCTATGAACCTATATTTAAGAATTTTTAATATAACGAAAATACCCACCTAATTAAAATGGAAAAATAAATATTATTCTATTATTGAAATTAATCCAGAATTCTTTGATCTAACTATTTGACAGTGACCGCGTTGTTCTATGGGTAGCATATGTTTACCTACAGACGTCTTATATCTTGAAGATCATCTAAAAAACACAATCCAAAAAAATATCTAATTTTTAATCTGAGAACTTTTGTAAATGTGTTGTGAACCATTTTGTTAGTCTCATGGTGGTTTTTAAACCTCTTTATGTAAAAAATACCTTTTTGTCAATCGAAGGTTTCTTTTGATGATCTTGACTCCTTTTGTACGATAAGGCGATAGGATTAAAGAGATTGTGTCTCTGAAGGTTGCACAACTATACCTTTGCAGTTTTTTTAAGGTATAAAGGGTAAAAAATTAGTTTGTTTTTTCTTCAACAAGAAATCTTAACAAAAAGTCTGCAAATTTTTACTTTAGAAAAGTTTTCAATAGAGCCTTTTAGAGAGCTACAGATGGGACTCAGCTTGAGATCAATGAGGTTATTTGGTGGCGAAGAAAAATGCACGCTGGTCACTTGTTTATTATAGGGAGGTGGAAACTTCGGTAAACGTCCCATAACAGTAAAAACGTCTCTTACAGCGCCCGAGACCGCGTAGACTCAATTACCATCCTTAACAGTAGGTCAATAATAATATATTTACATATGCAGTAAAAACTATTAATGTGGGAATTTATTAATGGCCCTATAGTCGGCTAGACGCCCATACAAACGTACTTCCAATATTACAACTTGGCTGTTGGTCAAGTTCATTTTTTTGGTTTATGTTCGTTCAAATATATTTCTGTTGTGGGTAATAAAAAATAATGTATTATAATATTAAAAACGTTTTTTTTCTCATTTCAAGAAAAATTTAAGTAATGACCCAAATAAATAACCCAACATGGAAAAATTTATATAATATTTTTTTAATTCTGCAACAAACAGTAATCGAGTATTATTGGAAATAATGCTAGTGTAATGTAGTGCCCTTAAATCCTTATCTCATTTTCTTCCGCACAAAGTTCACTAATATCTAACTTTAAAGTATACAAATATGATTTCTTAACATTTATTAATTCAAACAGTACAAAATAATTATAACAAATAAAAAATGTCTTTAAAATCTCTACCAACAAAAACTTCTTGATTAAAATACCGAGAGCACTGGCTGCATTCCCACGTTGCATTGCTATAGTTTTTTTATTGTTTTTAATAATTTTATAGGCGAACAATATTCAGAAACTTCTACCTATTTTTTCCTGTTTCTTAACGAAAAGTTTTAATTCTAAACACCAAGGACCTAATGTTTCTATTTCGAAAGGAAGCAATATATAATGATTTGTTAGACTTGAATATTTATTGTTTTTTAGTTTAGCTGCCTTTTCGGTGGCAGAGCCTGGACAAATACTTGTAAATAAGTCAATATGTGTTACTTCAAAGTTAAATGGATAGGTATAGCAGAATCATCTATCCATCCCTTTTGAGAACCTATGTAGTTGCGTTACACACATTATTGAAAAAAATACCGCTGTGTGCCTTTTTTGAACTAAAAAAGACATAAATTCATTGAACGCAATCGAACCTAACAGTACCAACCTATACCTACTAAGGGCGGATCCAGGATTTTTTTCACAGGGGGGATGGAACTCGGGTCGCTTGTCAAGATTTTTAGTGGATTTTTTGACTATTGTAAGTAGGTATAACCTTCCAAACTCACCATGTATAATTCACATTTTAAATAACAAATTTATCTTTACTGCTAAGTTTTACTTTGTTCTCCCTTTCTACTTATATTTTCACTCTTAAAAATTATAAACCGGAACTGGATGAGTTAACAGTGAATAAATAAACAACGGCAGGGTAGGTTACAAGATCCTAGGTAGGTTTGTGGTATGGGCAGTGGCGAATGCAGAAGGCAGAGAGCTATTGCTAAAAATGTTTATAAGGCAATAGATTAGTTCCACTTGCTGTGGGTCGAACGGATTCAAAATGTTACACATAGGGTTTCAATAAATATGGTTAGAAGATTCTATCCATTTTACATCATCATTACAAGTTAGATATTTGGCAAAACCGTCTAGCTACCATTATAACTTTCCTGATATAATATTTTATTAGGTATCAATAAATTACTCACCTGTGACCAAGAAATTAACTTGAGACCTACCTTGTATGATATAATAGCAATTACCCATATTTTTAAATTGGTCTGTAAACTTACCTATGGGTAATTAAGTCAAGTCACTTATATCCCCAGTACCTATGTATTTTATAGTTCTAAATAGGCTATTATTCTTTATAGTGGTGCCAACTTAAAAAGTAGTTATATAATATAAACTCCAAAAAATATTCAATACCTATATTGTACTCTTTTAGTGGTTTTAAAGTCTAAGTTTTTTTTTCTATTTCAATACATTCTTTTGAGGAGTTCCATTCTCTGGGTCTAAAAGTACTTATTTTAGATTATTTTCATAGGACCAATTTAAAATAAAAAAGAATCTTCATTATAATGTAATTATTTTACGGAAGAGCAAATTTCAGGTCTTGCTTGTTTTGTATATATCTATGGTCTATAATACACTGGTCTTATATTGAATTTCTTACTCCCTAGATTACATTATATTACATTAGTTACCTTGAAAGGTTGTGGATATTTTGCTAATATGCTCTGCTGATCAAATCTAAAAACTTTTCCCATGGAAACATGTGTGAAAAAAGAAATGTCTTCTCAAGAAAGTAATTTCAAAATAAGCCATTGGTGAAGTCATTGATATAACTTAATGTCTTATAAAAGTACGCTAGTAATATTACTTCAATGAGTGAAGCCAAAATTTCGTTTTATTTGCGATTCATGGTTCCATGAGAAATAATTTTTTACTTGATCACTAGATCATATTAGCCCAAAGTACAACCTTTCAAGAAAAAAACAAACTGCACTAGGACAGAATTTGACTATACGTAACTTTTATTTCAGGAAGTTTAGCATAACGAATTTTTAAGACATAATCACCATAATTATGTAATTTTCAGATATTTTGTTAGCTTTATATGGACGTTTTGTTTCAACGTTTCTCCTGTCAAATAACACTTTGACTCATTCGTTCTCTATTGGAGTCAAGGTCATAATTGAAGGTCCGAGATCCAAAATGAGTATAAAATGATCCAGACGTCACGTGTAGGACGTGCCGCCCAGAACGCCGCACGTGACGCGCACGATCCGGAGCACGAAGCCACGGGCGGGCAGCTATCGTCACCTGTAAATTGCTACAACAAGTGCACTGGAATAGAATCTGACTATAATTAGGTAACTTTTTTTTTTTAGAAAGTTATTTAAGATACAAATAATGATATGTAGGACTTACTACCTTGGAGATGTAATAGGGAGGTGCCCATGGCCTTTCCAGTTGAGAACAGAAGATGGCCGCCGCCATTCAAATTAAAAACAAAAGTGAGAACACAAGGATTCCCTGAGCGTTGATTGGTTGAAGTGATAACTTAAATAACATAGATAATGGCGGCAACAAACTCGTTTGACATTTCGTTTTATAGGCCATTTTAGGCACTATAGCGGTTCCATATTTTATTAATAGTTTCATGCTTACTACACTTATTGCTGTGATCTCAAACTAAGCTCTAGGCTTGTACCTACTATGTGCACCAAAAATACATATTATATTTTATAAACTTTTCTGTACAGTTTGTCATGGTCTGGGTCCATGACAAACTGTACAGAAAAGCGTACTAATATTTTTTTACCATTGGCAGGAATCGAACGACCTGCCAAAGGCGCAACCACTAGTCTACAGAGGCAATTCATACAGAGGTCATATTCAAAAACTATTTTTGCGACCCTCTGAAATAAAAAAAAAATATCATAATAATGTAATTTTCAGAAATTGGCAGTTTTGCATGTAGGTACCGTATTTTTTTTTAGATTTTTCAATTCTCCTACCCGGACATCAACATACTGCCACCAATATCCATTTGTTCTATATTGGTGTCAAGGCCAAAATTAAAGGTCAGAGATCCAAAATAAGTATAAAGTGATCCAGACGTCACGTGTAGGACATGAATGCCCGGACCGCCGCCGCACGTGACGCGCACGATCCGACACGTAACGCACGCAGCACACACAAATTGATACAACAACTGCACTGGGATACTATAGCTTATTTTTGACTATAGCTTACTTTTTGTTCAGAAGTTTAATTCATAACATTTTTATTTAATTTGTTAATTGCAATTTAATCCATCGAAAATTTTAACAGCGTTAGTATGAAAAGTCATAAATGTAAATGGGTGTCAGAAATGCAGAGTAAAACGAAATAAGCGACTCCTCGTGGTAACCTGTCTATGTCTAAATATACGTGATGATATTAAACTGATGAATATCCTAATAATATTATATTATCTCTTAATATTAGTATAATACTAAGTATATGAGTTATTTTTACTTCAATGAAATGGGATATAGGTATATACTCGTATAACATCAATCAAGAGGATCATAAATAGCTTAATTGTTTCACTGATTAGGTATATAGTATATTACTAGGTGGTAAAAAATCCTCTAATTCCCTTAGATTAAGCAAATGACAACAAGGCCGGACCTGGGATGGGTGGCCGCTTTATTCAACAAGCTATACCATCATAAACACAGGTACAAGCTCTGAAGCCTTTTAAAAAGGCACCCGTGATTGTATTTTATTTTTAGTAAAAATTCCCCTAAATTCAACTCTGACAAAAAGTAAATAAAACTTTATTTACTGAATGAGTAAAAAGTCGGTACTAAATTCAATTATAATTTGCCATTATCACTTCAGAATATTGCCTATTCTTGTTAGAAAATAAAGCGCCTACATTAAATATTCCATCGGCACTGATCAACAGATCTGAAACAATAAAGCCAATAACAATCGCTTCACACACTCATTATCCACCATCCATCCGCCCAGCACGCGCTCGGACTTTCGCACGCTTTTGCCCTACTACATTCACACCCATTTTAAACAAACCACTAACTAAACCATTCGTACCTCTCACTGTAACGTAATAGGGTGTTTAATTGTGTAACAACATCAGAAGGGCATCCTGTAGGGAGCGAGTGGCGGAACAGTCGACCGCCACGCGACAAACACACTCTGAGAGCGCGCTCCGTGGAGACTGCACGTGTGCGCATCGCATGTCATGGCCAGAACTTTACGTAAACTTTAAGAAACTTTTTGTTGAACAAGTGTAGTGTGGAAGATAATGGAGTATCATCATAGACATTTGGAGCAAACCCCTGTCTCCCAGCCGCCACCGCATTGGGGTTACTCTGCTGCTTGGGCGCCACCAGCTCCGGTGCCTGCACCCAGGTCAAAGAGGGCACACTCTGAAAGTGAAGATGACGCGTTTTCAGAGGAATCGAGTAAAGATGCGCAGTAAGTTTCGGTTTAATTTACATACTATACGGTGAAACTATTTTTAACTTTAATAAAATTTCAGTAGTGAGAATTTAAACGATATTTTAGGGGTCAACCAATGCTTTGAAAGGCATAAAATTATAAAAATTAAGAAAAAGCGAATATAAAACGTAACATAATATGTTTTTGATTCAATTACAAGATGAAGTTCTTTATTGAAAATTCACATATGTTGATAAATCATACCCACAAGATAAAACAATCACATAAGAATCTAACTAGATTATTATATTGTTATTTTTATTACTAAATAAATATTTTAGTTACCTATATGTATAAAATATTGATATGTTCATGTGCAAACGTTACTTTTTATGTCTCAAAACAAACTACGCATCTGTTAGCTACGAAATGCGTAGCATTTGTGTAGTACTTTGGATATAAAATACAATATTAATATATGTTTACAGGAAAGGTGACCGCTTCGTATTTTAAGACTATTTTTAATTATTTTAAGCAAAGTAGAATAAACAGTTAACATAAATTAACAGTTAAAAAATAATAGTTTTAAAGTGTCATACAAAATTTACCAACTAATTGTAACTATTGCAATATTTATAAGTTTATTTTGAACCATGTCCGCTATTATAAATTAATACAAAGTAAATAGAAAATAGTTAAGGTACTGATTAAAGCTATAAAACTGAATATCAATAAGCACTTGTATTCATTACTATTTATTCGGTCAATCATTAATAATAATAAAAATTTTAGGGTTTTCAGAAAGACATTAGGCACCCATTAATTTTTCATGTAATAATTTTCAGGTCACCAAACGGAAACGATTCATGCCAATTGCTAACTCGAAAGCGACGTCGAGGAGTGATCGAGAAGAAGCGACGGGATCGGATAAACACGTCCCTCTGCGAACTCAAGCGACTCGTACCGGCCGCGTGCGAGAAGCAAGGCAGTGCCAAGCTTGAGAAGGCTGAAATACTGCAGCTCACTGTCGACCACTTAAAGATGCTGCATTCTAAAGGTCAGTGCCAAGTAGTATATGCCAGACGTCCCGTATTTCACGGGACGTCCATATTTCAGGAGTAATTTTAAATGTCGCACCGGAACTGACTCCCGTATTATAACAGTACTCGTTTTGTTATTGCCGCCAATCGTGCTACGGCTGACGTGCTACCCAACATTTATAAGAAATAACACACTTGCTTAATAAAAAGTTAAAATTCGTTTCTAATTATGACAAAAATTGTATTATTTTTTTAAGAAATCTAACTAAAATCTGTTTTTGTTACCGGTTCATCAGAAATCTCATTTTTTTATTTAAATTTCCTGGATAAAAAATCTAAAAACTCGTATTTTTTTGCTCATTTAAGCATTTGTCCATTATAGTCTGAAAAAAAAACTGGCAACACTAGTTCCAAGTTATAAATATTAATAAATCCCTAGGCTGGTCTTAATCACCTGTGTCCAGACGCATTTCGATAGCAGTTGGTAAAATTACCAGCTCTACTATTATTTTTGTGTTAATCTTTAGGTTAATCAAAATATTAATATTATAAGTAGTACAATCGATCAACATCAATTAAAATTGATATCGAAAGTCTAGTATCAGATTATGTTGTTTTATATTACAGAACTTCTTCAATAAATAATTCGCCCAAATCGCTCCCTAAAAATAATAATTTAATTATATATCATATAAAAACGTCTACCTACATACAGGTTTATATTGTGCCGTTATTTTAGAATCCTGTTTTGATATTGCACAACTGTCATCGTCCTGTTCGTAACACTTCCGGTACAAAACGGCACTAAAGGCCATTCATTCAAAAATTAACAGTTAAAACGCTTTTTTCATAAAACTTTTATCTTTTGATTCCAAAAAGCAAAAGTACGGATATCGGTCTTTATTCAGCTTTTTCTTTCCGGTTAGAATTAAATTGCAAAAAATACTTTCGTTTTTTGTGGGAATCTGTTTTTGCTTTTTACAGTTTTCACTTCTTAGATGTACAATGTAAAATTATGTCTTCATGCATTTATATTACTATTATATATTATATGATTATACTTAATATATAAAAGTATTTCCCGTTACATTTAACAATAATTCAAGGACTCAATAAGTTTTTATGAAAAAGGCTAATAGAGTTTTACAAACTTAAATATTTATCATTGCTTAAATATCATTATTCCTAGTTCCGATGATTTGAAAGAAAATCTACCTACCTAAAAGTGAGTGCCTAAGTTTTTTTTTTTCGTTGACCAAACGCTGTGGATTTTTTTTTAATATTCATACATCGTCTCTACTAAAAGTGAAGTTTCACACATAGAAAAAAAAACACTTGTAAGGTAACTTTGTATTTCTGTATAATAGCAAAAACGAATTATATTTACCCGAATAGTTTGTAGTGACACGTTGTTTGCGATCCACCTGTCGCGGAAGTGGGACCGTGGGAACTTACTGTAGTTCTTCTACTTTGCGGACTCGTTCGTGAACTACATATTTCGGGAATTGTAAGGCAGATTGATATTCATTCAATGAATTAAAGTAGCGGGTAATAATTAAACTACAATTAATACAATGGTTGACCGTATTTGTTTTAAAGAGTATTTTTTAAATACATTTAATATTTTTTAATTTAATAATATAGGACAATTTTACACATATTTCTCTGATCACAAACTAAGCTCTAGGCTTGTACTATGTGTACCAGAAACAACGATATAGAATACTTATTATATTTTATAAACACCCAGACCATGACAAACTGTACAGAAAACGTACTAATATTTTTTTGCTATGGGTGGGTATTGAACCCACGACCTCCAGATACAATGTGCAACCACTACGGAGGTATGAATATGATGTTTATGATATATGAATATTGAAATCATTTCTTTTAGATGTACTCGTATATTGGTCCGTACATAATTACTATAAAATATTTTTAATTATTAAACAAAGTAGGTACACACTTATTTTCACGGGTGCATGAATGGCTTCCTAATTTTTTTTTTCTTGTTAAGTGTAAAAACTATACTAAATTTAAGAACATATAATTTACTAATTTATAAAAGATATTAACTTAAAAACTCCTTAAATTCGATTTTTTGCTTGCATAGTGTAAAAAATATATTTAAATAGAAAAATGATTACTTAATTTTAAAAGACGTTAACTAGTTAAATAATTTAGGAATATTTAAAACCAAATAAACATGTATACCTAATTGTATACTATCAATGCACATTTAACCTTACAAGAGTGCAATTCCGCCGGAAATGCTGTGGTTTTGTGTTCACTGACCACAGACAAACAGACAGACAAATGGATGCTATAAATGCACCAAACAATTAACTTCACCGCAAGACGCTCATAGTGTATCAAATTACTTCCTAATTTAATAATTAATAACAGAAAAAAAACGATTAGGGTGGCTTTTTAGGTAGTGATCGCGAGTTCCTTTATCCTTAGATAGTACATATATATTAGGCTTTTTAAGCAATACACACGAGATTTATATTAATAATATATATATAAATTATATTAATCATAAGTAGAGTTATTTATTGAAAAAAATATAAACATGAAAAAAAAAACTCATACATTAAAAATAATATATAATTTCCTCAATGACAAAGTTTATTTAATATTATTTAAAATATATTTAGTAGGTAAGTACAATGATTGTTAATGAAATAATATAAATCTTAATGTTATTTTTCGGTTTTAGTCTGTTGGTTTTCAGGAGCCTACTGCAACGATTCTTGTAAAGGTAGTAATTTCCTTTCAGGGTGTCGCTACGTATGACGTTAATTTTACCATATGGCAACGAAAATATTAAAGTAGACTCATAATGCGTCTTTATTCATTCCATTTCTTAAATGCATCATTTAACTGGGGCGATCAATGTTATTAAACAACAATGATCGACCCCATTCATGGACTTTAAAGGTTTTTTGCCATTATCTGATACAAAGTCAATTAATGAGGAAGATCAATACAAAAATAAACAATCATTTGACGCACTCAAAATAAAAATTCCATACCAAATATCAATTTCATCCCTTAGAATTTTTTACTCATATGGTCAGTTTTTATTTCCTCTATATTTCTTAGAACAACATACCAAGAGTTCACCACCACTTCCTGCTCTAATAGTTTTTTACCCTCTCTGGCCAGGTGTCACTCCTTACCTGGGGTGGGTTACATAGATCATCAGCCGCCGGCTGTAGATCATTATAGATCTTAAAATTAATCGCTTTTTAAGATCATGCTTCGAGATTAAAATACTTTACGGCTGGGCATAATGCATTAAAATATTAAGTGAAGCAAAATAAACAAATTGGAACAAATTTGCCAAATTTCATGTAAATTATTTTATATATTTTATCTATTAAAACCACCAAAGCATTCTTCATTTTTAATTTAATACGTATTAAAAAAAAGATCCTGAATAAAATAATTATCTATCGAAGTTCAAAAAACTAAATTTCAAGCTGAAAACAATAATATTAAAGTTTAAAAAGACTATTGGTAATTTTATTTCTTCAGTTACTCCAAAAATCTTGTACAGAATTAGCTTTTGACCGCAGCTTCCCGTGCAATAATTAAGCTTCTATTTTATTACTTTTATTATACCGGCCTTATAACTTCTTATTTCTTACGTCTTGTGAAGATATAATAGGAATCAATTTACTTTCCTACCAAATTTTATCTAAATCTGTTGTGTAAATTAGAAGTTAAACTCCCACAAACAAACGGGCAGACAGACAGACTAACTCCTTATTTATAATATTAGTTAGGATTAGCAATACAATAATATATGCAATGCCTACTTATTTAATATTAGGAAAATCTCATAAACAAACTGTTACTAAAAAAACCCTCACAACTAACTCCAAAGGGAATAAAAATTACCCCGACTAGTAAATAAATTCACAGTTCCACGCATATTAACTATCTCTGCTTACCAACTTATTTGTCCAGCGTAATCTTTTACCGTGGGAAAGGGGCCGAAAATGTCCCCTAACCTAACCCTCACCCTCCGAGAGGACTATGTTCACAACATTATCGCTAGTTTCGTAACCATTGCCTGCTGTACTTAAATCTATGTTACTCTGGTTCAAAGTTGAAGGGAAATGTACTTATTGTGTTTTTTTATAGTTGGGAAGTAAATTTAACTTTTGATATTAATTTAATTGGAGTGGATGTGTGAAATATTGTTCTTTGTCGGTAGTTTAAGCGATTTTTGTATTAGTTGAGGGGATAATAACTTTTAAAAAAATAAGAAAGTAAAAAATAAAAAATAACTGTTCAACTTTTGCTGTGTCCATTCCATTAAATTTAAAGCTGACTAATTCAAAGTTAATGCCAACCTACTTTTTTAAGTATTTCTAAGCGCCCGTTGTAACAACAAAATCATGATAAATACCAAGCCCTATTTTTTATTGATTACGCAATCTTAATTTGTATTTTCTCTACTACAATAAAACATATTTTTCTATATATAAGTATGTATCTACTTATTTATTATATCTAATACATTAAGTATTGTTATTATGAAAAAAGTGGAATATTTTCATTAGGAACCCTCTTTAGGATGCGGTTACAAAGCGAAAGACATATTAGATTTAAAGCATTACAAGACTATTTTAATAAGAAAGAATTAATATTGTAGTATTTTTTAATATAAATTCCCATTGAAACAGCACGACTTGTTCTCTTTGTTAAATTTCCCCCGGAACTTTATACAAGATAAACACGAAAATAAGTTATATAACCAAAGAAATAAAAGTTGTTTTTATTTGACAAAGTTATTAAAGGGTTGCCACACCTGCATTAGAAAAAAGTCGTGTTTTATTGTGATGCCCGGAAGGAAGTCGGATAAAGATGGGACGCGTTATACGACAGACTAGGGCACTGTGCGACATTCACAAGTACCGTCACAGAAAATAATATGGAGTTCCTTAGGTAGAAGCACAGACTAATAAGAGTTGAACAAAAAGAGGACCCAAAAAACTTACTTTGGTCCAGTTAAAAAAGTTTTTTTTTTGTATATGAAAATGGAGCAGTCAAAGCTTTAGAAACGAATATCACTAGTAGAAGTAATACATGTATTCATATGTAGTACTTCTCGTCAATATAAAATATTACATCTTTTCTTTGTACGTATTTAGGTACAACAAAATGGTCCTTTGTAACCATCATCTTTTGCTCACTTATGTTAAAAAAACATTTAATGAATTTTATTTTTTCAACGTAATTTACGTTTTTATCCATATATCTTTTATAATTTTCTATGTAACCTAGAGAAAGACACTGCAGAGGGCAAACGGGGAAAGAAAGATACATACACATACGTTTTTAGTAACTCAATTGGAACCACCACATCATTGGTAAAATACAAACTTCTTATTTGCCAAGTAGCTGTTTTTCAACCCTTCATTTGAGGGTTGTTCCGACCCGGTGGCACACTACCCTTAGTCCACCGGAAGTAATATTGCCGTTCTTTTTCCTCCTCAATGAGACCAATACAGCTATATCCCTTACACGACCTTGTTGCATAAGAAAGGGGACTCCTATGAATGCCTGATTAAAATTTTTCAAGTCTTCCATTCATATTATGTTTGTGTGTACTTAGAAGCCATAAATGTGCGTTTTTTGTTAAAATTGTTTGTTAAACTTCAGGTGTTGATATAAGGCTATATTTTTCTACGTGTTATAAGAATATTTTAACCAAACGCTGCTTATTATCCTCAGTTAAATAAAAGCAAAATGCAATATATAAATTAATAGAAAACGAAATCTCATTCTTACACACAGAAAAGAACACTTAATAACGTAACAGTTACATTGCCCCAAAAGCTTCGATTATTTATCAGATTTCATACTTTATTTATTGTATTTATTATACTCGTAGCCAATAAGAAAAAACTCTATGAAAAATCAACATTTTAATTACCTAAATGATAAAAGGACAAATTCAACAATAAAAAAAACTAACAAATACTTTCTTCTTGTTACAGGTCTCGACACGTTTGCGTACGATCCACAACGCTACGCTATGGACTACCACAGCATAGGCTTCCGGGAGTGCGCCGCCGAAGTCGCCCGGTACCTCGTCAGCTGCGAGGGCCTGGACATCCAAGACCCCCTGCGCCTACGACTCATGAGCCACCTTCAATGTTTCGCCGCCCAAAGAGACCTGGCCACCAAATCCTCCACCAACTGGTCATACGGCCCTCAGTATCCCACTGTACCCCAACCACACGGATATACAGAGCTAGGCCCGCATCCTGCTGTGTCAACTTCAAGTTCCAGCTTAACATCATCTCCCGTAGTAGCGGCTCCTTTATCGGCTCCTCCTTCTTATCCCCATTACCCTCCAGCTCCTCCAGGCCCTCCAGGACCTCAAGCGGCCCCTCCTGCACCCCACTATCCCGCCCCTTATCCTCATCATCCGCCACCACATCAGTATTCACAAAATACAAGCAAACCTTACAGGCCGTGGGGTGCTGAGCTTGCATATTAGTTTAGAAAAAAAAACATGGGTCAAATTATTTACATATCGGAAAAGCAATGTTAGTTATAAGTATGAAAAAATATGCTTTTCTATGTTTATTGTACATACTACATGAAGACTTATCAAGTAATTTTGTGTAAGCACCCGATCTCTCAATTTTGTAATGCAAGCAAAATACTTAATTGTAAATATTAAATCTTACATAACATTGAATAGGACCAAATGAAAAAGCTTTAAATATTATAATAATTAATTATTTTTGATGCCATTTTAATACAATAGGTTTTCTATAATAAGTACTTAATTAATTAAGAATTTACTACAAAAACTAGTCCGCAGGTTATAAATTATATACAATTTTAGTATATACTTAGGTAGGAAAATGTTTTTAAAGTGTAAATATATACATATCATACCTACTTTACATATTATATAGAGTTAGACAATAATATAACGGTTGTGAATTATCGATATAAATTATATTTACATAATGTACTGATATTTAAGAGAAAATTAATTAAGATACAATACATAATTGTTTTTTAAATAATTGTGTTTGAAAGGGTCAACATTGTATATAACTAATTTGTACAAAAAAAGTTTTATAATGTTAAGAGAAAAATAAATTATTTTTTATATTTTAATTTCTTGTTTTATTTAAAAAAATACAGTTCGTGTTAACTGTTAAGCTAGATATGCATCAACTGCAAATTATATAGTACAGGTGTACCTACAGTTGACTTAACATTTCCAATAGCACGGAACCACATCGCTTCGGCCAGATGGACACCAAATAAAGTAGCACAATTATTGTACAGGGGTTCCTTGCAAATAAATACCGCACTTTATACAATCGAACCACTTGAATGTATGGGACTCGGCCACCCCTACGATTCCCACGATCATTTCCCGTCTCGTTCTTCGGTATAGCTTTGTCTCTTTCTCTACTTCCGTAGTGTATAGGAACTGTATAGGAAGGGTGCAAAAAATGGCCACCGATCCTGTTTTTATATGAACGTGTGTAAGGATTAGGGATGTGTTTTTTGTTTGAATGTGTGTAGACTGTAAAGATCCTTGGCCACAAGCTTTTTTAATTTTTATTTCCTATTTTGATATGATGGTATAATTATCGTATATCAAATACTTATTATTAAAATATATTTAATAATAGTTTTTAAGTAAATAATAATAATACCATCGGCGAAATGAGGACGGGTTAATCCCTCCGCTTGGTACCCTGAGGCCGTTTAAACGGTTCTCGGGAGACAAATAGTGATGGTTTTTATTTATTTATTTATTTTAATAATAATAAAAAAAATAACTAGAATAATAATAATAATGTGTAGGTCAATTTACACATATTGCTTTGGTCACAAACTAAGCTCTAGGCTTGTACTATGTGTACAACGACATAATACATATTTTTTATAAACTGTACAAACTTACTAATATTTTAAAACGTAATATTTTTTTGGCCCTGGGTGGGAATGTAACCGCTGACCTCCGGATACATCACCAAAGGTGCAACCACTAGTCTGCGGAGGCGTTCATCATGTTATTAATATCGGAGCGGAGAATTATCATGTTATTAAAATTTCATTACAAAGTTTTAAATAATAGGTAAAATAAAATAAAATTAGTAACGTTTCTGGTTGTACTTTGTTCACCAAATTTTCTATTGAAAATAAGTAATTATCTTCAAATATAATAATAATGCATAGAATACCTGAAATACCTGTTTTTCACGTGCATAAAAATACCAAACTATATAAAACAAATAAACTACTCAAATATGACGATTATATTATTCTATTCATCTCAAACAACATGTTTTCACATAAACCACCAACGAAACCTTTGATCACTTCTGAAATTCAATATGAATAGTCAACTAAACACTATGAAGGAGATAGATGATATAGAAGTCGCTAAAGCAGTGGTGTGTGATATTGAGCACCTTTCACAATATATACACCTAAGTGAGCATGATCTCATGGTGGTATCCCTAAACATTAGAAGTATTTACTGTAACTTGGATAACCTACTATTGACCTTGGCTAATACAAATCTTAACCCAGATTTAATAGTTCTGACTGAATGCCGGCTTAGCTTAAATAGGCCTATACCCCAGCTCCACAACTACACATCGTTTCATACCACACACCATATTAACCAAAATGATGGAGTTGTAATATACATTAAAAATAATCTAAGACCAAAAATAAAATAAATAAAATTGGAACATGCGTCATGCTTACAGGTGGACTTATTAGGTAGTGTTATTTTAGGTATATACTGGGTCGCCATCAAACGTGAATGCAGATCTTTTTATAAAAGTTTGCATTTGGATACTATACAACACTATAAAAATATTACTATTACAGGAGACATAAATATAAATATAAACGAAAAACAAAATGTAATACATAAAATATCTAATGAGTGTAAAAACAGACTTAATTATTTAAATATGCTCTCTATGTATGGTCTAGCACCAGGACATACACTGCCTACTAGGGAAAGTAATTGCTTGGACCATTTTATGCTAAAGTTCGACAAGGATAAGGTTTCTCCATCTATAGCTGTCTTAAACACTTCTATCACAGACCACTGTATGATTCTACTGACTTTATCTAAAGTTAAAAACTATTACAAAACAAACAAAAGTAAAATTGTTATAAACTATGATAAGGCTTTGCAGTCCCTTAAAGAAGATGACTTATCCAATATATTACACATTAATGATCCTAATTTAATAACACAACAACTTATACAAAAATTAAAAACCGTTTTAGATAATAATACAAAAATAATATATATTTCAAATAGTCAACAAATACTAAAACCCTGGATGACAACTGGCATACTTCGTTGTATTCGAAACCGAAACCAAATGCAGAAAAAGTTACGTAATGATCCCTTTAACGAAACCTTAAAAATATCTTATAAACGATACCGAAATTATTGTAATCAATTAATAAAAAATCTTAAGAATAAGTATAATAGAGAACAATTGGCTAACTCAAAAGCAAACCCTAAAAAAATGTGGAAGTCTATCAAACGTATAACACATATAAAACAAGAAAAAAACCAAGATACTGAATTATTAAACATCAAAATTAACCCGGATAAATCAGTAAACTACGTAAATAATTATTTTGTCGACATAGGTAAAAAGCTTACAGGTGATATAGCATCACATTATATTTCAAGAAAACTTAGCACTAAAAACAATAGTAATAATGATAGCATTTATAGATCGCCTTTAAATAATAATAACAATAATAATCTACAATCTTTTGTACTCTTGGACACAGACCCCGTGGAAGTTCATTGCACTTTACTTAACCTAAAAATAGATAGTGCTCCTGGGTGGGATAATATATCAACTAAATTCTTAAAGTATGCGCATAATGAAGTAGTACCAATAATTAGTCACCTGGCCAATAGATGCTTTGCCACAGGAATCTTTCCAGTTCCCCTTAAAAAATCTATAATTACACCAGTGTATAAAGGAGGGGATAAAGACGATGTGAGTAATTACAGACCAATATCTGTATTGCCAGCTATCTCTAAAATAATCGAAAAACTGTTAAATTCGCGATTAATGGATTATATCAATAAATTTAATATTCTTTCAGAAACTCAATTCGGATTTAGACAGGGAAAGTCCACAGAGGATGCAATTACAGCATTAACCACACTCATCGTTGACAATGTAGATAAGGGTAAAAAATGCATAACCGTATTTTTAGACCTGAAAAAAGCATTTGATACTGTCTCTCCCAAAATTCTCTTAAGCAAACATTGGCATACGGGGTTTACCACTAGCATTATTAGCGGATTACCTTACCGACAGACAGCAGAGAGTGAAAATTGGTAAATATGTTAGTAAAGACTCTGCCATAACAGTTGGAGTACCGCAAGGTAGTGTGTTGGGGCCGACTCTGTTCTTGATCTACATTAATGATTTGTGTAACATGAAAATTAAGAGTGCCTAGGTGTTTTCATATGCAGATGACACTGCGGTAGTTTTCACAGGAACTTCATGGAGCACAACTCATGTGGACAGGGAGCGGGGCATGGCGCAAATAGCGCGCTGGCTTGTGGCTAACCTTCTTACACTTAATGCTGCTAAGACTAAATACATTTGTTTCACAAAATACAATAATGCGCAACCACCCTTAAGTTTCGACATAAAGATACATAATTGCGAGACAACTAATAATTGTTCATGTCCCCTTATTGAGAAGGTAGCGAATATTAGATATTTAGGTGTTGTTGTAGATCAGAGGTTGTCATTGGATGGTCAGGTAAACCATATTACATCAAGGATGAGAAAGCTTATATGGATATTTAAATCCTTAAGACATGCTATGCCAAAGATTGAAGCGTCCAATGATTCCAACCACCCCAAAAACTTATTGAACCAAATATACACCTCATTGGTTCAATCAGTGATAACATATTGCATACCTATTTGGGGGGGTTCCTCAAAATCGAGAATCATAGACGCAGAAAGAGCCCAGCGTTCTTTATTAAAGGTGATGAACTTCAAGCCATACAGATACGCAACAGATAAGCTATACAAGCTGTGTGGTTTACTTACAATTAGACAATTGTATATCTTACATATAACACTTAAACAACATAAAAGTGTAATATATAACCCCACTCTCATAAATAAAAGAAGGAAGGATATTGTAATAAATGTAAACTTTACAAAGTCATTACAAAACATAAAGTCAGCCTTTGCTGGCCAGCAATATGCCAACCGCGCTGCACACTTATATAATCAAATAAATAAAATAATATATATATATCAAATTGACTCTAGTGAATGTAAGATTAACCTAACCAAATGGTGTAAAACCCTAAATTATATTGAAACAGAAAAACTACTGCAATTTATAACTTAAATACCTGTTCACTAAATTAACTAAAAGTAAATAATATATTTATATAGATAGATGTAAAATAATATGTTATATTATAATAGAATTTAAAATATACATACATACATACACCCGGATCCATAAACATATACCTTTCACACCCACATACACACACTAACACACCCACAAACGCATACACATACCAACACTAATACATCCATACGTTAATACACCCACAAACTAACACCCACAAACGCACACGTACACACAATAGCAAACCGGAATGTTAGTAACCTTGTTTTAAAATCTTTTTAATTTTGATTGTATAATTTAAAAACTGAAAATTCGCAAATTGTCACCTACCTAAGTTATAGAAGAGCGGGGCCTCCTAACACAAGTATTTTTACTTAAAAGGAGACTCCAGCGTAACGTTGTAATTGTTATAATTTTGTGAATGAAAATAAACATTTTTGTATTTTTTTGTACATACATAATTACAATTACCCCTCCAAATCCTAAATATTTGTCCTATTGTTTTTTTTTACTGAAGCACTACATGTGACCTTGCGTATTCATAAAAACTTATCTACCTGGTGGTCAGCAGACCAACAAAATCCATGAATGGGATCGATCAATACATTGTTGTTTAATAGTTTTGATCGCTTCCACTATGTCGGCTAAATAATGCGGTTACGAAATAGACAAATTTGCATACAAGATTTAACCTAGCTGCTTTATCGTCAAATTAACTGTCTGTTTCGTAACTGTACCCGAAACGGAACGTGAAACCACAGAACCCAAAAAATGGCTTTTGGCTATGAAAACTATTCTAGGTGTTCTAAACTATTTAAGAATAAATAAAGGCCAATTACCCAATAATAAGTAGGTAATACATTATTTTATTCTGAGCCATTGTTATAACGTTTCCAGTTTGTTCGCCAAATTTTCTATTGAAAATAAGTAATTATCTTCAAATATAATAACAAAGCATAGAATACCTGAAATACCTGTTTTTCACATGCATTTGTGACAAAGCGTGCAATATTATTATTTAAAGAGGGCTTTAGGGTTGCCACGTTATAAAAAAATGGGGTCAAAAATAAAATTTAAAAAACTGGTATAAACTGTCTGAAATTAGGGCTTTAGCTACTTCGACTTCCTTAAGAAATATACGCCGGTATTTATAAAAACTTATTGAGTCCTTGAAGAACAGTTTAGTTATGGAAGGTTTTGTCTCTTTTTATTAGCAACAAAAATGATTATGCGTAAAAGAGGTAAAACATTTTATAACTAAAATATTTTTCAAGGCCTAAATAAGTTTTTATGAATAAGCTTTTAATTAAAACATTATAAGAAACCCATCACCACAGAGTCTTCCAATAACTCTGTGCCCATCGCTGACAATTTGAACTATAATAACAACAATTTAATTTGGCAGCAAGTATTTTGGGCACTATTGGAAACATGTGGATAAATGTTATTTATAATAAAAATTATGTATTTGTAATTATTTTTAATTTTATAGAAGCCTGTGGTAAGACCCAGTCACCGAATATAATAACAATTATATATATTTCTTCAAGCGGCCTAAAAGACTCTCGGTGTAATAACTAACTATATTGAGAAAGAAAAAAAATGCAGTTAACAACAAAAGTCAATAATAATATGTACGACAATACATACAGATGCAAAAACCGTCAAGTGATCGTCATGTTTCGGTTTTAGTCTGTAGGTTTACCGGTTATCAGGGGATTATTACATCGATAGGTGGTAGTCTCCTTTCAGGGTGCGGTTACGCAATGGGGGCTTGAATTGACGTTAAGGCAGCAAGTATATTAAAATATACTCGTAATGCAATGCGTCATTGTCGCCCCCCATTTCGTAATCGCATCATTTAGCCGGCATAGTGGGAGTGATCATTATTGTTTAAAAACAATTATTGATTGACCTCATTCATGGACTTTGTAGGTCTGCTCACCATCAGGTAGATACAAAGTCATATGCCGTGCTCCAATAAAAAAATATTTAAAAAAATCACATATTGCTCTGGCTTATACTATGTGTACCAGAAACAAAAATATGTTATAAATACCCAGACCATGATAAACTGTACAGAAAAATGTACTACTTAATATTTTTTTGCCATTAGTGAGAATCGAACCCACGATCTCCGGATATAACGCCAAAGACGCAACCACTAAGCTATGAGACGGTCAAATATTAGTAGTGTATAATGTAACCTTTGAGCCTACACTTCAAGGATAAATAGTTATAAATAAAGTAGAAGTATTTCGCGTTAATATTCTAATTTTAAAATATAATACCAAATTGTGAAAATTACAAAAACGTGCCTGTTTAAATTTTATCTAAAAATAAATTCTAAATTCTTTTAAAAGCAAATATAATGGAACCTGTTTTTGAAGTATTATGAGCAGAGATTCAGGCGCCTCGCCCATTGTGCGCTGGTCCATCTCCTCTGTAGAACATAATACAAAATATCATAATTGCACACCTTTTGTGCACAGATTTGGCACCCTTTGTGTAAGAACTAGTTAGATTTATTTTTGGACAAAAACTTATTTTACGTATTTTTAAATGGAAATGTCAAACTTGTTTAAAAAGTAACTAGTATTTCCGATTTATTTTTTGAGTTCAATGACATTGCCAGGGGTCTAGGGCGACTTTGCCATCAGAAAATTTCTTTAAATTAGGTCGAGTTATATAACCAGAATTGAAGCAATTCCAAAACTAAGAGAAAAAACCGTCAAGTGACCTAGTCATGTTTCGGTTTTAGTCTGTGGGTTCACCGGTTTTTAGGAGATTAGTTCATCGATTTCTTGTTGAGGTGATAGTCTCCTTTCAGGCTGCAGTTACGAAATGGATGGTTGAATTGACGATAAAGCAGTGAGTATATTAAAACACACTCGTAGGTATACTCGTAATGCAATTGGTCTTTGTCGCCGCCCATTTCGTAATCGTATGATTTAGCCGGCATAGTGGGAGCGATCATTGTTGTTTAAGAAAAATTATTGATTGACCCCATTCATGGACTTGTAGATACTAAGTCCAATGCCGTGTTCCACAAAAAAAAACTATCGACTTATTTTGTAGAGCATCAGGATTGAGGGGCCACATTTTGATTATACGAATTAATAATTTCATATATATATATATAAAATAATTATGCCAGTAGTTAAAAATCGAGCTTAAGTTTGTAAAAAACGTTGAAATAAAAAAAAATACATGAGTCTTTTTATTTTTCAAATACTTCCGTTAATACTAAATGGATTGAAGTGAGGTTTGCATGGTTCGAGAGTATATTTTTTTACGAACTAGCTAGACCTATTTTATAAGTTTGTAACTAGTGTAGATTTGAAGATATTGACGTCAGCACGGAGGGGCCAACTAAATAATCACATGTAACTTTTTTATTTTAAGATGTACAAACTTGAGCATTTTTTTACTAACTTTTTGCTAACTGCGGGCCGAAGAATTGTAAGAAAATTCTTATTATAAAAAATGTAGCCCCTCAATCCTGACGCTTATTCTTTTGTACAGTCGGTCTCCACTTCTTACTTTTCTACAACTTAAATATGTCAAATAGGTTCAATAGTATTGATTCTTAATTTTTTGGTTTGATAAGTAGCTACTTATTTTATTTGAGCACGGCATGTGACTTTGTATCTACCTGATGGTAAGCAGAACTAAAAAGTCCATGAATGGGATCGATTAACACCATTAATCGTACACACTAAGCCGACTGCATGATGCGGTTACGAAACAGGCGGCGACAAATTTGCATTACGAGACTACTTAAATATGCTCGCTGCTTTTTCTCCAAATCAACAACCGAAAATATAAACATGACTAGGGCACTTACCAAGTTATTTATTTTTAGAATTCTGAGTTATTATTTTTCAAAAAAGGAACCTTTATGGCGGATAGACATTCAAGTACCTTGAATGTCTATCCGCCATACTGGTCCTATTTACTTGAAATTTGGAATAAATTTAGACCTTGTTGACCCCTATCTATATATATACAAAAGGGTAGAAGTTAAAAGAGAAAAAAAATAGTTGCGATCTATTTATCGTGTCCTGTCCCCACATAACACTATTATTTTCTTTATATAGAAAATTGAAGAGATAAAGGCGTATCTCCGAATTGTTAGAAAAAATAGGGCTTAATAAATATAAAATATAATTATCGATAAGTGAAAGGTTTTTGAGAAAAAAAATTACACAATCGCACCCTTCGCGGGCTTAATTGTCCACTGTCCAATAACTGAGTTTTTTGTATTTTTTCAAAATATTTTTAGGAAAGGAGTAAAGAGGAAGTGAATTCGTGAAAAAAATACAGGCAAATATAAAAATTAATATTTTTATTACCTTTAAATTTTTACAGCTATCACTTCTATGGATACACACCATTTTACAATAAATAAAATCAATTTACACGGTTCATAAAAATTAAATGAGATCAAAACAATCAATAAAATATATTTTAAATATAAAACCTTAAATCTAGCTTAAACTAGGTATACCTAATTATTATAAATTTTTTGGTCAATTTCTATTTACAACAAAAACATAAAAATATTTTAAATAAAAGTAATAAATGCATTACAAACACTTCATTTCATTTTAAATAAGGATATGTATGAAGGTAATGTAGAATCAAGTGTTTACTTTTCGTGTAAGTAAACATACATATAAATTCTTCGTTTTTAAGTAAATATAAAATGGATTATACTGGTAATTAATATTAGATAAAACATTGTACAGATAATTAATTTTAATGAGTATATCGCGACTTTATTCGTCATCTTCATAATTATACTTACATATTTAATAAAGAAACTTTGTGTCATTAAATTCTACACAAGTATTCATAAAATCTTATTGAATCCTTGAAGAACACTTTAGTTTGGAAGGTTTTGTCTCATTTACTTAGCAACAAAAAATTTTATGCGTAAAAGAGACAAAACCTTCTATAACTAAAGTGTTCTTAAGGACTTAATAAGTTTTTATGAAAAAGGCCATTAGGGTGTCGTGTTATATATTTTCGTTGTATTTAACAAATTAATTTCTTAGAAGTTGTTTCTATAATTAATTTATTGACTTTAGGGATAAAAGATCTTTTGGATATCTTGATACACAATGTTGCCTAATGATTTTTAAATTACTAATATAGATAAGTACTATTTAGGTATCTAAATGTACTGTGGACGACAAAGTTTTTGTCATAGGTAGAGATCGTTTATTCGAATTCTGGGCGCCTCTCTACAAATGCAATGGAGGGACACGCAGATTTAAAATAAACGATCTCTTACTTAAATTGAACCTTTAATAGATTCGATTTATTTTGCCTTCCACTATACTACTTCTGTTTCTTACTGGCATCCATTTCTCTAGACACCAAATGTTTGGAAAAAAAACTAATAGATAGCAGAAACTAACTAAATGTAGACATTAACACTATTAATTAATAAATAACCACGTAGGAATACCCTAGTAAGTATTTACTTTGCCTTAACTTTGGTAAGCTATTTTTTGTTTAAGAGAGCGTATGCCTATACATTTTTCACCAAACACCTATTTTTTTTTTGTATTTATACCTATTGAGAAAAACAAATATTTTGACAACTTTTCTTTACAAAGACGCAAATTATAACGAACTTACAATTTCAAGACTCTCATTTATAGCATTCTGTGTAACTTCATCGTCTTCCTCAATGTCGCCATCGTAGTCCAAAAGCGTAAGCTCTGTGTGGATACTACTGGAGTCATCGCTGTCCACGTTGAGGTAAGTGACCGTGGCGTAACAAAGAGGCACTCTCTGATTACCAGGGCTACTTCGAGCACTCCCGAAAGCAGAATCCGAACCATTTGTACCAAAATCTAAGCTGTGGTTACCGGAGTCTGTACTGTGGGTTCCGCAGTCGGACGTAACTGGCGAGTTGTTACTAAAATAATTACTACAAAATGACGCGTTTTCGTAAGATGAATCAGGGGTCCTTAGGGAGTCTGGGGTTCTCAGTGGAGGCATGGAAGCGCGGCAAGGACAGAACCTCTGCAGATCTATGTCAGCTGATGCGTCTACCGTTCCGCTGTAACTTGGGGACCGGTGGATTGCTGGAGAAATACGATTGGTCTTGTTTTTGCGCAGTTTGGTGCCTTTGAAGAGTTTGAAAGCCTGAGGACAAAAGAAAAAAATAGGGTTAGGTTTAGCAGTAGATATTAAGTACTCAGGCCCTAATGTGCATTGCATATTATCACGGGTGCCTTACAGCGCCCGAGACCGCCTAGACGGCCCCAGGGTACCCAGCGGAGGGGTTTTAATCCCACCTCGTCGTAGCCGATGGTATGAGTCTACACCGAACAAGTGGCAAGCTCGTCGCTATGTTTTTGAATAGACTCAATAACCCATCTATAAACATTTTCTCAATTTGGTATAGTACAGTAGTATAGTAGTAGGTAGGCACTATAGTGGTGTTGTCAAACAAATGCAGATATTTTTTTTAATTAAAAACTTATTGGTACACACCGGGATTCGAACCAGGGACCTAAGTGTTTTTAAGTCCAAGGTCTAACCAACTCGGCCACCACGTATATACGTGGTGGCCGAGTTGGTTATCCTGTTATCTTTTTCACAAATCAGAAAATCAACCATGCAGGAACGTGCTCCTCTGATGATACGGTACATGTGGAACATCAGAGTTTTTTACTTGCTGGTACCTTTTTCTCCAGGGTGTCTCTGAGGCGATCGACATGCGATCAGCGTTTGCGCCCTAAAAGATACCTTCCATCTATCTACTTGTAGGTATATTTTGATTACTTATATTAAAGTATGTATATTTGGGGCGTAGCTATGGTCTGTTGGGTTGGTCGCCTTAGTGGCACTTTTGCAGGGCAGTCAACGATTGACAGGTCAATGGAACCAGCTAACCACCTAGTCTTAAACTGGTTGGTTTGTACTGGTTTGTTGGTATGTAGTGTGTGTTCGGTTGGGTTCTTTTTTTTTTCTCCCGCAAGAACAATAGTTTAATAGTTTACGATTTGTTTATTTTGTATTATATTCTCAACATTTGTCTGTGGGAGCATGGCGACCTGGCCAAGTGCACACAGAACCTTATATATACTTTTTTTTTTCTTGACTTTTATAAATGCCTGTAAAGGTTTACATGAAATAAATATTTTTGACTTGACTTTTTGACTTTTTTGACTAGAAAAGTCCTATTGGTGGAAAAGTAAAAATAAAAAAAGACACTGTCAAAGTCCTTGAATTTTATTCACGGGATAAAATATGCAACAATGCAATCATGGCGACTTTTTGCTATGAAATAATTACCTTATGGCGACGCAAAATTTACCTTGCACACATATAATGTTCGTGCAAAAACAATTCTATATTTATCATTACTTTTTGTCGTACAGTCCTATTTCTTACTGAGAGCTGGTCACGGGTCAGGTGGGGTGGCGTTACGGATCGGTGGGCCCACAGGTGGTATCGTGCCAGCTGCAAAAACCGTTCCCACGATCATGTAGAGTTATTTTATTTCTTATCTCTATTTGCGGGAAATATATGTAAAATAATAATTAACAGTTAACTACCCGTTTTGTAACTAATCAGATAGCCTATATCTGCATTTTTTATATACATGTCTTCTATTTTTAAAAAGATATGAAAGTGAATAATAAATAATTAAAATCTTATCACATATATTGCCCTGGTTACCAAATAAGCTCTAGTGCACCGAAAACAACGATATTTATCGGGGTGTATATAGAATATATATTAGATTTGATAAAAAGCCTGACCAAGGAAAACTGGCACAGAAAATCTTATTAAAATAGGTTTATCTTGAGTGGGAACCGAACCCACGATCTCCGGATACAATGCCAACAGTGTCGTAGCCATGTGACACTATTTTTAATTTGTTATTATTCATCAATTGGACTCCTAATGCAAATACATCCATATCGCCGCCCATTTCGTAATCGCATCATTTAGCCGGCTTAGTGGGAGCGATCAATATTGTTAAACAACAACGTATTGATCGATCCCATTCATGGACTTTGTAAGTCTGCTTAACATCAGGTCTGCTTAACAAAGTCACATGCCGTGCTCCATAATAAATGTGTTTGCAGAACTACAAAATAAGTTATTATGTATGAGCCAAAATACGACCGTCTGTAAACGCTATTAGGGCGCAAACTATAATCGATGGGTAAAGGGGGTTTGGGGTTTCTAGAAGTTTGGAGGGACTATAGACTAGGAATATGTTCCAAATTCAAATAAAATCACCACCTTTTTCAGAGAGAACACATAGGTTAATTCATTAGATCTAATTTGGAACAGCCCTTTACAACGCAAATTTATAGAATTAAGAGTATCTTGCCGTCTGCTATTAATATTAAATTTTGGTCGGTATTTAGATAAATTTTACAGCCAGGTGTAAAAAACCGGTTTTAATGTTATCTATACAGACATTATTAGGTAAGCCTACAATAACAGTTCACATTTGCGCTGCGTACGTCAACTGTTACCGGCACACACACAAAATATTTGCACATTCTCTCAGGACTTACACAAGTTTTCCACGCTGACAGACGTGTAAATCCCACTTGCCTAACTGATATTATAAAAAAATAACAAATAGTATGCTTACAAGGTTCCGTTTTATTTAGACAGCAAAAAATCGCTCATAGTAGGTATACGCAGAACGTATATAAATAAACTCATGGGATTGAGACAGAGCCTTGAGTGAAAAGTAGAGTTGATAATACGACTTTGAATCTATGTTCACCAACGGGTAGAAATATAATTTATATAACAGTACAAGTTCGTCAAAGATTAGAAATAGAATCTATATACTAGTTCACCAAAGGATATAGATAGAATTCATATACTGGTTCACCAAAGGGTAGAAATAAAATTAATGTAGGTACTAGTTCACGAAAGGGTAGAGATAGAATGTATGTATTAGCTCACAAAAGGGTAAAGATAGAATTTATAGACTAGTTCACCAAATGCTAGACGTATAATTTATATAATAATATTTTTATAATATATTAATTATTATTTTTTATTTAAATTTAGTCTAGATTATAGACAAAGAAAACCTATAATAGATTTTTTTTGGCAATATAACTTCTTACTGACATGCTTCCTTCATTAAAGTGATGAAAGTGTGCAGAAGAAGTAGAGATTAATTCTAGCGATCTTCGGAAAGAAAAAAACAATAAGAATTGTTTAGACCCTCTTATTTTTAAATTACAAACAAAAAATATTGGTAAGATTAGAGTTAAGCCAACCTTAAGAAGTTATAGATACCATATATGACAAGTAATAGAAGACAGACGACAATCCTACAATTTTCTATTTACCTTTCAAAAGCTAACAGCTATTATTATAGCATCTATCAATTGGAGGCGGTAAAATTAGGAACTAAGTAAAATATCAAAATGTTAAAATTGCAAAATATAAGTACGTTATGTCACGATGGTATAACTATTGGTTAAAATTTTACTATTGACGCTATATAGGCATTGCCAAACACAAATATACGTCAGTAGCGCCTCCCTTTAAACATTATACCTATACGTACTATATAAATTTTATTCTATAGGTCAGTTATACTTAAAGATAAAAAAAGAAGGAAGCGATATCATTATAACAAAGTGACCCGGCCGGCCATAACTCTCGGTAGATTGAGAGACTGTCTGTCGCCGACATCACACACTTATCTCTCGCAGATTTATTGCAACAATGCAGTTGCAGGAAATGGGGTGAGCGACATAAATGATAAAATGCATTAATTATTATTGTTTAATATATTATTTATTGATAACTTTGTGATTGGTATTGGATGTGAATGTAAGTTGAATAATCTTGTTTTACATACCTAATAAGATTTAATTTTTATTATATTCATTCCTTACGGCTACTATTAAAAATCCTAAAGTACCCGAAAACTCGCCCACGGAAGGCCCTGATTTCGTTTATATTTTTATCTCAAAAACTTTTTTATTTAGGGTTATTTTTTGAATTTGGCATTATAAATTCAATTTATCCAAATAAAAAAACGAAAAATAATTTGAGTTTTGAAAAGTTACAGGATTACAACAAAAAAAAACAAAAGATCACAGGGGTTCAAACTGTCGAGTTTCATTTATTTATTTATTTACTTTTAGAATATTTTTTTCTATAAGATTTGTAATTAATATTGCCTCTAAGTATCATGTACAGGTAAAGGTTATTTAGTTAAAGTTAAACTGTAGTATATTTTTATAATTCACATGAACCTCACAAACTACCTATATATATTATATCTACCTATTTAAGTATTTAAATAAATATTTTCGTAACAGTATGTCGCACTGCTTCCGGCCAATCGTTATCTTCTCTCAGACAAATAGGTATATCGCTTCACATAATACCTTATGTACCTAATGTATGTACAATTATTATTAACTACCCATACACAATAACTGTATCTTATCTAATAAGTAAGTAAATAATATTAATTAAATATTTCTACGAATCCATTATTTTAATACTAATGGGGATTTCTGTCTATGAGATCGCTGAAGAACATAGCCATTGCAAGTTATTGCAACTATAGGTAGGTTTAAAAAACTCGCAACACTAAACATACGTCGCTAGAAAAACTTGCCACGAACTAAGCTCTAGGCTTGTACTATGTGTACCAGAAACAACGATACCAATACATATTATATTTTATAAACATCCAGACCATGACAAACTGTACAGAAAAATTAACTAATCTAATATTTTTTTGCGATAGGTGAGATTCGAACCCACGACCACGTCGTATATTTTTAGTGTAAGTAAGGCAAATATTTTTTTTAAAAAGTAGAGCCACTCTATATAATATATTTTTTTTAGGTGGGAGGAAGGTCTCTATAACCTCCGCCGACCAAACGGTCTCGTTACCACCCATACAGATGCAAAAACCGTCAAGTGACCTAGTCATGTTTCGGTTTTAGCCACTGTGTTTACCGGTTTCCAGGAGACTGCTGCATCGATTTATTGTCGAGGTGTTAGTCTCCTTTCAGGGTGCGGTTACGAAATGGGTAGTTGGATTGACGATAAGGCAGCGAGTATATTAAAATATACTCGTAATGCAAGTCGCCCCCCATTTTGTTATCGTATCATTTAGCCGGCATAGTGGGAGCGATCAATATAATTTAAGAACAATTATTGATTGGTACCATTCATGGACTTTGTAGGTCTGCTCACCACAAGGTAGATACAAAGTCACATGTCGAGCTCCAATAAAAAAAAAAAAAATGAACTATAGCTCTTATAAATTAACAATAAATACGTAAACCACAGAACCCCTCTAAGCCCAAAAAAAACATTCAATAAAGAGACTAAAGGCGCCCCTCGCTAACAACATGGCAGATTATAGCGTTTTGATGTTTCTGACTCTGCATCCACCTGTTACGTAGTGTATAAAGACTTAATGCTCATCAGCGACCCTTATAATTTATTTAGTTATCCTAGTTATTTATTATCCAAACATTTATACTAAAAAGTAGTGTGCATTAAACGAAGCTAAATTATTAATTATTAGGTAACTTTATAAATTGTAGCACGAGGCAGATGATAATATAATAATAATAATATTTCACATACAGGGTGAATTTGAATGGGTGTACTTTGGGCTAATATGATGTTTTACTGGTCAATACGAACAACTTTTCCCATGGAACCATGTGTCGCAAATGAAAAAAAAATATGGCTTCCCCATACAAATTGGTCATTTTAACTTTACTAGTTTGTATGGAGAAGGCAATTTTTTTTTTCATTTGCGACACATGGTTCCATGGGAAAAGTTGTTCGTATTAATCAGTAGAACATCATATTAGCCCAAAGTACACCCATTCAAATTCACCATGTATATTGCCATTAGTTTCTGCTATATTATTAACGTAGCGTTTATACGTTAGAAATGTTAAGTTCTACCAATAGGAAAGGTTTATTTTATCCCTATTCAAAAACAAAGCGATCCTATCAGTACTTGTTTACGTATTCACGTTACGTTAATAAGAAACAAAAACTCGTGTTCTCTGGTCACAAACTAAGCTATAATAGTATAATAGTTTCTGGTACCTTATACTCTAAATCTTATATATGTAAATATAATATGTATTTATATATGTATAACACATATAATAATTTATATACGGCCATAATTAACTGTACTGTATAAGTTACGAAAAAACGTAATAAATATTGTGTAAATAAGTAAGAATCGAATCCACGACTTCTGGTTACAACGCCAATTATAAAGGCTTGAGTTTCAATATACCAATTGCAAAACCAAGAATATAAAAGACTCTACAATAGAACGGATAATTGAAATTAACTAGAGTTTTAAATTAAATGGAAGACTTATTTTAATTAACGTCGGAAAGAGAACGTGAGCTGGGTGTTTTAAACAGGCTGAATAATTAATCCTAGAACACTACCTATAACTAACTAGACGTACCTACAAAACTAATACAAAAAATATTAGAACATAACAAAAATGTTTTAAATAAAAGATTAACAAAATTAAGGTATAACTACAAATATTCTAAAGTTTAATCAAATAAAAATAATAATTTTCGTTTAAATGTGAAGAAATAGTTTTAAGAGAGCAAGAAATAAAACGTACAACGCTCAAGAATAATTACACAACTTATGTACCGTCTAGATAAAGCTTAACTACAATAAAAGCTCTGTAAAAAAATATAAATCGGAAACAAATAAACTATTTAGGTAATTTTAAAATAAATAAAATTATATACCTACCTCGTAAATATAATTAAGTAATTGCAAATATACAAGCAATATCTACTACTAACTACAAAAAAAAAACTTTTAATAATAAACTCACCTTTAACCACCGCTTTCTAGTTTCAGTCAAAAAATCTACTAAAACCATTTTTTTAATCCAATAAATTTTTCGTCTTTTAATCCAAGCTTCTTTTTTTGCAATAAAAAAAAACTTCCAACACTTTCGTATAGAGACAATTTGAATGTAGAACACGCGCGCTTAGCGGGAGGGCTGCGTTCAGAATGAAGTAGTGGGCGACAGCGCGGGTTGTTTATCGTATCCTCCCTCAGAGGAGAATGCATCGATAAAGACGTCTACTCCTATACCGACATGTACGCCATATACGCAATATTATTTAATATCATCTATCAATTACGTTTCAATAGCCAAAATTAATTTGTAGATAGTAGTGACGTCTTTAGGTATTACTCGTATTTATGCGTGTGTTGAACAAAAAATTGAGTACAAAAAAAACACATTGTTTATTTTTTGTTTTGTTTGTTTTGTAAGGTCAAACTAAACGTTGTATTATAGAATTATATCAGGGACGCCTCCGAGTGTTATGAATGTAATACAATAGTAACATCTTCTAGTAATACTTGTAGATTTTGTACAAATATTATTTTTAGTTTGGCTGCCTACGTGACC
Source organism: Monopis laevigella (assembly GCA_947458855.1). Classification (NCBI taxonomy): domain Eukaryota; kingdom Metazoa; phylum Arthropoda; class Insecta; order Lepidoptera; family Tineidae; genus Monopis; species Monopis laevigella. Next base: position 10,947,497 of record OX381577.1, on the reverse strand, counting down.
TAGTGGTTTTGCTGTTAGCGTTGTATCTGGAGGTCGTGGGTCCGATTCCCACTAATGGTATATAATATGTTTAAGTATTGTGTAGGACTGTTTTGACCCTGCATTTTATATAAAACGAATTTTAGAGACAGTTCTATGTACTGTAGAGGCTTATGAAACTATAGTTATTTAGCAAGTGTCTCTCTGCGTATATAGAGATATTTCGGTAGTGACCCTGTGCGCTTGTATAAAACATTTACGTATATATTAATATTTTACATTCAGGTTAAACGGCGTCTAACAATTACTATAAGTTTACACATTTAAATTATTGTATGTGGATATTTTAGCGGTTACTCTATATATAAAAAATGAGCTTGAAAATATTTCAGAGGCTGTTATTCGCCTGTATATGGTACAGTGTTTTTTTTAATATTTCTGAGACTGCTCTTTACACATATTTTATAACATAAAGGAATAAATATTTAAGAGGCTGCTCTCAGCGTTTGTAGGAAACTTGTGGATACAGAGAGATATTTCAGTAGCTGCTATATGGGTACGCATGTAACTTTATATAAGGATGGAGAGATATTTCAAATACTGCTCTATGCGTCTGTGTATACTTGAAGAGGTATTTTTGTGCTTCGACCGATATGTGTATTTACTTTTTATGAATCTAGAGTTATTTCAAATGCTCCTCAATACGTGTGAGTAACCTTATGCTTAAAGAGATATTCGTGTGCTTCGATCAATATATAACTTTGTATGAATGTAGAGATCTTTCACATGCTCCTGAATGCGTTTGGGTAACCTTATGCTTAAAGAAGTATTTGTGTGCTTCGATCAATATATAACTTTGTATGAATGTAGAGATTTTTCACATGCTCCTGAATGCGTTTGGGTAACCTTATGCTTAAAGAAATATTTGTGTGCTTCGATCAATATATAACTTTGTATGAATGTAGAGATCTTTAAAATGCTCCTCAATGCGTGTGAGTAACCTTATGCTTAAAGAGATATTCGTGTGCTTCGATCAATATATAACTTTGTATGAATATAGAGTTCTTTCACATGCTCCTGAATGCGTTTGGGTAACCTTATGCTTAAAGAAATATTTGTGTGCTTCGATCAATATATTACTTTGTATGAATGTAGAGATCTTTAAAATGCTCCTCAATGCGTGTGAGTAACCTTATGCTTAATGAGATATTTGTGTGCTTCGATCAATATATAACTTTGTATGAATGTAGAGATCTTTCACATGCTCCTGAATGCGTTTGCGTAACCTTATGCTTAAAGAAGTATTTGTGTGCTTCGATCAATATATTACTTTGTATGAATGTAGAGATCTTTCGAATGCTCCTGAATGCGTTTGGGTAACCTTATGCTTAAAGAAATATTTGTGTGCTTCGATCAATATATTACTTTGTATGAATGTAGAGTTCTTTAAAATGCTACTTAATGCGTGTGAGTAACCTTATGCTTAAAGAGATATTTGTGTGCTTTGATCAATATACAACTTTTATATGAATGTAGAGATCTTTAAAATGCTCCTCAATGCGCGTGTGTAACCTTGTGCTTAAAGAGATATTTGTGTGCTTCGATCAATAAATAACTTTGTATGAATGTAGAGTTCTTTAAAATGCAACTTAATGCGTGTGAAAAAGCGTCCTTGTGCTTTAAGATATATTTGTGTACTTCGATCAATATATAACTTTGTATGAATGTAGAGATCTTTAAAATGCAACTTAATGCGTGTAAGTAACCTTTTGCTTAAAGCGATACTTGTGTGCTTCGATCGATATATAATTTTGTATGAATATAGAGATATTTTAATTGCTGCTCTATGCGTCTTGAGTAGCTCTTAAAGATATATTTTTGTGCTTGTATCGATATATAATTTTGTATGAAAGTAGATATATTTCAAATGAGGAAACTTGTGCTTTAAAATATATTTGTGTACTTCGATCAAAACATAACTTTGTATGAATGTAAAATATTTCAAATGCGTCCGAGTGATTTTGTGCTTAAATAAATATGTGTGTGATTCGATGGTTATATAACTTTATATGAATGTAGATATATTTTAAATGCTGCTCAATGCGTGTGAGGAACCTTATGGATATAGAGATATCTGAAAGGATGTTTTGTATGACAAATGAATGAAGGTGAAATATTTCAGATGATGCTCTTTTATAAATACCTTGTAACTTGTAACTATATTTTATGTACGAGTATTTTACAAAGGTTTTTCGAAGCGCTCGGCTATCTCTATGTAATATTCAAGCTTTGGTCATCAAGAACCAGATATTTTATTATTTTTATAAACGAATAATAAAACAGTTTAAAAGCCATATCCAAGCAGTTTTATGTATATTTTTTTCTTGATGACGTCTTTGGCAATGTTTGTGAAGAAACCAGTTTGCCAAAAGTTATCGCTATTCAAGAACTTTGTATGGTTCTGCAATGAACTCGCTCACGTTTATTTACTTAAAGTCAATCAATGAAAAGTTTTGCCTTGGGTTCGATCTTGAGCAAATAGTGGCCAAGTTTAAGTGACGTAGTATGTCATGCAACCATTAGGTATAGTCTCATATATACTTGGTCACTTTGGAAATTTATACTTTAGGCTAATATGATAATAATAATAATATAATACGATGATATAATATAATATGATATTATATTTTATAAACACCCAGACCATGACAAATTGTACAGAAAAACGTACTAATATTTTTTTGTCACGGGTGGGAATCGATCCCACGAACTCCGGATACAGCGCCAAAGGTGCAACCACTAGTCTTCGGAGGCGGTCAGATATGAGGCTCCACTAATTAAATCGAACAAGCTTTTCTATGGAAACATATTTCGCAATTCTAAAATGAAAAAATGGCTTCTCCATTAAAATTAGGAATGTTAAACCATGCAATTTGTTTGGAGTAGATAAAAAAAAATGTTGCGATACATGGTTCCATGGGAAAAGTTGTTTGATTTGTTCAGTAGAGCCCGAAGTACAACTTTTTAAAGTCACCATGTATATTTCAGATGTAGTCTCAAATATGGTTCATATAAATTTCTTTATTATGGAATATGGCTTTACAAGATTTTAGGTCAGCTATGTCCTGTCTACCATGTCACAAAAATCAGGGTGGCCACTTTTTGAAAAACAGAGAAAAACGGGAAAATTCAGGTAATTTTCGGCGTCTGGAAAAGTCAGGGAAAATGCTGAAATGTCAGGGAAACTAATTAAAGTACACAACTTACAACTGTAAATAACTGACAACCTAAGAAGGGCGATTCTATTCAAGTTAAAAATAAGCTTCATTTTTTTATGTGTAATGTAATTTGACACTGCACTCGTAAAAAAAAGACAATAAAGTTATTAATAAAAAAAAGGAAATTTTATATCTTTTGGAAAAACAACTTTCTTTTTAAGTCCATTTATGAGGGAAAATCTGAAAAGTGACTAGAAATCCTGGATTGGAATTTTATTAGTTAAGTATCTACCTTTTATTTTCTTTTCTGTTCTTGTTTTATTGGAGCGCAGCATGTGACTTTGTATTTACCTGATGCTAAGCAGACCTACAAAGTCCGTGAAAGAAATCGCACAACACATTTTTGTATCGCTCCCACTATGCCGGCTATTAGCAGCGAGGATACGTTATGCAAAATAAATTGCCTGTTTCGTAACCGCACCTAGAAAGGAGTGACGGTCCTCTGTCTCCTCGACAAGAAATCAATGCAGTAGTCTTCTAAATACCGATTAACCCACAGACTAAAAGCGAAACATTACTATGTCACTTGACGGTTTTAAAATTAATTCCAAAGCAGCTCGGCTCACTTCTGAGTATGTCATACATTGTATGTCGAGTGTCCAAGGTGAGGTGGTACCTAAATAAAATTACTAGGTAAGTACCTATTTTGGATTAAATGTCTGAAATCTAATCATGATGAAAATATTTCAGTCATCTATAAACATAGGTTTAAAATAACAATCCATATTGTTCTGTAATCATGTATTGTTTAAAAGAAAACTTCATTCTTATACTCTACATGTTTTGGTGTTGATGCAAAAATTAAAATAGTGTTCTATTATGATGTGTTACATATACACGTGATTACTGTAGTGGTACTTAATAAGCTTCCGACAAAATAAATAAAATAAAAATCCCGATAAACAATTTAGATAGTTAAGTTCAGCTCCTGTATTAAAAACTAATTTGCTTAATTCCTATTTACGGTGTTTTTTCTATGTATGTATTATATAATAAGAACATAAAACTATTTATTTGGATATTAATAAAGCTTTTCTTAAATGATAATATAATTATAACATTACTTTGCAATTATTCCGCTTATACAGGGTGACTTTTAATGGATGTACTTTGGCCTAATATGAGGTTCTGCTGATCAATTCGGACAACTTTTCCCATGGAACCATCTGTCGCAAATGAAAAAAAAACTGCCTTCTCCATACAAACTAGTAATTATAAAATGACCAATTTGTATGGGGAAACCAAAAAAAAATTTCATTTGCGACACATGGTTCCATGGGAAAAGTTGTTCGATTTGATCAGCAGAACCTCATATTAGCCCAAAGTACATCCTTTAAAATTCACCCTGTATACATCATAAGCGGAAAAATTGCAAAGTAATTTTATAATTATACTATCATTTAAATAATGAACTTCCGCAAAATAACGCCTGATCAATTTTTTTTTTCACAGTGTGGAAGGCAAAGACCTTTCGACCATGCAGCCTTACACCTGATTCAATTAAAAGCTTTTTTTTTATTTTAGCACGACACTATGCCTACTAAATGATGCAATAATTATTACCAAATGGGGCGACAGAAATGAATTGCATTACGAGAATATTTTAATATGCCTTGACCAATTTTAACTAAATACTAATACCGCTTTTCATAAAAACTATTGACTCTTTGAAGACTATTGAGTCCTTGAAGGAAACTTTAGGTTTAGAGGGTTTTATCTATTTTATTAGCAACAAAAAAAAATTTACAGGGACAAAATCTTCTATAACTAAAGTGTTTTTATGAATAAGGCCTTTAGTAGTTCATTAAAAAAAGTGAACCTATACTATCTATCTATCTAGTAGTAAGCGGTATGTAGAGCCTAAGAATGAATACCACAAAAAGTCTAAATGAATATTTAAGACCATTGACGCTTTATATCTCTAAAGAAAACTCTGTCGTTGACAATTGTTTTCCATTCATTCAATGTGCTGTAAGACTGAAATAAATATAAGTAGGTACCTACCTAAACACTTTATCTATCACGTTTTCTGGAGACCTAAGTATAGATCGTGTCTTTCTCTTTGTTTTTAGTTAGTTACTTAACCGTTTTTATCGTTTATTTATAGCTATTTTTATAATTGTTTATGTAAACAATATTGAACGTAGAGTGACAGCTTCCTGACAAAATACCATTATAATTATTTCATTTAATTGGATTTATTGTACCTACAGTCTACACATATTACAATACAATTATTTTTAGTAATAAAATTCAGTGTAAATTAACTTTAGTTCAATCGCAACACAATAATAATAAATCTTTTTTTGCCGAAAATATGGTACAGAGATGTTACATTTTTTGTTAGGTTCAGATATTTTACAGTATGCAAATATAAATAGGTACATTTTCAGTTTATATTCATATTATATTTATAAAATAGATCACAAACAAATACACAATTAAGGGTACAAAAAATCTAATCTAACCATCACATTTTGTATTGTCTAACCAATCGCTGATGGAAAACTGTACACAAATCGCGAATGTGATTATATTATAATTATATTATGGTGCTGTTATGATTCAATTATGGGGTCAATAAACTTACTTATTGAAGAGCATCGTAATTCAACGTTATATAAATATAAATATATTTATATATAATATAATAAATAGCTATATGAGCGTGACCATAAAAAAAGGGTGCGATTATTAAATTTCAGCGATGAGTTTGATAGAAAAGTGAGAAAAATATCACCAAAATCATATTTTTGAATGGCATATGTGCGATACCAACTTTCAAATTATTTCTCATTCACCAGTACCCCTAGTGTGAGTTTTCTAACTTTTATTAGCTAAAATTTGTATGGGAAATGGATCAGCGCTCCAAGGGGAAATTTTGAGAACTACAAATGCGGTCGTGTGATTGGTCAAAATGTTAACGCTGTAGTATAGTTACCGCGAAAGTAAACGTTAAAAAAACTCACACTATTGCTACTGAGCTACTTGCGTTTCGTTACACGAAGAAAATATTGTTTGTCGTTATATCATTCTTGTTTCTCATAATAATTGATATGTCTTCTATGCTAAATTATAAAAAAACTCAATGGTGGAACGGAACTTAACATACATTATTTGTGATGATTATTATCTGTAATCGGTGATATTATTTACGAGTGGTAGGAGGCACTCTTATTGATCATAGTCACCGATCATGATATTTTAGTCACCCGATGAGATTCAAAAATACGAACTTTGGATATCGATGATTTTTTTGACATTTGGATGGACCAGCGGATGACTAAATATCACATTGAGTGATTTTAAGACATCCGCTGGGCGCTGACATTCAAAAATAGCACGCCTGCCCCCGTAGCATGTCACGGTGACATGACCGTTGTCACCCAAGATTGAGGATTTATTCCATTTTCGCCCGGACGACAATACCTATCGTCAATTCCTTTTTCGCCTGCAAAAAAATATTTTTCTCTTTTCGCCCAAACTACATACGACATTAGGTACAGTCAGGTGCAACTCATCGAAACTCGGATAAACTTTATAAACGTCAAATTTATTATACAAAGCCAATTATGGCATATTAAATTTAAATCTTTTCATGACATCTTAGAATATACGAGATTTTAACGAGTGGTCTACCACAAAGAAATAAAACCTCCGATAACAGTGATAATATTTATTTCCATGTTTTAATTAACGTTAATTTATTATTATTAAAAAGAACAATTTTTTGGCAGGTAGCTTTTGCAGCTTTTCATAAACCAATAAGTTAAGCGTATAATGTTTTTAATAGTAAAAATGGGTCTAATGCTTTACTTAATCCTACAAAATTTTGTGCTGAAAACAATTGAAATTTCACTCTCATCGGTTTTTTATCACAGTTATCTTGCTGCCGTGCTATTGTGCTATGTGATTGACGCGCCGCCCGTGGGGATTTTACACGACTTAAGTAAGCTACTATCCCAACAATTCAGTCTTCTCTCTTTGCCATTCAAATATTACCAGCAATATTCCATATATATAGGAACAGTACACCACAATCTAAATATATATAACTCAAAGGTGACTGACATAGTGATCTATCAACGCACAGCCCAAACCACTGGACGGATCGAGCTGAAATTTGGCATGCAGGTAGATGTTATGACGTAGGCATTCGCTAAGAAAGGATTTTGATAAATTCTACCCCCAAAGGGATAAAATGGGGGATGAAAGTTCGTATGATGAAAAAATAAGTATTCCACGCGGACGAAGTCGCGAACACAGCTAGTTTCATTATAAAAGCTTCCTCTAGTTTTGTATCATTAGCAAACTCATTTGTTTTGATCATTTTTCATAAATACATTTCTGCTGAACTCTAATCACGACGCCCAAGACTCCGTTGCTTTAATTGTCAAAATTTTGTATTCCCTGATTAACAAATAAAAATAGATGATTAACATACTAAAGTTATTTTCAAAAAGGCAAATAATTACGATAATATAAACATAACTGGTATAAAATATAAGTTATAAGATGTTTTCCTCTCGAGTATTCTTATATTATGCGCTGATGTAGCGATGACCTATAAAATATGATCGACAAGCAAATCTGAAGTGAGATATTCAATTAGTTCTAGATCGATAGACTAACACGAGACGTGATATTTCTTGGTTAATTTTAATTAGTTCTCCGATCGCAGTTTTTTAATTAATTCATGGAAATATTATTTTTCTTCTTATAGTCTCTATAATCTATGTCACCTTTTGGTTTTAGTCTGGGATTCACGATTATATTAGGTGTAACTCTACATTCCATGGCCCAATAAAACATATTAGAAAACTAATAAGGTTTCGTTCGACCAAGATTGAGAACCCGTCAAGTGAATTTTTTAATCATATTTCTCCATGAATGTGTTTTGGGTTTATTATATCGGCTCAATACGCGTTGACACCGTACTAACGAGTTAGGTACTAATTATTTATGTTTAATTTTAAAATTAACACCATCTTTAGGTCATGGATCACGGGTTATTGAGGCAACCATGTCAATTGTTGTTTCATATATATTTTTACTATAGCCTATACTACTTTGGTAATGCCTTTGACAGCGACAAAGAGGGTCAAGCGACCACCGTCCATAAACCATCAAGTGACTCATGTTCCAGTTTCTGTCTTAGGGTTCACCGGTATCGGCTACCGTATTGATTTCTGACGAGGTGTTAATTTTATTAGTTGATATTATATTATGTTAATAGGACATGACCATGCTCAGGTCATGGTCAACAAATTCACCTAATTTTTTTTGCAGCATCCGCGACATCCTTTCGTTGTTTATCAAGATTTTGTGGATCTAAATTTTTCAGTCATTGATATAGGTATATTTTTTTAGACAAAAACTGCTTCAGCGTTGTATCCATGTTGAAAAATTGGGATGCCTAACACTTACCTACTTCCTTCTACCTATTTTAGGTAGGAGGAAGATCTCTTTTTAACCTAAATCTCGCTAGACTGGTTTTATTACCGCCCATACATATCCGTGACCTACTCATGTTTCGGTTTTAGTCTGTAGGTTTATCTGTTTTCAGGAGGCTATTGCATCGATTTTTTATGGGAGAAATGAGTAGCCTTCTTTCAGGATGTAGTTTCGAAACAGTCCCTTAATTTGACGATAAAGCTAAAATTCGTCACCACATCAATTGGTCGCTCCCACTATACCGATAGTGGGAGCAACTAATGTAGTTAATCAACAGTATATTGATCGATCCTATTCATGAACTTTGTAGGTCTACCATCAGGTAGACACAAAGTCATATGCCATGCTCCAGTAAAAAAAGCTACTTTTTGTAATATTCGATAGAACCTCCCAACCCATAGGTTTCCATACATTGCAAAAAGTCGCAAAAATATCTTGCACTATACTAGCACATGTCTACATGTCGTCTCCCGTCTTGTGAGACATGTGTACAGTCGGCACGTCACGTAGTTACGCCACGACAAATATTTGTGTCCCCTCTTATCGCGAGACAGTGCGATTAGCTGCGAGTAAAACTATCGAGGTATGATATTACTCGTGGTTGTGACGCAGTTTGTCTGCGAGAACAATGCAGAACAAATAAAGATGCATAGGGCAAGGCTTTTAAGGACACTAATACCTTTAATGCACCTGCACGATACACAATATACTTTGAGGAACTTGAAAAGTTTTACTGACTAAATTAAAAAACTTTTCATAGAGTACAACTTTTCAAAGTCACCAGGTAGAAGTACCATTTTCGTTCTCACAATGTAGGTATGCCGACTTTCTCCTTACGATGGTTATATAGTCATAGACGTGCTAAAAAAATGTTTAACATTCATTTTTCATTAGTTTTTGGTAATACCTACCTCACTTATAAACTGCTTTGATTATCCCGAAGGTTTAACTGGTAGAGAATGCCTAGTGGCATTAAGTCTGCCTTTGTATTTTGTATGCAATAAAGATTTAAATAAATAAAACAATAATATATCGAAAAAAAAAATCCTATTTGTAATATATTAGGATTTCCGAAAAGTAAAGCTTTATTGAAAAAAAAAAACATCGGAACCCTCCGCGGACGAGTTATCCCACCTGTCAGGTTTTTAATAATGATGTAAAAATGTTTTTGTAATTTGGTTGGGGCTGATGTCTCATGAACATGCCCTTTAATAAATTAAAAAAAAAAAAATAATAATAATGATGTCATTATAAAAGTCATAAAAAATATAAGTAAAGCGAGTTCGCTATGTTCACTCTTCGTTAATTGGACAATATTTTAGTAGGTTTGTAATAAAAGATCGTTTTCCGATCGTTGGGTATTATGTTTTTTTTTTGGTTTTATTTTATTTATGTTATTAGTTTATTTTATTCGTTTTTATTCTTCTTAGTTTAATTAAATTAGGTACTTAAATTAAATTAATATAGTTAAATTGACTCAATTTTAGTGTGATTAAAAGTTATTTATTAATTTAAAATTATATCTCTATTTATTTATTATATTATATGAAATTTAAAATTTCCATTGACAGATTTTTTAATTTTTAGGTAAGTTAAGAAGATTATAGATAGGTATTTGAAGTTACAGTACTCAAAGCTCCCTAGCAATGCTGAAAGAACGCTTTGAAAGACAAACATGAAATAATGAACACATTAAATAGTTTTGTTCTGTTGTTCCCACTGTTATTTTATTATAAGATTATTTTTTTAGGTACTTATATAAACTAGGTACTTATAAAAAAGATCAATACCAAAATATTTATACAAACTTATACAAAAAAGACAATAATAAACATGTAAGTGTACTTTAAAAAACCACCCCTTGACTATATACGCGGCACGTGAGAAAGCGCGCGCTCGACTCTCCCACGCAGGGCATGGGCACGTGCCGAATTAATCATTCGAAATTCAAAATCATTTTCACTTGACACCGCCGAATTTGTGATTGGTTGATGATCGATGCGTTCCAATTGATTTTATACTGGATAGTGATGGGTTAGCGATTTTAGAGTTAATTTAGTGCGATTGTCCGAAGTTGTATTTCGCATATTTTTGTTTCACATATGGAATGGTGATCTTTTACTAACATCCAATGTGATTCGTGTCACCTACTAAATAAATAAAACATGTATGCCATCCGAAATTCGAAATATTTTTCAATGACAGTACCGAATTTGATTGATTAACGATCGTTCAAATCATGTTCTAATCGATTTTCTACAGGATGGTGATTGCTAAGCGATTTTAGAGGTAATTTAGTGCCATTGTCCTAAGTTGCATTTCACTTTTTTTTAACACATGGAAAGGCCAGCCAATATACCTAATTCGCATTAGTTTACGAAAACTAATAATAAGTACATACTTAATAAATAAAATATGTAAACAATTGTTGTTTACTAATTGCAAAATAGTAAATAGCGAACTGTAATCTCTTATTATTGCAACACGCGTCATTCTTCATTTAGTTTTAAAAGCACACTAAGTAGGCTTAGGCTCAAAGCGTTCAGCCTAACAATGGTATTAAAAAAGCAATTAAACATTTTGCTCATTAAACAAAAATATGAATGGTGATGGTGCGGTCACGTGTACGGCGCGTGCCCGGCGCGTGTCCGGCAGCAAAACTCTTTGCTGGATCGTGTGAGGAAACATAATGCATTTCTCTTGCTCGGGTTACTTAACTAATAAAACTTTATTACAAACTAACATAGCCCTGCGGCTTTGCACGCGATTATTAGCCAACATATACCTACGTATATTTATAATATATAACTCTGTCGCTAAGACATAATATATTATAATATTGACCTCTGTAATTCAATTTACCTTTCTACAATTTTTTTTTTCATGAAAGTAATACTGCGTAAATTTTTCAAGTGTGCCTTCAAGGCCAAATCCTAAAGTACAAGGAATAGCGAAAAATGCTCAAAGGTGTCTCGGGCTGATTTTGATAAAAACAAAAACTGCATCATTAGATTTTTAAAAATTTTACCTCCTAACCGGGAATCGAACCGGTTGATTTTGAATAAAAATCTCATGCTGTATTATTGCAACAGCTGATATGTTGCTTATAAGGATCAAATGGTGGAAAGTAACTTCAGCGGCAAACTAAAGGAAACTAATTTTTAAGAAACTACGTTTAATGTTTTTAATCCCTACTAATAAATTGATCGAAATAATATCCAATATTTTCAATACATACCTAAATTCCTTTTTTTTATATTTATTAAAACAAATATGATGTTTTTTTAGTGGAGTACGGCATGTGATGTATCTGAAGGTAAGCAGACCTACAAAATCCATGAATGGGTTCGATGAATTCATTGTTGTTTAACAGCATAGATAGCTTTTACTTTGCCAGCTAAAAGAAGCGGTTACGGCGAATTACAAGTCTACTTTAGTAGCCTCGCTACTTTATCGTCAAATTAACCGCCCGTTTCGCAACTACACCCTAAAAGGCCACTACCACCTTGACAAAAATCAATGCAATAGTCCCCTGAAAACCGGTAAACCCATAGACTAAAACCGAAACATAACTAGGTCACTTGAAGGTTTTTGCATCTGTATGTTTTCAATATGGATGGGCTTTGAAGATCATTATTTTAAACAATTTGATTAGTTAGTAAAGTAGACGTAAAATTTTTTTTTTTTTTATTAAAGAAGAGCACTTTCTTTTAGTTTGCCACTAGATATAACTTACCAGAATTTGACCTTTATAAGCGACACTATGAGCTGGAGCACAGGTGAATTATTTGGTTTTTAAAATCAACCGGTTCGATTTTCGGCTATGAGAATAAATTTTTCACAAATCTAATGATGCAGGTTTAGTTATTATCAAAATCGGCCCGAGACTATTTTGAACATTTTTTGCTATTCCCTTAGGCACACTTAAAAAAATTACCATGTATACTTAAGTAAGTATTTGACCTATTTAATTAGTCGAAATATTGGCCATTATTTTAGATGACTTACCTATGCCATTTTAATGGAACTGATTCGATTAACCCTATACAGGTGTTTGAATTTCTACCTTTTTTATTAATCCTCACGGCTCGGTAGTCTCACACTCACATTTTCTGCGGAACTCTTTTCCACAAGATATTACAGAATACGGTTCCACCTTATGTGGGACCGGCAGAGCTCGTACACACCTCTCTCACCGCGAGTCAGACAATACGTCGGGTTTCTTTGACCGAACGTGTCTTTATGTAAAGTACCGGTAGAGTCTCTCTCCTTTGGTCGGAGTCGGCATCTCACGCCAAATGGTGGAAGGCCCGAGCTGATCCCATTACCTCCTCGGCGACCCAAGTCGGAGCGCACCCCTTTAGGAAAAGCTTTCATAAACCGAGTTTTTTCCAAAGCCTTTTCGGCTAGCGACTCACGCAGCCACACGACTGAAACGACTCCACGCGTTGGAAAAAGGATCACGGAATGTGATTGTATCTACCTGAAATTCCGAAAAAAAGGAAATTAGATGTAGCTTGGATTGGTGAGTATGGTGGGAGACGGATGGATTACGGTCCTCTCCTAACTCCTGTAGTTTTGAGACTGTCCGTTGTGCGATGTGTTTACAACCGTTATCGTGAAGAAGGTGTAGACTAGAGCAATTGATAGTTTTATCATTTAGAATTCTTCACAGTATAACAGTACAAAATAAATATCACCACAGGTGCCTTACGGCTCTCGAACCCGCTTACACGGCTTCATGGTACCCAGCGGAGGTTTTTTTTAATCCCACCTCGTCGTAACCGATATGAGTCTACACCGAACAAGGGGCTAACTCGCCGCGATGTTTGGATAGACTCAATAACCTATCTATAAACGGTTACACAACCTGGTACAGTAAAACTGGGACCGACTGCTTAACGTGCTCTCCGAGGCACTATAGTGGTGTTGTTAAACAAATGTACATATTTTTTTTGATTAAAAACTCATTGGAACACACCGGGGTTTGAACCAGGGACATGTGTTTTTAAGCCTAAGGTCTAACTAACTCGGCCACCACGTATAATTACACTTCTGCAGTAATTATTGTGCCAGGTCCTAAGGAGCTGTAATGAACAATGCCGGCACAGATTCACCGTCACTGAGTTTAGCCCAGTGATGGTCACACGTCGTAGTGCGCACGCACGATGTGCTGCGTTCGTAGCAGGGTCGTATTCAAAATTTTTGTACATTTTTACATCTCAAAACGTCCTTGTGAATAGTGTTGAAATGGTTAATATTTTTTAAATAAGATCTATATATTTTAAATATAGGTTTTCCAAATTAATACCTCTAGTATTCATAAACAAAGAAATTATACCGGTAAGTATAAAAAATCTGTTTTGCTATATACACATCGTACTTGGTTCATACAAATAATTATGTCTCCAGACACACGTGTGTTACAAAAAAGTAATTAAAAAAAAAAATCTAATTAATTTTAGATTATTCTAAATTTATCTAACTGCATTATGATCATTACTACGTAATTCTTATAAAATCAATAAATATAACACAGAGATACATTAATTATTTACAATTTAACACGTGTCCACATTATTTTTCATTTTGGTTATTCCCTTTTGTAATATTAATTTTAGCAGATTTCCAAAATTTTGGGCTTGCAACATTTTGATATAAGGACGTCCAATAGCATCCGTCTTGCGGCCGCAGTCAGCCATTTTGATGGCGTGAAATGGTTTTGCGACACGTGTGTTTTTTTACGTATTCATTTATTTAAACAAATATATATTCCTTTTTCTTGTTTAGCCTGTATATTTTACGATAAGTAAATGATAAACTATTACTATACTGTGTAAAATGCTGTTTATAATACATTTGAAACTGATTATTATTTTAATATTTGAAGTTTATTTGTATCTTTATGGCTAGGGGTTATATTTTAAACATGTGATTTGTTTTCCTTTTTGTAGCAAATCGTTACGTTTTTTTGTTACGTTACAAAAATGATGTAACAAAAATGAAATAAAGGCTATTTCACATTAGGTTAATGAACCTTTAGTTTTAGTTTTAATTTTTACAAGATAATGTAATAAAAGTAAAGATACATTAAACTGTCATGATATATGGTTGTTCTTTTGATTTTTTTAGCTCTTTTAGAAAAGATGATTAGTTTTGCTATTTGTATACTTTCTGAGTAATAAATATTAAATAATGTTAAATGTTTTTTTATTTAATTACCATAGTGTGAAGAAGCCCTTACAATTCCTTTTTGTTACTTTTTTGTAACATTATTCATATTTGTAACGTTATTCATTTTTGTTTCTTTTTTGTTAATGTACAATAATTTTGATTTTGACCCAGCACTGTATTCAAAAACATAAGCCGGAAAACAAATGAACAACCATTTATTTAAGATATGTCAACCATATTATTAAAAAATAATTTGAATTTAGAATTCTAAATAGAATGAAAGATATCGACTTTCATATGCTTATCTAAGTGTATAAAAAGATACTTTAGAATACAAAGTGTTTTTTGTGGTCACAAAAACTTATTTTATCAAACTGCCGGAACACACCCAATTTTATAATTTAAGATATAGAATAGATCATCAGCGAATAGGTATTTAAATTCAGCAATTTGATAGGTGAGGACCTATGAAGTAGGTATATAAACATTATTTAGAGTGCAAACAGACAGTAATTTTAGTGATTGGGCAAATAATTAAAAATTATATATTCATAACTTTTGGTCACAGTTATCAAAAGTTGAAAATGGACAATTAAAATATTATTTAGAATGGTAACTCGTCACGGCCGTCAACAATCAAATGTAGATGACATATGCATTGATCATGGGGTTGACGAAGAAAGGAAAATTATTACAATTGACACAATTAATTCAAATTAAAACTGACTTCTGAATTATTAATGATGATAATATTTGGAATAATAGCTCTTTTCTTTAATACCTTTATACATGTAAATAATATAAGTATATAAGTAAAAAAGTCTATCTATAATCCTGTATTAAAATTTGCCATTAGGAACAATACTTACTTAAATTAATATTTTTTTTTTTTTTGATCCAGAAATTAGTATATCTACCAATTTATTGTCTCAATTGCATAGGATTAAATCATTTTCGACTAGTATTTTTTTTTTAACGTTAGGTAAACAGTATATACGTGGTGGCCGTGTTTGTTAGGCCTTAGGCTTAAAAATACTTAGGTCCCTGGTTCAAACCCCGGTGTGTACCAATGAGTTTTTAATCTAAAAATGTATTTGGTCCCGGTTTCACGACACCAACTTGTGAAACTGTTTTTGGTTGGTTATTAAGTCTATCCAAACATCGCGACGAGCTAGCCATTTGTAAGGTGTAGACTCAACCATCGGCTACGATGAGGTGGGATTAAAAACGCTTCCGCTGGGTACACTGAGACTGTCTAGGCGGTAAGCGCTGTAAAGCACCCGTGATGATGAAGGTACACAGTAAACAGTTTCACTTAAAGATAAACAAATGATGCAACATTTTTTTTTAAAGACCATAAGATGGAATCATTTCCCGACCGTTTATATACAAGTAGGTAATCGAGGAAATTAAATTAACAATCAAATCCCAATCGTGCCCTTCCCGCCACAACAATTACTCGCTATTGTAAGTGCTACGCCTCCATTATTTCAATTGCATTTCAATTATTGAATTATAAATTTACGAGATGTTGCCTGTTATAAATTCAGTTCGCCCATACTCTTATATGTAATTTAATGATTATTATTTGAATTATTGTAAGTTATATTTGTTTGGAAGAAATTATAAATTTAGTGGAATGCGCTCGTTCAGACTAATTATGTGTCCACCACTCGAGCCGCGGTGTTCTGCTTCCTTCACTTTTTAAGACCGTTTATCATAATAAAAAAATAAAAAATACAAAAACCGTAATTAAAAAAAAAATAGTTGGATAGTATTAAAAAAACAAGCTATACCTCTGAAATTCATCTTATACTTTATAACTTAGCAATTGAATAAAAAAAAATGACGGTTACTATCAGACTTGATCAGACACCACGATAAATGAAATGTTATTTAAAAAAAAAAGTGTTATTATTATAATGTTTATTTGACAATTTCTACGTGCGGACAAGTGTTTTTTTATAGGAGCAAATCATGTGAATTTGTTGCCTGATGTTAAGCAGACCTACAAAGTCTATGAATGGGGTCGGTCAATAAATTGTTGCTTAACAATATTGATCGCTCTCACTATGCTGGCTAATCGATGCGGTTATGAAATGGGCGGCAACAAGGACGTATTTGCATTACGAGTCTATTTTAATAATTTCCTTGCTGCTTTATCGTCAAATCAACCGCCCGTTTCGTAACCGCACCTGAAAGGAGACTACCAGAAGAAACCGATGCAGTAGTGACCTGGAAAACCGGTGAACCCAAAGACTTAAAAGTAATTGCAAAAAGCTCAACTTCTAGCGTTTTTATTTTGACGTACCTATGTACACGGGCGTAGCCAGGAGGGGGGGGGGGGGGGTTTAACCCCCCCTGAAATGTTTGAAAATAGATAAAATTGGTACTGAATGTTTTTTATTTTGCTCATCGAAAATTTTGTACAAGTAATAGGTGAAATAGTGACGATGGCGTTTTTTTTTTGGACAAGAAGAGACTATATAATAGGTGAAATTGTGACAATGGGGTTTTACGTTGAATCTACACCTTACAAAATTGTGGTATAAAAAAAAACAGAAAATTTAACGAAGCCTAAACCCCCTCCCGATATCAAATCCTGGCTACGCCCGTACCTATGTAAGTATGTAGACAAGAATTAAAATTTTAACTACGTAGGTTGTTATCTTTAATAATGTTCAACTCATAACTAATTAAAAACAAATATTGCACAGGATGACCACTACTGAACGCCATTGAGTTACCCCTTCAGCCTGCTATTATAATATATTTATATATTTAAGTAGTAAAAATACATAAAAAGCGTCTTGATATATTTTTAATACCTAATAGAAAGAAAGGAAAACAACAAATAAATTTAAGGAAATCGGTAATAAATAATATATCATAGATCAAACTTTCAAAAGATGCGTGCGGTATAATTAACCCACAATCATCTTACAGACAGAAACAAAAAAAATATAATGTCAAAAAAAATCCGCTTCGATCCTCTTGAATGTACAAAGATGCCAATCTGTATTTCTTTATTTAGTTTGATCCTGATAATCTCTATTTATCCTCCTATATAAGTTACCCTATTAGGTAAATAAATCGTCGGCATATATGACCCTTTGTTGGTGGTCAGCAAACCCCATTATTACCTATCCGACCGAATGGTCAGTGGTTTGCACTTTGCATCAGAGGGGCAACTTCACACGCAAATTGGACAATAATGGCGAAACAATAAATACGGTATGGCGCTTTCGGGAAAGAGATCTTACTTTACTTATTTATTTTCATTTATGCATTGCGATCGTTGCGTCTTGATACTTTTTTTTTAATCAGGTAAATATGAATATTTGACCTCATGCGCGTAGCTAGGTTTTAGTATGGGTACTATTATTATTTCTGTGGTATGGGGGGGTTCAAAAAAATAAAAGAACAAAAAGTGCATGAAATGGTGAAAAAAAACTACTACCTATTTAGTTACTTACCTAAGTCATAATTACGAGTGTTTATAATAATAACTAAATTACGGTAACTATTATAGGTAGTAAGTATGTCAATGAACTGAATTGAACTGTAGTGAAGATTGTCAATCAATATTCTCTTGATTTCATAGTAATAGTTACAGCATAATTTATGCCGCAATCTTTTATCTGCCTAAATTAAAAGTTTAAGTAGAAACGGAAAAAATATAATTTAAAAGGCGAGCTAGTTTAGCAACATTCTCAAAAAAATATAACAATAGCTAAAAGACCCAGTTATTGTCAATATGTGAGGAACAAAGTTTATTTTAAATTGTTTAACTATACTACCCCTTAAGAATCTAATTTTGCAATTTCTATAAGTTAATATGTAGGTACCTACTTAGCTTATATAACATTTAAATCGAAATACCTATATTTAAATCGGTAGGTACTAGGTACTGATTTATTAGTGAAAATTACAACTTACCAAAATATACCTACCTATGTATGTAAATGCCATTTTTTTCTAGGTACCCGTATGTATATATTACTTTATGGTCACAACCTAAAAAAATAATGCCAAGTTGGACGTAGGTACATTAAGTAATTTATTTTCTTATAATATATCTATCTAGCCTTTAACCTATTTTAAATTCAACATATTTGGAAAAGTGTGCATGGAGGTTTGCTCTGCCTTGCAACAGAGTTAAATTATTTATTAAAAAATAATCAAAATGATCAATATTTTTTATTCCTATTATAACATAAAGTCGCTGTCGGTCAATGCCCAAACTGTTTCGTGAACACTTTATTTATGCGAATAACTCATCTCGCAGGACAAAGTGGCTTTGGTCAGTAATATAATAAAAATAATTGTTTTTCCATTAATTTTACTATTTGCTTTGACGTCGGTCAAGTTATGAATATTGCAAATGTTAATGTTATGTTTAATTTATGGTCCAATTGATGATGATGAAGTCGAGTCGTAAATAAAATTATTTGAAACAATACCCGACTCTCAAATGTTTTTTTTCAGTTTAGTTTTGTTTGGCAACTAACTTTTTTTTATTATTGTACCTATTGCAGGCTACAATAGGTACAAAAATAAAAATAAAAAAAATGATTTAGACGACTAACGTTATTTTTAAAATAATATTTATTTTAGAAAGAAAATCGGGTTGTCATACCTATTCAAAACCCCTATAGGCTGTCATTACATGATCGAATATCCAATCTATTAGATGACGACATATATTTTTGACAAAAACGCTACATCATCCTCTCGGCGTAATTCAATTTTTGAAATTATTCAATCATAAGTTAATTTAATTTGCCAATATGTTATATTAATGTATTCAAACTTTTATTCGTTGAAATTAAATAGATAGTGATAGTAAATTTCGCGCTTGTCGCCAAGCGGTTCCATGGTGTAATGGTTAGCACTCTGGACTCTGAATCCAGCGATCCGAGTTCAAATCTCGGTGGAACCTGTCTTTTTAGTATTTCTTTTTAACACTTATAATTTTGTTCGTTTTTTTGACAGAATATTTTATTTATCTTATAAGTTATATTATATAACCCTAATAATAAATATGATTTAAAAATTTACAAAAATATTAGTGACATCTAGTGGTATTAAACAGAAACTTTACCAATTATTTTAGGAATTAGTAAATAATATTCACAGTAGATGGCGTCTAAATCATTCATAAAAGAATAACTTTTAAACTACCTATAATCTAAATAAGTCGTTCAGTAAGTCGGTGATTTAAAAAAATAACAAAAAAAAAAATAACAATTACAAATAACCAAATAACTGGAAAATCATGAATTTTGTTTTAATTTAATTTTCTTCATTTCCATCTGTCGGTTTAAAGAGTAACTACATCCAAATTTGACATTTCGCTAGGTTTGTTTTGAAATTTATTGGCATTGAAATTTCATTCGTATTTCGTTCATTCTTTTTCATTTTCTATCAGCAGTTTCAGCGCGCAAATGTATAATATTTATTTTTAATCGATTTGTTATTATATTTTAGTTTTACAGTGTGCTATAAAATAAATTATTTGTACCCTCGATGTACGAAATATCCAACAGAAATAAAATGCCATTAATGGATTTAAAAACCTATATTAAATTCGTTGCTTTCGTGTTTTGTGTACGTATATTTTATAAATAATAACATTAGCATGCAGTATATATAAATTTATAATTACAGTCATGAAATATAGTAAGCCTTACCTATTTGTAAAAATGTAACACCACCACAGTGCTAAAACAAATGTTAATAAATGCCTTGAAAAAAAGTATATTTACAAAGGTAATACCTAAATTGGTTTATATTCAATGAATCCCAGTCTGCCGTCTTCCATAGCCTTAATTTACCTGCCGTTAGAACTAGTGGATTCTACAAACTGGATTGGGCATCAACTCCTATATTTTGTATGGGAAATATGTATTTCAATTTGATAATATTGAATTGATATCCATTTCATAGTGCATTTCAAATTAACAATCTGTGCTAAATCTTGGGAAAAAGAATGAAGTGTGATTTATGTATATTCCATCTCTTCCTATTACTTGAGAGATAAATTATTACATAAGTAATTGCATGAATTTTGGAACAGATTCTTAGTAGAATAAGCCAACAGCGAACAGAATCATAAAAGATGACCATCTTTTATGACTCTGCTCTAACTATTCTTGGTGAGCCAAGGTTACAATTTGTAACCTTGTATTTTTCATGTCAATTTAGTTTGTTTTCATCAATCATGTGGCACAGACAGAATAAATTTATAATGAAAATAAATTTATAATGAAAATTAATTTATGTATAATAAATAACAATTTACATAATTTACAAAACACAGTGGTATTACAAACTAAATCTGATTTGTTAAAAAATATTTTTTCAGATATCATGTGCTACTTCATTATCTTTGGCTGTTCTTCGTATTTTAAAACCAGATTTATACTATTCAGAGCCATTGGAGGGAAAAAATTCAGGTTATTAATGTTTAATTGAAAATTCTTTATATAACTTTCAATACTTGTATTTTTTACTATTTTACTAGTTGGTAGCATAAAGTATAAAGGGTTTAGAATGCAGTGTTTAAAAAAATAAGCGTAGCTCTACCGCAAGTATTTTTCAAATAATTTTTACTATAGTCGCTAGTCACTATAGACAGGAATATACTAAGAGAGGTTTATTTGGAAAATAAAGTGATCCAATTGGTTGATACCTATCTATAGTTTACTAAGACTATATTAGAAACTGTTTGCAAAACTTGTGGTAGAGCTACAGGTCCCAAAAACACTATTCACATTCTGAAGTTTTAAAAGTTGACTATCCATAGTTTTGTTTCTACTGATTACAATAAATTATAATTAGGATTGGAAATTTATATCAATCCATACTATTTTTCGGGAAATAAAAAGGTTAGGTATAATTGCACCCAAATTTACAATCACTAATTATAATGTAGAAAAATTATATATACAATGTATATGTATATTTTTTTTTTTAGCATTAACAGTTACTCCTTTTTATTTATTACTGTAACCTGGTTTCAATAATTTAATGTATATTATAGCATAGCAGATACCCCATTCTTAATAATTGATTTATCAATATTTAAATGTGTAGAATCTTTCTAACTAATTCAGTAAACATTTCAGTACATATCATAGTTACTAACAATAAAAAAAAACATGATTATTAATAGCATATGTTTGATATTGATATTATAGTCATACTTTGGTCATCTTGATATATTATGAAGATGACCAAAGTTATTCAAAAACAGTGACAATATAGAATATTATATAACAAAAATAGTTATTTTGATGTTTTATTTTCAGTGTTACATTTTTTGATAGCTGCTTTAATGGTTACAACCAGCTGTATAGGGTTCCTAAACAGTTTGGTGACTTTACAAAGGAGGCCTTGTGAAGTGAGTATTTAATTTATTTAGAGAAGCATACAAACAGGTACCTATCAACTAATGTTATGAATAAAGAAAATGTTTAACATACTATACTAGTCACCCAGAAGCTCATAATAATAATAAATCTTATGTTTAAGTTTATCAATAATATTAGAGGGTGGAAATATCAAATGGACATAAATGGAAGTACCTTAAATTTTAAATATAGCAAATTTTACTAAATACAAACCATCTTATTTTTAAAGTGAGGTATTCATGTTTTAAGAAAGTTTAAAATTTACTGATATATAATTTTTTAAGATAAGAAAAACTGCATTAATATTTTTTTATTTGTACAATGTACCTAACCTAATGTTACAATTGAATTCACATGATTCACTGAGACCAATATTTAAAAAAATGCATGAAAAATAAAGTAAATTTTAGCAATAATAAGTTTTTGATAGATTTGATAAATAAACAAAAATATCAATAACATTTCCTGAGAATCAAACTACAACCTTGAGAATGGAAATTTATTTTAATTATTTATCTACAAAATTATAAATATGTTTGAACTTAAAGAGATAATGGTGTAATGTATTTTCTGACTATTTACTCACTGCTATCAGAAAATAAACTCATAAATTAACTATTATTAACATATTAAAGTAGGTATTATTTGAGCACGAAGTCCTTTTGATCTTCATGGCCATATCAATAAACAGTACAAATAACAAATCTGTGAAGTTGTTATTTCGTTAACTATACCTAGTACTACCTCTATACCTTCTCAATGTAATTTGTTGTAGAATGCAGAAAATTAGAGGCCAAAGAAACCATTTTTTTTTTATAAATGTGATTCTTTATCTTTTTCAGTATTTAAGATATTGAAAACGGAAGAGAAATACGTTTTCGTCATTAAAAAAATATAAATAGATTTCTAAACTGGTAGTGTTTTCGTGCTATCAAATATCATCACTAAAATAGCAACTTTGTAACCATTCTTGAAGGACACACTAATTTTAACAGTTAGACCGACCCCGTTTTAATTTTAAGTCGTTACTGGACAACTTAGAAACTATCTGAGTTTTCGAAACCCTGTATTTTAAGATTTTTAGCCTAATTTCTAACTGATACTTTATAGTAAAGGTATGGAAAGTATTAATTTGTGATTTATTCCAGTTCTTATATTACTAATATAAGATCTGGAATAAATCACAAATTTATATGGTATCAGTTTTAGAAACAAAATCTATACAAGACGAGAGTAAAATGAGTATAATTCTTCCGTCAGAAAAACAGTACATTATTTTTTTACTGGATCACGTGAAGTGTTTTTGTATATCTGATGGTGAGCAGACCTACAAAATCCATGAAAGGTGTCGATTAATACATTGTTGTTTAATGATCGCTATCATTAAATACGTGGCTAAATGATGCGGTTATGATATGGACGGGAACAAGACGAATTTGCATAACGAGTCTACTTCAATAGCCACGCGCTGCTTTATTGTCGAATTAATAGCCTGTTTCGTAACTGCACGCAACAACCACATTCTGTTTCTTATAACGTGTTCGTTAGATTGTCAAAATTCATAAGCTATTACCGCGCTCTCATCTAATCAGAGTAGTTTTTTAACCTTATTGGAGGAGAGAGCGCTAATAACGGAATTCGTTATTTTGACAATCTAACGCTCACGTTATAAGAAACAGAATGTGGCCGCTGAAAGGAGACTACCTCGACAAGAAATCAGTGCAATAGTCTCCTGAAAACATCTCTCAAATCTGATGAATGTGTCCTAAATCTTTTTTTTTCACCGTGTGGCTTTGTATCTACCTGAGCGTAAGCAGACCTACAAAATCTATTAATGGCGTCTATCAACAACATGACTCACCTATAATAATGTATACTATATCTTGTCATCTACAGAAACCGAATAAATATCTTTATTTATAGATTGACCGCCTCCGTAGACTAGTGGTTGCGCCTTTGGCGTTGTTTTCGGAGGTCGTGGGTTCGATTCCCCCCATGGCAAAAAAATATTAGTACGTTTTTTCTGTACAATTTGTCATGGTCCGAGTGTTTATAAAATATAATATGTATTATATCGTTGTTTCTGTTACACATAGTACAAGCCTAGCGCTTAGTTTGTGACACAATATGATTAAAACAGTGGTATACAAAATATATAGGTAAAACAAAAAGTGGTATATAAATATATATATATATATATTAATGTTTTAGAATACGGGCCGTAATATTACAATGTGGTTATTGTTGGACTCGGTGTTCGAGACTTCGCGCGTTGTGTACGTGTTCGTGGCGGAGCTCGTGATACGCGGGGACGGCGATCTGCAGATGTACGAGTTGCTCACAAGCGCTGGCCAGTATTGTAAGTACCTGTTTCATTTCATTGACATATACGCTTAGTCATTTTAATGTATTATCATTCCTTTATAAGTATTTCAAACTAAACAAATCCATCAAAAAAGTTTATAGGAAAACTCGTCACACATTATGTAAGCATCCTTAAGCCAATAGTCATATCTTTCAATACAGTTATTAAATAACATATATTGTTAGACCCCATTCGACCGCTTCCGAAGACTAGTACATATATACCATCACGCCTGTATCCCCGTTAAAGGGGTAAAAATTTATCGATCCCATTTATGGACTTTATAGGTCAGCTTACCACGTTAAGCTGTCGGTCCCAGTTTCACTATAACTTGTGAAACTGTTTCTAGATGGGCTATTGAGTATGTCCAAACATCGCAACGAGCTAGGCACTTGTTCGGTGTAGATTCATACCATCGGCTAAGACGAGGTGGGATTAAAACCCGCTGGTAAAGCACCCATGAATATTTTTATTTGCATTAAACTTTAACTTTTTTTTTCTTTTCAGTAATAGACAGTTTTTTGTACTGCCAAATGATACTTCGACATTAGTAGGGTTTTGAAGAAACCAAGATATTATATATATGATTACAGATTAAGTCTGGAAATTTTATAAATGTAAAAATAAAAAAAAACAAAATGGCGTACCTACCACGGCCATTTTGTATTTTAACATTTTTTTTTAACATTCGAATGTGATGATTTAAAATAAATCTCTTCCAAAGGATATGTTATTATATTAGAATTAAGTAGTATTTTTTTTGTAGTTTATAATATTGTTATTTAAAAAACTGCAATTATATAAGCAAATTGCTTTAAAATTAAAAAAGGTACCTAAAGAATACCAAAAAATATTATTTAAACGTAAAGAATACTCAGTTTTTTATGGTAATTTACCATCACGCCAATAAATTTGGTAAGGGATGGCGTAGATTACACGACTGCTATTTGTGTTCACAATAATTATATATTTGGCCTAATTAATGATAAACTTGTTATACCTAGGTTTTTTTATTGAGATTATAACATTAAATCTACTGTAACTGTACCTAGGTATGTTTTTGTAGTCCTCAAGACTTTCTAATGAATTTTAGATATGTAATTGTTATATTTTTTAATTTTAATTATTTGCGAAGACATTATATGTGTATCAACTCCGTCTATTTTATGAATGTTTATTGATATTTTTTTGCGTTGTGCTGCTAGTCTTTATAATATCACTGTAACAGTATTAAGGGCTTATAAATAAAATATATGGAACCGCCCTAAGGCCTAAAATCGCCTATAAAAAGAAATGTCAAACGTATTCGTTGCCGCCATATTCTGTTCTCACTTCAACCAATCATCGCTCAATGATTTGTTTTGAGTTTTTATGGCGGCGGCCATATTCTGTTCTCACGTTTGGAAAGGCAATTTTAGGCATTAGGGCGGCTCCCTAATATCTCCATGCTTTATGCCTAAACTAAAACGCACCCCTCCAACGCATTTATTTATAAGTTTGTTTTTATTAATAGATAAGCATTGTTTTTTGGGCGCTTTATTTTTCTTGTTTTAATTGAATAATTTAGCTCGTGAATAACTCGTTAGGTTGTGTTAAGACTAAAACACAAAACTGCGATCAGACGCGAAATCGCAACGCAACCCTCTGTTATACGATTCCATGCGATGCGATTTATTGTGAAAGCACTTTTCTGCCATGCTTCGGGATATTTTTATGTGTAAATGTAGAATATCGTAGGAATAAACAGTATCAGAATTAATGGGTCTCATTTTTTATAATATAATGCACGCAGTTAGCAAAAATCGAGTTTAAATTTGTGAAAAAAAAAACAACTATAATCCCATGTAACTTTTTTAATTTTAACTTTTACACAATTGACTTTTTATTTTTGCTTCATTTTTACCAACTATAAGAATTATCAGCAAATTCCTATTATCAAAGTGTGCCCCTCAATCCTGACGTTATGCGAGTTGACAATGGGATGTAATATCGCAGTTTTGTGTGTTAAGCTCTAATAATTATTTATTAAATAGAAAATTTAATTGTAAAATTAGCGGCAAACTTCTTGAACATTACACCTACGAGCAGAATCGATTCTTTTAGTAAATATTATATTTTGTTCGCAAATATCTGCGCAAACATCTCCCATTACGCCAGACTGTTCAAGTTATTTGCCGCTATTAAATTAGGTATACCTATTGGTTATTTTGTTATGTCAATAATTTATTTTAGTTAACTAAGGTTTATACTAAAAATCTAAAAAAAAATGTTTAGTTCCTAAATCAGTATTTTTTGTTATTTTATTTGTTTTTATTATTAATTAATTGGTTAAGTTTTTTTTGAAAATTTGGTTTAAATAACTGTTTTTGGCAAGTCGATTTATGGGCAAAAAAATTGAATAAGTACCTACCTATCTATATAGTTAGGTACTCGACGGCAGAAGATCGACTGATAGAGTAGCCAGGTAAAATATCCTTATAGTTTAATAGTTGTTATACCTTTTAACATGTGCCATTTATACGAAGCTTGCCGCGGCAGATGCCAACGAATAGAGGAACCCAATGTGGGATATTTGGATCGCTATAATCCCCTTCCGATAAAATAATTAATTTAACTAGTCGGTTAAGTATAATTAGCACCCCAAAGATTGTAAAAATATGTTTCATCTGTAACCTATACCTACAAAGTTTATTTAACCTAAGTATAAATACAATTTTGCAATGTCTCGTTCCTTAACCCGGCATAATGGAAACGACCATAATCTTATTATATATTAAAAGTAGCTACCAATTAATATATTACTGCTTTGTGAATATAGAGTCCGTATTTTTTATTTCTAAATAGCCAGCCATCAAGAGAAAATTTAGTAACGCCTGTAATGCAATAAGTTTTAGTCTGACCGATTTCTTAAAATCTCTTAGGTATGTTATAGTAATAATAAATAAACTGTTTTACCCTATAGTATTTTATTGTGTATTTTTTTTACGAAAATGTAAAAAAAAATCGTCGAAACTGCCATAGTAAGTACGGTGGACTATTTACTTATACTTTACATTAATACTCAAAAAAATAATTACCTCCAGCCCGTACGAATGGTGGTTAGTGTGCCTAGTGTGAGTGTTTGTAACATTTACTTTCGAGTTAACTATACCACTGCGTTAACATTTTCACCAATCACGCGCTCGCATTTTTAGTTCTCAAAATTTCCTCTATACATTAACAAAGTAATAGTTAGAAAAGTCGCACTAGGGCTACTGAACAAAAACTTACCTATCGCGTGAAAAGCATTGAGATATAATAGGAAGAACCCCTAAGGCATAAAATGCCTTTCCAAACATTAGAACAGACACCGACGATGGCCGGCCGCCATACAAATCTATTCTAATGCACAAGGAGTGAACTGTGAGAACACAATATGGCGGCACGTTCGATAGGTTATTTTAGGCTTTAGGCCACTTCCGTATATTGATGGCATCAAATGTTTTCATTGCATCTATTTCTTGTCGAGGTGGTAGTCTCCTTTTAGGGTACGGTTACAAAACGGACAGTTAATTTGACGAATAAGCAGGAATACTACTAGACTCGTAATGGAAATTTGTCTTTGTCGCCGCCCATTTTGTAACCGCATAATTTAGTCGGCATGGTGGAAGCGATCAAAGGTCTTAAACAACACGGTATTGATCGAACCGATTCATGGATTTTTTAAGTCGTGCTTACCACCAGGTATATACCAGTAAAAAAAATACTATTTGCTGTGTTTCGCTCTTTGTGGACACTTATAAATTTATTTTTATTAAAATTATTGTCATTAATAGGTCCCAGTTGCTTGAATAGTGAAAACTCGTTTTTGACTTTAATATTAAGGTTTAAAACGGGCAAGTGAAATTTGACATGTTTTTGTATGACCACAAAAGAGATTTATAAATTCAATCAAGTTTGTTTTGTTTCCGTGGTTTACTATATTTTTTGTGAATGGCCACATCAAGCAATTGGTTCTTAATTTTATTTAGGGCTGATTTTTCAATCTTTAGACACATACAAGTTAACTGTCGAATTATTAATATCTCAAATTTATTAATTCTTTATTCTAGTTATCTGACGATTGAAAAATCAGCCCTTAGACGAAAAATTGCCTGATTGTTAACTACGTCATCTACATTCCACATTGTGATCTCGAATAAAATGGTGGTTTAAATGAAACTCAGTGGTTTTATTATTTCTCTTTATTTCTCATCCAAAAATATAAGTTGTGTGGAGTCTTGTCTCCTCTACAAGTGCACTTCTGTTTCTAGTATAATAACACAGGAAACACATCACACGAACACATTCCGTAGGTACATATTATGACCGATATACACATCGTCGAATAAATAAAAAAGTGGCATTATTCAAAAAGAACAAAGCTTACAATAAGAGAGCATTTTTTTTTTTTACGGTCGAGTACTCAAAATGACATTTGCGACACAGATGAGCTTAAAGTAATGATTTTATAAAGTGTCTTTTATCCATATAAAATTCGATTAATAATGTTCCGTTTTACCTAATATTTTTTTTGTTTTTTTTTTAAATGTCACTTTTCTGTTTAACCGACGACATGCAATTTAAGCTACTCCAGTTTACTGGCATGTTTAAAGTTTAAGAAGTCAGGAAATGGATTCGTAAACTGGAACGTCTAAAAACTTGATAAAAGTGGTTTTCAGCAATATATTTAATGATGATCAAAGCTCGATCCTAATTAGATGTCTCTTTATAAAAAAAATATTAACTTTCAAAAATAAAACCAAATTTTGATGGTCCTAAAAATATTACTTTAGTTGTCATTTCAAAACTTAACAGATTTTTTATAAATAAATTATGTATTTTTTATTTCTTGTGGCTTTTTCTATCGCTTATTTTGATGCCGATAATTTAGCCAATAACAAATATATACTTTTTCTCACAGATTCAGAGTAATAAAATATCTTTGTTATTGATTTAGTACTCCATATGTAATCTGATCTCTTTCTTGGTAGGTTATGATATCGCCATTTACCTTTCCTTAAATTTCGGTCATATCTTCAGGCCTTATTGAGAACAGACCTGTCAATTTAAAACTGTATTTATAGTATTCGTGAGATGTGTTCCAATATGAATATATTTGTACGCGCAAGCTGTGACCGAAAACGTACAACAATCTAAACGAAACAATGAATAATGTATTACCAAATATTTATTAATTCGTTAAGAAAATGCCCAAAAGAATGATCAAATGAAATTCATAAACATAATTAGTCTCTGCGTTCTGTTTGTAAGTTTAATTTGAGGTCACGTAAACAATGTTTGAAAAAAATATTAATATAGAGGCTGAAAAAAGGACCGTCTATGGCAAATTTTACTGAAAGGAAACACCATTTCAGTATTTTTATTTTTTTAATAAGTAACTTCCTTTAAATTAAGATACTATCTTGTTGAAAATAAATTTATCCTCAGGAATGATCCTATTGATATTATAAAAAATATTGTAAAAGCTAAATTTCAAATAAAATAATCGTTATTTGTCGAAAAATAACAACAAAATCATTGATCAAAGTATTTCCTCGATTATGAACTTTTCGACATATTGACTACCTCCAAAAAACCGTAGTTTCTCAAATATAATAACAATAATAATAAATATTTGGTAACACACAGATCTTAAAAGCTACAAAAACACAGTAACGCTATTTGTTCATTGCTTATAGTTCGCAGCTACGTAGTACCCTGTACGAATTACATCAACACCTAGAACTAACGGATTCTCGGCTAAACAATAGAGATTCAATAATAAAAACATTTTACTACCAACTTATTATTGCCTTTTGAAAATACTTTAGTGCGTCCCAAATTATTTTTAATTTTATATTAAATCTACTACTTTTTTTCGGAACGCACCCAAGAAGCCAAAACAATATGGCGGCGTTACATCTGTCAAATGGCACTGCAAAATATGTAAAAACTACTTTGCTATAATCATTTCTCTGTTGAATGTATGAAAATAAGTATCTTTATTTTAAATTAGACATTTTATAATGGCACTTCTAGGTATACTGTATATATTACTGTAATATTTTTTTGGCGTTATAAATTGTCAATTTGGATTATAAGAAAAAAATAGAATGGCTTATGTATCGCCGACCACAGATGCAACAAGTGACATAAACTTGTCAATCAAACCCATATGTGAAGACAAGATGGCGTCATTTTTAATACAAATTGGCAGCTGTTTATTTCTTACAATTTATATAGAGCAAGCTGATAACACAAAATGTGGCCGCATTTAAAATGTTGACTTTTCTACAATGAACAATTTGCTTCCGAAACTATAGCGTGGTAGTAACTTATTGACAATTCATAGCGCCCTCGTTTTATTAAATACTCTATTTCTATTTTAAGGCAAAAACACTATACATAATCTATTCCGTAGTAAACAGAGAAATTAATATACAATCATTATTATTAATATTTAGCACAAGACAAATTGTGATTACTTACCCAATAAATCTGTTTAATATTTTGTTTTATTTAAATGAAGATTAACCTCCAGTTTCTGTAACGTCGATTTAAATTAATCCAAGATCAAAATAAGTTCGATTGGTGTAAAGTCACGTCATGTTAATTTTTCACCAATCATGCAGTTTTAGCTACTTTTAAACAAAGTTTTATTTAATTATCATTCTAGATATTATTATTAATATTTAGATTTTCTTATATTAAAAATATTATTACTATGTTTTCTGATTGCTGTGACAATATTTTTTTTCAGGATTAAATTAGAGGTTTTGTGCCAAATATTAATAATTTAGAGAATTAAAATTCTTATCAAATATTTACATAAGCTTAGTATAATTAATTAACCAAATCTTCTATAAAGTATTAATTCACTACTCAACTAAACAATAATGTTAGTTTTGTATTTATTTAGTTACATACAATATTTTTTTATGTAATAAACGTGACAAAAATACAACTTTTCTTCAATGTTTTAATTTTTTCTTTGACAGCTTTAGTTTTACAATCGTCCTTTTTATTATTAAAAGGAATAATAAGATAAAAATGAATATGTCATTTATTTCATTTTGGGATAACTGGAAAAAATAAGCTGTCGAGGAGAAAATAATAAAGAAGAGTAGAACTTTTTATTGTCAAACTTATTAAAAATAATACATGTAGAAATAAATTATATCATAAGAATAAACAAAATCGAGATCTATAAATAAATTTAGGAACTAATATTTGATCAATAAGTTTAATGCTTTTGAGCACAGTTTTTGGTTTTTAGTTATTTTTAAGTTGATAAACAAAAAATTAAAATGTGATTTTTTTCTAAATTATAAAATGACTTTTTATTATACCTAGCCCTGAAATAATATAATCGCGTTGTTTTAAGACATATATATATATATTAATTAATAAATGATATTTATATACAATTTGTATTGTCATGTACGTCTGTTTAATACTATTCTATAATATACAATACCTTCCTCTTTTAGGCGTAAAAGCGACTTTATTCTAATAATTACTATTTCGCTTTTAATACCACAACCAAAGGATGTTATTTAAAGTATTCTAATAAGCAAATGGCAATGATTATTATATATTTAGTACAATTAACAACAAAGTTTTGTTCCCATTGAGAATGTGAATTGAACCTTAAGGCATAAATTGAGGGAAAAGATCAGTGACCATTCCGTCCACTCAGTTATTAAATATTAACTTTCATTTCAAGGCAACAAAGATACACTCGAAAGAAAAATATAAGATGGAAGTTGGCGTGTTCTAGGTAGGATAAAGATCTAGTATGGTATACCAAAAAAGAACTACAATAGAAACAGGTAGATACAGTGTTCAAAAGAAACGCCACTTCCATTTAATAAATATGACCATTGGTTATAAAGCTTGGTATACTATGAGATATGTTTTAGTACCTTACATAAGTTATTTTACATACAAAATAATAACAATTATACTAAATATTTATAACACAAAAGTGACATACTGTCGCACCTTGAGCCGTTTAATTAAAATTTTCCTTCAAATTTCCTTTAAATTACAAATGGCTATCTATTTGTGATATAATAATTACAAATGGCTATCTATTTGTGATATAATAATTAAGCTTTAATACTACTAAATAAATTAAAACTTATCGGTTGAATTTATTAAAACAGTAGAAAATACTTTTTCAAAAGGAAGGGTTGAAATTATTTAATGTTTCAAGGTGCGGCAATATAAATATGTTGTGATATTGACTAAATATTGCCATTCAAAAAAAAGTTATTTAATGGCAACACCGGAGTTTTTTCGGATATTTAAATAATAATGTAATGATAACTTTTGTGACTAAGTTATTAACCATGTTATGTAATATTCTCCGGTGTAAAAGCACCTTAAAGAAATACTAGTATTAATTAATTAAAGTACCTACCTATATATAAAATTTCGTTGATTGTTACGTAAATGCATGGTCACACTGAAGATTTTGATTAGTAACTTGGATGAAGGACTTGTTTCTAAGCCATAATAAATTATGAAAAATAAAATTAATCAAAACATTGAGTAACGCCCGGTTTTACTCTAAAATATATAACATTTAGCTGACCACTTGTTCGATGTAAACTCAGAAAAAAACCCTCCGCTGGGTATCCTGAGGCCGTCTAGACGGTCTCGGCCGCCGCAAGGCACCCGTGATGATATAAACTTAACTCTAAAAAGCCAGTTTAAAATGGCTGATTTTTATTTCAAAGCCCTGTCAATAATAGTATTGATAGTTGTTTATAAAATCCGCCATGTTTAACAACTTGACAGTTAAGTAATGCTTAAATTTTAAAGGCCGTTAATTTACCAAAAACAGTTTTTAAAATCAGGCTTACGTAGTAGAAGTCTTTAAAAGAATAATTCCAGCAGTCTATTGATGTTACAGGTTTTATTGTTATTATATTTATTGGAGCTCGTATATGTGTTATTCTAAAAGCCCTTTATGTACTCTTTGATAACTGCAGTGCATCCTTCTATAACCCTAGTAGTCTCTGCACTTAGTTTTTACAAACCCTAGTAGAACCCATTTTCATGTGTTGATATTTTTTTAATGTAAATGTAAAGACAAACATTAGCAGAATTAGGTTGATAAGGGTAAAACGCTACGAAGGGAATATATAATAATAGCGTTTCCTATCATAATTAAAAAAAAAAATGTTTCTTGTATGTTTGTTTTAAACAAAAAATTAACTCAAAAAGTAAATATAAATTAAAAATATTTATTTATTATAAGTTTTATTTTACGGCTCTGGATAACAAGTCCTTTAGAACTAAAACACAGTTATGAAAATTTCAGTGTGACACTGCCAAAACTATTTAGGCATAAATAAAGAAGCAATCAAAAATTACGTTATTTTTAATACGAGATCTTAAATATTAAATGCAAAAAAATATCCATTAGAAAATGAATGGCTTAAAATTAGGCCGTTTGTGTAGGCCATTAGGATTATCTTTATATTTTCATATGTGCCAAGATTCCATTAAAAAAATATTATTGACAGTAATTAATTGATGAATAACCTTAGAACCTTATCGCTACAAATGACCAATACCTGTACCTGTCATGAGAACGAGTCTTAAAAAGTCAAAACAATTGACCACTATTGACAAAAAGCATTTATGGCGAAAGTTTTCTACTCTTGGTCAGTTGTTGGCACACCTTAGAATCTTGCTATACCAGAAAACCTACTAAATACTTTTTTAACAAATAAACTTCTATGGCGTGGTTAACCGTTCTTTCGTACTCAGAAAATATATTTGCCATAAAGTAAGATCGCAAAACAAAAAAAAATCAATCATCCGACACTACATACTTATGTTCTTCGCGCACTAATTTACTGCAAATCGCTTGTACGCTAAGTCTGAAGTATCGAGTTATTTATCTTTTTTGAGTACGACCCTAGTCCGACTTATTAAAATATTAGAAAGTGAGAAAGAGCGCACCAAATGCGAAGTTTCGGTTTCATGTGTTCAAAGTAAAGTTAACGCTGAGTTGCACCAAAATAAACTCTCTGTAATTAAAATTAAAAATGGCGTCAAATGTACCAAATTTTGTTTTGTAGTTTAACCAGCTGGTTCTATTGACGCCATTTTTAACTTTAATCGTTACAATTACAGAGAGTTTATTTTGGTGCCACTCAACTAAGTGTTGCGACAAAACAACTAAAAGTTTTGTTGTCTCTTTCGTTTGACATCGATGGCGTCTATGATTGGCTGTCTCTTCATCTGGTAGCGGGTCCTTAGTTCCTCTATGTCTTTCTCCATTTCGGCGTCCAGACTCGCCATCCGTTCTTCTAACTCGGATAGAGAAAGGAATTTCAACTGGAAAGTTTAATTATTATTCACTGGACTAATTGAGGCACTGTGTGTAAACCCCTCCGCTGGATGCGTTGAGGCCGTCTTGGAATGTAGTCGATCTTGGGCACTGTAAGGCAGTACTTTACTAAGGCACCAGAGGGTGATAAGGCCCACCTCATTTTAAATCGCATTATATATTTTTTTCTTAAAAATAATTATCTTATAAAGTCGGCAAGTGTTGCTCTTTGTGACTTAAATATGCATTTAAAAATTGATACGAGTTTATGTTTCATGCGCCGTACCTAATTAATATAATAATATAAACAAAATAGTGGTAATAGAAAATCTATTAAAGCCCGAGTTGTTTATAAAGCCCCAAGCTTTTTTAATATTTTCAAAAAAAAAAACATGAAACGATTATAAATAGTTTATTTAAAGCATTTAAATGTAAACACTTTAGGTAACTTATATTAGGTATATAATTTCTGTTTGAATGATTTATTTTAAGCCAAAATTAACTTTCAACACAAACCGCGGGCTTTATAATGCCCTGTATGCCTTATTATCCGAGCTTTTTAATATTATTAATATAATGAGACATATTAAGGACATAGATTATACTGGACATAACATTGGCTTCCATGTATTACGTTTCTTTTAATAATCAATATTATTACACTACCGTAAATCGACTATTTTTCAGATGGCATTACTATTCTCTGGGCCTTATCATCACCCTCTGGTATATTATTTTAATATTGCATAGTTAAACAATGTGTAAAATATACTGCAAAATGTGTTTCAGTCCTGTTACAGCGGAATCCAGTCAAACATGGCAATTTGTATGAATTCTCCCGCTTTATCACCTTTTTTTTTATTTAAACCTTTTTTGCATAAAATACAAATGCGGACTTCTAGGTTATTAACCCGCAGTTTCTAGAAATTTGACGAACGTTATAAAAACTACATATGAGTATCTTAAATTCTCATTTTTTTTTTAAACCATACACAACTTATGGTAATGAAAGATATTAGTGTTTGCCTTAACTCATATTCCAGACTAACTAGGTAACTATGATAAGTAAATTACTTACAAATTCTAAACTTCCACCCGCCATGATGGATCCGACATCACTCACTGTCGATACTGAAGATTCCGTCCTAAAATATGCAACAAACTATTAATATCACAAATGATTCCTTTAGAAACAAAGCCAGTATACAAGAAAAAATGGTATGCCTGCGTGCGTTTTCTTTTAAAACCTTGAGTCTTTTAAGCGAGACGTGAACAAGTTAATCATTAAGTAGACATAGTGGACTCAAACAATAGTCAGTCAAATACCGACTCATTTTTTAAACTCGTTTGATATAATTCTTCATTACATAATAAGCACACTACATTGATATTTCCTTTTGTCTGTTTAAGTTTGAATTTCCACAATGGCGCTAAAAACGCTGTTTCGCAGTCTATGTCAAGTTTGACGTCACACGCAAGTATACAAACAAACACAGATTAAATAAGCTCCTATATATTATACTCTATTATATTTCATCCACATGATTTATAATCTGTGTATTGTTTTGTTTACTTGCGTGTGACGTCAACCAATCAAAGATGTTTTTGTTATAAATAAAATTGTAAAAAATATTCAATTTTATTTCGTGTAATCTACAAAAGATATACATAATTTAGTTAAAAATAAAATGAAATATGTTTTTTACGACATTGTCTGATAGGATGATCACAATTTATAGTATATTTTTAATGTAGTCAAATAGCCTATTGTAGCAAAAGTACAATTCTTGATTGAGAACATTCATGGACTTTTACATGCAATTTACCATCAGGTGGATGTAAGATCACATGTCATGCTATATAAAAAAAAGTTTAAAATATTTCGTAAAATCCTAGTAGATCGATGCCTAAATACAATGACAAGTTATAATACATTGCTTGGTTTAGTTTCAAGTAGAATAATGCAAACTAAACAGAGCACTATAGATACATCTATATAAATATAATAAAGAGGCAAAGTTTGTGAGGTTGTAGGGGGTAAAACACCACAAGATGGACCGACGACCTGAAAAAGGTCGCGGGAAGCCGATGGCTACAGGCGGCGCAGAACCGGTCGTTGTGGCGATCCTTGGGGGAGGCCTATTTCCAGCAGTGGTCGCGTGAAAGGCTGGTATGATGAGGGGGTAATCTCTGTATTTACTGAAACGATTTTGATAATGTTAGTTGGATAGCCAATTTAACGAGGAAGGCTATAGACTATAAAACATCACGCTACGACCAATAGAAGCGGAGCATCAACTAAAAATGTTGGGAAAACGGGGAAAATCTGTTCCTTTGAGACCTTACGTTGCGTGCGCTGAGTAAACGGTTAAAGTGACGCAGACGAAGTTGCGCTTGTCAGCAAGTATTATATAAATTGGCGTTGCAAAATTACACATCTCACGTTTAGGAAATAACCCCCTACCGCTTTATGGGCCGAAGTCATATAGAAAGTGGCCTCCAGAACCCCTTCCTTGTTACAAAGAGCTTGTCTAGTAATACATTGTACTGTATAATCTATATTTAGATAAATGAAGGCAGACCTATTTTCTTCTCACCGCCCGTTTGATAACCGCATCAACATGAAGTAACGACGAACGCCTTTGTTAAATAGCACTGTGTTGGTTGTTCCCATTCATAGACGCTGTAGACTTATAATAATATTGTTAGATTTATGGTTTGTGTATGAAATAAAGATTTACAATTACCTGTCCGGGTGTTTTCTTTCATAGTGGTCTAAATACATCGGACGATATTTCCCGATGTCGGAGGGTCGCAGTGTGTCGTCGTTTATGACCATAGTACCCAAATCCGGCGCCATTTCCAATCCGTGAGAAGCTTTCATTGTTAAGTCTACATAATCTGCTACCTTTAAAAATATTAAATAATGCGGGGCTTAATATCGTGCCTTGAGGAACCACAAACGAAAATCTGTAGCCATAGTGTGAGTTTTGTAACTATTACCTACTTTGCAGTTGAGTTAACTAAAATTTGTATAGATAATAGCACAGCGCCTTAACCGGAAACTACACGTGCGTGTAGTTTCCGGTTTCATAGGCGTGTGATTGTTAATAATATTAACCCAATAGTATAGTTAAATCAAAAGTAAACGTTAAAAAACTTACAATAGGGTTACACATTGGTAGTAATTTAATGTATCAAAGTAGGCTTAAATATAATTAAACATGTAAAATATCTTTTATATATGTATAAGAAGAAGAAGAGTTGACTGGAAATAACACATTTTTAATATAATGTAGGACATTTTTTTACACATATTGCTCTGGTCACAAACTAAGCTAAGCTTATACCAGAAACCACGATACCTACTAATATATATTATATTTTATAAACACCCAGACAAGGCAAACTGTACAGAAAAATAACTAATATTATTTTACCGAATGTGGGAATCGAACCCAGATACAACGCCAACGTCAATGGATAAAGTAATTATTTAAGTAGAGGAGTTTGTGGTTTAATTCCATTTTAAAGTAACGATTAATCGGTAAATAATATTTATATTAAAGTGATCTTTACAGAATATAAATAATTAATATAAATACAGAGACAGATGGCAAATTCTGTTTCTTATAACGGAAACGTCAGCTTGTCAAAATAACAATATCCTTTATAAATGTCATTAAACAATCAGCAACAACAATAACTAAAAAGGCCATGTACGTACGTATATCCTATATAACCTACCTACGTGTGTTATACGAGTGCTTTTGCTTTGACAATTTATATCATTCCGTGTGGTGACTAAAAGGATTTTGTTATTTTGACAATCTAACGTTACCTTTAAAAGAAATAGAATATGACCACTGGGGCATTTAGTTGCATGCCATTCTATTTTATTTGAAATAAATAAATTATATAGTAATAATAAAATAACTTACAGGATTGTTGTTTTTAGGCACAAAAGTATTATTGAGTTCAGTGTGATTGTTCTGCGGCGCTGATGCCTGGCTCTCGCGGAGTTCTCGAGCCTCGGCGATCATCGCATTCAGAATGTTGCCTTGAGTGGCATTGCCTAAAACATTGTGTTTTAAATTCAAACGGTTTTTTTTTTAAGACAACAGCACACCTTTATCCCTGTCACTTGCGTTCTATTAGACATAATATAACTCGAAAATATACTGCCGACACTAATTGCGCGCTAACGATAGAGATAACTAGTGTAGGGTCAATGTACGAAATACCTAGTCTTTTCGTGTCTTAAAACAACTTTAGCCTGTGAGAATTAAAACAAAAGATTCATCACAAAATTAAGGATTAAAAAAAACATTCTCAGCAACACTAACAGACTTGCGAAAATTTTATTAATTATAAATTATTTTTTATCTGTTTCGTAACTTCCTTATTTAATTGGCATAGATAAAACTACCAATTCTGATGTTAAATAAAACTAAATTGATCGTCTCAATTCAAATATTTGTAGGGATGGTTGCCGACAGATAAGCGCAGAGTTACATGCCATGCTCCATGTAGCTTTACACCCTTTAATCATTTTTTTTCAAACTTGTAATATACAAAAAAAAAAAAAAAAACATACTTACTAATAAATTCATGTGACAACAAAAATTCAGCTGTCGCTCGATCCTCCGGCGCTTTTATCAGACATTGACTCACAAAATCTATAAATTCTGGACTCCATTGATCAGGTTCTCTGAACGATGGAGGTGGCTTTGTAGGAATCATAAATATGGCCCTCATAGGGTGAATGTCCCCATAAGGTGGCTTTCCTTCTGCCATCTCTAAGGCGGTTATCCCCAATGACCATATATCTGCGACACAGTCGTATCCTATTTCTTGGATCACTTCTGGAGCCATCCAGAAAGGTGTACCTATTACTGTGTTTCGTTTCGCCATTGTATCCTGTTGGATTTATAATTCAAATATTAATATAATCTCAGAACTTAGAGTTTGGTGAATTTGTCACTAAACAGTGCAGACTTAGACTATTTTTATTTATTCTAGTTTTGTCAACTTAATTTAAAATTTAAACGTAATAACTATTGTACTTATAATACTGGAAAGGGGGCCTGGAGATCTGTAGGACAGGCATTAGTCTAGTTCAGGCCCCAATCTCTCACAAGGAACCATTCAGCAGCTACGAACCCCAACATCGTCCAGAGGCTTTTCCATGGGTTTGCGCATTGTAGTAACGTAACGTATACGTGAGCAACAACCAATAGGATCGCATTATTTAATCCTGTTACCAAAAAGAAAGGGGCCCTACTGGTTGTTGCTCACGTTAATACAATGCGCAAACCCATGGTAGAGCCTCAGGCAGTTACTGGTGCCGTAATACATACGTGATTCTAATACCCAAATAGAGGGAATCGCACAAATGCTGAGTAGCACCTTAATGACATATCATTGTAACGGCGCGCGTCTTAATTTTTAGGTCGGATGATTGGTATATTTTCATTTATGCAACTCAGCCAGATGAGAGTTATATACGGTATGCGCTAAAGCAATGGGTAAATAACATACAATTCAATGTGTTTTTTGTTATATATACAACACGAGCGCTTTTTACTAAAACGAAATTTTGTATGGATGTGTTACAAAGTCATCCCGATAAATCGATAATACAATAGATAAAAGCAGACAACAATATTGATACATCAATAGAATGATAATTTAATTATCTACCTATTATATTATACTAGGTTGAGTTTGCACATAACTGAGTTTTTTTTTTATCTCTGTATTTTTTACGGCTACCTGATTCTTCCTTAATTTTTTAGTGGTGGACTCTAGGCACTGTCTACCAGTTAATCAATAGGAAACTAAGGAATAAATCAAGGAAGTCGCCAAAAATGAAAGAGAAAACGGTTTTATCCCTCCCTTTGTAATAAATAAAATAGAGTACTCACAGTAAGCTGTCCAGCGACTCCAAAGTCAGCAAGTTTGGCATGGCCCTCGGAGTTAAGCAGAATGTTTCCAGCCTTGATGTCGCGATGGATCTTCCTTCTCCTGTGCAGGTACTCCAAACCCTTGAGTGTGTCACTTAGGACTGTCGCGATCTCCTCTTCCGAAAGAGTCTTTTTGCGTAACCTCATTATGTCAGATACTGAACCTGCTCCACAGTATTCCATTACTATCTGTAATTAATTATTTTACAAATTCTTTAAAATAAAATTATTTTTGATTGAAAATCAATTATACCTATATAAAAACATTCAAGTAATTTTAACTATATAGATACATAGGAATATTATATTTCTATCCTTTCTTGTAATTTTAGCTAAAATAAGCTGGCAATATAAGTATAAAAAATAGTCCGGCTCTAGCCGTTACCAAGTTCGTAGTGAAGATCCCTCGCATGTGCAGTATGGTTGTGACAATCTAGTTGGTAACATCTGATTGCAGTCAATGCATCATCAGCTTGATAACTTATCGGTATGCTATTGTGAGTCCTAGGGTTAGGCTTAAACCATGCTGTATTACCTAATGAACAACGCAACGGCGATAAAAGCTGCCTAGCAGACTTTAAGTCACTGCGCAACTCATAACAAGGTTAAGCTGATGACAACAAGGTCGGACCTGGGATAGGTGACCGCTTTATACAACGAGGTTATACCATTATAAACATCGCAATAAGATCGCCACTTATTAGGTGTTGCCCCCGAATACCATCGATCGGCGAAATGAGGACGGACTAATCCCTCCGCTGGGTACCCTGAGGCCGTTTAAAACGGTTCTCGGGAGCTATAAAGGGACCCGTGATGGTATTTATTTATTTAGTTTTGTGATATGTTAATAAATGATTTGTTTATTGTTAATGAAAAAGAAGCACGATAAACTTACCCACAAATCGGTGTTCTTAAAGTAGCTACCATAATACTTGACGACATAGGGACTATCGCACTGCTGCATGATGGAGATCTCTTTGATGATCTCCTGCAGATCTGTGTCCACGGGTACCTGTTTGATGGCCAACACCTGCCCGCTTTCTTTGTGGAGGGCCTGGTGATGGTAAATATCGCCGATTTGATTATCAAAGTTAAATTCTTGAAAGCAATTTGGGGGCGATCAGTGATTACACCCATCTGAGAGGTTCTAATATAATTTAGCTAGATAGGGCGTAATAGCTCTGCTGAATTAGTTCCTAAATTAATATTAAGGCAAGTGCAAGCTTACATACTTTAACGCGACTTTTCCATTTTAAAAAAATGCGTCGGTTAAAAATAACAAAGAAAATATGCCAAATACCATGAAATACCACGACTGCCGAAGCAAAATGATAACTCGCGACTCGTGGTGATGACAGACGGCGGGCTACGAGCGAAATTTCAAACATATTGGATCGCCGACGAACTTACTCGGCGGTTTTAAAGTACGCGTTCTTATATAGGATGACACATGGGCAAGTAAGCTCGAACGTCTGTCAAGCCCTTTAGCGTTGTTATTTATTAAACTAGAACTACTATTACACAAAGACCATCAAAAAATAAAGTCAACTAATTATTGACTTGTTGGCAATATGTCAAATATGGCTTTTATTTTAAAGATGTTCTTTTGCCACCCTAACAGGCCCTAGCCATAATACTAGGCTATTGCTGGATCTGAATAATGTACACCTACCTTATAAACGCTCCCATATGAACCTTCGCCAAGTTTGCAGATGAGGTCAAACACCTCCTCCGGCTGGCGTTTTAAACTTTCTTCAGAGAGGTTTTTCAGCTCACTGAAACAAATATTTTTTGTTTAATTTTGATTGAATAAACATTTTTTTTAAATCTATAGGGCATTTTTATTACTGTTTGTCGCAGAATTAAAATAATATTTTTGTCGGTCATTGTATTTCGTATCTTTCTGTGTTGGGTTATTGGTATAAGTCTACACAGAACAAGTGGCTACCTCGTCGCGATATTTAGATAGACTCAATTTCCTATCTTTAAACAGTTTCACAAGTTAGCATAGTGAATATGGGGCCGACAGCTAAACGTGCTCTCCGAGGCACTATAGTGGTGTTGTTAAACAAATGTACATATTTTTTTTAGATTAAATACTATTTGGTACACGCCGGCGTTGTATTTATTTTTTTTAAATCGGAAAAAATAAAAATAAATTAATACAAAAATATTTATTACCACAGCAGGAAGATTTTTGCGTACAATTACGAACATAAACAAATGAACTTCGACTAACAGATAAATGATTGAAATAACAGATAAAATATTGGATGGTTTGTATGGGCGCCAAGTCGACTACAGAGCCTTTAATTATTTAATATAACTAAAGTAGTTTTTAAAATTAATTTATTTCAAAAATATTAAATAGGGCAAGAATTTAGAAATAAATTTAGTAATAATGACACTTGTAACCTACATACGGCCAATCTACCAGCTGCGGCTAGACAATCACTGCGGGAGTCGCATGCGCACGCGCACGATAAGAGTACAATGCTGCGGCTCCCTTTGGTTATCTATCATCCAATAACATAATAGGAACGAAATATATAAAGTAATGATATTTTAAAAAAAACAGTGATAAAAGTAGATAAAATTAGGCACCAGAGTTCTTTAGGAATATTGACCTGATGATAACCTTATAAAAAAGTAAGAAAATCACAAATGTTTACATT
This sequence comes from Monopis laevigella, assembly GCA_947458855.1. Lineage (NCBI taxonomy): Eukaryota > Metazoa > Arthropoda > Insecta > Lepidoptera > Tineidae > Monopis > Monopis laevigella. Next base: position 10,903,822 of record OX381577.1, on the reverse strand, counting down.
ATACCATATTTACATACATATACTCGTACCACACATAAGACACGAAAATAAAATTAATAATTAGGTAAGCAATGACATAATTCATTCAAGTTTTCATGAGATTACTGCATCGATTTCTTGTCGATTTTCAGGATACGGTTACGAAATGGGTGGTAGAATTGACGATAAGGCAGCGAGTATATTAAAAAATACTCGTATTGCAATTCGCCTTTGTCGTCACCCATTTCGTAATCGCATAATTTAGCCGGCATAGTGGAAGCGATCAATGTTGTTTAAGAACAATTATTGATTGACCCATTCATGGACTTTAGGTCTGCTCACCACAAGGTAGACAGAAAGTCACATGCCGTGCTCCAATAAAAAAAAACAATTGTATAGTTGTAGATAAAATATATGTTATGTATTTGGTCTATGTAATCTGACTGACATTATTCTGAAAGTAAAAATTTTTTTTTGATTAAAATAAGCAAATTTGAACTACTGCTTGAAGTTTGATCGCGCTTAGCTATTAATGATAAAAAAGAGGCAAAATTTTATTAATTTTATTAAATAAATAAAATGTTATTAATAAAACTACCTACAGAGGTCTCTCTTCTTCTGGCTTCATTTCTCGTCTTATTTTGCATGTAGCACAAGAGAGACTAGGCGGTGTATTTTCCCATAGACCAGGTTTCCAGAACACCAGTCTACCTTCGGGATCCATTAAAACTCATTATGGCAAATCTTTCAACATGACACTAATATTTTAATTTTTATATATTGTAGCACAATTCAAAACCAATAAATAAAATCTATTTCAAATGAAAGAGTATCTATATAAATTATGGATATACCATTGAAACTAGAACAGAAAAAATAAAAGGAAACACAATAAAAAACTACTAAACAAAATCTTAAATTAATAAGGAAATAAGAACTTTCAAATTAGTTTTTAATTCATTTACACGTAACGTTCGCCGTATAGGTACGACATGAAGACACTGTGTCAAATTGTGACGGAATTAAACCTGTAACAGTTAAAAATAACTGAAATAATGCTGTTGATGGAATAAGTTATTATGCTACTGAATGCATTATACTATATATATACTATTATATATTATGATATAGAATGAGGTCATAGCAGTAAAGCTTTTATCGACAAAGATTATTAAGCTCGGCGTAAACTGTTTCCTGATAAACAATCTACTTGTAATTTATCTCTTCTAATAGATAAAAACAAAATATATGCATTTATTTATAAAATAAATAATTTTGTGGGAAAGGCATTTAAATAAACGTTGCAATACCTTAATAGTCCTATACACTAATATGAAAAAAACGAGATATTACTTATGACGATGATGTAATTCGTAAGTGAATAAATTGTATTGTTGATCGTAGATGAATAATTAATAAAAATGTTAACGCTATGCTAAATAATTTTATGGGGAAGGTATTTAATTAAATAAATGTTGCAATACCTTAATAGACCTATACACTAAAATGAAAAAAAAACGAGATATTACTTAATGACGATGATGTAATTCGTAAGTCAATAAATTGTATTGTTGATCGTACATGAATAATTAATAAAAATGTTAACGCTATGAGTTCAGATAAAATTACTGAGCTAATGAACTGGCAGCGACTGATTGTAAGATATAGGAGCAGACAGACCGACTTCTACAAACAAACCCACGTGTTGATGCTTTCCTAAAATAACATTACCAATAGATACATGGAAGGAATATATTTTGTTATTAGTTTAGTAACAAATACATGCGGCAAGCCGAGTTTTTAAAAACGCTTTCCTATCTAGGTAACATGCCCAATTATATGCAGTTTTTTTTTATTGACATCTTGAGACTTACATATTACATAATGGACCATGAAAACGTAATATTACCTTCAGGTGTTTTGGCTGGACGTCGAAAGTTCATCTTGATATCTATTAACTATTACTAAAGTAGATAATGTATCTATAAGCAAACGTTTTTGTATTTGGAATTCGTGTCTAAATTTATGAAATTCTGATCATAGATAGGTGACAGCTACGTGACTGTTCGATAATAATACAACTATAAAAATAACAAGGACTATAATACAATTATAAAACTAACAAGGACTATAATATAACTCCATTAAATTAAATGAACAGCAATAACATACCCATAGTATTTTCTGATATTATTTTTACACTAAAATCAAAAAAGTTACAAAATGGCCCGGATGACCTCATCTCGCCTCTTACTTGACATTCCAAGTGACGACACGTGGTCCAGTATCGACAAAAAGAAAAAGTTATTTAAGGATAACGTGAAAGGATAATTATGCGACTAATAGGAAGGTTATTTAAGAGGAAGGAAGGTTATTTTACTGTTTTACTAAAAAGGGAAAATATAACTTTCGCTTTTACTTTTTTTGCATAATAATATATTTAAAAAAAAAATCAGGAAATAACATTTCGTAGCAGCTAACAAACTAAGCTGTATTATATTAGGTAGGTATTGGCTTTTTGCAATAGTAGCTATAGCTAAAGTATTTCCAATAGCATGAGTTTTGTTACTTCTAAAAATATTTAGAATACAAAGTCATCCCTTTCTAACGGGCTACAAAAGTACAAATAACTATTTGGGTATTGTTATGGGTAACTTAAGAGTTATTTGATGTAAATTTGTTCAGTAATTTAGCCTAATTTAAACGTGATCAATTTAAAAACTAGGCAAGACCTTGCCAGCTTCGTCACTTGACACATCAACTATCCTTTCCGAGGGTATTTTAGCACAAATCCAGTACGGGGACAATGAACTGCTGATGACGAAGCTATTTCTGTTGATCATGTTCTTAAATAATCTCTATGGCAGCTACAGTTATCAATAATAAGTAATATTGACAAAAAAACATATTAAATTAATGTTTTAAGTGCAAATATGTAATGGCAAAATTACCAATTCACTTATATTTTATTATACAAAATGTACAGCGAATTAAGCATTGGTAGAGGTAATATATGAGTTGTTTCATGAAAATTTGTTCAGCAATTTAGCCTAATTTCTAAATTTAATTAGATAGGTATAAATTTCGTCTCTGTAGTCCACTATATTTTGTTTTTTTTTTGTGCAAGTTTTTTTCTGTCCAGTTAACGGTTTTGAAAAAAATGTTCGGAAAGAGTTCTTCCGTTTCAATAGTAATTTAGCATAAGTTCATTTATGAGTTGAATTTTATCAACTTAGCCCATTTTTAGCCTGATCTAACGAACTAGGCGAAAACAGTGTCGTATTCAGCACTTGACACGCTCAAGCTTCCGTTCCGAGGGTATTTTAGCACAAGTCCAGGCCAGTATGGGGACAATGAACTATTGATGACGAGGCTATTTTTGTTGTCTGTTGTCCAACTTCTTAAATATTTTTATGACATTTGCTGCTAGGTTTTGCATCACATGTATCTACCTAATAATGAACTAAATTTCGAGAACTTAGTACAAATTTTGTCGTCCCTATCTTTAATTTATTTATACAAGGCTAAATTTATTGTCGCTAATCTATATCTGTAAAGATTTACATGTAATTAACAATTTTAATTGAATTTATTTCCTATAGCTTTTGCAGTTGTCCCTCAGATCGGCTGGAACGACGAACCTCAGGGATAATTTATGTTTTTTTTTTATAAATGCCGCAATGATAAAGTACAGAAACTTGTGTCCTTTATTGGCATTAAATATTAATAGATAAGAACTCGGTCATTTGATTGATTTAAAATTAAGGATATGGAAAAGTATGGATCTTATGTATGATATACAAGTTATTATTTAAGTTTAGGCATGTAGTGAAGACTACTAAGACCGAGTAGATGAACGCGTAGTAGCGGTTAAATCGTTCGTTAAAGTCAACATCAGCGATCTTTATAAGATAAATGGGTGGTTAAAATGAACTAACAATTGATTTTTACCATATATTAATTGGATTTTACATCAAACTTAATTAATTTTTTATTGGAAAATAATCTTACTATTAGGTACCTGCTACTATTTACCTATATTATTTTGCAAGTATTGGTACAGCAGAGACCCTGTCGAATAATGACACTGTGAGGGCATTCAATGAGTATGTATAGTTTATTCAATGATATGCCCTATTTTGCGTAAATCGCCAACAAATTTAGGTCAAATTCAACGTAGGTGGCGAAGATCAACGTGCCGAGTATTTGAGTCATCGAACGATCAATTCTTCGGACAAATATAGGAAAATAATTGGATTAAATTGTTATGAAGTAGCTGTAACTAATAACAAGATATGAAGCCTAGATGTGCAGGTTAATTATATGATTTCGTTTATATTGTAACATAAAATAAAGTCAAATAAAGTTATAAATGTTAACAACGAATGACTAAATATATATAATTGTAGTGATTAAAGTTAAACTTGGCGTCTATTGTCATGCGAATTCGAAATAAAATTGGTAGGTACATTTGACGCCATTTTTAACTTTAATCGTAACAATTATAGAGAGTTCGTTTTGGTGGCAACTCTTGTTACTGACTGGAAATATTATTAATGTATTATACGTGTTGAATAAATTCTTCGGATTAAGGACATAGTACCCATGCCAGGAATTTTTAATTTAAAAAAACGTGTGGGATTCTCGAGCTTACCTATACCTACACCTATCCGCTCTGTGAGAATACATTTTTATCATGTTTATCTAAATCATATCTTTTCTGTACAGTTTGTCATGGTCTGGGTGTTTATAATATATATATACATATATCATCACGGGTACCTTACGGCGCTCAAGATCACCTATTTAGACGGCCTCAGGGACCCAGCGGACGAAGGGGTTTTTGATCCCACCTCGCCGATGGTCAACACCGAACAAGTGGCTAGCTCGTCGACTCAATAACCCATCTATAAACCGTTCCACAAGTTGATATAGTGAAACTGGGACCGACAGCTTAAGGCACTATAAAATATAATAGGTATTATAAATATCGTTGTTTCTGGAACACATACTACAAGCCTGGACCTAAGTTTGTGACGGTCAATATATGAGTGTAATGAGTCATTACACACAATAATAATATTAATAGAAATGACCTACATATTATTATTATTATTATTAATAAATTAAATATATTCCGTGGATAAATATAAATTTCATATTATTTTAACGTACCTATCTATACCTAACCATTCGCTCACTTTAAACTATTCGCTCATATTAAAGTAATGTTGTTTTTTTGTTTCTGTTCTCTATAATAACTAAATAACCCTCAGTTTTTGTAACGTTGATCAATCTGTGTCCAAGGATCATGATGTGAAATTAACGCGAAGTGTCATTCATTACAACAATAATGTGCTTTATTAGCTAATTTTAATCCTTGAAGATCAACGTTATATAAAACATTTATACCTGAGGTAAAGTTTGTGAGGGTGTAGGGGGTAATCTCTGGATCTAATGAACCGATTTTGAATTTTTTTCGTGTAACTTAGCCCATTTCACGCTACGGCCAATATGAGCGGAGCATCGATGAAAAATGTTGGGAAAATTTGTTCCTTTTGAGAGCTTCCGTTGCGTGCGCAGACGACGTTGCGCGGGTCAGCTAGTAATAAATAAATACTGAGAATTGCGAGTTTGCGAGGTTGTAGAGGGTAATCTCTAGATTTACTGAACCGATTTTGAAAATTCTTTTAGTATTGGATAGCCCATTTATCGAGGAAGGTAATGTTCTCTAAAAGTTTAAAATAGACCAGATAGAAACTATGAAGCAAAGTTAGATATATTAAAATGACATAAAAGTACAATAAAAGATTTAAGATTCTTCCATGTTTTGAATTATTTTTTCGTTTTAGTTGACATTTTTGTAAAGTTATTGGCATCTTTTCAATACTTTTGTAAAGTAGAAGTTCAATATGGACTAAGCTTCATCAACATATTATTAACACAGTTACATATTATTAATTTCCTATAGGAGAAAGTTAGTTGTCATGAAAGGTACGAAAGGCGCCAGATTTTCGAATTATTTCCGATATTTTCTTGAAAGTAGTGTTTTTTTTTATCCTAAAATACGTAGGTAATTCGTTGGGTATAAATACTAGAATAATACCGACACAAATATCGCATTATTCGTTCGGCGCTAACTCTACAAGCTTTTAATTAATGAATGCATTCCCAGGTATTTTTGGAAAACAATGGGCCTACGTACGTCAGCCATTCATTATATGATACGGATTTGTAAGGTGAACTAAGGTCAATGACCTGGGATTTTGTGCTGCTGGCTAATTAGGTATAGATTTGCAGATTATTATTTTATAGATAATCATTAAACAAAATTAAAAGAGGTAAAATTAACTCGGACTATCACATTTTATAAAATAATTATTTATTTATTTAATCAAATAAATTTAATAAAACATGAATTAAATACATATATTTTTGAATAATTGTACTTTAGAAGTTTTACACTGAATTCTTTTTTGCCTCACTAATTGTTTATGGTAAATGTTTTTATCTTCATAAAAGCTTATATAAAAAATATGATTTAATACTTAGACAATAACATTTTATAAAATAATTATTTATTTATTTAATCAAATAAATTTAATAAAACATGAAATAAATACATATATTTTTGAAGAATTGTACTTTAGAAGTTTTACACTGAATTATTTTTTGCCTCAATGATTGTTTATGGTAAATTTTTGGTAGAAAGCTTATTTTCAATATAATATAGGGTAGGTATTTTAAAATATAAAGTACACCTACATAAATAACTTATGTTAAGTAATGTTTTTATCTTCATAAAAGGTTATATAAAAAATAAGATTTAATGAATATAAGAATAGGAATATTAAAATCTCATTTTTTTGGATTTGATAGTACTATCTGTGTTATAATGGTACTAAAGGAACTACAAAAAAATTAAATAAAGTTGCATGGATTGTTCTCAGTAGTTCTATTGCCTAGTTCCATAACAAAACTACTGCAATTATTTACGCAATATTTCTGTAATATAATGGAACTACTGTGAATAATCAACTAAATTTACATTATGCTAGAGTTAAAGTATTAAAAAAACATACATAATATAATTATTTATATATATATATATATTTGGAAAAAAAAGACAGCACCATAATCAAAATCAAATGTTTGGGAGTTCTGCAGTCAATTTTTTAGTTTCATTTTTAGTCACATTATATTAGATGATGATAGATATAAGACAAAACTTTAGTATTATCTGAACTTGGGTACAAACTAGTTTAATATACTTTTACAGGTAAGTTACTGGAGCCTGATTGTAATAAATCTTACTTACTGGAGCCTGATTGTAATAAATCAATTGGATATCAAAATTAAAATTTGACCCAGTTTGTATGGGAAATTTGTCAAAATTTGACTTGGATATCCAATTCATTACATTTAACTAGTCCTTAGGTCACAAGTCCGGTAACCATTTAGTTAAGTCAGTTTGTTAAATGATTTACCCTCACTTTCACCGTCCATTTAAGACCTGTATGGTGAAGTCATAGAAATAAATATTGTTTTCAATTCTTGTTCCTATTTATTTAAATTTACCTGTACTCACAAATGATTCATAAAGAAAATAGGTAAATATAGCATAATTAAATAAAAAAATAAAGAAAAGAAGTAGTAAATACAGAAAGTAGGAGGATGAATTATAATAAGGTTATTACATTATTATTTGAAGAATTTATTCAAAATAGTAGTTAATATATACCATTAATTTTTGAAGACAGATAACAGACACAGAAGCAATATCATCAATATTTCTCTGATATTGATTTAAAAGCTTCTGTCTAGTATTAATATCAGAAAACAGTCACACAACACATTTTTTTAAAATAAATATAGGTGTATTAGGTACCCTAACAAGTTGCGCCTAATACAGTGATTTTTTCTTATTAGTTTGAATTTAGTTTCATTTTTCTAGGTTAGTTTTATTATATATTTTGTAATATTCAAAAATATACAGGGATAATTAATATTAAAATTTTCTTGTACAGCAATTCATAAAGGCACTAAAGTAAATAAAGAGTGGATTTCAGAAAGAAAAAATAAAGTAGGTATGCCACACCATAAACTATTGTACTTGAATATAAATAAACTAGTTGTTGCCTTCGACTTTGAATGCATTTAAATTCAAATGTCCATACAAAAACTTGCTCAAGCGCAGCTTGCCAACATAATATGTTGTTAAAATAGACATTTAAAAATCCTAGATTATTTACAGAATACACATCCATTGTGTAAAAGGCAAGGTTATGATAGCGGAGCACCAATGATTTTTAAGGACTTTTAAAATAATACTTAGTATATTTAGCATGTAATAGTTTTGAAGAAAAGAAAATATATCAGCGTCTTAAAATCATGCAGTATATAAAAGTTAAGATAGTATTTTATTTATTTATATATCTACATACTTTTTTAACAAAATAAATTACCTTTTTGATGTCATTTCCGTCATCGTAAATATATCACTTTACCGGTTGTCTGGATCAAATTATGAAAAAATATGAATTTTCTATTCAGAATAAATATCACATAACAATGCTAAAATACATAATTATCTTTTAATTTTGCAAAAAATAAAATAAAACCCGCATACACAAGTGCATTGTTGCAATGTCAAATCATCAAATCAAATCTGACTTTTTTTTTTTAATGCAACAGCTGTTAATATAAATTAGCATCCAAATAGATTTATATTTTATAATAAGATTACTAAATGAAGGTTTGTTTTAAAAATAAACGAGTGATATATTAAAATACATTAGCAAAATTTAAGTGATTAAAAAAAAGTTTTATCTGTTTCTATGGTTACGCATTTAAAAACAATACGCGGCGTGGCCAATGGCACGACTTTTCAAAATTCTGTGTTTTTGTGTCAAATCAAACATATCCTGAAACTAATCGTTAAATGAATAATTATCGATTAAACCTACCTAGTAACTATAATAATTAATGTAATGTATGTAATTAATGTGAATACCGTGATTGCACAAAATATTAGTTGAAATGTTTAAGAATACTTTTCAGTCTGGTTTCCTCTCAATCCTTTACAGCATTGGAAGCAAACCTTTACAAATTTGGGACAAGAAAGTAAGGAATGGGCACATAAAGAGGATCACGGATAATGATATCCAGAGCTTGGTGCTTGAGATAGTCGGTACAAATGTGAGTACCACATATATAACGTGCCCTGCAGATCCAAGGAAAACTCTCGGCATCAAACTTCCTTATTTAGTAATGATAATAAAAAATCTTAAAAAATATTTCACTTTTGAGGTTCAAGTAAGTTACAAACTTCATTATTTTGTTATTAAGTACAATTTTTATTTCTAGTAACCTAACCTAAAAATTATTATAACTTTTGTAGGTATTAGATGACAAAAATGTTCGAAGGAGGTTCAGAGCAAGTAATTATCAGTCTACGACCCGAGTAAAACCATTTATTTGCACAATGCCAATGAGACTTGATGAAGGATGGAATCAAATTCAGTTCAACTTGGCGGACTTTACTCGTAGAGCTTATGGAACTAATTATGTGGAAACATTAAGGGTTCAAATACATGCAAATTGTAGAATACGAAGAGTGTACTTCTCAGACAGGCTTTATTCAGAAGACGAATTACCTGCAGAGTTCAAATTGTTCCTACCAATACAAAATAAATCAAAGACTGCAATTGCCACTTAAAACTGACTTTGATAAAAACCAATTTTAATACCAATCTAACACCATAAATATATTGCTTTTGCACCTTGTATTAGAAAGAACTTATATATGTATCTTAAAATTCTGTTGTAGCAGTGTGTAAATAAAATAAAAGTAATATGTATTTTTTTTTTATAAATTTACATTATTATTAAAGCAGTAAAATGAAAAATCTACATTAATTTGATTTCAATATTTAAGCAGTTTTTTATTTATTTAAATTTATTTATTTTTACTCTTCCTTTTCCTAAAACAGTAAAGTTTATAATAATATAATAATAATAATAATATGTAGGACAAATTACACATATTGCTCTGGTCACAAACTAAGCTCTAGGCTTGTACTATGTGTACCTGTTAATGTAATATGTGTTATAATAATAATATACAGGGTGAACTTTTCAAGCGTGCCTTTAAGGCCATATTATAAACTACAAGGAATGGAAAAAAATGCTCCAAGTAGTTTTGGGGCCAATTTTAATTTTAACTAAAACTGTATTATTAGATATTTGAAAATTTAATACTTCTAGCGAGGAATCAGACTGGGTGATTTAAAAAAAAAACTATCTGTATTATTGCACCAGCTGATAGTGTGGCTTACAAGGATGATATTCTGGTAAGTAATATCAAGCGGCAAACTAAAGTATAGTGCTCTAAAAACATTAAACACAACAAACATTTCTTTAAAAAATTGCACTCGCCTTTAGCTTGCCATGTGAAGTTATTTTCCACCTATAAGCATTTTTATCCCTATAAGGAATACTACCAGCTGGTGCTATAATACAGAATGAGTTTTTTTTTCAAAATCAACCAATTTGATTCCTGGGATAGAAGATTTGTTTTTATCAGCAGTTTTAGTTATTATCAAGATCGGCCCAGAGACTCCTTCGAACATTTTTCGCTTTCCTTGTAGTTGAGGATTCGGCCTTAAAGCCCCCTTGAAAATTATACCTTGTATATATATATATATGGGTTCGAGTCCCGCCACCAGGAATTTTTTCATTGCATTTTTATCTTTAAAAATTTTATATAAGATTATCCTATAAAGGAATTTATAAAAATGCATAAATATAAAATACTAAAAAAAGTAAAAACAGACTCCTCTGCCATCTAGTATTAGAAACTTGGACTTCTAACTCACTCGTATAAGAGTTATTAGAAAAAAGCTAATAGAGGGGGTCTGTGTATAAGTAGATAACAAGCAATGACAAAATTCGTGAGGGCTGACTGGAACCTGGGGCTCTAGAGAAAAATCAGGCGAGGCGACGTGTCGTGTTGCCTTCAATCAAATTTGTATAGACTTTGGCAGGTGACAGCATACCTCACGCCTACTGTCATTGTCAAAATACATACGTTTTTGACTGAAGCGACGCGACATGTCGCCTCGCCTGCTTTTTCTCTAGAGCCCCTGGTTGGCTCAGCGGTTGAGCGCCTTGCCGCGATAGCGAGGTTCGAGTCCCGCCACCAGGAATTTTTTCCTTGCATTTTTATCTTTAAAAATTTTATATAAGATTATCCTATAAAGGAATTTATAAAAATGCATAAATATAAAATACTGAAAAAAGTAAAAACAAAAAAAAACAGACTCCTCTGCCATCTTGTATTAGAAACAAGGACTTCTAACTTCACTCGTTTAAGAGTTATTAGAAGAAAGCTAATAGAGGGCGTCTGTGTATAAGTAGATAACAAGCAATGACAAAATTCGTGAGGGCTGACTGGAACCTGGTTGGATCAGCGGTTGAGCGCCTTGCCGCGATAGCGAGGTTCGTGGGTTCGAGTCCCGCCACCAGGAATTTTTCATTGCATTTTTATCTTTAAAAATTTAATATAAGATTATCCTTTATAGGAATTTATAAAAATGCATAAATATATATTATTATTATAACAATGTGCCACCATTATTCCTACCGGAATGTGGCTAAGTCAGGTAATTCACAGAATCATACAAAAAAAAGATATACACTACATAAAGCAAGAGTTGTTAGAGTTAACAACAACATATTTTTAAATAATGGCTAGAATTAGGCAGAGCAAGATATATATATGTTGCAACTATAGGTTTAAACTTATTTGAACATACTAAAAATCCATGGATCCTATATAAATTCTTAGCCCCAGGTGGGCAATTCTCGCGCTTTCGACATTCATCTCGATAATTTTAAACGAAAAATAACTAAATATGCAATTTTTCGTTCAAAAATATCGAACATTAAATAAAATAAATATTAATTAATAAATATATAGTTAAATATTGAACGAAAAATTACATATTTAGTCATTTTTTGTTTAAAAATCTCGAATCGAGATGGTCCACCACACGGAATAGAAAAAACAAGTGGAAGTGCAAAGTAGGCGTGTTTAGTGTGGCACAAGGAACTTAATACTCTCTACGAGAGAAGAAAGCCAACTTCATAGTAAATAAATGCCGACAAGTTTTAAGCGCCACAGCGTTAACCCTGGGAACTAAAATTTAAAAAATTCAAAATGGCCTCCTGATAATAAATATTTAAAGTTTTTTGAAGTGAAATTTAATTGAGTAGATATCTGATTTTCATCAATCAAATAACGTACTCAATTAAAATTCACTTCAAAGAAAAATATTTAAGGGTAAATTAAGTAGGTACAGTTGAATAAAACATCATTTCATAATACGTTTTTAATTAAATTAATTAAGCAGATTGTAATAGAAAATGTAACCGAGTTAGGCTTAGTAGCTGCGGGAAACCTATGAAAGGTTCAGAATACGAGGATATTAATCCGCACTCTGCATTTACTACACTTTCCTGTTTCCATTACACAGAAATTAATAACACAAAAACATAGGATTTCTTTAAACGACACAAGTTCATAGTCACTTAATAAATTATTAATGCAAGACAATTTCAAGTGTAAACAATTGCAAAATTTTAATTTAAGAACACATCACAATTAAATAAACATTTATAAACAATTATTATTATTTTTGGTGCATGGCTTTTCGCTTGACGCGTAACTCTGCCAATGTCAAGTTGTTGAAAAGGCACATAGGAGAATAAATATGATATTACAATTATTATTGTTTTATAAAAAAAAAAAAAAAAGTCAATAAATATTAGTTAGGTTAAACATTTAACACTAGGTATAAACAGTACAATACAAACAAAGAATTCAACATAGGGGAACACAAGGGCCCGTGGACAATACAGGACGGCACACAGATCTGAAAAAGAAACATATATTAGATATATAAAGTAGTTAAAAATTTAATTTAACTTCTATTATATATTAAGGCACAAACTTATACAAGGGGCCCCTGAAACTAATAAAAACCGGATCCAGCGGTCCAGAAATAAATATTCATAGGAAGTATAATAGGAATATATTTATAATCAGAATCTTAATTTGAACTTTTTTAAATATTTTGCTATAGCCAGTATTCCATTATAATTGGGCAGTGATAAGAGAGTAGTTGAATTGGTGGGACGAGGGATTATGGGTGGAAGAATATCATATAGGGAAATATTCTGATTGGGACAACCAAATAGAGAGTGTTCTAATGTTCCCAGATCTGTCCCACAGTCACACAAGGGGCTCTCTCTAACCCTGATTCTATGTAGGTGGCAAGGTAGACTATTATGGCCAAGTCGAAGTCGACAGATAGTAGAGGTGATTTGTCTAGTAAATTGTTTTAATGTAAAAAACCAAGGTTTAGTGAAAATGGTAGGTTGGATTGATCTATAATGTTTAGCCTTAGAGGGGTCAGAATTCCATATACTTTCCCATGAGGCAACTTGATCCCTTCTAGCCATAGGGATCAAGTCCTGCGGGTACAAAACAAAATTGTCCATTGAGCCAGTGGATGAAGCCTCCTTGGCAAGTAGGTCAACAGCCTCATTGCCCACTATACCGCAGTGGCTTGGAATCCACGCCAGTACAATGTCCAGTCCAAGACAGCTGCATTGCCATAGTTGGTGCTTAATTTTCAGAGTTAGGGGATGGAGGTTTTCACAGAAGGGGTTGGCCGAAAGTGCTTTCAAGCAACTCTGAGAGTCAGAGAATATTATGGATTTTTTAATATTGTAGGATTGGACATATTTTACAGCTTCTAAAATAGCAAGAGACTCCCCGGAGAAAATTGATGCTTGAGAAGGACTTCTAAAATTTAAAATTATGCTGAGCATGGGTATCCACACAGCTGAACCCACAAACGATTCCAGATCAAATTTTGAGGCATCGCAGAATATTGATAGTCTATCTGACCAATGCCTTTGGATTTCCCTATTAAAAATGCTATCTGCTCTGGAAGACTCCTTGTCAATGTCAAAATATACAACTTTGGGGATAAGTAATAATGACTTATATGGATATTTAAAAGTGGGGTACCAGTCGGAGGAATAAATGGGATATTTGAGCTTAACAAATTTAAGGTAACTAACTAACAGGGATGGGTTATTTTTGTTTCTCCAATATGGAGAATTTAAAAGATTTAATAATGATTCCAATTTATGCATAAGAGGATGAGAGGGGGATAGAGAGATTTTGTAAAAAAAGCGGTCTGATAGGTATTGTCTTCTTGTGCATAAAGGAGGTTCGGCACATTCATTTTGCAGGGCAAGAATGGGAGTTGATTTCATTGCTCCAAGGATGATTCGAATGCTCTTGGCTTGAATTCTGTCTAATTTGTTTAAGGATGCTTTATTACAGGGGGCGAAGAAGAATGAAGCATAATCTAGATTGCTTCTTACAATAGAATTATAAAGTAGTTTTTGGGAGTAAGGGTGTGAACCCCACCAAACTCCAGAAAGACAGCGTAGGACATTGATAGATTTTTCACATTTTTCAGATACATAATCAAAGTGGGGGATGCCAGTCATTCTAGAGTCTAAGACCGCTCCCAAAAATCTAAAGGCTGTGAGTTGGGGAATATTTATTCTAATATCTAGAGAAGGAACTTTATACTTTCTTGAAAAAGGAACCACAGCACATTTCACGGGTGATAGAGAAAGACCATGGTCTGAGAGCCAATTGGAAAGATAATACAAAGCTTTATTCAAGAGGGATTGGGAATCTAAAATATTTCCAACTGGTGAATACAGAGCCAAATCGTCGGCATACTGTAGAATATTACAAAATGGTTTAACCGTAAGGTGGAGATCATAAGTGTAAATATTATAGAGAAACGGGCTGAGCACAGAACCCTGAGGGAGGCCTCTCCAGATAGTACGCGGGGCGAGGTGGTGACCCTGGTATCTAATAGATATTGACCGGGCAGATAATAAGTTGGATATGAGTTGAACAGTCCTCACTGGAATGCTCAGCTTTAGCATTTTCTGCCTGAGCAGAGGAAGAATGACGTGGTCATATGCCGAACTTATATCAAGGAAGACACCCACTACAGAGTCCCCCCTTGAGAAAGCACTACGGATGTCTGTTGATATAATACCTAAACTGTCGTATGTACCCTTGCCTTTACGGAACCCAAATTGGGAGTTGTCAATAATACTTCGGCTTTCAACATACCATTCCAGACGATTTTTTATTAAATGTTCTAGTATTTTACAGAGCACTGAGGAGAGGGCAATGGGGCGGTAGGATGATGGAAGGGTAGGATCTTTATTGGGTTTGGGAATAGGTATAATGATTTGGTTTTTCCATGAGGTAGGAGGGAAACCATTAACAAAGATTTTGTTTAAAATTTTAAGGAAAATATTTTGGAAATTGAGACTAGATTTTATAATAAATGAATATGGAATACCGTCACAACCAGGGGAAGAATCCTTTAGCTTAGAAAAAACAGCTACTAGCTTCTCTCTAGTAAAAGGGTCATCCAAGGGGTCATGGAGATTTAAACTTCTTGGCAAAGGAGGGAAGTTATCCAGGGATGGGTTATGAGGAGGGGACATGGCATCTGCAAACTGCAGCAACCAGCCTGAAGAAATATTGGAAGAGACAGAAGTGCTAGAAGACAATGAACCACGAAATTTTTTAATATTTTTCCAAACCATTGAGGATGGGTAATTAGGGGAGAGGTTTTCACAGAACTTATTCCAACCAGATTTTTTTTTAAATGATAGAAGTCTTCTTGTTTCTGCAGCTATTCTTTTATAATTAATAAAATTATCCATTGTCATTGAGACGTTGTAAAGCCTTTCTGCATGTTTACGGTCCTTAATCTTTTTAGTACAATCTGCATCCCACCATGGGGGGGACAAGACTCTATGAACTTGAAAGGTTTTTTTGGGTATGGAATCATCTGCTGACGCCACTAGAGAAGCCAGGAATAGATCATACTTTTGTAAATAATTATTATCAGTAATTTCCGTAAATAGCTTAGATTTTTGATCAGTTAGAGAAGAGAAAAGCGACCAATCAGCTTTATTAATCTTATATTTCAATAAAGGTTCAAAGACTACTTTAGTAGGGCAGGGAATATGAGATGAGATTAGGATGGGGAAGTGGTCACTACCATAGGACTCTGAAAGGACGGACCAAGAAAAATTTGGAGCAAGGGAAGGAGAGCATAATGAAAGGTCTACAGCACTAGATTGTTGGTTGGGGTAAGCTCTCCGTGTTGGAGAACCATCATTAAGAATAACCAAATTCTTAGTGTCAATGAGGTCCATAAGATCCAAACCAAAACTATCAGCTGAACGTGGGCCCCAAAGAGGATGATGGCAATTAAGATCCCCAAGAATTACAAGGGGGGAGGGAAGAGAGGCAAATAGGGACTCCAGGATAGGAATATGAGAGGAGTTGGGATATGGGATATAAAGAGAGACAATAGATAAATTTAGTGTTCTAATAGCGACTATATTAAGCTCAGAGGGATGAAAAGGTAGATTAATTTGATTGAAAGGAATATGTTTTTTAATAAAAATAGAAGAACCCCCGTAGCCATCAGCCCTGTCCTCTCTCACACTGTGAAAACCGGACAGGGCAAACCTGGATCCTGGCTTAAGCCAGGTTTCGCAAATGGCCAAAATGCTAATTTTATATTTATTTATTAAATAAATAATATCAGACTTTTTATTTCTGATACTATTCGTATTCCACTGCACAATTTGTGTCTGGGCCGTTTTGTACTATAGAAAGAAGTTCATTAATTTTTTTGGAGATATTGTTCGGTAAATTGTTATTGAATTTATTGTGGCACATGCTTATTAGAAGTGATATTAAGATTTGTAGAAGGTTTTCACTAGAAGAATCCTCCTTGTTAGGCTTTAAAGCACAACCATTAGAAGGAGGGGGGGGGTCATAGGAACCAATGATGGATCTGTGAGCCTCCTGATCATAACCTTTAGATTGATAGGGTTTATGAGACCTAGGGGGTAATAGAAAAGTTTTCTCATAAGATGATTTAGAGTTTATGTTTGTGGGTATAGATGGATTTGCAGGTGAGGGCACATTAGTTTTTGATGCATCAGCATAACTTCGAAAAGGGAATTTGGCGGTGGCCTCAGCTTAAGGAATGTTATCCTGAGACATTACGGTTTTAATAGACTTTTGTCTAATATGTTCAGGACAGTCCCTGAGTGTAGCCATATGCGATCCACGGCATAAAATGCAAACAAATTCTTCAACTGATATGTCACAAGATTCTCCTAGATGGGGCTGGGTACATTTGTAACATCTGGGATTCGAACGGCATTGCGCTTTGATATGTCCAAACCGGCAACACTTTAGACATTGGATTGTAGGCAATATGTATGGGGAGACTGGAAGGGAAGAATAGCAATAATATACTTTTTCAGGGAGAATTTGTCCTCTGAAAGTAATCACCACAGTTTGTGTAGGAGTCCATACCGGCTGATTATCTACAAATGTTTTTCTGTTAAGTCTCCTTGCTTTTAAAACAATTCCACAATTGGAGGGTAGAATTAAATTTTCCACTAATTCTTCCATGGGAACTTCTTGTGGCACTTCTCGGATAACCCCCATTCGGGATATTTGAAAGGTAGGAATGGAAGCTGAATAATTAAGGGATTGGAGAGACGGCAGTACTAAAAATTTGTTGGCATCTTTTGGAGTACTAAATTCTATGGATACTCTGTTCCTACCTACCATTTTCACTCCACCCAAGACTACATTTTGAACATTAGAGTGTACTAGGAATTGTCCAAATTTGATCCTATTAATAGTCAAACCAGAATCCGGCGAGGACTCATCGCGCGTGACATGAATGATAAATGGACCGTTGTCTGAATCAGAATATTTTCGATTTTCGGGTTGGATGCTGGGATGGGAATACATTGTTTGGATAGCTGACGGAGTATTCTCTGGGTCGATTATCAATTTTTTAGGTTTATTAGGGGAGTCGTTAGAGGAGTCTAAAATTCTTTTACGACTTGGTGGATGGTTTTCTTGTAAAGGTGAGAACATTATTGGAGACAGGAAGGAGGAGTCGGAATCCATCTCGGAAGACTGAGGAGGATCGGGAGGTTTAGGGGGAATCGGTTCCATATTACACAATAGGAAAAAAAAGAACAAAAATTACAAACCCACAACACAACACGATCACATAGGTTAGTAAATTAACACTTAATGACTTTAGAAAAGAATTATGAGAAAAATTAAAAGAAACTCCACAACGTGTGCTTTAACCACAAACCTTTATAAACAATATGCCGCTCTTTCGTAAAATAAATAAATATCTTTCTTTTTCTTGTTGAATGGCTTCTCGCTTTGCGCGTGATTCTGCCATGTTTAGTTAACAAGAAATTAATTTACACTGTAATTACGCCGTAGTTTAATGAAGAAAGCGTTTTAATCGTATATTTATACCAAAAAGTACTTCTTTACTTAATATTAATAAAATAAAAACCATGTTTTATTAGATTAAAAATAATTCAGATATAATAAGTTCATTTGCTTTCCGAGTAAAAAAAAAAAATATGTATCCGTTTTGTATCGTCTTGTGTCCGTGTTGTTGTATATCATTCTGTCTCTCTTGTTTCCGTATTGTTGTATATAGTCTCTTTCTCGCATATTTTGCCCAGAGGTGGCGCAAATGCACATACCGTAGTTGATACCCCTTGGTGTGGCACAATTAAGCGTAGCTACGCTCACAGATGATATAGGAGAAGATGGCAATCTTCATACAGTAGACTTTTGACCGTAGTCAGGTTTAAAATTAGAACATGACATTTCTTATTTTTTTTGTAAAGTGGCAATGTTATGACGTCTGCCAATTCTTTTTTTTTTTTTTTAATGGATAGGCATAGGATCGCTAGACTTCAGCCTTGTTTAGGTGCACTGTGCACTATTCTATTAGGCTGAGTTGTACCAAAATGTCTGTTAATTTAAGGTAACGATTAAAATAGCGTCAAATGTATCAGGGGCTCTAGAGAAAATGCAGGCGAGGCGACATGACGCGTCACCTCAGTCAAAACCGTATGTTTTTTGACAGTGACAGTAGGCGTGAGGTACGCTGTCACCTGCCAAAGTCTATACAGTTTTGATTGAAGGCGACACACACGTCGCTTAGCCTGCTTTTTCTCTAGAGCCCCAGCTGTCATTCGAACTGCAAAAATCTGTAAAATCGTTACATTATATTAACAGACACTTTGGTACAACTCAGCGTTAGAGGTAGCAAGATGTGACATGCTTGCATCGATAATTAGGTCATACAAAGATGATCACGAAATGTACGAGATTACTGGGACGTTAAATAAGAATGGCATGAGTCATACTTATTTATGCCGCGTGAGAACTGAGGTCACACTCAAATGCCCCCCATTTGAGTTAGATGTACAATGTATTAACATTGATCATAAATGTCTCTTGATAACTATACAAGCACGTCGCAGTCTGCTAGCTAAAACAAATTTATTTGTTAGATAGAAATAGTATGGTTGGGAAACAAAACCAGTGGCCGTATTCTGTTTCTTATTACGGAAACGTTAGCTTGTCAAAATAAGAAAATCCTATATTAATCTGAGCCTATAACAATAACATTAAACAAATCAAGGAAAACCTAAAATATCATGCACTCTATTCCCTCCAGTTAAAGGTGTTTTTGGCTTGAAAGTTTTTAAAATTTCCTGTCGTGTAGATTGTATAGGATTTTGTTATTTTGACAATCTTGCGTTACCTTTAAAAGAAACAGAATATGGAGGCAGCATAAATAGTAAATAAACAACATATTTTTTATTATTTATTTTTTAATCTTTAGAGATGTCTATGATTAAAATGAGAGATCTTATAAGTAGTGTTATAACAAAATTAAAAAAAGATCTACTATTAGAACAAAATCATAAAACATTGGAATAGCCAAATTTTATTACCGCTTTTCTAAAATTTATAAAAATATCTCTTGACATTTGGATAGGTGTACATTCATATAATACACGCACAAATATATTGAATATTGAGCCTACTAATACACAGTAATACATTATACATCCATTTTAATACACTTATGTATACATGAATCTTTCTTTTATTCATCCATCCATTCTATCAACTATAGACTTTGAATACACATAAAGAGGAATACAAAGATAAGCCTATAAAACATAAACAACACAAGCTTAGCACCACTTAACTAAATGTTCTGCTATGCCAGTGGATCTAGGGTTCTCCGCTCATACTATTAATAATATTAAGGATGCATTTTAGTCTCATTCATATAAATGAATTGCCAATTGAAAAGTTGCCAAATAAATTATAGATTTGTAATATCCAAATAATATGACTTTTATATATACATATGTACTAAAAACTAAAACCTTATTTAAAAACCAAAAACTAATACTATATATTTCACATATTTAATTGTTATATAGAACTTTTCCACAATTACCAAGTTTTTAAATGTTGAAAAAAAAATCTACATATAAATATACAGGGTTAATAGGTGCGGGTCCGTTAGAACTACTACCTGAAGCGTCCCAACTACTTTTTTTCCACGAAATGTAATACAAATTCTAGATTGTTATACCTCGTTAGATAGCTTTATGATACGTAGATATTTTAAAATACATCTGCCGAACAACTGCCATAATATTTTTTTTAGATATCCCTTAGAGAAAAAAAAACTTGCTAATTATTTTTGTAATTTCTTAACTTTCACTTGTCTACTACGGCCTATTCAATTAACTTATGCACTATTTTAATGATTAACGTCCTAAAGCATCTTATTACACATGTAAAAATGCAATAATAATAATAATAAGGCACACAAAATAAACAAAATTAATTTTAGTAGCACAAAAATCGGCAATTTTCAATAAAAAAATTTAAAGTCGAAAATCTCGAAAAGGGTTAAATTTAGGGTAGGGTGTTTCATAGAGAAATAAGTCAGAACTGATGGGTACTCCACGACCTGAACGGATCTAGCACGACTTTTCCTGTAACCCTGTATAACACATTTAAGTTATTTATCAGGTTTAAGTCTAAGTAGGTTTAAGTACGTTTTTGAATAGAGCATACTTGTATTTACACTTTATAATGGAAAGGGTGTTATAAAATTATTAATGTACCCATCAGTTTCCTCGAAATTAAAATTTAAAAACTTATTAAGCCCTCGAAGAACACATTAGTTAAAATAGGTTTTGTCTCTTTTTTTGGCAAGTGTTCTTCAAGGATTCAGCAAGTTTTTATGAATAAGGCCATAAGACTTGCTTTATACTAATTGTATGGTAGTCCACTGCATTTTAAGTTATGAAGGCCAGTTCCAAACCAACTGGATTAGTTAATAGATGGGGATAGCCTATATAATAACAGCAACTACTTTGCAACATTGAAGTACTTTCAGAATCCTAACACATATAACAAGGTGTCTTAACCCTTCAAAGATACTTGAAGATGTAAACCATGAACTATTTATTAAACAATACATTTAAATATTTACCTCATTCTTTAATAATTTGTGTATTGATGCCAACATCCAAATTTAGTTTGCCTATCATTTTATTTAGCATTATATTTGATGGTTAAATAATAATTATGTCTAAAAATCTGTAACATTTGGGACTCTGTTTCATAATTGACAGATTTTCTTTTTCCTGGCATTGCTTCTTGTGGCATTGATTCTTCTCATTATACTCAACCTCTTCTTTTTGGTGTTTCTATTACCGCGTCTAAAAATATTTGAATCATAAAAAACACAGAATTAAAAAAGTTTTTATGTATGTATTTAAGCAGTATTTATTTTATTAAAAATATTTATTGCACAAAATTATAAAATAAAATTGTACATAGGCAAACATAATGCCTTAGGCATTTTCTACCTATATAGTATGTGTTAAAATACAATCATATACAGTTATTTTTTATGAAAAGTAGCTATAATTACAATCACAAATTATAGTTATTCTTGAATAATTTAATATAGCTAGTATTTTTTCACATTAAATTTAGATTAGCAGGAACAAAATCAGACAGACAAAAATTGAAAAAAATATTATTATGGTGTATGTACGGTATATACATCCATATTCATTTAGTATGTGGTGGCCGAGTTGGTTAGATTTTGGACTTAAAAACACTTAGGTCCCTGGTTTGAATCCAATGAGTTTTTTATTAAAAAAATCATGTACATTTGTTTGACAACACCAATGTACTGCCCCAGAGAGTAGGTTAAGCTGTCGGTCCCAGTTTCACTATACCAACTTGTGAAACTGTTTATAGATGAGTTTTGGGCGCCGAAAGGCACCTGTGATGATATTTATTATATATGGTGTATCATCACAGGTGCCTTACGGCGTCCAAGACCGCCTAGATGGCCTCAGGGTACCTGTTAGTATTCATAATAAATATTTAAGTACCTGTAATGGCAGTCTGTGGACCATCATCTATTGAGCAGGAAGAAGTACAGGCCATTCCTAAAATATATACTTTATTAAATATTTTTTGGTCATAGATTGTTAGTTAAAAATAATTACTATATGAGAACTATATTTTGTTAACCCGGTTTCTCCCATCATAATATTTACAAATAAAAAAAAGGTAACCGTATTAAATTATTGGCCCTTTCTCATCTACCCCTATTGAAATTTCCGAAAATAGTAAAACATCTTTAAGATTTATAGGTAGACTACATATAGTTTAATTATTTCTGTAATACCCTACAGTTGTCCTCTCCCACATTCCTATATTTAAATCTTTATTGCATACAAAATACAAAGGCGGACTTAATGCCGCTAGGCATTCTCTACCAGTCAAACCTTCGGGACAATCAAAGCATTTAATAAGTGAGGTAGGTGCAATACAGTAACTGTGTATATAATTGAGTGAATATTACCAACTACTTACTTAAATAATTAATATACTTACTTAATAGTATTACCTATGTAAATAAACCTTATGCTACTATAAAGTATTAAAGAAGATACCTATTAAGTACCTACTTGATTTTTTTATAACCATTTACTTTGATTATTATCAAAACATTTACGGTTTTGTTACTAACCTTCAGGAGGTTCGGATTCTACATTGAGTTTTCAGTATGTGTGGCCGTAGTGCCTTTTTCTTACATAGCTATGTTCCTTATTTGATAGAGATCACATTTTCGATAACGAAATAATTAAAAGGTTGATTGTATGATTGCTACTGTGAACAGAAAACCCAAAAATGTAAAAAGATAGTAAAAGCTTACCCATATCTTCGAAAGTATTTTGAGGTATATACGTGGTGGCCTATATACGTGGTGGCCTAGTTGGTTAGACCTTGGACTTAAAAACGCTTAGGTCCCTGGTTCGAATCCCGGTGTGTACCAATGAGTTTTTAATTTAAAAATTTATGTACATTTGTTTGACAACACCACTATAGTGCCTCGGAGAGCACGTTAAGCTGTCGGTCCCGGTTTCACTATACCAACTTGTGAAACTGTTTATAGATGGGTTATTGAGTCTATCCAAAACATCGCGACGAGCTAGCCACTTGTTCGGTGTAGACTCATACCATCGGCTACAACGAGGTGGGATTAAAACCCCTCCGCTGGGTACCCTGGGGCCGTCTAGGCGGTCTCGGGCGCCGTAAGGCACCCGTGATGATATATATGATATATATATATATATATATATATATATATTTTGAGGTATGCCAGTAGATAACGAAATAATTAAAAGGTTGATTGTATGATTGCTACTGTGAACAGAAAACCCAAAAATGTAAAAAGATAGTAAAAGCTTACCCATATCTTCGAAAGTATTTTGAGCTATATACGTGGTGGCCTATATACGTGGTGGCCTATATACGTGGTGGCCTAGTTGGTTAGACCTTGGACTTAAAAACGCTTAGGTCCCTGGTTCGAATCCCGGTGTGTACCAATGAGTTTTTAATTTAAAAATTTATGTACATTTGTTTGACAACACCACTATAGTGCCTCGGAGAGCACGTTAAGCTGTCGGTCCCGGTTTCACTATACCAACTTGTGAAACTGTTTATAGATGGGTTATTGAGTCTATCCAAAACATCGCGACGAGCTAGCCACTTGTTCGGTGTAGACTCATACCATCGGCTACAACGAGGTGGGATTAAAACCCCTCCGCTGGGTACCCTGGGGCCGTCTAGGCGGTCTCGGGCGCCGTAAGGCACCCGTGATGATATATATGATATATATATATATATATATATATTTTGAGGTATGCCAGTAGAAATTTCATCAGCAGTAAATAATGTTAAAAGGTTCGTTATATGACGAACATGAAGTCATTTTAACCATTTTAATAGTTTTTGTTCAATAGTTGGTAGTCGGTAAAGTTTAACGTTCTGTCGTACACTACTACACCCACAAACACAGCACATATACATATTGATGCATGAAAAACACGTGAAATATTATAATTTTAAACGGAGAGGCACAATAAAGATATAAACTTTATTTACTCGATCGACAAAAAAAACAGTAATGGCGGACGGATGTGTTTGTTATTAAAAACCCGACTTAACCCGACTTTACCCGACGATAGACGACGCCCGCGTAGCAGATCCGTGTTCGGAAACGTAACACTTTAACACTGGTTAGTGTAACAGAGTGCGACAAAAATATTGAAAAATGCTTAGAGAAGAAGAGATGCATATAGTGTAGTGACATAACCCAGTGTTAAAGTGTTAGTTTCCGAACACGGCCCAGAGGGGAGGTAAGGGGGGCGAAAGGCAAGGTAATAAACGTCATTTTCTAATTTGAAACCATAGACACTACGGTTAGATTTTTTGTTAGCAAGATTAACAGCCGTGGCTACGCTTATTTGATCCCAGTCGTTATCAGTCGTGTCTAACATCGCTTCGAGTTGGTAATCTCGCGTCGTTCCTGATTTTTCCGCATAATTATAGTAAATATGCCGTATTGTTGCATTCTGAAGTGCAAAAACGATAGTAGGAGAAAAAATCTTCGTATTGGAGGTATTTCGTATCATCGGTAAGTACGATTTTGTTAGTATTCTTTAAAAACCTTAGCTTATTTTAGTTTACTAATAATTGTGTTTTAAATGAAGTTAAAATCAACCTTATGTAATTGTAATAAAGAATACTTTAGATTAAACTTTGGATTTCAAAAGTTCTTGCTACTCGGTTAGTGTTGTAGTGGGTGCTTATCGATATAACTTATTTATTTAAAGAAAAGAAGGAACAGTTTCGGCAGTTATACAAAATTATATACTTACATATTTTTTTAAATATTTATTCATATTGTATCGCATACAATTTTTTAATAGTGTGGGCTTAGAATAATAAAATGTACGTGTAAACTCTTTATAACGATAAACTCCCTATACGTAGAAGTCAGCACAATTTGGTTGGTTTACCACATACATAAAAAAATATTTATAGCGCAGCAGCTATTCTCTATTACGAAGAATTGTGTTCATATTTAGACACAGTAACAGTTGTTTGTAAAAAGAAATTGAAATTAATAGTTTATAAAATTGAATAGGTAATCAAAATTTATTAGGCTACCATTGTTACAATTACTTACCATTACTTACTATTTACCATATTGTTATAATGAGCGGTTTATATATAATTTCATTAAAATCATTGAAAGGTCATCAATAAGAACTTAACCAACTTTCTAACCTTCGTCATATGCACAAACAAAATTGGGGTCTGTACCATTGCGACTAAAAACTCATTTTTTTTTAAATAACGATAAAAAATATTTTTATAGAATAATGTAATATTCCAGGCAAAAATAATTTCTTCATTTTGCCTAATTTCTTTATTTTTATTACAAAAATACTAGTTATATTAAGATTGCGTCCCAAAGTTTTGTTTCGTGCTCACGTCACAACAACGTCACCCAACTCAACTTAAAAAAATATACTTATCTCAAAAATCAGTGTTTAAGCCTTTATATTTTCTAAAAGTTTTATAGCTATGTTTTCTAAAAAGTTTTCCCTGCCATCTGCGTTTAAATATATAGAGCACAATTTATATTTAAAAAAGCATCGATATCGATACTTTAAATATTTTATTATGTCGCCGCCTTTCAATTATTATATTTTTATGCAAGGAAAGTTCTAGAATAAACTAAAATACTTTTTTATATAAAAGATAATATGCCTTATGTCGACTGAACAAAACATTTATTCGAATGTTGTAGTAATCACGCCATCTGTGTTGGAATAGCAGAACAAATTTTATAGGAGGTTCTTACTACTTTATGATAGATGGCATGTTTATTTTTTTATATGAATTTAAATCTAATTATTTGGTGTTTAAAATTGCTGTGTATATTTGCAACCAATCAGGACGAAGTGGTTATAGATTCAATACTTATAGATATATGATTTTGGCGACACCGGTTCTAATACATTTGGTGCTTTATAGCATTTCCACTTGTTTTTTCTATTCCGTGGTCCACCAGGTGGGCAATTCTCGCGCATTCGACATTCAACTCGATTCGATATTTTTGAAATTGTCATTTTTCGTTCAAAAATATCGAACATATGAACGAAATAAATATTAATTAATAAATATATAAATAAACATTTATATATTTATTAAGTAATCTTTTGAATTTGGCGTTATTTTACGGAAGTTCATTATTTAAATGACAGTATAATTATAATATTACTTTGCAATTATTCCGCTTAATTAATCTTTATTTCGTTCACTTTACATATATAATAATATATATATCTTCACGGGTGCCTTACGGCGCCCGAGACCGCCTAGACGGCCCCAGGGTACCCAGTGGAGGGGTTTTAATCGTCGTAGCCGATGGTATGAGTACACCGAACAAGTGGCTAACTCGTCGCGATGTTTTGAATAGACTCAATAACCCATCTATAAACAGTTTCACAAGTTGGTATAGTGAAACCGGGCCCGACGGCTTAACGTGCTCTCCGAGGCATTATAGTGGTGGGTACAAATGTACATAATTTTTTTAATTAAAAACTCATTGGTACACACCGGGATTCGAACCAGGGACCTTAGTGTTTTTAAGTCCAAGGTCTAACCACGTATATAACCATTTTTCGTGCAACATTTATATATTTATTAATTTATTTATTTCGTTCAAATGTTCGATATTTTTGAACGAACAATGACTTGTTCGAATTAGATAATACCACGGAATAGAAAAAACAAGTGGAAGTGCAAAGTAGGCGTGTTTAGTGTGGCACAATTAAGCGTAGGTACGCTTATTTGATCCCAGTCGTTATCAGTCGTGTCTAACATCGCTTCGAGTTGGTAGTCTCGCGTCGTTCCTGATTTTTCCGCATAATTATTGTAAATATGCCGGCTTGTTGCATTCTGGAGTGCAAAAACGATAGTAGGAGAAAAAATCTTCGTAATGGAGGTGTTTCGTATTATCGGTAAGTACGATTTTGTTAGTATTCTTTAAAAACCTTAGCTTATTTTAGTTTACTAATAATTGTAGTTTAAATGAAGTTAAAATGGTTGATTTTAACTTCTTAACTTTTGTTGATCTTTCTTTTATGTAATTGTAGTAAAGAATACTTTAGATTGAAATTGGGATTTCAAAAGTTCTTTGCTACTCGGTTAGTGTTGTAGTGGGTGCTTATCGATATAACTTATTTATTTAAAGAAAAGAAGAAACAGTTTCGGCAGTTATACAAAATTATATACTTACATATTTTTTTAAATATTTATTCATATTGTATCGCATAATTTTTTTAAATAATATGGGCTTAGAATAATAAAATATACGTGTAAACTCTTTATAACGATAAACTCCCTATACGTAGAAGTGAGCACAATTTGGTTGGTTTACCTTAAAACACATACATAAAAAAATCTTTATAGCGCAGCAGCCATCCAAATCAATGGGCTTCCGAAAAGATTTCCTTTCTTGTGAATATACCTAAATTATTATTTTTTAAATAAAAAAAATGGTTTCTGAGATATATATTTAATTAAGACTCGTCACGTCATATGCCCAAACAAAATTGGGGTCTGTACCATTGCGACTAAAAACTCATTTTTTTTAAATAACGATAAAAAATATTTTTATAAAATAATGTAATATTCCAGGCAAAAATAATTTCTTCATTTTGCCTAATTTCTTTATTTTTATTACAAAAATACTAGTTATATTAAGATTGCGTCCCAAAGTTTTGTTTGGTGCTCACGTCACGACGACGTCACCCAACTCAACTTAAAAAAATATACTTATCTCAAAAATCTGTTTTTTAAGCCTTTATATTTTCTAAAAGTTTTATAGCTATGTTTTCTAAAAAGTTTTCCCTTCCATCTGCGTTTAAATATATAGAGCACATTTATATTTAAAAAAAGCATCGATATCGATACTTTAAATATTTTATTATGTCGCCGCCTTTCAATTATTATATTTTTATGCAAGGAAAGTTCTAGAATAAACCAAAATACTTTTTTTATATAAAAGATAATATGCCTTATGTCGACTGAACAAAACATTTATTCGAATGTTGTAGTAATCACGCCATCTGTGTTGGAATAGCAGAACCTTTTATAGGAGGTTCTTACTACTTTATGATAGATGGCATGATTATTTTTTTATATGAATTTAAATCTAATTAATTGGAGAATAGTGTTTAAAATTGCTGTGTATATTTGCAACCAATCAGGACGAAGTGGTTATAGATTCAATACTTATAGATATATGATTTTGGCGACACCGGTTCTAATACATTTGGTGCTTTATAGTATTTTCACTTGTTTTTTTCTATTCGTGGATAATACTCTATGGACATATGATAATATTCTATGCTAATCTGTGGTCATAACATGACAGTCGTTTGGTGTCAGAGTAAAATTGTAAAATGGTGTAATCTCAAATTATTAGTATACATGCAATACTTCTGAGTATCTAGAATCTTTTAATTTTTAAATTTTACAATAATTACTGCTATTGATTAATTAATTGCTGCCTTCTCTATAACTAGACAGTGGCAGAATTACGCGCAAAGCGAAAAGCCATTTATCAATAAAAAAAAAGAACAGATTTATAGTTCGATTTGTGTGGCCTTCTTTTAGACTGAGAGATGATGACAGAAAACGTTCTCCCATTTTCTACTGCATGCCTTTTAAAGAATTAATAATTAACCCTAAAATATAAAAGATAGAGGGGTTATTGGCCGCCGCACGCTTGCACGTCATAAAGAAAATGGCTTTTCATTCTGTAAAGGCCGAGTGGGCTCAAAGCGTTGTGTGAAAATGAGTAAAAAAATCGGTTATTTCCGTGTAGTCAAAATGTATGCCGATGTAAAACATTGAAGTTTCCATCACAAAAAATATCTGCGAAAATTGGCATGCGCCCCTCGTATGACCGAGGGTAGATTTTTATTTGGAAAATGTTGTGAAATTTCAATACCACTTTTCCGTCATTTCAAGTTACTTCTAATAAAGATAAATATGAATTTTATGACGTAGTAATTCTCAAATACAAATGGCATGCATGTTGCACAGGATCATTATCCGGCGCACAAATTGGTAACTTGCGGGTTCAGGCCCGACAGAGGCAATGGTGTTATGTGTTAAATGCTTGAGCAAGCACCTACAAAAGCATTGCCGTGAATCGCGGCCATGTTCGCAGTGCAGTGACCGCCGTCATCTAGTTTTATATGCCAATTTAAATTCGGGAGGCCGCCAACATTTTAACTATGAACCCCACCTTTGACATTTCGGGACCAATTGATTTGTTGCTTGGTGCCAATGTTTTGGGAATGTTGCTCCTAGGTAATGTGAAGTCCCTAGGTACAGGTGGCCTCGTAGCGATCCCCACAATCTTGGGATCTGTTATCCCATGTTCCTCCCCCACCTGTTGTTGATAACCGTTTTGTTGACATTTGTCTTTCTCTTTCTGAGGCGGTTCAGAGATTTTGGGAAGTGGAGGAGTCCCCAGCTGCTATGAAGGTCAATCCTGTTAATCATAAATGTGAATTGTTCCAGAATAATACTAGTCTTTTAGCTTCTGGTCGTTTTTACACGTCTTGGTAGATTTGTGTCCCGCCGCGATTTGCCATCGTTGATCCGGTCCGATTGTGGAACAAACTACAAGGGCACCGACCATTATTTAAATGATGTATAAAAATTTGTAGCAGATAATCAGAATGTAATTGGAACTGCACTCTCCGAACGTGGAATCAGATGGCTTTTTGATCCACCAGCATGTCCACATTGGGGTGAGTAATATTTGAAGCTGTTAAGGCTGCCAAAACTCACTTACGTAGGGTGATAGGAGAAACCGTATTAACTTTTGGGGAACTTGCTACGGTATTTTGTAAAATTGAAGCCAACTCACGCCCGTTGTGCCCGCTCTCCTCAGACCCAAACGACCTCGAGGCTTTGACTTCAGGTATTTTTTTGATAGGGCAGCCACTTGTCGCCTTGAATACTCCTTCAGAGATACTCCCTTACTAAAACTGGTGGTCCAGATTACATACCACCAATATTTATTGTTAAGTGTGCTCCTGCATTACAGGTGCCACTTTCAATTCTCTATAAGCGGTCACTTTCGGAGGGTATAGTTCCAAAGATGTGGAAGTCTTCATTTATCACACCTGTTTATAAAAAAGGCGATAAATCTGATATTTCTAATTATCGACCTATCTCAAAACTTTGTTTATTCGCTAAAATATTCGAGAGAATAGTTTATGAACAATTATATGCAGCACTGAAACCGATCTTTGGAAATGAACAGCCCGGCTTTCTGAAGTCTCGTTCTACTACATCAAACTTAATCCTTGCAAATGAATTTGTTACTGAAGGGATGGATGGTGGAGCACAAGTTGATGTTATTTACACCGACTATAGCAAATGTTTCGATCGTATAAATCATAATATATTAAAACATAAATTGTCCCGTGTCGGTATTCACGGGGATCTTTATCGTCGGTTCACGTCATATATCGACAACAGATCACAGGCAGTGGTATTACGCAGCTTCACATCGAAATGGATGGCGGTTCCTTCTGGGGTTCCCCAGGGATCCCTCCTTGGTCCCCTGCTATTTATAATATTTATTTCTGATATCAATACCTATTTTAAAAATTCAAAAAAATATTCTTTATGTGGATGATATGAAAATACTAAAACCTATATTTAATCTACAAGATGCAGAGGATCTTCAGTCTGACCATAATAGATTGGTACAATACTGTAATATGAACTGTCTGGATCTAAATATCTCCAAGTGCTATCGCATGTCATTTACTCGCTGTAGGACTCCAATAGACTTCAACTATACCATTAAAAATATCCCGCTTCAAAAGGTTGATGAAGTGGTTGATTTGGGTATTACTTTTGATGCAAAGCTGTTATTCGATAAACATATTGATAAAATTATTAATAAAACATCCAAAGCCCAAGGATTTATTATTCGATACAGTCACCACTTCACAAACTTAAAGTGTATCAAAGTCCTTTATTGCGCCTACGTTCGCTCGCACTTGGAGTACTATTCCCAGGTATGGAATCCTCGTTATAAGATATACAGAGGCCGCATTGAGGGTATTCAAAAGAAATTTCTTAGGTACCTCGACTATAAGGCCCGACTAAGATCTTATGGCTATAGTCACCGCTGTGAAAGATATCATTTTCTTCCACTGATATCATACTCGGCGGGATATCAGCGACGTGTGCTATATAATCGATGTAATGAATGGCTCAATCGACTGCTCGGACCTTCTTTCTCAATTCTCGCTGCGAGTACCAGGAAAATGTCTGAGACAAAAACATATTTTGTCAACGCCACACGTCAATACCAACTACAGACAGAACTCCTTTGTTTGGAGAGTTTCTCAAAGAGCAAATAGCCTCCCTATTGATTTTTACTTGTTCTGCACCAGTAAGGGAAACATAAGAGCTCTTACCAATCACCACTTTAACTGTAATAATCATTAATTTACCTGTGTATATGTGCACATACGTATGTATATATCTATATGTATTTGTTTTTGTCTTTAATATTTTTGTTTTATTTTTATTGTTTTTTAAGTTTTAATATTGTTACTATTTTGTTTGACATGAATTTTTTAAAATTTCTTGCTCCCTTAATATAACTTTAATTTATTTTTATTAATATTATGCTAAATTTTTAATTATAAACTAATTCAGTTATTTTTATTTCGTTTTTTATAGTTTTTTTGTTTTTTGTAATTGTTATTATATAATATAAATTGTTTAAGTTTCTTTTGTCTTGCATATTTTTTTTATTTTTTTAATATAATATTCTGAAATTATGTTGTGAAGATATATTAATAGTTCATAGTTGTTATATTATGTGAAATTTACTTAAGTCAAGTTTACTGTAAATCTTCTGAATATATAAATAAATAAATGAATAAATGAAGATGTGAAGTGTACTCGACTGTCGCGATTTGAATTGATCCAGCAGATGACCCAGCATTTCTGGCATTGCTGGTCGCTCGAATACCTTCACATATTGCAGCAACGCGTGAAGTGGACTGATAAGACGGACCCTCCAAAGATAGGAGACCTCGTCCTGGTTAAGGATTCTAACCTGTCCCCATTGTATTGGAGAAGGTGGAGCATTCTTAACTTGGTTCCAGGAGCGGATGAGTACCTCGTTTTGCTGAGGTTATGGTTGGAGATTCCGTTTTGAAGAGAGCGGTGGCAACACTCTCCCGTTTGCCCGTTGTGTAGCGTATAGATTCCTTCTATCCGGGGTGGGGAATGTTCGATTTAGATAATACTCTATGGACGCTAATCTGTGGTCATGTCATGACAGTCGTTTAAGTAAAATTGGTGTCAGAATAAAATTGTAAAAGATTCCTTGAGGGTAGCCCGAAGACGGTAGTCGTGTGTTTCTAATTTATTTTTGGCAGTTAAGTTTATAGGATATTATTGTGCAAAAGTGTACCAATTTTGTAGAATAAGCATTCATAAGTAATCTTTCTTGTGAGAAGTGTAGTATTTACGCAGTGATCTCAGTGTTTGTGCTATCTCAACAAATCCATTTCTTCAGTAAAATGGCGGTACCCATTTTACTGTAGATTTTTCCTTCTTCACATGACACTGGCATAATATTTCTTTATTTCATAAAAAAAAAACAATAATAAATATTATAGGATGTTTCCAGTTTAGGTTACCCTGTTTTTTTTCAGTACGGTTTTCTCATAAATAGAAATGGCTGTGTTGTGGAAATCAGGCTCTTATAATACTACAATAAAACATTGAGTGAAACGTTACCTACAACTAATTATAAAAGAAGAAAATTATATATTTTCTTCATATAGCGTCACAAATTGGCCTTTTATTAACCATTCATTAATAATTGGATGAATCTCCAAAAACTATATTTAGTATAAGTGTGCGCCCTTTAAAAGACCCTTTATAAAGACTAAAGGTACGCACAGACCAACGCGATCAATCTGCGGCCGCGGTCAGCCGCGGTGGCGGTGGCGGTGGCGGCCGCGGTGGCGATCTCAGCCGTTCACACCAACGCGTTCAGGATATCTGCGTTCGGGCGGAGTGAACCAGTGTTGCCATCAACATTGCTTTTTAAGGGATCGTACCAAACACTAGAAAAAGGCGTATTTTGGATATAAATCTACAAAAAAAATAGTACGCATTGAAATTTCAATAAAACAATTTTAATCTTACTTTTTTATATTAAATTTTTAAAGATAATAAAACATAGAAAAAAATCCTGGTGGGTGGGACTCGAACCCACGAACTACACACTCTATACGAGTGAAGTTAGAAGTCCTAGTTTCTAATACTAGATGGGAGTGTTTTTATTTTTACTTTTTTCAGTATTTTATATTTATGTATTTTTATAAATTCCTTATTAGGATACAAAACCACTAAGAAAAACCATCAGCCACTAAAACAAAATTTATCAACGGGGAAATTTTGTTTTAGTGGCTGATGGTTTTTCTCCACCGCGGCCGCGGCCGCAGTGTTGCCAACAATATTATTTTTTAAGGGATCGTTACATACAATAGAAAAAGTCGTATTTTGCGTATAAATCTACAAAAAAAAAATAGTACGCATTGAAATTTCAATAAAACAATTTTAATCTTACTTTTTTTTATATTAAATATTTAAAGATAATAAAACATAGAAAAAAATCCTGGTGGGTGGGACTCGAACCCACGAACTACACACTCTATACGAGTGAAGTTAGAAGTCCTAGTTTCTAATACTAGATGGGAGTGTTTTTATTTTTACTTTTTTCAGTATTTTATATTTATGCATTTTTATAAATTCCTTATTATACATAACCACTAAGAAAAACCACCAGCCACTAAAACATAATTTCCCCGCTGAAAGACTGGTCTAAACAAACAATTTTAGTGGAAAATCCACTAAGTTGGCAACACTGGCGGCCGCAAGTGATCGCGCGTGCAGACTATGTACGGATCGCGCGGGCGGCCGCAGAACGCGTTTGGTTTGAACCTGTCGATACAAGTACTACTGCAGTAACTGATCGCCACCGCGGCCGCCACCGCCACCGCGTTGGTTTGGCCGAACCTTAACAGAAATTCTATTGTTTTAAGCATGTTTTAAGTCACAAAATTCATTTGTAAAAATGTTTTATTTATTTATTTGAATATGTTGCTAACTCTCCTATTTGCAGAAGCTAGATTCTCTAGTTGAATAATTCTTTGTATTGACCATGAAAGCAATGTTTAATAATCCTGGGGGGCAATTCTCGCGCTTTCGACATTCATCTCGCTATATTTTTGAACGAAAAATTACATAATATGTCGTGTGTGCGAGAACTCGTTAGTCCAAGATTCTCACACGGGTGCGATACGCACCGCAAATTGAGTTTAAAAATTAAACTTACCGAATAGTTTGGTGGTTAGCTTCAGCGTCACGATCCCTGGGTACCCAAGGAATGCAATATCTTCGATCTTGAACCACTCATACCACGGTATTACAATTTAGACACAATATCGCGTTGGAACAATATAATAAATAAAAACAACATACAACGCGACAAATCTGAATCTTTTGTAGGCGCCTAATACATGATATAAGAAGCGAACGAAACACTACACATTTCAATGGTATATCTAATAATAAAGAAAGCCGCACAAATCACATTACGGAACAAAAGTTCTTCTTTAATAATAAATTAAAACAAGACAAAATAATTACACCATTTTACTATTTTATTATTAGCTTAATTTAATGGCCTCCATGCGTGCGCGTAATTTTGCCAGTGTCAAGTGAGGGTAGAATTAAATTGTTTTTTTATTATAAAGTGTAAGTGGGATACTAGGATGGAAAGGACTAGGTTAGAATAAGGAATGGCCACATGACCGTATGCAAACATACGGTATAGTTTAAGCATTTATAGACGTTTGTTCATATAATAATTTAATTTTCGGACTTTTTTTTTAAGAAAAAAATACTTACCTGCTTTTTTTAATAAAAAAAAATGGGGTCTAAAAGTGAATCTGGAGGCATAAACATATTATCATTGTTAAAAAACACCCAGTAGCTAGTAAACAGCAGTAACTACTGTAGTTTTTACAACAATAAGATATTGATTAGTAACTAGAGCATGTCGTGCATATATTTAGTTTTTCGGCTTTGTATACACTTTATTCAGGGCTACATATTTAAGGCATGGGTATGATCGGTGTAGTTGGTCGCCCCTTTGGCGCCCTTGTATGGCAGATAATGATTGAAAGGCAATGGCCTAGTCTTAAACTTAAACTAGTTGGTAGCATGCGTTCGGATGGTATTATTTTCATTTCGCGCGTTTAGTTTCTGTATAATTTAATTAAGAAAAATAACCTATGTACCTACTTTTGGAGATGAATAGCAACCTAACCAAATGCATTCTGATTGTTAAAAACTTTTTTTTTTGACGCATCATAAATATCTGTAAAGATTTACATAACCGAAACTAGGAAATTTTAACATTGGTTAGAGCTTATATCACTTGTTTTTATATGATGCCAATTTACATTTTTACTACAGAATTTTCTGCAATATTTTTTTAAGGTTAAATCTTTTGGAAATCTGCATAAATTAGCCAGAATATATTTTATTTAAGTATTTTTCTTTATTAGAGCACGACATGAGACTTTGTATCCACCTGGTGGTGAGCAGACCTATAAAGTCCATGAATGGGGTCAATCAATAATTGTTCTTAAACAATATTGATCGCTCCCACTATGCCGGCTAAATGATGCGATGACGAAATGGGGGGCGACAATGACGAATTGCATTACGAGTATATTTTAATATACTCGCTGCCTTATCGTAAATTCAACTACCCATTTCGTAACCGCACCCTGAAAAGAGACTACCACCTCGACCAGAAATAGATGCAGTAGTCTTCAGAAAACCGGTGAACCCACAGACTAAAACCGAAACATGACTAGGCCACTTAAAAAAATGGACACATACATATGTAGGCATTCAATTTTTTTTTTATAATTAGTTAAATTTACACTTCCAGAATTTTTGACTAGATTTTAATAAGAACCAATATGTTAGCGGTATTTATGCCTAAAGCGTCAAATTTGCCTTTGTACTGTATAATGCAATAAAGTAGTATTTAAATAAAGGAACCTTATGCGACATTAATTAAAGCTTAGCGCAGGTCTAGACTCACGACAGATATAAGACTCACGCACGACAGTTATCACTTTATAAAACTACCTATTATGAAACGCACTTTTCAAACAAAACGTCTCATAGACGAAGTTATCTAGTGGATGCCGCCCTTCTGTCATTTCTAAGAACCAATCCGAGATTGCAGCACCCACGAATAGGAGTACTCTCTACGACAGAACACCAACTTCATAATATTAATCAGCGTCACCAACCCCAGGAACGAAAATTGAAAATTCAAATTGGCCTCTATATTTTTTTTATGAAGTGAAATTTAATTAAGTAGATATCTGATTTTCATCAATCAAATACGTACTCAACTTCAATAAAAAAAAAATTAAGGGAAAACTAAGTAGGTATAGTTGAATAAAAAATCTTTATATTTAATAATTCGTTTTTAATTTAATTGTAACAGAAAATATAATCTTAAGAATGAGCTTAGTAGCTGAGGGAAACCCACTGAACAAATAAGTAGGAAACCTATGAAAGATTATCGTAGTATATGAGGATATAGCCCGCACTCCGCATTTTCTACACTTTCGTGTTTCCATTATTATTACACAGAAACTAAAATCAATATCAAATATAAAAGTCATGGTAACACCTAGAATAGTTTGTTATGGTCGTACCCTCTCTTTTCTAGTGTCATCCGTTCGAGTCATAGAGTATAATTAATAATTAATATATACAGAAATAGAGGCGTCAGTCAAGGTAATCAGAGGGGATAAGAAGAAACTTTATTTAACACTTTCGCTTTCGTCAGTGGAATCGTTTTCGTCTTGTCTATGGTCAGTACCTGTATGAATAATATACGGAAGTGCTGTAATGCATCTTCAAAATTATTAGGTTGATGATTTTTCGATTGAATTCTTCAAAAAAACTAATAATTTATATTTATCTCGTCTGAAGTTGAATCGAAAGAATTATGGTACAGTTTTAATAATTTACATGATCTGTTACAGCACTTCCGTATATTATTCATACAGGTTCTGGCCATAGACAAGATGAAAACGATTCCACTTACTTATTTGTTCAGTGATTCCACTGACGAAAGCGAAACTGTTAAATAAAGTTCCTTCTCACCCCGCTGGGGCCTTACCAAAGAGCCAATCGATAATCGAATCGAAATACCCATCAAAAGCCAAATGTATGGGATTTGACGTTTCTCGGCGATCAGGCTCTACCCATAGAGTGAAATTCCTATACATTTTTAACGATCGATGCGGCGATTCCATTGGCGATCGTCTTCTTTGGTCAGGCCCCGGGTTGCGAGCCTCTAGGGCTCTAGAGAAAAATCAGGCGAGGCGACGTGTCGTGTCGCCTTCAATCAAATTTGTATAGACTTTAGCAGGTGACAGCGTACCTCAGGCCTACTGTCACTGTCAAAATACATACGTTTTTGACTGAGGCGACGCGACTGTCGCCTCGCCAGCTTTTTCATGGTCGTGCAAAAGTTTTCGACTCATCAGCCGCTTCAAGAACAGCTGGCAATGGAGTTGGCGAAGCCGGCGGCGGCGGACGGCCATCGGAAGCTTCCCCCATGACGGCGCCTCATAAATGTGAGGAGTGTGGGTTGACCGTGCGCGACGCAATCGATGCGGTTTGGGGCGGGGATAACGAAGTTATCCTATAGCGCCCGAACGCGAATACGAAACTCTTACGCTACACTAACGACTACCGCGATGGACCTATTATGTATTATGGTTCTATTATGTATTCTGCGGAGAATATAAATATAACGGCATTTTAGTATAGAAATGTAGGATAACTGAATTTTAATCTTGTCGTCATATACAACATATTTATTCTGTAATTCAGAAAATGCCGTTATAGATGTACACATTAACTACATAATCTCTGACAATAAATATATTAAATATAGTACTAAGATGCCGTTATATGCTTTTAACCGCTTTTATGGTTAGTATTTTTTGTTAACGACGTTATAGTATTGTATTATTACGAATAATTACGATATATTTCTGTTAATATCCAAAAAAATCTACACTTAGCAATGATACTTAAATACGTTTTAGCATTGTATACATAAATATAAAAGTAATTTAATGTCTTTTTTTCATCTCGAAAACTATAAAAGCTGAGATAACTTTACATAAGACAGATTTGTAGAGATTTTTTTCTGATTAAGATGGCATCGATAACACAAAATCGACCAGATGTTGGATAACGGCATTTTAGCTTTAGGACGGCATATTACTGCCGTCCTAAAGAGGAAGCTTGTGTTAATGTTTTTTTTTGGATTTTTTATCCGTTTGTTGTTCGAAAGTGTTGGTGCTTTCGTGATATTTTGTGTTGTCGCTAAACTGTTACAATAATGGTCGCTATCCCATTATTAGAAGCACTATGCCCTTAAAACGACAAAAATACAAAATATCTATTGTCTTGATTTTGGCTACATTCCAACAATATATGTTCAAGATCTTCTTTTTTGTTGCAAACTTCACAGTTGTGTTTGTAAATGAAGAAAATATAATTTGAAGGCGGCTGTATGGCTCATGCCCTTGCCTTTCCCACAAGGATAAATAAATCATCATCATCATCAGTCATTTCAGTCAATCAATAATCTGTGACTGACTGACTATTATCTTTCTGACTATCAAATCAATGAAATTAATCATTTGTAGAATCGGGGATGGAAAATGTTTTCTATTAAATTATTTACATTAATTTACGTACTATTTTATGTATTAGAATGTAAAGCCAACGATATTTTGGGATGTGGTGGATTTGTAAAAAGCCACGTCGGCTTAGACTTCTCCAAAATCGAAATTGCACTGTAAGATAACCTGTTTTAATTTATCAAAATTTTTATTTGCCTAATTATTCCCAATATATAATCAGAAAGACAGTTTTTAATGTAGGCAACTAGTATTCATAATAACTTTTATTGTGACAGTTCTCGATAATTTTTATAAAGATACAAATACAATAAAAAAATTAATCCCCCCTTTTTTTTCTATATTACTGCTTTACTTTTCATACTCCATGGTTATAAACTCTTGTCTATTCAGTTACAGTAAAGAGGGTATATTAAAAGAGAAAACTGAATGTGCTCCAACCAATGGCTACTATTTTCTGCCGCTGTATGAAACTGGAGACTATCTGCTAAAAGTGCATCCTCCACCAGGATGGAGCTTTGCTCCTAATGAAGTTGAGTTAGCGGTGGATGGAACTACAGATCTATGTTCTACTGGTAGGTTATTTTTTAAAAGATTTTGATACACTATCATTACATTAAAACAAGAGACATTTGATATATAAATATAGTTGCACATAAAGCAGCACAAATAATATGTGGGAAAACTTTGGTTTTAGTTGTACTATGTGTACCAGTAAAAATGATAAAATATATATTATATTTTATAAACACACAGACCATTACAAACTACCTACAGAAAAAGGTATCAATATTTATTTGCCATGGGTGAGAATCAAACCCACAACCTCTGGATACAAAGCCGAAGTTGCAACCAATACTTTACGCAGGCGGTCATACATGTATAAGCTGTATTGACAAAGCCTAATACACAACAGATAACATTACTATGAAAGTAATACAGTATTTATACAATATGAGTAAAATAAATCTGCTGCTGTGGAGTCTGTGAAGTCGAGATATCTGGAAGATGTTAACCACATTATGATTGGTTGAAATAGTTTTGCTTCAATTAATTATAATGAGTGATTATCTCAATGTTCACTCATTATAATTAATTAATTATCTCAATGTTTGTTTATATAAAAAATATCAATTTTTTTTAGTCATTTTGTTAGTGTGTTAAGATTATTTTTGATATGGATTTCAATTTTATATACATGAATATTTGGAATTTTCTTTTTATTTATAAACAATAGTGCCAATATCACAAATTGATTGTAAAACATTAACTGTTTTCTTTATTAACGTCAATTAAACTCTGTGGTATTTTTTACCCGAGTAGCAAGTATTCATGTTTGTAAATATAATATTGTATAAAAAAATATTATTTTGATGCTTCCAGGTCAAGACATTAATTTTGTTTTTAATGGGTTTGGTATAACCGGCCGAGTGGTAACAGCAGGCCAACAAGATGGTCCTAAAGGTATTAATGTTGAGTTAAGGAGTGAAAGTGGGGAGTCTCGCCATACTGTAACTACCATAAAAGGAGATTTTCATTTTACTCCTGTTATTCCAGGAAAATATGAAATTAAAGCCAGTCATGCACAGTAAGTGTTTGTTCATTAAAATAAACCCCAATTTCTAGAACATTGGTCAGATTAATTTATGATATAATAGATTGCTACTGAAATGATCTTTATTTGTAAGATATAAGTAGTTGTTGTAATTGTGATTTGCAGTTTGCTATGTTCTGCCTTTCGGCATATAAATATTATATTATAAATTATTGTAGTAGTTATACATATAAATATAACAAATGGAAACCAATATGCTAAATTTAATGAATAAAATTTTAATTAAATTATAATATGGCCAAATTACTTAATCAGTGTCATTATAAATAAAAAAATCTACAAAATAATTAAATTAGTTTGTATCGAATGAGACAATTTTACAATAATTGGCAATATACACTTTGAATATAAAGTTATTCTTGTACCTTGTTCAGCATTAAAGAAACATATTAAATTATTTTATGAGCCACAATTATGTTTTATACCTATTTATCTGGTGATTTTACGTTAGTAGTTGCCATTAAACAATCTTCATCCGAACAATCTGATTTCATAATTGATAAAATATTTCATTGCTCGAATTTCATTTTCATTTTAGTTTGCAAAACAAACGCAACACAAGCTATTATTATAATACAAAATTTGTATATTACAAGAGGGTAAACCGTATAACCACTCATTTTTGAGTAGTGAAATGAACTATTTTTAAGATAAAATGTTATTAATTTATTATATTAACAAATAGTCAATTTAACTATTCATCAAGAAACACCTTTTTTTTCAAAATTGTAATTTATCTGTCATTATTTAACAATAGGGAATATGCATGTAACACCAATTTTTTTTTTATATATAATGTTCCTTTTATGTCTTTGAACATATTTAAAGTAGGCAATCTATTTTATTTTGATTACCAAGTTTTTTTATAAATACGATTTTAAAAATCCATTTTTTTGTAGAAATAGTAATGTTACCCTTTAAAAAATGTTTAATATTTGTTTTGAGGGTCTAATGTAGTTACTCTATCAAGTAATGAAATAAAATAAAAACATGCATATTCCCTATTAGCCAAGATGACTATCCATCAAGAAACCGGGCCTAAAGCGCCTTTCTCCATTTTCTTTTCAGAATGTTAGTACATTGATTACATAAAAGTTTCCCTCATATTGTTGTCTCCTTTAAAAATATAACATGTAGGATAGCTCTTTACTTCACATAAAAACCTTTACTAGTATTATATGTAAATAAATACCTTATATATAGTTATTTTACAACAATATATAGATATTTTACAAAAATATCATTTTATTTCATTAACATTTTTCATTACAAATCTGTTAGTGTCAAAATCTATAAATTAAAATTTAGTATCTAACTATTTTTTTTTAGAGAAGCTTTATTTTACATTCATTATTAAACAAACAAGTTTATTTAAAAATAAAGGGAAAAAAATAAAAAGATTCCATAAAACAAAATATTAGAAGTTTATAAACAAATTTTATTGGAACATCACTAGTTCAAAAAAAAAACTCACTTAAAACATAATCACCTTTTGTCATGCGTTTCGGACATACCTTTCTTATCTTGAGTCATTTTAAACTTTTTAAAAAGTAGTAAATTATGAATTCACTTTAGGCGGCAGTATTAATAAATTTCAGATGGAAACTAGATCCATCTCAAACCACGGTTTCGGTTAAGGAAGGCAATACAGCAATG
Organism: Monopis laevigella; assembly: GCA_947458855.1. Lineage (NCBI taxonomy): Eukaryota > Metazoa > Arthropoda > Insecta > Lepidoptera > Tineidae > Monopis > Monopis laevigella. The sequence continues at coordinate 10,861,233 of OX381577.1, read as the reverse complement.
AAAGTTGGATCACTCTCTGTGAGAGGATATGAAGTTTCAGGCTCTGTTACTGTAGATGACAGTGAAAGTCCTGTGCCAGGAGTCTATGTGTTGCTGTATCCAAAACAGGTCAGTGTGAGTGAACCACTAGAGGAATTGATATATTTATACAGGGGCCACCCTGTATAAATATATCAATTTCTGGAAAACCAGGAATTTTCGGAGACTGGAAAAGTCAGGGAAAACTCTAGAAGGTCAGGGAAAATATTTAAAGTTGTGTGTGTAAACTTGCACACACTGTAAACGAATGGCAACCTAAGCGGACCAATTCCATCTAAGTTCGTTTTTTTGCTCTATATATTCCGAAAATATTGCTAAAATAATTGATTTAATATTCTAATAATTTTTATCTCAAATACTTTTTTTGTGGAATAAACTACCAAATATAAGTTGTCTCATCTGAAACCATCAATCAATTTAAAAATCATTTGGACAACACTAAACCTAAGAAATACTTAACACCTAAGGGCCAATTCGACCAAAAGAAGGCATAACTTATACCAGGATTAGTAATGTCAAATCACATACAAATAATCATTCTGGGTATTAATAATTTAATCTATGAATTAGGTCCGATTCAACCAAAAGTGGGTATAACTTATACCGAGATTAGTAATGTCAAATCACATACAAATAATTATTCTGAGTATTAATAATTTAATCTACACATAAATATCTGTATGGAATTTGACATTACTATACCCAGTGTAAGTTGTGCCTTTATGTCTTTTGGTCTATTTAACCAAAAGATATGGCATAGCATGTATCTTGTTATATAAGAATAACAAGATACAGGCTTCTGTCATTTGTTTCAACTGCCTGCCTGATAAATAATAATAATTAGGTTTGAATCAAAATGTACATTTAATTAGATAATTCTATGTACTATGTTTAGTGGCATTTTGGGCAACTATAATAGTGTTAATACGAGTAAATTAAACAATAATACTAATTAATGCACCAACCCAGAATTTATAATGAATGTTAATAAATTTAATCTGTGATCAAAATTGCCCATCAAGGCACATGATTGGTGTAATGCCACACCATGTTAATTTTCCATCAATAACTAAGTGTTACTTCCTTACTTAAAATATACTTGAAATGTTTAGGTTGGCAAAGGAGAACGGTCATTCTGGACCCAACCGTAAAAGCTTAGCAGTAAATTTATAGTATTGAATGCCCTTTGTCCATTTATCGCATGAACAGAATAAAAATATAGCGACGATGGGTCGTTGGACTTGCATCCGTGCTATGTTAAAATAAAAAAATAAGAGTATATATATCACCCATAGAATATATATTTTTTATTCTGTCAGTGCAGCACAAGGAAACACTACTAATAATTTTGCGGATTAATAATTCGCGGACCGAAATTGTTCGCTATACTAACCTAGTAACTAGTCATAACATAACCTCAAATTGAAATTCAAATGAGAATAACTTTTTTCTTCCAACTTCTCGAACTTCGTTGTAATTAACAATTTTATTATATGTATTTTCCTCTATCAAACTAGTTAGGTTTCATTTTTGAACAAGGCTTCTAAGCCTGGGTCTGAAAATACATGAGCTATGACCGTTCTTCTTTACATGCAAATGCATAGTAGTTATTGGTTTTAAAAAACAAGTCAGTGTCACTCATGAAAGAATCGAATGAAATGTTAAATGTGCTTGCTGCTGGCATATTTTGTTTTCACTCCCTGAGTGTTGATTGGTTATAATAGTTTTAGTTCTCATTTTTGTTTTGGTTTGTATGGCAAGCAGCCATGTTTGGAAAGACCATTTTAGGCCTTAGGACACCTCCCTTATTTCTAGGTATCTCCGTAATGTCTCTATTTATGTCTTGTCTATTTTATTAAAAAAGACAATAAGAATGAAACTGAGAATGTAACACAAAACTCGTAATACTTATTGTTAGTAGTAGTAATACTTTAGCTAGGCTATACTGTTTGAAATTAATTAAGATATTATCAGCGGAATAATTCATAAGATTTTTTTTCTCACATTTACATTGCTGAAGGTATAAATAAATAAATTAAAACATAATTTAACAGGATAATCTACAATACCGTGTGGAAGGCTGTCAAACAGCACTCCTACAGGGTGTTCCAGATGCCCCACTGTGCCACTCTGTGACTGACGAGTCAGGAGAGTTTACATTCGGACTGGTTCCTGCTGGGGAGTACTACTTATGGACACTACATACATCCCCTGGAAACAAGCATACATTCCAGATTAAACCTGAAATTGTGGATTTCTCAGTCCTGCATGATCCACTGTATTTGCCTAGTGCATTTGAGGTAGATATCTTATGTTCTGAAACTATTCACCACTCAACTTAATGTAATGGTGTTTATGATGTGTGTGTGCTGTTAATTAATCCTGATTAATATTTTATAGTTTCCACCCGCCATTCGTTTTTCTTAAATTGGGCTCTTTTTAAGTAATAAAGGAAACTTTGAGATAAAGTGCCTAAATTCAATGTAATTGATGCTTTTCATTAGGCACACTTTAGATAAAATAAAGCTCTGTCCATTATTTAAAAAAAAATATATAATTGTAGTGGTCTGTGGTGTACAGTTTTAGATTAGATTATCTTAAAGTATTCAAATTTATGGATGTTATTTATTCATACAATACATTGTATGAATAAATATTTCATCCATAAATTAACTGATCCCAGTTTTTTTCACATAAATTTTAAACTTAGTTGTGGCAAAAGTATTATATAATAATAATATGTTATGTTAATGTTAAAATTATTAATATACAGTAGTGTATGGTAGTCAGTATCAGCAGCCTTTTTAACAATTATATAAATGGGTTCTACACTATAATGCGTCTAGTTGTATAAATCTTTAATACAATGTCAATGAGTCCCACCCAAGGGGTGGGTAATTTACCTTTACAATAGAAATGTACTTAAAATAAAACGTAATTGTTAAATTTGACATATTTATTTTGTTTTAAAAGTAAACATGTTTAAATTTTGTTTTTCACAACCTTTTAGGTAACAGGCGTGACCATAGTCGGCCTTGTAGAAGCCAGTATAGGCACACCTTTGAGTGGAGCGCGCGTTATACTGGACGGCGCCGGAGTGGCCGTGAGCGACGCTAAAGGAAGGTTCACTCTGCCCAACATGCTGCCCGGGACCTACACACTTCACTATCAACATGGTTCGTTACCTGTTTTATTATCGGAATAGGACTTGTATATACAGGGTGAATTTGAAAGGATGTACTTTGGGCTAATATGAGGTTCTTCTGATCAAATCAAACAACTTTTCCCATGGAACTATGTGTCGCAAAAGAAAAAAAATGTTGGTTTCCCCATACAAATTGGTCATTTTATCATTACTAGTTTGTAGGGAGAAGGCAATTTTTTTTTTCATTTGCGGTACATGGTTCCATGGTAAAAGTTGTTCGTATTGATCAGTAGAACCTCATTTTATTCCATGTATACCATATTCTGGCAAATAAAGAATTTATTATTATATCCACTATCCAAATGCACGTAATACTAAAGTGAAAGTGGTTGGAGTGTTTGAGCGACGCCGAAAATACGGAGGGATTTAAATACACACTTCACAGTCAACCTAGTTTGTGTCTTGTTCCATTTCTTAATTAAAAGGCCTAGAATAAAATTGTGCCCGCATATTTTATGGAATCACATACACACATACAGAGCAATGAGATAACTGTAATAAAATACTTTGACAAAGAAAATTCAATTGTTTTCATTGCAAAAAATTGACGCGACATCGAGCTTATTTATTATACTATTTTTAACGGCGACAGAACTACATGTGTAAGTTGTTCACAATCGTATTATAATTTTGATTAAAACATTATTTCAAGATTAAAACCATTTTCAGAGTATTGCGAGGTAGAAGACTCTCAAGTTCGTATTTCTCCATCGTGCCACGTCCTGATGACTGCGGCGCGGGCGCGGTCATGGCGCGTGTGCGGTACGGTGCGCGCCGCCGCCGACACGGGCTTGCGGACCGTGCGGCTGGTGCTGGGGGACAAGGAGCGACAGACCACAACCCATGCGGACGGTGAGTGTGCTCTTCTGTCTCTCTGTTGCGATGTACGTACTGAGCGCTAGCGCAACTAATAGTGCAACACGAAGACGCGGCTTAGGTTTGTTTTAGAGTCACGTTGATCATCAGCGCTGAGAGGGCCGCGGTCTGCGCGCGTCGCTGCAAGTCTACTATCGAATTATTTTACAATCACCACCCATAACACATATTGGCTTCTCAGCGCCGTTGGTCAGCAATCAGCACACTAATTTCTGGGCCACGAAAAAAGTCACGCTCGTGGCGTTTACTTGCTACAATTTGCAGCGATGTTTCATAGCTTTGTAGATATGAATCCGTACGTTTGGATTTTGACGCTCAACGCTGACGCTGCGCATAACGAACTCGCTTGGAGCGCCGGTTTTGTGGCCCTCGGGTAAGTCCGAGTTGCACCAAAATGTCTGTTAAAGTAATCTTAACGATTCAAATTAAAACTGTTGTGTCGAATGTACTAGCTGCCTGCCGATTTTCAAAATAAAACTGGAACATTAGACGCCATTTTTAACTTTATTCGTTACAATTACAGTAAGTTCATTTTAGTGCAACTCAGCCTTACCCGCCTTAACGCGATCGACAAGTGTGCAACGTACAGAGCTACACTACACTACGACTATAGCAAGGTATTTTGATAGGCGAGGGTGCAGCCCCTCGGCTATCGGGCCATAACCGCAGGTCCCGAGATTGCTCAACTGAGCGTAAATATAGTGTTGTCAATGTTTTCAGGCCATTGGTGCGTGTTTCTGCCCAGCGGTGTGTATACTGCCAACGTGCAAGTCAGTGAACAGGAAAGAAGAGATGGCTTGCAGTAAGTTAATAACATTATAAATGTGAATTTGTTTGTCTCTGCAAACATACATGGCTGCTAAAAAAACCACAAAAATTTCGCACCAATCAAATTTGTTGTGTTTTTTAGTAACCATGTGTAATTATAGTGTTCACTTGTTAGTGATTAATTCTACATGAGCGTTATAAGAAATATCCAGGGTGGCCACTTTCTGGAAAACATGGAAAACCGGGAAAAGTCGAGGGAATTTTCGGAGACTGGAAAAGTCATTGGAACGCTACGTGGGAAAACGCTAGAAGGTCAGGGAAATATTTAAAATGCACACACAACATGCTACTGTAAAAGATTGGCAACCTGAATTTTTTTCTTTTTTTTTCGAAGCTAACCTTAGTCAGGGAAAACCTAAAAAAAGTGAGTGGAAAATCTGGAAAAGTCAGGAAAATTCTTATCCGAAAAATAGTTGCCACCTGATGTCAAATCTGCTGGTACACCTGGTGCATGGTGTAGTATTATAACATTGATTTTATTTGTCATCAGGTTCTACCCAATAACCCAAAAAGTATCTGTGGGCCATGGTCCTGTCTCCGACATAACATTCTCCCAGTTGAAGGCAACCCTGACAGGCTCCGTCAAGTGTTTGGACGACAAACTGTGTGACAACCTGCCTGTGACCTTACGACCTTTGTCACCAGAGGGCACTTATGTTGGCCAGCCCACCGTTACTTATGCTAAGAGTAAGGTTTTTGAAATTATTAATAAAGGAAACTGTCTTTGTTCTGATGTCATGGGATTTTATTTTAACTTGGAGCAACAAACTTTAATATAAATAAAAATGGACTTTGTCAAGTATTTGATGATAACCTGTCCAAGAGTGTCTATACATCCTTGGTCAACGGACAGCTCTTATGTTGGTTAGCCTACCGTCACTTTATGCTAAAACTAAGATATTAGAACAGTCTAAAATCACTGTAATTATAGGGATGTTGGATGTGAATCCCCCAAATAATACTTGCGATTCTTGTTTTTTCATTCAGTAATGCCAAATTCATACTGTTCAGACTGTTAAACATTTCGGACTTTTCAAATGGTTACTGAGTTAATAAATTTTATAAAAACACTTTTTATAACGGGTATTATGGAATGCGGTGTAGTGTAATTCACTTATCCAATTAAAAAAAAACGAGTAGATGTGATCCACTTTTATCATTCATTATTTTTTATTTTACAACATCACTCATTCATATTGTAGCAATGATTATAAATTCTATACTTGAAAATCAATTAAATGTCTCACAAATTAATCATCATCATCAAGTTTTTATACTGTTTTCGCACTAAAGATTCTACCATATTCACATAGCTGTTTTTAATGGTATCATAAAAATTCCTTTCAGACGGCCGCTATTCGTTTACGGAGGTGTTACCAGGAAGTGTAGAAGTGAGCGTGTCCACCGACTCCCTATGTTGGGACGAGGATAGAAGTAATGTGGCCGTCAGTGATGCCAACGCTAAGGGACCCAACCTAGTTCAGAAAGGTTACATCCTGGTCATCAAGTCTTCTCACGATACTGAGGTAAGTTAAAAAATGAATTTCCTAAAAAAATATGTCAAAAGTTATATAGAGTGACAATTTATAAAGTTGCATTCGCAATCGCTAAAGTCTAAGTTCTCTGTTTGTGACAGAATTGAAATTATATTTTTGTCGGATTTACCACAACAAAAATATTTTTGTGTACAATTACGAAAAAAATAATAAACTTATAGGCGACAAGACGACTGCAGAGACCTTAATTATAGCGTCAGAACTAACCATGAATGTACTTCGCGGTGCCCCAGCGGGGTGAGGAGCAACGTAGTTTAGTCGAATTAATCCGTTAAGGTGAATCGTCGACCTATGTTGGTGATGGAATAGAAGTCAAAACCTAGGTGGGAAAAAGTCAAAGCGTGCGATCGTTTGCGTTGACATATAATGTATCGTCGAGATGAAAATACTCGTGGTACTTTCGCTCAAAAGCTAGGTTGGCGCTGTTTTCGGCGATCGCCAGACGATTATTTTTCATCCGAGAGTAAAACCATTGGTCGTTTCTAAACACTCGAATTATTTCGGTGCTTTCTCTGACGACTGTGAAGTAAATTTAAATAAACTATTTTCTTTGTAACTCAAATAGTTACGGGGAGCCGGAAAGCACCACGAAAGCAAGTGTATCTATAAATACTACAAGCATTTGTTCTTCAGACACTTTTGTGTTGTATAAAAAAACGAATCAAACATTTATAGAACTACATTTATTATATATTATAGAGGATAACGCCTCGTATTTTTTTACAATGAAAAACTATTAATAAATACTGAAGTGCCATCACCTTACCATCCCTGCATTTCAATCGGTAGCGTGGGCAGTTTTTCGTGGTGACTAAAAAACCAGCGCGACCGCCCGTTTCAACACAGCCATGTAATTTATTTGTGATGCTAAATGGAGCTCTGAAACGATCGGTGTTGATTTTTGAAGCCACTTTTTAACAAGAAGCACTATTTTAAATTAAATAATTGATATTAAAAATATTACTACCTTATCATTATATAATAAATCAATATTTTTTAATTAACTATTATTTAAATACAATAATTTTATAATATCACAATATTAATTTAACTAACAACCTCAAACTAAATATACCAAAGCTGAATTTAGTTACACCATATTTATTTTTTAGGTTTAATAGAACTTTTAAAACTAAAACAGATATGAATATATAAAATAATTAATTAAATTCCAATTTGTACATAGATATTCAATGTAAACAAACATCTGTCAAAAAGTAGCCCGGCTAACTTTTCGTGTTAAAATTTCTGGTCACGGAACGATTGGTGGTAACTTGAATTGCTGACATTTCCACGCGCTGGAACGACTTGGGCTAAAAAAACCAGCGATCTGTGGCAGCGATGCTGAGGTCGGAACGCGACCCATGAGAATAGCCTAGTACCGAGGAAAACTTTAAAGTCACCTAGCCATGTAGCCATGTTTCGGTTTTATTGTGTAGGTATGCCGGTTTTCAGGAGACTATTGTATCATTTCTTGTCGATGGGGTAGCCTCCATTCAGGGAGCGGTTACGAAGAGCGCTGTTAATTTGATGATAAAGCAGCGCGAGGCTTTTAAAATAGACTTCTAATGCAATTTTGTCTTTGTCGCTGCCCATTTCGTAACCGCGTCATTAGCAGCATATTATTTTATTTTATATATTATGGGCGATCATGCTGTTAATAAATAATGTATTGATGGACCCCATCCATGGATTTTGTACGTACGTTTACCATCAGGTTGTTACAAAGTAACATGCCGTGCTCGTAGTATTAAGAACACAAAATGCGACAACGAAGATGTTTGATATTTCGTTTGAAAGATACCTCATTTCTATGTTGATTCGAATGAATAATAATAATATGTAGGATAATTTACACATATTGCTCTGGACACAAACTACCTCCCTCGGTTTTGGACGAAACGACGGCATGCAATCGTCAAAGGCGCAAGCGATTACCCCAGTGAAAGCGAAAGTGTAAATAAATAAATAAAGTTCCACCTTACCCCGCTGGTCTTCTGTGCGAACCACATTGTAAATTAATAGTAGAGACCATAATAACTTTTCAATAATCTTAATATCTATCTTTAGATTGACTATGAGTCTCAATCGGATCGTGGCACCTGGTCCGTAACTGCTGGGACCACAGAGAAGTGTGTGAAGAAGTCAGAAGTGTTTAATCTAACGCCGCGCGGCTGTCATCTAATGGAGCCCTCTTCCGTGAAGATCCGCTCCGGCTCCGACCAGGTATACTATCCCTACTATGCGTCTATGTTTTTTTTTATACAAAATAAAATTAATAATTCAAATATAGGTTAAACAGATGTTCACATAATTGTTTGTCCTCTATACTTAGCCAATTTAATGTTTTATTTTATTTTTAATCATTATTCTACTACAAACTAAAATACCTATGTCTGTTATATTTTTTGCTATATAACCTACATATCCTATGTTCTGTTTATAATGAATAATAAATTTATTAATTTTCACAAATTGTCAATATTATTTTTCTATTTATCCTTTAGTTGTTCGAGAATTCATATTAATTAGTAATTAGACAAACTATTTTATTAATTTATTGTTTAATTTGATTAAACTTGTCTTGCAACATAGATCTCTACCAAAGATTTACACACCATTCTATCTCTGGCAATTTGCAACCAGGAACCACCTGCAACTCTCTTTATGTCATCTTTTCTTCACATATATGGTACACCACCAAATGTCTACCTCTCTTTATTTTCCCACCTTACGAGTATGTGTACTCACTTATGATAAAGGCAGAAATCACGAAAAATTAGAGACGAAGGTGTAGATTTTACCGCCGCGTATGTTATTGGTTCATAGATCTTTGATCACATTTCCACAGCACATACAGATGAAAAAGTCAAGTGACCTTTTTAAGTTTCGGTTTTATTCTAAGGGTTTACTGGTTTCGGGGGACTGCCGCATCGATATCTTGTCCAGGTGGTTGTCTCCATTTTAACGGAATAAGCATGCTATCTCTTCGACCTCATCGTTACTTTCCATCAGGCATTATCCCTGTTTTTTTTTGTATAAAAATATTATTTTATAAATAAATAATTTTATATAAACATTCAGCCCAATATTTTTTTGCCATCAGTAGGAATCAAACCCGCAACATCCGAATACAACACCAACACCTATAGCATAAATTATGTAATAAATAATAATTGTACAGTCATATTTGTAAAATTATAACATTGTCATTATTGCAGCTAGCCACATTTACAGCAACAAGTCATGCTGCGGTAATAACAGTTTTGTCTCCGGAGGCTGCAAAGGACTTAGTGTTGACCATAGAAGAGAATGGAGTGACTCGAACTACTGACCCATTGACTCCAACCAAACATCCTGATGGTGGTTACGGGTTTGAACATACTCTATATTTAAAAAAAGTGAGTATTTTTTTTGTTATTGTTATTATAGTCATATGTATGTGTTAGATTTATCTTAAAAGATGTATGAGGAATTTACCTTTAGCATTGTTCTGTAAATACTGTATAAAACTATTAAAATTATTATTAAATATTACTTAAACTTATTGTTCTAATAACCCGAAGGTTAGACTGTTAGAAAAGAATATGAAATGTTTTATGCAATGAAGTTTTATAATTCTATACCAATATTATAAAGAGAGAATATTTGTATTGTTGTAGAGTTGTTTCAGTTCCTATGGATATATCTTTTTCAATTGTTCAAATCAGACATTCCATACAAAGGATGTCATGAATAAAAAAAAACGGCAAATGCAAAAACTTGCTCGCAAAGGGTTTCGGTTGTTTTTTTATCTTAAAAACTTTACATTTTGGTAGCTACTTATATTAATTTAGCTTCAATGTTTGAGTAAATACCTACAAACCTTTTTTTTTCGAAAAAAAAAAATAGGAAACTATAATACCTTCTTTAACAATAATACTTTTCTGTTATGACCAGGTCGTATTTCAGAACTTAATTAAACATTATTATTGAAATTGACCTGAAAATAATAGGCAGGCAATAAATCAAGCAGTTCTCCCCTTCTCCGTAGAGGAGAAATATACCAGTGGGTGACGATAGCCAAGCAAACTGTTATTTATAATCACTATCTCTGGGTACTAGGTTGGTGGGTGACGATAGTCAGACAAAGTGTCCTGATCCTGTTATTTTTTAATCACCATCTCTGGCATAGACAAGCAAACTATTCCACGTGTTATTTTCTAACTACTGTCCATGTTTGGTACCAGGGCTCCACGTGTTCGGTGTGGGTACGTTCGGGCTCGCTGCTGTTTTCCCCCCCTCCCCCGCAGAGACTGGTTGGTGGGGGGTTGTGTCAGCCGCGGGCTATGTTGGTGCGCGCCAGACCAGCGCTCACCTTGGCCGGACAAACTGTTCCGCCGGTCGCTGGAGCTTCGGTGGTTCTTACTTCTGGTAGGTTTCTATAAATTGCTGTATATTAAATATGCAATAGCTTTTACAAGCTGTATCTTTTACTTATATTAATACTAAGATGATGGTCTTATGGTTGATGGTATGGTTGATAGTCGAAAGGTTCCTTGCCTTTCCACACTGGTGGAAGAATGAAAAAAGTGACACATGACAGACAAAATAAACAATTGCACGTCATTGACATAATATATAAAAGTACTTTTATATTATTTTTTAGCTTTTCTATAGGATTTTTCCTGTTATTTTTACCCCTGTATTAAAGTGAACAAAATAAAAAAATCAATAGGTAAACAAAATGTATATACAAACGCGATCTTAATGCCTTAGTTTTGGCTATACACATCATGAAAGTATAAGTAAACCTAATATCGCCTTTTGAACGAAATATCAAAAGGCGATATTAGGTTTCAACATGTTCGTTGCCGCCATATTCTGTTCTCACTCTTTGAGAACCGATTAGTTTTTTCTCACCGTTTGATTTAGGTTACACGTCGGGTGGCCATCTTCTGTACTCACCCATGTTTGTAAATGCAATTTAGGCCTAAGGTCACTTTCCTAATATTATTGATTCCATGATAAATTATATGTTATTACAGAAGGCGTACACCAAAAGCAAGTAACGGGAGCCGACGGGAAATACTCGTTCGGTCCGCTAGACGCGAGTATGAACTACATTGTTACCGCGGAGAAGGAATCGTACGTGTTCGGGCACCGCGATGCCGACGGAAACATCCCCGCACACAAACTGGCCGAGATACATCTACAACTACTTGACGAGGCCACCGATCAACCGTTACAGGTCAGTTTTATATTTTTGGGGTCCATCATCGGAAAATAAGACCATTTTTCTTATTAAGGTTCCGCCAGTCGTGTTGACGCCCTTACAAACTACTTTTAGTGTTACAACTTGGTCACACTGGTCGTAGTATATTTGTATGTAGTATTTGGTAATTGTACTTAAAAATCTTTCAATTACGCTTGATAATTTTGTACTGTCTATAATAGGTATAGTTTTTCTTTTGTCTCGTTAAATGAAGTAAAAAAATTGTCCGCAACAGAAAGATATAAATATGGGATTTTTATGGCAAATGCAGAATTCGCGATCGCAACTGGAGTGTTTTTAACAATATTTTACATACATATTACTTTTTGTTGTAAATATGTATATTTAACCTCAATTATTGGTCCACAAGCGAAGCTCGCAAATAAGCATTATACACACACCGGCAGAATTAGCGGAACACAAAAAAAGGGAGCTGTATTTTTAAACAAATAATAATTAAACACGAAACAACAATTAAATTAATATGTTTTGACATTAATTTGCAACACTATACCTACTTAAAGTTTAATGAAAAAAAAACTAAACTAAACAAAATGCATTTTTCTTAGATTTCGTAGTGACAGAGAAACAGTTGAAAATTTTAGATTTTATGACGGTTTAAAATTAATTAAATAAATATTTAATAACTAGTGTTTCCCAAACGCAAGTCCCAAATGTGTTCAATCGGATTTATATCCGGGGACCGTGCTGGCCACTCCATCACTGTAACACCAACATGGTTTAGGTATGCCTGTACTGAGCAAGCACTGTGAGCCCGAGAATTATCCTGCATTAAAATGAAATCGTTACCAATAAATGTGGCAAATGGCACAACATGTTTCTCTAAAATCTCCCGGATATACCGATTAACATTCAGATTCCCGCCGTCGACTACCACTAACTCCGTGCGAGCTCCTTAACATATCCCTCCCCAGACCATAATTGAGCCGCTGCCATATGCCACTGTATTTTTAAAATTATACTGTAAATAACGCTCTCCTTTGCGTCTCCATACTCACTGCCTTCCACCAATCTGATTTAACAGAAGTCTACATTCATCAGTAAAGAGAACCTGTCCCCACTCGTCATAGTCCCAATGATGATTTTCACGAGCAAAGTATAGTCGGTTTGTGCGGTGGTGTCTCTCAAGTTTTGGTTCTTTGGCGGGTATAAATGAGCCTATACAAACTTCCTCGAATCTTCTGCGAACTGTCAGCTCACTCACTCTTACTCCTCGAACCTCCTCCAATGCATTTCGGGCCTGCACCTCCGTATGTCTCGTGTTCCGACGAACTTGAAGTTGTAGAAAACGGTCATCTCTCCTTGAAGTACACCTTTTCCTGCCTTGTCCTCTTCTCCTCATTAGGGATTCGTCAATCTGTACCGTTTGATGCTACGATTAATCGTTGATAACGATCAACGAAGTCTTGTTTCAATCGATCAGTAGGATTGACTATTTCTTCTCATTTCATCTGCCCTGATGATTTCTGATAGCATACTTAGATGTTCGTAACTTATCAATAAGCAAGAAAACACAAAAGTCTCATAAAACTGCAATATAATGTTTTTCAAATGGAATTTATGAACTTTACGAAAACAGAAAATCTACTTCGAAGCAGTCGACAGAGATGTATGAATGAAAAATTAAAACAAATGAATGAAAAAATTGAATGTTAACATTTTCCAATTAGACGTTTAAAAAAAATATATGTAAAAAATTATAAAAAAGTGTGGCCAGTGCTACGAAAAAGATATATTAATTCTTCCTTTTTTTTGTGATCCGCTAATTCTGCCGGTGTGTGTACTACTATATCAGAAGTTTATAAACCCATAATTAATTTCGGTCAGTCACCCATTTTCACCTAAATAATTTAATACCCGTAAAAATATTTTCAGGGAGCTCTAGTATCCGTGAGTGGTGGCGATTACCGTCGCAACGTGGTATCCGGGGAGGACGGTACCCTGAGGTTCTCTTCACTGGCCCCGGCGGAGTACTACGTCAAGCCGCTCATGAAGGAGTACCGCTTTACGCCACCCAACAATATCATTAAACTGGGTGCCGGGGAACATAAGAGTTTGACTCTAAAGTAAGTAGATTTATCTTTTTTATCTGTATATGCGTGTTCGACCCAGAAGAATGTTCCATGACCATATTGGGGACATTCCCAAAAAAAAGGCCGGGATCCACAGTGCCCATAACCGTAGAGCTTGTATGAAGAGAGCTGTGGATGTGAAGAAACCAAGAGAGTTATGCCAGGGGCCTATTTCATAAACGTGACAATTGTAATTTACAATGACAATTTATAATACATTGCTTGTCTTAAATAGTTCTAAGTAAATAATTCCAACTAAACTGAGCAATGTAGGTATAAAACAACTGATTGTTTATTATTCTTAAATTTATAAAAGTACATCTATAGCTATTCCAAGCGTTTATTTTATTGACAGATTGAGTACTAATAATTTAGTGAGTCCTAATGCGTTACCGAATTGATTATTTATAAAAATCTACTTTGTTTTGCATATGTTGTCTGTATTTTCAAGTTTATGAAATGAAAATTCTTTATTGCATTATTTGTAGTACAATAGGTGTTATAAATTAGGTAGGTCAATCATACAAATAGTCATTTCTGAAAAGCAACACATTCTAAAACATACTATTATTATTTAAATTTTTATAATTATGAAAATGTTATATAATTATGTATATCATTGAAAAACAAACACACCAAAATTCTATACACGACATTCAAAATTATTAGGACAAAATAATAATTATTAAAATTATAGAAATTTATGAATTAAACGTCATTATTTCGGCCTCTTCAACAGCAAAGTACTACATTTGTTTTGTGTAAATTTACTATTACAAAATATGTACTTTATAAGCGAGAAATTTGTTTAATTTATATCATTTGGTTAGTTTTATTTTTTCTTGAAACATGTATAGAAGGAAAAATTATAACTATTAATTTCTCTGTTTTCTAATTCAATCGTTAAAAACGTTTTTTTATTTATTATTGAACGACTGTTGGTCTCATCACTACATGTAGGAAATGATCTACTTTTTTAATTATTAATTATTTAATTAATGGGAATTGCTTAACATATTGTTATAATTATTGTTACTTTATAGGGGTATCCGCGTGGCGTGGTCGGCGTTCGGGTCGGTGAAGTGGGTGGGCGCCGGCGGGGTGCGCGGCGCGTCCGTGCGCGCCACCGGGGGGTCCGCCGGGCTGGAGGCCACTACCGACTCCAGGGGGGACTTCCGGTCAGTCTGCCGACATACTTGTATGAAGGGTTAAACACTATAGTACGCGAGTTGGTCGACATGGCGGGGTATGAGCTGAGGCGCGAAGGAGGGGACACCTACCCCGCACATCAAATTTCACTTTTTTTTAAATTTAATGAATGGCAATCATCGTTATTAAACAATATTTTTGCCAGTGTCAAGTAGTATTGAATATTATATGGTGAGAGTTTATAAGTAAATGGCAACACGGTCGTTTACAAGTATACGAATCCTCCAGTGTCAAGTGAGGACGAACACAAATACGTGCTACAATAATGCGATGGCGGCCATTATTGCAACATAAAGTAGAGTTTGGCGACAAAACGAAACGTCTGGTATATTCCATGAAATCACCAAAACTTTCAAACAACTTTCATGGATACAAAAAAAAACATAAACACAACCTTCCGTTGTATTATTTGTACATTTAATTTATTTTACAACACCACTTTAGTGCGTCGGAGAGCACGTAAAGCTGTCGATCCCAGTTTCACAATACCAACTTGAGAAACTGTTTATAGCTGGGTGACGAGGTGGGACTAAAAACCCCTCCGCTAATGCCGACTAAGCTAAAGTACTCTTATTTTGTTGGGTGGCAATAAAAATATATCAATATAAACTAATATGCCAAGTCGACCTGTTGCTTAAGTATATACATTTTTTTATTGGAGCACGGTATGTGACGTTGTATCTTAACTGATGGTAAGCTGACGTACAAAGTCCATGAATGAGCTGGATCAATAATACATTGTTGTTTTTAACAACATTGATCGCTCCCATTTTTCCGGCTAAATAGTACTTTAGAGCCTAGCTGCTTTTGTGAAATTAACTACCCGTTTCGTAACTGCATTTGCAAAGGAGACTACTACCTCAACAAGGAATGGATGCAGTAGACTCCTTAAAATAATGAACCCACATACTAAAATTGAAACATGACTAAGTCACCTGATGATTTTTGCATGTGTATGGGTGGTAGTAACGAAACTGGTCGGTCAGTCTAGCGAAGTTATAGAGACCTTCCTTTCATCTAAGAACACGTACTAATTTATATGGTAGTATATGGAGAAGCTAATATTTTATTTGCAACACATTGTTCCAAGGGAAAAAATATTCAATTTGATCAGTAGAACCACATATTACAACTTACCATGGATACAGGGTGAATTGAAAAGGTTGTACCAAAGTTACCTTTGGGCTAATATAAGGTTTGTGTATCATGAGACCCGAGTTTAAAAAAAAATGTAACATGTATTATCTCGTTGTTTGGCCGATGAACTGGTATCCAGTGCTATGTTAAAATAGAATAATAAACAAATATCTCGTTTCTGGTACACATAATAGAAGTCTAGAGCTTAGTTTATGACCACGGAAATATGTAATCCTACTATAATATATTATTATTATTTACTGGCAAAAATTGGGACTTTTGCAAAACACTTGAATTGCAATAATTTTAACATAAATATTTAATTTTTAATAAAATAACTTAGTATTATTTTAGGTCAATATAATGTTTTTTTCTAATTTCAGTATTCGTGGACTTTTACCAAATATAGAGTATAAGTTGGAACTGAAAGAGACTCCAGACTTGCCCGGACTTAAATTGCTCCAGGGTCCTGAAGTGATAAAGGTTGTTAAATTGATTATTTTCTATGCCACCTTTAAACCCACCACAAAACGAACCATCCCACCTATCCAATAAAATAAGAATAAAGCAGGGGTCGAAACTGGCCAGTTAAATCAGACAAGTTAAGGCATTTTTTTGTGCATTGGTAAAAAAAGGCCAGTTTTTTGCAAAAAAAAAGCTTTTTTTAATAAAAGGTAGATTATGCATGAACAATTATTGCTGAAAGATTACGAATGCTAGAAACTGCATTTGTCGCAAACTTCCGCGTTCTCCATACAATACGACTTTTGCTTTTCCAGTAAAACTTGATTACAGTTTGTCTCAGAATTAAAATAATATATTTGTTGGTCATTGTATTTATTAATCTTTTTGTGTTGGGTGATTATTTTTATTTACTTCGAAATCAGAAAATAAAACTTTTTAAATATTATAATAAAAAAATATTTATTACCCAAATAATAATTGAACTTCGACCAACAGCCAAATTGTAATATTGGAAGTATGTGTACGTTTTTTCTGTACTGATACGACTGGCCAAACTTTAAAGACACAAAATCTGTTTTTTGGCCTATAATGTTGTTTCGACCCCTGCACCATAACAATACCTTTTACTTTCCATTACTTATTTGTTCAGTCTTTCACTCTTAACCAATATGACGTAGTTGCCTGTCTATTTTCAATGTCACCAGATTTGCATTACGTCAGAATTGCATCATATCATGTCACAGTCGTCTATCGAACCGGACGTGTATACCGTTGTGCAAAAATAATTAATATTACAAGCCAGCAAATATAGTGCATAAATGCTAATGTATAAGTGCGAAAAGTGCATGAACATTTCACTTACGAATATTTACAATCCTGTGTACAATGAATTGTGTGTGCTGACTGTGATCCGCGGGGACATTTGTGCTGCCCCCCGCACCCTCTTGGGTAAAGAGTGTAAACACTATTTTTCTTACTGCTCATGCGTCCGAAAAACAAGTGCATCGCTATTACCGTAGAAACTACTCTTGTCGCCCCGCGCCCCTTGCGATAACTTGAATAACTAAGACTGTGTGTGAACTATCATACTCGTAATACTACCGTCGTTAAAATATTCACAATAATTATTTATTCTTATCATAGTCACTCAAAAGTTGTGGTTAAAAAACATTACTTCTGCACTGATGTTAAGGTACATTTTTCTACTCCCACGTTAACTAATACTTTTTTTAATGGAGTGCAACGGCTGTTTTACACCTATTGATAGCAAAAACTCATTGAGATGCAATACTTGTAAATCTGTTTATTGCTACACATGCCTAAATATACCACTTGACAAAGTTAGCCAGCTCACTGAGCAACATTTAACCACTCTGAAATGTCCATCCTGTGTTAATGTAACAAAACGTTTGCCAGTGAGTAACGATAACACCCCAATTAGCTCCCGTCGCTACTCGCAGGAGGTTGGGGCAGCAGCTGTAGCATCCAGCAGCGACCAACCTAATACCGGCACACAACCTACCGCTCCTGACGCAGGACAACAAACGATTGTGGACTGCATTAGTAGATTACTTGATCAGAAACTATCTGCTGGCTCGGCTCTGATGGTGGGTTTACGTGCGGCTTTAAGAGAGGACATTAAATCCATGATCAATTTTGAATTGCAATCGACTATACAAAATCTTAAGAAAGATTTCACAGCCACCACTGACTGTATATCTGTGGAACAAAAAGACTTAAGGTTATTGATTACTGAAAAAGACGACACAATAAAAAATCTGGAGCTGGAACAGGCCCGTTTGGAATCAGATTTAACCGACTTGAATAACAGAGTAAATTCCCTGGAATGAAGGCCTCACGTAATCACAACATCGAAATTCAGGCTGTCCCCGAAAAGAAGACTGAAAACGTCATCAATATTTTTAAAAACCTCTGTAAAGCGGTTAAAGTGGAAATAGAGGATAACGACATTCGTGTATGCCGCAGGGTTGCTAAACTGAACACTGGCTCAGAGCGACCGCGGAACATTGTAGTTACGTTGTCATCGCCCCGTTTACGTGACGTCATACTTTCAGCGACCCATCGTTATAACAAGTCGAACCCTAAGGAAACGTTAAACTCATCACACGTAGGGCTTGGTGGAGATACTTCCCGCATATACGTCTGTGAACACCTATCCCTTACGTGTAAGCAACTCCATTCGGCCGCCCGCAAGTTTGGTAAGGAGAAGGGGTACAAGTACGTGGTGAAGGGAAGGTGTTTGTGCGGAAGGACGATAGCGCCAACGCAATTCGTGTAAAGAACTTGGATGTACTTGCAAATCTTAAATAAATTAATATTATTAGGCTATTATTGTTAATTAAAATTAAGCTGTAAATATGTTTTATTATAACTTGTAGTGTTTTTCTTATTTTATTTTGTTGTATGTACTTAGTGGGTGTCTAAGGGTTATGGACATAACTGTGACAAGGTTCGCCTTTGTACATAACTCTTGTTTATTATGCAACAAAGTGTATAAATAAAAAGTGATTCAATAATAGGTTAAATACCTATATATTGTATCAAAATTATTTATATTTAGCAATTTATGTAATAATATTTTTAATTATAACCTGTAGTATTTTTCTCACTTTATTTAGTTTTACTTAGTGGGCGTCATAGGATTAGGACTCAACTGTGACAGAGTAATGCAATATCAAGTTGGGGGCCCTGGAGTCTACTTGAGCCCATACAAACGTATTTCCAATATTACAACTTGGTTACTGGTCGAGGTTTATTTTTATTTTATTTTTTTTGTGTTGTTATTGTACGCAGGAATCTTTCTGTTATAATAATAATAGCCCAACGCAGAGAGATTGGTAAATGCAACGACCGCCAGAAGTATTATTTTGATTCTGCGACAGACAGTGATCGGGTGTTATTGGAAGTGCGAAAGCTAATTTTGTGTGGAGTAATAGCCTATAATATACATTATACTTTAACTGTAATTGACAGTTTTTATACAAGGCTAACTGTATGTATATCTTGTATCCATGTTCATTTATATTTTGCGATTAATCTAATAGTAATAGCCTATAATATACATTATACTTTAACTGTAATTGACAGTTTTTATACAAGGCTAACTGTATGTAAATTGGTCCAGTGTTTTTTATTTATTTTTTTGGTTTAAGGGGTAGCAGACAGACAGATATAATTTCCGAAAATAAAATAAAACAATAGATTATTGTTCTGTAACCAGTTTGGGGTTTATCTGACCTAGGTATATATA
The DNA here is from genome assembly GCA_947458855.1 of Monopis laevigella. Taxonomy (NCBI): domain Eukaryota; kingdom Metazoa; phylum Arthropoda; class Insecta; order Lepidoptera; family Tineidae; genus Monopis; species Monopis laevigella. The sequence continues at coordinate 10,841,300 of OX381577.1, read as the reverse complement.
TATATATATATATATATTTAATTCCGGTTTTTTTGTTGGATTTTTTTAAATATTTTTATACATTATCTTTGTGCTGTTTTGTTATATTCTCATGATGTTGATTTATTATCAGAATGTGAACAGGATTAGATCCAAAACTTCTGAACTATACCTCAATGCTTTGAATAATAATTATGATATAATATGCTTGACGAAGACAAATTTTAATGCCAGTGTATTTGATGGTGAGCTTCTTGACCAACGTTATAAAGTGTTCCGCAGGGATCGCATCAGTACTAACCTCAAGAAAGAAGAAGGTGGCGGTATTTTAATAGCCACCAAGAAAAGTTTAAACGTCATACGTCAAGCATCTTGGGACACCGAGTTTGAGGATATTTGGATATCCATTTTACCAAATAATGTAAGCGATAAGCCTGTTTTGCACATCTGTCTCTGTTACTTACCCACTTATCTTACCAAACAAGATTTTAGTACATTTTTGAATAACTGTCAGAATGTTATTCTCAAATTTAGTGACAACTTAGAGTGTGTCCTACTTGGTGACTTTAATTCACCGCATATAACATGGACATCATCAGGCTCTATATCATCAAGCTATATGGAATTTAGTGACCCAAGGGACACCAGATCACAGTTACTTACAGATACGGCTATGTTATGCGATTTAAAACAATACAACAACATACCCAATGCTAACAATAGGTTCTTGGACTTAGTATTTTCTGGCTCCACAATGTCAGTATCTGAAGCGGACCCTTTGACTAAACTCGATCGTCATCATCCCGCTCTGGGAATTGAAATTACAAATGTATTAGATAAACCTATGAAACCTATCCACAAAACGCGTCTTAATTTCAACAAATGTAATTATTCTAAGATTAAGCAAGAATTAAGACAATTGAATTGAGATTCTTTCGAGCAATGATGTCGATGAATGCGTGAATCAATTTTATTATAAGCTTAACAGTGTGATTAAATCTAATACACCGCGCACTAGGGTTTATTCTCATAAATATCCAGCCTGGTACAATCTTAGTTTAATAAGATGCCTAAAAGACAAACTACAATATCATAAATTATATAAAAAATACGGCAATCCCCGTGATTATGACACGTTTTCAATGCTAAGAGAAACATGATATTTTACCATGTCAAACACTCCCTAACCATTAACCAACACAGATTCGTCAAAAATAAATCGACAATAAGCAATCTCTTGGAATATAAAAATTATATCTGCAAAGCTTTTGCAACTGGAGGGCAAGTAGATGCCATTTATACAGATTTTTCAAAGGCGTTCGACAAGGTTCAGCATCCTATTCTCTGCAATAAGTTGTTAGCTTATGGTATACATGGAAACTTGTATAGGTGGATATGTTCCTATCTCAATAATAGGTGTCAAAGGGTCGCACTAAAGGGATACCTGTCATCTAATAAAAGCGTCATTTCTGGGGTTCCTCAAGGGTCGCACCTGGGGCCTTTACTTTTCGTTTTATTCATTAATGATCTGGTGGGAAGCCTGTCATGCCCGAACTTGTTATATGCAGATGACCTGAATATTTTTAACAGTATAAATAACGTCGACGATTGTACCATGCTTAAAAATGATCTACAAAAAATATCAGATTGGTGTGGTGAAAATGAAATGTATTTGAATGCGTCCAAATGCCATATCATCTCTTTCTCCAAAAGAAAACATAAAGTCATGTATAATTACAGACTTGCAAATCAACTACTTCAACGCAAATCTGTTGTCAGAGATCTAGGCGTCTTGTTTGACGAAGAACTTTCATTTCGTCAGCATTACGAATACATTATTAACAGAGGAAATCAGTTGCTTGGCTTTATTACTCGATCGACCAAAGGATTTTAAAAAACTAGCAGCTTTCTTATTTTATATTATAGTCTAGTAAGAAGCACACTGGAATATGGATGTCCTGTTTGGTCTCCTTTCTACATTACTCATGTATCCAAGATCAAACGTGTGCAAAGTAACTGCTTAAGGATCATTGCTTATCGTAACGGTCAAGGTCGCAGAGTGCCTAGTTACAGAGACAGACTTTCTACCTATCATGTCACCAGGCTGGAAGTCAGACGTCAATAGTACGACCTAATATTTTTGCATAAAATATTATACTCGGCTATAGATTCCCCTGTCCTCTTATCGTTAATAAATATTAATACTTATTATAGATCACGTGTTCCAAGTACTTTTAATTTGCAAGTTCATAAAAATAACATTTCCTACTTTAACCCTATTGTCAGAATGTGCCGTCTATATAACCTATTAGCAGAGAAAAATGATGTCCTGGACATATTTAATCACCAGTTTTCCAAATTTAAAGGTATCGTCCAAAATGTCCTCAAATAGGTGACTAATCAAATTGTATAAATTGTATTTGTATATTTTTACACTGTTGTGTTAATTGTAAATATTTTTATTTAATTTTTTTACGCATCTGAGTGTTAAAAAAGAAAGAAAGATAAAGAAAAAAAAAACAAAAAAAATAAATAAAAAAAATAGAAAAAAAAAAACAGAAAAGCTAAAGAGATAGGGAAATATTTGTTGAAATAATTAATTATGTATACACGTCGATCATGCTATGTACACATGTTTTGGATGACAATTTAGGCTAAGCTATCTTTACTATGTAAACAAACTGTATTTGATTGTTATTTGTTTTGTGTGCTTTATAAATAAAAAAAAATAAAATAAATATCGATTAATGTTTAGCTTAGCGTTGTGCGTGTAATCAGCCCGCCCTCAGCAGCTTAAATACCAAGTAATTTCTGATATATTTTTTTGTTTACAGGTAACCAAAGGTAAAGACATAGAAAACCTTCTTCTGATAGCCCTTCAGCCGCGTCACCTGTCAGATGTCAACGTCCTCATCAAAACTTCCAACGTGGAGCACTACAAGACACTCAAGCTTAGACTGTCGCTAGAGGATTCCCCGACCACCACCATATACTCTACTAAGGTACAATCATGAAACTAATAATAAAACGTAAATAATATATGGTGGCCAAGTTGGTTAGACCTTGGACTTAAAAACACTTAGGTCCCTGGTTCGAATCCCGGTGTGTACCAATGAGTTTTTAATTAAAAAAATTATGTACATTTGTATCACAACACCACTCTAGTGCCTCGGAGAGCACGTTAAGCTGTCGGTCCCGGTTTCATTATACCCACTCGTGAAACTGTTTTAGATGGGTTGTTGAGTCTATTCAAAACATCGCGACGAGCTAGCCACTTGTTCGATGTAGACTCGGCTACGACGAGGTGGGATTAAACCCCCTCCGCTGGGTACCCTGGGGCCGTCTAGGCGGTCTCGGGCGTCGTATGGCACCCGTGATGATTTGTATGTATGTATGTAATAATAAAATATGGAACCGCCATGTGCACAAGAATCGCCTATGGGGTATTCCATGACAAAGTGAACATTGATGTCAAATTATTAAATTGATTATTCCCATACCGTGACAAATAGATAGCAAAAGTTTATTTTATTAGTTAATGACTTTGAGATTATGACTGAAACTTGTTAATTACTGTTATATTTTTACTATGTAGACCTATATGATTAGCTTTTTGTATTTTGAAGGATTATCAGAGAGTTTTTGAAGTTTAATCATGTCCCACCCGTGACATTCATGTCAGATACTTGTCACGGGTAGGACTTAAGTCTGACATACCGAAGTGTAAAATATAAAACATAAAGCTTGACATATAATTTAATTATATATCCAATATAATTAGGAGCCCTACCAGTAGGCCGAAAATAAAATGTATGTGATTTGACGTTTCTCGTTGATCGGGTTTTAGTCATAGACTTATTTTCCTATAATTTTTTATCAATGGTCGCGTCTCGATTGGTTTGTCAATGGTAGGGCCCCAGGATTTGGTATTTTATTTTTTATACATGATATTAGATTTTGGCATTCAAGGAGAGAGGCTGTTTTTTAGCAAATTCCCATGGCAAAAGGGCTGTGGTTCAGGTAGGTGGCATAGTCAGAAGTGCAGTGTGGGGCTAAGTAAAGCAGCGGAAGGTTTAAATCAATAATGCTAAAGATTTCGTGTCGTCACCTAGCAAAGTCAAGAACATCAATATCATGGAACTGTCAAAAGTCAAGGTTTTCAGAGTGATGCTTGATGACAGGTGGAAATTTGTGAGATTGTATTTTAGGAATACCAAGGTATTCCTAAAATACAATCTCACCATTATTTTAAAAGTGTCAACCAGGAAGATCTAATAATATACCTTACTTTTAAATCTAAACCAACCAAGTGTAGCCTTTAAATTAAATTTAAATAATAAAATAAATAAATACCATCACGGGTGCCTATTTGGCTCCCGAGAACTGTTTAAACGGCCTCAGGGTCCCAGCGGAGGGATTAACCCTTCCTCATTTCGCCGATGGCATTCGGAGGCAATACCTAACAAGTGGCGAGCTTGTTGCGGTGTTTATGATGAAATAGCCTCGTTGTATTAAGCGGTCAACTATCCCAGGCCGGCTTTGTTGTCATCTGCTTAACCTTGTTATCAGTTGCGCAGTGACTTAACTACTAGGCTGGGGCCGCTTTTTATTTTAAATTAAATGTATCTCAGATATATTCCGATTTCGACACAGACGAAAGTGAGTGGAATGATTCAGACTATGAACCTTTGCCCTCCTTAATTGGTAATAAATAAGCTTATAATACTATGTACTTAAAAGTTTTATATTTGTGATTTATTTTATTTTGTTTATAACTATTAAAAAAATACTTTTTTAACCCAAAAATCGTACGAGTCCCACCCGTGACATGCGTTGTCCCACCCGTGACATCAACAATTCTGTATTTTTTATAAAAATGCATTATTTTTTACTGTGAATTTGTGCTTGTTATTGTAGCTGATCATATTCTATGTAAGAAACCCATTTAAATAAAAACGTGAAATAAATTCGCAGAGTTGCTGTCAAACATTTCCTGACAAAAATCTATGTTCTATAATTTGTCCCTCCCGTAACGGAAATATGACTGAAGCCTATTTCGAAATAAAATTACCTAGGCGATTATGTCCACTACCCAATAAATAAATAAAATTGTTTATTTTTTAATAGTGGATAAATAGTAAATTTATTTGAATTAATTAAATAATTTTTAAAAATATAAAGAAATATTTTTTGTACAAATGTCCCACCCTTGACGATGGAATACCCCCTATAAAACGAAATGTCAAACGAATTTGTTGCCGCCATATTCTGTTCTCACTTCAATCAATCAACGGTCACGGATTGCTTGTGTTCTTACTTTTGTTTTAAAATTAGTATGGCCGGCCATCTTCTGTTCTCAAAACTGGAAAGGCGATTTAAGGGCCATGGGCACATCCCTATTTTATCTTCATGGGTATAATAGACAGAATTAAATGAGAGCGTGGCACATGACCGCAAATCTACCTGAAGCTGGCTGTATAGTAAGTTTGTTTTAAGGATTCTGCAGTCACCTATACAAACGTACTTCAAATATTACAATTTGGCTTTTAGACACGTGCAATTACTATTTTTTGCTGGCAATTGTATGTAAACATCTTTCTGTTGTAACAAATACTTTTTTTTATTTAAAATTCTTTATTGTACAAAATTGTACAAAGGCGAGCTTAATGACTAAATTTTATATTATTAATAATAGTACAAAAGTTTTTTTTTCTGATTAAAAAACAAAAAAATCAACTCTGAAAGATTAATAAGTACAATGACCGACAATAGTAGATTGTTACAAAAGGGTCGAAAATAACCTATTTAGGAACGAGATGGTTAGGCGCACGAGTGTAGCGAATTGCGCCAACAGTTCCAGTGCCTAAATATTAATTTTTTTGTAACAATCTAATTTTTTTTTGCGATATGTTGTAATAAAAAAAAAATACCTCTAGGTTACGATCATAAACTATGTTTTTTTTTTTAAATTAGCAGAAGTTAAATATATTTTTGCTATATCAGTTTTAAGAGGATTAAAAAAAAAGCAACAAAAGCTTCTCATACCTAGTTCATACTGAATCCATACCAACATTCTGTTATACAACTAATATTTTTTATATAATCTTTACAGATCGATAGCTCAGGGTTGTCTTCGTACAACAACCCAGGCGTGCTGTACACACTGCCGAGGTTGTCAGCGGAGAACAAGACCTATGTGCTGGTGTTAGAGTCTAATCTCTCTCAACACACGCACAGCTACAAGCCGATTACAGTGTATTTCACAGCCGATGAGTCCTGTCAAAATTATGCTTTCGAATTTGTTGCTAAGGTAAGTGTTTTTCTTGCTTTGTAAATGATAATTAATCGGGCTGAAAAAAAGCAACAGTTCATGTTAGTCGCTGATAATGTAGCTTTCGATAGGTGAAATAAATTTAAAAATAGGTTCAGTTTTTGAGTTTATCTGGAACAACAATCAAACAAAAAAAGCGGCCCAGCCTAGTGGCTAAATCAATGCACAACTGATAACAAGGTCAAGCAGATGACAACAAATCCGGAGCTGGGATTGTTGACCGCTTTATACAACGACGGCTATAACATATAAACACTGAAACAAGCTCGCCACTTGTTAGGTGTTGCCTCCGAATACCATCGGCAAAATAAGGACGGGTTAATCCCTCTGATGGACACAGGGTCCGTTTAAACAGTTCTCGGTAACCAATAACAAAAACAGTGCAATATAAACAAAATTTAAATTCCACAATTTTGTGAAGAAAGTATATTGAATTTATTTAACCCCTTATTAGATTATTTAAAAACTAAAACAATAACAGAAGAGAAAGGGGAGACCTCATTGAGTCATCAAAACACAAAACTTTAATTCAAATACTTTTAGACATTTTTCATCAAACCGTGTACCAATAGAATTGCATACCTGCGGTTATATCCTGTAATAAAGGAAATGTTAGCATATCAAAATCATTTTAAAAATGTCATTAGACAATCAGTAAAAACAAACACTAAACAGTCATACAGTCTATTCCTTTGTATTACAGATGCCTTTAGCTTGAAAGTTAATCGCATTCCTTGTGGTGGCCATTGTATTTAAGGGATTAAGTTATTTTGACAAAGGTATTAGACCTTTAAAAGAAACAAAATACGGCCGCTGATAATGTAAGAAGCCAAAAAAATTTTTAACATTCAAATAAAATAATCAGACAATTTAAATATGAAGTTATACGATGATGTAGACGCATCTGCTAATGCTGCTTGTACATACAATAGAATCTGTTTCTCCAGTCGACACTGTCGATATTGTCAATAATTGCATTAATTAAATGTAAGTATGTTTTTCTGGCAGTTGACTGGAGGGACCTTAAAGATAAATAAGCTGCCTTTTTGGAAATTAAAAACACCCAAACTTTTTAGGTAAAAACAACAGACCAAGATCTAGGGCGTTCGTCTCTCCTCTTCATTCCTTTCCTGGTGGTCCTGGGCCTGGCGTACTACAACCGCAAGTCCCTGCCCGTGCCCCGCTGGCCCGCGGCGAGCCAGCCCCTGACCCGGCCCGCCAAGCCCGCGGCCCCGGGCCCGGCCCTAGACACACAGACTATACAGAAGATCGTCAACGCTGTTAATGCTGTGGGGAAGAAAGCGACTAAGAAACATAATTGAAGGTTGGTATTGATTCATACTATGTATGTAGGTGGGAGGAAGATCTCTAACTGCACTAGGCCGATCGATTAAAAATCGTCAAGTGACCTAGTTATATTTCGGGTTTAGTCTATGTGTAGTGTATTTTCAGCATGCGTTTACAAAACGGGCAGTCGAGTTGACGATGAATCAGCGAGGATGTTATATAATAATATATAAGTACTTGTAGAGCAAATTAGTTTATTCGCACCCATTTCGTAACTGCATCATTTAGCCGTCATAGTAGGAGCAATCAATGCTGTCAACAATGTAATAACTTTTTCCTTTCTTTTTTTTCAGCACGCGGGGGCAAGGTAGTTTATATAGGACAATATCAGATGTTAGAAAATTATTAAATTAAAATCATAAATATTTTTTATTTTATTGTTTATTTATTTTATATTTTTAATGTTTCTATAATTTTATTACAATTTTGTGAATTAAATTAATAACCCAAACAGTGTTATGTTATGTTATTTCCTAAAAACAGAATAGAAGATGTTCTTTAAAGGTTTACAGTAATGAATAATGGACTGATTTTTAAATAGTTACCTAAAGTGTGTGGTGTAAGGTATGTTTTAGGACGCGTGCGACGAAAGCAGTATTGTTAAGAATACAGTGTGTGTTAAATATATTGTGATATGTTATATTTTTTTGTTTTATTTCTATAAAAATCATCCCTCATACAGTGGAAGACAACTGTTATAAAAATTATCGAAAGTGATCGAATTAATACAATTTTTTGTTAATAAAAAATCTTGAAGACTAACCGCCTTATTAAAAATAAACTTATTGAGTCATTAAAGAACACTTTAGTTTAAATATCTGTTTTTTGGCAACAAATATAAATATGTGTAAAAACATTTTAAGTAAAGTGTTCTTTAAAGGAATACAGTCATTAAATTATGTTTGTTGTGTTTCAATAGGGAAATACACTTTGAAACATAACATCTTCTCTGTTAATTTATAAATCGTTTCCATCGTCTTAATGGTAAATAAAAATATCTCAGTCTACTCAGCCTTTGGGCCAAAGAGGGGTGAGGCCCTAATACCCAGAGATGCAAAAGCTATATCCAGATTTGACAAGGTTATAGCCGGATATGCCAATGCTATATCCATAATTGGCAAGGCTATACCCAGTATTGGCAAAGCTATACCCAGATTAAGCAAAGGCCTATACTAATTTTGTCAGGTCCCAGTGGCCTTAAAGAAAAACCAATGTATGGAAGCCAACTGTCAAAGTTGACAGCGAAAGTTTTCAGTCGGCGTTAACTGTCAAAATCCATATTTAATTTGACTGTTAGCGTTACGTGATCGATGGAATCGTTAAAATTTCTCCAAGGCCCCAGAGGAAGAGTGAGCTTACGCCTTTCTTCCACCAGTACATACGTATATACAACCATGCATATATTATAAAAATATATACCTATTATTCTAAACATAGTTTATAATACATAATTAATGTAAAAATGTCCGTTTTATGTTATTTAAGTAAATTTTAATAATATTTGGTAGATTAATATTTCGCTATTCAACAATAAAAAACACCGTCATTCATATTCGTCAACAATGGCGTCATCATCGTCACTAGTGACATCACTCTCGTAGCTGGTCTTGTAGTCTGTTGGTTGGGGTTTTCTGGACTTCCTCGGCGCTTCGGGTTCGGTCCCGATTATGCAACCTTGGTACAGACGATCGCAATCTGACATGCTGTGCTGTTTGTGGTCCCAAAGACGGGCGTTTTCTTTGCTGGAAATTATATTTTCAAATTTAATCTATATTGCGATAAATATTAATTTTGTTCTATCGTATCTAACACGATTATATCCGAAATGACTACAATGAGAAGATATTTTCGCAGTAGTCTTTACCATACCAAATGCCCATATGGAAATTATGGGCAGCGGCCACATTATGTATCTTATAACGAAATCGTTGGCTTGTCAAAATAACGAAAGTGACATTGAACAACCACCAACAAAACTAAAAAAGGCATGCACTTTATTCCTTTGTGTTAAGGGCATTATTACTTTGACAGATTTTAGTATTCCGTGAGGTGACAATTGTACATAAAGGATTTTGTTATATTGACAATCTAACGTTTCCTGCGGCCACATTCTGTTTCTTATAAGTGAGCGTTAGATTGTCAAAATAACGAATTCGGTTATTAGCGCTCTCTCCTCCAATCAGCGAAGGTTAAAAAACTACTCTTATTGGAGGAGAGGACGCTAATAGCGGAAATCGTTATTTTGACAATCTAACGATCACGTTAAAAGAAACAGAATGTGGCCGCAGGGCCCCGAACTCACCCCGAAAGACCGAAAATTCGTTAACACGAAAAAAAGTAGATTACCTACCTTTTTCTTATATTCTTAAGTTATTTACTCGTACCTACATAATAAGAATTACCGTCAACATTTCTACATTGAAATGTTAATCGGACAACCAAATAAGGTTACCTATTTACCTAATAACCATAATAAACAAAGTTTTTTTTAATTGTCATTTGTTTTTTTTTTACTTTCCGAGGTCCCAAATCCTACTTGACTCGAAGCCTTGGCATGCTCTAAGATGGCTAGGGTTTAGGCGTCAGTAACTGTTTGGGTCGGCGTCTGCTATCTTACCAACATTACAATACTTTGTCTCACTGAAACCAAGTAGGTAGATAGTACTTACTTGACGAAGTATAGTTGGAAGGCCGCCATGAAGCTGTGACCGGACTGCGCGTGAAGTCGGCAAAGCTCTAACTCTTCACATTCTGCGGCGACACTGCCAACAAACAATACGGTAAGGTATAGTGGGAGTCGGAGTAACGAGCGTATTAAGTAAATTAATACAACTTTTTAATGTTTTTTTTTTAATCAAAATTTAATGAAGTACCTACTACAAATAAATAAATATAAATAAATAAATAAAGTAAATTGTTACATTTTTTTAATATAAATACTCGTATAATAGAAATATCTAAATGAATGAATAAAAAAAAAAAAAAAAAATAACTATAGGTAATTTGTTACATTTACTACGGTGCGCCCTGAAAACCAGCCTGTGGTATACTGTAGGTAAAGTCTCACGCTGAGGGTGTACCAATTCAATAAATAAATAATATTGTGTTGTTGCAGTTATTTTTATTTTATAAATTAGCATAAAGTTTCTGTAGGTATTGATTATTTTATTGAATAAATATATTTTGTATTATATTATATTAGAGTATATACGTGGTGGCCAAGTTGGTTAGACCTAAAAACTGGACTTAAAACACTTCGAATCCCGGTGTGTACCAATGACTTTTTAATAAAAAAATATATATATATTTGTTTGACAACACCACTATAGTGCCTCGGAGAGCTCGTTTAGCTGTCGGTCCCGGTTTCACTATAACAACTTGTAAAACTGTTTATATATGGGTTATTGAGTCTATTCAAAACATCGCGACGAACTAGCCACTTGTTCGACGTAGACTCATACCATTAACTACGAGATGGGATTAAAAACTCCTCCGCTGGGTACACTGAAGCCGTCTAGCCGCCTAGACTCTAGGCGGTCTCGGGCGCCGTAAGGCACCCTAGATTATATTCTAAATATTTACCTTCTTTTAGATCTGACGGTGTTGTCCATGGAGCTGGATGTAAATATTGAATTGGAGATAAAATTCAGTCTTGAAAATAAATTATCTGCGCCTGAGGAAAATAAGTTATATATATATTATAAAAGCTTTCTTTTTTATATTTAAAGGAGCATAGCATGTAACTTTGTATCAAACTGATGGTAAGCAGACCTACTAAGCCCACGAATAGGGTAGATATATAAATCGTTGTTTAACAAGATATATACTATCGCTATCGGTTAAATTATGTTTTTTTTTAAACAATAATAATAATATTTTAGGAAACATTGCTCTGGTCACAAACTTAGCTATTGGCTTGTAGTATGTGTACCAAAAACAATGGTATACCTAATACCATTGACGTATATTTTATAAACATAATAATATAGAACTATAGTAAGAAATAAGGCCATTTATTTACAAGTATTATTTAGGTAGGTATCTATAGTTAATTATTGCTCAACTTACTTCCTTCAAAATTCTCCAGCGGTTTAGAAATGGCCACACAAGCAATGCAAGCGAACATAATCACATAGGTTTTGGTGAACATTTTTTCTCAATATTGTTCTGATCACTCCCAATAATGACTGGTGCAATATCCTGATCATCGCCTTATATAGAGCGGATAAACGTGATCGTTGACTGTAGTGACGATTTCACACATATCCGCTCCAATCCAGCTAGGTAAAGAGGCGATAATGTGCTATTGTAAATAGGTAATTTCTTTTAAATTAAACCTGCAAATAAGTTAATATTTAAAATTAACTTCGTCATTCGTCACGTTTAAGGACACTGCTTTAAGAAATCTGCTTTCGTCATACAAAATGAGCTTTTGCAGTAATACTCGATTACTGTTTATTATTTCGGTTATTGTACTCGTATTTATTAATATTTCTGTGTTGGATTATTTTTTCAGGAAATTAGAAAAAGATACATTTTAAATATTATATATAATACAAACATATTTATTACCCACAAACCTTCTACTATTATTTCTTCTGTGCCACAACAGAAAGATTTTTGTTTACTGTTGCCCGTAACTCTGCATTATTTATTTACAAACACCTTGAATACAACCGACCATATATAATTATTTAGTCAGAGGCTCCACCATGGGTTTGCGCATTGTAGCAACGTAACGTATACGTGAGTAACAACCAATAGGGCCGCTTTATTCTTGGTAACAGGATTGAATAAAGCGATCCTATTGGTTGTTGCTCACGTATACGTTACGTTACTACAATGCGCAAACCCATGGTAGAGCCTCAGGACAAAAACCAGGTTCCGTTTTGTCTAGAAACAAATCATATTCTTTTTTGGCAAGAAGCGAGTTATTTTGTTTTTAATTTAATTTATTTAATACCATCACGGGTGCTCCCGAGAACCGTATAAACGTTTATTTTGTAGGCTGTGTTTTATTGTAGGTACAGACAAGGATTCTGTAGTTCTACTTTGGCTGCCTTCGTTTAAATAAAATACCATCTTGGGTGCCTTTTTGGCTCCCAAGAGCCGTTTAAATTATTAACCCATCCTCATTTCGCCGATGGTATTCGGAAGCAACCTATCAAGTATGATGGTATAGCCTTGTTGTCTTTGATTAGGATGTTATTTTGGTACAAAATACCATCAAACATAGTACATTGCATATTTTATTACGTAGGTATACTAAACAGTAGGTATTGAAAAAACATTGTCGTATGTTGGTGACGATTTGGAGGGAAAAAAATCAACCGAACCGAACACGTCATATATTTTTGGCCACAGCTTGACACCAGCTTTATACGCCTCCATGTATACATAAAATCGCCTTTTCAAACATGAGATGGCCGTTATACAAACCAAAACAATTAGTGAGAACAAAAAATATTCTAACCAATCAATGCTCAAGGAGTGAGACGACGAAAGCGGCCACGAACATGTTTGTTATTTCGTTCCATAGGTGATTTTAGCTTTAGGCCACTTCCGTATATTATTCTTACTTCGTGTGTTGGGCACCTATAGTCACTTACATCGACATAGGTACTTGTAATTCTTTGGTCACACAAAACATTGTAGTAAGTCTTGTACTCGTGAATAACTAATAGTACTATAACTAATAGCTATTCGCTAAATGTTTGTGCACACTATAATAATATGTAGCTGGATAATGCCAGATCCAACTGAAGTTATGACGTACCTATACTGCATCTAGAAAGAACCAATTTTTAAATTTAATATATATATATATATATATATATATATATCATCACGGGTGCCTTACTTATTTAAATTTAATAATAAATGTAATAACTTATTAACTGCTTTTATTGTCCTGAAGGTTTGACTGGTAGAGAATGCCTAGCGGCATTAAGCCCGCCTTTGTATTTTGTATGCAATAAAGATTTAAATAAATAATAAAATAACCATTAAAAAAAAAATCAACAAATACATATTTGTCAACTATTGTTAATGATCGTTTTAAATTATGATTCTTAATTATACCTATTGTTTTTTTCTTAAATATGTTAAATGCAATGAAAAGTTACTGATTGTTTTAAAATATGATTTTTTTATTGGTATTTATAATATTTTAAGTAACAATTATTTCGTACAGATGTTGCGTATGAGTAGACGTGCGCGCCGAGCCCCAATTTTCCGGCGGCGGCGCGCTGACCCTTCATGTTCGGCGTGGCGACGCCGCGCCGGCGCGTGGCTATAATGTAGTCATAAAATTACTTAGTAATATTTATTTATATGCGCAATGAGAACTCCACCTTTACAAACTTTGCATTTTCCTATGATGAGGAAACTATTTATTTTTTAGTCGAAATAAAAAAAAGGTGCCTAGCTAGCCTAACTCATCTCATATACTTATATTATGTAGATATTCTTTACGTTCACTTGGCCGATTTGGATTGGCTATACAGGGTGACTTTGAAAGGATGTACTTTGGGGTAATATGAGGTTCTGCTGGTCAAATCGAACAACTTTTCCCATGGAGCCATGTGTCGCAAATGAAAAAAAAATTGCCTTCTCCATACAAACTAGTAATATTAAAATGACCAATTTTTATGGCGAAGCCAATTTTTTTTTTCATTTGCGACACATGGTTCCATGGAAAAAGTTGTTCCATTTCATCGGTATAACATTATATTAACCCATAGTACATCCATTCAAATTCACCCTGTATAATAAAGAAGATATATATAAAAAAATAGTAGTGAAATCAAAAAGTTTATTACTGAAAATGCTATCAACAGTAATAGGAAAGAGAAGGTCAGGTAACTAACTTAAAAAGTATGGTTTTGTTTGCACATTACATAATTGTCATAGATGAAAATAATATTGTCCACGCGTAGTGGACTTAGTCGCGATCTTTTAGCAGTGACGGTTAGCCCTGCTATAGAAAAAACGCGCTCACATGGCGTGCTAGTGGCAGGAATTGCCAACATAGCTCTTGCGAGTTCGCTTAAAAGAGGAAAGGTTTTTTTCTTTTCCAGCCAATACTGTAGAACGTCGTCATCAATAACGTCATTAGCATTAGCAGCTGCCAAGTATTTCCAGCTCTCGATCGGCTTCATCAAACTTAGAAGTTAAATTAGAGCTGGAAATGCCGCTATGTTTTCTTGATAGCTTTGTAAAAACAGATTCTTTGGACGAACTAGCAATAGCATCAAGAGCTACCGCAGATGTTGATTCACATGAAATATTGACTTGTGTTTTAATGTACTCTGCAAGGAAATCAGCACGAGTAGTATTTTATTTGTGCACTATCAACTGACCCCACGAAATGAATTAATGAACCGATAAAAAAGCCGATCGAGCCAGCGCGGCGCGGTCGGCTATCCGTTGCTTGTCCCCGCTCGCGTTCTTCCTGTTCCGGTCATACGCTCTTGCTCGCTCGATTGGGTTACTTTCGCTCGCGCCCGCGCTTCGGCGCGCCGAGCTGACACCACGGGCGGCGGCGCGGCGGCGCGGACATAGGGCGGCGCGGCTCGCATGTCTACGTATGAGTACGGGTCAGAGTACCTACCTACTCAAAATTACGCTAGAAATACGAGACGTCCCGTGAAATATGGGACGTCTAGCAACACTAGTCTAAAACACATATAATAAAAAAATGTATATATTAAATAATACTTAAACTCAATGCCAGTATTATTTTTGAACTGATCAAATGGTTATGTAGGTAGATATGTAAAAACTTCTCGAACGTACAACAATAACAGATTATATAGTACACAACAATGGATGGTTCGCGATAATTCCAGAAATTTACAAAATATCATTTAAGTATGTCTATTCTCTACAAGATGTCGCTTTATAAATTAACAAAATGAATATTTTAAATACTTTTATTATTAATTATTAAAATACTTTATTATGCATTATAATAAAAATCTAACCGAAAATAAAATTAAAAATGATAAAGTAGTAATGAAAAAAATCCTTGTGGGTTTGAGTCCGTCTAGGAAATATTTCATTTCAATTTAATCTTTAAAATTTATAAAAATGTAATAACAGCGAATAATAATTTTAATGTATTATGAATATTATATATTTTATTAAAATAGTCCAATATAACTAAATGGTAGGCGACATTTCCGTATATTTACAAGTTTACCATATCAATTCAGTAAGTATGTCTATTTGATAAAAGATGGCGCTTTATAAAAGAACAAAGTTTTTATAATAATTTACTATTAAGAATTAAATTATAAAAAATGTAACCGAAAGTAATAATTTTAATTGATTATTATAAAAATAATCGTTTAAAGAGAATTAAATTAATAATTTCGTTACTTCACTATATTGGCGTAGCAAAGCGCCATCTAGTATCCAGTAGCAAACATATCATAACTCACAGATCTTTCTCGAGAATACTAGAAACGTCTCGAATCTACTCGACGATAGGTCGCGCTGTTCCGGACTATATAAAAGGGACGGAGCGCGCGAAAGTGGCATCAGTTTAAAATTGTTGATTGTTGTGAAAACAAACTATTCGAAATACCCAAACTTAGAAGTTGCATTTTGTGAAATTAACAAAATGTCGTTAACACCGTATTGGCTGCGTCATCTAAGAAATTATGGAAGTCGGAATCCCGTTGCTAGAGTTTTATACGAAGATCCCTTTGCTGTTATTTCAAGAGATCCATTTTTCCGTGACCCATTCAAGTTTTTCCGGCACGCTATACAACCGCTAGAACAAGAAATCCAGGAAGTTTATTCTGACAACGAAGTGAAGATCGACGGGAAGAAGATAGAAGTGGCGCTGGACGTGAAGAACTTTGCTGCTGAGGATATTCACGTGAAGACAGTGGGCAATGAGATTTTAGTGGAAGGCAAGAAGGAGTTAAAGCGAGAAGGCGGGTGGACAAAGAGTCATTTCGAGAGGAGATTTTTGTTGCCGGAAGGGTTCCCTCCTGAGAAAGTAGAATGTCATTTTGACAAGGGCAAGTTGCTGCTGGTAGCTTTTAGGGCTGAGCCCGTGGCGGAGAAAGAGATCCCCATCCAGGATAAGAGTTCGGGACAGGAGTCATCGGAGACAACGGAGAAGGGAAAGGAGTGAATTATTAATCTAGTATCGTAGCAATGTAGTGAGACTGATTACATTATTATTTTTGCTTTTATTAGTGATTTGTATTTTTTTGTGAGAATGATGCAATTTGTGTAAGTATTATATATAAATAAACTAATTTTATTGTGTTTTATCTCTTTTATTTTTATCTACTATACCTACCTGTTTTATAAAATTATGTGTTATTGCGTATTATCGCGATGTTGTTTTTAAAAAGATGTGTGATTCATCCAATTTCTTAAAAATAATATTTACCATGTAATAGGTACCTACCTAATAGATACTGCGCAATAATTTATAATATAACGGTCTTATTCACAAAAACTTACGAAACCTTTATTGATGCTTTATAACAGCTCAATAGCAAAACACCTCAAAACGTTATTCATAAACGCACAATAAACCTCTAATAGTGATAAACGTCAAATAACAGCTCCATAACTTTATTGAAGGCAGGAGCCCACTATAAACCTATTTTAACCTCACTTTTTATAGGCATATTTTATTTTTTGGTTTAAAATTTTATTAAATGACTTCTATTACTTCATAAAATTATATTAAAAATAAAAATAATAATGCCCAGTCGGCTTCCGATCAACAAATTCTCAAAATTTTACAACTCGAAAAGACTTGAACCAAATTAGTTGGGCGCACACTGACAGAAATTTGTAGCAAAAAAATATTTGTCCAAAAAGACAAAGTGCCGCTTCAAACTACAAAAATTTAACGGCGGTGCCGCCACATCTGTTTTTTGTTTATTTATTACACGACATGTGATTTTTGTATCTACCGGGTGGTAAGCAGACCTACAAAGTCCATTAATTGATTGATAAATACATTGTCGTTTTACAATGTTGATCGCTCCCACTATGCCGGCTAAATGATGCGGTTACAAAATGTCAAAGAATCAAAAAGAAAGAAAATAAAAACAAAGAAGTTTACATTATGAGTCTATTTTAATATCCTCGCTGCTTTATCGTAAATTCAGTAACTTATTTCGTAACCGAACCAGGAAAGGATACTACCACCTCAACAATAAATCTATGCAGTAGTCCCCGGTACCAACCAACCGGTGAACCCACAGACTAAAACAGAAACATGACTAGGTCACTTGAAAGTTTTTGTTGTATGTGAAACAAGTATTGCGACTTGCCAGTTACATATTATCATACAGAGATGCAATCATAAAAAATCACATAGGTACAGATATAGAGAGATGCAACATACGCAATAAACAAAGCTGTATTCTATTTTTGATACTAATTATTTTAATTTAAATGACGGCTGAAACCGCGAGGCACAGCTAGTGACTGAATTTTCTATCAATGTGCGCCAAACCTTATTATAATTATTTCATTAGAGGTGTCAAAAACGTTTTTTTTTCTTTATGGTCTTGGTTTTCCCGATTCTGCCAACTTTCTTGACAATCAATTATTTTTTTCTATCAACACATCACTAATTCAGCTAATAAACGTCAAATAGTCATATACCGCTATCGGATGCACATATTACTATTAAGGAAGACGTGAAAATTCTCTGGAATAGCTATTGGAAAACAGACCAAAATTTAAAAGAAAAATGGTATGGGAGCATACAAAATAATTTACCCCATTAACCATGGTATTAAAATTTTACAACTTACCGCAATAGAGACTTTTACTCCACTTTAAATAGAATAAGATTTGGCCATGGAAATATACCGAGTACACTACACAAAATTAACCTTAAAGACGACGCCTTATGTGACAGATGCACAACTAACAGTGTTGCTGATTTTGAACACATTATTTTAAATTGTCCCACATTTACAATAGATCGATTGATATTAATTATTGAATTGGAAAAAAAATATAAAAAAGATATTCCCCGCCGCCTACAAGACTTATTAAAAAATACAGAAAATTTATCAAGCAATATATTCATTTATTAAAAATACAATAGAAAACGTTTAATGCAGTCAAGAAATACTAGATCCTAATTAAAGAAAGAAGCTAAATAAAAGAGGAAAAATATAAAGAAACTACAATAAGAATGGCTCAAAAGGACATGAATCCAGAGCCGTAAAATAAATTAAAAAAAAAAAAACATCAAATAGTTATAGGAGCTTTATTGAAGGTTTATGAGTTTGTAAAGCTTAACAAAGTTACATGGGAGATTATATTTAGCCCCTCCGTGCTGACGATTTTATTAAAGTGCACTTCAATATCTTCAAATCTACACTATTAACTAAAGATGCACCAAACATTCATATTCGGCGTATTTTTTATATGTTCGTATTCGGTTAGTTTGTCTAATTATTACCGAATGTTTAAATAGTATTATTTTTGGATTTATTCCAAGTGCTTCCACCGCGAAAGCCGAAAAATTATAAATATATTTAAGATTATTGTATTTTTTATGTTTATTGACTTCCGCGGTAGATGCAGTAGATCCCGCTGGACAAAGTGTGACAAAGCCATACTTCTACACATAATTTTAATTTGGTTTTAGTTCATGTTTAACGTCTTCATAATAAAATAATCTTAGTACTAACAGGTAGAATGTTATATTAGAACATTTATTTTGTTTTTCCGATGCACTGTGACACCAATTGATTGCACAAACCGTCATAATCAAATAAAAATCCCGGGAGCTGTTAGCACGATAACCTTGAAACTGACGCGGGTCGCGCACTAACCAAGCCGTTATGGCTTGTATAGTGCGCGACTTTGCCTAATTGCCTCACTTATCGTGTGCGGACTTGTTTCTATGCGTTATTATTATATGGTTCTACGCGTGTTGCATCTTACAGCATGTTATCTTTGCCAGACATCCAAGGAATTAATATCATCCTATCAGGGGGACCTATTCTACTAAATGAATTGGACATCAACTGCACGTCAAAGTTAATATTTGACATATTTCCCATACAAAATGTGTCAAATTTTAACTTTCATACGGCGTTGATACACAATTGATTTAGTAGAATAAGGCACCAGGTCTCTTACCATTAGTTCCCGAGAGGCCCTGGAGCTCAAGAATAGAAGGCACATTTTCTGTAATAAGAGACCTGCGTAGATCACTGAAGAAATAATAGTAGGTACAAGTAGTACGATGTCATTAAACTCAGCATGTCTACGGAATCGTCCGACACTTTTATGCACGATAATCCACGAGGTCCATCCGAACCAACGCTACTACCACAATGACAAACATGAGGTTCACATAATTTTGCCATTTGTTGAATTATAGCCAATAATAATAAGGATTTATTAACATTGTATTTAAATTCATCAGTTATACATCTTGTATCTTTTTAATTATATATTATTGTTTCTTCTGTTTTGAACTACATTATTTATAAACTAATAAGTAGTGATCGGAAATTCGGACAGGTATTGCGGGTAAAAATAATACATTAGCTCTAGTGTGAGTTTTTTTAACGTTTACTTTCGCGTTAACTATACTACCGCGTTTCCCATACAAATTTTAGTTAATTCAAACGCAAAGTAATAGTTAGAAAACTCACACTAGGGGTACAGATGTAAATGATCTAAAAAGACACTTTCATTGTAGATCTTATTAAATTAAAATCAAAGCCTTATTAGTAGTAATCGGACAATCGGGTGCAATTATTCCTAAACTTAATTTTTTCCGAGAAAAATGCCTTTTAATTATTTTTTATATATTTTCATACAAATAATACCCCGGGTATCTGATATTTTTTATATGAAAATATTTCAAAAATATTCCAAACCGACTTTGCCGAGTTCTACTCGGGAATAAAAATCTTACTAAAGTACTAAAACTTAAAATATCCCTACTAATCTCCACGTAAGCACAGAAAAAATAATGACGTAGATACCTAAGTAAAAGAAAAATCCGACAAGTGCACAAACTAAGCCGGTGCCGATGTTTTTTTTTCTTAAACACTTTTTCACATTCCCTATTTGTTTTCAATTAGTCTATAGACTAATAACGGAGAGGCATGGGGCTTTATATTACCAATTTTAAATAATTAGGTATATTTAATAACACATTTGGGGTCGAAATATAAAAAATCAGCCCAAGTGGGTTTTTTCTATGCTATATAAAGAGAAAAATTTTGATTATTTGTTTGTTGCGGATAAATTCAATAACCACAGAACCAATAAAAAAAAAACTTTCACTGATATAAATGGGTTGTATTTAATTTTCGATCCAATTTCTTTAAAATTCTTCTCTACGCGATCTTGATATTGGTGGTAACATAAAAAACTCTCATTTCTAAAAAATCTATTTATATATAAAACATTTCTACAAATGATTACTTGTGAGAAATTTCATTGGTAAATGTAATTAATTTAGCCCCAAACTCATCAAGCGACTAAATTCAATTCTAAACGACTCCAATAATTAAATCATCATCTTTTAAGTGTTTGTATTTCGAATCGAAGGTTAACTTTCGTGGTCTACCCCCCAGGGGGCTTTAATATGATTAGGGAGGCTGTAGGCTGCATACATCTTTGGAGCCTACAGCCTCCCTAAATGATGTTCTGAAATATAGTAAAGTCACCGACCACAGCTGTATCTGATGTATACAAGGTGCATTTGAAAAGTTGTCCGATTAGATCAGCAGAACCTCATATTAGCCCAAAGTACATCCTTTCAAAGTCACCATGTATACTCGAGTTGAACATATTTTTTAGGTGGGAGGAAGGTTTCTATAACTTCGTTAGTCCGACCGTCCAGTCTCGTTACCACCGCCCATACAGATGCAAAAACCGTCAAGTGACCTAGTCATATTTCGGTTTTAGTCTTTGGGTTCACCGGTTTTTAGGAGATTAGTCAATATTATTGAAATTTAAAATATAAATAAGTCCAGTTAATATTGACTGGACTTGTTTTGTTTTAAAGGATGTATTAAGTTATTTGTTAACATTTGAATAAAAAAATGAGAGCTTCAATAATTAAAAAAATACTTTTTTGTTGTCTCACTCGCACGTTTTGTAAGACATTTTTTATTTCACCTGCTTTATTTGCCTTTATACGCCCTCTAATATTATGAAATTCTAACTTTATTTTAAAATTCAATAATAATAATGTAATATGATAAAATAAAATAAAAACTGACTTCAAAAACAATACACGTTTAAAATATTTACAATTACCTAATGTTATTTAGTGATACTAAATTCTACTTTTGAAGTTTGCACCACTTTATACTAATGAAACCAAATGCTTCAAAAATCACAACTATTATTGATAAACCGGTGCCTACTTCATAAAGTATAATTCAGTAGGACTAAACAACATTAAGTAATTGTAAATATTTTAAACTTTTTTGTGTTAAATCTTTATTATTTTATACTTTTGTTTAGAAGTTTCTTTTTTGTTAAAATATTTATGCATTTTTATCCAACCAGGTTCCAGTCAGCCCTCACGAAATTTGACTGGAACCTGGTTGGCTCAGCGGTTGAGCGCCTTGCCGCGATAGCGAGGTTCGTGGGTTCGAGTCCCGCCACCAGGATTTTTTTCATTGCATTTTCATCTTTAAAAAAATAATATAAGATTATCCTATAAAGGAATTTATAACCTCACGAAATTTGACTGGAACCTGGTTGGCTCAGCGGTTGAGCGCCTTGCCGCGATAGCGAGGTTCGTGGATTCGAGTCCCGCCACCAGGAATTTTTTCATTGCATTTTCATCTTTAAAAAAATAATATAAGATTATCCTATAATGGAATTTATAAAACTTATATGTGATTGGTTACTTACCTTTTATTTACAATAAATATTTAAGGCGTGGATATGATCGGTGAAGTTGGCCGCCTTGGTGACTATGTATGGCAGATAATGATTGACAGGACAATGAAATCGACTAACCACCTAGTCTTACACTAGTTGGTTATGTAGTGTGTGTTTGGTTCGGTAGTATTTTTCATATTAAGATTTCCATTCGATCGTGTTTAAGTTCTAAATCTGATATCGAGGTATAATAAATATTTGTCGTTCTTTTGTTAATGAATAGCTGCCTAACCAAACGCACTCTAAGACCTCATTGTTAAACTTTTTTTTTGACTATTCATAAATATCTGTAAAGATTTACATTAAATAATGATTTTGGCGTTTGACTTTGAATTACATAGGCAGGTATTCTAAAGTGATGCAATGAAAAAAGGTACATTGGTAATTAAAAAATATATTTTATAATAAAGCAGATATTTTACATTACATACTTATTAGGATTTGGAAGGATATTGATAATTTTCTCGTTGAGTTTCTTGATTGTAGGAGCCATAACCATCTTGGTATTCATTGCCCTTTGATTGAAGTCTAGCCAGTGAAGACTTAGCGTACACGTCTACTTGGAACTCATACCCTCTCAGAGTAGCAGGACTTCTTAACTCTATGGTAACAGAAGGTAATCCAATGCCACCATTTAAAACTGTAGCTTCTCCTCTCCCATCTTCCCTTAAGTCGGTCACCTTAATAGCACTAATGATGCGATGATCACCTGCGTTTACTTCTATTGTCTCTGTTCGAACCCAAAGCGCAGGGTTTGCTGAACGTACTTCACTGTAAACTCTTTCTGCTCTATGATCTTCACTTCCTAAATGTAAATCATGCGCATAACAGTTAGATAGCACAGAAAAAAATATGACTGAAACTATGTATTTTTTATCCATGTTTTTAAGATATTTGGTTGTATAGTTGTTACGTATTAAATCTTTATGCACAGACTGAAGACGATCGGTTACAGGATCGTTTATAAATACGGATGATTTTAGTATTGGTGTGATAAGAGCGAGGTCAAAGCGTAAATGATGATAATTTTGTTTATGACGAACTATATGTTAATTGCTATTGAATAAGTTACTTTGTTATATTAATTATGATGGTCTTAGAAATTACTTATTATTGTACTAATTTGTTAATAGAGTTTTTCCATCTTTTCCCAGATATCACTTTCCAACTTATTCATTTGAACATTACCCGTGTTACCTAATATTATGACTATTACCACGACCGATCGTTCTTGACCTAGTGAACTATTTTATCAATTATTTATTAAACTCTTTAGTTCTACAAATTTTAATAGGATAGGTAATCATGGAATGTTTTTAGAGTTCCTTGGTAAACCTTTACTAGCTGACGCAGCGCACGCAATAAAAGCTCTTAAAAGTACATTTTCCCCGTTTTTGCAAGATTTTTATTGATACTCTGATCCTATTGGAGGTAGCGTGATGTTATATAATCATGTAGCCTTTCTCGATAAATGGGCTATCCAAGAGTAAATATTTTTTTCAATTCTAGCCAGTCCTGAACGCTTACAAACAAACAAACAAACTTTTCTGCTTTATAATATTAGTATAGATAGATGAGCTTATTTATGTCATGGGTAGGTACGTGTCATGCCGCTTATGATAGGGAACTAGTATTCTAACTCCTCTTATGTAACTTCCTACCCTTTTTAGTTATATGTTATTATTTAATAGGTTAATTTTAGTTTTATTTAATTTTTCTTTTTATAATATTTTTTCTTGAATAAATGATTATGATATATTATATATCATATGAGACGATAGATAAACTAAACTACTTTTTTAAGTTAGTTAATTGAATCGATTGAATATATTATATCTTTGTATATTTTTTTTTAAACATGAACTGCAATGAAAAAATATAATGGTGGACGGGACTCGAACCCACATCTAATATTGAGTAATTAGAAGCAAAGCACATAGAGGGCGTCTGTGTATAAGTAGATGCTGTGTATAGAGAACAAGCAATGACAAATTTCGTGAGGGGAGACTGGAACCTGCTTGGCTCAGTGGTTTAGGCTTGCCGTGGGTTCGAGTTCAGCCTATCAGGATTTTTTTCATTGCATTTCGTCTTATATTTTTGGATTTTTGTGTAGTCCGCTTGAGCAGTGGACTGTAACAGGCTGACGATGATGATGTAATCAATATAGGATTCAGTAAAAAAGGAATTCTGTAATTTTGTCGGAATTCCGTAAGTTTAGTTTGTAAAACAATGTAGATATTATGGTCACTAAATAAAACAAATATTTTTACATTTTCTTTTGTAAACGATAAATCACAACTTCACAAAAATTGTCACGTTTAGATTTTGTGACAAGGGTTCATGTTATACAGTTAGGGGTTCTCTTTTTTTACAATGTTTGATTTAATTTAAATGGATTATGGTCTGAATTAGGTTTATTGTATTTGTCTTACATTTGAATGTTCATTTGTGGTCGAGTTGAATGCCATCTGTCGGCGGGGACGAATGATTCCGCCACGCAAATAAAGCGACGGAGTTATTATACATAATGATAGGACACAAAAAAAAATTAACAATGAGGTCTGAGTGCGTTTGCTAAGGTTGTTATTCATTAATAAAAGAATAACAAATATTTTTTGTACCTCGATAACTGACTACATAACCTACATAAAGTAGTGTAAAAGAGTATACGCTAACCACCTAGTAGTTAGCGTATACTACACGGATTGGTGCGGGCCGCATTTGTAGTTCGCTCGACAGGTGAATTTCGGTTCGTCGGGGCCCGCATCGACCCGTCCAGTCGACGCAGGCAGGACAGCGCACGTGGTTCTTAGCAACTTAAAACCAAAAAAAAATAACGAAGAATTACCTATTTCTTTAGTGTATAATCTACATTAGTGCTATCAATGCGTGGTCACAATCGCCCAGTCCGTGCAGTAGAACACGTCCGATAGCAAAAATCAACTTGGGCGGTCCGCGCGCCTCGACGCAAGGGCATCGCAGCGGTCCGGTCCGTTGTGACCACCGCTAATTGACGACAGCCTTTATTCTGTATTTTGGTAAAGACTAAACCGCTGAAGTATCCATGAATGATGTGAACCATAATCTGGAGGCAATTGGAATGTGGTCTAATAGCATTTCGCCTTTTAGTAAATTCTGATAAAATCTATAACTTATGATAGCTATCCAGCTAATATAATCGACATATCCATGCTTCCATTCATAAAATTTTGAAATGTAGCAATTTCGTTTGTTTCGTACAGCCAAGTTGTAGTCAAATGGTGGAAAATATGAGCCAAAATCATCCTATTCACCTGGAATAATCTAATATACATACGTGGTGGCCGAGTTGGTTAGACCTTGGACTTAAAAACACTTAGGTCCCTGGTTCGAATCCCGGTGTGTACCAATGAGTTTTTAATTAAAAAAATTATGTACATTTGTTTGACAACACCACTATAGTGCCTCGGAGAGCACGTTAAGCCGTCGGTCCCGGTTTCACTATACCAACTTGTGAAACTGTTTATAGATGGGTTATTGACTCTATTCAAAACATCGCGACGAGCTAGCCACTTGTTATATAGACTAATACCATCGGCTACGCCAAGGTAGGATTAAAACCCCTCCGCTGGGTACCCTGGGGCCGTTCAGGCAGTCTCGGGCGCCGTAAGGCACCCGTGAAGATATGTATGTAATCATCTAATAATTATTTTGGTTTTTACACTAAATTCTTTTTAGTGTAAACGCAAGGTATGCGCTTCTTTTTTCTTTCTTTACATAGACTTTTGATAGTTCGTAGTCTGGTGCAAATGTCTAAAACTATACGAAAGTCCGATTAACCATGTAATGTTAAAGAAGAAGAGATGGAAATGAAAATTATAGATTTTCTCGATTAGTAGTAGTTCTAGATCACACGATAGCCAAACAGAGTGACGTTCCACTTTATGATATTTTAGATAATTTATTTTAGAAATTTCTATTATACAGGGTGATTTTGAAAGGTTGTACTTTGGGCTAATATAACCAAAAAAATTTTGGCTTTCACATAAAAATTGGTCATATTAACATTACTAGTTTTTATAGAAAGGGCAATTTTCTTTCATTTGCGTCGCATGGTTCCATAGGAAAAGTTATTCGATTTGATTAGTAGAACCTCACAACGTAGGACGCACAACTTCCGGGGAAATTGAATGTGTTCTTATTTTTATTTGTGGTTATTTATTGCCACTTGTAATGGGGAACTGTGAGAGTTACCGTAGTTTATCTTCTACTCAGCTAACAATATCATAACAAATGTTATATAGTGTATTATCTATGTCAGTGTGTGTTATTGAGTGTGGATTGTTGGACATGGAGAGTTTAGTTTTTTTCCAGTTTTTTTAAATAATTGTATTCCTAAAGTTATAATTACAACAAGTTATTATATACCGAAACCGTCTACTAGTCGGCCTAGCGAAGCTATAAATTTATTATAACTTTTACAATATAATGATTTAAGAATATAGAGTGAGTAATTGATAAAATAAAACAATGACTAGATTAATAATATAAGTAGTATTGTATATATTATTATGTTAAGTATGGCTGAACTGTCGACTGAAGAAACCTTAAAGTTTGTGTAATTTACCCGACTTTAAGAGGTTATAAAGTCGACGCATCTATATTTAAATAGATACAAATCTGTGTCCCATAACTTTTGTAACGATTTTAATAATTCAATAGAACAGATAGTTTAAATAGTTGGTACCTATTTACTAATAGGTGCTAGTTAAATTTGTATAATTCATTCACACAGTTACATTCGTAGGGTCACCAAATATTTTTACTACCTAGACTACCACCACCACTACCATTCTATTAATATATATAGCTTTCTGATAAAGTAATAAAAAATAAAAACACGTACTGTACCCACAATTTGTTTGTTATATTGTTGTATGATGTATCATCCATCATTATACCCATCTGCAGTTCGATTACGACCATTTTGTTATTAGTTCGGAGTTTTTTTTAAATATAGTATCTACCTGATGGTAATCACTTATGGTATGGTAAGCACCTATAAAATCAAATAACGAGTCGACCAATGCATTATTATTTAACATCATTGACAGCTCTCACTATACCGGATAGATGATGCGATTACGAA
Source organism: Monopis laevigella (assembly GCA_947458855.1). Lineage (NCBI taxonomy): Eukaryota > Metazoa > Arthropoda > Insecta > Lepidoptera > Tineidae > Monopis > Monopis laevigella. The sequence goes on along the minus strand of OX381577.1, from coordinate 10,813,593 downwards.
ATGGGTGGCGATAATATTCCCAATAGTCTTGCATGATGGTACCATGTATAAACCTAGCTTTGTCTATGTTTATTCACAGATTAATGGAGTAGCGATGTGTGTGTGTTTGTAAGCGATATCTTCGCTTCAGCATGTTTGCGGGAGATCTACGTCCGCAGATTATATCGAAAGCTATTATGTTGCGTTCGATCAATTGAGGTGCCACATTTAGATTTTCGAGGTTTTACTAAAAATAATATGTAAAAATAATTTTAGTAGCTAAACCGATTTACCAATTATACATGGTGACTTTGACAGGATGTACTTTGGGCTAATATGAGGTTCTACTGATCAAATCGAACAACTTTTCCTTAGGAATCATGTGTCGCAAATAAAAAAAAATGCATTCTCCATACAAACTAGTAATAATGTTAAAATTATCAATTTGTATGGGGAAACCAAATTTTTTTTTCATTTGGGACACATGGTGTAATAACTTACAACCTAATATCTTACAATAAGTTAAATAAATGTTTAGATGTCTTTAAAATATGTATCTTGAACGCATCTGCTTATGTCAAAAAGTTAACCCCGCTCCCCTCTAGTTTATGTCTTAAGAGTCCTTTATACATTTTGTACCGTCTTGTTCGGTCGGAATATTATTTAATAAATAGTGATTCCAATTCATAGTGTTTTTCTTAAATTAATAAAAAGCACAGAATCCTCTCGGTACTTACCACGGTGCTTTTAATTAATACCTCTCGAAAGTGTCACAGAGTTTACACATGGTTTCATGGAAAAAGTTATTCGATTTGATTGCAGCCCAAAGTACAACCTTACAAATTCACCCTGTATATGTATTCAATTAAATATCTCGATAAAATCGTTGATCTTCTTTGCACTAAAAAGTCCTTGTATTGAAAAAAAAGTACTGGCGTTCCAGTATTATTTTTTATATAAGGACTTTTCGAGAAATATTTAATTTAATTTATTTTATTCATTAAATAAACAGTCGTTTATTACAAAAAGATATGTAACGTATTATTAACATATCTGTTTGTTGGTTTGTTAGTTTGTGGCATCACATAAAATCTATTCATTGTATTATTCAAAACTATCCAAACTAAATTACAAAAAGTAGCTTTATATATTTTTATACTATGAATGTAACTTTGTATCTACCTGATGGTAAGCATACCTCCAAATATAAGAATGGGGCCGATCATTGTAGTTTAACAGCATTGATCGCTCCCACTATACCGGGCTACCGGTTACTTGATACGGTTACGAAACAGGCGGCGACAGACGAATTTGCATTACCTACGAGTTTTATCGTCCAATTCACTGTAACTGCTCCTAAAAGGAAAATACTACCTTTACCCAATAAAAAATCGTAGCTATAGTCTCCTGAAAACCCAAAATCCTAGTGTCCATCCCGGTGAACCCAAATTTTAAAACCGAATCATGTCTAAGTCATTTGTCGGGTTTTTGCAAGCGGTAGTAATGAAACAGGGGCTCTACCATTGGTTTGCGCATTGTAGCAACGTATACAATGCGCAAACCCATGGTAGAGCCTCAGGTCGGTCCAACGAAGTCATAGATACCTTATATTTAAGTAATAGATATTTATTATTATAAGATACCTTCCTCCCACTTAAATTATTTTGAGTCATAAATGACGATTTTACCATTTATATCGTATCCAGTAGTGTCGGTCTAGTTGAGCACTGCTAAGCTAAACTTTAATCGATATGATGCAATTCTGACGAATGCAAACCTGGGCCACATTTTGTTTCTTAAAATGTGAGCGTTAGATTGTCAAAATAACGAATTCCGTTATTAGCGCTCCAATAAGCGAACGTTAAAAAACTACTCTGATTGGAGGAGAGCGTGCTAATAGAGGAAATCGTCATTTTGAGAATCTAACGATCATGTTATAAGAAACAGAATGTGGTCGCTGGTGACATTGAAATGTGACAGACAAGTACGTCATTTTGGTCAAAGTTTAGCTTAACATTGTGTGGCGTAATGTGTCTACTGAGCATTGAGCGGACTTTTCGAACGGTTACGCGAGTCATTCTCAGGCTCGTCATTAAAATACTATAAAGCGCATCGCAGACAATCAAATTGACCTTCACACCAGGGGCGGATCCAGGATTTCATTGGGGAAGGGGGGGGGGGGGTTTGTAATGATGAAGTAATCATTACAAAAGCTGGTGAAATGGGTACATACATATATATATATATATATATATCTTCACGGGTGCCTTACGGCGCCCGACACCGCCTAGACGGCCCCAGGGTACCCAGCGGAGGTGTTTTTAATCCCACCTCGTCGTAGCTGATGGTATGAGTCTACACCGAACAAGTGGCTAGCTCGTCGCGATGTTTTGAATATACTCAATAACCCATCTATAAACAGTTTCACAAGTTGGTATAGTGAAACTGGGATCGACAGCTTAACGTGCTCTCCGAGGCACTGGAAATAATTGGATAAATCATGTCAATAATCAAATGGAGCGTTCAAGTATTACGTAACGCAATTCTTGAAGATTTTTGATCCCATCCATCCCACCCATGTAACGTGCCGTAGCGTAGTTATGTACCCTCCCCCTACCAAAACGTTACGTAACATCCAAATGAGCATTTTTACCTATAAAAGTTACTATTATGTGGCGCAAAGTACCGGAAAGTTATTAAAATACCTTTGTTATTGTTTTAAACGCGTTTGCGGTAATAAATAAAAAAGGGTTGCCAACTTAGGAGATTTTAATTCCCAATTTTTTTATTTAAATAAAAAAAAACAATGTTACCTAACACGTTGTTCGAAAGCCCCCTCCCGCCCCTGTAACGCATCGTAACGTTTTACAAGACCCCCCCTCCCCCCAAATTTCGTTACGTAATACTTGAACGCTCCCCAAAGATAAAATATACCTACAAAATTGATTAGTCAGTTAAAAGTATATATTCTCAAAACATTTTAAACATATAAAGATCCTGCTACGAAATAAAGTTTGTAGATATTTTAAATAGTTACAGAAGACCGCATGGACTAGTGCCGCAAAAACTGGAAATCACATCATCTTACAATGGGCCGCCTTCATGCGGATAGACTGAAGTGCGGCGTCGGTCGGCGTCGCGCTAGCGGATTATTAATACAATTAAGCGGCTACAAGTGTGTAAATTATTTCACTATCACTCATACAAAGATACTTGGCAACTTAATTTAAGTAATAAAAATAGGAATTATTTTAATCCAGGAAAACGAAATTAAATTTAACAATAATAAAATAAAATAAACCTAAATAATAATATAGCAATCTAGTAATACCTAAAAATAAAAGTAAATAAAAATTTAACTAAACTAAATAAAAAAAAAAACTTTATAAGGAGCGCCACTTGGTAGGGTACTTAGGTACCCTCCCACACTTACTGCATTGCCATGTTGAATGGCAATACTATTTTTTTGATGCAGATAGCTTTGGCCCATTTATAAAATAATACACAGTTAGTAGTAATTAATTTTGTTTCCAATATAGTAAAAATATTTGGTATCGTGGTGGCCGAGTTGGTTAGAACTTGGATATAAAAACACTTAGGTCCCTTGTTCGAAACCCGGTGTGTACCAAAAAGATTTTTTTTATTTAAAAAAATATGTAGGTATTTATGTTTGACAACACCACTATAGTGCCTCGGAGAGCACGTTAAGTTGTCGGTCCCGGTTTCACTTTACCAACTTTTGAAACTGTATATAGATGGGTTATTGAGTCAAAACATCGCGGCGAGCTAGCCACTTGTTTGGTGTAGGGTCATACCATCGGCTACGACGCACGCTGAGGCCGTCTAGGCGGTCTCGGGTGCCATCCCGTGAATTTATGTATGTATGTAAAAATATTATAAAAAAGCGGCCCCAGCCAGTTGTTAAAGTTTAAGTAAGTCACTGCAGATGACAACCGGGCCGGACCTGGGTTGGGTCATTGCTTTAAAGAACGAGGCTATACGTTAAGTGTTGCCTCCGTATATGAAACAACATATTCTTGTTGAATGCTTTTCATTCTGGATTTTATTTTTATCTGGTACCTGACTGATTTATCAGCACTACACACTTAAGAGGATCGTCTGATGAAAAATTTCCCATAAACAGTCGCTACCAAAATTTCGTCACTTTTACCCCCCATAAACATTCATAGATTTTTAGTGGCTTTATAAATATGACCGACATCTAGGCTGGTACGTTTTTCTTTTTTTTAAGTTAATTATAGAAAAAAAAAATCTATCCCTGAATTCCGAAAAAAATCGCTAAAAATCCCTCATATTAAAATAATTCCTATATATATATCAAAACACAAAATTAAAAAAAGGAAAAGTACAGTTATCGTTCATTTTCTCTTTAATAATAATAAGACCATATTATTTCAAATGTTAAAGGATTTAAGTTTAGGGGTAGAAAACAGTTTTAGCCCAAAATTCGTTGTGCTGCCTAAGGTATAATCTCATACGTGCTCTTTCTCTAATTGAGGGTCGGAGGGAAGGTTACCTACCACGCTATCATGGTATCGTCATATTGCAGTTGTCATACTGTCATACTTTGCTGTTGAATCAGCATGATCATTGAAGAACCTCGTCAGACGCTCCTCTTAAAAGTGCCTACTAACAATATTAGTACAACTTTTAATTAGATTTTAAAAATAATACGTATTTCGTATTTTTCAGTAAAAAATTATGTACTTTGCCGCGCGCTTCTTCCTTGTATTGTAAAGACTTCAGATTTTATTAGCGTTTTTAAATTATTTACAACTTTAATTTAAAGAGGTTATTTTATTACGAACAAAAACTTTTGCTTAAGTATTCATAAATTTTCCTTACTCAACGAATTTGAATCGAAAAATTAATTATGAAAAACGGTTTCACAGAATTTCATTTAAAATTCACAGTTTACTGATTTTTTTCTAATCGAACTGTTATAATTTAGAAATTAAAATAACAAATTACACTTCAAAATATTAATTAAACGTTGGTAAATAAGGTCTTAAGAAAATATCATCAAAGAAGTAGGTATTTTTCTTTCTCAGTTCTGAGGTCGCAATTAAAAATGAGATGGTGTCTTTGATTAATTAGTGGGGACAGCACCGCGGAATCAAAGCCTACTTAGTGACAGAAACCTTTCAAACCAATATCTAATGCTCATTGAAGCTTTTCATATAATTCTCGCTTTCAATGTACTTAAATAATTACCTATTGAAAATGAACTTAAAGGGCTCCTTTAAGGTGATGTCTAAAAAAATAATTAAGTATAATTATTTTATCACTTTAAAGGATCGTTTTAATTAGCAAGGCGTATTGTCCCACTGAGATTTACTAGTCCCAGTGGTTGCAGAAAAGAGGAAAATTTTAAACATAAAAATCGAAAACCATATCGATCATATTACAAAGTTCTTATAATGATAATTTAAGTTTTTGTTGTTGTTAATTATTAGGTAAACTTACTGTACTAACATAATGTTTTTTTTTCATCATGTTTTAATATAATTCTAATTCTCATACTGAAAGTTGGCTAGCTTTGTATGACTCAGAAGAAGTGTAGTGATGATTTGCGGTTGATCGCTTTGTATATATAAATTGTAAAAAATATAAATTAACTAAATTTGCAAACAACGTCTCATTGCAACGTAAACGTAAATTAATTTTGGGACTACCATATTGACTTCTATGTAAACTAGACACGAACATTAGAGAAAATGTGTAATAGTATTTGAAATACTATTTGTAGGAAAATACGAAAAAAAAAATTGTTACTCACCTAAAATAAACTTGAAATCGTTAAAACAAAGTGCACATGTAAGTAATGATAGGGTTTATATACATGGTGAATTTGAATGGGTGTACTTTGGGCTAATATGAGGTTCTGCTGATCAAATCGAACAACTTTCCCATGGGACCATGTCTCGCAAATGAAAAAAAAATATGGCTTCCCCATACAAATTGGTCATTTTAACTTTACTAGTTTGTATGGAGAAGGCAATTTTTTTTTTCATTTGCGACACATGGTTCCATGGGAAAAGTTGTTCGTATTGACCAGTAGAACATCATATTAGCCCAAAGTACACCCATTCAAATTCACCATGTATATCAAATGAAAGAAAATGTGTGAGAGTTTGTCGATTATGTACAAATGTATTATAGAGTTATGGAGAATTGACCGAAACACAATGAGCAAAATCTTAGTTTTTTTTTTATGTAGGACAAATTACACTGCTCTGGTCACAAACTAAGCTCAGATATAATACATATTATATTTATTATATTTTATAAACACCCAGACCATGATAAACTGTTCAGAAAAAAACGTACTAATATTTTTTGCCATAGGTGGGAATCGAACCCACGACCTCCGGACAACGCCAACGGCGCAACCACTAGTCTACGGAGGCTGCCAGTTCCGTTCAGCTTGCCTTGTTTAGGTTAGAAACCGGTGACTACTGACCATTGATCTAGAATTTTCTGAAGGAAATTACATTTTCAGGTCCTTATATAGAAGTCACTTGGAAAATTGTGGAGAACTTTTTTTTTACCAAAACAAGATTATTATTATTATTTTTTAATATGTAGGACAATTTACACATATTGCCCTGGTCACAAACTAAGTTCTAGGCTCTTATGTGTACAAGAAGCAACGATATAATACATTTTATATTTTATAAACACCCAGACCATGACAAACTGTACAGAAAAAAACGTATTAATATTTTTTTGCCATGGGTGGGAATCGAACCCACGACCTCCGGATACAGCGCCAAAAGCGCAACCACTAGCCTACGGAGGCTGTCGATTATATAAAATGAAACACAGTTTAAGAAAAAAATATAGGTTTATGATGATTGTATCCTTTTAGATAAACTTGAAAAATTAAACAAAATTTGATCCAAATAGAGTAATTTCCAATATACCTACCAATGTTTACATTTATATTATGCTCTACTGTTCAAATTAAAAAACACTTCCTATGGAAAAAAAATGGCTTACATAACTAGTAATGTTAAAATAACCAATTTGTATGAAGAATCCAAACACCTTTTTTCATTTGCTCCACACGGTTTCATGGAAAATGAAGGGCCTCATATTAGCCCAAAGGGTTTTCCAAAGTCCAACATATATTTATTAGTTATTTAATCCACTTCAGTAATTCCATTCTCATTATTATAAAAGTTTCTGCCTATAATACTCGCTCACGTTTATTTTATACGATTCTCAAAGTCAATTGACCCAAAAAAAAAAATCGGAATTTGAATAAATCATTTCGTTACAAATAATAATGTTTTTTTAATTAATACCGAGATATAAAAAAATCGCCGGTCGTCCATAAATTTTCACAGAATTACAAAAAAACTGAGTTAACATTATAACGAAGCGTTCTGTTGGAAAAATTAATCTCAAACCCTTTCATTGAATTAAAAAGTTTTCTAGGCCCTTCACTGACCTATTTCCATTCATCTATCATCCATTCGTTCTATCCCAATTCTTTAAACGGCGGTTTCAAAACTTTTAGTTACAGTTTTATTGTTGTTGTTGAATTTGTTTACATAAAATTGATTTGAAACTAAAGGATTATTAGGACAACAATATAGAGAGTAGATAGATTGCTTATGTTGATTTGGTCGTCCGTTATAAGGAGTTCGGGAGATGATTGATAATTCCTGTAGAGACGAGAAATAAAGCACAAATTTCTATAAAAACATCAAAGTAAATGGAAACAGCGCAGATTTGTATTTATTTCCTTGGAGACAGTTACGTTACGTAATTACATACCTATAGGTAGGTATTGGATACAGTTACTGTTTTGTTAAAAATGATTATGGATTTAAATGTACTTAATCTGATCAAGATGGTGTATGGTGTGATGGTCAAAAAACAAAAGAGGCAAATGGGGAAGAAAACTGCTGAATTCTGCCACTCGGTGGCATTTTGTGGTTTTAAATCTACGGGAGTATGTATTTTATGGAAGTGCCCTAACGCCTAAAATCACCTGTTTATTCTTCAGAACAGGATTATGCCTTACAAACCCAAGGCATTTTTTTTTTAACAATAATATTATAACCAATCAAAGCTCAAGAAGTGAGAACATAATATGATGGTATCGACTACGTTTGAAACAAACAAAAATGAGCTATTTACCGCTTTTCCATATGGAGATTTAGATTAGAATTGGTGCGAGCGAGACATATTAATAATATACTTCACTATTTGTGTTACAGCATTTCCATATTATTCATGCTGCCATTGAATTTTTTTTTTTTTTGTTTTTCCACAATTGGAAAGGCAAAGATTTTTCAACCATTCAGCCTAGTCTGATTTCATTTCCGGTAATTATAACTAGTAAGGCCGTAGCCAAGTCTTCAATATTCATTGTCATGTTTGTTAATGTTTTTAAGGCTGATAGCCATGTCTTTCTTTCTTGTCATATCCGTGCTTTTAATAAGTAAGGCTAAAAGCCATGTCTTCTTTCAATCTCGTGTAGGTCATTAGGGTAATTATCATTATATCTTTATACTCTCTCATTGGTCTTCTTTCTTTAACTTTTCAATTCACTTATGTTATCCTTTTTTTTTGTTTTTTACTTATATACATATTATACAGTTTTTTTTTTAAATATTGTGTAGGTATGATATATTTTTAAATACATCATATTTTATTTACGGTTGTTATTATGTATTCATAAATAGGTATGTATGTTTCATAATTTTTCAATAGATCTTCAATGGCGCGCGGGATAAGTTGAGGTTTCTTGTATATATGAAGTAGTTTGTCAATTAAAATTATTCTTTGGATGTTGTAAGCTGTGCATTCAAAAAATATGTGATCCAGGGTTTGAAAGTCATTTCTATTGCATTCATAACATAATGGTGATTCTATTATATTCATTCTGTGTAAGTGATTATTGAAAAGGCAATGTCCGAGTCTTAAGCGGGTCAAGATTGTATAGAATTTCCGATTTCTATACTGTTTTGATTTTGTGAACCATGGGATTGTTTGAAGACTATTGTTTATTTTAGCATACCAGGTGCCTTTTGTTTTTAAAATTTCATGCCAATTAACATTCCAATCTTCTAGAAATTTTAATTTTATTTGTTGTAACAAATCTGTGTAAGGTACCGCTACTTTTATTTCTACACCACTGCCACTGTCTAATATAATTTTCGCCAGATAATCTGCATTTTCATTGCCATCTACACCAATATGAGATGGTGTCCACATTAGAGTTATGGAGATATTGATATGTAATAAATCTATACATAACTGTTTGATTTTATGTACAAGGTAATTTGTTTTAATTTCTAGTCTATTGTTTTGAAGAGCTTTTAGAACACTCATACTATCCGTCACTATTATCCAGTTATGATCTTGATTATTTGGGTCATTGCTATGATCTTTAATGTATTTAATTGCAAATAAGATAGCTAAGGCTTCAGCAGAGAAAATACTGAATTCTGGAGGTAATCGAAATCCTCTTCCTGTTTTAGTTGAAGCTACGTAATATGCCATTGATGTACCAGAGCTACTTTTAGAACCATCAGTATATATACATTGGTGATTAGGATATTGGCTCAGTGCCTCATATACTTCTTCTTTATACTTAAAATTAGAATTTATACATATATCCATATTACAGAATTTACTTTCATAGGAATCTAAGTAACAGGGCCATGTATTTTCAGTTTTATTTATCAAATATTCTTCATCAATCGCTAACATATATGCAAGGTCGTGAAAAATGTAGGGTGTTGCGGCTATAGAGTGTGTTGAAAATGATGTATGCATTATTTTAATTTTATTTAGAAGTGTATGATGGCGTATAGAGAATAATTTTAACAAAAATCTATATTTTAAATATTTAAATCGAATAGATAATGGAGGTATATTACATTCAACCTGTAATGAATTTATAGGAGTGGTTTTCATAGCACCAGTTATTATTCTTAAGTTTTTATTTTGTAAGACATTTAATTTATGAATATATTTTAGATCAGAACCAAAACACATAAAACCGTATTCGAAATGGCTTCTAACTATGGATTTATACAACATTAATAAAATTTTAGGGTCCGTTTTATAAAGGCATTTTATTATATTAAAAGCTTTAGAAGCTTTTCCAATAATATAGTCAATATATTTTTTCCATGAGAGATTATGTGTAAATATTATACCTAAGAACTTAATTTCATTAGTTACAGGAATTGGGACATTATTATAAACTATTGTTGTAGTTTTTGCTATTTTACTAAAGATCATAGCTTTTGTTTTATTAGTACTTACATCTAGATTTAAATAATTAAAATACACGTTTAACTTTTTAAGTGATATATTTATAATGTTGGTAACAGTGTTTATGTCTTTACCGGAACCATAGATTAGCAAATCATCAGCGAATTGCAAGTTGACAACACTAGATCCTAAAATATTGTTAAGCCTATTTATATACAAAATATACAAAAGTGGACTTAATATTCCACCTTGACAGACACCTTTATTACAAAAACGTGAGCCAAAGAGTTTGTTATTATATTTAACGTATACTTCCCTATTGTGAATAAAATTAAAAATCCATTTTATGTACATTTCGGGTATATTTAGATTTTCAAGTTCTGATGCTAAAATATGATGATTGACATTATTGAAGGCACCAACAATGTCAAAGAAAACGCCGACAAGTATGTTGCCGTTGAGAAATGCATTTGAAATATCTGTTTGGAGATGTATGATGCTTTCTATGGATGACGTGCCCCGGCGAAAGCCAAATTGATTCGGAGGTAAGAGTTTATGGCTTTCAATATAGAATTCTAACCTTTGCTTTATCAATTGTTCCATTACTTTACCAATACAGGAAGTTAAAGCTATTGGTCTATATGAGTCTGCAATATTTTTATCTTTGTTTGGTTTTAAAATAGGAACTAAGCAATCTTTTTTCCAATCTTGAGGAATAGCACATTGTAACCACAACAAATTAAAAACTTTTAATACTGTAATCTTTGAGTTAATGCTTAATTTTTTTAACATTTTGTATGGAATACCGTCGAGACCAAAAGCTGTGTCTCTTCTTGAAGTTAAAGCTGCAGTAAATTCTTGAAAAGTGAATTTTTTGGTTAAGTAATTGCAATTATTTAAAGATTTTTGAAAAATGTAAGGTTGTTCGACGGTATCTGATGTATATTTTTTTAAAAATGTGGATAAAAATGATATGTCTTTATTGTGATTTGGTATAAATGATTTATTGAATTTTTTGACTGTTTTCCATATCCTACTTATCGGAGTTGTCCTATTGAAATTGTGACAAAATGATTCCCAAGATTTTTCTTTTTCAATTTTTAAAATAATTTTCTTAGTACTTTGAAGCTTTTTAAAATTAATAAAGTTGTTTTGAGTGGGGTAATTTTTAAACAAAATATAAGCTTTTTTTGAATTTTCCACAGCTTCAGTACATTTAATATTCCACCAAGGAAGAGGGATTTTTCTATTTTTGTTGAATGAACTTTTATTTTTTATTATTGTTGGAATTGATTTATTAATAGAGTGATTTAAAAGTTTAATTAATTCTGTATAGGTTTCTAATGGGTTCAACTTGTTAATAATAAATGTTTGTAAGGCATTTTCTACATGTTTTGTATAAGAATCCCAATTAACATGAATAAAGTTATGATAAGTAGGAAGATTTATTGAGGCAGAAAAAGTAGGTCTATTATTTACATTTATTTTTGTTATTACAGGTAGGTGGTAACTACCAAGAGGGTCATCAAAGACTGACCAATCACAAGATAGGGATAATGAAGGTGAAACTATGGTCAGATCGAGTGCGTTTCTTTGCCACTTATCGGTGCCTACAGTAGTCTTATCACCATTATTAAGAAGAATTAAGTTATTATCATCAATGGATTCAAGAATAATTTGTCCACGGGTATCTATAGAACTGCACCCCCAGGCTGTGTGATATCCATTGAAATCACCTGCAAGAAGCAGTGGTTTAGGAATACTTTTAATTAACTTATTCAATTTGGTTTGTGTAAGATTTGGAGAACTATTTCTAGGACTATAGAAACTAACTATGGAAATATCTTGGTTATTAAAATTTATACTTATTGCAATATTTTGTATAGAATCATCATAAAATGTATGTAATTGTTTGAATTGTATGCTATTATGAACTAAGATCGCCACACCATTGTGGTCATTTCCAGAATCTAATCTAGATATATTATAATTTTTTATTGTAAAATTTTGTTGGGGTTTAAGCCACGTTTCGCAAAGTATTGCTATATGTATACTGTTTTCTATGAGGAAGTGATTAAAAATATATCTGTTACTAGTAATACTCTGTGCGTTCCATTGAACAATGTTTAACTTAGCCATTTTGAGTTAAAGTGTTAGTTGATTTACTGTTATTTAATGTTTCCATTAATACCTGTTTAATATTTTTAGTACATATGTTGTTACCATCTTTTTTATTTAATGTTATTAATTTAGTTATTGAGTGTAAGATTGCATCTAAAATTTGTTCTGAACCAAGTAGTGAAACAAATTGTTCACTAGGACTTTTTTTTTGTAGAGGTGGAAATGTTTTATTATTAAATATGTCAGCGAATGATTTTGGTTTTATTTTCTGTCTATTTTCTTCAATTTTTTGTTTTTTTACAGGACATAAGTTAGATATAGCTATATGTTGCCCTTTGCAGTGACAGCAAGTAGCCTTATCCGATGGAACTGTGCATGTTTTAAAGTTATGTGCTTCACTGCAAATAGAGCATCTCTCTGAGTTTTTACAAAATTTAGCAATGTGACCATACCTTAAGCATTTCAAACATTGTTTGACAGGAGGGATGTATGGATGTACTTCAAAGCGCCAACTGTTCAGGTCAACACTTTCGGGTAGGATAGGACAGGAGAAAGTCATGGAAATGGTTTTCATTGGCTGTGAAACAAAATTACCATCATCATTTTTTATTCTTTTAATAAATCTTCTTATTGAAACTATATTTTTAGAACTTGTTATTGCGGAGTAAATTTCTTCATTTGATAAGTGTACAGGTACATGATGAATGACACCAGTCACCTCAGTGGCAGTGGCTGGTATACTGGCCTTTAGCTGAAAAGAGTTTAAAAATTTGTCGTTGTTTAGTGCTGCGTTGGCAAATCCTGGACGCTCAAAGATTACACCAATTTTAAATTTATTCATTCTTAATAATTGTTGAATCCCTTTATTATATCGTTTTAAGTTGTTGGCGAGAGACATCATATCTCTATCGCCTATAGGTTTGTTAGTTTCTTGGCTTTCCATGAATACTATATATTGGAAGTTACCACCTTGTTCGGGATACCTCCTTGTGTAATTGGGAATTCTAAATTCCTCATATTTATCCTTGATATATTTTTTTTTAGGTATATTTTCCGTTGTAGTTGTGGAGTCTGAGTCTGAGATAGACTCTGAATCCATTTCTGCCACTTCTGGTTCTATATCATCAGTTTTTTCAGGTTTTTTTTTTCTTTTCCTACTGGGTGAGCCCTTTTTTCCCATATTGGAAAGAAGTACCTAATTAATCTATTAAATATATATATATTTATATAATAAGAACTACACTATTAATATATATTATGTACACTATTGTTTTTTACAATCTAACCATTAAAATCTAATTAAATAAAATAATCAAAAGAATAGACGTCCTACTAGGTCTAAAGTTCCCGCGCTTTTTTTCGCTGCCATTGAAAATTTTAAAGTAGGTATATCTTTGAAAATAAGTAATTATCATCACGGGCACTGTAAGGCATTTATTGACGGCCTCAAGATACCTTGCGGCAGAGTTTTCCACCTTGTGCGTCGTAGCGATGAAAAATTTATTATCAGTAATTTCTCAAGAAACACAATATAAATAAATAAAACCACAAACTAAAAAATAAATTCGGATAATAATAAATAATAAATACAAACATCAGAAGTACAATAACATCAGAAGAAACTATACATAGGTACTCACTTATAATAATTAAAAGGCGAGAAAAATCCTTGAATAAAATCAATAAACCAAAAAAAACTTTTTGATAGAAATATTATTTTTATAGGTAGTAAAAACTTTATAAAAGTTATTGTACATAAGTACTTAATATACTCGTACTTACTTTGGAGTTACTTTTTCAAATAGAACTGTTGTCTACTTTGTAAAATAATTTTAGGCGGTATTTTTTCAAAGTTAAGAAATACTTATAAGCTATTATACGTTTTTCATAAACTTTTCTACTTATAATAATTTGCTTAAATATGTAAACACAGTCAATAGGTCAGAATGCTTAAAGTTTGTGGAGTTTCCCGCCATTTCTGCGCCCTCACTAATCAGATTTTGGCGCGAAATTCACTTAACCACTGGAAATGGGTTTTGTATGAGAGAGGTACAGTGAATATATATACTCTGTTCCTCTCTACCTACACTCTACTCAAATTCTTTTTTTTTTATTTTCCACAGTGTGGAAGGCAAAGATCTTTCGACCATACAGCCTTATCTGATGTTATTTCTTATTAAAATGTAAAGGCCGAAGCCAAATCTTTCTTCGTCGTTTACTTCGGTATTTATAAGGCTATAGCCATTTCTTTCTTCATTGTTCATTTCAGTCTACTCAATTTCTATCTATTTACTTATCGAAAAAACAATAACTGCCCCATGAAAGTATGAATAATACGAAAGAGAAAGAAGGCCAAAACTCGCTGTTTAAAAACTGAACACACAACTTCAAATGCCGCCTCCGACTCATGGAAATATAAAAAATAAAATAATGGCCTATATTAGTATTATTTATATTTCCATGAAACGCTAATAGCAAAAACCGTCAAAGTACTGTACTGTTTTAGCGTAGCCCTAGTGTGAGTTTTCTATAACTTTGAGTTAACTAAAATTTATAATAGTGTATTTTTTTGGTACAAGGTATATAATTTATGTATCTTATAATTTTTCGGAATATTATCTTTAATACAGGTATAATCTAATTCAATTCAGGAATATTAAGCACCGTGATAAAATTGTTCAGATTAAGGTTGCTGATTATTTCTGAATGATAGTTACACGCTTTTTGCTTAAAAATTTTCGCGCGTTCAACAAAAAAACAAAAAACATGTTATATTACACTATACACCCTGTGATAGTTCGTATTTTTTTCAACTCCCCTTGCGTTCAAGCCTCTCGTGATTTATGAACGATTTCATAGAAGTTTCAGTGGTGGGACAACAATAATTTCACCATGATATGATGGTAAAGTACAAGCCTAAACCTAATTTTGTGATGGAAGGATCTGAATAAATTTAGATATATTTTAATAGAGCATGTGACCCTACATCCATCTGATGGTAAGTGACAATGTAACGTCCAAGAATGTTCTCAACCAATAGTAGCAATGGTGCTTGCTTCAATTGGTTGATTCCACTATGTCTGCTTGAGAAACTTATTCACGCCACGCTTAAAGGACTCTGGATTAAAGGAAGAAGGAAAAACGCACGCAGGCAAGGCATTCTACCTTTTTATCGTGCGACATATATAAGAGTCACCATACCTTTTTGTTCTGGTGAGCCTGTCATCCACTGTATAGGTATGCATTTTATTGCCAGTGTGTGTAGTACGGAAACGAAATGGTGAAGAAGGGATGAGTTCAAACAGTTCTTTAGAGCACTGCCCGTGATATAGGCGGTAGAATACGCTCAATGATGCAACCTCTCTACGCAGGTGCAAAGGCTCCAGTGTTCTAGAGTGCTGATCGTCGTTGATTATACGAATTGCACGCTTTTGCAGTGAATCGAGAGCATTCAACAGGTATTTAGCGGATCCATCCCAAAGGTGCGAGCAGTATTCCACACATGGCCGTACCTGAGCTTTATATAGCATCAATCGGAGTTTGGGCGAGAAAAACCGCCGCACCTTATTTAAGACTCCTAACTTTTTAGATGCTGATTTTGCAATGCTCTCGATATAGTTGCGGTGGTTAAGATCGGAGCGCAATTCTATCAAAATATTTATTACTTTACTGCGTTATGATATGAATTATCTATACAACTTAAATTAATACGAATAGCTAGAATTCCAATCCAAGTTATTCTAAATCAATAAAGTTTGTGCAAACGCTGGTCAAGATGAGAGATATGCTCTTCCCGCAGATCTCGAGATATCTCGTGATGGAGTTCCAATGGAGTCAAGTGGTGCACGTACAATTGACGTCCACGTTTTCATCGTTAACTTCAACCAATTGACATTAAACAGATAACCTATAAAATATGTCTGAGATGAGATGAAACTCTTCAACTTTAACGGCAAGAGATTATTGCTGTTATACTTTTTCACACTATTGCTAAAGAAGTTAAAGATTATAGTCTATTTATTAATATAGGTACTCAATATATAAAAAATGTAGCAAAAAACGTTTCAATAATAAATCTGGACGCTATTTTGAAAATACTTTTATGTTTTAGTTTTGAGACCCATAAAACGGAATAATTATTTTCAGCATTCCGTGATTCTTTTTATTATTTCCTATATATCATTATGGAAAGTATATTTAATTCAATTGAATATTTTATTTTGTTGGAATTTCCTAAAAGCGTTTTAAAACTTTATTGTAGTTTATTTAACAAATAAGTTAACTTAATACCTATAATAATAACAATACTATCACGGGTGCCTATTCGGTACCCAAAGGGATAAACCCGTCCTCATTTTGCCGATGATATTCAGAGGCTAAACCTAATAGGTGGTGAGCTTGTTGCGGTGCTTATGATGGTATAGCCTCGTTGTATAAAGCGGCCACCCATCCCAGGTCCGCCTTTGTTGTCATCTGCTTATATATATTACCTATACTTATTATAAAATTCATTACTATTTCATTTGTTGGATGCACAACACGCATCGCGCACACGAAGTGCACAATGCGCATCATATTGATGAAGTCAAGGATTTTACCAGAAACATCTACTACCGCCAAATGTAGGTTCACCTCAATGAAGCACGCGTTTCAAAGTTGCGCAAACAATTCTAGGGCGGGCGGGGCTCAAAGGGTACGGCTTAAAGAGTAACTTTTGTACACTTGTTTGGGTTATTTCCTCAAGTCGCTATCATTTCCGTACTCAGCCTTTGTGTGAAACATTAATTAAACTTTGTTTTTACAGTAATGGATATATATTTGTGCCGTTTTACTTACTTGGCGAGGGCTTAGCAGTTTTCACGGAAGGCGTTTAACTGCAATGTATAAAATAATTGCAATGAACTTTATTTAAAATAATAGGTAAATCAATAGCTATGCTCTTCTGATAGTTTGTGTCGAGCACCGGAGTTTTTTCCTTGCTTTTTCTCCGGGGATATTAAGTTAGTGGAAACTGATACAATATCTGTATCACTTATAATTAATGATCGGAAATTTAAGTGCAATTAAAACCCAAATTTCATTTTCCCCCGAGAAAATAATGCATATTTCTTCTGAATATTTTCATATAAAAATCCCAGGAATCTGAGACAGTTCAATGAAATCAGCTAACTACCCATTCTTACACTAGTTGGTTATGTAGCATGCATTAGGTAGGTATTATTTTTTGATATAATGAAATAAATTGTCATTCCACTTATTTTAAGATAATATATATATATATATATATATCAATATACCTTTAATGATGAATAGCAGCCAAACTAAATGCACTCTATCAAAGAATGGTATTATTGTAATTTTGTTTTTGCTCTTCATTTTCTGTAACGATTTACATGAAATAAATATTTTAGACTTTTGTAGTTTTGCCGTATCAAAGTTACTTCAGAAGGTAAAAGAATATAATTTGCAATTTTTATCGACGACTACTTGCAAAATATACTTAAGTTCCTACCTAATAAGATTTAAATAATTATTTTCATAAAATTTTCATGATGGAGGGAAATTATCTTTTATGCTATGAAAGTCTATAGGATTTTAAGATGATACTGCAAAGTTGTGAAAGGTGTTCCTCAGGGGCTGATTAGTTCCGAGAGGCGGCGAGATTAAAGCTGAGACTGTATTAGTTGAGTCCTGGCTTAGACTTTAGTTGAGCGCGAGCCTTTTATAAATTGAAAATGTAAAATATTAATTTGGTGGTACCGTAAGTATTAAATTAAAAATTATTGATCGCCTCCATAGACTAGTGGGTGCGCCTTTGGCGTTGTATCCGGAGGTCGTGGGTTCGATTCCCACCCATGGCAAAATAATATTAGTACGTTTTTCTGTACGTATATGGTACTGTTATAAAAAATAATATGTATTTTTTTTTCTGGTACACATTGTACAAACCTAGACCTTAGTTTTTGACCAGAGCATCAATATGTGTAAATTGTCCTACATATTATTATTATTATTATTACTTTTCATTATGTAGGTATTTTTATTGGAGGTATTACTTATCAGGACAAGCCCTTATACGCATATATAAATATGCGTATAAGGGCTTGTCCTGACTGATTGACTGACTGACTGACTTTCTCATCAGCCAGCCGAAACTACTGGATGGGTAGCTTTAAATTATATATTATTATTTGTGAAAGACGGATAATAGGATGGAATGGATTTGGTAAAGGTTGGTGGGAATGAGGAATGGCAACATGATAGTATGTAAGCATAAGGTAACTCTGCTAATTGAGTGAAAGAAGGAAAACAAATATACTACCTACTGTAGCTAGGAATATGAAATTTAGACAACAGCTTCCTTTTGTATTGTAGGGGGACACAAAGAAGGGATTTTTCAAAATTAAGATCCTAAGGGGTTAGGTTTTCAGGAACTATTGCCTCGTTTTCTTCATCTTTTAGGGTGCGCTTACGAAACAGGCGGTTGATTCATAAAGCAGCGAGATATTATTAAAATAAACTTGTAGTACAATAGTTTAGTCAGCATAGTGGGATCGATCAATATTGTTAAACAAAAAATTATTGATCGACCCCACTAAATGCTGTGCTCCGAAAAAAAAAAGAGAATAGCAAAGAAAAGGGGTTAATAGTTTTTTTTTAATTCAACCGAATATCGCGAAAAAATATCAAACTTGAACACTTTAAAAAAAATATAAGTAGGTAAGTAAGTATTATCACATAAGGACTAACTACAGACCGGGTGAGGTGGCAGTCTTACAATTTAGCAGAAATAAGTAATAACATTTTATAGATATTATAGTCATCATAAAAAACAAACATATTTGGCACAATTTCTCAAAGTTTGTTTTGTTTTGGTACATATTTTCATAAAGCAATATAATCTGCCGAGTATGGGACGCCTGAATAAATATAATTTGCAACATTATATTAAACAAGTTGGCTATAAACTGATAACTACTAAGGTTTTAGGTGTTGTAAAGTCGGATATCAAAGGAAATGCACAAAAACAATAATATAAAATGTTTTTTTTTATCTTATTTTTATTTTCTGTCTCACTGTTACTAAATGAGAATGTAGGTATATAATAAAGAGTTTGTAGGACTGCTTACATGTAAAGCCAATAAATGGAGCCGATCAATACATTGTAGTTTAACAGTATTGATCGCTCACATTATGCCGGCTAAATCATGCAGTTACAAAATGGACGGCGGCAAAGACAAATTTTCCTAGACCAAAGACGAATTTGAATTACGAATATCCTCGCAATTTTATCGTCAATTGAACTGCTCATTTTGCAGCCCATGAAAAGTGACTACCACGTCGACCAGAAACCGATGCAGTAGTCTCCTGAAATTCGGTTAACTCTAGGGTAAAACCGAACTAAATCACTTGGCGGTATTTATTTCCATTGTGTTACAAGGCGGTGGTAACGAAACCATTTTTTCACTATACCAACTTGTGAAACTGTTTATAGATGGGTTATTGAGTCTATTAAAAACATCGCGACGAGCTAGTCACTTGTTCAGTGTAGACTCATACTATCGGCTACGACGAGGTGGGATTAAAAACACCTCCGCCGGGTACCATGAGGCCGTCTAGGCGGTCTCGGGCGCCTCGGATGATATTTATATATTTCACTATATTAATTCAGTTTAAATGTAAACATACTAATATTGATATAGCTTGCTCGGGAATCGAACAACCTTCAGGTACAACGTTAATGGCGGAGCCACTATACCACGGAGATAGAGTGGATATAGATTTAAAGATTTTGTTGGGTGCAAAAAGCTTCATAAACGCTATAAAAATAATGATTTGGTTAGAAAGTTGTTTACATTTGTAACCTTTTTATTAAGAATTGAGTGTTTTATAATAAACATAAAGTAACTTTAATCGTTTTCCATAAAACTTATATTAATATAATTAATTGTAGTTTACCTAGTTTCAAATCTGAAGGTAAACTGTAATTTTCCTTTTAATCGTCTACTATATTACTATTTTAATTACCACTTAATATTATAAGGGTTTAATATAAATTCTCTTGAATACTATTACATAGCGTAGTAAAGTATATTTTGATATAGTAACTTTTCCAAATATTTTTAATTTGTTGGAAGATTTTAGTAAACATAGGTTCTTCGGTGGTTTAGCAATTCATTCTCGTTTTTTAGCGTTACGTTGTATCTTTGAAAATAATATAAAAACTATGACGTAATGTAAATACGTCTTTGTCGCCTTTTTCGTATTCGCATTATTTAGACGTAGTGGGAGCTACTATTAAACGACAATATATTGATCGATCTCATTCATGGACATGCTTGTCACCAGGTATATATAAATCCAGATGCCGTCCTCCGTTCATAAAAACACATTTTTCATAAGTATAAATTACACTTTCAATTGTTATTACCGAAAATGCGGGCGAAAACTATTATTATACCATTTGAAGGGTGAAATCATAAACCTAGCGAAGGTTTTGAGTGGGACCGGATACGGATGTGCGTGTACCGGAAGTAGACCACTATGGACGTTTAAACCGCCCGCCCAAGTTCCTTTGATGGCGCCCAAAATGCTAAACCTATTTAGCTGGACATCTTTGTCGTCCAGCTAAATAGGTTTTGTTCTTAGGGTCATTAGATGATGAATGGTGTTAGGTTGTTTTTTATTTTATTGAAGCACGGCATGTGACTATGTGACTTGATAGGACATTCAAAAAAAAAAAATAATATGTAAGGAAGAAGATAGATGAACGTTTCTCACGATATACTTAAAGCAGAGTTCTTATTCTACTAAATATCAACTGCATATCAAAGTAAAAATTTGCTTACAAATATCAAAGTAAAAATTTGCATAGAGTCCCTTACAAAATATGAATAAATTTTACGTTAGATATGGAATATACGAGTATATACTATACACTAGCTGTTGCCTGTAACTTCCTGTGCGTGCGATTTGAAAACAAATGAAATAAAGTTATAGATCTAACAATCACTGCATTTTTCAAAAATGTCAACAAAACATATTAAATAAATACCATCACGGGTGCTTTTTGGCTCCCGAGAACCGTTTAAACGGCCGCAGGGTACCCAGCGGAGGGATTAACCCATCCTCATTTTGCCGATGGTATTCGTAGGCAATACCTAATGAGTGGCGTAACTTGTGACGGTGATAAAAATAATATAAATCTTAAAAAGTAAATATAAATGAAAAAATATGTTAAATGCAGTTTTATGTCACTTTAAAATACTCTACTTTTCTTTATACAACATTCTACCTTTATTGTATTTTAAAACTTTTCCTAAGAAACCTTAAAACATGAACATCTTGTATATCTGTGGTCTCTGTAGGTATATCGAAATATAATATACCATTTAAAATAAAACGCATACAAATCGATCCAGTAAGTGATGCTCGTACAAACAAACAAACACACAGACAAACACAAATTCTAATATAATCATAGAATATTCTATTCTAATAATATTCTATTCTAAGAATATTCTATACTAAGAATATTCTATTCTATTATCATTAGAATAAATCTTGCTATTTTATTTTAAACAAATCATTGTATGTACAGATTATTTTCATTTAGTAGCTTTAGAAGGCTGTACTTTAGGGAGTCTCTACTATTAAAAACCAAAAACCTATAGAACCATGTCTCGCAAATGAAGAAAATAAACTGGCATAGTAAGAATCACACTAATGTATTGATTAACGGAAAATTAACCAATGTATTGGGGCACGGCATCTGATTTTGTATCTACCTGGTGGTGAGTGGCGTCAATCAACATGGGCGGCGACAAAGACAAATTGCATTACGACTCGTCAATTCAATCACCTATTGCGTAACCGTTATGAAAAAAAAATGTTTTACCGTACTTATAGGTAGTTTTCTTTGTGTTTTTTTAATTAAATATATCTAAGCATGATAGGTATTTTTCTGTACCTACAGGTGTAAAACCTGATATCGGTTCGTGTAACAAATGTTCACTAGTCACGCGACTTGGAGGAATATCTATCGAAACCTATTATAAGTTGTGATTGTCTATTAAAATAACCAACGATATTTAGGAATAGAAGCTTTCCTTAGGAGCCCTTTTTGTTTTACTGAAAAACTATTTAGTTTTATGTTTCCGTCCGTTTTGTTACCTAGTTATTGCCTAATTTTGTAGAAAAGGACAAATAAACATCTTTCAATGGTATAACCAAAAGTTTCTAGCATAACATTAACGATAGTAAAAAAAGAGCTACAGTGCACTTCGAATCGTCTAAGTATATTAGTATTTCTGCAGCAAGGCAATCCCCTAAAAACAATTAGATTTCTAGAAACATAATTAGTTTATAAGGTTACTAAAGAAGCTCAAAAAAAGACGATAAATTCAAGTGAACCATTATAAAAATCAAGCAATAGTTAATTATTAGAATACTATTTAAAGGAAGTTATGAAAAAAGTCACGCATTGTGACGAAGTCCTACCTACAGGTATAAATTGGCTGTAAGGTAATGAAACAACGTACATACAATAAAATAAAAAAATATATATTAAAAGAAACCTAACTATTTAAAATTTATAAAGAGCGAAAGAGATATAAAAGAATGGGTTCTATCAACATCCAGATTATGTCATGGGAAGAATGCTACTGCCCTGATTAAGCGACGATCGGGGAGGGCAGCATCCAACGTCCTTCAGTGGCAGGCCAGGCTCCGGGCAGCGGTCGGCTATGGCCGGCTATGGCAGGCCATGATCTGCTGAACAGACGGTGTCCAGGCTCCGGAAGAGGAATCCAGGCTATGACCAGCTGGGATGTCTGAAGACGGTAGCAGACAGGGCTTCAGGAAAAAAAGGTTCCAGGCCAGGTTCTGCCGTAGTGATTTTTCTACCTCGGAATTGATTCTCCACCTGGGACTTGATTCTCCACCTCGGACTTTATTCCTGGAAACATTTGAAGGGAAGCCTAAGCATACTGCTTCCAGCTCTCGCTGTCTCCAGTTTTTGGCAGGGCAGCAACAATAATTGTGCATTGCGTAAAACTGCAGGACGGAGGCTGGGGTGCAGTGCTAGACAGACGCACGGACACAGTACAATCTTTATATAATTCTATTGAACCCTAAAAACGTCCCTATGAAAGTACTGTATAATTAACTCACCAAATTAATGTTGGAACTCCGAACTTTGTGCGTCACTATTATATGTTTTTGTAACTAACAATTTATTACAAACACACACTCGCGATCTTAGTAATTTATCAAATGGCCTGCGGTACTCTAACCGCGGCCTATTTATGTGAATTTTGAAGTAATACGTTACTTCGACTTGTAAAATGCATTTATTTAAACTACCTGCCTCTTTTGCATTTTGCACTTTTGCAAAGGGTAATTTTAAATTCTAAACTATCCATTCCATTTCGTAGACTGTCTCAAATTCTGTAACATACAAAGTAACGTTCCGTTACAGCATACCCATACACATATCATCACGGGTGCCTTAAGGGCGCTCGAGACCGCCTAGACGCCCCCAGGGTACCCAGCAGAGGGGTTTTAATCCCACCTCGTCGTAGCCGATGGTATGAGTCTACACCGAACAAGTGGCTAGGTCGTCGCGATGTTAGACTACATAACCCATCTATAAACAGTTTCACAAGTAGGTATAGTGGAACCGGGACTGACAGCTTAACGTGCTCTCCGAGCTATAGTGGTGTTGTCAAACAAATGAACATTTCTTTTAAATTTAAACTCATTGGTACACGGATTCAGATTGGGATTCGAACCAGAGACCTAAGTGTTTTTAAGTCCAGGGTCTAATTAACTAGGCCACCACGTATTTTTATATAGAAAAAGTCATGATTTTTATTTATTAACTAAAAAGTGTAACGTAAGTACTAAAATTGTGGTCACACAAGTGAATAAGTAGAAATAGATGTACATGGCTCGGGATCAACTCCCAGAAACTTTGGGCATTGTATTAGTAATAGAAAAAGTTGCAAAACGCGCTCTACGGCAAGCGGACGCGGGCGGGAAATAGTTTCCCTTGACAAAGCTGCAAATAACTGCGAAAGCTCTCATGTGTTCCGTCAGACGAGCAATTACTGCTCTAGGAAAGTCCTAGAGCGGTATGTCGGCAGTTGCATCGCAATTTATTTGTTTTGGTGTTTCCTTTATGAGATTTTTGACATTGGTCAGAAAAATGAGCATAGAAAAAAAATGCTTTTGTAGGACGTATTCATTGGCGTCAGTGCTTATTGAATACCATCTAGCTATAGAGTACTAGTATATACTAGGTTTTGTTGATCCGACTAAGTCCAATTCAACGGGCTGTGATTTGACAATAAAGCAGCGAGGATATCGTTATTTATAAAATTTATCTGAAAATGAAAATATTCTTTATTTACTTAAACAAAACAATAGTACTTAAACAATTATAATGATAGGGACCATTTACTAAGTATAAGAATAATTGTGTTAGACGATCCCTCTATTTCTTATCTAAAAAAAATAAATTATATATTTTCATTTGCAGTAGCTGCTTAATTATTTTTCATAGGTCGTTCAATAAGATACATAAATAAAAAACACAATATAATAATAATACTTTTGCTATATTTCGCCTTATTAGGGCGTCTTCAGGCAACAATATTTACAAAATAACATTTATATTGTACATTATGACATATATATAAAAATATATATATATATATATGTCATAATGTACCATGATTATTTTGTAAATATTGTTGCCTGAAGACGCCCTAATAAGGCGAAATATAGCAAGCTAGTATTATTATTATATTGTGTTTTATTTATGTAAAAAATAATAAATAGGTACAATATTGATATAGTTCGATCTATATCAATATCTTAAACCAACAATTTATTTATTTAAAATACTTTATTGCACAAAATTATAAAATAAAATTGTACATAGGCGAACTTAATGCCTTAATAAATTGAACTTAATACATTGTTGTTTTACAACATTGATCGCTCCCACTATGCCGGCTAAATAATGCGTTTATGAAATGGACGGCGACAAGACGAATTTTCAAGAGCATAGTTTACTATCGCTGCTCTATTGTCAAAACAACCCCCGTTTCCTGAAAGAAGACTACCGCCTCGACAAAAATCAATGCAGTGGGCTGCTGAAAACCGAGGTATCCACGGACTAAAACTGAAACATGACTAGGTCACTTGATGGTTTTTGCACCTGTATGGGTAACGAGGCCTAGCAATAGAGGGCTTCCTCCCAACTAATATAAATAATATTGTGACATGCATGATTTTTAACAAGAAATATAAGCACAACATTTAAGTAAAATAAAACGGATCACTGTACTCTAGATAATTGATGTAAATAGACAGACTAATATTATGTACACACCAGAGTTTCCAGTTTTGATTTTTTTTTGGAACCCTATTATTATTTCTGCTGTGCCCTAACCTTAATTTGCAAATGATTTTTATTCAAAATAAAGTTATACACAACAAAAAAAAAAAAAAACAACAGAAAAGAAGATAATAAAACATTTAACTCCCAACAATAAGATGAAATACAAAGAATTTTCACTCGAGCATCAAAACAATAATGCAACAGCCACCCAGAAAACTTCTTCATATAAAAACACAGTTCAAGCACTCGTGAAAATCAAAAGCGACCTAGATTCACCAAGTTCCCGTCCTACAAACCTTCGCTGAAATTCCACTCCATTTATACTTTATTAAATAAAGCCTAAAGTAATTTAGTTTTCAAATGAATTGCCTGACTTCGCTCTATTATTCAATGGAAGGCAATTTTGTCGATACTGGCTACATCAAATATTTTGGTAGCAGTTAACTTTCTTCGATGAATTATACTTAGTTAATAATTAATTAAATAAGTAGGCAATTGCGTATTTAACACCTTTGAGTAAATATTATAATAGCTTAATTAAATTACGTAGGTATTTGTATGATTTTGTATTTTACTAGTACTTTTTCGCAGAATTTCATCATTAATGTTTTGTATTTTTAATATTATACTAATTTTTTGCTAGAATATAGCATTTTGTAATTGTCTAGCGTACTTGCCTGTTGGTCCTGTCATAGTTGATTGTAAGCAAAGTTGATAGAATTTTCTCTACATAAATTGAGAAAACAAAGAAAAATTTTACATTTAAGATTTATATATTTAGACATAAAATCTATCATGTTCGACTCGTTTTTCACTTTACCATGCAGAACAGTTATAAAAACAATCTCCATATTAAAGAAAAATAACCCCTCTCTTTATTGAATAATAAAAAAATGTGGAAGACCACTGATAGTGATTTTCAAGATTGAAGGAAGGGTAATATGAAGGAAGGGTAATATGTAGAGTAATATGAATTTCCTATAAAAAAAGACTGAAATTTATAAAGATATATTATAATATATAATAAACCATTTGTTTATAACATACTATTAGCTGACACGCGCAACTTCGTCTGCGTAACTTTAACCGTTTAACGTAACGGAAGCTCTTAAAAGGAAAAAAAATCCCCGTTTTCCCAATATAAATATATTCTCCTAGCCGGGAATCGACCCGGTTGATTTTGAAAAAACATTTTTAAAAACTATTTCTTGTAGTTTAGGATTTGGTCCTAAAGTTACACTTGAAAAATTCACCCTGTATTAGTATATAAAAGTTAAAAATGTATCTATATGCTTATAACATATATAAAGAGATAAATGGATCTTTAAACATTTCCGAGGCACTAAATCCTTCTTTCAACTTGGTACTTTTGGTAAGCCTTGAAAATTGGTACATATCTTTAAAAAAAATCATCTCTTCATTCCATTTGCAATAGAGACGATGGGCCCATGGTCCAATGAAGCTCTGACCTTGTCCCGGAAACTTGGCGATAAGCTTCGTTTGGTGACAGGTGACCCTTTGAGTAGAGAATACTTTATTTAAAGGGTCAGCCTAGCCGTACACCAGGGAAATGCAGCAAGCATCCTTGGAACCTTGCATTGCGCCCACCTAACATTCGCCATCTCATTTAACATCTTTTATTCCAGATAATGTTTATTAAGTAATTTTCTCTGTAAGATATAGATATAATATTATTTAAATTTATGTAAAGTTTATCACTAACTAATAAAAGACATTCATAATTTTTCACATGATATAGATTGATAGGTATTTCACTATTTTTTAAATTTTCAATAAAGAGAGAGAAATTCAAGAGAGGAACAAAAACGTGGAGATTGCTTTCTGTATCTCCGGATCGCGAGGTGCTAAAACTATTAGAAAAAATCATTGAACTAAAAATGCATTGCGCAGCATTTTGCGACTTATCTCATTAGATAAATCAATTGAATCTGGGAAACATATTTCACTAATTATTAGTAGTGGTAAAAGTAATATATTACATTATTTACAGGTATCAATATCAATCCTATTACAAATAAAAACACTAGATATCAAACTATGGATGTCTAATGAACCCACTAAGATTCTGTAATACTGAAGCTCGAGGCGTTTGCTTGTCGGTAATCGAGACTTACTGTATAATAAAAATACTGTAAAATGGATGTGGAAAACATTCTGCTGTTTAGAAGATGAAAATATTTTAAAATCTTATATTTTTTTCTATCATCATCTTTTTATGGCATTGAAGCCATCGATGGCTGAGCTGGTAAGCGCATCAATAACAAGTGATTGTAGTGAATTGCCGTAAGTTTATTTTCAAAATTAAGAATTGGTACCGCGCTGAAGGGCTGCAATATCACGTTTGATTCCAACTTGAAAAATGGTAGATCCAGGGGGCTATTCTTCTTATTGCTATATTGCAGTTGAACATTCTGTCATTTCACTTTATAAATTATTATTCTGACACAAGGGGTAGCTCGCAAGCTTTGTATTTGTATTTTTATATTACATTGAAAGACTAGCCTTCCTTTTCAGTGAAAATACATATTACCTATAACTTCAAGACGATCCCTTTCATGATAAAGGGATAAACAAATATGGGTGATTCTACCGGCAGGCTATATGTTAAGTAATGCAAAGTATTACCTCTCCCCCCGCATGACGGTGAGTCGGTAACGCTGCATATATGTATGTAAACCTTTCCTTCGACCCTGAATAAGAGAAAGAGCACGTATGTGATTATACCTGCAATTTAGGCAACAAAATGACTTTCGGGCCATAACTGTTTTCTACCCCTAAACTTTAATGGATTTAAAAAATTGGTCTCATTTTATTCCAAACTTTAAAAAAAGGAAAACGGACTTTTCGCCTTGATATAGGTCATATTTTTAAGCCTCCAAAAATCATAAAAATCCATGAATGTTTAGGGGGGGAGGTAACAGTTAGGACCAAAAGGTCGTGAATGTATGGGAAATGTTTGATCAGACGCTGCTCTTAAACAGTAATGCCACATCCATTTCCTTTATATTTTTTACTGAAACTGTTTGATCATACTGTTGAACACAAAGTTATAATTGATGGACCAACTTCTGCCCGTTATCTTCTATAATACTCACTAACATAAACACCAATAAACAAGTGCATAATTTCAGAGACGCCATTGCTAAGTCTAGGGGTAGTAATATATTTTTTTATAGTCGACCGATATTTTTTAAGCGTTAATATTTCTATATGATAAACATCTCCTACATTATATTTTTACACTCCCACTTTTCTATATATCCATTAAAAAATCCAATGAGATTTTATATATTATATAAGTATAAATATACGTAATAGAGAACCACTATTTGCGCATCGGAGAGTCGTTAAGGAAGTTGATCCGATTACACTAATTGTACTATCAGATATAATTAACAATAAACCTTCCCCACCGTCTGGACTCTCATTTAAATTCCCCTTCTCCTTAATTATCATTCTGGTAGTTCCATAATCCAACAGTGGAGTTTCAAAGGGCTTTTGATACTACGTGGTCTTGTTGACTCAAGACTTATTACTTTATTATGTGTAAGTAATATTCCTATTTCAAATAACTACAGTTATTGTCGTCTACAGATGTGGCTTATTCCATATATCAACAAATACGACTCCCTAGACATCTAGACAATTCTGGGGCTCCCATAGTTTTCCGAGATTTATGTTTCACGGCTCAGTGGCATATGCTGCTATATCCTTCACGCGTTGAAACATTAAGGGGCTGACAACAGACTAATAGCTGCTTACAAGGTAGAAATTACTGTGGTTATTCCATTACTAACACAACCAGCACTGACCGTTAGCCAAAACAACAACGGAAAGTAAAATATCACCCGGTATAGTTTTTTTTCCACAATGCGAAGATATTCACTCGGTATAGTAAATAAAGATTTTTTTTTAAAGTTAAGAGTTTAGCAAAAAACGCAAAAAATTTAAAGAATATATTTTTTACATTATTCTGGAGCAAAAAGGCGCCAGCGATAACAATTTATTTTGAGCAAGTTTCGCTTTAGGGTCACGGACAGTCTCAAATTTTAATAAAACATCAATTGAATTTAAATAACACTAAAATAAATCCGAATACACTTTATTCAGAGCGAACAAAACAACGAAAAAAGATTATTGAAAAGGTATATTTTTTACATTTAAAATATGGAAAGCTACAATACAATGGACACTGTCGCCTCGTTCGCGATTAAACCAATAAATATTTTAATTTGGACCTTCTGGAACGTTCCGGTTAAATAAATCGCAAAGTTATCTCAACAATGCGAAACGGTTTAATTCGTGCGTTAAAATACTTTCGTCTATTAAATTGGTATTTTACAAATGCGATAAATCAAGCTTGTAAATGCAATTTTGTAAATTTGAATATTAGCTTTGATTTAACAAATATTCTGTTTAAAGTTTTATATTGTTTTGGATTTATTAAATTCATTAAATTATAAGAATACCTTATTTGTTTAATAATGACAAGAAGATTATGAAGAGAAAATAAATGTAATTATAATTATATTACGTACTATATTATTTATGTAAGAAACTATAAAAATAATTCATTCAAAAGGAATCACGGTAAGTAAAAACTATGTAGAAATTCGCAAAAATGCTCAGTTATTTTTGAATATCAGCGGATGAATAAATATCACTGAAATGTCAAAAAAGCCATCGATTTCCAAATTTCGTATTTTTGAATCTCATTGGGTGACTAAAATATCATACCTATGATATCAATACGAGTGCCTCCTACCACACGTAAATAAAGTCACCGATGACAGATAATTATCATCACAAATAATAATAATAATAAGAATTTCAATGTTTTCTCCGTGTAACGAAACGCATGTAGCTTTTGTGAATGACAAATTATTTGACACATATGATTTTCAAAAAGTAGGACTTGTGATAATTCGTGATTTCCTAGTCATCGGTGATATTTTTTTCACTGGTGATATCAAATTCATCGCTGTCACCGAAGAGTTTCATATCACCAGTGAGTACCAACATAGAAAAAAAATCTCATTGACCAGAGCTATATTGCGTTTCGTTACAAGAAAATATTGTTTGTCGTTCTTGTTTCTCATAATAAATACATTTCTATGCTAAAACATAAAAACTGAAAATTGTGGAACGGAACTTAAAGTCTCTGATTATTATTATCTGTTATCGGTGACTTTATTAACGAATGGTAGGGGGTACTCGTATTAATATCATAGGTACGATATTTTAGAATAAATGACTAATTTATCATTTCAGTGGTATTTAGTCTTCCGCTGAGATTCAAAAATCGCACCCCAGTTTACAATTATTTATATGTTTTCTTTATTAAAGAAGAGCTAGACATATTTTCATAGTTATAAAAAGTAAAAGGCCACATAAAAGTTGACACAAATAATAAAGGTATAATAATTTAAATAAATAATTAAATCGAATAATATCTACATACTATTTAAGCAATTTAGATTACCTATTAAATAAAATAGTTTAGATAATAATCAAACAATATTATGTAGAAGCCCCTACCTATATATCTGAACTAAAATTGTACAAATAATAACAATGAAATTTTAATTTATCTGTATACGTATAAACTAACATCTGTATCATAAACTTAAATTCAGGGCTTTACCTGACTCCCAACCTAGCATTTTGAATGAGAGAGGACCCTAAAGAAAGGGGGCATTACACGATGAATAATTAATTCAACTAAGTAGGTATTGACGAAATGTCGAAATTCTGAAGTGCTATTCTTGAATTTAAATAGACTATTGGATTTAGAACACGCAAATAGACAATAAATTCAAATTTCAACAGCCCTACTTAAAATGTTGTCGAATCATTCATGTATACAGCTGGGATCGAAGTTCAAGGCCTCCCCTCCGTCCCTGCGCGTGCGCATACCTCCGTCAGCAGTCGGTCCCCTCCCGCCAATCGTCGCGGACGCTCGACAACATGGCGACCAAAACCTTCTCACGCAAAGAACTCGAGAAAAGAAACCATAAGGACGATGCAGTATTCGTCATAGATAACGTAGTTTATGATATAACCAAGTTCCTAGATGAACATCCTGGGGGTCACGAAGTGTTGTTAGACCGCGCCGGTTTGGACGCATCCGAGAATTTTACTGATGTGGGTCATAGTTCTGATGCTAAAGAGTTAATGAAGAAATTTGAAATTGGTGAGGTTATAGCAGAGGACCGCGTGGAAGTGGAGAAGAGAGAAGTAAATTGGGAAGACCAGGCGAGTGAAAGTAAATCTAGTTTAGGAGTGTGGCTTCCTCCTATAATTCTTGGTATTCTGGCGACGATTGTGTACAACTATTTGTTCGGTTAGTGAAGATTGTATTGAACACGAATGTAGGTGAGCGTGGCGAATGATAGAGCTGTGTGTTTACGTAATCATAATGATAAAGTGAAATTATTAAGAATTTATTGAATAACAGTTGTAATTTTACTTGAAAGTTATTTTTATGTAACTATAATTCCATCGATAAATTGTATTTAACTTTGTAATATCACGAATGTGTTACATGAAGTCTAATTTATAATTTTAATATGGGTATTTAGTTTTAGTACTTAAGTATAAGTATTTGTATATTATGTTGGAATAAAGGCTATTTATATTTTATTAACAGTATGCAATTTATTTTAATTCATTCCATTTTAGTATTAATTAGTATTATTATAACAATGTGCTGTTGAAACATTTTCAATCATATTTTTACGATCAATGGAGGACAAATTAAGTCAACATTCATTAAAATTTATGACCTCATACTTGTTTCCGAGTACGTGTTAGTCCTACGTTTTTCTCTATCTCATTCACACTATAGATACCCATATAAAAAGTATCATGTGTGAAAGAGATAAGAGATGTGTTGGAATCAGCTGTGGGTTTCGTTGACGACCGGATGAATGCATTATGTAAATATTTATTTTTCGATTTATATACTTGCCTACGATGACGCAGATTTTTTTATTGAAAATAATAAATATTTTATTAGCAAACCGAGTTGGTAAATAAAGTTATAAAATATTAATGGGTAGGTAACTTTGCAAAGTTGATTTTTTTCCTTTAATTTTTATATCAATTTACCTACATATAAATGATACCATTTGCTTTTCTATTTATACTACTGTAGAATCATCCATGCTAAATAAAAATGCTAAAACTTTTATGTTTATCCTGTTGATTCGATTTCGTTTTATAGAAATAAATATATAAATTTGTTTTGCTGGCGTATAGAAAAATAAAAATAAATATATTCGCTTCCAAAGTTCTTAAAAAAAATAGAAAAATATTTTATTGTAAAAAAAATGCGTTATTTAAATAACTAAATATTAAAATAACCGACGCGACGAGACGTTTTACATTATTACAATGAAATAAAAACATAACATGTTTTATTAATTAAAAAAAAAATATAGATCTTTTGTTTGTGTTTTTTTTAAAGTCGGAAGCTCAACTTAGGCTACCCCAGTATTTTTAAATTCTTAAAATTATGCTTAGGATGTATATAAGATATGTACATAAAAACAAACTGTAGGCTCAGGTAAAATGGGTAGTAAAGGAAAAATAATCTAAAATATGGATATTTTTTTTCGTTTTTATTATTATGTTTAATTATCTTATCTTGTTGGTTTTAGGGTTGACATCAGTCAAAACACTTTTAACTTAAACTTTAAACACAGTCACACCCTAAGGGATTTTTGTTTGTTCCCCATACCTATTCACCCCAGCCCAGACCTCAGGCTTTAGGACATCAATAAGGTCGAGAAACCTGTAGCTTTCCGGGTCCGGGTAAGCCTGTCCTGGGTATTTGACTCTTTGGATGTCCCTTGCGTTACAGCCACACACTACAGTAGGTACCATGAACTCATGAACTCGGGCTCATTACTACAAAAAATCTCCATGTGGGATATAGTATGAAGATATTTATTTAATGTCCTGAGAAACTCAAGTAGTTACTTGCATTCTGTTGAATTTATAGATCTTGTCCAGGCCAATTACTAGTATGAAGATATTTATTTAATGTCCTGAGAAACTCAGGTAGTCTTACTTGCATTGTGTTGAATTTATCCTGTCCAGGCCAATTACTGCTGTATCAGGCAGGCCTTGCTGAGTTAACCACCATCTTGTGTGGTTCTCTTCGGCAAACTCCTTATTTATTGTTTTGTTCGATACAAGTATGCCTACAAATGGTTCAGGTTCAATTACAGGAGTTTCTGATCCCTTTTTAGCTGCTAAATCTAGATCCCGCTAACTGATCTGCCCTCAATACCCATATACCTTTTAGTATATATTTAATTTCAGTTATTTAATTTATTTTAATAATGAATCATTAGACCAGTGTAGTAGTCCATCACTTTTTGACTCATACAACTAAACTTAAATACTTGCCGCCTCATTATAGCATCGGCGCACATTTGATGAACAAATGTCTACCTATTTCATGTATATTTTATAAATATTATTTTTTATTATCCTACTATTAAAAAAAAATATGTTTCAATTATATCATTACATATAATAACTATATAGGTATTTATTTACTTTTTATTTAAAAAATATATTTTAAGGTGATAGCTAATGGATTCTCTATGTCACTTTCCGAGAGAAATGATAAGATAGATACTATTAAAAAATATAGTTTTAATTAGATCATTACATATAATAACTATATAGGTACTTATTTACTTTTTACTTAAAAAATATATTTTAAGGTGATAGCTGATGGATTTTCTATATCACTTTCCGAGAGAAATGATAAGATAAACAGAACATTATCATCTACGACAAGATAATTTTTAGGTTATGTCCACGGCCAATTTTATTGGTTGATACTAACTAAGAATGGCAACATGACCGCATGAAATATACATAGGTCTGTCAAGTAGAAGAACATGCAAAATCAACGATAAAGCCTGACAAAATAGGCTTGTTTGATTGATGAACAAGTAAACGAAGTATGTAAGTATTGTTAACTGGATAAACATTAAAGAAAATTAATACTAGGAATGCTTATTCCACAAAATTAGTGCAATTTTGTACAATAAAATGTGAAAAATATAATATAAAAAAAATATATAATAATACACGCGTATTATCTACGAAAAATCCCCATGTCAAGTAACATGGGGATTCTTCATGGGGAACTTTCAGGCAGAGTAATCGCGCATAAAGTTCCGCGGTAAAACTAGGAACTATTTTTTTTACATTGGTTCGTGCTACTGCGCGCCGCGTCTGTGGGACCTCTTTGGAGAGCCTGCATTTATTAGTAATAAAATGTGCAGCGCCCACTACCAAAACGTTTTACTGTGGAAAACCTTCTCCTTTATTTAAGTTGGTTACAAATAAAATGCATGAAAGCGAGTAAGCAAGTAAGGCAGAGTAATCGCGACCAAAGTTCCGCGGTAAAAATAAGAACTAAAGATTTTACATTGGTTCGTGCTACTGCAGCGCCCTCTTTGAAGAGTAATAAAATGTGCAGTGCCCTCTACTAAAACGTTTTACTATGGAAAACCTTCTCCTTTATTTCAGTTACAAATAAAATGCATGAAAGTGAGTAAGCAAGTGATGCAGAGTAATCGCGACCAAAGTTCCGCGGTAAAACTAAGAATTCAAGATTTTACATTGGTTCGTGCTACTGCAGCGCCCTCTTTGAAGAGTAATAAAATGTCCAGTGCCCTCTACTAAAACGTTTTACTATGGAAAACCTACTCCTTTATTTCAGTTACAAATAAAATACATGAAAGTGAGTAAGCAAGTGATGTAGAGTAATCGCGACCAAAGTTCCGCGGTAAAACTAGGAACTAAATTCTTTACATTGGTTCGTGCAACTGAATCTGTGGGACCTCTCTGAAGAGTGCTGTATATTAGTAATAGAATGTGCAGCGCCCTCTACCAAAACGTTTTACTGTGGAAAACCTTCTCCTTTATTTAAGTTGGTTACATGAAAGTGAGTAAGTAGATGAGTCAAGAATATTAGCACTCGGGTTTACAAGACGTTGTCCTACTTGTGGGGCACTGACATCATATGCAATCATAATTATCTTCTTTTTTCACATTAAATTTGCTAACTTACCTAATTGTCATTTATTTTCTACTAAGTAAATATATGATTTCCTAAATCACATCCTATTCTTAGTCAAGATTTTCTTAGCCAGCGCGGCACTCATCACAAATAATGTATTTTAAGTTCCGTTCCACCATTAAGTGTTTTATGTTTTAGCATAGATGTTAATTATTATGGGAAACAAGAATGATAAACAATGTTTTCTTCGTGTAACGAAACGCAAGTAGCTTTTGTAAATGAGAAATGATTTGACACATATGACTTAAAAAAATAGAACTTTTGATAAATAGTGATTTACTAGACATTGGTGATATTTTTCTCACTGGTGATATTAAGCTCATCGGTGACATTCAAAAATCGCACCTCTGGAATGCGATTTGCGGATGACTAAATATCACTGAAATGTTAAGTTCCGTTCCACCATTGAGGTTTTTAGACATGTCAATTATTATGAGAAACAAGAATGACAATGTTTTCTTCGTGTAAAGAAACGCAAGTAGCTTTGTGAATGAGAAATTATTTGACACATATGACTTTCAAAAATAGAACTTTTGAAGAATCGTGATTACCTAGTCATTGTGATATTTTTCTCACCAGTGATATCAAACTCATCGGTCACATCCAAAAATCGTACCTCTGGTACGATGATCTCCTGACCTTTCAATTAATAGTTTGCCTAATGTATAGGCATTTTTTTTTAGAGTCGGGTGACCATGGACCAAGTGTTTCGACTGCAAATGCTATATTTTGACAAATTGAGATATATATTTACTTTTTTTTTAATTTTCCGCTTTAAGGGCGGAAGCACCGGAGGACGTAAAGGTTAAGTGGATGTTTGATGCGGTTAATGTTCTGCACAGGTAGCATCCCAAACCAGAGCGCGACCTCTATGCCATGGCACTATAGTCATCGCGGTTAATTCCGGAAGGTTCTAATAGGCTAGGAATATCTGCCGATGCCAAAGCACATTATATTTTATAATTTTATTAACTTTGGTACACATACATACATATCATCGCGGCCTTACGTCCCCCGAGACCGCCTAGACGGCCCCAGGGTACCCAGCGGAGGGGTTTTAATCCCACCTCGTCGTAGCTGATGGTATGAGTCTACACCGAACAAGTGGCTAGTTCGTCGCGATGTTTTGAATAGACTCAAGAACCCATCTATAAAAAGTTTCACAAGTTGGTATAGTTAAACCGGGACCGACAGCTTAACGTGCTCTCCGAGGCACTATAGTGGTGTTGTCAAACAAATGTACATACATTTTTTTATTAAAATCTCATTGGTACACACCGGGATTCGAACCAGGGACCTATGTGTTTTTAAGTCCAGTTTCTAACCAACTCGACCACCACGTATTAACATTGGTACGTCGAGATATTCTACACGCACTCTACTTACAAGACAAACCATGATACCCGGATTCATCGACATCTGTCCGCAAACACAGAGGTGCGGCCTGCATAACGAGGCACCTATACGAAGCGATATGGCGATGCGGATGGTATGTCTATCGAGAAGGGTTCCAAGTGAAGGACTATCTACTACTACTACTAGTGATGCTAATATTCTAATTGAACCTTGAATTAATAATCCCTTTTTTTTGGATACTTAAATCAGCCGGTAATGATGCAGACGGACATCTAGTCTTCCAACATTCTATTGCCTCTGACAAATAACATAGCTCGCAATCACCAATTGATGGATTCAAAATTTTACCAACGAGCTTAATGCTATTGTGGGCTGAAGATAGAAATGCTGGAAGAGACACATCCACCATGCTACATATTTTACCAACGAGCTTAATGCTATTGTGGGCTGAAGATAGAAATCTGGAAGAGAGACATCCACCATGCTACATATTTTACCAACGAGCTTAATGCTATTGTGGGCTGAAGATAGAGATGCCGGAAGAGAGACATCCACCATGCTACATATTACCAACGCCGCCAAATCTAACAGGTAATTTTGTTTGACACCACGTTTGAGGATTGATGATATGTTTAAAATATTTTCTAGACAAATTTTAATGGAACAGGCAATTTCGTTTAAGATATCTTCGTGAAGCCAAAAAGAAAAACATCTTAAGAAATAATTAGGTTTTGTACCTAAGTCTAGGTATACAAAAACAAATTTTAAGGAGGAAAAAAATATCATGTGGTGTTAGTTTTTTTAAATTTCATCTGTCCTGCTGCTGCATGGTAATTTTATTACATCCTCCAGATGGCATTCGGATGTTTGTTTCTGAATACATTATTTGCGTTTCTATTTTATTCGCGAAAATGATGATTCGCAAAAGCATGTTGTTTTGTGAACCTTGCCCACAATTTTCTGGATCTGCGAGAAGTTTATAGTGGTTGAGGACTTGACTGATATGCTAGGTGGGCCACTGACCACTTGGAGGTCATTTTTTCGTCTCTTGGATGCCATGCGAGCAAAAAAGTATTTTAATGCCTCTTGGATTCCATGGGATTTTAGGATATCTAGTTCGTTCTCTTACTGATAGATAATGTAATATTTTGAAACTACATACTAAGACACTCATGGCACCCGCCAAAGAAGACTAGGTCTGTAAAAAAGAATTTAAACTTAAGTAGGTACATTATGTAGATACCCCTAAAGTATTTACATAATAAAATTTAAATTGGCAAGAAGCATAATTTCGAAACACTTATTTTAGTTAAACACCCCATGGGTTCGAAGTCATGGGGCATAATTATCCGCAGCCTATTAGTCCCAGTCTCTCGCGTAAAACTGTTTATAAGTCTCGTGTGGGTTTAAATTATTAAAAATCTTTAGCAAGGCTGCCAAACTGCCTGATTCATTGTAAATTGCATGACAAAATATATTGTTTATAGTTTTATATTTGCATTATTATATATAATAATCATTATTAAGTCCACTTTTGATTAAGAATAAACTATTTTTAGATTTAAGATTCCCTTCAGAAGTAAAAAACGCTACAATTTTAAGAGTTAAAATGTATCCGGCTTTCAGTCATGAATGGATTTATTAAAAGGTTTGGGCTAATACGAGGCTCTACTGATCAAATCGAACTACTTTTCTTATGGAACCATGTGTCACAAATGCTGGCTTTCATATACAAATTGGTCTTCTAACATTATAATTTTGTATGGAATTTTTTTTTTTCTTTTTTTTCTTGCGATTCAATCAGTAGAACCTCATATTAGCCCAAAGTACAACCTTTCAAAGTCACCATGTATATTATATAAAATATGTTAACCATATACGAATGAGAGATAGTCCGCCCCATGGTCTTGTGGTTACGCCGATGGTAGTTATCCGGAGAACGTGGATTCGATCAAATCAACATTAGTATGTACTTTTTTCAGTACGGTAGTCATGGTCTGGATGTTTATAAAATATATAATTTATAAATATCATTGTTACTGGTACACACATAGTACAAGCTTAGAGATTAGTTTGTGCCAGGGTGATCCTGCTTTACATTGTTTATGGTTTCCACATTAAGACCAAGTGATGTGTAGAATAAGAAAATTCATATTCACAATTAAGTTCCTAAGACACGTGGCATCAAAACCTCTTCTAAACCAAGCCTACACTTTACTGGCTTACGGTATCCCGGTGTGGAGTGTAGTTGAAAAATTTGGTTTTTAGCAGTAAAAACCACAAAGTAACATGCCGTGCTCCAATAAAAAAAACTCATACACATAATAAAAATAACAAAGATTTTTAAAGATGTCTAGTTTTTTTACTTAGAATTATATTTTTTTATTAGAACTTAAATCATATATTGTGAAAGTGAAGACCGCTCTTTACTGATTCTGTAAGAAATAAATGTACCCCTTGCTTAATATTTAAAAATATATATACAGGGTGAATTTGAAACGATGTACTTTAGGCTAATATGAGGTTCTGCTGATCAAATCGAACAACTTTTCCCATGGAACCATGTGTCGCAAATGAAAAAAATTTTTGGCTTCCCCATACAAATTGGTCATTTTAACATTACTAGTTTGTATGGAGAAGGCAATATTTTTTTTCATTTGCGGCACATGGTTCCATGGGAAAAGTTGTTCGTATTGATCAGTAGAACCTCATATTAGCCCAAAGTACATCCTTTCAAAGTCACCATGTATAATTATAGCATAATTTAAAATGATCTTAACGGTTTGTTGGATTTGATATATAAAAAAAAAAACATACAATTATAATTTAAATCCAACAAACTTTTACTTCTTTTTGTTGCCGTTCATTAGAAATCAGGCAGAAATGAAATGAAAATCTGATCCTGTATATCTGCATCTTTATAGCTATGTCGAAAAATTATATACCATATTAGTAAATGCATTAGCACGTTGAATGTATGTCGGAGAGGCAACCGGATGGCGAATGATAATTTGGGCCTGCAGTGGTACAGAGCCCTCTCGTTTTCAAGTGAACTGGGGCGATGATGTGGGGGAAGGTAATTTTTTTTTTAACGAAGCAACCGGTAACAATTGCGGTTGCCTGATACCTTAATTATATATTTTTTTGTTGCCAGCAGAAACACGCGGACCATTTCGCACTAGCGAATGAAAAAATATAAGTTGTGAGGCAACCGCTTAAAAATTGGTGAGTAGGTATACTTATTGACAAAAATTGCCATCCGATCTTGATGGGCAGTTTCGGAAAACAACCCTTTAAAGTCGCTGAAAACCTTTTTTTTGTTTTTTTCAATAATAGTTCAAAAAAACACAGTATAACAGTACACTTATTACTATCTAGATATTATTTCTATCTGTTAAAACGGATTTTTATTTATATTAGCACCGCGAGTATCCATGGGAAGATTCTGGATACTATAACACAAGTAAACCTAATCTAGTATCCAACACAACGTATGTTTTAAATTACCTATCATTAATTACATTTTTATTTTTATTACCTATAAAAACACCATTTGTTTATAGGTAGTGTGTAAGTAACAACGTGTTGTTTGTGTGAATAAACTTATTATTATTATTACAAATTAAGTCTTACTAAAAAAACACTAATCATGTTTAATAAACATTTTGTTAAAAAAAATTGCGGATTACGAAATCACGATGACAATACAATTTGTACTTAGATATCTATTTAGCGATACAAATATTTATTATTAAATATTGAATATAATAGTAGGTACTTTTAAAAGTAAAATGCAAAAAGAAATAACAACCATCTTCAAAATTGACAATGTTAATACTTTATTTAATTTAACAAATTTAATCATTTAAATTAAAACTGATTACATATTATAATTAAAAGGAATTTGGCATAATCCAAACAAAGCAAAACTAAATCCGTTCTCGGCATTAGTAAATCATGATAAATATTATGTAAATCTCTATTAACAACTGTCCAATTGCAATACAACACTCCATCGGTAATTTACTGTAACAGATCATAAGTCATGACTTTGCAACGACGATAATATACTTGTTTATCAGGTTTGATAATGTTCGAGCTACAACCCGCAGTCCTAAGGTACGCGCGCAGTGAGAGACTCGCTTGTCAAGATGGCTACCAAAAAAATAACAAGAAAAGAAATCGAAGGAAGAAATACACAAAACGATGCAGTTTTTATTATAGACAATGTTGTTTATAACGTAACAAAATTTCTTGATGAGCATCCAGGTGGACACGAGGTACTGCTGGAGAAAGCCGGTGGAGATGCCACTGAAGGGTTCGACGATATTGGCCACAGCAGCGACGCCAAAGAATTGATGAAGAAATATATAATTGGTGAAGTAGTGGAAGACGATATAGTTATTAAAGTAAAGAAAGACATTTCGTGGAATGACAATACGAAATCCGAATCGTCTAGTGCGTTTAGTTCCATAATTGTTCCTGTAATTTTGGGCATTTTTGCCACAATTGTGTATAAGTATGTTTTCGATTTCTGATAACTCAAGGTTATTGAAACATAACGTTATTTTAATCAAATTGTGCTAATGACCTTAACCAGTTTTCGAGAGTGATAATAATTCCATAGCCGACAAGTTTTAAAAGATAGTGAAATGTAGGTACCGTAATTATTTGCGTTATCATAATTTTTAATCAGTCTGCATTTTTTTAAAACTGTGTATAATTCTCCTGGTTGTCTTTTATTATATAAGTATTTTAATTATTTTTTATTATTAATATTTAATGTAATAAAGTTGGTATTGTACATGTGGATAGTTTTATTTGGTATTTATCATATCTTTAGAGCACTAATGATAGGTATCTATTTATAAATTTAAATGTGATAACATTAAAATTTTATTTATATGTGATATCATTTAAATTTTCATGTTAAAAGTAGGGGTATAAAACATTGAGGAAATATCATATAGGTAATATAATATTTCCTCAATATTTTATTTTCTGTTCAATTCTTAACTTAAAACCTGATTTGGAGTTGATTCATTTTGTGCACATTTATTTTGTAAACATTGTATCAACTATTAACATCTCAAAAGAGTTTTCCTTATGCTTTTTTTAATATTAAGTATGATGATTAGGTTTTAATTTATTAATGTTTACGCAGACTACCTACAGTTACCCCCATCCAGATTTTTGAGCAATATTAAAATTAACCCTTGATCAAAATTAGTTAAAAGCACATAGTGGAATGTCAATTTTCCAATTATTTCTTTGTTTTAAATAACTAACTTTGATAGCAGGTGACAATGGAGCTAGCAGCTGTTTTGTTCATAACCTAAGTAGGTATTTTAATTTAGAAAGAAAATTTTGCCCGCGATTAGTGCGCCAATAATAACAGCTTTCAGCGTTAACAATTAGGTATCTTTTTTTTTGTACGGCATATGAGTTTGTATCTACCTGACGGTGAGCAGGCCTACCAAGTCCATGAATAGGGTCGATATATAATTATTGTAAATGGGCGACAACAAAGATGAATTTGCATTGAGAGTTTATTAAAATATCTTGTCTGAATTATCGTCACTTCAACCGCCTGTAACTGCAACCTTAAACTATCACTTCGACAAGAAACAGACGCAGTAGTCTCCGGAGACCCAATAAACCCACGGACTAAAACCGAAACATGACTAGGTTTTTCGCTGTATGGGTGGTAACGAGACCGGTTGGTTGGCCTAACAAGTTAAATTAAATTAAAAATACTTTATTTCAGTAACATAAATCACATTTGTAACATGGGTTGGAGTCAGCTTTTAGGTAGGGCACTACCTGTGTCAGCTGACTCCGCTCTTCCAAACATAGTAGGTATTCACTGTATCAGTGAATGATTATTATGCTTATTATAGTACAACTTTATAATTTAGAAATATATATAAATATCCATCCAATTATACAAAATAAAAATTTCAAGGTAACAAGGACCTTCCTTCCACCTGCTGTTTGGTATAACAAATGTCACTTTATAAAATAACTAGGTACATACCTATTAATACTCAGTATTGCTCAAGTTA
This sequence comes from Monopis laevigella, assembly GCA_947458855.1. Taxonomy (NCBI): domain Eukaryota; kingdom Metazoa; phylum Arthropoda; class Insecta; order Lepidoptera; family Tineidae; genus Monopis; species Monopis laevigella. The sequence continues at coordinate 10,770,275 of OX381577.1, read as the reverse complement.
ATACTTAGTAGGTACTTATCCCTTTTAAGTTTAAAGATTATTGTTACAATTTGTGTCCTATTTTTTTTTTTTTAAAAGGAACCGACTTGCTGGTGTCCGTCTGTCTATTTGTCAGCATCAGAATGACTGGTCCGATTTACTTGATATTTGGAATTAACTGTTCCATATATGTATACTTATAATATATCATATTGACCTCCATATAATCCAAAAGGATATACCTTAGTCAAGAATTGTTGTTTTTCAGGAAAACGATAAAAATATTTCTTTGTCCTCTTATATCTTCCTATCTCACAAGTTTGTAGGTTCAATTATTATTTAAAGTATTAATATGTGTAATAAAAGGTCTTAAAACAATATATTACTTGTATTATAAAAAATAAAATGATTAACACTTAACACTAGCTAAGTAGTTGAAGGTCTCTTATTACATCCAACATTCCTTCAATATTGGAGCCCAGAGTGATGTGATGGTAAGAGACCTGATGGGATGACATTGATTCCCTGGAAATCGGGCAAAGCTATGGTGTGGGATGCTACATGCGTGGACACCATGGCTTTATTATTTATGGAGTTCGGCAAGTCGAGCGGGTTCGGCCGCATCTACTGCGGAAGTCAATAAACATAATAAATACAATGAATTAAAAAATGTTTATGAGTTTTTGGCTTTCGCAGTGGAAACATTTGATCCTTTTTATAAAACTTTTATAAACCCCACCTTATTGCGCTACCGGGCGACCCAAGAGCCGGCGTGTACCTATTTTAGACAAAAAAAAATCTATATCAATACACAAAAGGTAACGCCGTCAGCGTCTTGGGTACTATGCCTCAGAACAAACTTGAGGAAATTTTTTATTTAATTTCGATTTTTTTAATGTAGGTTTACTTATTTATTTTTTATTATTTATTTTTATCCAGATTTTTTTTTTGTTTCTTTGAATAAATGATATAAAGAACGTTGGAAGTAGGGATAGAAGATATTTCCGCCATCTAGTGATATAAAGTAAGCTTAGTATGCTAACATTGTACAGTTTAAAAATACAAAGTTTCAATCATGACATTAGAATAAACAAAATTCTCTCAAAACGTTGGGTAGGTCTCAAACAAAGGGAGTTCTCAACTCGACGCTTATGTTTTTTTTTGGGGATATGATTCATATCTCCGCGAAATCTAAATATACTTTAAAAAATATTTAAATTATCTTTTTAAATAAAAGAGTTAGTTACCAAGTTGGTCCTATGAAATTTTGGTGATGTTCCGATGAAGACTGCTGGAGCTGGAGAGTGAAATTTTTCAAAATCTAAGAAAATTATGAGAGTTTTTCTCATATCATAGTTAAATCTAAACCGATTTTTATAACTGTTATTGAATTTTAAAGGTGCATCATTAAGTTGTTTCATATAAATTTGGTTCAAATGATCGAAAGAAGGATTTTGGAACTGGATTGTGGAGCACATTATGTTTCTTTTTAATAAATTTCTGTAAAATCTATTATTTAAGGATTCTTATTTTTTTAAAAAACATGTACCTATCAGGTTTCTAATTAATTAAGATTAAATCTGAAGAAAAAATACAGAGCTGAAATCTGAAATCAATGACAATTTATTACACTAAAAAAATTTTTTAACAAAAAAATTGCCGTTTTCACCGGCACTAAAATTCCTACTGGATTCTAATTTCGAAGTTGCCACTACATTTAATATTAATATTTGTTATTAAAATAACTAGGCCACATTTGGATGGCACTAAATATAGGTAGTTCGCACTAAACTTGTCGGCTTTTATAACATTGTCTCGGTCGCATGTCAATTCGATTTGAAATATTTGTGTGAAAGTGTCAGTTATATGTGGAAATGGCCATCTCTGTTCAAATATTTTTAATTCACATGCAAGTTGAAAGTATTAGGTATGTATGTAGTAAAAGGTACAATTTAGAATTGTACCCTTATAACAAATCTAAGTCACCAAAACTATTAAGGCCTTAATTTTTTTTTAAGAAAATTAAGTTTGCCGTATTATTATTGCTTTTTTGCCTAAATTTGAAAAAAAAATTCTTAAAAATTAATTAAATTATACTTTTAAGGAAATAAAATCCAAAAGTGGAGATATAATTCCAATTATGCATAGTCTGACCTGTTGGCGACGGCACTACGGACGTTAATCCGTTTTAACACACAGACAAGCATCCATAAAACTTGCAATTTATTTTTTAGCGCGACCCCTGTCTCTGCGGCGCTCGTAATTTTAGTTTTTTAACCGACTGCGGGTAAATTGGGTCGTGGGTTATGCTGTCACAGGTGTGTTAACTACATGACACTTGTCTCACAAACTCCAGGGTCAGTTTCTTTAAACGTATTTTTACCGAAAGTCTTGTAACTTCAAAGTTGTAAGTTATAGATTTGGATGAGAAATATATATAAGATTATATTATATAAAACTTTTTATTTTTTATATTGCAGCACGACATTTGATTGTATCTACCTGGTGGTGAGCAGACCTACAAAGTCCATGTATGAGGGTCAATAAATAATAGTTCTTAAACAATATTGAACGCTCCTACTAAGCCGGCTAAATGATACATTACGAGTATACTTTAATATATTCGCTGCCTAATCGTCAAATCAACCCATTTCGTAAACGCGCCCTGAAAGAAGACTACCACCTCGACAAGAAATCGATGCAGTAATCTCCTGAAAACCGGTGAATCCACAGACTAAAACCGAAATATGACTAGGACACTTGACGGTTTTTGCATCTGTGGTAACGAGACCGGTCGGTCGGCCTAGCGAAGAGAGTCCTTTCTCTCACCTAAAGTGGTAGTGGTAGGTAAGTGGAAATAATAAAGCTGAAGTTTTTGTTTGTTTGATTTAACTAATCTCAGGAACTACTGGCATATAAAATTAACCCATTAATTACTACATAATAAAAAAAAATTAAATATCCACTATGTCCCGACTCTGTCCCGGCCTGAAGGTTCCCATAACACTGGCAGCATTACCTCTTTGTACTGCCAGTGATATCCTTTGTTTAAAGAAATATCCGGACCGGGAATCTCCAGTGATCTCATTTAGAAGAGCATCTACTACTACTACTGGCTCAAATTAAAAACATATTTTAGTGTTGGAGAGCCCATTTATCGACGAAGGCTATATTATAACATCACACTACGACCAATAGTATAAGCATCAGTAAAAATTTTTGTAAAAACGGGGAATAGATATTCCTTTTGAGAGCTTCCGTTGCGTGCACTGCGTAAACGGTTGAAGTTACGCAGACGAAGTTGCGTGGGTCAGATAGTAAAGTAACAAAAGTAAAAATGTATACTTATATGTTTTCCATTTCAAAATTAACCGCCCGTTGTACTGTTTCCAAAAAGTATAATATATTTTAAAAAAAAAGTAGTTTATAGGTATGTTTTGCATATTGAAATTAAACATCCAGTAAAGTAGCAATTCGTGTCAAGATATGAAAAATACTACTCAACCAAATGCATGCTACATAACTAACTAGTGTAAGACTAAGGTGGTTAGCTGATTCTATTGACCTGTCAATTCTATCTGCTTATCAATCACCTTACAAATTCTCCACGTTTCTTATTGTAATAATTAAGCGAAAGTAAAAAAAACATGCCCGGGTTGGTTTTTAATAAGCTCTAGGCTTATGTGTACCATAAATAACTATACTAATACTTATTATATTTTATAAATAAAAAGACCACGGCAAACTATACATTAAACGTATTAATATTGTTGCGCCATGAATGGGAATCGAACGCACTACTTCCAGATACAACGACAAAGGCGCAACCACTACACCCGGAAGCCGTCCGTTTTCTCTGATAATGTATTTATTTCTCAAAGTCCGTGAATAGGGTCGAACAATAGATTGTTGTTAAATTATAAAATGGCTAAATTATACGGTTACGAAATAAGCGGCGACAAAAACCAATTTGCATTATGAGTCTACCTACTCCAATATCGTCGCTGCTTTTTTGTCGTATCAAACTAAACGTAAACAAATAAGTAGGTAAGTATAGACTACTTTATAAAATGCCTAATAACGATGATATGTGATATCACAATCTGTACTTATGCCATTATCTTACAAATAGAAGTCAAAATAACATGTTTTCCATATAATACATTTACACAAGGCTATTTACCTAGGTAATCTTTGTGATGAGAATATATTTTTATACTTAAGAAGCTAATGGAATTACTCTAGGTAGAAGTTTTCAGACATTATTTGTGGCATTCTCCAGACTATAACTGAAATGATGCTATCTATGTTTTATTCATTGTCTATCAATTTCCTAGAACTGTTTTAATACAATTTAAAAAGTAAATGTAACTATTTATAACTTTGTAATTTTGTAATCTCTAATTAATTATTCTGTTGGCTTCATTTATTTATTAAAACTAAAATTTGATACTTACAATGTTAAAAAATACAAATTTCTTGTAGATCCTCCGCATGTGCCCTAAATCATAGAATACTTTCCAATTTATTTGTTATATAAATTTTAAATCTTTTTATTCAGTTTTGCGAGCGACTAATGCCCGAATTTATAAATGCTACTCAAAAACTTAAATTTTTTCACTAAATGTCAATCAAGAAAGATTGTAAGAGCAGAATTTTCTTGAGTGAATATTGTATGTGAGATCAAACCTTATACGAGTATAAAATAAGAATATGTACGAACATATACGTGCCCGTATTTAAAAGCGCTATTGAAGCTACACTGTTCACTTATAAGGCTTTTGTCTATTTCTACCATATATCAAATCGATAAAAAATAAATGAGATGTAACTCGTAGAATGTACGTAGTGGTCGAGTTAGACCTTAGACTTAAAAACACCTGGTTCAAACCCCGGCGTGTACCAATATGTTTTTACCTAAAAATTTATTTAGAACATTTGTTTAACAATACCACTATAATGCCTCGGAGAGCACGTTAAGCTGTCAGTGCCAGTTTCACTATACCAACTTGTGAAACTGTTTATAGATGGGTTATTGAATCTATCCAAACATCGCGACGAGCTAGCCACTTGTTCGGTGTGACTCATAGCATTGGCTACGATGAGGTGCGATTAAAAACCCCTCCGCTGGGTACCCTAAGGCCGTCTAGACAGTCTCGGGCGCCGTAAGGCACCTGTGATGATAGTTATTTATTTTTTATTATTTAACTCCAAGACAAGTATCGTTCATTATTTAAATCGTTCAGAAATACGTAATTCATTGAACCTAAGTGTAGGTATTCTGAAAAAAATCTTTCACCGATTGTAGAACATAATAATATTTTAACGTTGATACAGATTCTACAATTAGTAATGAAATCCGGTCGACCCAGAAAAATAATAAGACCAACTTAAACTATAATTAATCGATCCGCATATTTTTTAAACTCATTCAGAGAATACGTAGGTACTTGGTAGGTCCTGGGAGAAAAGTTTCAGAGGATAGAAAGGTGATTTGAACTGGAAAGCATTCTAGAATCTATACAATTTTCAAGTATGTACGTCACTCGCCAGTGCCAGTCAGTATGTAGTAGGTATATTGGCTTTAAAAAGTATATTGGAAGTTATAGCGCTATTTTTATTACAAGTAACTACTAAGAATACTTCAAAAATAAAACAAAGCCATAACCCTTAACGGACCAATAATATATCAGCCATCAAAAAGCCTTTAAACTACATTACACCGCAGCAGTAAAGATGAAAGGAACCCGCCGTAACTTGCCGAAATTTGAGTAATTCGGGAACCACCGGCCTGAAATGAACTAAATAACTTGCAGCCCTTATAACCGAAGTCAACCACTTGCCTGGTTAATAGCTCTTTGGTCCTGTGCACGCTGGCATTTTTATAAGATTTCTTATAGAAATCTATTCTAGTGTAGAGTCGACTCGAATAAAATGAATGTCCTGTTTAAATATTTCAAAAAGTAATATATAAGTACTGAAACAACCTTTAATACAAAGTGATTTATTTCAATAAGGATTAATACAATTTATACTAAAAACGTGGTCTAGTATCTACTGGCATTTCTATACATAACTTTTCATACATAAAGAAGTTGTTATAGTGACATATCTATAATAGTTGGACATATGTTTGACAACACCACTATAGTGCCTCGGAGAGCACGTTAAGCTGTCGGTCCCGGTTTCACTATTCCAACTTGTGAAACTGTTTATAGATGGGTTATTGAGTCTATTCAAAACATCGCGACGAGCTAGCCACCTGTTCGTGGTAGACTCATACCATCGGCTACGACGAGGGGGGATTAAAACCCCTCCGCTGGGTACCCTGGGGGCGTCTAGGCGGTCTCGGGCGCCATAAGGCACCCGTGAAGATATGTATGGTAACGCAAACTTTTTTTGTAGAAATTAATGTATTTTTTAAATCTGTAGACATTATTTTGTTCTATCATTAACAGTTTAAGCAGCGCACTCGATGTAAAGTAATTTTTTAGACTTTTTTTTATACCTTGGAGTCTTTTTTGAAGTTTTCGTACGGATCCCTAATATTTAAATAAATAAAACATAGCTTATGGTACTCAGTGATAATGCAGCGTTCTATTAGTGAAAGAATTTTTAAAATCTGCTCATTAGTTTTCGAGTCTAGTCGTTACAAACAAAAATGCAAAATACCTTGTCGAGTATTTTTAGGTAAACTTTAACTCAGCAGCGTAGTTTATAATGTCTTAAATTTTATTGTCTTTGCGTCTAGGTTACGTGTAAGTATCGTCAAGTTTTATTTTGTTTAAGTCACTGCGACATAGGAGGTTTACTACGCGTTAATGCCTAAATATGGATTTTGACGAAATCACAAAGGTACTTATATATAAGGACAATGTTCTTTTTGTCAAAAGTAATTTTGTATAGGTTATTTAAAAGAAGCGTTAAAGTTTTTTGGCAACATTGTACTGCTGACAACGGCCCTTTGCATTTTCGTCATGGTTCATCATTATTTCCAATTCCTTCTTTAAAATTATTTTAGTCGTCAGACGCAACTCAACCATTCAACACGCAACTTGCTCGGATAAATTTAGTGCACTTTTTTTACAGCACAGTTTTGTGATCTATTTATGACATCAAGACTGCGCATTTATTTATTTTTCTAGTTTTATTTCGCAGGTCTGTGATCCTTGAACTTACGTGGCGACCACGACCACTTACACACACACACATAGTTTTAGATATACACAGGATTCTATATCTAAAAAAGTAAAAGTGAACGTTAGAGCATACGTAAATGTAAGTATGTAATAGTAGACCTACAGGCGAGGTTTTACTGTTAAATACATGCGACTTAGCAGAAGGTTTAAAGAAGATTAAGGGGTGACGTATCACCTTAAGCTGGCCATTCTCGAGTATGGAGTACTCGAGAATGGCCAGCTTTTAGCAGTGCTCCACTCCATCGCACCAAATTAGTGCAATATCTTGTTGTGAATGTAACAAAATTACATGGATTTGCGGCAAGATTATGCATTAATTTGGGGTGATGGAGAGGAGCGTTGCCAAATGGAGTGCCTGCATATGGCCGGCTTTAGATGTAATGACATTATACCGTAATCACACAGACAATGCTATTTTGTCAAAATAACAAAGCTACCCTTGTCGTTGTAACGATGCTCCATAAACATATAGACAACACTATAATCGTAGAGCCAAGACACATTGAGAATGTGACAATGCACCTTAGACGTATAGACAAAGGAACTTTGTCGAAATTACAATACACCGTGACAAGTTTACCTAATACGGGACGACAATATACTGTGTTAAAGTTCCTTTGTTGATTTTTTCAATCGTTTAAATTTGCTTTGTCGTTGGCTTTAAGGCCCCTAAACTGCTCCCATTTGTTAAGGGAATTTAAACACCATGTCAAAAAATTCTTTGAGTGTAATATTATGAACTTTTATGGAGCGTGTTTTCAAGATGGCGCTAACAGAACTATATAGTATTTGGTTGAGTAAAGAGTAGGTAGTGAACACAGTGCAGATGAGAGTTCAAAAGGCCTTTAAACCTAATTCGCGGTTTTAAGTCCGGGAACGCTGCAGTTCATTCCCCTGCCTTCCAACAACGCGATGGACCCAGCACCCGCACGGAGAAGCCATGGATAGATAAGAACACTATCTCTGTCTCTCTCTTTTCGATTAATAAGTCATTCTTAATTCAAAGGATAATTCTGGAAATAAAATAAGGTGATGCTAAAAGTATTCTTACATTTACTGCTGTGACTTCGGAGGATTTACGGATATCTATTTGTTTTTTTTATTATTCTTTTGCAAATACATACATAAATAATTCAAAAACGTTTTGGCAATTCAAAGTTATTTATTTAGGTAAGTATTATTAAAAATAAGAGAATACTCCTGTCATAAGGGTTTATTTATCCTACAATGATTTTTCACATTGTGATTTTTTACAATCGGTAAAAACGGAAGTGTGCCTAGGACCTTTATACTATAGCACGTCTCAGATAAATGTCCTTTGAGTTTTTATATTAGCACATAAAAAAATTCTTCAAGTTCCAAATAATAAAGCAGTCCATGGTATAAAAATATGCAATCACGATTTAAATCTGATTAGGAACAGGGAAATAAAGTTATTATAAGAAACACATACGTTGATCGAGCAAAAAAAAGTTAAGAACGTAAAAGCAAGCGAACGAAATTAAAGGCACAGAAAGCAAGTAAAAAGAACAAGAAAATTATTATAAGGTATGCCAAACGCAACGAAAAAAAGTTGAAAGCAAGAGAACCAAATTACATACAAGGAAAGCAAGATAAAGGCAAGGGAAGATTTTTTTTATTGGCACACCGTATTTGTCTACAAAGTCCACGAATAGGGTCGAATAATACAATGTTGTTGAAGAGCGTTAATCGCTCCCACTTTACCTGCTAATTGATGACAACAAAGAATAAATTGCATTACCAGTACTTTTATATCCTCGCTGCTTCATCCTTAATTTAACTGCCCGTTTCGTCATCGCAGCCTGAAAGGATACTACCACCTCAGTAACCACCACGATAATAAATCGGTACAATAGTCTCCTGGCTTGACGGTATTTGCATCTTAAGTAAAAAATATAGAAAACAAGTTAAGCGATAAAAAAAAATACTGCAAAAGAAATAATATAAAACGCCTGAAAATATGTAATATGTCTTCTATGAAATATGAACAAAATGTATATTTGAGCATCAAACATTCCTAAGGATTTATTAATTTTATTTTATAAAAAGAGTTTTAATATAAGAAAGCTTTACTTTAATCGCAAATATCTTTGCTTACTTGATATGTTTTCACAATTTTATGGGTTTATCCACTCTCTAAGTATTTTTATCACTTCCAGTAAACTATTATTTTAAATACTATTTTTAAAGATTTAAAACGTTATTGGGAAATGTTTTCACTACTTATATCTGTATCGCCGGTGCCGGACTTAAAACCGAAATAGAACAAAACTTCATCAAATTGGCTAAACAATTATTTTAACAATAGCAAATGAAACGATTATCCTATAATTTTAATATGCAATCATATTAACAAACAAATGTAGGTATATTTTAATGATAATAACGTAATCTAGACATTATTATAATTATCTGGAATTGCTTCCGTCCTTTTTCGTTAAATCCTAATTTGTTTTTGGCAAATGAGATTTGTATTCTATGACAAATAACGCAATTTGCTGTAATCTTTTGGTTTTAATATGAAATATGAAATTGTATTGTGCCTGAAATTTGTGTTTTATATTTAAATATATGGTAAGTTTGCGGAAAAAATAAAGTTGATAACATATAGATTTCAAAACATACCAAATTATACCTAGTTAAAAAAAATAGCCTACCATGTTAACCAGATGGGTTGGTAAGTATTGATTTCGTTTATTTTTACACATTGTATAATGCCGCTAGAATACTGGAATCGGAACCGACGACTTAACGTGTTCTCTAAAATATATGTATAAACTTAAGCTTTAGAAAAACTCATCGATCCGGGAAACGAATCTGCGGCTTTGGTTTGGGTTTTTAATCAACTCCATCATAACATAATGTCATATTGACCAAGTATACACATTTATTTATTTAAACACTTTATTGCACAGTAAACAAAAAAACAAACAATTACACAATATTTATTACAATTTAAATAGAGGTATCAAAGTTACTAATTGTGTAAACAGCTTCATTATTATCCACAGTTATTTGTGTAAGATGAAGGACACAAAAGGAAAAGCATATAACAAGAAAACATTATATACACAAACAATCCCTGGCATCTAGCTTGACAGAACCTCCATGACTGACTTTATGTAAAGCCTTCGAGTGAACCGAAACATGGAGACCTTCATTATAACTTGACATTATGCGATTGAGAGCTATGCGTTCACTAGCATTTGTTGTGTAAGTTAAGTAAAACGCGAATTTAATGTTTAATCTTTATTGGATTGTGTACAAAGATGATTCGGGTGCTTAAATTTAAAAACCTACTTGTTTAGGCGGGAACTAATGCCAAATAGCTAATTTTGTATGAATTAAAAAAAATATTGTAAAATGAACTAGTCCATTTAATAGTTTATTTGGTTTATTGATGAATGAACTATAGTTCATTTAGTAGTTTTATTTGGGTATGACAAGTTATACTTGTCGTAAGAGGATGTATATATCAATTTTCATTATTAGGGGGCATATCAAATAATAAATTTAATACAAACAATACAATTAAATAAAAAAAATAATACCAAAAGTTAAGTTATCAAATAATAAATTTAATACAAACAATACAATAATTGTTTGTATTAAATTTATTATTTGAAATGCCCCCTTTTGTAAATAAATAAAGGAAAAAATGCGTATTTTACCTAAATATGAAACTCTCCAAAATACAAAAGATATGATTAATTCTTTCATACAAATATGTCAAATGTGTGTAAATCACTAATAATTTGTATTTAATTCAAGTTATTTAATTTCAAGTGGTATATTTTGTCCTTTTTATCAATAATTTCTTCACAGATTTCTATAGTAGGTAATGCACATTGTTCAAGCCATGTATTTTGCCAGGTCTTGTAATTATAACGATTTTCTTTTTAGTGTAAATATTATATTTTTAATGCAATTACAATTAATACGTAATAATTATAATGCGTAATGCGTAGTGCGTAGGGCAGTCTCAATAAACATATAAATAAATATTTGTATCAGCGACATCTCGTGGCGAAGATAGACAACTAAATCTATCTAAAATCGGTACCTAGATGTCGCTTTTCTTAACACTATAAATAAATCCATCAATATCCATACTAATTATAAATGCGAAGATAATTCTGTTTATTTGTTTGTTGCGTTTTCACGCCAAAAGATGATAAAAAATATACACATTTATCCAAACAATATATACTAACCCTTTAAAAAGTTAATATAATTTAAAAAATATTTAATATAATATATTTAATAAATGCATTAAGATATATAAAAATGATATAAAACATTTTTATATACCTTAACTTTTCTTCATAGAACATTTATATCTCTGTTGTATTTAAAAACCTAAGAGGCTTTTAAGATAATTAAATTTTAAGACAAACCCTGTTTTTCTGCACTCCCTATAGCTATTTCGAATAATGATACACCTAAGTCCATACTAAATTTCATTTAAATTGGTTCAGCGGTTTAGGCATGAAAACGTAAGAAACAGAGTTTATTATGCATTTATAATATTGGTATGGATATACATATACATACATATACATTAATTATAATGTTCAGCATGTTTCTATTCCCTGCTGGATATACCTGTTTTCCATATTGATTTCGCTCGCCACCCTGTGCTCGCCATTGCTGCATCTTACAGCAAGGCACACTCGCCTGATACGACCATTATTCGTTCAGCGGCAAAAGATCAACAGACTGAAGGGCAGTGGCTTTTATCTGGTAGCCCTCGGAGCTGTCCGTTCATGACCCTAGTTCGCGGATTTCCTCCTTTCTGATTGTATACCTACTTAGCTCATATGGAGGTTAAGGAAAACCTTAAGTGGAATGGACCACGTTTTACCGGGTAACATATATTCCACAGACATTTAAAATATATTATATTATTATTACGGTAGGGCGTCATAATAAAATTAATAACATGAAGCAACTTCCCTAAAGCTGCCTTGGTCGGTTACCAACATATTTTACACGTTTTTTAAAAGTAAAAGTCACTTATACCGCCTTTGTGGTCCAATGTTTGCGTCGCTGGCGTTGTTTCTGGGAGCCGTGGGTTCAATTCCCATTAATGGCAAATAAATATTAAAACCTTTTCTGTACCGTTTAACATGGTCTGGGTATTTATATATCATAATATATATTGTTGTGACCGCCTGCGTAGACTAGTGGTTGCCCCTTTGGCGTTGTATCCAGAGGTCGTGGGTTCGATTCTCACCCATGGCAAAAAAATACTAGTACATTTTTCTGTACAGTTTGTCATGGTCTGGGTGTTTATAACATATAATATATTGTATTATATCGTTGTTTCTGGTACACATAGTATAAGCCTAGAGCTTAGTTTGTGACCAGGCCAATATGTGTAAAATGTCCTACATACTAATTAATATTAAATATCAATATCATAGTAATTAAGAAGATAATGGAACTTCTAATATAGTCTAAACGTTGCATTAAGTAATATTAAAGATTTTTTTGAAAAAAACGAGTAAGTGCAAATAATACTTACTCGATCTTGCATAATAATATTATCTTTATAAAAATCTACTAACTTTTAAAAAGATAAATAATTTACGTTTTTTTGATTGAAAAAAATCTTACCCTTAGTTGTAATTTCAAAAGTTTACAGATATAATTAGGATCAAATAGACACATAAAATCTACACCTCCACGTTCGTTTAGATGTTATTTGACGTTTGAGATTGCGAATACATTTCCTGTGCCAGAGATGAAAACAGAATTAAAGTAAACACATATAATTTCCACTATAAAAAGAAAGCTGCTGCAGAATTTAAAGTGCTAAACATCGATTCTATGTGATTAGTATCAGGCTGTACTTTTCAGCGATACAGCGCCAGATAGGCGGCGCTGAAAGCGTCGATGGGATCTCGGAAGTAAAGCGCTTCGAAAGCGGAAGTGGCGTTTAACTTGTTATTTTGTAACGGCTTCATTCTTCAGCGACGTCGGAGAAACACGCTAGCTGTCATGGGGGCACTGCTAAGTAGACCACAATAGGAGACCATAGACTACCAATGTTGGAAGATAGATATAATTCAGAATTAATTACAAATATATGTTTACAAAAACACTCTATTGATCAATAAATCATTTAAGAAAATAACGTAGTAAATTAATACATACATACATATCATCACGGGTGCCTTACGGCGCCCGAGATCCCAGGTGGCCTCAGGGTACCCAGCGGAGGGGTTTTTTAATCCCACCTTGTTGCAGCCGATGGTATGAATCTACACCTCACAAGTGGCTAGCTCGTCGCAATGTTTGAATAGACTCAATAACCCATCTATATATAGTTTCACAAGGTTGTATAGTGAAACTGGGACCGACAGCTTAACTTGCTCTCCGAGGCAATATAGTGGTGTTGTTAAACAAATGTACATAATTTTTCAGATTAAAAACTCATTGGTATTCACCGGGTTGTAAATTAAGTCACCCTGACCCTTTATTAGGATACCTTGTTACAACGATTGTATAAATGTCGGTCAACAATAAATTTCAAGTAAATCGAACTAGACGTTTTTGAGATATACAGGGTAAATTTGAAAGGATGTACTTTGGGCTAATATGAGGTTCTGCTGATCAATACGAACAAATTTTTCCATGGGACCATGTGCCGCAAATGAAAAAAAAAATGTCTTCTCCATACAAACTAGTAATGTTAAAATTACCATTTTGTATGGGGAAGCCAGATTTTTTTTTCATTTGCGACATTTATACAATACTCATATTAGCCCAAAGTACATCCTTTCAAAGTCAACATGTATATAAGATGTATATTATTAATATAGTTTATGATATGTATGTATATATAGTCAGCATTAGTGTGTATGTATAATATTTGTATACTCTATTTCTTAAATGTATTTTACTGCACCTATTTTACCTACTTACTGCTTAATTTGTCCCAAAGGCTTGACTAGTAGAGAATGCCTAGCGGCATTAAGTCCGCCTTTGTACTAAATTTGTGCAATAAAGTTTTAAAATAAATAAATAAAAATGCAGAGAGACAGACAATCATCTGAAGCACACTATAAAGGTTTCTGTATTGATATTTTTTTTTTTAGAGTTCTATACATAGTACAAAAATAATATTTTTCGTAGTTGTCTAGTTTTATGTAAACTTACGTGCACGTGGATCTATTTCTGAGACCAAACATATTTCCCAGGAGCTTCTCTTATAAGCAAATTACATTAACCCTAAAATGGCAACCCTTTTCTACCCTACTTTAATGACGCTTGGAGTAAAAAAATCTTTCAGGCGAATAATCCAATGAGCTATGATGAAATTAGGTAGTACTTTATTATATTTTACTGAAATTATAGACCAATAATATTATGAAAGAAAAAAGGTTTAATTAATAATGTCACTAATAATACAATTAACAACGCGAAATTGCATACGAATTTTTGCATAAAAATACAATATAATATATGGCATTTTTTATGCAATAATTCTTGTTGAAACCCCCAGGGGGTCGAACCAGGGGGTTCAGATGGAACCTTCCATAATTTTCCTTAAAATCTAAATAACATTAAAAATAATAAATAAATATTTAGACTAATATTAAGTAGGTATAAACATCCTTAAAGTCGCTTGCGATATTGCCACGTTGGATGGATTATCTAATTTTTTGATACAAAGAACTGTGAGATTATAGTGTATTATATTTTATTTTATACATGGTGACGTTGAAAGGTTGTACTTTGAGCTAATAATATGAGGTATATGAGGAAACCATATGTTACCAATGAAAAAAAAAACCTACTCCATACAAACTAGTAATGCTAAAATGACCAATTTGTATGGGGAAGCCAAAACATTTTTTTCATTTACAAAAATGTTTCATGGAAATAGTTATTCGATTTATTAAGTAGAGCCGAAAGTACAACCTATCAAATTCACCATGTATATAAATACCAGATGATCGGGTGTCCCGCGGTTTGCTGTTGAAGTCGTTGCAGATTAATTGACCGTGTATAGTTTACATAGTTTTTTATTCTAATACATATTATATTTTATAAACACCCAGACCATTGCAAACTGTACAGAAAAACGTACTAAACTTAGTAAACTTTTTTGCCATGGATGGGAATCGAACCCATGACCTCCGGATTCAACGCTACAGGTGCAACCACTAGTCTACGGAGGCTAGTATTGCTATTGATGATACATTGATAACCCAATTAATGTTCAAATTCACAATAATAATTTTGTAAATATATTTTTAATACAGTTGCTCAAAAAGTGGCGTATTGCAGGGACGTATAGCGTTCGGGATGTGGGCTATTACATACTCGTGCTTTTTTGTACCTTTACCGAACTCGTGCGTTCTCTTTCCCAACTGTCAAAATAATGTCTATAAAAAAGAAAAAAAAAACAACCACGAAGTTTTTACTAAAAAAATTTTTTTTATGATTCATGCAAATATTTCTAAAAAGAAGCTACTAATTTGTTTCAATACCTATCAGATTTAATGATTTGATTCAATGAGTTAGGTTAGGTTTCATTTCATTTCATCTCATTAAATTTCATTTCATATCAATAAAAAAAATCTACTGAAGACTTGGCTGTATGGGCATAGTTCCCTTTACCTACCCAGAATGGGTGAAGAAAACAAAAAAAAATCTCTGGTTATATTCTTTTACGGTTGGCGCCATTTTCCAGAAATTTTCTTTGCGAGTTTAGTTGTGTTTTTATTATTTTATTAAATTGCTTCATTTTTTCGCAACTGTATTAAAAATAGTTGTTCAGTACACATGCGGAACCGTCATTGCAACTTGTTCCGACTGTCAACCCTCACCTTCGGCTGCGCCTCGCTCGGGTAGACATTTGTCGGAACTCTTTGCAATGACAGGCTTTCCGCACTCGTAATGAAATATACTATTTCACAGCCTACAAAAAGCTGCGTTTTTGCGCACGAGATTTTATTTACCTATGTATTTACTATTACTGTTATAGGGTTAAATTTCAGTATCGTTTTATTGGCATATAAAAGTACCCATAAATAAAATAGAGTATCTAACTACTTTTCCCAATTTAAAATATATATATAGGCTGATTACCTATTTATTTTTCTTTTACTGGAACTTGTGTTATTTGGCCTATTTCATAAATGTGAAAATTATAATTTACAATGATAATTTATAAATAACCTAGTTTAGGGCTGTTTTTTAACCGTCAGATAAAGTTTTTCAACAGATAACTTTTATGGAGATAATTATTAATTTGACAGTTGAATAACTTAAGGAGATTAAAAAATTAGCCCTTAGCTAGTCCAAAGTGAATAATTCTAACTAAACAAAGCAATGTATTTTAAATTGTCATTGTAAATATAAAATAAAGTCACGGTTGTGGTGTTTAGTAAAAGGCAAATTTCAGAAATTATAGCATAGCATTTCTTTTTAGAGTAGGGCTAGAAGTACAAGTTTAATTATAAAATAATTAACATAAAATAATTAAAAAAGTGGCCCGAGCCTAGTGGTTAAGTTACTGCGCAACTGATAGCAAGGTTAAGCAGATGACAACAAGACCGGCCTGGGATGGGTGACCGCTTTATACAACGAGGCTATTTCATCATACAACACCGCAACAAGCTCGCCACTTGTTAGGTGTTGCCTCCGAATACCATCGGCGAAATGAGGATGGGTTAATCCCTCCGCTGGGACCCTGAGGCCGTTTAAACGGTTCTCGGGAGCCAAATTGGCACCCGTGATGGTATTTATTTTATTTTTAATTAACATACTAAGGTTTTCTTTTTTACAATTATTCAAACCCTAAAAACAACAACATATAATATTAATATATATCCTTTTATTATCTCCAAAACCCTTTCACTAAAATTCCTGTTGTGAAAAATACCCAAAATATGCAGAACAAATTTGTGGGTAGTAATTTAACAATAGCTACATGCGAGTCGGTATCGGAATGCCAACGACCGGGAATCAACCCTCGACCTCGGGGTGCGAGCCTGACATGAATATTAACACTGGCAGATGTTACTCCATCTTACACTTATACTTGACTGTTATCTTGTAAATTATGCTCCCACTATACCAGTCCTTTTTTTTTCAACACTTATGATAAATCTCAATAAAAAAAAAAATATTTAGGGTCGAACAACTTTTCCCATGGAACCATGTGTCGCAATGAAAAATAATTTTGGCTTCCCCATACAAATTGGTCATTTTAAATGAGTTACTAGTTTAACAGTAACTAGTTTGTATGGAGAAGGCAATTTATCAGAACCTCATATTAGCTCAAAGTACATCCTTTAAAAAAAAAAAAACTAAGACTAACAGCCAAGTTATCATATTAGAAGAACATTTGTATGGACGATGACACGACTGCAGTTATGTTATTATTCCCCTATATACCTACTCGTATATACAGAGTGATTTTGAAAGGATATACTTTGGGCTAATATGAGGTTTTGATGATCAAATCAAACAATTTCTCGCATGGAACCATGTGTCGCAAATGAAAAAAACATTTTGGCTTCCCCATACAAATTGGTCATTTTAACATTACATTTTACTATAGTTTGTATAGAGAAGGCATTTTTTTTTTCATTTACGGCACATGGTTCCATGGGAAAAGTTGTTCGATTTAATTAACAGAACCTCATATTAGCCCAAAGTACATCCTTTCAAAGTCACCATGTATGTATACTTATTTTTAATAAATCTATACTAATATTATAAAGAGAAAAGATTTGATTGTTTGTTTGTTCTGGATAAACTCAAAAACTATTAAACCGATTAAAATATTTTTTTTTACAAATAGAAGGCTATATTATTATTATTATTTCTTCCCATAATATGTTACAGAATTAGGTCTTAAGTATAGTTTAGCGTTCAACATATTCTACCGCTTGCGTATTATCAGCAACATGGGCTGCATTTTATTTTCGTTCTGATTTCTTTTAAATTAAACGGCGGGAGAAACCGCAAGGCACAAGTAGTAAAAATATAATTGATTTACTTTCCATTTCGCTTGTTTAACAATGATTGTGAAATGAAATAAAAATTTCGTTAGATAAGAGTAAAAAGTAGAGATAAAAAAGGGTCCCGTAGATGATCGAGTCCGAAGGCCTCTTCATCAATCTTGATCGAATAGGCACATAATTTTTTGCGTTTTCCCTACATTCCCTAACTTGGTTGACATTTATGCTTTTAGTAAGGAATTGTCGATGAAATCTCTGTTTTATTTAGTTTTTCCGGAGTTTTTCCTATAGCACTTCTGTGACAAGTGGGAAGTGAAAAATGTTTTGAGTTATATTTATTAGGTGGTGGCAGGGTAGTAAAAGCCTGTGTTATATACATATACTCTAATATACTAATAGTATAAAGCTACAGAGTTTGTTTATTTGTTTGGTTGAACGCGCTAATCTCAGAAACTAAATTAGAAGTAAAATGGAATTGAAAAAATATTTTAGTGTTGGACATCGAGCGGAGTAACAATGAAACATGTTGCATTGTCACAAAACGGGGAATAAATATTCCTTTTGAGAGCCGTAAACGGTTAAAGTTACGCAGACGAAGTTTGCTCGGATTAGCTATAATAGTTTATAATAAATCTTTACATACTTTTAGTAGTAAAAACTTTGCGTAGACAGAATGACTGATTTTTTTTTTGGTGTATATCGTGTAAGCATGGCCTAACCAAGCTCACACTTAATAAAAAAAATAATATGTAGGACATTTAACACAAATACAAATACAAATTCTTTATTGCCTCATATTGTGGTTAGTAAGGTGATTAGTAGTAATATAATAGTTTACAATATGAACCCTGCTAGGGCACTGCAAAATAAGGTAATTGTGTACATATAAATTAGTTAGGTAAATCATAGCGTTATTTCATTAATTAATTATTACATTTCATTATTATTATATTCATTAAATTTAATTTTAATTATTACAATATTCAATCAAAATTTATTATAATATTTTATTATCAATCAAATTTATACATCATAAATCAAAATAGGTATATATACCTATATATGTATATCTATTGTAAAAACTATTGTAAAAACTCCTGCAACGTGTAATATGCTTTTTCTTTTAAGTAATTAGATAATTTAGTTTTAAATGTTTTGAATAATTGTTCATTTCGTATATTTACAGGGATTTTATTATAAATTTTTAGGGTCATCATTATATATGGGCTTGTATCAAATATTTTTAAAGTTTTAGTTGGTAGCATTAGTCTTGGTTTTGGTCTTAAGTTTGCTGGTCTATTATAAGTTTCGTTTAAGTTAGGGAAAAAGTGTTCATGTTTTTTTGCAAAAGAGTTGGATTTTAAGTTTGTTAGGAAGTTGCAGACCACCTGCAACTATCTATTTGTTTAATATTTGCTAAGATTCTTATACATTTCTTTTGAAGAGTAAATATATAAGGTGCTTCTGTACTATTTCCCCATAACACTATACCGTATCTAAGCCATGCGTGGGCGTATGCATAATAGGCTGAAGTGGCGGTTTGAATGTCCGTGGCTTTCTTAAGTTCATATAGAGCGTACGTAAATCGACACATCTTACTCGCCAACCCCTCGATGTATAATGCCCTAGCCACAAACTAAGCTCTAAGTTATTTGTACCAAAAACAACAACACATTTTATATAACACCGAGACCATGAACAAACTGTACGGGAAACGAACTAATATGTCATGCTTTTTCTCTATGAGTGGATTCGAACCCACGACTTCACATTGTTCTTCTATACTTCTATACTAATATTATAATGAGGTAAAAGTTTGTGAGGTTGTGGGGGTAATTTCTGGATCTACTGAACCAATTTTTTTAACCTTTTATTTACAATAAATATTTAAAGCATGGATATAATCGGTGAAGTTGGTCACCTTGGTGGCTCTCTTGTATGGCAGATAATGATTGACAGGTCAATGGAATCAGCTAACCACCTAGTCTTACACTAGTTGGTTATGTAGTGTGTGTTCGGTTCGGTAGTAATTTTCATATTAAGATTTCCATTCCATCGTGTTTAAGTTCAATTAATATTTGTCGTTCTTTTGTTAATGAATAGCTGCCTAACCAAACGCACTCTAAGACCTCATTGTTAAACTTTTTTTTTTGACTATTCATAAATATCTATAAAGATTTACATGAAATAAATGGTTTTGACTATTGACTTTGACTTTTTTAAAATTCTTTTAGTGTTGGATAGAATATTTATCGAAGAAGGCTATATAACATCACGGTACGAATAATAGGAATATCAATGAAGAATGTTGGGAAAACGTGTTTCTTTTGAGAGCTTCCGTTGCGTGCGCTACGTAAACGGTTAACGTTACGCAGACGAAGTTGCGCGGGTCAGC
Source organism: Monopis laevigella (assembly GCA_947458855.1). Classification (NCBI taxonomy): domain Eukaryota; kingdom Metazoa; phylum Arthropoda; class Insecta; order Lepidoptera; family Tineidae; genus Monopis; species Monopis laevigella. The sequence goes on along the minus strand of OX381577.1, from coordinate 10,749,699 downwards.
TAGTTCTTCATAAATCTGTAAGGTTTACATGAAATAAATATTTTTGACTTTGACCCACAGACTAAAACGGAAACATGACTAGGTCACTTGATGATTTTTGCATCTGTATGTACCGAGGTAACGAAATCGGTCTAGCGAAATGATAGAGGCCTTCTTTCCAATATTTTACTAATTTATTAAAAAATATATATTAGAACTATACTGTAGTTTAAATATGTTTATTTCTCGTTTAAAATTATTGTCCCTACATAAACAAGATAATAACTAACTTATTGCGTTAGTATTAACAAGTTTGGAACTTTAAATCTGATAACCAATTCAAACACAGGGTTTAGGGAAAGGAAATCTCAAAATTTTAATACACGATAATATTATATAGATATTAGGGATATAAAAAAAAATTTACATCGAAAGTGCGTTGTTTGATGAATAAAATAAGGAAAATAACAAAAACTTGCCTTGATTCACTCACAGTTTTAAATAAAAAACCAGTCTGTTTGCACCATGTTAATAGGAAGCACTTAAAATTGTGGCTATTAAATCGATTAATATAATTAACATTACGCAGTTTCTTGTAGCTCAAAGTATGATTTAGTAAATCAACACGCAATGGCTCCTGAACTAGATAGATTTTTTTAAATTTTATTTGGGGAAATATGATTATTTGTTGTGTAATAAGAAGTACCTACGTAACAATTGTGGCTATTATCTTCGATTAAAATAATTTATTAAATCATTGCTTACCTTAATAGGTTTTAAAGCTTATAACGTTTTTATTAATAAATAATTATTATATTTTCAACAAGAACTCATTGGTTTATATTCAATATTATTTAAATAAATAGGTAACTAGTTAGATTGTTAAAATATAATTATTTATAGATTGGGAATTATAAATAAATAATATATTACGGTATTCACAGAATTTAATTTGAAATTAATACCAGAGTTATATTTCGTAGCATAATATTGCTCATTAATTTTAAAGCGAACTGTGGAATTCGTACCGCCCCATTAATGTATAACAACTGTTCTGTAACGTTATAGAAAATATGTTACCGAAAATCCAGGCTCAATAACTGAAATTGCAAATATTTACATTCATTATTTGTTAATTACAGTTTTGTACAAATAACGGGGTGTTATATTAAACTATTATACTTTCACTGCTCTATTCAGAAACGTTACGCTAAACGTTAGCTGGTATTGATTAAACCTGGTAATAAATATGTTTTGCCACTTTTGTTCCATAGTTTATTTGTGACAGGAAGAAAACACAGGTTTAACTAGCATTGGTTTATATCGTAACGGTTCTGAATAGAAGTGCGAGAGTTAATATTTACATGTTATAAAATAACCTACGATTGGAGCCCAAAAAACTTGCCTACTGAGGTTTCCGTTTTTGATATACGAATAGATACCTATCATATTCATGGTACACTCAGTCTTGCTGTTGGTGGTCTTGCGTAAGCATGAATAAAATTATTATCAGAATCATCTAGTTTAAGCATATTTAGCACCTCCTGAGATCAGTGGCCTAATTATAAAACAGCGAACGCGATAGTGATCATAGCTTCCAATTACAATCAATCGCGATAGTGATTTGTCAAAATTATGTGTGTATACCTTCACCATCCTCCATTTATATAAAGCTTACTTTCCCCTAGACCATATCGGTTGGTGATGGCCTTGGCCCTTGCTTTTTATATTAGCTTGTTACATATACGTAAATTTTATCATTTATTTATTAAAGTAGGTATAATATTACAGTCGTGACATTGTTATTGTATATACATATAATTTAAACTAATTTGATTTAGTTAAATTTATTTATATTATATATGTATATATATATATATTTATTTTGTTTTTGTTGTTGTTATTATATTTTGTTTTAATTTATTTTTTGTTGATATTATTATTATTGTGTCATAGCCAGGTTCTTACTAAGCTTAACTTGATTTTCTATCTTGTTTTACTGATGCATGGAGACTTTTATTTTGCCCCGTGTTCTGATATTACAAGTAGTGTATTAGACTTGGAAATGACGTGTTCAAGTCACCATGCAGTGACACCTATGGAAATAAATTATTTTGAATTTTGAATTTAAACGTTAGAAGTTAATGCTACTTTGTTCGTATTATCATATTAAAAATAGGTATGTGGCCTAATTACGAAACGGAATTTAGGCATATCTATCGCTATCGCGATTAATTGTAATTGGAAGCTATGATAGCTATCGCGTTCGCTGTTTTATAATTAGGCCACTGATCTCAGGAGGTGCTAAATATCCTTAAATTAGCTGATTCTGATATAAATTTTATTTGTACAAGACTCTTGCGCAAGACCACCAACACGGAGACAGAGAGTTCAAGAACAAGAACGAGATCGAGACCACCTATTCCAATGCAATATCAAGAACAAGACTGACCTAGTCTTGGTCTTGATTTGAGCAACACTAATAATAATAATATGTAGGACAATTTTACACATATTGCTCTGTTCATAAACTAAGCTCTAGGTTGTACTATGTGTACCAGAAACAACGATATAATACTTATTATATTTTATTAACACCTAGACCATCATATCTTATCTTATTGGTTTTGGGGTTGACATCAGTCAAAAACACTTCGACCCTTTGGGATCTTTTGTGTGTTCCCCATTCCTATTAACCACAAACCTTAGTATCGTCCCCAAATATGTTGTTGACGTATTTAAGGACATCACTAAGGTCGGTTAGCTTGTAGCTTTCTGGATCCGGATAAGCCTGTCCTAGGTATTTGATTCTTTGGATAGCCCTAGCGTCAGTGCCGCATGGATTCGGGCTCTTTACTACAGAATCTGCATGTGGTATCATCTCTTAGTATAGAGGTGTTTGTTGGTTGTATAGTGTCCTAAAACACTCCCACCAGTAGCCTTATTTGACTTCTGTTGAATTTCCATATCTTATCCAGGCCTATTGCCTTCATACCAATGAATTTCTTGGAATGTATTAGGCCTTGTTGCGTTAACCACCATCTTGTGGGTTTGTCCTCAGCAAATTTCTTTAATGCATTAATTATTGTTATGTTGGGTATGCCTATAAATGGTTCAGGTCCAATTAAGGAAGTTTCTGAACCCATTTTAGCCAGTTGGTCTGCCCTTTCATTACTTTCGATGCCCATATGTCCCGGAACCCAGGCCAGTTGTGTCTTTACCCTGTTGTTCCTGCCGATTAACACATTCCAAAACTAGCCCAGAACTGGTCTCATACGAGCTCAGAGCTTTAAGTGCTGCTTTCAGCTGCCGCTAAGAATATTTATGTTTTCTCTATGTGATCCCATGCCTAGGATCTTCTTTGCAAATACTATTATCGCATACAGTTCTTCAAAGCTTTCCATAAAGCGCAGGAGGGTTTTGATTGGGTATCAAATTGGCTGCGTAGTAACTACCTAACACTAAATTCCGAAAAAACAAAATACATTCCATTTTCAATGACCTCTTCGGCCCAACCAAACCAAGAATTCTTCATTCTTGACCATATTTGTGTAAATCCGCAGTGCTGTTCATGTGTAGCCCTTAATAGAGCAAACACTATAAAGTATTTAGGAGTTCTGTTGGATGCTAACCTCAACTTTAATCAGCATATTGAATTGATTTGCAACAGAGTCAGAAAGCTAATTTTCGTATTCAAAAATTTAAGACAGGTTGCGGAACCATTATTGTTGAAGCAGGTCTATGTTTCACTGTGCCAATCAGTTTTGGTCTATTGTATTTCTATTTGGGGTGGAGCTCCGAAAACTACTCTTATACGGCTAGAGAGAGCCCAGAGAGCTGTGCTAAAGGTCTGTATATTTCGCCCGATTTTATTTCCCACAACACAACTTTATAAATTTTGTGACGTACTAACCGTGCGACAGCTCTTTATTTACCATACTGTAATCAAACAGCATTCCATAACAAAGTTTCTTTCAGAACGAACAAAAAAGAGGCGCAAAAATAAAATATGCCCAGCTGTTGTCTACAAACATTCCTTTATATGCAAGTTCTTTTACTTTCTGGGACCTTTCCTTTATAATAAGATAAACGATAAAATAAATATTTACCCCCTAAATAATAGAAATTGCAAGATTAAGTAAGTGGCTAAAAGTTTTCGATTATAATGAAACGGAAAATTTATTAAAAATACAAGTCTAAATAACAGAATCATATTCAGACAGACAGATGGACCACTACTCCCTCACATTACACACATATTCCACACACTCATAAATAGGATTCACTTGCACATACACACTCAAAAGTATTAATTTATAGTAATATCTTATAATTATTGTTCTTAGTGTTAATTATTGTATTATATCAGTAAATTGTTTAATGCATGTTAATATTAATACTGTAATAAAATACCTAAAATTATACCAGTAAATTGTAAAATGCATGTTAATATTATAATGGAATACCTAAAACTGTATGTACCCAATGACGGAAGAGATCTGTTTGCCCGAGATACAGTCTCCTAGCCTAGTTCAGGCACAGACGATTTGCTACTTAATCACTTTGTTAAAAATTGTACCTATATAATAACTATTTCTATGTACCTTTACATGAATAAAAAAAAAATAAAATAAAAAAAAAAGTTCTGTTTGGAAAACTGTAGGGTAATGTCCCATGCTTACATGAATATCATGACCATTAGTATGTATTCCTGCACCCGTTCCTGACTGCATCTATGATCCATCGGTATACCAGTTTTGACATTTACTGTCGTGTTTAGAACCATTTTCACATTCGTCCCGTGACAGGAAATATGTTTTATAGTTCCTTTTAAAGATTCGAATAGTCGAAATGTTGTCAGCGCACATTTCAAGAATCCTATCGAGATTGTTGTCAGTTTCCATCCTAGTGTGAATAGTTTGGGGTATATTTGGATACCACTCTTTATTATTCCGTAGCGGGTAAAGTGATTTCCTTGCCTCCATTTCTATTATCACGTGTAAAGGTTTAAGATTTAATAGTACCTCTAATATTATACTATTTAATAGCTGCCGTAGGTGTTGTTTTAAAGGCACCTGATATAGACACACTGAAGTCTGTGAAGGTGTCTTTGTTAGTGGGCTCTCCCTAATGTGTCTATTTCTAGTATCTTTAATAAGAAAGATGATAGACTAATAGGTCTAAACGACTTGGGTTCTTCGTAGGTTACTTTACCTGGCTTCGGTATGAATACTACCTTAACCATCCTCCACTGCTTTGGTGTGTAACCAAATGCAATAGAGGCTTTGAAGAGTCTACTAATGTGGGGGTTTAGTAGAATAGGATATATTTCATCAGGACCCGGAGATTTATAAGGTTGGAAATTGCTCAGGGCCCATTTGATTTTATGTTCATCTACTACTTTTTTCACAGTTTCCCAGTCTTGTTTAGTGGTATGTACTGCCTGGTCGTTGATAGTGTTTAAGTTGTCTACCTTGTTGTTTGTGATAATCGATCCTGGGAAGTGTGTTTTAAACATAATTACTAACGTACCTTTCCCAGTCTCCATTAGCTTACCGTTTTCGTCTTTTACCATCATAAGTGGATTGGCTTTCTAGTAGCCATTGCCTTTGTCAGTCTCATGATATTGATTCTATCGATTTGCAATGGTTTTTCCATGCCTGTCTCTTAGCTTTCCGTACTGCTTTATTATATTCTGTTAATAATCGTGCATACTCACTAAAATCGTTTCTTGCTTTCGCGACATTGAAAGCCTTTCGAGTTACCTTGCGTAGTTAAGCTAAATCCTGATTCCACCATGGGACCTTTTTCGCTAAAATATTTTTTTCCGGACAATTGTTAGTCCATGCCGTATTGATTGCAGTCCCAATCCTGTCAGCTTCGAATTCTATATCTATAATGTAATTGAGCTTACCTTTTTTGTTTCCTAGTTTTACCTTTAGATCACTGTAGTAGTTTTTCCAGTCGGTGTTGCTAGGATTCCTTCTCTGTACGGTTACAATGTTATGTTCCATCATGTACCTAAAGCATATATATCTGTGATCAGAAAGAGATGTTTCATTAGACACATGCCAGTTATGTATGTTAGAGAATATATTCCTAGAAGTTATTATAATATCTAACACCTCAGCCCTTTTAGCATTAATAAATGTTGGCCTGTTACCTTTATTTAATATTAATAAGGAAGAACTTACAAGATAATCTAATAGTTTCTCCCCTCTTGAGTTGTTGTCCGTGCTTCCCCAGACAACATGATGAGCGCTTGCATCACATCCCATAATGAGGTGCTCGTTGCTGCTAGAGCGTCTTTGTATTAGCTCCTCAATTCTAGGTGTAACGGGCTCCTTGTCTTCATATGGAAGGTAGGCTGAAGCTACTAATGCTTCATGCCTGCCCTCTCCTGATATGATTTTTATTGTAGTAAGATCCCTGTGACAGAAATTAGTTAGTGTTGTTGCATGCATGCCATGTCTGACATAAATGCAGGTTCTAATATTCCCATCATTAGCTTGATGTTAATGACCACCTATATTATTCAAGCCTTTAACTATTCCTTTATAAAGGTATGGTTCCTGTATTAAAGCTATATCATATTGATTTGCCATAAGTGCTCGTGCCAAAAGGGCAGTCGCCGATTTACAGTGGTGTAAACCACCCAGAGCATACTATAACTGTTCAGTTTTTTTTTGCTATGGGTGAGAATCGAATCTACGACCTACGGATACAACGCCAAAGGCGCAACCACTAGTCTACGGAGTCATATAGGTTTTTTTTTTACCTAGACATTTTTCTAATCTAAGTAATACATTTTTTTTACTTAATTTTTTACGATAATTATTTCCTAAAAGGCATTTATTTATTTAACACCTATATTGTGAAAGATTTTGTAACAAGAAAATGAAAAGTAAGCTTAAATAAGCTTTAAAACTTTTCCAAGTTACCGGAATTTTCCAATAACCAACTTTTTTTTTTATACGAAACACAAAAATAAGGGATTCAATCAACCCGCACCAAACTAATCATATAATGTGACACGGATGGTGCTATGTAGTCGCATCACGCGTGAACCTCAGCTGGGGTGATTGGCATATTTTCTGGGAGTTTGGCCTCCTTTCTAACACAATAAAACTAACCCTTATTTCACGTACATTACGCAGTTTCTTGCAGCTCAAAGTATGTTGTAGTAAATCAACACGCAATGGCTTCTGAACTAGATAGGATTTTTGTTTTTTTTTGGGTAAATATGAGGGTTACTGATAAAAATGCGAAGCAGCTTCTCATACACTCCATTCTTCTTCGCATGCGTATTAATCTCGTGAAAGAATTCGTATTTACTTTCATTAGACTTGTTTTGAGGAAAGTTTTTGTTATTGAAGGCACTTATTTTATTTGTTGTTAAGCTAAAGTAATAGATAAATATTTGCACGTAAAACTATTCATTTTGTGATAACTGTTATTATAAAAAATAGTATAATATGTAGGACAAATTTCACATATTGCTTTGGTCAAAAACTATAATAAGCTCTAGGTTTCTACTATCTGTACCAGAAACAGATAATACATACTATATTTTATAAATAGCCAGATGACAAATTTTACACAAATAAGTGCTTATATTTTTTGCCACGCGTGGGAATCGAACCCACCTGCGGTTATAACAGTTACAACGCCAAAGGCGCAGTCACTATTCTATGGAGGCGCTTGAATAGCTTGTGAGTAACAATCAAATTTAATAAATCATGTTATTTATTACTTACCGTTTTTACGTGTTTTTTTACCATAAAAATTACTATTCAGAAAAGTATCCAGCTAAAAATAAAAAAATAAACTAAATCTAAATTTATAATTTCGTTTACAGTGTCCAAGAGCTACTTAAACGTATTTTAAAAGAGGATTTCCTTCTATTTTGTTGTTTTATTTTTATTAGAAATATGCCTGAAGGTCCACGAACTTAAAAGTGAACAGACAGTACATTATCAAAATATTATGTCATGACATTAATTATATACGTGGTGGCCTAGTTGGTTAGACCTTGGACTTAAAAACACTTAGGTCCCTGGTTCGAATCCCGGTGTGTACCAATGAGTTTTTAAATAAAAAAAATTATGTACATTTGTTTGACAACACCACTATAGTGCCTCGGAGAGCACGTTAAGCTGTCGGTCCCGGTTTCACTATACCAACTTGTGAAACTGTTTATAGATGGTTTATTGAGTCTATTCAAAACATCGCAACGAGCTAGCCACTTGTTTGGTGTAGACTCATACCATCGGCTACGACGAGGTGGGATTAAAACCCCTCCGCTGGGTACCCTGGGGCCGTCTAGGCGGTCTCGGGCGCCGTAAGGCACCCGTGATGATACATACATATTAATTTTAGTATAATTTAAACATGCGTTAATTTTTTTCTGCAGAATTTTAACATTCGTGAAAAACTACTAAACACTATACTACATACTGATGGCACATTATAGATACTACCACCAAAATTTACGACATTTGCGTTATCTATACGCCCAAGATATAATAAATTGAATGAATTTACGAAAATAACACGATAAAAAATCCAAAAAAGTAAAAAAAAAACATTATATCTTCACAGTAACATCTAGAATTTAATAGTAACCTCTTAACCCGTCTCAGGGTGCAAGTCTATGTTAACCCGATTATTGGCCAAGAAAATGTAGTACTATTATGTGAAGGGTTGGTTAATATTCAGGAAGAGGTGGGTCTTGTAGACCCAACTTATTGTAATGGCCGTAACACTTATATGATAGTGTAAGTATTATGTATATGTACACTTCGACAGGACAAATTGACGCTAGGTTCAAATAAATATAAGTTACCTGATTTGTGTACTGAGTTTTATAAGCGAAACGCAAACTAACAAATTTAGAGGTCGCCGCATGTACTGATATGTTCCACAAGTTGTTATTAGTGAAAATGGGACCAACATCTTAACGTGCTCTCCGAGGCATTATAGTGATGTTGACAAACAAATGTACTCATCGGTACAGACCAGAAAATTAAACTGTTTTTTTATGAAGCACGGCATGTGACTTTGTATCTAACTGATGTTAAGCAGACCTACAAAGTCCATGAATGGGGTCGATCAATACATTGTTGTTTGACAATATTAATCGCTCCCACTATGCTAAATGATACGGTTACGAAATAGGCGGCGACAAAGAGGATTGCATTATAAGTATATTTTAATATACTTATAATGCAATCCTCTTTGTCGCCGTATATATATAATCGCCGCCTTATTGTCAATCCAACCACCTATTTCGTAATCGCGCCCTGAAGGGAGAAATCGATAAAGTACGTATTTGCATCCCGTTCGTCAAATCAATCGCCCGTTTTGTAATATCTCAATAAGAAATCGATGCAGTAGTCTCCGGAAAACCGGTAAACCCACAGACTAAAATTAAACATGACTTGATGGATTCCTATATATTTATTACCTTGTGACTTTAGGTTCGGTCTAATCAATTATTAAATAAGTGCATTCATTAAAAAAATAACATTTAGTTACGGGTTTGAACTCGTAACTTAATAACTAAAGTTCTAACCAACTCGGCCACCACATATATTTTTTTCTAAATCCCAACCTAAATTTTAATTAATTTCATACAACCTAAATATTTTTGATTTATTTGTTGAAACAATGTTTGAGAGGAGTTTCCATTTAATTAGACTTCGCGGACGAATTTTAAAAATATTAATGGATTTGTTATGATTTTGACGGCGGTGATTAATCGCACTGATCATTTTGAAAATACCCTTTGGTATACGCTAGATGCAATCGACTGTAAACTGTAATAATTAAAGTATCATCTATTCAATATGGACATCAGTTTTCACTCCTGACACTCTAGAGCCAGATTTGATACTATAATAGAAGTGATCCCAAGTGTACATACATACATATGCCTTACGGCTCCCGAGACCGCCTAGACGGCCCTAGGGTACCCAGCGGAGGGGTTTTAATCCCACCTCGTCGTAGCCGATGGTATGAGTCTACAGAGAATAAGTGGCTAGCTCGTCGCGATGTTTTGAATAGACTCAATAACCCATCTATAACAGTTTCACAAGTTGGTATAGTGAAACCTGGACCGACAGCTTCACGTGCTCTCCGAGGCACTATAGTGGTGTTGTCAAACAAAGGTACATTCTTTTAAAATTAAAAACTCATTGGTACACACCGGGATTCGAACCAGGGACCTAAGTGTTTTTAACTCGGCCACCACGTATATAATCCCAGGTGTACATCTAGTTATTATTGTGTATTTCATTTTATATCTATTTTTGTTCTACTTTTTATTGTATTAGAATAAGCAGTTAATTTGTATTTGTGTAATTATTATATATAAATCTGTGCAAATAGTGTAATTCATGGTATACATGGTATCAGTATGTAAAAAAAAATGCTTTATATAGCTTTTGTTGATACCCGTTTGTATTGTAAATAAATAAATAAAAACTTTTTATGTAAAGTTTAGACTTGTTGTTTAGATTATATCTATGGATTACATTATTTATGGCAAAAATATATTTTTCTGTACAGTTTGTCACGGTCGGGGTGTTTATAAAATATAATATGTATGATATACTCGTAGTTGCATCTGGTACACATAGTATATGATAGTAGAAGCCTAGAGCTTAGTTTGTGACCAGATTATTTTTTTTTGTATGTGTAATTTGTCCTACATATTATTATTATAATTTATTATTATTAATATATTAGATTTTTATTATTATCTAAATAAAGTTAAATACGGAATGTCTTTTAACCCTGCTTCACGGTCTCAAGTCCGGAAACTACTGCCGTTCCCGAATCCCTCATGGATAGCTAAGAACATGAATGGTAGCGTTACCGACTCACCGTCATGCGCGGGGAGAGTTATTACTTTGCAGTGGAATCAGCATGAGCATAGAAGCCTCATCAGACACTCTTCGAAATTGCGTAAACAATTAAAAAATATGTAAATTCTGTAATTATAGACATATATTGTAATAGCAACCTACCCAATAAAAAATAATTAAAAAAAAAACATTTCAGAAGTTCAGATTTTAATCAATTGTAAATTGTTAAGAAACCAAATGGAAAGTAACGGAGAAAATAAATTAATGTTGGTGTAAATCTCACATGGCCCTGTATATTTTATACCACTGCGTGTACAACATACAAGGTCATGTGAGATTTAATTTTAACTAATAGTGTCTTACGTTTGATTAGTAGGTCAAATTTTGTAACAAACTTTCGGTATAAAACTTGCTACCTGCACTGGCTCAAGAAAAGGGACTTTTTTATCCTCAGGCGCTTTGACAAAGGTGGAATAAAATAAACGATTTTTGACAATTAATAAAATAGATATTTTCTTAAACATTATTATTGAAATATTATTATTGAAATTGTGAGTCGGTAAATATAACTTATGCCGTTCTACGACAGTGCCTATAAGGTGCACACTACTGTTAAAGCGAATTTTAGCGAATAGCAAAATCAATCACCTCATAAGCCAAAGATCCCCGCTCTTGCGTTCCTTTCATATAGATCCTGACGTATGCTGTGTCTTGCACCTTTCCTCGGTCAAGCGTCCAATTTCCCAACTTTTGGTATACTAAATAAAGCTATTTATTCTGATAACATTACATTATTTATTTACATCTTATTAATTCAATATTTCGACATAGCATTAGTCTGTGTCTTCAGTGTGTTTTTCGACATAGGCTTCTCCGATAATCTCTATTCCGCCCTATCTTTGTCCATAAAGGACATTCAAATTCCCTAACCGCATCATCCCATCTGGTTTTTGGTCGTACCCTGTTCCTTTTTCCACTTCTCGGGTACCACTCCATTGTGATTTTTCACCATTTTTCCTTTATTCCATACTAACGTACGTACTTCCAATATTATTGGCTTTTAGTCGAAATTATTATTTTTATGTTGTTTTTTTTTTTTTTGTAAATATAAAATAGATATCTTTTCTGATTTCAAAAAGTAAAAAATATACCCAACGCAGAAAGATTAAATAATATACAATAATACACACAAAACGGTCTATACCACATTTACTTTCTGTCCGCGGTAAAAGAATTTGTAATAATTCAACATCTTTGGCTAAATATCAAGGCAAAATCTTCAATGGGTTATGTAGGCGCGATTATCCCTCAAAAAAAAAACATGAAAAACATGGGAAAGCTCTTTTATTGTGCAGCTTGTTGCATATTATAGCCCTGGTCTGAATGTAATGCTTAGGTTTTGTCTAATTGGTTTTGTAAATTTATTAATATCGAACAAACAAAGGTTATAACATGCTGATGATGTTTTCCATGATGGGTAAATATCATCACCTAGATGATGATATTTTTCTAAAAATAATAATACAAAACTGTATAGTGCATTATCTTTACCATTGCTAAAAGAAATAAAATAACTTTTTCAAAATTTATGACAAAGACCTTCAGTCACTGTCACTGATGACGCCGCTCCAAAGAGAGGCGAAATATTTGGCAGTAAAATTTTACAGCTTCAATTTATATATTTTACCTAATAAGAAACACATTTAGCACACTTTATTTGTTTCAGATAACAAAGATATTATTATAATTCTGCGACAAACAGTAGTCGAGTAATACTGGAAGTGCGAAAGCACAATCTGTACGGAGAACGCAGACTTCGCGATTGTGAATGCAATCCTTAACGCTTACAAATCGAGCATTTCATTTGATTACTTAAAAATATATATATATAAAATGTTAAATAAAACATAATAAAAACATTTATTTATTTAATTTAAAAAGTAGTGGTTATCAATAAGCTTGTATTGTTCTTATAGCATATAACGTCATACAACTAACTTTAATACTAAAAGCCAGTTTTTTAATTTAATATATATATATATATATATCCCCGAAACAGGCAGAGTAAATATTTATATATAATATATTTTCAAATTAACTCGGCCTGTTTCGGGTAACTACACCCTAAAAAGAGAATGTCAATAAATTAATACAATAGTTTCCTGAAAACCGGTGAACCCAAAGACTGAAACTGACTTGACAGTTTTTTCATCTGGGCGCATAACGAAACCAATCGATCAGCCTAGCGAAGTTATATTATAGACCATCTAAACTCCCAATTTGCAATGTTTACAAAATTTCTCCTAAAAAAAAATGTTGTTAAAATTGCCAACGCTATAAAATCCTTTGACGTGAGAAAAATTTGAAGGAAACTGCACAAATAAGTAGTATATGTTTTGAATTTTAAAATTGGAATTGGATCGCGGAACACGGAACACGGATGTTCGACTCGAGTTTCAATAAACCGGTAGCTTTTGAAGTAAAACCATTTTGTTGGGAATACAGACTTATTTTCTAATACCTCTTGTAGAAGAGAAGTGGATTTTCTTTAACATTAAATATCTCATGTATAGGTAGGTATATACTTTCATAAAACTTAATAAATTACTAGGTACTAAACTTACCTATTACCAAATGATAGTTACCAATTAAATAATTTAAGAATTAAATATGTATATATATATATTTATCGATTTCTTGTCGAGGTGGTAGTCTCCCTTCTTGCGGTTACGAAATGGGTAGTTGAATTGACGATAAGGCAAGTATATTAAAATATACTAGTAATGCAATTGCATTACGTCATTGTCGCCCCCCATTTCATAATCACATCCTATTGTTTAAGAACAATTATTGATTGACCCCATTCATGGACTTTGTAGGAATGCTCACCACCAGGTAGATGCAAAATGACATGTCGTGCTCCAATAAAAAAAAGGTTAAAATAAGTATATTTAATGTAAATGTTTTACTATTAGATTTACCAATAGTAAAACTAATTTCAAATGACAATATTAATTTCATGTATGTCAGTTTCGGACAAAGCTCGTCTGCTCGCGGTTCAGCAGAGTGACTACTGGCTAGATGCGTATCCGTCACCATCATTAGGTACGCTTCTAGACCGGGAAACTCTGAGGATCTCTGTTGGATTGCGAGTGGGCGCTGAAATTTGTAAATCCCATATTTGTGTCTGCGGATCAGTAGTTGACCGATATGGTCATCATGGACTTTCGTGTGCCAGGAGTGCAGGCAGCTTATCTCGGCATACCCAAATTAATGAAATCCTCAAGAGATCCTTGGCATCCATCAAAATACCAAGCACCCTCGAGCCTTTAGGCGTCTCTAGAGCAGACGCTAAAAGGCCCGACGGTATGACGTACCATGGTGTCAAGGAAAGTCCCAACACCTGGATGTAATCTGGGATGCAACGTATATCCTGGCCGCTACTAACCTAAGTATTTCTTCACGAATTCCTTCGAACGAAGGCCGAAAGAGCAAAACATCTTAAATACTCACACTTACTAGATAACTATGCTTTTTCGGCTTTCGCTGTGGAGACCCTTGGTTCGTGGAGTAGTGATGTGCGTCAGTTGGTGGACCAAATCGGGCGGCGGCTGATCGAGGCCACGGGTGACATCCGGGCAAACACCTATTTGGCTCAGAGAGTCAGTCTGGCGATACAACGTGGCAATGCAGCATCCATTTTAGGCACTATTGGTGATATGTTGGGGTTGGAAGAATTTTTTTATTTATAATTATTTTTATTAATTTAGCTTTTTTTTTCTTTTAGGTATTTTTTGGTAATTTTTAGATAGTAATTTTGTGTAACAATATTTATATGTTACTTCGTTTATTAAATATATACAAGTATATAATATTAAATGTAATATGTAGGAGAATTTACATATATATATATAACCCTGGTCACAAACTAAGCTTTAGACGTGTACCAAAAACAACGATAAAATTCCTATTATATTTTATAAACACCTATACCATGACAAACTTTACAGAAAAACGTAGATACCTACTAATATTTTAAGCCATGGGTGGGAATCGAACCCACTAACTCCAGATACAAAACCAAAGGCGCACTAGTCTAGTCTAAATTTCATGGAAATATAAACATTTCGTTGACAATCGTACCTACTAATATTTTTTGCCATGGGTGGGAATCGAACCCACCACCTCCGAATACAAAGCCAAAGGTGTAACCACTAGATCACATTTGTATTCAATACTAAACTTAATGTAATGTAATGTAAATCTACCCATAGTAAAATATAAAATACATAACCTATGATCATATACATAAGATCGAATCTCAGTTTTCATCAAGTTCAGGAAATTTGAAATACGCTCGCTTTAATATCAACAAAGGACCTTGAAACTAGATGCCTAAATCTGGGCTGAGTCGAGGACAAAGCAGGCAATACTACCTATGCTACGTAGAATAAACGGTAGGCTTTGATATAAGATATGGAGGTATACCGTATTAGAACGCTAAACCATGTAATGTCGGCTTTACATGATATACAAAAAAGTTTTGCTTATTAATATATACTTTTAGGCCAAGACCCCAAGACCTTACTTGTTTTCTGATGCACAAAATGTATACGATAGAGTAGTATTAGTACGTATAGTAAACGTATACATTTGGCTAGTTTGGGCCGACGACTAATTCTCAGGTACCAGGTGCTAAAGGTACGTAAAAATATTTCAATTCTAGTCTGCGATGTCAGCGGTTTTCAGGAGACTACTGAAAATCGATATCTTGTCGTGGTGATAGTCTCTTTTCAGGGTTCAGTTACAGAACGGGCAGTTGATTAGACGATAACTAGTTTAGCTGGTAAAGCGGGATCTATCAATGCTGTCTATTACAATGGATTGATCGACACCATTCATAGATTTTGTAGGTCAGTTGCCATCAGGTAGAGAAACATACAATAAAAAATATTGCTAAGATTCAGTAACCGTGTTGATCACGGTAAACATGCTTTGTTGCCTATGTTATATACACTGCTATAATATTATAATATGCCTGGAATTCTTAATAAATTTTAAACATTATTTGTATAATTTTGAGGTTTAGTAAGTAAGTACCTAACTATAACTGCAGTGTCAAAAAGTTGACATGAACGATCTAATTTAAAATAAAAAATAACAAACCAAAACGCGACAAATCTAAATCACTATTTGTAGGTGCCTAATACATGGCGAACAAACACTACATAATTTTATGTAGATGGGATTTCCAATAGGCTGCCCAAACTCACTGGCGGAGCAAGAACGCTATTCACAATAACAAATAATTATAGCAACTGAAAGAATTAATTCACAATTTTTTCCAGACTGACTTGCAAGTTATTACCTGTCAAAAACGTTCATGCCCATTAGCGTCCAGACTATTTATCAAAATCGAACACGTCCCATTTCATGGACTTTGTAAGTCTGCTTACCACCGGGTACATACAAAGTCACATGCCGTGCTCCAATAATAATAAAAAAATCTGGTGATTATCAAACTTTTAACAGTAAACCCCTATGTTAGTTAGATAGGGGAGAGTCAATGAAGTCTTTGTCTTTGATGTACCAGGACCAGGTTTAAGTGCTTTGGTATCTAGTAAAAGCTTTATTAAGTTTCAATATTAGGACAGCTCATTGGTCTACAATCAATTAGATCTTAAATAATAGATAACAAATATTATTTTAATGACCCACGGCAACGATTATTTTTCGATCAAATCAACTGCCCATTTCGTAACCGCACTGAAGAGTATACCATCCTTTTCCAGTGCGGTAACGAAACTTGCAGTAGATTTAATGAAGCAGTAATATAGTGTAAAATAAATAATTTGTAGTTTTTAGCGCTCTTATTTCGTAACTGCATCATTTAGCCGGCACAGTGTGAACAACCAAAGCTATTAAAGAACAATGTATTGATCGAATCCATTCATTGACATTATGGGTATTATCATCAGGTAAAAATAAAATGGCTATTGTACGAACCAACATTTAAAAAGTCTTCAGTTTCATATTATTTTTGCAGATAGCACAATGGATCCTATATGGAAATATATATTATATTTTATATTCATAAATTATATTTAAAAAAAAAAAAACATGTTCCAATTGATGCAAATCAAATCTAAAATGCTTTGCAACTTTTTAAACAGGATAAATAGGGAAATTTACAGAAATACACCGGTATTTATAAAAAGTTATTGACTTCCTGAAGAACCCTTTAGTTATAAAAGGTTTTGTCTCTTTTTATTAGCAACAAAAATGTATATGCGTAAAAGAGACAACATCTTCTAAAACTAAAGTGTTCTTCAAGGCCTCAATAACTTTTTATCAATAAGGCCATAAGGCTATATTCTGTTTGTTTTAACGTAAGCGTATTACGCTTAAAAATAACTTTAAAAAGTAACGCTTTTTTATTTATTTAAATATTTTGCACCAATCATTTAAGTTTCTCTAATTGGTAGAAAAAAAAGTTATTTTGAAAATCTAAAGCTTAAAAGGATTTATCGTTAATAATAATGAAAAGGTTTTTATATAAAACAAAAAGCGTATTATGAAGATAGGGGTCTACAGTTTCAAGGTATAAGTGTAGACTGACTTATTCATTATCGCCCAGCTGAAATTGCTGTAGCTAGTATAAGTATAGACTGACTTACTCATCATCGCCCAGCTGAAACTACTGTAGCTGGGAATATGAAATATTGTCAGTAGCTTTCTTTTATGTTGTAGGGGCCCACTAAGAAGGGTTTTTCAAAAGAAACAGCTGAAAAACTAAACAAAATTAAATTAAAGAGCAAAAAAATATAATTAAATTTTAAAACAATGATTTAAATTTCGAGACAAAAGTATTCTGTTAAAACCGCAGTGCAATGGTGGAACAGCGTATAAACGCGCGTTAAACTAAAATTAAATATCCATTGGCTCACCCCGAGTCAGGCGGGATGTAAATCTTCACGACCTTATGTAAATTTGGGGTGGTTAATTTGGAGAGCGAGCAATTATGATAATAGTACAGCGTGCTTGAAAGCGGTGTAGATTAAAGAGAGGAAAGTTTCAAGTTGCTGGTAATTTTTAAGTTTTTCTTAGCGTCTTATATAATAGTAGGTCGTTAAATATTTTTTAAATATCTGAAAAATACTACAAAATTTTAGGGTTTTTATATTTAGTTGTAAGCCTCTATTTGTGGCAGAATATCAAATTGTATGTTAAGATAAATGTGAAAAACTTTATTTCGATCTTATTATTAAAGGATATACGTGGTGGCCTAGTTGGTTAGACCTTGGACTTAAAAACACTTAGGTCCTTGGTTCGAATCCCGGTGTGTACCAATGAGTTTTTAATTAAAAAAATTATGTACATTTGTTTGACAACACCACTATAGTGCCTCGGCGAGCACGTTAAGCTGTCGGTCCCGGTTTCACTATACCAACTTGTGAAACTGTTTATAGATGGGTTATTGAGTCTATCCAAAACATCGCGACGAGCTAGCCACTTGTTCGGTGTAGACTCATACCATCGGCTACAAAGAGGTGGGATTAAAACCCCTCCGCTGGGTACCCTGGGGCCGTCTAGGCGGTCTCGGGCGCCGTAAGGCACCCGTGATGAATATATATATATATTAAAGGATATTGCCCAAATCATTTTCAGAAACGGGCTATCATTGTGCTAAACAAATAATAGTACACAATAAAAAAAATAAAAAAATATATAAGCGTTACTTTCTCTCTGACAAATGAATTAATAACATAAAAAAGTTCTTAAACTACATCCGCTTTCAAACCAAAACAGAGAGTGTTTGCTATTTATTATAGCATGGAAACCAGTGCCACGAAAGTGTTAAAAAAATTGCTGTCAGACAGTTCCGATTCTGTGCCCTGTATGAATAATAAGAGTTAAAAACTACTGATATTTCCCAAATTAGTTAGACAAATGGGCCATTGTTGTGCCGAGATTTTTTTTTTGTTTATTTGGTTATAAAAGCATTTAGCTTTTATAATTAGTAAAAAGTTTACTTTAATTACTAGTTTATCTGTAAATATAAAAAAAATATCGCCGTTCGCTAGTTTGCTATTTAATAAAGCTTAATAAACAGCTTGGCCGATTTGAATATTTATTGTTTTAAGGGGTGGCTTATTATTTAAAAACTTTATTGCACAAATAAAGTAAGTATAAAGGCGGAATTAATGCTGCTGGGCATTCTCTACCAGTCAAACCTTTGGGACAAATTAGGCAGTAAGTAGGTGCAGTAAATTATATTTTAAAAATAGAGTATACTAATACTGACTACATATAGGTACATACATACCAATAATTATGTTAATAATATACATACATAATAATAAAATAGCAAATATTAGAGAAAATGAAAATGGCATAATTAGGAGTGGTCAAAAAAAGAACTAAATAAATAAAAGGGAGAAGACACATTCAGAAAATGTTTATACACCAGTCTCTTAAAGATACCCCTGTTTGGAGCTAGTCTAATGCCCACCGGTAAATTATTCCAGAGTCTTGCAGCGGCAACTGAAAAAGATTTTGAGACAAAGGTGAATTTTAATAGGTAAATTAATATAAAACAGGTAGCGAACCCCCAATGTGACGATATTATGTGTGGATGTTGTCCGTGCGTGCTAAGGCGTCCGTCTCCAGTCTGAGTGACCAGTGATGGTGATCAGATTGATTAATTGCGTCTAACATATACTCATACTATGCATGTGCAAAACTGCTCTATTTATAAGATCATCTAATTTAAAACTGCTCTACGCTCTTGCAAAGAATTCATGCATTGGAAGAGCGTAGAGCAGTTTTAAATTAGATGATCTTAAGATCCATATTATAAAATAAATACCATTACGGGTGCCTATTTGGCTCCCGAGAACCGTTTAAACGGACTTAGGGTACCCAGCGGAGGGATTAACCCGTCCTCATTTCGCCGATGGTATTCGGAGACAACACCTAACAAGTGGCGAGCTTGTTACGGTGTTTATGATGAAATAGCCTCGTTGTATAAAGCGGTCACCCAACCCAGGCCGGCCTTGTTGTCATCTGCTTAACATTGTTATCAGTTGCGCAGTGACTTAACCACTAGGCTGGGGCCGCTTTTCATCCATATTATATTTATATAAAAAAAAATAGTAGGGTTTTCTGTACAGTTTGTCATGGTCTGGGTGTTTATAAAATATAATAATATGTATTGTATCATTGTTTCTGGTACACATAGTACAAGCCTAGAGCTTAGAACTTTGCTAAATTATCATGAGATAAAAATGAATGGCTGAAATATGCTGAATTCCGGCTGGCTAGACTAGTTCTCGAAAAGTATTGCATTAAAATGGATGACACTACTTTGGATGCCGTCAATGCCAGCCAGCCGGACTGATATTCGGCTGGCTGGTCACGCTTTCTAAGATTTTTCGAAAAGTATTGCATTAAAATGGATGCCGTTATATAACGTCACTAAACTTTTGTTAAGATATGGGACCCTGAAATACTTAGGGGACTGAGATCTGATGTGCTCTAAAAGCTGGAATTCTGGCTGGCTGAGCCACATTTTTTTCTGTCAAGCGAACCTGAAATCCCCTTTAAAGTCTTTCGATATAAAAAAAATATTTATAAAAGTGATCACAATTGTAATGGTTGTCTGGCTCCATTACAATTGTGATTATATATCTCATACTAGGAAAACCTATCTCGTATGTTTAGCCATCGCCCAGTAGCACCAGTAATATTAAAACTAGGTACCTATATAAAAATTAATTTAATATGAAATTCAATAAGGTGTTGCAAGTTACAATTTGATGTCTTACAATACATTCATTTATTACATTATTATTCATTCAGTTTATAAAATACACAAAAAAAAGAACATAACATTTGATAATATTTTGTGAATCAAATTTTGTGCTAGTTATTTGTATACAATAATTAATTAGCACACATTTTATTTTTATAAATCAACAGGTATTTTTTTCCACACGTTATACCTAATCGTAATATTATCAACACTATAGCCAAATATTGAATTATGACACAACTTTATAAATGCGATACTAACTATTTCTAGTTCAAAAAAATATAGGAATATAATTTCAGAAATAAATTTGTGGGTTCAATTAAATCCTGGACTTAATATACCTAAGTGACTTTACAAGAAACTTTAAAAGTGTTAACGTTTCAGACACGACTGGTTAATCTGACGAAGTTTCAGAAAAAAGGCTTCACAGCAAAGTAGCGCGGTCATTCCGTCCAACTTAGATATTTCAGGAAAGTTTCAGCCGTTTCCTCTTTGATAATTTTGGTGGAACTCGTTAAATGTCTCTCTAAGGAGATGTGTATCTTGGGTCAGTGATTTAAAATTGATAATCTACTTTCGGGTTAGAATAAATCTTGAATTTTTGAATTAGTTAAATTTAATCCTGGAATAGGACTCCGTGGGGTTTGGTAATGCCCATGTTAATTTTTTTCAGGTTAATTTAATGCTTCACAAAATTTCACGGCTTTTTTACATATTTATTTATACTCACGAGCTCGCATGCATCTTATTTCTTTGAATGCTATCAAAAGTTTGGAGGGGAGGTCGCTATTACTTTATTTTATTACGACCGCCCTTACTGATAGATGCATAAACCATCAAGTGATCTAGCCATGTTTTATTGTTTAGTACGTTCACCGGTTTTTAGGAGCCCACTGCGTTTATTTCGTGTTTAGGTGGTAGTTTCCTTTCAGGGTGTGATTATGAACGGACAAGTTTATTTATAATAAAGCAGCTAGGACATTCACTCGTAATAAAAAATCATCTTTGGTCCTGTCCATTTCGTAACTGCATCATTTACCAGCACAGTGGGAGCGACCAATGCTCTTAAATTCATGGACTTTGTAGGCCGACTTACATCAGGTAGATCTAGATACAAATTCATTTGCCTTGCTCTAATTAAAAAAAGTATGAATTTTAGAACAGTGGGATGAACTGGGATGAAGGAAAAATATGAAATAATAATAATAATGCGACAATTTACACATATTGCTCTAGTCACAGCCTAAGCTCTAGACTTGCACTATGTGTACCAGAAACCATGATATAATAAATTTTATATTTTATATACACCTAGGCCTTGGAAAACTGCATTGAAAAACGTAGGTACTAATATTTTTTTGCCATGGGTGGGAAATCTGATGTAGACTAATGATTTATAGACTTAAGCTTCAATTATGCCAGCATACAAATTAATTTTTATAAGTATGCAACATCAGGTAGATATAAAGTCATATACCGTGCTCCAATAATGAAATAAAAAACATATAAGTAGGTACTTATTTTTTTCCTTAACTTTCCATCTAAAATATTTCGCATTAAATTTGAAACACATTAATATGGCGGCTATCCTTTTTATTTCGGGAAAATATGATTTACGATGTACTTTTTCACATATTTGGGTATATTTTGTGAGGTAATGTGTTCCTCGCCCGCGGCTCCGATATGACCCAAAGTCCTTTTTTGGGTTCCATTTATACCTATGGATGAAGGATATTGTTGATATTTTCTTTTTTGTCACTGAAAGTGAATTTTCTTGGCTGTTTTAAAAATTTATATACGCAGTGGCCGCGTATACGAGTCGAGTTAGTTAGGCCTTATACTTAATAACACTTAGTAGTTTTTAGGTCCTTGGTTCAAGCCCTGTTGTGTACCAATGAGTTATAAATAATAATAATAAAATACATTTGTTTGACAACATTACTATAGTGTTTCGGAGAGCACGTTAAACTGTCGGTCTTAGTTTCACCATACCAACTGCGCGAAACTGTTTAAAGATGCGTTATTGAGACACTACTCTATTGAAACACCGCCACGAGCTGGCCGTTTGTTCGGTGTTAGAATCTGATTACTATCGGCTACTACGAGGTAGGAATAGTATTCCACCGCTGGTTATGGTACCCAATTTTAAACATTTTTACTTTTATCAAATTTCTATTTTTATTTGAGTACGATATTATATTGTGACAAAGAAATAAGGTCAAAATCGACAATTAATTAGCCCGCTGCGGCTCAATATCTCACTGTTATTTTAATTAAAAATATTTGGAACCATTACAATAAAATATAATCTCACATCATTTTAGTAAAAGAAATATATTTTTATTTGGCATATTAGTATTTTGATGTTCGTCTTAGATTTATATAAACTTAAAAAATATATTTAAAAACCCTGTCCTTGGATTTTTTCTCCATCGAGCGAAGTAATATAAATTACGTTTTGAGTCCCACACACATAACAATTTAATGGTCTTCCATAATATATATTTTGTGCACTATTTAAAAAGTATAATTCTCACGCATGAAACTTAATTTTAAAATCGTTATAACTGGAATTCATTGCTTTATCGGCAAATCGACAGCTTCGTAATCTCAACTTAAAAGAAGACTACCAGTCTATATAGTGGGAACGACCAATGAGCTGTCTCTCAATTTGGTGAACACATAGATCAAAACAAAAATGACTTGAAACTCGACGGGTTTTTTGTATGGGTGGCCATAATGTAAACAGCCGGTGGTCTCATGAAAACTACTAGGAATCAACCAATAAGAGAGGTTTATTTGAAAAATAAAGCGAACCTATTCGTTTATCCCTATCTATAGTTACTAACGACTATAGCAGAATCTGTTTGCAAAAACTTGTGGTTGAGCTACAAAAATACATTTACAAAATCATCCCAATAAAAAATATTATAAATTAAAATTATAAATGAAAAAACTCTCGAAGAAAAACCCCCGAACCTGCATGCCCAAAATACTAAGCGAGTTGCCCCTCTATATTTATAGCGATATTAGTTGAAAAAATATGATCTTTATTTTCACCATAGGCTAATCTGATCAAACTTTTAGAAACTTTGGGTAAGTCATTTCATTTACTTACCCTCAGTTTCTAAAACGTTTAAAAGATCATTCTAAGAATAAAATTACGTACTCAAGGCGCTTTATTGATGAAAATTTTACCCGGCGTGATATTCTACCAATCATGACTGCTTCCGCTTTATACAACGAGGCTATACCATTATAAACACCGCAACAAGCTCGCCACTTATTAGGTGTTGCCTCCGAATACCATCGGCGAAATGAGGACGGGTTAATCCCTCCGCTGGGTACCCTGAGGCCGTATAAACGGTTCTCGGGAGCTAAAAAGCACCCGTGATAGTATTTTTTAATTTTTTATTTATGACTGCCCCCGTAGACTGGTGGCGTTGTATCCGGAGGTCGTAGGTTCGATTCCCACCCATGGAAATAAAATAAAAAATAGTACGCTTTTCTGTACAGTTTGTCATGGTCTGGGTGTGTATAAAATATAATATGTATTAGTATCGTGGTTTTTAGTACACATAGTACAAGCTTCAAGCTTAGTTTGTGTCCAGGTGAGCCTAACGTCCTTCATATTACTCTAATTTGTTCATCATTGTAGATTCTGAGCGCAAGACATTGAATGCCATTGGCGCATGCATTAAATGCTAGATTATTTTTACGTTTAATTTGATGGAGGATTATATTTAAATCTCCAAAACCACGTTTCGAAAAATTATTGATGGTAACAAAAACATTCTTACAAATAATTTATAAGGTTGTGTCAAATAAAAATAAAATCAGTTACCCGTGGGAAATCTTCTCGCAGTTCCCTCACAATTTGTTTCTTCTTTATTTAGTATTACAGACTTGCTTGAGTTTTCTACTGACACTTGACACCTCAGAAATAATAACTTGATAAGCGGGTACTGGGTGGGTACTTTATATTATTCTAATGGTAGAGCAATATTTGAGGGTGCTATTGCATAGATTTCTTGTAGCGGTGGTAGTTATTTCTATTGTAAAATCACTGACCGTCTCCATGGTCTAGTGGTTCGCTTTTGGCGTTGTATTCGGAATTCGCATGTTTCATTCCCACTTATAGCAAATACAAAATTTGTACATTATTTTTTTGTACAGTATGTAATGGTTTTGTTGTTTATAAAATAAACTATGTAATACTAGTATTTTTGTTTTTGGTGTACATACAGTTTTTAGTATGTGAAGAGGGCAGTATGTATAATAAATGTCTTACATTAGTAACAATTACACTAATAAACCAGGCAGTTTTATTACTACTGGATGGATATAATAATAAGGATGAAAAACCATGAAATAATCTAGTCATGTTTCGCTTTTAGTCATAGATCACCGGTTTTAAGGAGCCTACTGCATCGATTATTTGTCGAGGTAGTAGTCTCCTATCAGGGCTCGGTTACGGATAGTTGATTTAACAATAAAGCTGGACTCGTATTGCAAATGACGTTAAAAACACTCACGAAGGAAATAAAGCAGATACTACTGTATTGAATTCCAAGCTTAATAATGGATTATATATTTAACTAAAAATAAATAGGGTATCACTCAGCTTTGTGTCCTTATTAAGATACTTGGGGCATGCGATGTCGATCTGAAGAGCAATCATAACGTAAAAAGACAGAAACGTTCGCTGACTGGCTATTATTATGAAGCCCTCCAAGTGCCCTGTGATGTTCAGTCGAGAACGGCAGGTTAATTTATATCTGTCTAATGGTCTGTAGGTGCCCACCTACAAAGTCCATGAATGGGGTCGATCATGTAATCGAGCCAACGGAATCAGCAAATTAAATTCGTAATTCATCGAAAAGTCATTTAGAAATGGCTATGGAGTTCGAATATTCAGGCGTAATTTTACCTCTAGTACAAAGTGGTCGCAAATTTTACGTTTATTTATTTAAACTACGACCTACTATTTTACTAAGTTATCGATGCCCACTTTAATTTGGAAAACCACTTGCTAATGTATTTTTTAATTAGGCATTTATAGTTTCCATTAGCAGTCCTTAGGACTGTTATAGATTTGCATTTTTCCAGTACGGTATTGTAAAATAAAATGCCATTATGATTGTGTCATACATAATTACATGCCGTGTCGTAACAAAAAAAAACACACGGCATGTGTTTTTGTCTTTATGTGATTGTAAGCAGAGCTACAAAGCACATGAATGGGATCCATCAATACATTGTTGTGTAACAACATTGGTGACACTCACTATGCAGGCTAAATGATGAAAATGATTTATTGTCAATTTCATAATCCTGAAAGGAGACTACTACCTCGACAACAAATCGATGCAGTAGTCTCCGAAAACAGGTGAACCTCAGGCTAAAACCGAAACATGACTCACTTTGCCATAGCAAGACTCTGTGAGGTCACTTGAAGGTGTGGCATCGGTATACGCTTACGAGCAAGGTTCGCGCAGTCACAGCTAGGTGTACTGAAGACTTACGGAATGTGGCTGGCAGGACCTAAAGGCAGGTATTAGGATTCAATTGTCAATTCTTTTACATACAATTTTTTTGTACAATAGGCGAAATGAAAACCTTAGTTTGCACCAGACAACCAACAGTGCTTCATTGAAGCAATCTGCAATAATGACGATAATTAATTGCAGCAGTGACAATGATTAAAAAAAAATGGGTATACATCACCCTAATGAAAAATACATACCAACATAGTCTTGAATACCACTGGACTTTTTTGGACAATTTTTATATTTAATAATTAATATATCCAAAGAAGGTAAAGACAACAATAAATACTTTTGACAAAGTATACTTTTAATACGAACAATATCTAAATAATAATTAAAGATATTAAATTTTTCATTAACAATAAATAGTCTACTTTCTCATATTAACTGACATTCCTAGAGATTCCTTTCTTTATTAAAATATTGAAAAATTGTATTTTCCTTATGTGTAAAACATAACAAACAAATAAATTTCCAAAAATTGACCTGCATTTAGATAAATGGCCGAGAGATAAAACAAAAATGTATAAATCTTTTTTATTTTATTGGAAGATTGTGACATTCTATATTTATTTATGGTTTTAAAGGCTAAGAAGTTGTTTTATATGTAGTTATTGAATGTCCTATCCTATAGCATATTACATATATTAAGTTCTTATACGGCTCTTCTCTTCAGCCTTGTTGCTGAAAGCGGCGAATAAATAAATGTCTAAAATTAACCAATAATTTACTTTTACCACATAGGTGTTAATATATTTTAGAACAGATGATTTATTTTATATTGATACTTCGCTAAAAAGTCCAAATAATCGTGAAAAATATTTATTTTGGGCCTTTATAAAAAAAACCTGCTATGGCAATTTAATATCGATTTTCAAGCAAATTATTTAGAAGATAAATCCCACTATACTGAAAGGCTGTCTTTGTACTTTTGTTGTTCCATAATGGATAAGAAGTAGTAATATTTAATAATAATAATAAATTGGGATTTATGGATTGTCTATTATTAAAATCATGATGATATATAATCAGCCTGTATTTGTATTTCAATGATTATAAATAGTCATCGCGACGTTATAACCTCTTGTTCGGTGTATATTGAAAATACCATCAGCGACGGCGAGGTGGCCCCAAACCACTTATTAAGAAAAAATCTGAAAAGTTGCGAGTTAGTAAAAAGAGTAGTAAGAAAACGGTCGCCATACTTCATTATTGGAGAAATTGCGAACGACCTTACTACGATCCTAATCGACTTCATAGACTACTTACATTTACATTCTTTTCAAGTTTGGTACCTTAACATAAAACTACTCTAAGAGGTTAATAGGTAAGAAATGTAAGCATCTATAATAGACGTTTTAAGGTAAAGTAAGCACTTTATTTTATTAAATTTATGTTGAAAACAGGTGACAAATTTTCCCGCCCACCAAACAAAACGAGTTTTGTTTATATTATTGTTTGTTGGTTTTATTTCTATAAAGTAGGCAGAAAATACAATTTATCTATCCTTTCCACTTCCTGCTATCCTATCGTACTTCTATTATATATACCACTTTTTACTAATATTACACAAGTTTATGAGATTGGATGTCTCTTTCAAAAACCAAAACTACAAAACGGAATTTACTAAAACTTTACATTAATATACTTTATACATCAAAACAACACAAATTATATCCCACTTCCTATTAATATTAAAATTTCTTAAAATTCTCACGGAAAGTTGAGGGCGGAAAGCATAGTTTCATGTAGTTTTGCATAATATTCTATTCATCATCACTTTATTTTAGTCATCACACTATTTTATTTTAGTTTCTATTTTAGTCATGAAACGTCGCTAATAATGTTACTATTGCAAAACCTATAAAAAACTAAACTAAACTTTATTAGAATAATTAAAGATCGTAATTCTTTGGTACTCCCGAAAGTATTTTATTCTTTGATGCTGAAATTATTTCGGAAGGTTACCTTGCTACAGTCACTACCATTTTTTCATTCTGTCAGTTTCAGAAAAGCCAAACGTTTTTGCCGCCAAAATCTTCTCTCAATCCGATGAACCTGATTGGTACTTCATCAATATTTAACGTCGTACAAAATATAATAGTGTATGAACAATAAATAAATATAAAATAAATACCATCACGGGTGCCTATTTGGCTCACCCATCCCAGGCCGGCCTTGTTGCCATCTGCTTAACCTTGTTATCAGTTGCGCAGTGACTTAACCACTAGGCTGGGACCGCTTTTGTATAAACAAGGGACCTTAAATTTTACTTTACGGTTAACGTAACTGTGCATTATTGATCTCTCTGGAAATCTCTTATGTAATAAATTTTAGGTGCTTCAATGATAGTTTGTTAATTTGAAGTGTAAACTATTTTACCTTTTAGAACCGACTTGGTTTAGTTGGAATTATTTATTTAGAACAAACTTTACTAAGTCATGGTAAATTACAATTATCACGTTTATGAAATGTCTGGTGGTATCTAAAGGGAAAAAAATGAAAACCAAACAGCCAATTTACTTTGTAACATGTTTCAAGTGAATAACGACATTCGATATGTGGACGATTACTTCAATATATTTAAGTCGACATCAAGTTTAAAATGAATATATATAATTAAGTGATGAAGCTATCACTTAATTATATAACAAGCATAACGTGATCACTTTTTGTTTTACTCAACGTTTTGAGTAAAACAAAAAGTGATCATTTTTAGTTTTACTCAACGTTTTGAGTAAAACTAAAAATGATCACGTTATGCTTGTTATAAAATTTGGATGGACATTATTAAAATAATGAATGGCGTTAGTCACAATGGTCACGTGGTCGCCGAGTTGGTAAGCCCTTAGACTTTAAAACACTTAGGTCCCTGGTTCAAACCCCGGTGTGTACCAATGAGTTTTTAACCAAAAAAATAATGAACATTTGTTTAACAACACCGAATGGTGCCTCGGAAAGCACGTTAACTTTCGGTGTAGACTCATACCATCGGCTACGACGATGTGGGATTAAAACCCCTCCGCTGGGTACTTTGAGGCCGTCTTGGCGGTTTCGGGCGCGTAACAATAATAAAATAAATTTTATTATGTTAAAAAATGTATTGAAAAATACGTAAATACAATCTAATAATGTTTGAAAAATTTTTTATTATATTTTTCTCATGAGCGAATTGTTTCAATATTGGTGATGATTATAATTTTAGGAAGTAAATTCTTGGAAAGTGTTTTTTTAATATTCAATTTCGTTATCAAGATGGCATTGAAAACAAATGCTAATTTTTCTTAGGTTTCTCCAATAGGTAATTCAATAATGTGACGAACCATTTCAGACTCAATTAAAATTTGTTATACATTTAGAAAAAATAATATACTTCATTATAATTACAAATTTTGAGATTTTATCATTATTGACGTTTGTAAAATTGAAAACGGGACACTTCGGCGTCCCGAAGCTAGGGATACCGGGACGGAGTCATTAAAAAATGGGTTCAAAACAGGACGTATGGTCACGTTAAACATACTTTATAATACCATATTGGGACAAAGTTTCGACTAAATAGAGTAGTGTTTAATAACCAAAAAAAAAATCGATCTAGAAACGAACCTCGTAAACATGTTTTAATGTTTTCTACAATTTGTTACTGAATCAAAATTTTACTTATCATAAAATAAAAACTAAACTTATCATTATTAAAAAAAAACCGTATTAAACTATTTGTACCAGAATGTGTTTGTTTTTCCCTTTTGGAAAGTCAAATTTTAAAGTTTTTATAGGGTTTGTACACTGTAGATACAAGGTCTGAAAAGGGTTAAACTTATAAAAAATATTTAATATTTTTAAAGATAATAGTCCTTTTAATTATGGCAGGGAATCACACTTCAGTATTTATACTATTATCATAATCAAATCATCAATATGTTCTACAGGATAACTTTAAAAGGTTGTACTTTGAGCTAATATGAGGTTTTACTGAACAAATCGAACAACTTTTCCCATGGAACCATGTGTCGCAAATGAAATCAAGTTTAGCTTCGTAAATTTATACTATAATTATTTATACAATTTATGACTTTAGTGGAAGGTACTCTTCGTGGCCTACTTTTTTGTTCGGTTCACAGTTTCGCGGCGTTGACTAAAGGACCCCTCTCAATAGTCGAAACCTTTTTATAAGTACGTCGTGTAGTTTCAGTACCCAATTACGATCTCTAATTAGAGCATACATCTTACACTTGGTGTTTTGTTCAAAATTTAAATTGTACTGTATCCGTTAATTGCGAAGATGCTGCAAATGACAAGTTAATTAAAAACATAAAAATACACTGCAAGGAGGTTTCTGGGAGAGCAACAGAAAATTTCGCGACAGAAACTTATTCCTAATTAAAGATTGTTACACATAGTAATTTATATTTACGCTCAAATGTGATACCTTATAATTTTGCTTACTTTGGCTAAAAATCTACCAAGCGCTTTATTTTGTTTTTTTTTAAGATTTTTTTTTTGTGATTTCTACATTACAAGGCGTGTTATAGCACTTCCATAATATCCGCTGATGTAGGTACACACATATAATAAGCATGTAACAATTCTTTTATAGAGTTAAAAAAATATTTCAACAAAATATTAAGAAATATAATTTATCCGCTATCAGAAATTGCACTTCGATGCTGAAGTGGATTTAATTGTGCCGCCGGATCCAGGTCGGCACCTGCACCAATTTAAAGTTCGTCAATTTGAACTTGGTCAGACTTGGCCGTGTTTTCTTCAGCGAGTGAGGTTATTAAAACATTAGAAAAATAAGACTTGGACAAGTTTTCTGATTTATTTTGAGTGCTGATTTCTTTTGAGATTATTTTTGTTTATAGAGTTTTTTTTATGGGTTTATTTATCTAGCTACCTGGGGCTCTATTCTACTGAATGAATTTGATATCAACTGAGGGTACAAAATGTGTTAAATTTTATCTTTCATACAACGTTGATTCACAATTGATTTAGTAGAATAAGGTGGAGTTAAAGAATATTTTCACCATGAAGGTAAAAACCGTGCCCGTCCGCGCGTGGGCGCGTTTTTTCGCTTCATGATTTTCACGTATTATTTTCACTAAGTATACTAATATTATAAAGAGGTAAAGTTTGTGAGGTTGTTGGAGGTAATCTCTGGATCTACTGAACCGATTTTGAAAATCCATTTATCAAGGAAGGCTATAGGCTATTATAACATCACGCTACGACCAATAGGTGTAGAGCATCAATGAAAAATGTTGGGAAAACGGGAAGAATTTGTTCCCTTTTGAGAGTTTTCGTTGCGTGCGTTGCGTAAACGGTTAAAGTTACGCAGACGAAGTTGCACATGCCAGCTTATAAAGTGTTTATATATTTTATTGAAGCACGACATGGGACCTTGTGTCTATCTGTATGCATACCGATAAAGTCTAGGAATGGGGTAGATTATATTGTTATGTAACATACATTTATTGGTTGCTCCCACTATTGCGCTAAATGATTTTGTTACGAAATGGGTATCGACGTAGATCAATTTGTATATCATCGCTGCTTCATCGTCAAAATAACTGCCGATTTCATAACCGCTCCCTGAAAAGAGACTGACTAATGCAGTAGGCCCTGAATACTGGTGAATCTACAGACTAAAAACCAAAATATTACTAAGTCATTTGACGGTTTTTGCATCGGGATAGTTTCGTTAATTTTAATTGAGTAGAGATATGAGATTATTATCATTATAAACTTCTTGCAGTACGACTGGACAAAGGCACTAATATAGATAAATTTCTGGCTTTTAGCATCCAGTTTTTGCTCGCCACCCGACCGCAGGTCAATTCATCTGTCTCGCCTCCAAGATTCGTTTACTCCAACTTTTATTTAAGTTGAGATATTTTAAACAATTCTTTTAAGCGTTCATAATTTAAATTTCACATTTAAAATGTTAGGTGATTCGTCAGCCGCCGCAAATCTGTCGCCAGTGGAAGCACCGCCACTGTCAGAATAATGCAGGCAGCATTTTATTTTGTTGTTTATTCAGAAGCCGACTTTCATTTACGAAATATTTGACAAATGACCGCCATTTCGAACCTCGGCACACACCTGCGTACGGAAAAATGTAAATCCGCCCATAGACAAAATTATTTGCGAACGTGCATGTTGTGGTTTCACCGCATCGAAGCTTTTGGTTGAGTTTTGGTTTTATGCTGTGGTTTATGTTTTATGGTTTTATGAAAAGTAATTAAAACAAATTATTGTTTGTAATGCATTGTATATGTATTGATGTTTAATAAAAAGTTTTATTGATTACTATTTTTATATTAGCCATTCGCTTTTACGTTTTACCGTTATTTACATTTTCCACACAACATTTAATACTTTACAAGAACTAATATTTAAATTAGTTTTAATAAGAAAATACAAGAGAAGCGTGAAAACTCGCTCGCAGTGGGTACCGAACATATATATATATATATATATATGTTTTAATTAAAATTTAAATAATCGTAAATTAAATAGTTTTTTTTTTATAATACTGCATAACGCATAATGGAAAGCATGTTGCTATCTATACCATTTCAAATAAATTGAATTAGTAGTTCTTAAAATATAAATGAAAAATAAAATAAACAAAAATATAATAAAATATCCTACCTATAAAAATAATTAATTATTACCTATATTAAAAATTTTGAAAATGAGACAATGGGCGTAGGGTACCAAGGACACTAGCGGCGTTACCCCGTTGGATAGCAATACTGATCCTCTGAACCAGGTACTCCTTACTCAGAGGATCACCAGTTGCTATTTTAATTTTTCTACCCACATCACGAATAAATTCGCTAGGATCCTCGGACCACGGACCCATTGTCTCAACGGAAAATGCCAAAAATATGTGCGAGTTCAGGAGCTCTGCGTACTTATTGCGCTTTATTTGAACTGCTTGTTCAGCTGCAGCTCCCGCACGTTTGGAAGATGACGAAATGTGACTCCGACAAAGTGTGTCCACGCAGGTCGCATCCCAGACCAAAGCACGACCACATTTGTATGGTATAATAGTCATACCGTCAGGTCTTTTTCCATCAGATCTTTGCCTAAGGGTTCAAGTACCATTTCAAATAAATTGAATTAGTAGTTCTTAATATATTCATGCGATCATATAGATAGCTACATCGATATTAAATTTTTTTTTAAACAAAACACATATGAAACTGAGGTAATTTCATAAGTGTTATTTTTAAAAGAAATAGTAATATCGAAACCCTGAAAATATATGTAAATATTACTTACCCACTCGTATACTAAATAAATAGCCTAATCAAAGACTCCTATGGACGGCTTGTCCCTAAATATTATTTTCCTGTTTGACCTAGGTATAATAGGTATTCCGTTTTGCCCTCAAAATAGTAGGTTTAAAAAAAATGCTGGTAACAATAGGTTCTATATAATGAATATAGCCTAGTGGTTAAGTCACTGCGCAACTGATAACAAGGTTAAGCAGATGACAACAAGACCGGCCTGGGATGGGTGACCGCTTTATACAACGAGGCTATTACAAAATAAACACCGCAACAAGCTCGCCACTTGTTAGGTGTTGCCTCCGAATACCATCGGCAAAATGAGGATGGGTTAATCCCTCCGCTGGGACCCTGAGGCCGTTTAAACGGTTCTCCGGAGCCAAATTGGCACCCGTGATAGTATTTTTTATTTTATTTATTAGATATTAATCACAAAATCTATTATTAGACCTTTATACTTAACTATTTATGGGCGGTTATTATTATTAACAAATCTGACGAAGGTTGTTTCACGATGTTTAATTTTAGATTTCATGTAGATTTTGTGTTGTTCAAAGTATAAATGTTACTTATTATTCTACAACACCACTGTAGTGCCTCAGAGAGCACGTTAAGTTATCGGTCCCAGTTTTACTATACCAACTTGTTAAACTGACTATAAATGGGGATATTACGTCTATCAAACTATAGCATCGTGCTGGCCACCTGCTCGGCGTAGGTATTTATTTTATTATTATTATTTACATAACTAAGACATATAGGTACATACTAGGAACCTAGATACATTACACAAATATTATTGCTCTGGGGCCTTATTCTACTAAAATATTTATTTATTTTATTTTATTTTTCAAAAAAGGTACAGCAAACGAACAACAAGTTAAGTACATATTAATGACACATTTTTTAAAGGATACAAGGTAAAGTTGGAGTCCTCATAAGAGCTATACTCAACATCAAACTAAATATATTAGTAAACACTTTAAATACATTAGACAAATCAAAATTAATTAAACATTAAATAAAAGCATAAATTCCTTATCAAACTGAGATTTGCAATAAATTATTACTAAACATTTTTAATTATTAATTGTGTATCAATGTCGTATGAAAGTTAAAATTTGACACATTTTGTTTAGAGAACAACGATATTAATACATATTGTATTTTATAAACACTTGAACGTCTTCTTCTTCTTGGAACTCTTGCACTGGCTGGAGTCACCCTGAGGGGTACTGGTTCCGGAATGGGCCACACAAAATAAAACTCCGGTATGATTTTATGTCGACTCTGAGTTTAATGTTTCACTTAAAGTATTTATACAATGGTATTAGTTTAGTGTTTGTGCGATATAGAAAGTAACGTAATAGAAAGTAAAGGTTACCAAAAGCGCCATCTTTAGGAAAAAATAACCAACTATAACTACTATTTATCTTAAATTTCATTTTAGACTATTACTTGTTATATTTTACACAGAATTGGCATATAGAAAAATAATGGTGGAATTTTATGATAATAAATATATATAAAAAACAATAATTATATAAAAAAACGATTAGACATTCCGCCCACCAAGGACTTAGTCAGTCCTTCATACTCCGCCCACCATGAGAAGTTGGTAAGCAATATAAACTAACACTACAACTACATACCAGTAAAGTACAAAGTAGGTAAACACTGTATTATGTATAAAGAACTTAAAATAACATATTATCATGAAAATGCACTTACGACTATTAATACCTTAAATCTAAGAATCAGTTACTGGTAACTTACAAAGTTTAGAAGTTGGACGCTTGATTACAGAGTCCTTACATTTTAAAGTTACAACGCGAGTAATACCATCGACCCCGGGATGTATAGTAACTACCTTACCCAATAGCCACTTTGCTGGAGGCAAATTATCTTCCTTGACCAAAACTACATCACCCACCTTAGGTGCTGGGCTAACACGGTTCCATTTGTATCGTTGCATGAAATGCGACAAATACTCTTGTGACCAACGCCTCCAAAAATTCTGAACCATTCTTTGAGTCAAATGCCACCGCTGCAAAGTAGTTATAGATGAATCTGCGTAAGACCTATCGGGTGCAATAACTAATGGTTCACCAATCAAAAAGTGACCAGGGGTCAAAGGAAATGGGTCACCAGTATCATCACTGATTTGGCTTATTGGTCGAGAATTCAAACATGCCTCGACCTGAGCCAAAACAGTAGCTCTTCGTATGTTAAAGTAGAATCTCTGATGACTCGTTTGAGATGAAACTTCGTAGATTTTATGCCCGCTTCCCATAGACCACCGAAATTTGGTGCATGAGGTGGAATGAAATGCCAGGTAGTGGCATTGTTGGTTAAACCACTGGCTACATCTTTAAAGATCCCTGATTGTTCTACTGAGAACAATCTTTCCAACTCACGCGAGGCTCCAACAAAGTTGGTTCCATTGTCACTCCACATCTCACTACAATGACCACGTCGCGCCGTAAACCGCTTGAATGCTGCTAAGAAGCTTTCGGACGTCATGTCGCTAACGGCTTCGAGATGTATGGCGCGAGTTGCCATGCAGATAAACAAGGAAATGTAACCTTTATACGATTTGTTCCCGCGGCCCTTAGAGACACGAATACTTATCGGCCCTGCGTAATCTACCCCGCTTCTATAAAACGGTCGACTAGCTGTAATTCGGGATGATGGTAATTGTCCCATAAGTTGATAATTTGTTTTGCCTGAATATCTAACACAAACGACGCAGCCACGGACATGTTGTTTGACTAATGTTTTAGCCCTAACAATCCAATATTTAGATCTCAAGAAATTGATCATCATCTGAGGCCCTCCGTGTAATGTTCTCGTATGGGCATCAGAGACTAACAACCTAGCAAAATGAGAATTGTGGGCTACTAAAATTGGATGTTTCGTATTATAACTAACATGTGCCTGTTGAATTCTACCACCTACTCTGAGAATTCCATCATCATCGAAAAAGGGATTGAGTGATTTGAGTGTGCTTTGTTTCTTAACGTAACCACATTTTCTAATATTGGACATATCATACTTAAAATAACGTGATTGAGAACTTACCACGACACACTTCAAAGCTTCATGAAGCTCTTGACAACTTAAGTAAGAGTTCATTGTTTCGCGAGTTTGTAGTGGACGTCTAAGCCTAAAAAACAGTCTACACCATGCTATCACTCGAACTAACTTACGAAAAGATGAACATTTATCAAGTATTCCCAAAGTCGGATTATCCAAACTTGAAGTCAGATGAACCTTGACAGTTATTTCTTTAAAATTGCTAGATGCTCGACATGTCCTATTATATTCTATAATATCGTTACGTAACCAACTCGGACCTTCCTTCCATAACTGATTATGGAGTAGCTCGTCTGGAGTAATGCCTCTTGAGGCGCAATCTGCAGGATTGTCTGTTGACCTTACATGAGACCACTGGCTACTCTCCAATATGCTAAGGATTTCCGATGTTCGGTTCGCAACAAAGGTTTTCCATCTACTTGGATGAGAGCATAACCAGTCTAACACCACAGTAGAGTCTGTCCATGCATGCACATCTGATGAAGGGACCTTAAGTATATTGGCTATGCTAGGTACCAACCGAGTAAGTAACACAGCCCCACATAGCTCTAGACGAGGTATAGATATTTGCTTTATCGGTGCTACCTTCGTCTTTGCCCCGATTAGACCGGTACGAATCTGGCCATCCTTTGTTAGAGTTCTAACGTAAACGGCAGCTGCATATGCAACATTCGATGCATCGCTAAATCCGTGTAGTTCCACATGAATATCACCTTCTGAAGTACCGAGCCACCTAGGTATATCAAATTCAACTAAATTTGACAACGCATTACGATATGCTTTCCATTCGTTAATAAGATGGGATGGTAGTTCATCATCCCAATCCATACCACCAATCCATAGCCTCTGAATAAATATTTTCGATGTTACGATGCACGGTGCAATCCACCCTAATGGATCGAACAAACGAGAAATATCCGAAATAACCTTTCGTTTGGTTATAGGCTCTATTAGACTAGGTAAGGTTACTGTGTATTTAAAGCTATCGGTGTATCGACACCAGTTAAGGCCTAAGATTTTTGTGGTTACGTCTAATTCTAAGTCATAATTTCAGATTGGACTCCTGTCATCAGATCATCAATGTAGAAATCGTTTAAAACTATTTTAGCTGCTACTGGAAAATCAAAACCTTCATCGATTGCTAACTGTTGCAACGATTTCACAGCTAAATACGGAGCGGATGCTGTCCCAAAGGTGACACGTAGAAGACGATAGTCTTGAATATTAGACTGGACGTTACTTCTCCAGACAATCCTTTGGAAATCCCTGTGGTCATCTGCGACCTTGACTTGGCGATACATTTTGACTATATCTGCTGTAAGACAGATAGGATGCCGGCGCCAGCGAATAACTGTATCGCGTAAGTCTGCCTGTAATGTAGGCCCTACCAATAAAGTATCATTTAAAGATACACCATTGATGCCTTTGCTAGAAGCATCGAAGACTACTCTCGTTCTAGTAGTAATCTTGTCATTCCTAACCACTGCGTGGTGTGGTAGATAAACAGCATAATTATTTGTGTCTGTTTCAGGTACCCTTTCGATATGACCAAGTTGCAGGTACTCTTCTATGACTGCGTTGTATTGATCCCTAAACGAAGAATCCCTATTAAATTTACGCTCGAGACTGTGTAATCTTTGTACAGATATGTGCCTACTATTGCCGTATTTGCAACCTGGATCTTCATCTCGGAAAGGCAACTCAACAATATAGCGACCCATAGGGTCTCTTCGTGTTGTATTTGTGAAGTGATCTTCACAACGTTGCTCTTCTGGCGACAAAATCTTCACCTTATTGTCTAAGAACAGATCAGACTCGAGCTCCCAAAATTGTTTGAGCATATCACTTTCAGTAATATATCGACAATGAAAATTAACGACCACATTATGACAACGTGATGTCCCCTCTGATACTTGACCTGACAAAACCCATCCTAAAGGTGTGTTTTGGGCCAATAATAACCTTCGGTTATCCTTAATTAATCCTTCCTTTAGGATTTGACAGTAAGCATCGGATCCCAATAACAAATCAATCTTACTTGGTTTGTTAAAATCTGGATCAGCAAGATCCAAATTTTGAAGTTCTGGCCACTCCAATGATTGCGATGTGAACTCCCTTTCTGGAAGCACTGATGTGAGCGTACCTAGAACATGAGCCTTTACCTCCATGGTAAAATTAGGATCATGTAACGACTGAATCATAACCATAACCACGTATTTAGTAGTTAAGCCGTTACAATTGCCTCCTAATCCTGATATAGCACTACCCGAGGCTATCCTTCTTAAATTCAACATTTGGACTGTAGCTTCCGTAATGAATGATGCTTGTGAACCCTGATCCAACAAAGCGCGTAGCTTAATTGGATACCCATTTCTTGATTCAGCTTTAACCAAAGCTGTGGCTAATAAAACGTGACTTCGTACGTTTCGTTTTAAGAAAAAGGTTGATATCTCATTATCTTGAGATGTAGATGGAACACAGACATTCGTATTTTCATTTACGCATTAATATTATTACCTGTAAGATGTAACAGAGAATGGTGTTTGCGTTTACATATTCGGCAATTAGTCTTAACCTTACACACGTTTACTAAATGATTGGTTCCTAAACAATTAAACAAAGTCCAAGTGATTTAACAATATCACGACGTTGTGCAACGCTATTCTTACAAGTAAAAATTCGATGACTTTCTGAACATACTGGACATGACATCCCGGCGGTGACGTGCATTACTTTCATATTATTCCCGACTGATTTAGGTTTAGCTTTGGGTTCGGCAAATTCTAGAGCGCGAAATCGGGTTTCTAAATTTTCCTTAAAACTATTAATATCAGGCAAATCTACTAAAGATTGGCTGACATGTAATTCCCATTGCTTTCTAGATTCAGGGTCCAACTTCATACCAACAACATAAATTATAATTACATCCCACGAACTAGTATCAATTCCTAAATTATTCAACTCATTTAGACAGTCTGTTGTAGTGTCTAAAAGTTCTTTGAGAGAACAAGCTGATTCCACAGTTGAAGTACGCTGACTAAACAAACGTTTAAGAATACAATTGGATAAGAACCTTTTATTATTATATCTTTTGTTCAGAAGATCCCAACATATTCTGTAGTTATCTGAAGTGATAGTAACATGTTTAACTAATTGTTCTGCTTCTCCTGATAATTGAGTTTTTAAATAATGCAAACGTTGAACATCATCTAGACCTGGATTAGTATGTACAAGTGATGTGAATAAATCACGAAATGAAGACCACTCAGTATATCTACCAGAAAATGTTGGTATCTTAATTGTTGGCAACTTAATAGAAGCTTTACTAGAACGAGAACAGGGTGGTGCAACATTTCGTGTCACTTGTATCTTTGATAGAGCTACCTTTAACTCAACCTTGTAATCCATGTATAAGTCCGTCCCTGCTTGACACCAATCCTCTTCGCAGTAAAGCGTATCCTCTATTTCATATAAAGATATTATTTTCTCATGTAAACTTAAAAACTGATTCCACAACTGTTCCAAACTATCCAAACGTGTCTCAATATATATTTGCGTCAACCTGTCTTTAGGTGACTTTCGTTCTAAGTCCAAACCTTTTAATAACTAAAATTATTCTAAGTGTTTAAAACTATTATTTCTGACTGAAATCGGGCATAGGTTCCCCGTAGTAGCACTTTTAGCTAAATTATTATAAGTCCAAATAAAATTAAAGCAAAATATTCTAAGTCCAAATAAAATTAAAGCAAAATATTCTGAGTCAATGAAAGCGAAATATACACTTTATAGTCAAACTGTAAGTTACTCACTTGAGTTTTACACTACTTTTCTTGAATCTTGACTTGCACTGTCACCTTAGCCGACCGTCGAGTCGTGTTCCGCCTTTGCTGTAGTCGCCGCCCGTTTGTTCGTTAAATCCGGATATCCCATCCGGAAAAGAGAGGCTAACAGCGATCCGCTGCTCCAAGCTCCCCCTGAGACCAAGTGCTGGTCTTCAAAACATCCGGCTCGAAGGACCTTTGTTTGAACGTCTTCTTCTTCTTGGAACTCTTGCACTGGCTGGAGTCACCCTGAGGGGTACTGGTTCCGGAATGGGCCACACAAAATAAAACTCCGGTATGATTTTATGTCGACTCTGAGTTTAATGTTTCACTTAAAGTATTTATACAATGGTATTAGTTTAGTGTTTGTGCGATATAGAAAGTAACGTAATAGAAAGTAAAGGTTACCAAAAGCGCCATCTTTAGGAAAAAATAACCAACTATAACTACTATTTATCTTAAATTTCATTTTAGACTATTACTTGTTATATTTTACACAGAATTGGCATATAGAAAAATAATGGTGGAATTTTATGATAATAAATATATAAAAAACAATAATTATATAAAAAAACGATTAGACACATGACAAACAGAAAAAAACGTACTATATTTTTTTTCCCATGGGTGGGAATTGAATCCACGATCTCCGGATACAACGCTTAAGGCGCAACCACTAGTCTACGGAGGCGGTCGTTACTAAAAAACATACATACCATCACACCGCTAGACTGGTGTAGCAGGTCGCATGATCTCTAATTCCCCAGCTTCTGCCACATACAATACATCAGTTCAGAATACTACAGAATAATAATATACTTTTTATTATATATTTTTTTTATTGGACCATGTGATTTTGTATCTACCTGGTGGTGAGCAGACCTACAAAGTCCATGAATGGGGTCAATCAATAATTGTTCTTAAACAACATTGAACGCTCCCACTATGCCACCTAAATGTTGCGATTACAAAATGGGCGGCGACAAAGACGAATTGCATTACGGGTATATTTTAATATACTCGCTGCCTTATCGTCAATTCAACCACCAATTTCTACCCTGATGGAAGAGTACTACATTGAAGGGAAATAGATGCAGTAATCTCCTAAAAACCGGCGAACCCATAGACTAAAACCGAAACATGACTAGCAAGACCAAACGCCTTACGCTAAGAAAACGTTACCAAATAAACCATGCTCGTTTTGAGCATATAGATAGACCAATACCACCAGTATTATAACATCACCATGACATCCCAATTGGCATTTATAATAATAAAACATTGCCGATAAGGTATCGAAGCGAGTAGCATCAGAGGGGTAATTAATCAATGCTGTATGTGCGGGGCGAGATATAGCCTTCTCGCATGAGATAGCCTTGTCTATGGCCGCGCGTTGACAAGTAATAAACTGCCTAAGATTAGAAGGGTCGGCTTTGTACTGAAAGAAGGCCACAGACTATTTGAGGAATAGATGAGATTTTGCCCTTTTAACCGACTCGATAAAAGGAGGATGTTATATGTTCGACTTTATATATTTTTATGAGTGTTCATCGATTTCTCCGTCAAATATAGATCGATTTTGAAAATTAGTTTTTTTATATGCCTACCTACCCATCACATTGAAACCTAATAGAGAGGAAGCGTACTAAGAATTTTTGTAATGTAAAAATTTGCAAATATATCTGTCTCGCTCGCACTCTTTAATATCTAAACATATACATATAAATGAGTGCGAGCTATTTTTATATTACAAAAGATGATTAGGGCGCTTCCTCTCTATTACATTTCAATGTGAATATTTATCATTTACCTTTTATTTCGTGTCGTTTTCGAACGAAGTGACAAACATGACTGTGTCTGCCATTTTTTGAGCATTGATTGTTGATAATCAATTATGGTCTTATATTTGTTTAAGGTTTGGGTGGCGGCAATCTTCTGTTCTCGTTTTTAAATACATACATAATCGATTTTGGGCCAAGGACTCCATTATGTATTCCTCTATGACCTACCATGACTTATTATATATAGAGTTATTAAGTAGATAACAAGCAATGACAATATTCGCATTGAATATATAACCTGGTTGGCTCAGTGGTTGAGTGCCTTGCTGCTAAAGCGACGATCGTGGGTTCGAGTTCCGCCCACTACCACACATTTTTTCATTGCATTTTTATCTTTAAAAAAATATCTAATATAAGTAACATACTTAACATATAGTATTTATCAATAACTAAATTCAATATACGAAAATAATTTGTATTGACTTTACTTTTCCTAAAAGAGGTTTTATATCCAAAGACCTTTGCCTATTTTATTAGCTATATCTAATAAAATAGGCAAAGGTAGCTCATCTTTGGTATGAACTTAGTATGCGAGAGCGGTCGGACATAGGATTGCAGATGATGAGCGGAACGTGGTCACACTGTCCCTAACTCTAAGGATAAAAGGGTTATATAAATGTACTCTATATTTTTTTTTAACCTGTCCGTATATTTGAGGAGAGAAGTACGAGTAGCTTCAGTGATAACCTTGGATGTTATACATTTTTAACCTTTTACACAAAATTTTCTAAATTTTAAATTCTAAAACTATGCCAATATTTTAACTTTTATAAATAAAAAAAAATACGGTACAAGTACTTACTATATATAATATAATAACCTTAGAAACACAAACATCACATGAAAATAAAATTTATAAATGTAAACATTGAAACAACTTAATTTTTTCATTTAATTCCTATATAGTATGTTATGGTACAATGTAAACTTAAACGTAAATTCTGACTGTGATTATTTCCTGAATAATATTTTATGTTTTGTTACTAATATTATTAGTATCCTATTTTACTTTGGCTAATAGCTAATTAAACAAAAAGAAAACGTATATAAATCGGTCCAATAGTTTTGAAGAGATGCCCCGACAGACAAACGAACAGACAGACAGACATGAATTCTGAAAATGATAAATATCTATATAGAGTATATTTAGATCACAACTCTATTTTGTTAAATCAGATCAAGTAACGCACATTTTTTTAATTTACAGTTTGGTTATATAAATATGTAGGACAATTTACAAATATTGCTCTTGTCACAAACTAAGCTCTAGGCTTGTATAATGTGTACCAGAACAACGATATATTACATAATATATTTTATAAACACCCAGACCATGACAAACTGAACAGAAAAACGTACTAATATTTTTTGCCATGGGTGGGAATCGAATCCACGACCTCCGGGTACAACGACAAAGGCGTAATCACTAGTCTACGGAGGTGGTCTATAATTGCTTTCTTTATTAGAAATATTATGAACATTATATTGGTCATTGGTATTGGACATCATCATATTATTCACCGGAGGAGACTACTGCATCGATTTGTTGTCGAGGCGGTAGTCTCTTTTTAGGGTGCACTAACGAAAGAGGCATTAAATTGACTATAAAGCAGCGAGGATAATAATATAATGAGTCG
Organism: Monopis laevigella; assembly: GCA_947458855.1. Classification (NCBI taxonomy): domain Eukaryota; kingdom Metazoa; phylum Arthropoda; class Insecta; order Lepidoptera; family Tineidae; genus Monopis; species Monopis laevigella. Next base: position 10,705,796 of record OX381577.1, on the reverse strand, counting down.
TAATGCAAATTCTACTTTGACACCGCCTGTTTTGTAACCGCTTTATTTAGCCATTTAGTTGGAGCGATCAATGGTGTTAAACAACAATGTTCGACCGCATTTATGGACTTTGTTGATCTGCTTATCATCAGGTAAATATAAACCTGCCGAGCTCTAATAAAAATAGAAAACCTAATGTGCCTTAGAAAATAGTAATGTGTACAAAGTAAAAATTTATATATTACCGCACATAAATAAGTTTCGAAAACGTATGGTATTGTAATTTAATCCCAGCTGTCTCACTCAGCCCTAGTTGTAACCTAGGTAGTCTACGTCTATCCATTTACATAGACCTACAAAAAAAATCCTCGATCTGTAACAATTGCCTGTCCATCCCTTCCATCCATCTCACCTGCCAAGTCCCGTGACGTCACAGCTCAATCAGCGTTTCGTTATCGCAAACAGATCGCGGTCGAGAAGCAAGAAATTTATCTCGTTATAAAGTTTTCCAGTTATTTCGGAGACCGTGAGCAGCATCACAACGCGGCTAAGTCGGCTTTGATGTGGCTCTTAGGCCTTTCTTTTACTAGGTACGTATTGAAAACCACACGGGATTCATTTGTAAAGGCTTCCTTTTTCGTAATAAGGCATATGTACCTATGTTTTGTTGACTACATATAATAAGGTTTACACAATTTGTATGGATTTTATTTTTATTGCGTAAACTTTATTGGTATAATGAGTACGTTTTGTCAACGTGTATTCAACGTTTATAATAATAATATTAAGGTAGATAAATTACACATATTGCTCTGGTTACAAACTAAGCTCTCGGCTTGTACAATGTGTACCAGAAACAACGGTATAATACATATTATATTTTATGACAAACTTAATATTTTTTTGTCATGAGTGGGAATCTAACCCACGACCTCCGGGTACAACGCCAAAGGCACAACCACTAGTCTACGGAGGCTGTCAAATAATTTTGTTAGATTTTACGCAATACCTTAAGAAGCCCCAGTTTCTTTGCGAGATCTCACAGCAGCAACTAAAGACGGGTTTCTCGTGGAAATAATACCTGCCACCACTTAATCAAAATACGTACTTGATCGTCGTACACAACACTGCGATGCAACGTCGCAATACAAACGTGTCACAGCGGCTTTGATGAAACAATATCATAAAGGAGGATGGGCAGTTGGGTATACCCCACCAATAGCGATGAGTAAATCGTTTTGCAAATTTGTACTGCAGCAAACATCTTCTTGAAAGTTATTGATACCTAATATAAACCTATAAAGAAAAAGCTCTAGAAGATTTACCTCAAATAGCATACATGAAACAGCTTTGTTTCTACGTGGGCACATTCAGTCACGTCATTGCATGTAACGATGTGTAACACATTGCTATTGATAGGGCACATCCTCCTTTACATCGTATTTATCGCAGATTGTCTGTTGTAACAAGGCATCGGAAATTCGTATATTATCATCGATTCAAATGATATGATGGGTTGGCACGTCATAGTGTTTTATCGGACCTTTTGGTAGGGACAAGGGTTAATATTTTTTAAATAATAGAGGAGGAGCTAGCCGGTATCTAGTATAGCCAATAATGTACCTGTTCTAGTACAGGCTAGCTAAAGTGAACGAACAGAAATTCATTTTAACTTTTTTAACATAAGTTTAGTTTAAGCAATGCACATTTAAGATATATAGGGTAGTAGAGTATGGATATAGGCTTTTCAAAAACAGTATTAAATACATTGTAAACAACAATCACAATATGCAGAAACAAGTTTAATTTGGGCAAATACTATACAATACAATGAATACAAATATTTTATTGGTGAAATGCATTTGCGACTCGCATATATTATTTTAACGACTAAAAACAGTGCATTTCTAAAACCGCAATACAGTGGGAATATGCAATAATTTATACATAATTACCGTCTGTTGCCGCTTCAGTGACGTTATGGTTGTGGGGTAGCCAGAGTGATCACTTCACTGGTTGGCCTTCATTAGGTGGCCTAACCACAGCCTATTTATGCATATAATATACTGTTCAATTTGCACAGAGTAGAGTCATTAGGTAATGGGCGTTTATTAATTTTCTATTACCATCGTACGTTAGTATCATCGCGGATGCGTTGCGGCGGCCAAGACTAGTCAGATGGCCTTATGCCCGATTTCACCAACGATCCCTAACTCTAAAGGAGCTCTAAATAAGATTTTTTAACATGTTTCATAGTTAGCGATTTAGCAGCGCACGATTTGAAGAAATTTACAGGTATTTTTGTTTACACTTTGGGTTACATTTTCGAAGTATTTGTACGGTTCCTTAATATTTCGATAAAACATAGCCTATGTTAGTCAGTGATAATGTAACATTCTATTGGTTGAAGATTTTTTAAAATTGGCCCAGTAGCTTTTGATTCTATTTGTTACAAACAAAAATACAAATTTTCTTTCTATAGAATATTGCTATATATGGTATAAGCACTAGTTCTGCCAATATAGCATATATATTGTGTATCATCACGGGTGCCATACGGCGCCCGAGACCGTCTAGACAGCCCCAGGGTACCCAGCAGAGGGGTTTTAATCCCACCTCGTCGTAGCCGATGGTATGAGTCTACACCGAACAAGTGGCTAGCTCGTTGCGATGTTTTGAATAGACTCAATAACCATCTATAAACAGTTTCACAAGTTGGTATAGTGAAACCGGGACCGACAGCTTAACGTGCTCTCCGAGGCACTAAGCATCCAGCATATATATTATATCTCTTAATAAGAAAATAGGTAAGAATCCCTATGCATCGTAATAAGAAAAATTGTTAAGAATATGTTTTCAATTTAATCTAGTTACCTGTCAGGGAAAAGCTCCGTAAAACCAAAGTTATTGTATAGAATTAGTAAGAACCTGAAAGCTTCATGTAGGGGCTAAAAGTTCGCTACTTATTGTAAATCTGACAACTGTATTAAGGTTTTAAAAGCTTTCTGCGCCGAGACAATCGGGATTTTTTGGCTAACAGTGAACCAACTCTTTTTGATATAAAATATTTTTTATATACGTGGTAGCCGAATTGGTTAGATCTTAGACTTAAAAACACTACAGTTTTCAGCTCCCCGATTCAAACATTTGTTTGACAACACCAACATTGAACGCCCTCGAAGAGCACTATAAGATGTCGGTCCCAGTTTTAACACCAACATGTGAAACTGTTTATAGATGGGTTATTGAGTCTATACAAACACTGTAAAGAGTAAACCACTTACTCGGTGTAGACCCAGAATACCACCGGTTACTACGAGGTGAGAATTATATTGCGCCCCGTTATAACTCCTACCGCTGGGTACCCCGAGGCCGTCTAAGCGATCATGGGCTCAGTAAGGCAACCGTGATAGTTTTAATAAATTATGGTAAAATAATAATAATAACAATAATAATATATACGTGTTAGACCTTAGACTTAAAAAACTTAGGTCCCTGGTTCAAACCCCAGTGTGTACCAATGAGTTTTTAATCTAAAAAAATATGTACATTTGTTTAACAACACTATTATAGTGCATCGGAGAGCACGTTAAGCTGTCGACGCCGGTTTCACTATACCAACTTGTGTAACTGTTTATAGATGGGTTATTGAGTCTATCCAAATATCGTGACGAGCTAGCCACTTGGTCGGTGTAAACTCATACCATCGGATACGACGAGGTGGGATAAAATCCCTCCGCTGGGTACCCTGAAGCCTCTAGGTGGTCTCGGCGCCATAATATGACATATACGGCGATATAACATAATATAATATATATGTATTCTATTATGATTAGTGCAGCCCTGCATAACCACATCCCTGCACTAGCTTTCAAGAACTCAAAGGAAAAGAGTCGGGGGATGAGTTACACTTATAACTTTCGGATAGTTATATTTCTCCATGATTTATCCCCATTCGATATTGTATTACACCTACTTTCCTAATCTAAGCCTTAAGATTTCATATGGTAAGGGTGAAAATCCCCCAGCGAGAGAAAGCCTTCAGCCTTGTTTGTTTGGTGAAATGGAACGTTGTTTCTATAAACACAACGTGTTTTGTTCAATTTGTCAACATGAATGATATGTAATTGAAAATTTAATTTATGTTTAAATTACTGTATAGTTTAAATAAATAAATGTTTGTTTATGTTTATATAATTAAATTAATTAAAAATGTTATACTTTTATTTTTTATTGGAGCATATGTATTTGTATCTATCTGATGGTAAGCAGACCAACAAAGTCAATAAATAGGGTTGATTACATTACCTATTTATTGATCACTAAATGACGCTTACGAAAGAGGCAGTGACATATACGAATTTGCATTACATTAAACTGGCCATTTAGAAACAGCCTTCTGAAAGTATGCTATGGCCTCTACAAGAAATTGATGCAGAATGTTTATAAAAATCAGTAAACCTACAGACTAAAACTGAGACATTATAGATCACTTAACGGTTTTTACATCTATATGTACGGTGTAAACCGGCCAGTCGGTCTAGCGAAGATAAAGAGACCTCCCTCCCACCTAACTACTTTTGATAAAAGCTTTGCTTGTTCTTTGTTCTTTTATGACGTGTAATGTTTTTAATAGTGAATGTTTAAATGGCCGGGTGAGTGAAAAAATATAAAAAAAAACAACAAAAAGATGGGATGGGCATGTTTCTATAAATTTTTATACTCTCTATACGTTAAAACGTAATAAGTAATTTATAAAACTTGCATATAAGATATCTATACTTATATTAAAAGCCGAGGAGTTTGTTTGTTTGGTTGAACGCGCAAATCTCAGGAACTAATGGCTAGAATTGAAAAATTATTTTATTATAGGATAGTCCATTTATGGAGGAAGGCTATATAGGCTTCATAACATTACGCTACGTTCAATAGGAGCAGAGCATCAATCCTTTTGAGAGCTTCGGTTGCGTGAGTTGCGTAAACGGTTAAAGTTACGCAGACGTAGTTGCGATGGTCAGTAGTCAGTAGTAAAAATACAATTTATAAACTAAAAAAAAATGACTGCGCCAAACTTCAAAAAAACTAAAATAACAAGCGGGATGTTACTCTAATTCGCTAGGAACATAAGTAAGATGTCAGAAATCATCGTACGTGTCGATAGGCGTCTTAAAATGTGACTAAGGACCGTTTCAACCAATGGAAGGCATAACTGACCGCCTTCGTAGACTAATTGTTGCGCATTTTGGCGTTACGACTATATTCGAAGGTCGTGGTTTCGATTCCCACCTATGACAAAAACATATTAGTACGATTTTATGTACAGCTTGTGAATCAATATGTGTAAATTGTCCTACATATTTATTTATTTATTATTGCATACATAGCCATAATAATGTAATATAATAAGTAATGACATGTTCATAATAAGTAAATAATATACGATTTAAGACGACATTATTAAGACGACAATATGATGGCGATGAACTTATGACAAGATTAATAACATCAAATCACATACAAATAAATTTTAATATTCTGTGTTTTAATAAATTAATTTACGAGTAAATATTTTTTATGGAATGATATTACTATCCCTTTGTATTCTTTTGGTCGAACTGACCCTAAAGGGGATATATTTAAGTCCGTTCATACTGGCGAGCATTGGTCTTGAAAGAACTCAATTTTGTATTAGGCAATAAAATTATGTATCATCACGGGTGCTTACGGCGCCGAGACCGCCTAGACTGCCTCAGGGTACCCAGCGGAGGGGTGTTTAATCCCACCTCATCGTAGCCGACGGTATGAGTGTACATCGAACAAGTGGCTAGCTCGTCGCGATGTTTTGAATAGACTCATAACCTATAAACAGTTTCATAAGTTGGTATAGTGAAACCGGGACCGACAGTTTAACGTGTTCTCCGGCGCCTATAGTGGTGTTGTCAAACCAATGTACATTTTTTTTTTAAATTAAAAACTCATTGGTACATACCGGGATGCGGCCACATTCTGTTTCTTATAACGTGATCGTTAGATTGTCAAAATAACGATTTCCGCTATTAGCACGCTCTCCTTCAATCAGAGTAGTTTTTTAACCTTCGCTGATTGGAGGAGAGAGCGCTAATAACGGAATTCGTTATTTTGACAATCTAGCGCTCACGTTATAAAAAACAGAATGTGGCCGCTGGGACCTAAGTCTTTTTTTTTTAAGTCCAAGGTCTAACCGACTCGGCCACTACGTATACAATAAAATTTGGTAATAGGTATTGTAGCTAATATTGGATAAAAATTAATATAATTGCCAAAATATGAAAAAGAACCCTCCACAGGCGAGTCTTCGCACTGTTAAGTTTTTTCTTATAATATAGGTTAGTACCGAGTCACTGGTCCAGCACGTCCAATGGTATATATAGTTAGGTGTATTTATGATTGCACTAAAGGCTTATAGCCTAGTTTATATTCCTGTGCTAAAGCGACACGATTCTAATTCTATACTTTATGGCACAGCGCATTTTTATGATCACTTTCTTTAATGCTGTACGTAGCTTACGTATTAATAATATAAAATCTCATTAGAAATATAAAACATATTTAAACGAAAAGCTTGAACCTTATTTTCTTTTTGTGAAAAACATCCGCTGGCTTTGAACCTACGAAAAAGCCCCATGTGAAGATGGAACTTCTTATGAAACAACGGTTTCAAAACGTGTAGACTTCGCATAGTTGGCATCTGAGTACTTAGTATAGATAAATAGTATCATGTACTATAATATTTCATTTCATTTCATTCAAACATCAGTTTCGATCATGTATTTATAATATATTCTAATACAATTTTATACATTTACAAATATTCAATTCAATATAATGTGTTGATTTAATACTGAGAAGAAAACTGTAATATAATTATTATATAAGTACTAATATATTAAAGAGGTAAAGTTTGTGAGGTTGTAGGGGGTAATCTCTGGATATACTGAACCGATTAAAAAATATTTTAGAATGCCCAAATGGGCATTCTAAAATATTAGATAAATATGTAGGAAGAATAACATCACGCAACGACCAATAGGAGCGGAACATCAATGAAAAATGTTGGGAAAACGGTGAAAATTTATTCCATTTGAGATATTCCGTTACGTAAACGGTTAAAGTTACGCAGACGAAGTTGCGCGTATATAATATGACATGACAATTATGAAATGATAGTAATACGCTTAGGTAAGTATATATATAACCTTACTATTTTATTTATTATTTGAGAACATAAAAAAAAAATCTATTGACCTCAATCGTACCCATTATTGTAAATTTTTTATTTTAATTGATGAAAAGCATCGATGATGTCGAACTAACACCGGTGCTGTGGACGCGAAAGGAAAAAAAGTTGCCCCAGCCTAGTGGTTAATTCACGGCGCAACTGATAACAAGGTTAAGCAGATGTCAACAAGACCGGACCTGGGATGGGTCAACTTTATACAACTAGGCTATACCACCATAAACACTGCAACAAGCTCGCCACTTGTAAGGTGTAACCTCTGAATCATCGGCGCAATGAGGACGGGTTAATTCCTCGACTGGGTACCCTAAGGCTGTTTAAACGGTTCTCGGGAGCCAAAAAGGCACTCGTGATGGTATTTATTTATTTATTATTTTTAATATTTATGCGTAAATGATAACATCATCATACCAGCCTTTCACGCGTCCACTGCTGGACATAGGCCTCGCCCAAGGATCGCCACAACGACCGGTTCTGCGCCGCCTGTACCCATCGGCTTCCCGCGACCTTTTTCAGGTCGTCGGTCCATCTTGTGGGGGGCCTGCCTCTGCTGCGTCCTCCAGCACGCGGTCGCCCTCGAGAACCTTAATGCCCCAACGGTCTTCCGTTCTGCGAGCTATGTGGCCTGCCCACTGCCACTTAAGTTTGGCTATTCTGGAGGCTATGTCGGTTACTTTGGTTCTTTTGCGGATCTAATCGTTTCGAATACGATCCCGCAAAGAAACGCCGAGCATAACGCGCTCCATCGCCCTTTGTGTGACTGTGAGCTTTTTCATGAGGCCTATAGTAAGCGACCAAGTCTCAGATCCGTAAGTCATCACGTGAATGATACGTGAAATGAGTAATAAAAACATTTAACTTTAATATTTTTTATCGTAGTTATAGAAAATCTTTAAGAGACACTTTGTTTTTGTAACCCATTTTTGTTTCTGTTTTTGTTATTAAGTATTTGCTTGATCTCCAGTTTCTGTACTCATTGTTACTTACCAATATAAATGTTCTATTTTTTAGGGCGCATCAATGTTTGTATTCAATACCTATGCTATTTTTATTATCTTGTTTATTGAGCATAAATAAAATATGTAGTATTTTTTTGTTATTTTTTATTGGAGCACGACATGTGACTTTGTCTACCTGGTGGTGAGCAGACCTACAAAGTCCATGAATGGGGTCAATCAATAATTGTTCTTAAACAATATTGATCGCTCCCGCTATGCCGGCTAAATGATGCGATTACGAAATGGACGGTGACAATAACGAATTGCATTACGAGTAGGTATATTTTAATATACTCGGTGCCTTATCGTCAATTCTAACGTTGCAACGTTACATATGAACTAATCAACGTATTGATTGGTTCATTGATTAGGCTGTCTGTCGAATTTTTAATTATTTCCAATTGTTCCCTAATATTCAAATGTTATCGTTTTTGACATGCCTACATGCATGTCAAAATTTCGAAATTATAGTTTATTAAACTTTGAAGATTTTCTAAAATAATATTACATCAACATTATTATATTAAATAATGGAATTCCGCAAAACAACGCCTGATTCAATCAAGTATACAATTATTTCACCAAATTTTAAATCAAGAACGAGACAGCTAGTAGTAAGTGGACTAACTCCACCATTACATACTACGCCAATTAGTTAATGCGCTCTCTACGCGTGAGGTGTTGCTAAACCGGTATATAAAACATTGCGAAACCTTACATAAGTTAGGAGCACAAAAACTCCCAAAAAGCTTCCAGACTTTCGCTGACGCCTAAAGCTCACTGCGGCATGGTTACTTTGCAGTCTTTATTATTACGGTGGTTCAGCCATGAAGGGTGCTCAGTGAATTGTTATACAAAAGAACTTTACGTTTAACTCAGATTATTAGTAATTCATCGTTTATCTACGTATTTGTGTTTTTTTATTAGAGCATAATATATCCCTTTTAGCTTCTGAATCTTGTTTGTGGTAAGCTGACCTAAAAACTCTATAAATGGGGATAAAAAGCTATTAATATATAGATTAGATAATAAGTAATTAACGTACTAAATTAATACGTAAATTAGCACGTACACCACTGGGTCATCTCTCAGCGGGAATTCGGCATAACCACTGCACCTCGGTGGTAACTCCATTAGAGTTCCTCGGCTCGTGCACGTTAAGCAGTCAGTTCCCAGTTTTACTATACCAACTTGTGAAATAGTTTTTTTAATGAGTTATTGATTTTATACAAACACCGAGACAAGCTGTTGACTCGAAATTCCATGAGCTACAACGAGGTGGGAAATAAACCTACCGATGTGTACCTTGAGACCGTTTAGGCAATCTGGGATGCCGTAAGGCAACCGTGATAGTACACATGCAAAATTAAATAGTGTGCAAAAAAAAATATTATACTGGTGGTCCTTTGTGACAGTGTGAGTTTTTTTTGTACCTTTTATTTTCACTTTAACTATACTACTGCGTTGACATTTTCACCAATCACACACTCGAATTATTAAAATTTCTGCTTGGGGCTCTGAATTATATCACATATCTATAAATTTTAGTTAGAAAGCTTACACTAGGGCTACAGATATACCAGAACATGCACTTACGTTCCCAAAAATATATATTATTATTATTTATTTATTTAGGTGCCATGAAATACAACATTTGCTCTGCACCCTGTGGTAAGGATTGTGGTACTGGGTTATAGAAGATAGTGACAAACCAGAATATTGTCTGTGGTAGACGGAATGGGTATTCCTTGTGTTGAATTGTTAAGTTTTAGGAGCTGCCCACCCAATCCAACTCAGGCCACTGATACCAAACCCGGCATAGTGGGAGCATTCAATATTGATAAACAATAATGTATTAATCGACTCCATTCATGGACTTTGAAGGTAATCGGCCAGTCGGAGAAGTTATACATATAAAAAAAAAATGTATAGATTAATATATGATGTTAAACAGAAAGATACTTATTAAATTCAGGATTCACATTTATTGCATTACCCAATATGTGACACTTACGAGTACAATAATTGCTAAAGTGTATTTTTTTATTTGACAATAATTAGATTAATTACATAATAAATATAATAATAATAATATGTAGGGCAATTTACACATATTGCTTGGTCACAAACTAAGCTCTAAGCTTGTACTATGTGTACTAGTAGCAACGATATAATACATATTATATTTATAAACATCCAGACAATGACAAACTGTACAGAAAAAACTAATTAATATATTTTTGCCATGCGTGGGAATCGAACCCACGACCTTCGGATACAACGCCAAAGGCGCAACCACTAGTCTACGCAGGCTGTCAATTACATGAAGAGAGTAAGTTCAAAGTGTGTTTAGTTTGTATGGCAGTACTGTCGACTGAAGGAACCTTAGAAACAGCAAAGTTTACTGATCTGATGGAGAAAACTTAAGATATATTACACCTTAAAACAACAATTAATTATCCACAATATTTCTCATCAAATAGTGAATACACATAATACATCAATATTTAAACTTTATAGCTGTATATTTTCTAAATTACGTACTTTATTAATCTTCCAATCGTGTCGTGAAACTAGCTATTCCAATAAAAATAAGAGTTCACATGGATAGGGGCCGGTTTCATTCGGTTAGCAGTTAACTGGGGCAGCAGGTTAAGTACCGCAAACGCCACGTTTTTGTTTTCAAAAGCAGTAACTATATTAACTTGATGATTCTAGTATTTTTCTGACGTTTAATCATGTTAAGATTGTTTATAGTGATATAGAGAACTTTTTACAGAAAGTTACCAGTTTTTTTTTATTCAACTAGCGTGAGAACGTTCAAGAGATGCTAATCCTGTTGGAATTTCTCTTGAATTCATTACTTCTGCAGTTTTTCAGTAAAACTGCCACAAACAAACTAGACTTACTCACTTTCTAATTTTTAGTAAGAATTACGTGTATCCAATGTAGGGTACTTTAAATCTTGTCTACACATAGACATAATTTGCTTCCTTTGAATATCAACTTTACCTTAATAATTGATTAGTAATTTTATTGATCGAATGGAATAATGACAAACAAACCTTCAAGATATTTTGAAATGGAATTGTTCAAATTACCTATATGTAGGCACGATTAATTTTAACTTTATACCTTTATTCTATTATTGTCAAAATGGATATTCAGTTCCGTGTTTATTTTTACTTTTCGGTTAATAAATTATACTTTACAGTGTTTGACGTCAACCAAAGACATACATATAATATATATATAATAAAATTAAAATAACTCTAAAAGCGTAGTCCAAGTTCAAATGAACCGTTTTTCTGAATTACCTAGTTATTTTTTCTGTGTATTTTATATGATTACGATCAGATAGTAATAGTATAGTCAAAGGGACTGTTAAAGTTATAATAAAGTTCATGATCAGGGTCGATCAGTACGTTAATGTTTTTAACAGCATTGGTCACTATGACGGCTAAATGATACGGTTACGAAATGAGCGGCGACAAAGACAAGATTTCTTGTCGAGGTGGTAGTCTCCTTTCAGAATGAGGTTACGAAATGGGTAGTTGAATTGACGATAAGGCAGCGAGTATATCAAAATATACTCGTAATGCAATTCGGTACATGTCGTGCTCCAATAAAAAAAAAACCTTAAATAAACTGCTATTAATATTATGTTGTTATCATTTTACATTCTTATTATACACAAATTCATAGATTATCTTGTTCTTTATTTATTATTGTATTTATAATCATATAATTACTAAGTTGGAAATAATACCTTTACCATTATGAAAGACGACTGGTCGATTGAGGTCAGATTTTATGAATCTATCTCACATGCGATTCACTCAAGTATCATTTCTTCCTTTCAATCTTTCTTCACTTCAATTTAGTGAAAAGAGTTAAGACCAACTTAAGTGATATTAATATTAAGTATCATTTTCAAATACAGGCATATATTACGAGCTAATCGCGGCTAAAATGAAAAAAAAAACAACATAATTGATCGACATAGGTCAGAGCTCAGTGAGGAGCCTCCACGATCCCTACACAATGCATCTTATTGTTACATCATATTACAGCAGCCATCCATCACCGCAGCTGTCGCCTTTAAGAGCTTTAAAATGACTTATTTTTGTAACTAAAACTGCTCTATCATGAGAGCTTGCACAATTTTTATTGCAACTTGAAGAGATGTAGAGAGGAAGTGAGGGTTTAATTTTAATAAAGTACTTTAGATACCTACTACTTTCAGGATGCGGTTGATTTAATAATAATAATATGTAGGACAATTTACACATATTGCTCTGGTCACAAACTAAGCTCTATGTGTACCAGAATCAACGATATAATACATATTATATTTTACGAAAACCCATGACAAACTGTACAGATCAACGTACTAATATTTTTTGCTATGGGTGGGAATCGAACCCACGACCTCCGGATACAACGCCAAAAGTGCACTTAGGGGTTGAGTTCCGCGATTCCGGTTTTAATAAAATTCCGGAATTCCGACATATTTCAATATCGTTTGTAATACCGGAATTGATGAATCAAAACCGGAATTTCGATATCGAAAAAAATATATAATTTTGTCACGGTTTGAGGCGTAGCGCGTCATTTCAACAGCTTGAACGCATTGACGTTCTTGAAATTTCACTACCAACCACATTTCTAGGACTTCATGGATCATGGTCCTACCGGGACACACCCATCGACGTGTGGATCAATAGAAATCGAAACTTAATTGTATGGGATTTGACATTTCTCTTCAATCGAGTACTTATACATTTTTCTATACATTTTTATCAATCGACGCGTAGATCGGTATGTCGATGTAGCTTCCCCTTGTATAACATTTTTAAAGGAAGCCTTGAACTCCGGAATTGAATAACTTAATATTGAAACCCAATATCGGAATTGAAAAATGGTCCGATATTCAAGCCAACCACTAGTGCAACCACTAGTCTACGAAGGTGGTCAAATTTGGCGTATTGCGATTTGACGTAAAGCAGCGACTTTAGTCGGCACTAGAAGCTATTAATGTTGTTAGATATAAGTTGTATCTTGAGGATACTTAAAATACTCGTACTTCACTTCTTAACCAAGGAAAGTCTGTATATTTTATCTTTCTGGAATTTTTCTTTAATATAACACAGACGTTCCTTTAGTGAACAGTAGAGTTAAGGATACCAGAATACCATTTTACCATGAAATTTGTAATATAATTATACAACGCCAAAAGTGCACTTAGGGGTTGAGTTCCGCGATTCCGGTTTTAATAAAATTCCGGAATTCCGACATATTAATATAATTATATAAATTTAGTTATTACTACCTATATTTTAGTTTTAGTTTTATTACTACCTATATTTTAATCTTATTATACGAGTAATTTGAATGAAACTAGTTCATAGTATATACATATACATAGTTTGGATAGATTTGATACTGTTTATTTACATTTATTTTGGTAATTTTATTATTTTGTATACATAATCTGCAGGCTAGACATAAAGTCCGACTTACCTATTCATCATCGCCCAGCCAAAACTATTAAAGTTAAGAATATAAAATTTGGAAAATAGGTTCCCTTTGGGACCCACAAAGAAGGGATTTTAAAATTGTTTAATCCCAAGGGGTCAATAGGAATAAATTAATTATAAAGAAAGTTAATATTTCGGTAATAGAAGACTTGGAATTCGGTACATAAACTCTTCTTTGATAATTAATGTACCAAGGTGTATTATAAATTTTCGAAATATATACAATTTTCACTACTAATCTACGTTTTTAATATCAGTTTTTTTTTATTTATTGTTTAACGCTCAATAAAATATGACCTAAGTATAATAAAAAATAAATATGTGTGAATTAAAATACAAATAAAATTGATGGCTTACACTACTACGAGAGCTTGCTACGACTCTCGTAGTCATTCCACTTGTGTGCTCCAACTGTAACAAAGGTCAAAATCAACAGAATTGGCTTTGTTTAGACCTCGCTATACAGAAACCTTCATTCTTCCTGCACGTACAAAGGGAGAGATCTTCAACCACACACTTATACCTACCCTTAAAATACTACACCCTATATCCTAACTATTAAAGGTTAAATTTGTCTGTCTGAGGTTTGAAAGTTGTTTAGTTTTGTACAGTGGTTGGTAAATGAAATGAACCGTGGCAGACCTCGTCCGTGCTGAATAACTAAGCGGTACTGAAGTGGGTACAGTAGATAGCAAGGCAAATTAAACTCGGACCTTTGCAGCGACTCTATGCCCTTTGAATTAAGGTTTAATTCACTTTGGCAAAGCGTGTTAAGTTTTTCTGTTGACTGTACTTAGATCGTACAGTATCTATGTACAGAGTTTAGATTACCTACGTGACTACGTGAGGGTGTGTGCAGTTCGACGTGTTTAAAAAAATATATTTGTTAGAAAACATGTTTTAATAAAAAGGTCTGCTTTTACTTTGCTTTGCACATTTTTCCGTAATTATTACCAAAATAGTTTAGTTCAAATTAATATCGGATAATAAAATTTATGTTTGCTTTGATAGTGTTTATGATACCATCGTTCAAGATTTAAATAAACGTATACTGCTTTTTCCCACTATGGAAAAACTTTTTTCTATTAAATAACCCTTATTTTATTATTTTGTAAAAAAAGATATTCTATAATAAAAAACAAAAAAAATATATACTCCTGTGTGGTTAAAAGTAAATTATTATAAATATTAAATTGGACTCGAACTTTAGTCTATTAGGGATTAATTAGAAGATAAAAAGAAATATAAAGAAAGTGTGTGTATACAAATAAAACCGCTAAAATAAAAGCAATGTTTTTCATGTGGGGTGACTTATGTCTAAATGGCTATGCGGTGGAGTACCTGCCGTGAAAGCGAGAGTTGTGGGGTCATACCCACCAGGAAATTTTTCATTGCATTTTTATCTTTTTAGTTTCACTAGCGCAACTTCGTCTGCGTAACATTAACCGCTTATGCAGCGCACGCAACGGAAGCTCTCAAAAAGAAGAATTTTCCCCGTTTTTTCAACATTTTTCATTGATGTTCCGCTTCTATTGGTCGTAGCGTGATGTTATATAGCCTTCCTCGATAAAGGGCTATCCAGCTAAGAATTTTTTAATTCGAACCAGTAGTTCATAAGATTAGCGCGTTCAACCAAACAAACAAACTCATCAGCTTTATATTATTAGTATAGATAGATAAGAATACCATAATATATTAAAATACCTAATTTTACTCGTACTTTTAAACATGTCACAAATGAGGATATTCTTAAACACATTATGTTAAATAAGAAGCAAACTGAAAAATTATGGGGGTTGTCGGTCAAAGCTATAGAACCAATCATTAATACCGATACGAAATAGGACCGATTATAGGACCGGTACGAAACACAGTAAAATAAGTCCGAAATTCAAGTCTCAGGTATGTCTATCAGGTATGTTAAATCTGATATTGTAATAATTTATTATTACTTAATTATTTTTTTGTTATATTTAACTTTTTATCATTGGATAAGGTATATCTTATGATTACTTATTTATACTTAAATTATGCAGGTATTTTGTTATTATATATAATTATTTAGTAAAATGCAGTATTTGCAGTTTTGTACCCGGGGTGTCTCCGGGGGGATTGACTTTACACCTTAAACGTATTGTTTACGTCCTTAAATGTACCGATCCATATAACTATGTTAATGCGATTGATGGTCATTCAAAAATATCTAGAGCCAATATAATGATAATAATATAATATAAGAATTAAAATTTAAGGCGTGGATATGGTTGGTGAGGTTGGTCGCCCCGGTGGCAACCTTGTATGGCAGATGATAATCGGATGATCAATGGAATCAGCTAACCACCTAGTCTTACACTAGTTGGTTATGTAGCGTTCGTTCGGTTGGGTAGTTTTTTATTTTTATTTAATGGCACTTTTTATTTATTAATGTATAATGGTATATATATAACAGCCTAACCAAACGCACTTGAGACCTCATTCATTATATTTTTACATTATAAATAAATGTAAAGATTTACATTTTTTTTTGTTGATTTTGAGAATATCATAATAAGGAATTTGTAAAAGTTTTTATTCCAATTATTGTGTATTTTTTTCCAAGATGATAATATAATTTTTATCATAAAATAAAAAACACAATGTTGCTTATTAGAAAGATAAATTGGGAGATGTTGATATAGATGTGTTCCATTATCGAGCCTTAAAGAACGGTAACTTTGGATAATAGGTACAAAATATATGCTGACCAGACATATTGGTAAGGTTTCGATTAGTGAAATTTATAACTCTAGCAGAATTATTGGAGAAATTGTACTCGACGCGGCTTAAGGGTATCGAAAAATGCTTTGGATTTCTTTCAGAACCTTCTACAGCTGAATCGTAGAGACAGCTTCTATTTTATGAAAATATATATATAGAGGATTACTTTATATAATAACTAAGGCTTACAAGTTGGTATAGCGAAACTGCGTCCGACTACTTAACGTGCTCTCCGAGGTACTATAGTGGTGTTGTCGTACAAAAGTTCCATTTTTATTAATAAAAATTTTGGTACACACCGGATTTTGAATTGAGGAACAAAAACTTTAGAGTTATTAAGTTTGAGGTCTAACCAACTGGGCATAGACATCGGCATTTAGACATATTTTGATTGAATATATATATTATATCCCTATGTTAAGAATTTTAAATATATTCATATGGACAGATAAATAAATAAGTTAATCTTTATATATATATATGTAAAAATACCCTACTCTGAGAATAACAACTCCCCCTTGTTTGTTTCAATTCCAAACGTAGTAAATAAACCCAAAACCGATTCGTTAATACTATTCAGGCCACCTTTTATTACACTGTTTTCTGCTGAATTTCTTCTTTCTCAGCTTCGAAGATCGTCGGACCATCGTTTCACGCACCTGTACTCCAAGGGTACCCTAGTCTCTGGACCATATCCGGTACATAAGCACCAAATGTATGTCTGTAATTATGTGAGGTAAACGACCCAGATAACGGCCACGACTGTAAAAACGACATTAAGTAACTGAAGCATCTTATTTTATTGGCTTTAATTTAATTTACTCGTGTAAGCTTAACTTTGCAGATCGCTTTACGATTATTCTACTTTGTTTGTGTACTTACTTGTTTTTTTGTCATTAACTTTTATTACAGCTTTTGGGCGATTAAAGCGCATTAATTTTATAACTTTTCTTAGAATATAACTTTAATAGTCATTTATTATTTTTATTTCCTAATATTAAAGTGGAATAATATGTTTTAGTGCACTTTTTACACATTAGTTTAGATTTTTACTAATGACGCTGATTTTATAAGTTATATAGGTAGTATCAGTGGAATGAGATAATAGGCATTTTAAGTATTATTAAAATAAATAAATAAATATAAATATCACTCTCAGGCTCTTTACCTTACGGCTCCCGAAACCGCCTAGACGCCCTCAATACCCAACGGAGGGGTTTTTAATCCCATCTCGTCGTAGCTGATGGTATAAGTAAGTAAGCTACACTGAACAAGTAGCTAGCTCGTCGCGATGTTTGGATAGACTCAATAACCCATCTATAAACAGTATCATAAGTTGATAAGTGAAACTGGGACTGACTGCTTAATGCTCTCCGTGGCGCTATAGTGGTGTTGTTAAACAAATGTACATACATTTTTAGATTAAAAACTAATTGGTATACACCAAGGACAAGACAAGGGGGGACCAGGAACCTAAGTGTTTTTAAGTCTAAGATCTAACCGACTCGCTCACTACGGTATATATTATGTATAATTTAAAATAATAACATTTATTAAAGATTTTTTTTTTAAATATTAGTGAAAATATTATAATAGTTATTAAGTAGCTACGGTACAATAATTAATGCAGAGATTGTTCGCGGAAACAATAACTGCATTAAATAAGTGTACAAATGGTGTCACACCAGAAATGCCATATCAAGCCAACACGTTGGTACCATTATCCAAATTTATTGCTCACCTTAGTACAATTTTGATATTTTGTAGGTATATAATAAAAATAAAATAAATTATACTTACTCACTTAATTACATATATTTAAAAAGTCCTGTTCAACCAATAATAGTACTTGTATAAGGTCTGTGAACAGACTGATTTTTGTAATACACCCGAGGCTAGTACGAGTCAGGGTGCAAATCATTTTGTAATTGTTTTTTTGATTAAATAAAGATTTATTATTATATTTATTTAACAATTATACTATTACAATATTAGTTATTATCATCGCTATTGGAGAAGGTAATTTTGTAATATGTATAAATTTATAGTACCAGGCTCATACGGTCCAATAATTTATAAGATCACTAATAATTCGACTTTTAATAATTAGTACGTGGTTGAGCCAGCAGCTATAACATTTATCACACCACATTATAATATCTCTTTTTACAGGGTGTTTTTTTCAAGTAGGCCTTCAAGGCCAAAGCTTAAATTACAAGGAATAGCAAAACATGCTAGAGGAGTCTCGGGGCCGATTTTGATAAAAATTTAAACTGCAACATTAGATTTTGAAAAAAATACTCTCCTATCCGGAAATTGAACCGGTTAAAATTGAAACAAAAATTCCAGCACCAGCAGATAGTGTAGCTTAAAAGGATAACATTCTAGTAAGTAATATCAAGTGGCAAACTAAGGAATGTGCTCATTTTTATAAAAAAAAAAAAAAAAAAACATAATTATGATGATGTTGATGAATAAAAATGATCTTTGGAGAATACTCTAATCGGAAAGAATAAATAATATGGTTATGAGAAATGCAGTACAAATCTTGGGAAGTCAAATTCTGTTAGGTATTAAAAATAATGGCTATTATTTCTAAAAAAAATATTAGTTAGGGCTTATAAATATTAAACATATATTATTAAAAATGAGCAATCCTTTAGTTTGCCGTTTGAAGTTACTTTCCACCATTTTATCCTTATAGCGACACTATCAGCTGGTGCAATAATACAAGTGAGATTTTTTTTCTAAATCAACTCGTTCGATTCCCGGCTACGAGGTTAAATTTTTCAAAACTCTAATGATGCAGTTTTAGTTTTTATCATAATCAAATCAGATATTTCGCTATTCCTTGTTGTTTAGGATTTGGCCCAATTAAAAAATTCACTCTGTAAATTTATATAATTCTTCTGTCCGTGTTTATGTCACTGAACTCCTCCTAAACGATTGGGCCAATTTAATTTTTGTGAGTGTTTGAGTGGGATTCACAATTGGACCCGAAAGGCAACGGCAAATCGCACAATAGCGAAACAAAAATATAATTATATTATTATTTTTGGTTCACATAGTACAAGCCTAAAACTTCGCAGGGGCAATGTGTGTGAAATATCCTATATATTATTATTTTGTAAACACTCGTATATAATATGAATTCACCGGTTTTCCGGAGACTGCATGGTGCATGGTCATCAATTTTGTTAAATAACAATGTATTGATCGACGCCTTACATGGACTTTGTAGGTCTGCGTACCATCAGGTATAGATACATAGTCACATGCCGTGCTTTAATAAAAATAATAATATTTATGATATTATTTCATATACGTGGTGGCCGAGTTGGTTAGACCTTGGACTTAAAAACACTTAGGTCCCTGGTTCGAATCCCGGTGTGTACCAAAGAGTTTTGAATTTAAAAAAAATATGTACATTTGTTTGACAACACCACTATAGAGCCTCGGAGAGCACGGTCAGCTGTCGATCCCGGTTTCACTATACCAACTTGTGAAACTGTTTATAGATGGGTTATTGAGTCTATTCAAAACATCGCGACGAGCTACCCACTTGTTCGGTGAAGACCTCATAGCATCGGCTACGACGATGTGGGATTAAAACCCCTCCGCTGGGTACCCTGGGGCCGTCCAGGCGGTCTCGGGCGCCGTACGGCACCCGTGATGATAATACTCGTATGTATGTATGATATCAAATAAAACACTCGTATGTATGTCAAATAAAACAATATTTTACTTAAATATTTTATTTTAAAAACAAACTGTATCCGTTTATGTATACATAAAGGTGTTTTACATACATAAAGAATTCGTATTTATACATTTCTTTTATTTTATCATTATATTTATTTTATGTCATTATTCTACTTATAATAATTTTATTGTAAAAGTTCGCTATTTTTTTATTTACAATGTCATAATAGTTTTTACTATACAAAATTTGTTCGTGTTTAATACATACATTTTATTGTATAAACATTCTAAAAACTGAAGGGAATGTAAATAAATTAAATTATAAATATTAATTTGGTGTATAAAACGTTTACTTTAAATAAATAATTAAATTAATGAGGATTTCTATATAATTAGGTGTAAAATAAATGCATATTAACAATTTTATATATAATTATCATTTTAACATTTTTATTAAAAATCTTATATACTTAATAATATTTATCTAACCAATTTAGGTTAATCATTATATTATAATTTCTGCGAAAACTAAGTTTCCGTTCTTAGCCATACACTTTAACAGTAACATAGTTCTTTGTTATATATATTGCTCAGTCATAGTAAAATATACTTTAGAGTCCAATTTGTAATGGCGTAAAACATAAATTAAGTAAAAATTTGCTTTTCATAAAAAAAAAAATTACCGATTTTAAATAAACTGCTCTATCCAGAAGCGTTTCTCTAAACAAAGTTTAGCCTAAACTTGGTTATAAATGTGTATTTTTATTCCACATCCATAAGACAGGAAGAATTCAGAAACGCGTCGTTAAATTTAAATAAAGTGTTGTTAGAGATGTTAAAATATATATATATATATTTTTATGAATAAGGTACCCCTTATTAGTGGTAGGTACCCTTGTTCATGAAACTTTATAGAAAGAGTATTTTAGTTAATATTGGTGTTTCGTTTCGTCTTATTAATGAAAATCATTTTTAATCTGCCAAACACCATTTTATCTATAAAAATTCAATAAAGTTTTTATAAATAAAAGAGTCTTTACCTAACCTAAATATTAAGTTGTACATATGACTTAACATCATAGGAGAATATTATCAAATTAATATTATGAAGTATAAAGCCCACGTCATTCTAATATCAAAATTATATAATCATAATACATTTTACATTTAAGTAAGTATAATTTAAATAATGGTTAAATTAAACCTAATTAACGGTGCTATTTCTGTTTTTTTTTTTATGAATTTTACTATGACTGTCGTTATTGTAGCTTACGTCTAATTTCTGTATTGCACGCGCACCGAGGGCAGTTGTCGGCTGTGCCTCCATAACCATACATTGTACTAAATAAACAAATACGCCGCGGCCTGGCAGTCACGCAGCGACGAGCGGAGCGTACAACCTCACCCGCAGCCTGTTCGCGTTTATTACAGTTTGTGTTAACACTGTTCTGGTCGTTGGCGCAAAATTAACTAGGATAGTGATGACGATATTGTTTATAATTCGTAATTAATGTCATCAAACACACACACTTTCATCGAGTCCATTTTCGACAATATAGAATTTCGTATAACAACACTTAATATTTAATTTTCCAAAAAAAAGTGTTAACACATTTAATTCGAAGTTATTGTAACGTTTAGTTGATTTTCAAAAGAAATATGTTAACACTTTTTTTTTCACCTTAATCACGCAATCTGGTTTCGTGCACGATACTCGTGAGTCCTTTCACTGTTTGTTAGGATTTGGCCAGCGTGTCGCCCGACTAGGCTCTTGGTTGTAGCGGTATGCGTGGCGGACGGCGATGTGGCCATCAGCTGGCGATCTGCGCTTGCACCAGGCGGGCGTACAGCATCACCGCCAGCAGCAACGCTATGATCGAGCCACAGCTGTTTGACAGCCCCGCCGACCCTGTCTGCATGGCTGCTGGCCTCTCTCCTAAACAATTAATTAAAAACTTAGAATCTGTATTCACCTCTTACAAATAGATAACACATATAGTTTATATACAACACACAATCATACATACTTACACGCTCAAACACATTCATACACACTTAACTACATATTTACACATATACCTACATGTTTTCTTATAAATAAGATGCATGTCACATGGCAAATTTTCTATCGCAAAATGTGCGAACTATGTTTGTAATATTATGTATACCTACTATATGTGTATGTAAGCTTTATTTGTATAATCCTTAGGGGTATTAATGCATTTTGGGGGACTATTGCAGCGATTTCTTGTCGAGATGGTAGTCACCTTTTCAGAGTAAGCGTGTTATCTTTTCGACATCATTATTTTCCATCAGGCAAGATTGAGGACAAACGCAGACTCTGTTTATAGTAAAAAAAAATAGTGCAATCAATATTTGGTTCATTCAACTTAGTTATTACAATTTAACGTGAATTTAAACTAACACAAAGGCAAAGTGGGGATGAGAATTTATTTGACAATGATGTCTACAGACAAGACAAATTAACATGAAGGTCTCTATACGATGTTGATCTATTACAGTGCTTTCACTTTAGTTTATTATAATCTGATTTAGAACTTGCAACCCGAGATTTCCAACACTTCTATCGATGTCGCCCACGATTATTCGAAGTTCCAAGTATGAATAGAAAAGCGAAGTGAAAAATCTAATTATAGAAAATGTAGAGCAAAGACTATTTACGTCGTCTTAGAGCCTCTTCCTCTTAGGTTGTCGTTTGAATTAACGATTTGAAAATATAATGCTACTTATAGGATTAGATTTTTTTTATTTCTACAGAGATGCCATCTATGTGCATTCTTCTATGTGTTACTCCATTTTTTTTTGTTTTTTTTCCATTTTGTGGAAGGCTTTCTTTCGACCATACAGCCTCTAGTTACCTTATCAATTCATGTAGAGATGACGTACCTGGATGGGTCAACTCTTAAGCTTTTTGCGCTTGAATAAAAATCGTCTGCATAAACTATTGCTTCATAAGTTATACTACTCTGTAAAAGATTTTTTATAAGACAGGTCTATTTGTAATGCTGACCGTGCTGATGTTGATGTGTGATAATTACAGTGCCAGTCACAGATTAAATAGAGTACTGTGCCAGTGTAAATATAATTATGGCGTAATTAATTGTAAGTTTAATTTTAATATTATAAAGATTAAGAAATCTTTATATATTTTGCACGCCATCGTGGTAGAATATGTCAACAACATGTACCCATATTCTGGCAAATAAATGATTTATTTATTATTATTTATGAGCCAACGTTTAAGCCAGGGTTTTGAGTTCGAGTCCCGCCCACCAGAATTTCTTTTATTGTAACTTTATCTTAATAAATAAGTAACTTTAGCTTGAACAAACATGTATGTATGATAATGTTAAATCTATAATGCTATACTACGTAGAATTATAGATTATATTGTCATTTTATCTGTATAATTTCAATACTCGATTTAAATGCCATGTCTACAGTTTTGCTAACTCTGTTTACTATAGTCGCTAGTAATTATAGATAGGGGTCAACAAATAAGATAGGTTTATTTAAATAATAAAATGTTGGTCCTAATGGTTAATTCCTATCTATAGGTAGGGCTATAGTGACTAAACATATTTAGCAATTAGGTAGGTTATATTTAGAAATAACTCATGGTAAGCTATAGTTTTATTTCTATTGTTTATAGAAGTAAAACAAGCTGTATGAGCAGTTGCGTAGCTAGGTAACCAAGGGCCCTGGGGCAAATCAAAAAATAAGGCCCCACGGCTATCTCAACTGGTTGGGTTTTATCAAATTGATAACCCACAAAAATAATTTAGGGGAATTCCCGAGGTATAACTTTCGAATTTCTCTCAACTGAGATGCCATGATAAAAGTCGCGTTGAAACCTGTCATATTTATTTTGGAAATGGGAGAAATTTTCAAAAGTTCAGTTCGATCGAGATTTTCTGGTAAGGATTCGATGGCCCCCTGAGCTTGAGGGCCCTGGGGCCTGCCCCGCCTAGCCTCTAAACCCCTAGGTAGCTCTGTGTATGAGATATACATGATAACATATGTCAATCTATATTATACTATACTTTAAACCGCAAAAGGTTTTCAACTGAAGGAGTTGCCTTTTGCAGAACAGTCATTCTGTATTTTTAGTCTACACTCGTCACTTGGCCGCAGACGGGTTGAAGAGGTTCGGTTTAAGTATTTATTTAAAATATTAACGGGTATTTGAGAAAACCAGCATCTGCCGTGTTGTTGAATTTTTAATTAAACATTTTATCATTGGTATGTGTGTAACAAAAATCGAATGGGTGATATAATTGTACACCGGTATTAATAAAAAACTTATTGAGTCCTTAAAGAACAGTTACGAGTATAATAGGTTTTGTCTCTATTTTTCATCAACTTTTTTTATGAATAGAATAAATGATGTATATCAAAATTTTGCTAAAGGATCTTTAATTCTGACAGAGCAAAAAAGTTCCTGTCCAGTACCACTCGACTAAAGTGTATAGGTACCTAGTTTCCACTCGACTAACAGTAGTTTTTTTAGTACTGTTTCTTTTTTAAGGTATCGTTAGATTGCCAAAATAATAAAATCATTTATGTAAAATGGCCACATACCGAAATTTTGAAAACTTATAATCCAAAAGCATAGTTGCAATACAATATGGTGCAACAATGAAACTACTTAAAATAGGGTATTTTTTATAGAATATTTTTTATAGGTTATTTTGACAATCGAACGTTATCTTAAATATAAAACGTTTCCGTAATAAGAAATAAAATATGGCCGCTAGGGTTATAACTAGCTTCTAACTTATTAGCTTAACGTTGAACACGTTTTGTTGGAACATATTTTAAGTATAATAACATATTAACTCTTTTTCGATACAGTTTCAGAGATCAGTTATTTTTATATTATTATTATGAACAGCGATTGTAAATTTCGATGCAATTACAGCTAAACTTTATTTAAAAATAGTATGGAAATGCCTTTTTGATTTTTTTAAATATTTTCATAAGCGAATTTCCGATCACTAATTATGAATCAACTCCTTACTTGCGAATTTTCCGCTAAAATGTTTAACATATAATAAACATCCCAGTGAAAGCTGTACAAAGTCTTAATTGCCTATACATACATACATGCATACGATCATGCCTGTATCCCAGTTAAGGGGTAGGTAGAGAGCAATGTACGCCATTTCGTACGATCCCTACATACTTTACTAGCTTCCTCAACATTCAAACATCTTCTCATACAGGAGCGTTTATTTTGGAGACTGCGAATTTGTCCCTTCCTGAGAAGATAATCTATTTGATCGAGATAGACGCACCTTGGTCGAACACGTAATCTACTAATATTCTCAATTGTTGTTTTATAAATTGTTTTAGTTATTCGTTCATCATTCATACGTTCAACGTGGCCGAACCACCTTAGCATACCTCTTTCAATCTTCGGTTCAATCTCTCAATATTCTATTTCTAATCCGGTCTCTGAGGGCTCTTACAGACCTAATTTCAATTGCATTAATCATACTCGTATGCTTCTGCCATACCCATGCTTAACTTCCAAACATAAGTGTCGGTAGAAGAATACTAATATGCATAATTTTTCTAGCAGTTTTAGAGATATTTTTACTACGCATAATAGTATTTAAAGCTCCGTTAATTTTGTTTCCCGCATTCACTCTTCTCTTAATATCCATTTCAATCTTACCGTCCCTAGTAAACATACTTCCAAGATATAAAAATTCTCTCACTTGTTCAACATCCATACCTTCTAAACTTACTTTCCATTCTGATTTATCTTCACACCTTTTAAACACCATAACTTTCGTTTTTCCCACGTTTACTTTCAAACTTTTCTTCTTACAACCTTTACTCGTAATCAATAACATCTCTTGCCGTTCGCTCGATGAGTTTGCTATTAAAACATCATCATAGTTGCCTATAGCTATGTGATTATTCGAAAAGTTTATTCACGTGGGTCTTATAGTTACCATTGAGTACGTGGACCCTGACAGAAGCCACCTCCGCGTTGGAAGGCGAGCAGGAGTAGCGCCCGGAGTCCGCCGGAGCAGCATCCTGGACCAGCAGGTAGCTGGTGGTGGCTGACCCCTTCTCGGTGACCACGGAGACTCCGCCGCGAGCCGAGTCGTACGATATTACCTGCTTTCGGGTCAAATACTATCTTTCATTATTCATCTATAGTTTGAAGGGTTTAGTATTAAGTTAGCCTTTGTGGGACTGAATCCAGCATACCTAGCAGAGTCGGCCAGGCATCTGGAATCTTTAAGTTGAATTTTAACTTTCTATTACTAAATCGAAGTTGCTCATAACTACTTTGTCATTAGCTTAAGGATGCGATTAATTTATATTTAGCCCCAATGTTAATGCTGCGTAACTAGACCCTGATAGGAGACTACCAATTCGATAATAAAAAGATGCAGTAGTCTCTTGAAATGTGTTAAAATAGCAACAAGTAGTTTGGGTTAATCTCAGATAGGCACCTCACGTATTAGTTGAAACAAGGTTATTAGCTTCATATCTACGATAGCAGACTTTGATTATTATTAAATTTTGATTATTGAGGATGACTTATACAATTTAACAGTATTGGCCGCTCTCTGCATAATGATTAAATTTTGTGGTTATAACATGGGCTGCGATTTAGAGATGAATTTGTATTACGAGTATAATACTTTATCGTCGTCCTATCGGATTATCGTTAAATCAACTATTTTATAAACACATCCTGACAGAAGACTATCTTACTTTACGCTTAA
Organism: Monopis laevigella; assembly: GCA_947458855.1. NCBI lineage: Eukaryota > Metazoa > Arthropoda > Insecta > Lepidoptera > Tineidae > Monopis > Monopis laevigella. Next base: position 10,678,774 of record OX381577.1, on the reverse strand, counting down.
GAAATATATACAGTAATCTTCTAAAGACTGGTGAACCCACATACTAAACGTAAAACATGACTGAGTTTTTGCATCGGCCTAGCGAAGTTATAGAGTAGTATCTGTCACTACAGCTATGTCAAGTAAATCTAATCAGTTTAAATTTTGTAAAGTAGTACAATATACTTGGTCTTGTATTATTAGTTAGCTAAATTAGAAATTAATAAGTAAACAAGCAAGTCATAAAATACAAAGTGACTAATTTAGAGTTTGGGCTGAGCAGATTGGTATCCCGTCAGACCACGTGCAGCGGACTCTCGCCTCGGGATCCCGGCAATAACCAAAATTACTCCCAACAAAATTGTGCAAACATAAATTAATTTCGTGATAAAGTTTTCCACTTGGCACGGGGTCGGAAGGTAGGCCATGAAACCGTGTTAGATTACGCAGCTTTGCTCCAAGCCCTTTGAAATTTGAACTTTAATTCGTTAATTATAAGTACCATAATGTAATAGAGATCAGTAATTAGGCCTCTTGTTTGCGACTGCTCACTTCGCTCCCCTTCTTCAGGCGTATCTATATAATATTAAATCTAATGAAGTTCATTTTGTTTGATCTAAATTTCAAATTCTCATGCTGACTTGATTTATTTGATAATGGATTCGTTCCGTTATTGTTTTCTATAATCTTGATGGATTTAGGCTGGATTACTACGACCTGAGCATTTTGTCTGAAAGCAATTAATCCTGCGACTTATATTTATAGAAATTTGGTACACGAAATGCGTATCTTAATGATATTATTTACATTTATCATCAACGCAAGTATCATTAGAGTTAAACGACGAAATTAAATTTAAGTAAGTAAATCTCAGTATTTAGTTCGGACGCCCCCGATCGGCGTTCAAACACCGCCTTATGTAAACTACAATTTACGTTCTAGAAACCCTTCAGTTTCTAGAACGTCGATCAAATTAATCTATGATTAAAATTAGCTCACGTATAAATCAACAGATTTGATTTTATTTTAAAACAGTGAGAATATTAAAATACTCGTAATGCAAATTCGTCTTTGTCACCGGTCGTATAGAAACCGCGTTAATAGTTCGGCATAGTACTCGTAGTAGCGATCAATCGACCTCATTCATGGACTTTGTAGAACTGCTTACCACCGGGTAGATACAAAGCCATATGTCGTGCCCCAATAAATAAATAAATCAATCAATATTACTACTTTTTTCTGTACAGTTTGCCATGGTCTGGGTGTTTATAAAATATAATATGTATTAATATCGTTGGTACACATACTACTAGTCTGAAGCTGAATCGGATTTTTACTTTTACAAATTAAAATTCTTCAGTTTGAGTGTTTTCAAACATTAGAATGTCTATTTTTCTTTTATTTCTCTGCGCTAGGCTATTGGATGTCAGTTAAAATAACAGAGGCCCAAAAATGTTCAGTTCATAAAATAATAGAAATGTATTTTTACTTACTTCGCTTTCAACAAAAATATTCATATTTTTGTTAAAAGCGAAACTACACAAAGCAAAGAATAGCCGACGTCAATGACAAAACGTAACGTAACCTTTGTATTGATCTCCACAAGTGAAGCATGATAGGTCTCATGCAAGTAGTAATTTATAGTACATATAATATTGTATATTACTACATGGATAGATTTTATAAAAGTAGTATTTTAGTAATACTAGAAAACTTACCAATGTTACAAATTGGAAATCATATCGGTATATAGCAGTCAATTAATTTTAAATTAAAAATAAAATTAAACATCTGTTTAAGCCGTCCTTGGCCGTCTACTGTACAAAGGATTACGTAAGTTTGATTTGAATATAGCCGAGAGGTAAAATTTTTGGGCCTCTGTTATTTTAACTAACACCCCTTTTCGTAGCATAGAGAAAGAAAAGAAAATCAAACACATATGCTTTCTAATGTTTCAAAATATTCAAACTAAAGAATTTTAATTTGTAAAAGTAAAGATCGGACGAAAAAATAAGTACGAAAATAAATAATACATGCTTATAGTCCAGTTTCTAGAATGTTGATTACATAAAAAAAAAATTAAGGTTAAATTAAAAATAACAGTGGGGTTATATATATTATTATATTAATAAATTAACCGCGTATTTTAAGTTGTATCATCATAAACCCCATATATCGCAGCTCATTTTTGACAACCTCCGTAGACTAGTGGTTGCGCCTTTGGCGTTGTATCCGGAGGTCGTGGGTTCAATTCCCACCCATGGCAAATAACATATATTAGTACGTTTTTTCTGTACAGTTTGTCATGGTCTGGTTGTTTATAAAATATAATATGTATTATATCGTTGCTTTTGGTACACATAGTACAAGCCTAGAGCTTAGTTTGTGACCAGAGCAATATGTGGAAATTGTCCTACATACAGTCGAGTAGAAGACGTGTTTTGACCTGCCTATTGACACTTTACATTACTACTGATACAGTCCGAAATTCTTTGGGGTATATCAGTGACTCTAAAGAGTAATCAAACATAGATTTAAAACCAACCTCGTCTTCGTGGTACCAAAAGATGTATGCTGGAGGTTCTGGGCTGAACTGGATAAGGCAAGTCAGGTTGATGGTGCTTCCGATGTCCACGTGAAGGTCTGGACCTCCAAGGATTCTCGCTGTGGGAACTAAAATAATTGAGCTTTTATGTAGATTTATTACTGTTGATTTCTATTTAACATATAAGTATGAACAGCAAACAAAATAAATAAACAGGCAGAATTAAAACCAGTTAAAGCAACAATTATTCTAATTTCATTCGCATATATATATATAATACATTTTGAAATAAAATTTTATTTTGTGTATTTATTTTGGGTAGTGATTTTAAGAAGTTAGTTCAGAATTTTCTTTTAATTAAGATTAGAAGAAATAAAATATTATTTCTTTTAAAAAATTCGGATATTTTTTTTTGTTATTGCAATAGGTAATTTATACAGTGTAGAAAATTTTATCGTGTCCAGGTGGGTATTTAGCAAATATTATCAAAAGCTTTTTCCGATATCAGTTTAGATAGGCAACGAACTTTAATATCTCTTATAATTACAAAATAATCACATGGTGTCTGGGCACAGTAAAATTTTCTATAGTATATAAACTTAATTTCAATAAAAAATTACCTATGTAAATACGGAATAGTCGCCTAGACACAATTAACGATTTCATCCCGTAGTAGTATATTATACGAGTAGATACACTAATTTTATTTTTTCTAGGCTTATTCCTTTTTTTATTATTAATAAACTTTTGCGAAAACCTTACTAGGTTATGTATTGTAAGTAAATATTTGTTATATATTTGGTGTTAATATAACTGTACTGTTTTCTAAATAAATAAGTAAAAAATAAATACCATTTTAATAAAACGAGTAAACTACCTCCCTAAAATTATTCAAACAATTTATTAGTGCCAAAGTTGGGCGCCTATTAAGTAATTCGATATGAAAATAAACGAAATTTATTTAACTAATTGTATAGTACAGACGTTAAATTGTTCTACATTCACTAAACGGACTCAACAAGGCTTGTTGTTTATTAATTCAGTTAGTTTTAGTTAAACCAAACTCGACCTACAAGATAGGAGAATAAACGTTAGATTCGAACGAAGTAAAAATCCCGCATTGGTATTGAATGAAATGGATTTATTTTTATGATTTCAGCCAGTATTTTTAGTGTTACATTGTGTTGTGATAGATATTTGATTTTCTGTTTTATTGAGTCTTTTGTATATTTTTCTCGACATTGTATAGGTATTTATTTGTACATTTAGGTAAAGGAATTTGTTTTATGAAAAATACAGATGGTACCTTGTAAGTATTTAATGGAAGTGTCTTTTTATTTCTAACCCAAAAAAAATTTATCAAACTTTAAGGCCGTTATTTAAAGTCGGGATTCACTTAAGTAACGTTATATCATTTTTTTTTTAAATTAAGCAAATTGGCAATCTTACCATGACGGGTGCCTATTTGGCCCCTGAAAACCGTTTAAACGTCCTCAGGTCGCCGATGGTATTCGGAGGCAACACCTAACAAGTGGCGAGCTTGTTGCGATATTTATGATGAAATAGCCTCGTTGTATAAAGCGGTCACCCATCCCAGGACCGGCCTTGTTGTCATCTGCTTAACCTTGTTATCAGTTGACTTAACCACTATGGCAATCTTCATTGTTATTAAATTCCCAAAGTCACTATTATTTATTAAAAGCAGTAAACTGCTTGAATATTTTACTCATTAAAAAAGCGGCCCCAGTCTAGTGGTTAAGTCACTGCGCAACTAATAACACGGTTAAGCAGATGACAACAAGGCCGGACCTGGGATGGGTAACCGCTTTATACAACGAGGCTATTTCATCATAAACACCGCAACAAGCTCGCCACTTGTTAGATGTTGCCTCCCAATACCATCGGCGAAATGAGGACGGGTTAAACCGTCCACTAGGTACCCTGAGGCCGTTTAAACGGTTCTCGGGAGCCAAATAGGCACCCGTGATGGTATTTATTATTATTTATATTTTACTCATTTTAAGGCGGTCTTAAAGTAAAATAAAGGAGGGATTGAATTACTAATCCATACGTTTGTAGACAAAATAATCATGTTTGATTATTTCCATTAAGGGGTACAATAAAAAAAATCTATATATAACATCACACGATTCCTTTTTTGCCTGTCCTGCCCTTTCCATTATATAAATAAGTTGTTAAAATATTATCTTAAAGAGTTATCTTAACTTGAGAGTTACCAAAATATTTTACATACATACATATCATCAGAGGTGTTGTCAAACAGATGTACATAATTTTTTAAATTAAAAACTCATTGGTACACACCGGGATTCGAACCAACTCGGCCACCACGTATATATAACCAACATATATAACCAAAATATTTTGATTAAACTGCTTTTCTGGTATGTAAATAAAAAACTCTATTTATTCACAACAAAAAACTAAAAAAACGAAAGTGTCTGATGTTAGTTTGGCTGCCAAATTACAAATATTTTTGCAGATATACATTATGGCTTTGTTTTTCTCGCTTCTAAATGCGTTCGTGTGATGCTACAAGGCAAGAGCGTGTGCATAGTACTTTACTTTAAAGAAAGTTAATATATAAAGTTTATTAATACAAAACTACGTGGTGGCCGAGTTGGTTAGACCTTGAACTTAAAAACACTAAGGTCCCTGGTTCCAAACCCGGTGTGTACCAATGAGTTTTTAATTAAAAAAATTATGTACATTTGTTTGACAACACCACTATAGTGCCTCGGAGAGCACGTTAAGCTGTCGGTCCCGGTTTCACTATACCAACTTGTAAAACTGTTTATAGATGGGTTATTGAGTCTATCCAAAACATCGCGACGAGCTAGCCACTTGTTCGGTGTAGACTCATACCATCGGCTACGACGAGGTGGGATTAAAACCCCTCCGCTGGGTACCCTGGGGCCGTCTAGGCGGTCTCGGGCGTCGTAAGGCACCCGTGAATATATATATATATATATATATACTCGTATATATAATACAAAACTTTGTATATTAACTATTACTTAAAAAACTCTTTCACCTTTGTCTTGTTTTAGAGACTACAATCCACGCTACGTATAAATAAAAAAAGTGAATTTTAAAAGACATAATAAATTCAGCAGTCAGTTGAAGACCACGGATCGAAACAAAGTTCTGACGTCTAGTTAAATCCTATAAATCAGTCGGTTATAGTTAGGGCGGGTGAGTCAGCACAACCGTTGGTAACATCCAACTTCGTCTAATAGCGTTTGGAGTGACAAGTGTTTGCGAGACGCCTAATTAATGGAGGATTAGTTACTTGTTACGTGTCAAGATTTGCTTATTATAGACACGATTTAATTTCGATTTTATAGGCCTGCTTACCTTCAGGTAGATGCAAAGTCACTTGCCGTACTCCAGTAAAAAAATATATCATATTTTTTAAAAATAAAGGTAAGAAAAAACGAATTCAGGTATGTTTTAATTATCTAATAATTTCGAACAATTTATTAGTTAGGGTTTAAAAACATTAAACATGTTTTCTTAATTATTTCTTGTTTCATGTTTTCTTGATATACGTGGTGGCCGAGTTGGTTAGACCTTGGACTTAAAAACACTAAGGTCCCTGGTTCGAATCCCGGTGTGTACCAATGAGTTTTTAATTAAAAAATTTATGTACATTTGTTGACAACACCACTATAGTGCCTCGGAGAGCACTTTAAGCTGTCGGTCCCGGTTTCACTATACCAACTTGTGAAACTGTTTATAGATGGGTTATTGAGTCTATTCAAAACATCGCGACGAGTTAGCCACTTGTTCGGTGTAGACTCATACCACCGGCTACGACGAGGTGGGATTAAAACCCCTCCGCTGGGTACCCTGGGGCCGTCTAGACGGTCTCGGGCGCCGTAAGGCACCCGTGAAGATATATATATATATATATATATATATATATGTTTTCTTAAAAATTACCACTTTTCTCTTGTTTGCTGTTTAAAGTTATATTTCACCATTTGATCCTTATAAGCGACAGTATCGGCTGGTTCTATAATAAAGGTGAGTTTTTTTTTTTCAAAATCAACCGGTGCGAATATCGGCTAAGAGAATAAATCTCTTTCGACTTACGTGTCGGTACGACCACCAAAGAAACTCAGTGTCATTTGAATATTTCGAGATTTGGAGACAACGAGCATGAGAGCATGTCCAAAAGTCCTACCAAGCGATATAATGTTAATAGAAACTAGGGGATGTTAATGAAATAAATATGGAAACAATATACATTCATACATACATATTATCACGGGTGTCTTACGGCGGCGCCCGTGACCGCCTAGACGGCCCCAGGGTACCCAGCAAATGGGGTTTTAATCCCACCTCGCTGTAGCCGGCAAACAAGTGGCTAGCTCGTCGCGATGTTTTGAATAGGCTCAATAACCCTTCTATAAACAGATTCACAACTCTCACAGTTTTTATAGTGAAACCGGGACCGACAGCTTAACGTGCTCTCCGAGGCACTATAGTAGTGTTGTCAAACAAATGTACATATTTTATCTTATTTATAAATTATAAACTCATTGGTACATACCGGGATTCGAACCAGGGACCTAATAAACAAACAATATATTATATCTTATTATCTTTAAAGATTTTTAAATATAATTATACTATAAGCTACGACGTGTTGGGATTAAAACTCCTCCGCTGGATACTCTGAGGCCGTCTAGGCGGTCTGGGGCGCCGTAAGGCACCCGAGACAGTGATGGTATTTATTTATTTAAGTCTTTAAAAATGCACTAATTTATATACTAGAATTCAGAATTTAACAGTGTACGTGATGTGTATTTATTTGTCAGTATGTATGCGTGAAACAACTTTAGAATATTTGTAATTTGAACACACAGTTTTAAACGTAATTTGATGTGCAAATTCAGGAATTATTTTTGGTTGTATTTATATAATTGATGCCATTTGATATTTGGTCTAATTTGCGCATCTCTCCACATTTGTAATCCTATTATGATAGTGTATAATAACATAATTTTACATTTAAATCGATTTGTATTATAGTCGACTATATCAGTGCTGCGATGGTAATGTCCGATTACTATTCACTACAAATAGTAGGTACTTAAATACTGGAAACATGCCAGTTAAAAAATAAGAAACACCATTGAAAATTGACATAAAGACCGGTACTAAATACCTCTGGCTACGCTTAAAGGTGAGAGATAAACGTCTTGAATATAAACGGAGATAAAGGTAGAACGGTGGTCCAAGTTCTTACATTGATGGGACGATAAAATATTACGAGCGGTACTTCTGATTCGAGACAGCCAGCGAAAGTGAGAATAACTATTAAACCCGGCACTTTAATGGATTGTATATAACCCACTGCGGATGTCCGCGGTGTTTGGACATGAAGTATATTTTTTATTACTTATGTTACATAGAGTACTTTATTTACATTAATTGTACGGTGGATGTTAGAAAACCTTACCATAGAATGTTTAAAATATTTTCAAAACTTCATTTCTAAAGAAAGGTGAATTTTCCCGCCATTTTTGTTAAAAATCGACTGTCAGTGCGATCTTTACCCGTTTCAAATAACCGTTAATTATTACGCTTGTCAAGGTAATCTCTCGGTTACCTTCGGTCGCACTCGGTTAATTTTGGAACGCTTTCGAGTGATGCGATGATCACCCGGGTAATGATTAACGCGTTTTGGAACGCAAGGCTGCGTTCCAAAACATTTCGCAGTCGCCCATATAGTAAAAGATATAATATAATAATAAGAGACAAAACACTTAAATACTTTTTTATTTTTATAATTTTAGGCAACCCTGATCAAACACGGTCGATATTCGCTGACTATGTTGTAGGTAACAAAATATCGCTCAATACTCCGTTTTATTAAATTATATAGAAGTAAATCGTTGCTATTGTTTTACAAAATTGAACTAAAATTTTGTTATACTTTCGTAATATATATTTGTTACCGGAAATGTATGAAATCTAGGAATTGTATACAATTCCGAAGCTATTTAGGAAATGTGTAAAATGTTATTTAAAAAAATAATTAATACATACACACCTGGATAATGTATACATTTCCTAGGATATATATATGTATTATTTTTGCAGGGTATGCTGGAATGGCACTTTGAAGTACACTATATTATTTTTATTATTTATAAATATTATTTTTGCCTGATCAGACTATGCAATACCTTCCCCTCGCGTACTCATTGACATCTTATATATTTTACATTTCCTAGGGCGATTTTATGAATTACATGCATTTCCTAGGAATTGTATACAATGATTACATACATTTTCGTTAACAAATATACAACTTGTAAAGGAAAGACGCAGGTTGATTTATTTTTTTGCTACTTTCAACACATTACAATCCACTTTCAGAGTACGGCTGGCATTGGAAAAAACGTTTATTTGCCGCCATTAAATAGCAATTAAGTGTAAAGCAGTCGGAGGTTAATTGCAACTAAGTACAGTTTCTGTCGTTTGTCGTTTGGGCGGGCGGCTCTAAGGTGCTGCACTCTTAGCTATTCTTAAAAGAAAAGCTTAGTATGTGATAAATATTGTAACTATTTATCTATATGACCGCCTCTAAGGTGCTAGACTCTTAGCTATTCTTAAAAGAAAAACTTTGTATGTGATAAATAATGTAACTTTTTATCTATATGACCGCCTCTATGGTGCTAGATTCTTAGCTATTCTTAATACCGCCTTCGTTGACTAGTGGTTGCTTTGGTGTTGTATCCGGAGGTCGTGGGTTCGATTCCCACCCATGACAAAAAAATATTAGTACGTTTTTCTGTACAGTTTTTCATGGTCTGAGTATTTATAAAATATAATATGTATTATATTGTTGTTACTGGTACATATAGGCTATTACAATATATATTATATATAGGTACTCTAGTACAAGCCTAGAGCTTAGTTTATGACCAGAGCATACATATCATCACGGGTGCCTTACGCGCCCGAGACCGCCTAGCCGGCCCCAGGGTACCCAGCGGAGGGGTTTTAATCCCACCTCGTCGTGGCCGATGGTATGAGTCTACATCGAACAAGTGGCTAGCTCATCGCGATGTTTTGAATAGACTAAATAACCCATCTATAAACAGTTTCACAAGTTGGTATAGTGAAACCGGGACCGACAGCTTAACGTGCTCTCCGAGGCACCATAGTGGTGTGACCAGAGCAATATGTGTAAATTGTCCAACATATTATTATTATATGTAAATATATTAGTACGTTCTTCTGTACAGTTTGTCATGGTCTGGGTATTTATAAAATATAATAATATGTATAACATTGTTTGTTTCTGGTACACATAATACAGGGCTAGAGCTTAGTTTGTGACTAGAGCAATATGTGTAATTGTCCTAGATAATAATATAATTATTGTTTATATTATTATACCACGTTATGCTACAATATGCCTATCTATATAGGATCTGGGGCTCTAGAGAAAAATCAAGCGAGGCGACGTGTCGTGTCGCCTTCAATCAAAACTGTATAGACTTTGGCAGGTGACAGCGTACCTCACGCCTACTGTCACTGTCAAAATACATACGTTTTTGACTGAGGCGACGCGACATGACGCCTCGCTTGCTTTTTCTCTAGAGCCCCTGGGTTTGATTCCCATTCATGGCAAATAATGTTAGTAGGTATAGCTTGACATGGTCTGGGTATTTATAATTTACAGTGCAAGCCTAGAACTAGTGATCAGAGCAATATTCGTCCTAAATATTATTAAAAAATCATCAACAATTTTTTTTTGGAGCACGGCATGTGACTTTGTATCTACCTGATGGTAAGCAGACCTACAAAGTCCATGAATGGGGTCGATCAATACATTGAGACAATATTGAATAAAACAATAACAATATTGTGGCAGTTAATGTCATTGGTTAGCATAAAAACTGTTTTACACTTTACATGTAGGTAATGTAATTGGTGAACCCTTAATTGTATAAATGAAATTATTAGTGAGTGTTTGCATTATAATGGCCATAATATAATTACGTTTTTGTAAAATACATTTTTCATAATAATATGATTTGTGCTTACGAAGCATGAACATTTTAGGACAATATAAAAAAAAACTAATGAAACTAATGTTAATTAAAAAACTTATTTTTATTTTCTATCAAATTGAATCTGTGAAAAATATATAGAATAGAATTGAATAGAATATGTATTTATTCAATAAAATAAAACAAAAAAAAATACTTACGCTAACTTACCATTATACAATAATACAAATTTTATTACAATGCTAATTGTAGTAGATTGTTTTCTTTGTTCAGGGTTTTTCTACTTGAGACTTTAGTTATACACAGAATTTAGTTTTAGCATTTATTACTTATTTACAACAAAACACATGTGAACGCGATAACAGACATCGAGGAAGAGAGCGAGGGCAAGCGCGGGGCGCGGGGCGCGGGACGCTAAACAGCTGTCAAAATTTGCAACGTTCCGAATTTGTAATCGTGAACATTCTCCCGGGCCACCTCCACTCTCTACATCAATCATGTGGATAGATCTCAGATCAATAATTATTAATCTGAGGGATAGATAGAGATATCAAAGTTACAAATACAGAGCCTTTAACTATCATTACACTTCAAGTGGACTATATATTTATTAAACAATGTATGACAATTACAAATTTTATAACTCTATACAAGTTTTTTATTTGACTCTCCTGATTTTGATTATTATCATTTATATTACCTTAACAACTAGGATAACAAAGTTCAAATGAAGTGGTTTTAAATTAACTTACTATTAAGTATGCACAAAGTATATCTATAATTAAATTACAACTAATTATGTATGGTATGTATGAAATTGGTAAGTTTTATATGCATAGCTTTAAGTAGGTAGTTGACCTGAATAGGCTTGATATAGACTTAACAGTTATTTATGTAGGTACATTATGTTATATACAACAATAGGTACATATAATTAAATTACAACTAATTAAGTATGTATGTATGAAATTGTTAAGTTTTATAGAGACTTAATAACCAGTAATTTTTATACATTATGTTATATACAACAATAGGTAGTATATATATAATTAAATTACAACTAATTAAGTAGGTATGTATGAAATTGTTAAATTTTATATGGGTAAGCATTGTTGCATAGTTTTAAGTATGTAGGTCATACTGTGCCTTAATAGGCTTGATATAGAATTAACAGTAATATATGCATTATGTTATACAACAATAGGTAAGTATGAATGGGTGCATGCAGATTGCTTGTATGATTGTGTGCCTGTGGGCTAGTATAGCTATGAATGCTTTTAACTAGTATATGCATAGAAGCTAGTACATATGAGTGCTTGTGAGCAGTATAAGAATACCTGTGGGTCAGTATGTGGTGTGTAGTTTACCTACAGGCTAGTATGTGAGGATGCCTGTGGGCTAAGAGAGCATGTGTTCAAGACAATGCCTGTTGGCATTATGGAAATATGTAAAGCACACTACAGGTAGGTATATGTTGTTTAAAAAGTCTATGAATGTAGGTACTTAAATATATGTCAGTACACTATGTACATGCTTGTTTATTATAATTAATAGGTAGTAGAATTAATTTATTTACCGGTCTATGGTAGTCACCATTACAAGTGTGTACAATGGCTGAACGCACTAAATTATCTTTCTTATTTTTAAATATATTTACAATTCTACCTAAACACCAATGACTTGGTGGTGTTAGCTCACCTTTTATTATTACTAAGTCCCCTATGTCTAAATTAGGTTTTATTTTGTACCATTTGGGCCTATGTTGTAATTCAGATAAATACTGTTTTTTCCACTGATTCCAGAATTGGTGTTTTATAATAGTGACCTTTTTCCAAATGTTTACATAATTTGTGGACAAATTCTGAAAATTTGGTTCTGGTAAACTCATTAATGATTGGCCAATTAAGAAGTGTGCAGGCGTCAATGCTGATAGATCACTGGGTGTATCAGTAAGAGCGCAGAGTGGCCTGGAATTCAGAATACTTTCTATCTGTACAATAACTGTTGACATTTCCTCATATGGCAACTTAATATTTAGAAGTTGACGTTTAAGTAACTGCTTAGCCGATTTTACACCAGCTTCATATATACCACCCATGTGGCTAGCGAGCGGAACAGTGAATTTCCATTGAATGGAATTGACTGATGTGAAATTAATTATCTTACTGTATGACTTATCATTCCTAAACATTTTATATAATTCATTTAGATCATTGTGAGCGCCCTTAAAGTTTGTAGCATTGTCAGAATATATTGTGTGACAGAGACCACGTCTAGATATGAATCTTTGCAATGCTAAGATGAAAGCTTGTGTTGAGAGTTCTGAAACTAGTTCTAGGTGGATAGCGCGTGTAGCTAGACAAACAAATAGGCAAATATAGCCTTTAATATATTTTGCATTACGGAGCCTATTGGATTTGACCCATATGTGACCAGTAAAATCAACACCAGTGTGCAGGAATGGTCTCTCAAGATTCACCCTGTGTGCAGGCAGATTTGCCATTCTTTGCTCACAAGTTTGACTACGGAACCTAATACATCTTACACAGGTATGTATTACAGATTTTACTTGTGCTCTGCAATTAATAGGCCAATAACGTAACCTTATGTTTGCTATAGTGTTTTGTATACCTGAGTGAAAAAGTTTCAAATGAACATGACGAATGATTAATGTGGTTATGTGATGCTTATCTGGTAAAATCATAGGGTGTTTTTGATCATATGGAATTTGAGCATTCTCTATCCTACCCCCGAGTCTTAATAAACCTCTGTCATCTATAAAGGGGCAAAGCTTTAGTAATGTACTTTTGTTATTTAGGGTTTTATGATTTTGTAAGTCTGAAATATCTTGACTGAAAGTTTCTGACTGTACTTGTTGAATGATGAAATCATGTGATTTATTTAACTCATAAACTGTTAAAGGACCAGTATGTTTATTTAAAGAATGTTTTAAGTTATAATAGAATCTAAAGCAATAGCTTAAAGTGTTATGTAATTGTCTAAATGTAGAATATTTCATAATTAGGTTTGTAATATATTCTGAAGTTTTATGGGAAGTAGTATTTATAAGTGACATCTTGGTGCATTCTTGTTGATGAAAGTCCGCTTTAATATTGTAAGTTTTAGGTGTGGATTGTGACCACTGTGCTTTGGGTGACAGCATCCATGTGGGACCATGCCACCAAAGGCTTGAGGCTATAAGTTCATTTGGTGTGAGACCCCTTGTGAGAAGGTCTGCAGGGTTATTATCTGTATTTATGTATGACCATTCATTTATATGAGTATGACTAAGGATCTCTGATAAACGATTTGAAATGAATGTATCATATTTTTTATATGGAGATTTCATCCAACTTAGAGCTATAGTTGAATCAGTGAATAAATGTATACTATTTATTTGAATAGTATGAGTAAGGGCTGTTTTGACTTTAATAAGCAAGCGTGATAGTAGAAGGCATGCATTTAACTCAAGTCGTGGTATAGTAAGGACCTTAATAGGGGCTACTTTATTTTTAGAAATTATAAGATTAGATGTAGTAGGTAGGTTAGGATATGTAGCATGCAGGTATAGACAAGCACCATAAGCTTGTGCAGATGCGTCACTGAAACCTACAAGATTTATCTGATGAGGTATGTCTGAAAAACAATAACGTGGTAAAGTAATGTTCTTAATAGAATTTAAGTTTTTATAAAAGTTTTCCCATTGTTGTAATAATGAGTTTGGAATGTTGTCATCCCAATCAATATTTTCCTTCCACAAGTTCTGCATGAATATTTTAGCAGATACTATGACTGGGCCTACAAATCCCATGGGGTCAAAGACCTTTGCAATACAAGATAGAACATATCTTTTTGTAAAATTTAAATTGTTATGTTGTGGAGTGTACATAATAAAATTATCTGATTTTGTGTCCCACTGTATGCCAAGAGTGCTGACCTGTTCTTTATGTAATATTAATGTATTTATTTGTTCTGAACTATGTAGTGACTGCGGTAGGTTCTGTAATAAATTAGAATAATTAGCTGCCCATTTATGCAATGTGAAATGACCTTTTTCCATAAGCTGTATCAGCTGTGTAATTTGTTCTACAGTGTCTGATATGGAATTTGAGCCAGAGAGGACATCATCCATGTAAAATTGTGACCTAATACTCTGAGCTGCTAACGGATATTTAGTGTGACCTATGTTAGCCAATTCCAGCAGTGTTCTAGCTGCTAAGTAGGGTGCACATTTTGTTCCATATGTCACCGTGTTAAGCTGTATACATTTTAATTGATGGTCAGGGCTGTCCCTCCACAGTAACCTCTGTAACGACTGCTGTTTTTCTGTGATGAAAATCTGTCTGAACATCTTAACAATGTCTGCAGAAAAGACGTACTTAAATGTGCGAAAACGCAGAATAATATCTGTTATTTCTAGATAAATATTAGGGCCTTCATACATAATATCATTTAGCGAAATACCTGTAGATGATTTTGCACTGGCATTGAAAACTGTGCGTAGCTTAGTGGATACACTTAGTGGCTTAATAACAGCATGGTGTGGCATGTAAAAGACTGGCATATTAGTTGGTTGTGAAAAATTATTAATATACTGAGCGTGACCAAGTTCAATATACTCATGGATAAACTGTAGATATTGATTATAAAGTTCTTTATTTTTTATGAATTTTGTCTCCAGAGAGAGCAAACATTTGTATGCAATATTAAATGAATTTCCTAGATTTTGTATTTTATTGTTTTGAATAGGCATGTGGACAATAAATTTACCATCTTTTAATATAGTTGTTTGCTTATAAAGTGTCTCACAATACTCATCTTCTGGAGATAACAATGGTTTACACTGTACCTCCTCTAGCTGCCAAAATCTAGTTAAAATATCACTGCTATTCTCAGACAGGTGTAATGAACAATTAAATATAGTATTAGAGTTGATATTTAATGGACCGGCTACAATGTAACCAAAGACAGAATTAACCATGTGTGGCAATTTTTCTCCTAGTAAATATTTTTCATTTGATATTAGTTTATAAAATAACTCACCTCCAATAAGTAAGTCAATTTCCTGTGGGAGATAAAAGAGTGGATCAGCCAACTGGCAGTTAGGTACTTTCCAGTTTGTTATGTTAATATAAGAATGTGGCAATAATGGGGCAATTTTTTCGGTAACAAGGCACTGTAATTCATAAGAATTTTCTGTAAATCTGGAACCTATAACAATAGTAGCTGTAATATTTGTATGTGTAGTTTGACAAGCAACTCCTGACAATGTTATTGGTTGACCATGGTTTAAGTTAAGACCTAACTTTTTAATAAGTTTAGAAGTGATTATATTGACTTCACTGCCGGAGTCAAGTAGGGCTCGTGCAGTGTACCAGTATCCATTCACACATCTTACTTTGATAAGTGCTGTAGATAGTAATACAGATGGCTGTGTCACAACTTGGCTTGTTTGACATACAGATGAAACAACAGGCAATTGTGAGGTACTTTCTGTTGTATTTTTTCCTAAATCAGTGTTATTTTGTGTATTAGAATAGTTTATGTGAAGAGTTGTGTGGTGTTTGCGTTTACAAATAGCACATACCTTATGAGAGCATTTATGTTTGTACTTATATGGCATTAAACAATTATAGCACAATTTATTTTGTTTTACAAATTCAACTCTCTGATTAGGCTGCATATTTAGATACATAGAACATTTAAATAACTCGTGTTTATCATTACAAAGCCTACATATTGTGTTTGCCTGTGTTGTAAATTGACACAGTTTGTTATTACCTTTATGTGAATTTAAGGGTTGTCTTTCACTTAACAGTTCGAGTGCTGTGCTGCGCTGTTCAAGAAACTGCAACAATTCCTCCAATGTTGGTACCTCATCTGCACTTCTATTGTATTCCCAGGCTGCTCTGAGGGAATTATCAAGTTTTTGCACAATAACATAAATTAACAGTATATCCCAGTGTTCAACTGGCAGCTTAAGAGCTTTGAGTGAGTCATATGTTTGCTGAAAGGTAACTAAAAATGACTTGAGATTCACTTTAGAAACTGTGGGATGATTAAACACTGCACCTAAATAATGGTTAATCACTATAACTTTATTTTCATAATTTTTACGGAGAATCTTCAGGGCTTCTTTGTAGTTTTCAGCCGAAATAACTAAAGATGAGATTAAATTTGCTGCACCCCCACGCAGAGACGATTTTAAATAGTGTAGTTTTTGTATGTCATTTAAATTACTGGAGTCAATTACGGCCATAAAAATACTTATAAATCCTACCCAATCATTTATATCACCATCAAAAGTGGGTACATTAATTTGTGGCAATTTAATGCTTTGTTTCTGACACATTGTGTTGTTGACGGTCGAGTTAAGAGTGGGTTCACACAAAGATGCCAATTCGGCTTTGGTGGTGTAATATTTGTCCTCTGTCTCCTGCCGTTCTGCTTCGTTATTTGCAGCAGGTGTCGTGGTGTCCAATATTTCGATTTCCGATTGCGTGGTGTCGTATCGCTCAAAAAGCTGCGATAATTCCTGCGATCGCACTTTAAGTTCCGCTATACTTTCGGCGTTGTCTGGGTTGTTGACATAGTTAATAATCCTGGTTATCCTGCCCTTTACATTTGTGCGCATATTAATAAGTTGTTTTAATTTTTCGCTTGCCGACATGATGACTTGTTATTTTTTCTTTTTGAAGTTGGCACTATGGTGCGCGTAAGCGCGGTGATTGGATAAAAAAGTGCGTGCAAAAATTTCAACCGTCACGATTGGTCGATACAGTATTTACCGAGCGTCGCGCCGGCAAGGCTACTTCCTGTTTTTTCAAAATGACTGCCGACTTGTGAGCCGGGCTTCTTCGTTACCTCTAAAACTTGAATTCCGTGTATCCGGCTCGAAGGACCAAAAATGTAGTAGATTGTTTTCTTTGTTCAGGGTTTTTCTACTTGAGACTTTAGTTATACACAGAATTTAGTTTTAGCATTTATTACTTATTTACAACAAAACACATGTGAACGCGATAACAGACATCGAGGAAGAGAGCGAGGGCAAGCGCGGGGCGCGGGGCGCGGGACGCTAAACAGCTGTCAAAATTTGCAACGTTCCGAATTTGTAATCGTGAACACTAATAAAACTACATTTTATTGAAATGGTTTCACCCTCAGCTTGTGCGTGGTGACTAAATAAATAGTGCCTCGCGCTGATTTTCAGGATGAACATTTAATAATCATATGAATTAATGAATTCAACTTGTGTTCATACTTTTACATCGACCGATCGTTATAAAAAAAAGCACTTTACTCGATGGGTATTTATATATTAAAAAAATGATTGACACCACCACCTAATTAGGCTGTGGTCAAAGTTTAACTAAACCAACTTATGAAACTTTGATATATAGAGTTTACCAATAAATGAACTGGCCACTTATTCGGTGTTGATTTAGAATACGGCTACGGCGAGGTGGGAATAAAACCTGCTAGGTACCCATGGCAGTCCTGGGCACCCGTAATGGTATTTATTTATTTTATTTATAAAACTTTATTGCATAATACAAAGACGGACCTAATGCCGTTGGGCATTATCTGACAGTCAAACCTTCGGGACATTAGAACATTAAGTTTAAGTAGATGTGCAAGTGTGTAGTGTGTAGGTAGGTATTCCTTAAATATGATTATTAATAAATAATATTTAGTACAATTTACTCATATTGCTCTGGTCACAAGCTAAGCTCTGAGCTTGTACTATGTGTACCAGAAATAACGATATTTTATAAACACCCAGACCATAACAAACGTACTAATGTGTTTTTGCATGGGTTCGATACCCATGATCTCCGAATACAACGCCAACGGCGCAACCACTAGTCTATGGAGGCGGTCTCGAGTTAATAAAACAAAAATCTACACAAAGTATATTTAGTGCTAAATGAAGCACAAAATGACAGTGTCCAGTAACTCTATCTTTGGTTCAATTTGTAGAGGTTCCACTAGAGCGAGGAATGAAAATATGGCGCTATAAAGTGTAGAATTAAAGCCAAGCGGGCAGCGTGGTTACTTCTTCATCTTGCTAGATGGTCGCTATATTTCACCTTGTAGAATCGATTCTTAAGGCAGTTACATATCTTCGTAAGATACTGTAACTGCCTTAAGAAGGCCATATATCTGAGACTCTTTTGATAATACAGTTTATATACTAACTTGTTCGCCAAATTTGTATCTCATTGGTGATATTACGTTTGTAACCGCACTCAAGAAAACTATAGATTACCAAACACAAAGCGTTTTTTTTAACCATTCAACCGGCCATCGCGGACCAGCCAAGCTAGCCTCTAACGTCCGAGGTTCGCGCGGTCAAGCGCTAGCTGTAATTTACCTGTTTTTTCGAGATACTTTAATAATATAAACCATTATATCTGCTAAATTAAAATACCTATAATAATAGTAAAAAATACGTAGGATTAGGTGAAAATATACTTAACAGGGTAATATAAAAAAATATTGATAATGTTAATATAAGTTACTAAAACCCAAACAAAACATGCGAAAAATATTTAAAAAATTGTGTTATTTTTCATAATTCTCCATTTTAACATAATAATATTGGAAATTAGACTAATTCAAAAATAAGTATAAAATTGTACATTATTTTCCCTTTCCAACAATGTAAAAATATTGATATTAAAGTTAGTCTTCAATTGTGAAATAAATTGAAACAAAACACCTACTTCTCGAATTTCGGCCGCGGTATCAAATTTCATGCGCATAAACATGTCGAAATTTCATTGAAATATTATATTTCTATAATAAAAGTATATGATTATGGAAATAGTGAACTATTATTCATTTTATTAAAAAGTAAACTGTAAAACACAAAACCGGCCATTGTTCTCGTCCAAATAATACCTATCATTTTGACCCTCTATTTAGACTAGGATTACATATACAAACTATAAAATATAGTTGTAATCTTAAAAAACAAATCCTCAGGATCATTTTCATGTATAATAATAGCAGGAAATATTATTTACGAGATATATTTCAACAATATTCTTCAAAATCTAACTCCAACTCAATAGTACAACTCCAACTAAAGTTTTTTATATTTTTTTGTTTTAAAAAAATCATTCTATATAGCCATCTTAGCGGTTTTCCATCTGTTTGGGTGGTGGTATTTATTTATTTAAATCTTTATTGCATACAAAATACAAAGGCGGAATCAATGCCGCTAGTGGTAATGACACCTACTAATAAAGTTTATATACGTTTGTAAATGCACTCAAAAAAGGAGTAGCGCAAAAATCACAAAGCTATTTTTAATAGGGATATATAATTTTTAACAGATTAAAAAAAAAACCTGATGACAAGGCTGGTGTTTTAATTTAATAATTCAAATTTGGAAACAAAGGATTCTATTCCGATAAGATAACCTCGTATATTATGGAATGCAAGTCATGCATGCCGCCCGCATTATATTGGTTAGATAAATAATTAGCTCTAATAGGAATGAAATAGTTTAATTATATTATACGTACCTACCACCATAAATAATATTTGCAGTAATCTCCTGAAAACGGATTGGTTTTCAGGAGATTACTGCATCAATTTCTTGTCAAAGTGGTAGTCTCGTTTCAGGGCGCGGTTACCAAATGGGTGGTTAAATTGACGACAAGGCACCGAGTATATTAAAATACACACGTAATATATTTTTTCTTTTGTCGCCGCATATTTCGTAATCGCATCATTTGGCCGGCATAGTGAGTCGATCAATGTTGTTTTAAAACAATTATTAATTGACCCCATTCATGGATTTTGTAGGTCTACTCACCACCATGTAGATAAAAAGTCACATGCCGTGCTCCAAAAAAAATTAAAAAAACTTTGTCGTAGCCGCCGATGGTAATCTGAGTCTAAGGGTGGGATTAATAGTCGTTGCTAAGCAATTGTTAATGCTTCGGACTGTCAAAGTACATATGAAAAAACTAAATTTTGACAGGTTCAAGTAATGGATCGCTAAGCAACGACTATTAATCCGACCATAAGCAAGTTATGGTGTTTGTATAGTTGTATAGACTTATTAATAATTAACAAAGTGTATACGTGGTGGCCGTGTTGGTTAGACCTTAGACTTTAAAACACTTAGGTCCCTAGTTCAAACCTCGGTGTGTACCAATGAATTTTTAATCTAAAAATGTATGTACATTTGTTTAACAACACCACTATACAGGATGAATTTGGAAAGATGTAGTTTGGGCTAATATGAGGTTCTGCTGATCAAATCAAACAACTTTTCTACATACCTTCTATAATAGTAGTAATATGATTATTTACAGCTATATCAACATCAGATATTAAAAGGGTTTGGGTAATATTGGCGTAATTTTATAAGTCTTCAGCCATTTATGAAATTTTTACAGTAAAAAGAACATGTTGCTACGTCAATTTTCTTATATGAACACTTTTCTCCAAAATGTATCGGTGCTGAGATAATATTAAATTACAAATAAGTAAAATATCGCGACGAGCTAGCAACTTGTTAGGTGTAGACTCATACCATTGGCTACGACGAGGTGGTATTAAAACCCCCTCCGCTGGGTACCCTGAGGCAGTCTAGGCGCTTCTCGGGCGCCGTAAGGCACGCGTGATGATATATATATATATATATACATATATATTAATATGTTATGTATTCATGTTTGCATGTTTTCATGCATGCTTTGTACTGCCTGCGATAAGCGTCCAGCGTGTTATCCCTTTGTTAGCCAATCACTTACAACAAGACCCGGGCTGCGGCCGCTCGGTGTGTTCACCCGCGTCACTCACCGCGTCCTTTGATGGACGATATTTGAGTACTACTTTAACGATCAATATCTCGGCTCCGATATTACTTACATCAAAAGTATTTCCACAGTTGTATGTATCATAAGTAGCACTAATAGACACCAGTAGTTATTTCAGTGGCCGCTGAAAAAAAAAATCATGCCAGTGGTCCATACTAACTTACCCAAACCCCTTTACATCCTTATCAAATTTCATCGAAATTGACAGTCTGATTATAGATCTATTATTTCATTTATAATAATTTGTATGGATATTTTTTATCCGTATTTTTCAATAAACAAAAAAATACTGTTCAAAGTGTTAAATAAATACTTGGCTGTAAATTTCGATAAACACTAAATTAAGTTTGTTTACCCTATTCTAAAACTGACGCTATAAAATCCTTTACTTAAATCCCCCTCTCTTGTACAGAATATCTAAATCTGTTTTCTCAAGAAAACGTTCGCTATCTAATCTCAACGTAAATAGATTTGATACGAAAATTAATGAACCTACGTTAGCATATTTGCGAGCGAGGCGTCGACCGCTCCGACTCAGAGCGCGCCTGGAGTTGCCAGCTTACGATGCCAAATTATGTCTCAAATTCATTGTCACTGCTACATTAAAAAGCATAAAGCATGAATTATGAGAAGTTAATGCTTTACACTTCATAATTGAGTTGTTGGATACATTGGGGGCTCATTTTTCGCTCGGGGCTTGTTTGGTTTTAATCTTTGAATGTCCTATTTTTATAATGAGTGAATCCCAAAAGGCATTGCCAAAATATTTTAAATTCATAATAGTATTATACCACAAAGTCCATAAATGGGGTCGATCAATTAATTGTTGTTTATGCCATTATTTGATGTATAAGTAGATTGTAAGAGTTAAATGTAATTACCAGTTTATGTGGTGGAAACTGATTCCTACGTGACAGGGACTCCTAGTGTTGGGATCAGGGACTTGCCCAGTCTGAATATATCTTGTATTTTTGCTTACTTAATAAATGAATATAAAATAAAAACTAACAAAAAATGCCGGCTAAATGCGGTTATGAAATGGGCGGCGACATGGACATTACGAGTCTATTTTAATATCCTCGCTGCTTTATCATCAAATTAATCGCCCATTTGATTATAACCGTACTATGAAAGAAGACTACCCCTTCAACGAGAAATAGATAAATAGATATAATAGTCTCCTAAAAACCCACAAACCAAAACCGAAACATTACTAGGTCACTTGATAAATAGCCTTCCTCTATAAATGGGCTATCCAATACTAAAATAGTTTTTCAATTCGAACTAGTAGTTCCTGAGATTAGTGCGATTAACCAAATAAACAAACAAACTTTTCAGCTTTATAATATTAGTATAGGTTCTATAATGAAAACAATAAAAATGCATTTTTTTTTAAATATTGCCCATACCATACTTCAACATAATAATATTTCAAGGAAGAAAAAGAGTTCTAAAGAACGACTGAAATATTGGGCGCCGCCCGCCACTTAACCAAAATATCTATTTTATGATAATACATACATATCATCACGGTTGCTTTACGGCGCCGGATACTGCCTAGACGGCCCCGGATACTGCCTAGACGGCCTTGGATACTGCCTAGACGGCCCCAGGGTACCCAGCGAAGGGGTTTTAATCCCGCCTCGTCGTAGCCGATGGTATGAGTCTACACCGAACAAGCTCGTCGCGATGTTTTGAATAGACTCAATAACCCATCTATAAACAGTTTCACAAGTTGGTATAGTGAAACCGGGACCGAAAGCTTAACGTGCTCTCCGAGACATTAGTGGTGTTGTCAAACAAATGTACGTAATTTTTTTAATTAAAAACTCATTGGTACACACCGGGATTCGAACCAGGGACCTAAGTGTTTTTTAGTCCAAGGTCTAACCAACTCGGCCACCACGTATATATAATAATTTATATTTATTAGATATATTTAGACAGGGTCTATCGACTATTTCAATTTTTTTTTAATAAAAAATCGGGTAAGTTTTTCTAAATGGCTTAAAAATTAATGTTAAAATTATTTTTGTTTTATTGATTATCATTAAAAAACTACGTCTCTTTATCTTGTATCTACGAGTAAGTCTAGACGACTTCAAGGCTCCCAGCGGAGGAATTAATTCTCACTTCTTCGTAGCCGATGGTATTCTAAGCCTGCATTGAACCAGTGGCAGGTTCGTCGCAGTGTTTGTATAGACTATAGGCTAACGCGCTCTTCGAGGCACTGTTTTAATATTATTAAACATAAATAAATATGTACAATTGTTTGACATAAAAAAAATGGTATATACACATCGGCATTTGAACACGTGAAGTCTATAATCTAACTCTCTTAGCCACTACATAATAATGTAATATTATTAATGCACATAATACGGCATGATGGTAAACAGACCTACGATCATGCATCATCATCATTATAGATCGGGATCAACAAGGATAGATAGGATAGCTTTATTTAAAAAAAAATCATTTCTTAATGATTCATTTCTATCTAAAGTAACTAGTCGCTAGTTACTTTAGATAGATTAGATAGTAAAAATTGTTTGCAAAACTTGTGGTAGCTACAGGTTTAAATTGTTAAATACTATTTTTTATTAAGTAATTTTATCAAAGGTACAACTGTGAAAAGTATTCTTTAAACAAAATTTTAAGAACTTATGCAGTTATTTCATTTAAAAATATGTTTAAAAAATCCTCAAACTTTATTTCAGACAAAGATGGCAAACTGCTTATTCATTACAAACTTAGTCTGCGCTTTTAGTCTTTATTTTTTGGAGAACTATTTCTGCAAAAAAATATCTTTACTTACTTATACTGAAAACAGCAATGACTTACACAATGACCTTTGCAAGAATTATTTTTAAATTAATTATTTTATGCCAGCAGCAAATATATAGAACAGTCTACTTATATATACTTATATACTATGACCGCATCTGTAGGATTCCAACCCATGACAAAAAAAAATCTGTATAGTTTGTCATGGTCTGGATGTTTATAAAATATAATATTAGTATATTAGTATCGTTATTTCTGGTACACATAGTACAAGCCTAGAGCTTGGTTTGTGACCAGAGCAATATGTATAAATTATCCTACATATTATTATTATCTAGTCTTCTAGATTTATAAAAATAATATGTCGTTCGTTAGTCTCGCTTAAACTTAAAAACGACTTTGCTGATTAGAATATTTTTTTATTTTATTTTGTTCGCTTTATATAATACAGGAGTAAGAAAGAAAAAATAATAAAGAAAATCCACAAGAAAGCCTAAAAATCGCGTTTTTTTTAGCTTCATGAAAATGACGGTATAGTGTGTTTCACTTAAGAGTTTTTTTGCCGTTAGGTTGGCTGCACTGTTTGTTAGAAACGTCAAAAAGTGAAAATGTGTGACAGTTTTCTGAAATATTTATGTTTTATATCTTACATTGTTTTATATGCCTAGGGTAAAGGTAAAAAACTTTTGCAAACGTGAAAAAGCTTACAAAGAGCCAACATTTCCGTTAGAAAACGGGTTTCTGCTATGACAGGTTTGTAAAATAGGGTTACCAAATTGTGTATCTACTTCCCTGAAAAATGCTTCAATTTTCAGTTATTTTTGCTACTGACTAAAATTATTCATTGCCCTTTACATAACTTTGTTTACTGTGTAATAAAGTGTTTAAATAAATTTATGAATAAAAAAAAAATATTACTGTTTTATTATTTTACCCTAAAAACAATTTCTCTTTTATGGAAAAAACTATGCGTAGTGGCAAGATTTTTAGTAGTCTTACGACGTATACGGTAATGAAGGTCGACTCCAATAACTTACCATTTTTATTTACGAATCAATATAGTACACCTATACCATAGCCATTATTTGCAATAGAGATGTCTTTTTGTTTCGCCAGAAAAAAATAGTATTTAAAATTTCCCCGACAAAAACGGAAGACAGTATCTAATAATAATGATATTGATTCATCATAGTTAGCATTCCAGCATCCAGGTAATACATATATATTTCAATTATGTAATCATTCTCCGAAAGATCCCTTATTTGTTTTAAGGCAAGTAACCTTTTGACCATACAATCATAAAGCAATTAAATATTGAATTACAAGTTTATTTTAATATACACGCTGCCTTATCGTCAGTTCAACCACCAATTTCGTAATCGCATCCTGAAAGGAGACTACCACCTCGGCAACAAATCATGCAGTAGTCTCCTGAAAACCGGTGAACCCACAGACTAAAACCAAAACATGACTAGGTCACTTGACGGTTTTTGCATCTGTTTGGGCGGTGGTAAGGAATCCGGTTGGTTGTTATAAAGATAATTTTGACTCTAGAAATGAGCACTAAAACAAGATAATTCCGACAAAATTAGCACTGCATTAAAATAATAATTAGTGTGCGGTCAAAAATATCTCACAGCACAGTCTGCCGCGTCTCAAGAATGAGTCGTCTCAGTGATTTACGCGACATCTCTGACAACCCCTTAATTAGTTCTTAGAAGTCGTGATGATGAGAGTTGTAAAGTCATACCACATGCTGTAAATATTGTTTTTTTTTATTTGTATAAAGCGTGTAACAGAAACTCTGCGTACAATAGTATGGAAGTTTGTATCTAACGAACAAACCCTCTTATTCATAGTAATGCAAATACGTCTTTGTCACCGCTCATTTCGTAACCGCATCATTTAGCCAGCATAAAGGGAGCGATCAATATTGTTAAACAGCAATGTATTGATCGACTACGTGGACTTTAAAGGTCTGCTTACCATCACGTAGATACAAAGTTACATGTCGTTCTCCAATAAAAGTTTTTAGGTCCGCGGTTCAAACCCCGGTGTTTACCAATGAGTTAATAAAATAATATGTACTTTTGTTTGACAACACTATAATTAATCGCAGAGCAAGCTGTCGGTCCCAGTTTCACTATACTCGTACCAACTTTCAAACCTGTTTATAGATAGGTTTATGAGCCTATACAAATATAGTGAGCTCGTCACTTGTTCGGTGTAGATAGTTTTTTTTTATTGATTGTATTTTTTTTTGTATTTCATTTTCAAGTTTTAATATTTTATTTATATAAAAATCTATTGATTATTTTTAACATTTTCTTTTGTTTAAGTTAGTTATATAATTTTAATTTTATTTTACTATATATGTACTAATTATACTGTCTTCGAAGGAGCGGACCCTCCTAACACAGGTTTCCTTAACCTAAATGGAGAGTCCAATATAAATGTACTAACAAAATGTAAACTGTTTTGATGAATTTTATTATTAGAATAATTTATTTGTGGGGGCTCCATGCAGAATTGAAATTCTAGATGAACCCCCCCAACAAATTCTAGGCAGCCAATAAGAAAAAATATTCTTGTTGGACCCAAGGGGTTCAGATGGTACTTTCCAAAATGACGATATAATACATTTTTTTTTTTATTATTCATAAACACCCAGACCATGACAAACTGTACAGGAAATTGTAATAATGTTTTTTTTTGCCATCAGTGGGAATCGAATAATACATATTTTTTTTTTATTATTCATAAACACCCAGACCATGACAAACTGTACAGGAAATTGTAATAATGTTTTTTTTTTGCCATCAGTGGGAATCGAACCCACGACCTCTGGATACAACGCTAAAGGCGCAGCAACCACTAACCTACGGAGGCGGTCGATATAGTAATTTAATAGTTTGTAGCATTTCATACACAAATGACATGGGCCCTAATTCTCTTAATTTAAATTACTCCAATCGTAATCGCTCTCGCAATTTTGATGTTTTTTTTGTGAAATATGTTTTAGTGGATCCCTGAATGGTTTAGATTCTCAATTAACCTCAAGATCTTGGTTGGTGGTACTGCAATCGGGTTCTTTGTTTTATTCTTAGCTTTGCTTTGGGGAACAGCAAATTTACAATAATGAAACTAAAAGATTGAAATGTCAAATGTCACTTAATATTTTATGGAGAATTTAAATACCGAAAAAACTTTGCTGACCTCTAATAGTTCTCAGAACAACTTCTGCCGGATCCGCTAGAAGACTTATAAATTGAAACAGAGAAACTGGGACCGAAAGGGAACTTAAAGTGCTCCAAAACAGTATTAATAGCACGTTTGAAAAAAAAAACTATTTTTTTTTCGTTGGTACGTACTGATTGAAACCGTGACCTAAGAAAGTCTACGGTCAAATATACTAGGATCTAACTAAACAACGTTGTAAAATGTTATCAATACATAACCAAACTTTGGGACCATCGTCATAAACCTTTATGCTATTACCCCGGAGTACCAGGCAGGCATAACATACTAGATACTAGTTCCAAATATATAACAATCTCTTTCACTCTTCAACAGACTGACAAAGACAGAAGATCCTTTCGCATGTTGTTTATAGTAGTAAACACCTCACTGTTTTTGTGCGAATATTATCTTTATTCGTATCGGGGTATAGTTTGAATTATGTTAGGGATTACAGGTGTGTAATGCGGAGTCACGTCTAGTAATAAACTATCTATCCTGACGCGTCATTTCCATGCGTGTTGAGAACGCACCTTGAGAAGAGAGTAAGGGCGTGTTCACATTAATATTTCTGCGATAATTTGTTGGAGGCTATGTTTGAAAAATCTTTGCTTTTCCAATTGTGAATAAACCAAAAAAAAAAAGAAAGATTTAAATTGTTACATATCATCACGGGTGCCTTACGGCGCCCGAGACCGCCTAGACGGCCCCAGGGTACCCAGCGGAGGGGTTTTAATCCCACCTCGTCGTAGCCGATGGTATGAGTCTACACCGAACAAGTGGCTAGCTCATCGCGATGTTTTGAATAGACTCAATAACCCACCTATAAACAGTTTCACAAGTTGGTATAGTGAAACCGGGACCGACAGCTTAACGTGCTCTCCGAGGCACTATAGTGGTGTTGTCATACAAATGTACATAATAAATTGTTAATTATAAAATAAACAGGTTAATTCTCTTTTATAAAAGCACGCATGTGATTAAATCTACTTGGTGAACCTACATGAATAAGATCAATAAATGTAGTTTAACAACATTGATCGCTTCCACTATGCCGGCAAAATAATGCATTCAATCCTTAGTCCTTAATTAAAGTATAATGTGCTTCTTGGCATCATACATACATACATATCATCACGGTTGCCTTACGGCACCCGAGACCGCTTAGACGGCCCCAGGGTACCCAGCGCAGAGGTTTTAATCCCACCTCGTCGTAGCCGATGGTATGAGTTTACATCGAACAAGTGGCTAGCTCGTCGCGATGTTTTTAATAGACTCAATAACCCATCTATAAACAGTTTCACACGTTGGTATAGTGAAACCGGGACCGACAGCTTAACGTGCTCTGCGAGACACTATAGTGGTGTTGTTAAACAAATGTACATTTTTTTTAAAATTAAAAACTCATTGGTATACACCGGTAATGTCAAAAATCATTTTAAAAAGGGCATTTATTCAGATACAAATTAATAGTTACTTATTTAAAAATGACAAATTCTTCTATATATAATTTAAGTAATATAGCAGCCACCAGTTTAGTGGTTACGCTATTGATGTTGGTATCCGAAAGTCGTGGAATCCATTACCACTAATGGTAAAAACAATATTAGTACATTTTCTGCACAGTTTGCCAAAGTTTTGGTGTTTAAAAAATATAATAAGTATTAATATAGTTGTTTCTGGTACAGGGTAATATGTGTGAATTATTCTAAAAAAACTTATTCAGAGTAAATTTGTAAGGTTGTACTTATATTTTTTAAAGGTTTTATTAAAGGTAGGGCTAATACGATGTTCTGCTGATCAAATCGAACAACTTTTTCCATGGAACTATGTGTCGCAAATAAAAAAAAATATTTTGGCTCCCTATACAAATTGATTTTAACATAACAAATTTGTATTGAGAAGGCAATATTTTTATTCATTTGCGGCACATGGTTCCATGGGAAAAGTTATTCTATTTGATCAGTGGAGTCTCATATTAAAGTACATCCATTTAAAGTCGCCATGTATATTGAAAATTATTTAACCGCCAGACACAGTCTTATCAAAAACATTTCCTTAATTCTTGGATCCAGCACAATGTTTCTCTACAAAGTTTGAGAATGAATCAAAGTTTGAGAATGAATTAAAGTTTGGGAAGCTTTGTGTTTTTACAGCAATTAGCGGAGCTTCATTATATTCTGTCGCAAGTCTACTCATTAGTGACGTCTGAATCGGACGTGTTAACGCACTGAACACGTGTCATTTTCCACTATATATGAAATTATATATTTGGCAATGTATTTAGTAAAAAATCTTAGCTTAAGGTTTGTGCTATGTGTGTCAGAAACAATGATATCAATACATATTATATTTTATAAACACCCAGACCATGAAAAATTTTACTAAATTAATTTTCGTAGACTAATGGTCTTCCGTCTTTGGCGTTGTATCCGGAGGTCGTGGGTTCGATTCCCACCCATGGCAATAAAATATTAGTACGCTTTTTCTGTACAGTGTGTCATGGTCTGGGTGTTTATAAAATATAATATGTATTATATACGCGGTGGCCGAGTTGGTTAGACCTTGGACGTCCCTGGTTCGAATCCCAATGAATTGTTTATTAAAAAAAAAAAGTACATTTGTTTGACAACACCACTATAGAGGTTTCACTATACCAACTTGTGAAACTGTTTATAGATGGGTTATTGAGTCTATGCAAAACATCGCGACGAGCTAGCCACTTGTTTGGTGTAGACTCATACTATCGGCTACGACGAGGTGGGATTAAAACTCCTCTGCTGGGTGCCCTGGGGCTGTCTTGGCGGTCTCGCCGCCGTAAGGCACCCGAGATTATATATGTATGTATATCTTTGTTTCTGGTAGGTACACATATTACAAGCCTAGAGCTTAGTTTGTGACCAGAGCAATATGTGTAAATTGTCCTACATATTATTATTATTAATTAAATACCAAACGGATTAGCTTCTCGTTTTCGTAGCATGGTACCTACTTAACTGCAGAGCCATCCAGGTACAAGTCACTCTTTACGAAATTAGTAATTGCATTTTACCTATTTAACTCTACATTATAATCATGAAGGTAAAAACCGTGCCCGTCCGCGCGCGGGGCCCGTTTTTTTAGCCTCATGATTATAATAAAGCTAGGACTGTAACTTTTGAAGTTAGAGTCCTAGTTTTGTATTTTTTTAAAATAATATTTAAATAATAGCATTTATAAGAATATCTTGATATTTTTTTTACAAATAATAACAAAAGTATTTTAAATTTTACCTAATATCAATAATAACGTTTGTGGTCACAAACAAAGCGTCTTGACTAAGTGTTTGAATAACAATAATTCTAATTCATATCATGTTTTATAAACACCCATACCATGAAAAACTATTAATATTAGTTTCCCGTAAGTGGGAATCAAACCCACAACCTCTGAATATAATGCCAACACGCAACCACTAAACCACGGAGGCGATCACTTAAACTATATATTCACTCAATTAGTCTCGTCTCTTTTTTAACAAATATCAAATCAACAACTAATGAAAATGACAGGAGAAACTTGAGTAAATATCGTAACTGAGTTTAATCCATAAACCTAGGAAAATAAAGATCGCTCTAATAATTCGCCGGAAAATAACAAAATAAAGCTTTATTCTTTATTTAGTAGTTTTCTATTTTATATTTAAATAAGTTGAATAAACAAAATTCTTGTACAGTTAAATGTCTCAAAATAAAATCCCTCGACTTTGGGAATGAGGTGCAGAGTTCGCAACCCGCTCGTAAACACGAAGAGCAGTATGAAATATTCAGCATCGGGCCAAGAATGTCACCTACAGACCACCCCCTACAAACAAGTCTCCGCTATAAATCTCAGGAAACGTTGCAATACTCGTATATCATCTATCATATTTTTAAAGTTGGCTGTCTGGGAAAAACGTTGAAGCTCCCGTAGCGAACGAACTTATTGAATTTTATATTTCTATGAGTTTATTTTTTGACTTGTACCTACGTACGTAGTAGCTGTCTAGGTGAGAATTTACACGCTGGTCTTTGGCGCCTAGTCATCTCTATATTTTTATTTTTAAAGTCGGATTAATTTTCACAATTTTATTGGAGCACGGCATGTGACTTTGTATCTACCTGGTGGTGGGCAGATCTATAAACTCCATGAATAGGGTCAATCATTAATTATTGTTAAACAACATTGCCCATCCCCACTATGCCGGCTTAATGATGCTATTACGAAATAGGCGACAAAGTGTATTTTAATATACTCGCTGTATGTCAATTCAACCACTTATTTTAAAATCTAATAAAGTGTAATCTGTACCTTCGTATAATATTAGCTAAATAACAAATAACATATTGGTATTGTAACAAATAACATTGGTAAGTTGTTGACAATTAGAACTTTTTATATTTCAGAAAAAAACTGATTTTTTGTTATCAACAGAAACCTTTCGGATGTAATATTGCCGTGCAGATGATTTGTAAAATATTTTAGAGTTTTCGAAATGCAGACAATAACTTTTGTTGGATCCTACATTTTTGTATTTGTATTTTTGTTTTGAAATATATTTAAATATCACCACGGGTGCCTTACGGCGCCCAAGACCACCTAGACGGCCTCAGGGTACCCCAGCGGAGGGGTTTTTTAATCCCACATCATCGTAGCCGATGGTATGACTCTACACCGAACAAGTGGCTAGGTCGTCGTGATTTTTGGATAGACTCGATAACCCATCTATAAACAGTTTCACAAGTTGGTATAGTAAAACCGACAGCTCAACGTGTTCTATAAATACTGGTGTTGTTAAATAAATGTACATACATTTTTAGATTAAAAACTCATTGGTAAACACCGGGGTTTAAACCAGGGATCTAAGTGTTTTTAAGTCTAATCTAACCAACTTGGCCACCACGTAGGTATTTAAAAATATTTTATTTACACTGAAAATTTATTTAATTTAAATACATAACTAAAAGTACTAGAAGAAGCAGAGATTGAAGTACCATTTCCCAAAGCAATAGTAAATGCTGAGTAATGCAGCACTACACAGCAAGTTATATTGAACCGGGATCATGTTCGACCGAGTGCTGGACTTATTGCGGGACGTGACCAGCAAATCCTGGCAGGTCACGCCCGACTCAATGCCGATTGAAATTGGGATGCACTGATGACGTTGTAGGTATTTGAAGAGCGTGGGTTCGATTCCAGTGGGGTTTTCATTTCCCAAAATTGATTATTTGGCACCTGTTGCGACTAAGGCCAGAATAGTTTATGTATGTAACTCAAACAAAATTTTGAGAGGCCGTCTGCCGAAATGCATAATAATGGACTACCGACCGTTGGCAGACGAAAATTCAGCATATGTATTTATATTAAATACGATAAAAAATTGCGCAAAAGTTTAATATTATTGTACATAGCCGAGCTTCATGCCTTAGGAATTATCTACCAGCTATCCTTTGGGAGATTGACCAATAACAGGCAAAGTGCTAATTAATGCAATATAATATATAATCCCGTAATGATAAATGCTTTAATATAAAAGTATATGAAGCATCCATTTTTTTTAATTTTTTTTATAGCCAATTCTAGAAAATTAAAAAAAAAATATTTGAAAAAAAAAATCATTGTTTTTTTTTTTTTTTTTATTGGAGCAGGTCATGTATCTACCTAGTGTTGAGCAGCCCTACAAAGTCCATTAATGGCGTCAATCAATAATTGTTCTTAAACAACATTTATCGCTCCCACTATGCCGGCTAAATGATGCGATTACGAAATGGGCGGCGACAAAAACGAATTGCATTATGAGTATGTTGTAATATACTCGCTGCCTTATCGTCAATTCAACTACCCATTTCGTAACCGCGCCCTGAAAGGAGACTACCACCTCGACTAAAAATTGATACAGTAATATCCTGAAAACCGGTGAACCCACAGACTAAAATCGAAACATGACTAGGTCACTTGACGGTTTTTTCATCTGTATGGACGGTGGTAACGAAACCGTTCAGTCGGTCTAACGAAGTTATAGAGGCCTTCCTCCCACATAAAAAAGAGTGTAAATAAATGACATCTTTAAAGTCACACGTTAAAAGTTTTAAAAGCCCAAGTCGTGTTTTCTAAAAGCACTGGGTATAAAATTAAATGAAACGTCATTAAAGCACTCGTCGTAGCGTTTTAAATCTTAACACACTATAATTCACATCAGCAATGGCCCCGTTTGCTTTCAGACCGCCATCTTGGATTATAGTGTGTCAACAAAATAGGGCTGAATATAGCGGAGATGTCGCGCTGAAAGATATACCAAGTAGGTATGAATATAAGCTTAATTTAGCGATGCTATTCCAAGGTTCTGACATTCTTAGGATTTTATTCTGAGTAGTCATTCTTACATCTTAAAAGTTGCATACTACCTGTGGATTCTCTTAATAAGAGATAGTGCGGTTTATTGGATGGTTCTATTATTCTTTTAAATGTATTTTTTATTAAATACTAATTGTTTTTTATAAAGGCTGTATTTTATTATAACCTTTTTGATAAAATTAAAAAAAAATACATATACGTGGTGGCCGAGTTGGTTAGACCTTGGACTTAAAAACACTTCACGGTCCCTGGTTCGAATCCCGGTGTGTACCAGTGAGTTTTTTATTAAAAAAATTATGTACATTTGTTTGACAACACCACTATAGTGCCTCGGAGAGCACGTTAAGCTGTCGGTCCCGGTTTCACTATACCAACTTGTGAAACTGTTTATAGATGGGTTATTGAGTCTATTCAAAACATCGCGACGAGCTAGCCACTTGTTCGGTGTAGACGCATACCATCGGCTACGACGAGGTGGGATTAAAACTCCTCCGCTGGGTACCCTGGGGCCGCTTAGGCGGTTTCGGGCGCGGTAAGGCACCCGTGAAGATATGTATGTATGTAAATAAAAAATACCTACGAATATATAATTTGAGGAAATAATATTAAAGTTGAATTTCATGTTAAAATTAAATGAGTATTTAAAAAAAAAAATTATTCAAAATAGAAAAATTAAAGTACCTACCTAATTAAATGTTGCCCTACTGTGAGTTTGTTTAATGGATTACTATCCATAGCTATAGGTACTACTGCGTTAAAATATTCTTAACCTTACTGCGTTAACCCACCAATCAGAGGCTCTACCATGGGTTTTTGGTTTGTACGTAACGTTAAAACGTGAGGAACCACCAATAGGATCGCTTTATTCAATCGCGTTACTTAAAATAAAGCGGCCCTATTGGTTGTTGCTCACGTATTAACGTTACGTTGCTACAATGTAAAAACCCATGGTAGAGCCTCAGATAAGCTTATTTTTGAAGTCTAAGAAAATAAAGCATTCATATTGGCGGAGAGTTAACAATTAACGAGATACTAACATTTAAAAAAAATCTCACACTCGGCCATATATAATGGTTTTAGTTCAGGGCCGAGAGTGTTTAATTTTTGCATCTCAAAAACTGTATAACTCAACTAATATTAGTTAGTGTTTGTTTTCTACAAGGACCTTTTAGGTAAGTTATACAGTTTTTGAGATGCAAAACACTCTCGGCCCTGAACGAAAACAATCAACTATGGCCGAGTGTGAGTTTTTTTAAATGTTAATTTTAATTATTAATCAAACAAATTATTTGATAAAGTAATATTTACTGAGTAAAGTTTACTCAAAAGTAATAATATACTCAATATTATATTAATATTTTATTTATAAACGTAACAATAAAAAAGTACAAATATAAAAGGAATAATAACTTTCATATTAAAATAACTAAGCAAATAGCTATATAGTATAACACCGGTATTTATAAAAAACTTTTTCAGTCCTTTGAAGAACACTTTAGATAAGGAAGGTTTTGTCTCTTTTTATTAGCAACAAAAATGATTATGCGTAAAAGAGAGAAAACCTTCTATAAGTGTTTTTCAAGGCCTCAATAAGTTTTTATGAATAAGGCCATAAGTCTTTTATGTGTAATTCTATATTATGTATTATCTTAAGTACCTATTATCTTATCTTACGTTACCACCGCTTATACAGATCCACAGTCAAGTGACCTAGGCATGCTTCGGTTTAAGTCTGTGGGTTTACCGGTTTTCCGGAGACTACTGCATCGATTTCTTGTCGAGGTGGTAGTCTCCTTTCATGGTACAGTAAAGAAACGAGCGATTGATTTGACGATAAAGCAGCGATGATATATTAAAATAGGCTCGTAATGCAAATACGTCATTTCGTAACCGCATCATTTAGCCGGCATAGCGGGTGCGATCAATATTATTAAACAATAATATATGTTTTTCACCATTTCTGGACTTTATAAATGTACTTAAGTCACATGCCGTGCTCCATTAAATATATATAGTCTATGTATATATTTTATTTATTATTTCGTAACTTTGCCTGAGTGGCTAGGTAAACTATGGTGGGTAAGTGATCTATGTTTGTCTATGGCTGACTGGTAGTTTGGGAAAACAAACACTGTGCTCCGGATATCCATAGTAAATAACTTATGTAGGTACGCATTTATAATAAGTTTTTGTAATAATACATGTTAATAATAGGAGCCCGAGGGAAATTTGTAGGATTAATAGTTTATTTGTTGTGTTTATCAGATAAGTTTCGAATATTATATCAGGATTACATATAGGTTGTTTATACCTAACTTTTATGCGGTTAAGGCTGTGTTTCACCAAAATAAACTATTTGTTAATCTAATGATTAAAGTTAAAAATGGCGTCGAATCGTTTTATTTGAATGTCGACTACTGATACATTCGACGCCATTTTTAACTTTAACCGTAACAATTACTTTAACAGACACTTTGGTGCAACTCAGCCTAAGTAATTATATTATGTTAAAAGCTAAAAGTAGGTAAATTAAACCTTAATTTAATTCAATAAGGTGTATGGATTATCTAGCTGTTGGTACATGCCATATTGAACCATACTGTGTTTCTTGGGGCAAAACCAATTACATTTTTTTTTTTACATTTACATTTGCTTTAGTCAATGTTGTATTCTTTTTTAAACTACCAAGAAAATTGGAACATTATTTTTTAGGTTATTTATTTCATGGTGACTTTGAAACGTTGTAGGTAGATGGGCTAATATGAGTTTCTACTGATCAGACTGAACAACTTTTCTCATGGAACCATGTGTCGCAATGGAAAAAAAATCATTCTCCGTACAATCTAATAATGTTAAAATGACCAATTTGTATAGGGAAAGCCTTTTTTTTTTAAAGTTGTTCGATTTATCAATAGATCCTCATATTAGCCCATAGTACAACCTTTTAAATATAATTCACACTATAACTAGGAAAAAATTATAATAAGATATCATAATTTTGTTTTTTTAATATTTATATACCGAGGTGGCCGAGGTGGTTAGACCTTGGACTTAAAAACACTAAGGTCCCTGGTTAGAATCCCGGTGTGTACCAATGAGTTTTTAATTAAAAAAAATATGTACATTTGTTTGACAAAACAACTATAGTGCCTCAGAGAGTACGTTAAGCTGTCGCTCCCGGTTTCACTATACCAACTTGTGAAACTGTTTATAGATGGGTTATTGAGTCTATCGAAAACATCGCGACGAGCTAGCCACTTGTTCGGTGAAGACTTATACCATCAGCTACGACGAGGTGGGATTAAAAACCCCTCCGCTGGGTACCCTGGGCCGTCTAGGCGGTCTCGGGCGTCGTAAGGCACCCGTGATGATATATATACATATATATATATATATATATTTATAATTTTGCCTTTTTATCAATGTTAAGTAGGTAACTTCATTGAATGCCTATACATAATCTGTAAAAACAAAAGTTAGACAAAAAACATAACATATTTTTCTTGTATGATACTTGTTAGTAATTTCATCCATTTTCGAAGGTACTAAGTATTGTGAAGGCAAACTTTCCTCAACATCGTACATGAGAGGGCAAAGTAGCGTGAAATTTCTGCCAACTTCACATCGCGACTCTAATAAAACTTTTTAATACCTCCATCGTTCATACCAGACTAGCATTGTTTGTGTCAAAGGTAGGCTTCATACATGTATCATGATATTAAAGCCTTCCATACGCAGACGAATTTCAACTGTAAAACTTACAGGATAGAATGTAAATTAGAATTTGGGTGTGGGAATAAACAGTACCTCACATTTGGTACGTGATTCGCAGACAAATTCATGACCTAATTGCGCAGTTTTTTGATGTTTAATTTTTATTGCTTGTGTGATTTTTTATTGTTTTGCTATTTATGGTAATAAATTATCTAAAATAGAATATCATTACGGGTGCCTAACGGCGCCGCCTTAGACCGCCTAGACGGCCTGAGGGTATCTAGCGGAGGTATTTAATCCCACCTAGTCGTAGCCGATGGTATCAGTCTACCTACACTGAACTATTGGGTCTATTGAGTCTATCCAAATATCGCGACGAGCTAGCAAGTGGCTAGCTCGTATAGACTCAATAGACCCAACTATAAACAGTTTCACAAGTTGGCATAGTGAAACTGGGGCCGACAGCTTAACGTGCTCTACGAGGCACTATAGTCAATAAATTACATATAATTATAAATTAATAAATGAGCCATGGGTTTTAATAAAACGCAATTGCAGCATTATTACTTAAAAATCCTCATTCTGAATATAAACAAAAACAAAATATTTTTTTATTCCTAAAATAAAAAATGATTTAGTTATTAATAATTTAAAAATACTTTTAGTAAATAGTAGCATTTAGTAATAAAATTTTGATTTGAGATATTTTGTTTTGTAGTAATTATTTTGGGTATGATATTATTTCGATACACACATAGCAAATGGCTCAGAAATAACTAATTGCAATCTAGATAATGGTGTTGCTAATCTGTATCATAGAGATCAAACAGAAAATAAAAATTCATAAATAAATGTACCTAGCAAATATTTTATTAAGAATTCAAATTACCTGAAAGATAAAGCCTAAACCTCCAATGTCAAGTAAGTCAACTATAGGTCAAGTGTAGGGAACAGACTCGAGACAAGAGACAAGAATTTTGTCAGGAATATTCCGTAGATGGCTACTCCTATTACAGGCCTATTTAAGGCACTAAAACTATCTTATATCTACAGAACTTGGGGATTTAGAATTTGAAGATTGTTTGCGGATTTTGAAAGTTTAAGGACTTGAAAACGCATTAGGGTTGATATGTATATTAGCTGATATACGATTTTTAATTATATAAAGTATCGAAATAGTTATGTATAAGATATAGCTCTCAGTGGAGTAGTTATGTGTAGCAAAAGAAAGAGTATATAAAATACTGCTTAAGAAGGCATAAAACATCCGTCATAAGTGTTAAATGTTATACTAGTAAAAAAAAACTTACCTACATTACCAAAATTTCCCATGAATTTAAAAATAATAACGTTTTTTATAATCAAATAAAACTAAATTTAAAACTATTTGTTTAACAACTACCTAAGGTTTCCTCGTTTTTAAGTCAGGCTTTGAAACTGTTATCATCAATTTGGTAA
This sequence comes from Monopis laevigella, assembly GCA_947458855.1. Classification (NCBI taxonomy): domain Eukaryota; kingdom Metazoa; phylum Arthropoda; class Insecta; order Lepidoptera; family Tineidae; genus Monopis; species Monopis laevigella. The sequence goes on along the minus strand of OX381577.1, from coordinate 10,639,787 downwards.
AAATAAAATACTACTCATACCAAACTATGACAGAGAAAATAAATGGTTTGCGCCCTCTAGACTTAGTTTTGCATTTATAACCCCATTGTTTCAGCATGATTTTTAGATTTGGTCTTGTTCATTTTTATCTGAACACTATATCCTCTTATATTTAGTGTTGCCGGCCCATCAGCAGCCTTTAGTAATGTGTGGTAAATGAGGCCGATGGATAAATATAAATTGGCGCGGATTACACGGCCACACTGCGGGCACTTGCCGCTGCGTTAACGCGATAAATAAAAAAAATAAAAAAAAAAATCGATTTTTTACTCTGTCGATTAAAAAAACTATACCGTTGCCAGCCCTATGGCTAGCTGTCGGTCACGCGCGGTAAATGCAGCCATTGGATAAATATAAAGTTGGCAAGTTCTGTGAGCCCGGTATACGCAGCTATACTGAGTGGCGCGTGCCGCTGATAAATGAGTGTACGACCTTATACGAATCGAATTTTTTACTCTGCCGATTAAAAATTATAGTATTGCCAGCTCTCTGGCTAGCTGTCAGTCACCCGTAGTAAATGAGGCCTTTATATAAAGTTCGTAAGTTATGTCAGCCTGCATTACGAGGCTGACATAGCTTGACATACACTGAGGGGCGCGTGCCGCCGGGTTAACACGATTAAAAAGCGGTCGACCTTAGACAAAACAATTTTTTTACTGTTCTGATTATATAAATGACAGTGTTGCCAGCCCTACGGTCAACTGTCAGTCACGTGTAGTAAATGAGGCCTTTGGATAAATATAAAGTTCGCAAGTTATGTGAGCCTGGATTACGAGGCTACACTGAGGGGCGCGTGCCGCTGCGTTAACACGATTAAAAAGCGGACGACCTTAGATAAAACGAATTTTTAACTGTTCTGATTATATAAATGACAGTGTTGCCAGCCCTACGGTCAACTGTCAGTCACGCGTAGTAAATGAGGCCGTTGGATAAATATAAAGTTGGCAAGTTCTGTGAGCCCGGATTACGCGGCCACACTGCGGGGCGCGTGCCGCTGCGTTAACGCGATAAATGAGTGGACGACCTTAGTGTTTATCATAATAATAATACACGGAAACTCTATATTAGATATGTTAAAAAAAAAAATATTCACTGAAACTTATTTATTATTATTTCTCCATGTATAACGCCAACGGCGCAACTAGAAGACGGTACCACAGAGCCGGTCAATATTATAAAATATTATTTTTTTAATATTAATTTAATATATTATTTTTTTCATTTTTATTCATTTGTACACAATGTTTTTAGTTAGTTTTTTAGTCTTGTCCGCGTTCATCCAATTGGGTTAAAACTTTGTTAAGTTATAGATAAATAAATATATAGTCTGGAAAATGTGATTATTACTCATGTATCTATTTAGTTTTATTTGTTAGGTCTTTTATTTTTAATTAGTTTTAGATTTTTACCATAGTTATAGATAGTATTGGTTGTTGAAACAAAGATTCTCTTATATCGGTTATTAAAGGTTTTCTTGGGATATAGTGGGATAATAAGCGGCTGGTAAATACTAGGAGTAGCTAATATAATAATTACAGTATAATTATAATAATGAACTTCCGCAAAATAACGCCTGATTCAATTAAAATATAATAATTAATTAAACCACCAAGAATATTGTTTGAGTAGGTATATATTTTTGATAAAAATACTTATATTTATTTTAAGTTTTTTAGGGTATCATTTCAATAATATACCTGATATATCAACTAAGTAAAGAAGGGTCTCTAGTGCATATAATCTTAAGTATATATTATTGGCAAATATATTTTAAATTATGTTGTAGTTATTTTTAATGAGAAACGTTTTCCATGAAAATATTTCCGCTTTTCGTACTTATATATTTTTCTATTGAAAATGAGGCATCCTGAAACCCAAAAAAGGTCTCTTAATAATACATAACGCAACACCTATAAACATATTTCTCAAGATTTTCCCTCTAACATTATATTTAATTTTTCATTAGTTCCTGCGTCTCGTACGTCAGAGCCTCTATATTTATGTAGGAGCACGATTCATCCCCAAGCCTACCCTTTACGATCGCTCTGAGATCCTGTGTCGACGTCAGGAGTCAGGAGTGCCGTCCAAAGCGAGATTCACTATTTTATTGGGCGTATTGAAACAACGAGTAACGTTAGAAACTTTTATTTTAGTATATTTCACGAACAACTTACTCCATTTAGAATGGAGTTAAATTTAAATATTTGCTGAAAAATTTTGACTAAAATTTATTATTATATTATTTTTATTAGGTAATGTAATTAGTTTATAGATTATTTTTCCATTTTGTTATTATTTTTATATATACTATTATTATTATATAATAATAAACGTGTAAGTAATTATCTTGCAACTGGCCGACCCGCGCCACTACTGCGTGACTAACGGAGCGCACGCAACGGAAGCTCTCAAAAGGAATATTTTTCCCCCGTTTTTGTTTCATCAATTTCAACATTTTTCATTGATGCTCCACTTCTATTGGTGGTAGTGTGATGCTATAGCCTACAAGCCTTCGCTTAAATAGGCTATCCAACACTAAAATATTTTTTTCAATTGGAACCAGTAGATCCTAAGATTAGCGTTTAACTAAACTCTTCAGCTTTATAATAATAGTATAAGTAGATATATTAGTTAAAAAACTAATCTTGTAATGAAAATATTTTGGCAACGATAATTATCCTGATTCCACTAAATTAATTGAATTTCAAAGTAAAATTAGTCAGTTGTCACAAAGTCAGTGAGACTGATGCAGGCCAGTGAGACTGACGTGGGCCAATGAGAATGACGCGGGCCAGTGAGACTGACGCGGGCCAGTGTCTCCAACAAGCTACAAACATTAAGCCTCTTTTGTTCTTATAATCACAGTTTTTAGTTGCAATTTTTTTTTTTTTTTTTTTCATTTATTTCTCACAAAAAAAATACTTATTAATAATTCACAACATCATTTAAAACAAAGTTTGTGAGACTGGAGCCTGAATTAGGCACAAAGCCTGTGCTCAGGTCTCCAGGATCCCAACCTTATTAACAATTTATACTGATTATCAGAAAAAAACAATTCATTACTTATTACAAACAATTACAAATAATTATGAGTACTTTACAGATGTGTACTTACATTGTAATTAACATACATAACATTAAAATGGTAAAATAAATAAAAGACAAAATAAAAAAATAAAATAGTGAGTATGTGTGTGTGTATGTGTGTGTGCATATGTGTGTGCATATGTGTGTGCATGTTGTGAGAGCGTGTGTGCTTAATTGTGGTAGAATGTGTGTAGCAATGTTAGGGTATGAGAGAAAATGTGCGAAATTCGTATGTATGTATTTAAGTTTAGATGTATATAATAAAAGAGGAGGAGAATTTAGTTTTATTTAAAGTATATTAAATGTTCTTCAGTGTCAGTATAGTTTAGCTCAAACAGCCATTCGGACACTTTAGTCTTACAACGAATTGTAGAAAATATTAGTAACATCGTACAACATACATACCAACGGTCTACAGTCTAGTGTTAACAGTAAAATATTCGCCCATACATAGATCAGTTGTCACAGGGCCAGTGACATCGACGCGGGCCAACGACTCCAACCAATATTACGCACCCTTTGTTAGTATAGTCACAGTTATTATAATAGTAAAATATTCGACCATACAAAAATGTAGGTCAGCTGTGACAAGGTCAGGAGACCGATGCGGGCCAGTGTCTCCAACAAGCTACGAACATTATTCTTCCGAGTTACCCTTACCGGACATGTAGTGAGGCCAGTCTTTTAACAGTCTCTCAACTTTCTTTAAACATAACTTTGCTCTGAAACTTTTTGTTTGTTCAGTGGTACTAAAGATACTTCAATGTAATTAGATTTTTTTTTAATTTATTTATTTAATAAAGTAAAAAGAAAGGCTTTGAAACTATAGTTAAAAGTTTAGTAATTGAATTAAATATTTTAATTATAAATTGTTACATACTTACGTTGGTATTTTATTTCTACCTATTTATGGGATATAAAGTTATCTGCGGCCACATGGGATATAAAGGTAACGTTAGATTGTGAAAATAATATAGCCATTTATGTACAATGGACACGACACGAAATACTAATAACGTTTAAGCCAAAAGCACCTTTGATATGAGGTAATAGAGTGCATGACTTTTTAGGTTTTCATTGTCGCTGATTGTTTAATGTTATTGTTATAGAATTCCGTTATTTTGACAAGCTAATGTTAACGTTAACATTAACGTAAACGTAAAATAACGAATTCCGCTATTAGCTCGTTCTCCTCCAATCAGAGTAGTTTACTATCCTTCATTGATTGGAGGAGACATCGCTAATAACGGAATTCGTTATTTTGACAATCTAACGCTCACGTTATAAGAAACAGAATACGACCGCTGTTAGATAATGGCTATAGAATTAAGCTCGCCTATGTGTATTACTTTTAAGCTTTTGTATAATAAAGAACTTTTTTGTTCATTCATTCTTTATAATAACAAAAATAAAATTACAATTGCTGAAATATTATTATTAAATTAATATGTATAACTGCAATATGGTAACACTGTAGAGCACAAGATAATCTAAGCTACTATTGTAAACTGTCCTAGTCCCAGAACACTTTACAGCCGGGAATTGCCACTATATATCATTTTGCAACAACCTGTATATCACATATATTGTTTGCGATCAAAGACAAGAGGTCGACGCGCTGTATGACAGTTTATACACAGTATGATCGATTTAAGATGACAACATTTTATTTACCTATAAAGTTAATAAATAACAATAAACAAGGAAATGAAATTGTTTTAATTTTTTTATATTTGTTGCGACAAGCTAGCAACTTGTTAGGTGTAGACTCAGAATACCATCGGCTACGACGAAGTGGGATTGAAACCCGTACTCTGAGGCCGGTACTGAAGTCGGTCTCGGGGGCGCCGTAATGCTCCCGTGACGATACTTTTTATTTATTGGTCTTGTATTGTATTTATAAAACCAGTAGTTTTGAAGCATTAAAAACAATTCTTATTCGACAAAAAGACTTACAAGTGTCACATCTTGACCCCCTTCAACATTGTTACAAAGGCAAATGTACTTGTCCCAAAAACATGTCTAAAACCCTTTTTACTGTGCGGCCGCCTTGCGTAACAGTTTGTATCCATTATTTAGCGAGAGAATTCCACAAGCGTGCGCAGCGTACCTTTCCAAAAGTATTTGAATAAAGAACAGGTAAATTGGTAAGAATTTTGGAAACAATACAATCAACACGCTCGTCGTACATCAAACAAATGAAATGGCTTTTTTGTAACGAATGCAAATTGCTTCAGTAGTATTATTGAAATTGCTTATTTTACTCAAGTCGAAGCGTGTTGCGAATTTATGAAGTTTTCGGCGAAGTGTCGGTGCTTGTATTCCTTTTTAGGTTATTTTTAGGTATTTGGGTAAACAAATTTTAATTTAGAATTGTAGGTATGTAGCTTGCTTTCTTTGAATTTAATTTACAAATATAATATAATCGTAGACTTTACACGACTGTACTTTAAAGATTTTTCTACTATAGTGCCTCGGAGAGCACTTTAAGCTGTCGGTCCCGGTTTCACTATACCAACCTGTGAAACTGTTTATAGATGGGTTATTGAGTCTATTCAAAAACATCGCGACGAGCTAGCCACTTGTTCGGTGTAGACTAATACCATCAGCTACGACGAGGTAGGATTAAAACCCTTCCGCTGGTTACCCTTGGCCGTCTAGGCGGTCTCGGGCGCCGTAAGGCACCCGTGAAGATATGGATGTATGTATGTATATCGTAATACAATTCGTCATTGTCGCCCCCCCATTTCGTAATCGCATCAATTAGCCGGCATAGTGAGAGCGTACAGTGTTTAACACTACCACACACCTAATCTAAAAATACTTGTTGTTAAAATATTAAAGTGACGATTAAAATATTGCTTTAATTAAACGACGAAAGCACATAATTAATTTTGAATTAAGATTAATCCTTCTAAATGTGTTTATAATAAGTTTAAGCTCATATTAGTCACGTTTTTATGTATGTTAGTGCGAGTATAACAAATTACTTACAATATTCCTCCGCAACACTTAACACTTAAAATTTATGGCGCAAACTAAGTTCCAGACTTAATTTAAACGTAATTAAACGTGCATTAAATAGAATATGCACTATAACCCGGCAAAATGAGAACGACGCTCATCCGGTGCCACCTCGGGGCCTTAATATGCAATATAATTCCTTCATATAGTAGTTACTTGTTTGGAGATTTTTTTTTAAATTGTTGATGCGTTATTTAGGCTTGAGTGTTTATTTATTAAAAGACTAATGTATTAAGAAATTAATTTAACATGATACGGGAAAGCTATATGTACAATATAAGTATTATGTAATATATAAAATATGATATGTATTGTATCGTTGTTTCTGGTACACATAGTACAAGCTTAGAGCTTAGTTTGTGACCAGAGTAATATGTGTAAATAGTCCTACATATTATTATTATTATAGATATAATATAATATAATTTGGGGTAGCTTTATATATTTTACCTAATTTTTATTATTATTGGGGCCCAAGTGACTTTGTATTTACCTGATGGGAAGCAGACTTACAAAGCCCATGAATGAAGTCAATAAATACACTGTTGTTTAACACACATGATCGTTTCCAATATGCCAATAAAACAAGAGCTTTCGTAACCGCACCGTAAAAGGAGACTGTCACCTCAAGAAGATATCTATGCAGTAGCACAGAAGAATAATAGTTAGTCTCGATATCTTGATAGATATGAAAGGAATTAAACAATTATTTTTCTCTTTACAGTAATCCCAATTTACAATATAAAAGAAAGATACATTTAAAAATACAATAAAAAAAATATATAGTGGGCTACATACTCGTATGCAGAAATATGTATATCTTTGTTCATACAGCATGCTGCGTGTATCGCGCACCAACAGTAGCTATACCACAAGTTTTTTACACACAATTTTTACTATAGTTACTGGCGACTATAGTAAAAAATATTTGCAAAAATGCAAAAACTTGTGGTCGAGCTACAGTTAATTAGCTCAGTTTAGGCTACAGTAGCATACTGAGCTATTTAACTGTAATATGCTGTAACGCTAATTTCAGCTGACACCAATTTCGCAGAAAACATGTCTCTCCTTTTTGCTATAATCTAAGAAGCCAGTACCATTTTAGTCCAATATACGTTTTCCGTATCCCATCCCATTGACATCCAAGATCTTCTGGGAATTTGAATATAATTTAAAAAGATACAAAGGCTACAACAAAGGAACCCATTAGCGGTAAGTTTTATACCCGCAGCCATCAAGTGAAATTGTCGACGGCAAGACGCTAGGGTAAATGAATGGACGAAGAATCAAATCCGGGACACAATGCGGCTGAGATCTAAAAACAACAAATAGGAACAAAAAGACCTTTTTGCAATCAATTGCTGAAGTTTTATTTTTATTCCCGATTTGTTTTTTTTTAAATTAAATATATCTCTGCCTAAAGAAAAATTTTCTACGAATTATCTCTATGCACACCATGGAAGTTTGAAGCTTATGGAAGTGTTGACGTTGTGTTGAAAAAGACGTAGTTGGTATTCATCTTTTGCTCGCACCCATTCAAATTTTAAGTAAATTTGAATGGAAAATTTACTTAAAATTTGAATGGAAAATAGATCAAATATATCTTTACCTAATGAAGGATTTTTGCGGCTGAGATCTAAAAACAACAAATAGGAACAAAAAGACCTTTTTGCAATCAATTGCTGAAGTTTTATTTTTATTCCCGATTTGTTTTTTTTTTAAATTAAATATATCTCTGCCTAAAGAAAATTTTTCTACGAATTATCTCTATGCACACCATGGAAGTTTGAAGCTTATGGAAGTGTTGACGTTGTGTTGAAAAAGACGTAGTTGGTATTCATCTTTTGCTCGCACCCATTCAAATTTTAAGTAAATTTGAATGGAAAATTTACTTAAAATTTGAATGGAAAATAGATCAAATATATCTTTACCTAATGAAGGATTTTTCTAGGAATTATCTCTATGAACATAATGGAAGTTTAAATATATAGTTTTAAATATAATTTTGCATCGGTGCATATATTTTTAGCACACAAAAAAAAATATTATTCATATATTATTTAAACATTTTCCCTTCGATTCTGGTAAATAAGTAAACAGTCTCATATTCAACTTTAAATTGATTTATGACATGTATTCACATTTACATATTGTATTAAAATAACTGAATATGGAGAGATGCCTTAACAGTCCATATTGAAATAATAATTTTGATTGAATTTCGAACAAGTTATTGTTTTCTGTTTATATATATTTACAATTCAACTCTTTATTTTCATTACTTTTAAATTTAATATAGGTAATATATTATGTGCCAATTGTAAGCTTGTTAATTAAAAAATACGCACATTTATGCTATTATTTATATTATATGCTATAGACCAGACATACTGGTGTACTCTCGGTGCTTGAAGAAAGTAATACTTATAGAACTCACCGTTCCGTGGGAAACAAACATACCTAAGGACCACAACATCAAGTCGAACAAATATTTTGATCTCACAAACGAAATTACTAGAAACGGATTTAAAACTCAACTTTATGCAGTGGACGTTGGTGCAAGAGGAATTCCAGCGAAGTCTTTGTACCGTCTATTGAAGGATCTTGGCCTTCCGAGAACAGCAGTCGGAACTTTTATGGAGCATGTTTCCAGGATGGCGCTAACAGGATCATATAATATTTGGTTGAGTAGAGAGGTAGTGAACACAGTGCAGGTGAGAGTTCAAAAGGCCTTTAAACCTACTTCGCGGTCTCAAGTCCGGGAACGCTGCAGTTCATTCCCCTGCCTTTCAACCACGCGATGGACCCGGCACCCGCACGGTGAATCCATGGTTTGCTAAGAACATTGTCTCTCTAAAGATTTGAATACGAGTTTTTATTCAATTGATTTAAATAAACGAAGAAAGCTAATTATGCACTCTCGAATAAAACAATAAATTCAAACAATGCAGTTAAACCTTTAGGTGCTAAACAATTAATCTATTAATACTCTATAATTAAGAGTTGTTCTATTTATAATGCCTAAGTATTCAAGTGACTTTGTATCAATCTGACTGTAAGCAGACCTACAAAGTCCATGAATGGGACTATAGAATTTGTTAGGTTAACCTAATACCTATATGAAGGTAAAAACCGTGCCCGTCCGCGCCGGCGCGTTTTTTTAGCTTCATGGGTAAATAGATACTTAATAAAACTCAAAATGACACCTATAAATTGAGGTTATATATAAAATGAATATGCAGGGATGGTTAATATGTTACTTTAACTTAGTAAAAATAATAGCAAAGTTTTTTTTTAAACACGCTGTTGCGGGTAGCAGCTAGTAACTTATGAAGTTAAAGAAGAAAAAAAAAATTGACTTGCCGAGACTCCCGACACAATTATGACGTTTGCTAACTTAACCTTGGCAATAAGAAATATAAATATTACATAAAATAAACATTGTAAAATTATAATATTTTCTTCACAAAAATAAGACAGCAATTCTAACTAATTTAGTATCTACTGTAACTTTTTTGTAAGCTACAAAACCCGTTTCCTAATCTAATCCAATTCCAGTTTACGTGAACGACATTATTGGGTTAAAGAAAGAGACATTTACTGAAAGCTCCGGGTTCGACCCCCGCAGCAGTCCGTGAAAAGACTTAGGATTGCGGCTGTCTGCGAAAATAGAAAACCACTTCCGCATGCTTTTAACTTAACTTCTCCACTTGAGTGCTTCATTTATAACTTGGGTTTATATAAGTGAGACGAATCCGGATATTTATATTAATAACTAGCGGCCCGTCCCGGCTTCGCACGGGGGGACTTAAGATTTTTTACATAGTTTTACGTTTTATTTATATTTAAAGATGAACAATTCATCCATAGAGCATTTTTGTATAACTTTAACTATATGCTCAGCGCACGCCACGGAAGGTCTCAGAAACGATACTTTTCCCCCGTTTTTAAAACATTTTTGGTTACTGCTCCACAACTATAGGACCTAGCGTGATATTATATAGCCTATGTTACTTCTGAATAATGCAGCTTTCTAATGGTGAAAAAATTATTGCAATCGGTCCAGTAGTTTTTGAGTTTATTCATTACAAACATACAAAAATACAAATCTTTCCTCTTTATAATATTAGTATAGATATAGATAGATAAGTATAAAAGATATTAAATGACTGTTAAGTAATAAAAACCACTAAAAGTACTACGAATTGTAAATATTTTTTTGTTTAGTATGCATACTTACCTTATTAAGAGTATATAGGTATTTAAAATAAAGTGACCACCTCCGTACACCAGTGGTTGCGTATTTGGCGTTATATTCGGCTAGTTAAACTAAAAAAACGTTTTTATGTTACAGATTATAGTCTGAGTGATTTTCCTCGAAGAGATGAAAATAAAATAAATAAAAAATAGTCTTGAGTGTTTTAAAATATAATATGTAATTTCTGGTACACATAGTACAAGCTTAGAGCTTAGTTTGTGACCAGAGCAATATGTATAAATTGTCCAACATATTATTATTATTAAAAAAAGTAATGTAGCATTAATATAATTACCGTGTTTATAAGTATGTGTTTTTTTTTCACGGCATGTGCCTTTGTATCTACCTGATGGTAATCATACCTACAAAGTCCATAAATGGGATCGACATATCAACAACATTGATCGGTCCCTCTATAAATGATGCGGTTAAGAAAAGGGCGGCGAGAAAGATAAATTTTCCTAACAAGTCTACTTTAATATCCTCGTGGCTTTTTAGTTAAATCGACTGTCTGTTTCATAACCGTACCCTGAAAGGAGACTATTACCTCGACAAGGAATCTATGCAGTAGTCTCCTGAAAACCGATGAACCCAAAGACCAAACCGAAATATGACTAGATAGGTATGTGACGGTTTTTGCACATGTAGGTATGGGCGGTATTATAGAGACAATTGGGATTTCCATATATAATCCCTATTATTATAAATACAAATATCTTTATTTCAGTAGGATATTAACACACAATTTAACAGCGGACCCCGCACTAGATAGACCTGTATCGCGGGCGTCCAATTATGATTAACAATTCCAGCATCAAAGTCAAATCATTTATTTCATGTAAATCTTTACAGATTTTAAGATTGGTAAAAAAATAATAAGTTTAACAATGAGGCCTTAGAGTGCGTTTGGTTAGGCAGCTATTCATTAACAACAGAACGACAGATATTTAATAAACCTCAATATCAGATTTAGAATATAAACGCGATGGAATGGACATCATAATATGAAAAATACTACCGAACCGAACACACACTACATAACCAACTAGTGTAAGACTAGGTGGTTAGCTGATTCCATTGACCTGTCAATAATTATCTGCCATACAAGGGAGCCACCAAGGCGAGCAACTTTACCGTCCATATCCACGCATTTTCTATTTGCTATCAGTAGACATAACATTAAATACAACAAATAAAAATTACGTAAGATTTTAGATAAATTAAAAATATATCAATAAAAACCAATCATATTAATATATATATATATATCATCACGGGTGCCTTACGGCGCCCGGCCCGCCTAGTCGGCCCCAGGGTACCCAGCGGAGGGGTTTTAATCCCACCTCGTCGTAGCCGATGGTATGAGTCTACACCGAACAAGTGGCTAGCTCGTCGCGATGTTTTGAATAGACTCAATAACCCATCTATAAACAGTTTCATAAGTTGGTGTAGTGAAACCGGGACCGATAGCTTAACGTGCTCTCCGAGGCACTATAGTGGTGTTGTCAAACAAAAATCACTTGTTATAATATGAATAAAGAATTTATTATTTATAATATTAGTACCTACGTTTTTCTGTACATGTTTATGTTTACAATCATAACTTCATTATTTCGAAAACAGTTTTTTTTTGGAATATTTATTTTATACCCTAAAAATAGTATCTACTTACTATGTAAGACACGTATGTAAAAGTAGCAAAGTATATTATGTATGAGTGGAGTTGATTATGAATCTCGCGTGGCGTCAGATGGAATCGACTGATTTCCATATGGACCCGCTAATGCGATACGCTTTTTGCATGCCTTTATCAGCCTCGCAATTTTCATCATTTTATCCCATTTCAATTAAATATATTTTGCTATCGCCATTTTGTTTGCCTAAATTATAAATAATCAGATGATATAAATAAATAACTTATTTAAAATAAACAGTTGGGTCAATATTATATATATCAATTTTCCATGGATACCCTATAGATATACCCCACACGATATATTTATCACATTTTTTAGATATACTCGTATGTGGATTTTTTATATGTGGTATTTCACGTAAACTGGACTAGTAGTTCCCGAAATATTCGATGCGGAATACAGATGGAACATGATGGACTGGAAAGGTTATAATTATTAGCTTTTCGGCTAAAAAGTATACACCTATTGTTGTATGTAGATACATATATGTGATTTGAAGTATATTAACATATAAATTAGACATATGCATACTCAAAATATGGTATGAGAGAGAAGTAAAGTTAGTTATATGTCAGAAACAAACTTCTATTTCAATTGCCATCAGATGTTCGGAAAATACACTGAAGTAAATTGAAGTATAGGCACTTCATTTAAACTAGGGGTTGTTTGTATGAAAATTTGTCTAGCGCAACTAGCGGATAGTTGGAGAACTAAATAATATTAAACAAACTATTTACTGCAGTAACTCTCTTGTGAGTGAGAGTGCACGAGAGTAGATTGCATCAAGTTTGACTATTTAAACTAAGTTTAGTAGTTTCCTTAAAATTATAATTGGGAAGTTCCATTTCAATCAGTCACGCGCGAACACTTTCAATGTAAACATACAGTTTTTTTTCTCTTAGACTAAAATATTTGTAAACGTTTAAAGACTTTTATAAAGCTATATTTTTTTTTTTTCTATTTTATAGCCCGTAATTAGTTCTGTGGAGTGACATATCTAGTTTTATAAGAGTATTTGTGATTGTCAAGATTTTAGACAATTTAATCTCAAAAGATTCGTTGTAGGTAAGTGACAACTGCCGCGTCGATACAGTCGTCTTGTGGTGACCTCTGCCGCACAGCGCACAGCACCTACCTACCTATATTTACAATATCTAAAACAATGGAATACGTTTGTTGCGATGAAACCGGCGCCGTAGCTGAGAAAGACATACTTACTTGCAAAGAATGTAGTAAGAAATATCACGCAAGATGTCTCTTTCCAAACAAATTAAGTAAGGAAATAACTTCTACATTCAAGATTCATTGGTCGTGTCCTAGCTGTACGTCCAGCAAGCCCAGAGAAGCGAGGAATGATAACACTCCAGTGCGCTCCACCATAGTAGTACCGACGACGACCGACACAGTGCCGAGCGCCCGCGGCGTTCCCGCGCCGCGCAATAACAAAGCCAAGTCCGTGTCGCCCGCGCCGGTCTCCTCCACCACCGCTTCTGTTACGCTGGACCAAATCAAACTTATTATAGCCGAGGAGATGGCGAGCATGAAACAGGAGACCTCAAGTATAAAAAACTTAATCACTAATGAATTGAGCACACTGAGGACTGAATTAAATGTTATTAAGGACTCATTAAAATTTATAGATAATAAATACAGCAATATTAACAAGAAAGTTCAAAATTTTGAAAATCAACTTAAGACACTAACTAATTTATCGTCTGAATTTTCAACCCTACAATTGAACATACGGAACCGCGAGCAAGAAGACAATAAAAAGGAGCAGTGGTTGCGACGCTCTAATGTGGAGATATATGGTATACCCGAAAAAAAGAACGAAAATCTTATGAATATAATTCAAAAGATTGCAGACACTTCGAGCTTCTCCCTTGACGTTTCCGCCGACGTTGATTTTGCAACCCGCGTCGCGCCTAAGTCCGCCGATAACAAGAAAATAAAGCCTGTCGTAGTTCGATTTCTCGCACGCCACAAAAAAGATGATTTTCTCGCATACGTGCGACAGCATAGCCCTATTTTACCCAAAGACCTGGGTTTCGAGGATAATGGTTCGCCTGTTCGATTTCACGACCATTTGACAAGCTCTAATAAGGCACTGTTAAATGAGGTAAAAAAGATTGCTTTCGACAATCAATATAAGTATGTTTGGGTGAAAAACTGCACTATAATGACTAGACGTACTGATACTAGCCCAGTTCTACACATAATAACTAAAAATGATTTAAAAAAGATAAAATAAGTTATATAATTATTTATAAATCTAAATCTAATTTTGTTGTATTTTTTCATTATTATTTTGTCATATTTATCTTCATTGTAGTTTATATGAGGTTTCTGGAGGTGATGGATGTATTATATTGGGTGGTCTGTTGGTATTTAACAGGTATTATTAATTTAATTTTAATAAATTTATTATCGTTTTTTATTCTATATTCTTATATTGTAATTGTGAATAAACTTGTCATTTACGGTTTACGGTGGACATTGTACGTATTTTTTAATATTTCTTATTTTTATTATCATTGTTTTATTATAAAAAAATTTCATAATGTATAAAAGTCTAATTAAAGTTTATTACCAAAATGTACGTGGTCTACGCACAAAAACTAATACCTTTTATCGTAATTTGTTGTCAGTTAATTACGATGTAATCTGCTTAACGGAGACTTGGCTGTTGGATGGTATATTCAATGCGGAGCTTTTTGACTCGCGGTACACAGTATTTAGAAATGACCGAGATTACGCGGCACGGGGTGACACCATGGGGGGAGGAGTACTGATAGCGGTACGTGACGGTATTCTTGTACGTCATTCTAACTGCTTACCAGTCGATGAAGCCGCTGCTGAGGTTCTCTCGCTGTCAGTCTCTCTAAACCGTACGGGTGATTCAAAACTATTTCATATTTATTGTGCATATTTTCCTATGAGTCGCCTTCATTGTAATGTCGTAACTAGCTTTTTTGAGACCCTTTCCCAATCATGTATTGCGTACCCCAAGGACGATTTCCTCGTTATCGGAGACTTTAACATTTCCTCTGCCCAGTGGTCTGATCGCTGCCCATCCGGAGAATCTGAACTTGTCAACAATTATAGTAGTAATTTATTGTTAAAATCTTTGAGTGATGTAATTGGCTTTACAGGTTGGGGTCAATACAATGTTATATATAATGATAACAATAAACTACTGGACCTGGTGTTTGGGAGCATAGGATGTGTTGTAACTCGATGTCAGGATCCACTTGTCCCCGAGGATTCCCATCACCCAGCCTTAGATGTAACATTAGACATTAAAAGACCTCCAGAAATTCGCTCTGCGCCTCGAGTAGTCCGTATTTATGGTAAGGCTGATTTTAATGGTCTTAATGCTGATATTGTCAGCATTGACTGGAAGCACCTGCTGGATGGCGTTGATGATATTGATGAAGCGGTCCAAATATTCTATGATAAACTTGAATCATTAATATCCAAACACGTTCCACAAAAAACTATTAAAAGCGAAGGTAAATTTCCCATTTGGTATTCTTTAGCATTAATAAAAATTATTAAAGAGAAGTTAAAATTCCATAAAAAATGGAAAATATTTGGACGTCTGGGCGATTACCAAACCTTTAAGCTATTGCGTTCCCGTCAGAAACGTATTCAGTTCGAGTGCTATGAGTCATATATCCATAAAACGGAAGGTTTTATTAACTCTAATAGTAAGCACTTTTGGACCTATGTGAAGTCGAAAAAAGCCACTCCGGGTATCCCTGACACTGTATATCTTGGGGACCAACGTTCATCGAACGTCGAAGAGATATGTTCCCTTTTTAATACCTACTTTCACTCTGTTTTTCAGGATAACCTATGCTCAAGCTTGGCTAACACGTCTGTACTATCACATAATTCGATTTCCTTGGATTCGGTTAGTGTTTCCAGACAATCTATAGATAAATACCTAAAAACTCTCGATACTGATAAAGGCTGTGGGCCTGATGGTGTGCCAGCCGTCTTACTAAAAAAATGTCACCTTTCCCTGTCTCTGCCTTTATATATTTTGTTTCACAAATCTTTAACTTCTGGAGTTGTTCCTGTGGTCTGGAAACAATCCCATGTTATCACAATATTTAAGTCTGGCGATAGGCATGACGTTCAAAACTATAGGCCAATATCTAAGCTAAGTATTATTCCTAAAATGTTTGAGAAGATTGTATATGATAATATATTTCCAATTATAAAACATGTTCTTATTAATCAGCAACATGGATTTGTTTCAAAGAGAAGCACAGAGACCAACCTTTGTGAATTAATGCATTATGTAGCTGAGGCTATGGAAAATGGGTCCCAGGTAGACGTTGTGTATACCGACTACTCCAAAGCTTTTGACAAAATCAATCATTCATTATTATTACAAAAACTGGAAGCGGTTGGTATACATGGCGATCTGCTCAGGTGGCTTGCCTCATACTTACGGGACCGTAGTCAAGCGGTTACAATAAAGGGACACTGTTCTTCTTTTCTTCCAGTGACATCGGGGGTTCCCCAGGGTTCTCACCTTGGTCCTCTGCTATTTAACCTCTTCATAAACGATATTAGTTCTGTTTTTGAAAATAGTAAGTTTTTACTATATGCCGACGATAATAAAATTTTAAAAATTATTAAAACAACAACTGATTGCAGTTTACTACAAGATGATTTATATCGTCTCAATTCCTACTGCCGAGAAAACCACCTCTATCTTAATACTAAGAAATGTAATATAATAACATTTTCTAGAAGAAGAAATGTTATTAACTTTAATTATACTATAGCCGGTGCCTTTATTAACAGAGTGTCTGAGGTGAAAGACCTTGGGGTAATCTTAGACAAAAAACTAAATTTCGGTCCTCATATTAATATGATAACTCAAAAGGCTTATAGAATGCTCGGGTTTATATTAAGAACGTGTAAGGACTTCAAACGTCCTTGTACTTTATTGGTACTGTATAATGCGTATGTTCGTTCTCTACTTGAGTATGTCTCCACAGTCTGGAATCCACAATACAATGTGCACATAGATAGTATTAACAGGATTCAAAAAATATTCACAAAACAATTTAATTACAAGTCTTTAAAGTATGATCCTAAGAATATAAATTATTGTAATATTCTTAATCCACAATTACGAAGAGTCGAAAGAGATCAAATATTCTTATTCAAAGTTTTGCATAATTTAATGGACTCACCATATTTATTAGGTAAAATTTTATATAGATGTCCCCGTAATGGCTCTCGAAGCAATGAATTATTTCACTTACCATTTTGTAAAACCAATTATATGATTAATACTTTTCCACACAGAGCTTGTGCTAAATACAATGAAAGATTCAATGATAGTGATATCCATCATCTCAACTTAAATAGTTTTAAGAGAAATATCTCGATAATAATTTCGCAATATAAAAATAATATATAACTCTTGATTCATATATTTACGTCAATTATATCAATATTAAATTGTAATGTTAGCTTAGTATATTTCTAAATTGTTCCTATTATAGTTTTAAATATGTTATGCATTGTGTTAGGTGTAAATATTATATATTTTTCTACATTGAAAACCTAACTGGAATATGTGTTATCGATTGTTTTGTATTTTATTTATCTAATTGTAACTGTATGTTTTCTTTTTTAATAAACAAACAAATAAACAAACAAACAAACTCCCTAGATGTCCAAGTAGGCAAAAAAGCGGCCCCAGCCTAGTGATTAAGTCACTGCGCAGCTGATAACAAGGCTAAGCAGAAGACAACAAGGCCAAACCTGGAATGGGTGCAACAAGCACCGGCGAAATGAGGACGGGTTAATCCCTCTGCTGGGTACCCTGACGCCGCTTAAAACAGTTCTCGGGAGCCAAAAAGGCACCCGTGATGGTGTTATGATGGTATACTTTTCTATTTTGAAATAAAAATTATTAACTAGTGTTAAATTTGGTTGTTATTGTTGCTCAAAACGGCATCAAATGTCGTACATGAAATGCTTTCAATTCAATTAATTAATTTATTAAATTCATAGGATAAATAGTAACACTTAAACACGTCATTTTACAAGAAAAAAAACCCATTATAATATAGTTCAGTTCTATAATTAAATTCATATTTCTCTAAAATAACAATAAAAATAATTATTTACAATTACAATCAAATAAAATACAATAATAAGTAAAATCTTACATTAGGACTTTGTTTTGGTATTGTAATGACTAAGCAGTGTATAATCGTTTGATAGCATTTTGGGCAAAAACAACAACCTAATCGAAAGCAACTAACAAAATAATTGACCAAATAAAATTCTTGATAGGAAGTTAGAAAGGAAGACCACCACAGATCCTTTTCTAAACAAAAGCGAAACAGCTGAATTCCGTTATGACTTAATTGATTTGTATCGTACAATAAATTGTGTCCAAAGCAGAAGAAACACTGTCTCTTCTAATAATAATATAATAACATGTAGAACAATTTACACCTTACCCTGGTCACAAACTAAGCTCTAGGCCTGTACTACGTGTACCAAAAACAACGATATAATACATATTATATTTTATAAACACCCAAACCATGACAATATATACAGAAATACTAATTATGCTTTTTTGCCATGAGTGGGAATCGATCCCACGACCTCCGGATCTAACGCCAAAGGCATATATAACCAATACTCTACGGAGGCAGTCATATATAGATATATTTGAATATTCCCGGACACTCGACTCAAATATTATAAAAATACCTTTACTCTGACATACCAACTGCGTGTTTATACGTATATTAATTTTATAAATCATATATACTTATAAGTGGTGGCCGAGTTGGTTACACTAAGACTTAAAAAGACTACAGTTTTTAGGTCCCCGGTTCAAACCCCGAAGTGAGATTTTAATTTTAAATATATATATATATATTTATATATATATATGTTCGGCAACACCGCTAAAGTGCCTCAGAGAGCACGGTCCCAGTTTTACTGTCACCTTGTAAAACTAATTATTATATAGGTTATTGATGAGCCTACCCAAACAACACGACGAGCAGACCACTTGTTCTGTGTAGGTAGAATCAGAATACCATCCATCGGCTACGACGAGATGGAAATAAAACCCCTAGGCGAGAGTTAATTTTTTATCAATGTTCCATTAGTATTATGCTGGTTATACAGGATGAATTTGAAAGGCTATACTTTGGGCTAATATGAGGTTCTTATGATCAAATCAAACAACTTTTCCCATGGAAACATGTGCCAAAATGAAAAAAATTTTGGCTTCCCCAAATTGGTCATTTTAACATTACTAGACTGCAATTTTTTTTTACATATGGTTTTATGGAAAAAGTTATTCGATTTAATCAGCAGAACCTCATATTAGCCCAAAGTACATCCTTTCAAAGTCACCTTGTATATACTTGACTAACTACATAGGCAACATTATTCTTAGTTATTTACCGCACACATCTACAATAATACATGTTTAATTTAACAAGGAAAGGGAGCAATAAATGACAGAGCGATTCCGTAACCCTCCTTAGACAGGGGAAATATTGAAATGTAAGAATTGGAAGATTTATCATCGATATCTTCGTATGCCAATTAAGGGTTTCGTGTTTCTACGTAGGGGTGGGTATGGAGAAAATATGGAGCATGCTCGTTTGTTTTGGAATTCATATTCAGTAAAGAGAAAAAGTTCCGCATAATACTAACGTATACCTACTATACTATATTTGTACAATATACGTGGTGGCTGAGTTGGTTAGACCTTAGACTTAAAAACACTTAGGTCCATGGTTCGAATCCCGGTGTGTACCAATAAATTTTTAATTAAAAAAAATATGTAAATTTTTTGACAACACCACTATAGTGCCTCGGAGAGAACGTTCCCGGTTTCACTATAACAACTTGTGAAACTGTTTATAGATGTGTTATTGAGTCTATTCAAAACATCGCGACGAGCTAGCCACTTGTTCGTTGCAGACTCATACCATCGGCTACGACAAGGTGGGATTAAAAACCCATCCGCTCGGGAACTCTGGGGCCGTCTAGGCGGTCTCGGGCGCTGTAAGGCACCCGTGATGATATGTATTTATAATTACTGCTTCAATGAAATTCATAAAAATTGAATATATACAAATAATGAAATATTCCACTTAGGTTGTTTGGTTAGCTTTTTTAATTATGCGATATTTATAGCAATTTATTACGAGGCCGCGTCAGGATGCAGCCACTGTGACTAACTTGCTTAGCTTTTTTATGTAAATGAAAAAACTTTTTCCTTTTGCTTTTTATAAATTTTAAATAAAAATTATCTAACAAAAAATATCTTGGAAAGTATATTTTTTCTAATACGACAACGTTATCAAGTGAAAAAAAAAAACTACCCTTGAAACCACTGAAATTTTGTTGTTGAACTTAAACTCTAATAAGGTTTTAATAAATAAAAAACAAAATGTATGATACTAGTATAGTATTTGGCGAGCACGTTAAGCTGTCCCCGGCCCGTTTTATTATACAAAATTTATGATTATGGATGGGTTATTGGGTCTATACAAATACCGTTACGAGCTGGCCCTCCAACGCTGGGTAAGCTGGGATACCCAGCGAATACACATGACACGTTCTCAGAAAAGTCTATAATTTGGACTTTTTTCATAAAATCTTATTGGGTCCTTGAAGCGCGCAAATTCATTTTTGTTACTAAAAAAAAAAACTATACCTAAAGTATTCTTCAAAACCTCAATAAGTTTTTATGAATGGCTAGGTGTCGTTTTAGCCCACATTTTTTCTGACCCGCGGGCTAAATCGATCTGTCGATGTCGATCGTGTGTCGATTTAGCCCGCGGGTCAGAAAAAAATGACTTTAGTATATAATTTACGCTAAAGATTTACCTGAAAATTCTACTTTATCACGCCGATACCGTAACGAGTTTGAATAAAATAATTATTTTTATTTAATTTTTGTTATTTTGTTTTTATTTTTAAATGTTATTTACTAAAAATAAAATTGGAATTACTGCAAATAAATAATTTCATTTCATTTCATTTCATTTCATTTCATTTCATTTCATTTCATTTCATTTCATAAATAAACGTAATTTAAACAGACTGGTAGCGGACTATAAATGGTCGCGTGTCGCATAGACGAATGAATGCCAGAAAGCCACATGCATTTGGAAGCTTCAACTGAAAACGGAGTGGAACCCTACAGTGTTTATTTCAACTGTAAATAAACCAGTTGTACATTTTGAGGCTTGTTAATTAATTAGGTGTTACTTTATTACATATACTACTCACTTACCTATTATTTTATTTTGTTGCAAGAAAATAAAAAATAAATTAGGTAGGTATAATAAAAATATAGGTACAAAATATACATAACATCACGGGTGCCCGAGACCGCCTAGACGGCCCCAGGGTACCCAGCGGAGGGGTTTTTAATCTCACCTCGTCGTAGCCGATGGTATGAGTCTACACCGAACAAGTGGCTAGCTCGTCGCGATGTTTTGAATATGACTCAATAACCCATCTATAAACAGTTTCTATAGTGAACAAGTTGGTATAGTGAAACCGGCACCGACAGCTCAACGTGCTCTCCAAGGCACTATAGTGGTGATGTATAAAAATATTCAATATAAAAGAAAGTAAGAAAAATATTTATTCAAAATAAAGGTTACTTAAGAGTTATTATTTAATAAATAATTTATTTGACTAGAATAAAAATTCAATGTTTACTTTATCCAAATAAGAAAGAAGTTTTATTGACGTTGTCTTTTTTTTTATTGACCAAAGTTAAGTAATAAAGTAAAAGTAAAGTAAGTTAATATCTAGGTTTTTCTTATGTTTCGAGTATATAGATTCTCGTAGATAATAATTAAAAAAATAATATGTAAAAAAATATTATTCAAGATTTTCTTTTTAAATCTTTGAATACTTACCTAAAATAAAGTTTACACAAACAAATGCATAACGTGGAAAAAAATACGAGACATGGTTCTCAAGTACCTAGAATATTGAAGATAAGCGACTGAAAAGGTGATTCACTATTTATTTAATTTTCTGTAAGAGGAGGGGAGAGGTGGGAAAAAAAGAGTGGAGATTGTTTTTTAACTGTTCTAACCTATTTTATTTTTAATATGGACAGGTTAAACATAGGATATTTTATGTTGATATTTTATTGGCTGGAAAGCAATTAATAGACAAGTTTTACAATTTAGAAGTGGGATATGTTTTTTAGACATGAAGGACGAAGCCGAGTCTAAAAAATATGTTTTTTTACAAGAATGTAAGATATTAAATTCGGTTTTCGCAAAAAAACTTAGAGAAAAGATAAAAATCGTTTCGATAGTGCGGTGCCCAAAGTAACACTATATCGATACTCAAGATCGTAATCCTATATCGATAAAGGAAGCCTTTAAAATGAGTTACGACCCTAATAACTCATATTCTCAACACTCTATTACATCACTAGTATAAGAGTGGCATACTATTATACATTTCATTGGATAAGAAGCCTTAAGATAGCGGACTAAAGATTAGATTTCATTATTTTAGAGAAGAGAGAAATATAGCCGTCTTTAAGAACTTATCTTCAGGGTAACGGAAAGCTGAACTCTAAAGCTTTAAATTTAGAGTTGAAATTTATCTTAGCTATTTAAATGAGTTGTTGAACCTGTTATACATTTGAGAGGGAATGAATTATTATTATTCACTATGTTATATCTTGTCGTTTTTGGTATATAAATTATAAATATCTGTCTCGTAGAAATGTATTATGGCCGGTAATTATAGTCCTTTATCCAAAGACAGATTTTAATATTGTAGATTGTCTAGAGGTCGGTATAATTTACAATTTATTAAGAGCAATTTATCGCATTGTGAATTTTATCCATAGTAATTATGTATGGACTGATTATAGTCATGGACTGAGTATAGATATGTTTCGTTTTGGGTTTTTTTAGATTTCTTTAGGGAACTAAATAAATATAAATATAATAAATACAGATGCACAATCCGTCAAGTGACCTATTCATCTTTCGTTTGTTGCTATTTTTAATATTATATCGATTTTGTGTCGAGGTGATAGACTTTAGTAGACTCGTAATGAAAATTTGTCTTTGCTGCCGCTCATTTCATTACCACGGCATTTAGACGGCATAGTGGGAGCGATCAATGCTGTTAAACAACAATGTATTGATCGACCCTATTCATGGACTTTGTAAGTGTGCTCACCATATGGCATGTACAAAGTCACATACCGTACTCCAATAAAAAAATAAAAATAAAAGTCCGGTTAATTTCAGGAGATCTTTTATCAGGATAAAAATAACGTGTGGTCTGGCACGACAAACCATACATTATCCTGGGTAAAAACATTCATATAAATATGTTCAGCTGTTCAAACATCTTAATACATTGTTTTAATACTTAATATTAAAAAAAAAATATAGATGGGTTTTTGAGTCTATTCAAAACATCGCGACGAGCAAGCCACTTATTCGATGTAGATCCATATTATCGGCTACGACGAGGTGAGATTAAAAAACCCTCCGCTGGGTCTCGGGCGCCGTAAGGCACCCGTGATGATATGTATGTATGTATGTGTGATAATAATTACAATTTTATTATTCACTACACGCTATAAGGCACACACTACAAAAAAAAAAATACCGTGCACTACGCCGTAAGGCACCCGTGATGATATGTATGTATGTAGTGAATAATAAAATTGTAATTAAAACTAGAAACCTCGAAGAACGCGTTAAGCTGTCGATCCTAGTTTTACTGTACCAACTTCAATCTCCAAATTACAAAATTTACCTTTTTTTCTAATATTATTATTATTATTCTAGGTAAATCTAAATATACCATATATTTAGAAATCTTTACACTTGACTGTATATTCCATATATATTCAAAAGTAGAGATAAAATAGTTGCTAGAAGCAGCGCGCTAAAAGCTTTCTGTGAAAATACGTCGGAAATCTTGTTAAATTTTCAACTAAACAAAGTGGGCATAAGTTGTTGGCAACTACAGATTTGCCGAAGTTTTGGGGTTACTTTGTTTTAGGAAATAATTGTGCTGTTGCGGATAAATAAGTAGTTTCTAAACGAAATCTTGTAGCGACCTGAAACTTTGAAAATAATCAAAACTACATGGATGAAAATAAATTCTTCAAAACAATGTTCTTTTGGTCAAGACAAATTATAAGATAGGAAGGTTAACGAAATTAACGACGGCGTTTGTTTTTTTTATTTATTCATGCTTATTAACAAAAATTACATTAAATATAAAACTTTTTTTTTAATATGTAAGACAAATTACATATATTGCTCTGGTCACAAACTAAGCTCTAGGCTTGCCCTATGTGTACCAGAAGCAACGATATAATACATATTATATTTTATAAACACCCAGACCATTACAAACTGTACTAATATTTTTTTGCCATGGGTGGAAATCGAACCCACGATCTCGGGATACAACGGCCAAAGGCGCAACCACTAGCCTACGGAGGCTGTCAATTGTTTTATATATGGCGAAAACAATATATTCCTTAATAATATAATCAAGGTTTTATTTTATTCAAAATTATTTTAATTGTCTTGGGTTAAGAACTGCCCCATACAGATGCTAAAACCGTCATGTAACCTAGTAATGTTTCGGTATTAGTCTGTGGGTTCATCGGTTTTCAGGACACTATTACATCGATATTTTGTAGGAGAGGTAATCTTCATTCAGGGTGTGATTACGAAAAGGGCTGTTTATTTGACGAAACAGCAGCAAGGATAGGATAAAAAGTAGTGAAGTAATGAAAATTGATCTTTATCGCTGCTCATTTCGTAACCGCATCATTTAGCCGGAAAGATATAGTGGAATAGTACAATGATGATGTTAAACAACAAACGTTTATGGACCTTGTAGATCTGCTTACCATCAGGTAATCGCATCTAAAAAGGAGACTACCACCTCGATCAAAAATCGATAGCGCAGCCTCCTGATACGGGTACTCTGGGTTCATCGGTTTTCATGTACCCACAAACTAAATCTGAAACATGACCAGGTCACTTGACGGCTTTTGCATTTATATGGGCGGTGATAATGAAATCGGTCGACTGTCCTAACAAAGTTTTAGAAATTGGCCTCTTAAAAATGCAACATGCTATTCACTAAAAAAACAAGACGATAGCATAAATGAAAATTTGAAGCAATATTGAAAAACCGGAAGGGCTTCAGGAGCCGCTACGAAGGCTGTATACACTTAAGGCTGCGTAATTTCCGCTTTCAGAATTCTGTCTGTGTGTTTTTAAAGTTCAGTTAGTGAAGCTTAGATATTGTACAACGCAATAGAGATGGCGACTACGTTAAACCTACATATTTTGTTTTGAAAATCGTAGCAATTTTAAATTAGTGCATATTATATAGGTACATATATTAAAAAAATTAGAAGATACAGAAAAAAATTATAAATAATAAATTTCTTCCAACCCTGCAGCGTTACCAATAGTACCGAGTATGCTCGCTGCGTTACTCTTTTGTATCTCTAAGCTAATCTTCTGTAGAAAAAATGACTTAGCTCGACGGTCACCGGATTTTTGATAAAGTAGTTTGCCAATTGATTTGGCAAACTTTTTGGCCTCCGGAGACCCCGGTCCTAAGGTTTCTACAGCAAAAGGAAGAAATACAAAGGAGTCACGCAGCGAGAAATATTATTAATTTGTTATATTATTGCTAGTTTTAAGGTCCTAAATAAAAAAGATAATAGGGCGCATCGATATATATATATCGACAGTCGATAAAATGAAGTTTATGAATGAACATTAATTCATAAAATCGATATCAATCGAATTTGTCGATTTATCGAGCCTATCGATGCTGTTGTGCTAGGGCCCAATAATGCATTTATTATCTACTTAAGGTTCAGTTCAACAAAAGAAAAAAGGGGTATAAGGAAATTTATTTTGAAAAAGGAATTTATATCAGTAACCAATAAAGATAGATGTTTAAATATTTTTTTACGGTCTGAGTGGTAAACAATGTACGAATACTGTTCACAACGCATAACAATTCAATAAATAGATCGTTCAAAACGCAAATTGTGTATCTCATTTTTTTAAATTTAATTTATTAAAAAAAAGTGACGACAGCTTTTTCCATAAAAAAACCTAGAGCTAAAATATATACTAATGATGTGTACTCGTGATCCCATAATGGCTCAGTTTTTATTTTAAAGTATAAAAAATTAATAATATGTATTTTCTTTAAGGTATGTATATATTGAATTGCCTTAGAAACAGGTTTTAGGGGTTAATTATAACAAAACAATTTAGGACAAAACAAGAAGCATTGACTAAGTATTTTTGTTTGCAGCTATTATAAAATATAGTAAACACTTCAGCATTGTTTCAAAAGCCTTATTCTATCCAGGTCAAACTGGGAGACTTAACAACAAAAGAGGAATGCGTTTTGTGGTCTACAACTCAGCGTTTGCAGCGCTTCACACAACTACCCTCATAACCTGTCCTTTAATACACACCCAGAGAGAATTTCAATTCAAGCGTGTTTACTCAGCGCTGTCGACGTTTAGCGCACAAAATATGCAATAAAATTGCAAATTTAAAGCTTAAAGTAAAGTTATAGGGTTGATGTTTGAGCGCAGCGGAAAAGAGTTTTCTTTCATGTATGTAACATTAGGATCGCCTTCAAGCGAACTCTTACAAAATTGATGTTTAAAAATTCACTATCAATATTACAGGCTGCACCTGTGAGTTGTGGAAGTAAGATTTCATAGAAAAGTGTTTTAAGTTTACCTTAGCTTGTGGCATTATTTATTAGTAATTGCCGACTACGCCGTAGTAAACCTGTAGCAGCAGGCTTTCAAGCCATATGTATTAAAATATCTTTGAAAATACCGATGTTGTTTATATTGCCCTATTTTGTTATAACTTTTCTGTATCTAGTATATACGTAGTGCCGAGTTGGTTAGATCATATACTTAAAAACACTATAATCGCAACGAGCTAGCCACTTATTCGGTGTAGACTCATACCATCGGCTACGATGAGGAGGGATTAAAACCCCCTCCGATCCGATGTGTATCCTGAGGCCGTCTAGGCGGTCTCGGGCGGCATAAGGCACCCGTGATGATATGTATGTACTATACTTTATATTTTTAGGTCCACGGTTCAAGCTCAAATGTATATCAATAAGTTTTTAATTAAATATAGGTTTGCATACTACTATAGTGCCTCGGAGACCACGTTAAGCAGTTGGTCTTAGTTTTACAATACCAACTTAACTGTTTATAGATGGGTATTGAGTCTATCAAAATACAGCCACGAGCCACTTGTTCGGTCTAGACTTAGGTAGCCTGGTTCTCACCGTCTCCACGCCTTCCACTGCCTTAGCTCTTCTGAGGCTTGATAGCTTCTAAAGCGAAATGTGGTATCCAGGGCCCCTGAAGGTGATTCCTCACCAGCACAAATCCATAGTTATTGGTACTGGATTATAATAGTTTTTGAGTGCACTCATCCGACGCGGCGACGGGCTCAATTTTTTACTTTTAATTTCACAGACAACGTTTACTCGGTAGACATGTTTTATCCGCTGTCTTTTCAGCGATATCATTGGACGATAGCAATATAATAGCTTCCAGTCCAAAGATTGAGATAACAGTCGTACCTGATGGTATTAAGAATGTTCCTAATTGGAACAGTAGTTTTTATAAATACATTAAAATTGTAATTATTTACTTAATTACAATTTTAATGTATTTATAAAAACTACTGTTCCAATTAGGAACATTCTTAATACCATCAGGTACGACTAGTTGTGAAAATGAAACCCTACCACTGAGCACCTAGGCGGTCTCGGGTACCGTAAGGCACAATGTGATGGTACAAGGTGAACCTCCGTTTAATAACGCCGAGGTTTTTACTGACTACGACGTAGCAAAACCGTAGCATGTTTATTACTCATGTTTCAACTTCGTAAGTTCAGCTGATGTCTTCTAAGAAATGTAATACTCGGTGACTAATAGTGAGAAATGAAATTCTAATTCTGCTTTACTTCAAAGCTAATTCGTAGTAAAAAATATATAAACTAGGTACCAATTTCGAAGAAAATAAATATTAGATGAGAAAGTTATGGGTTTAACGTTGATCAAATAAATATATGAAACTATTTACCAGTAGGCAATTTAGCTACAATAAATACCAAAGCTTATTTCAAATATGCTAGAATATTTACTTTTTTTAAATACCTATTTTTATATATATAAAAAAGTACATAGGTACTTACAATAAAAAAATTAACGAATGCCTTACGGCTACCGAGATCGCCTAGACGGCTTCAGGGTACCCAGCAAAGGGGTTTTATTCCTATCGTAGCCGATAGTAAAAGTCTACCTATACAACAAGTGGCTAGCTCGTCGCGACGTTTAGATAGACTCAATAACCCATCTATAATCATTTTCACATTTTGGTATAGTGAAACTGGGACCGACAGCTTAACGTGCTCTCCAAGACACTATAGTGGGGTTATACATAATACATAATATAGCAAGGATGTGCAGGAAGCTATGGAAGTAGAGATCGTGCGAAGTAGCCTACATTGCTCTCTGCTTACAGTGGTGATGGTGTAAATAAATATTTATTGAAAGTACTGTATAGTCTGAATTTAGATTGCTATAAATAGCTGAGCTAAAGCGCTAAGTTAGCGCTAAGATTACATTTCAAATTTACTTAATGATAAGCAGAATATCAATACTGCTTGATTATTACTGAAGCGCTTACTTAACAGCGCACGAAGTCCATTAATTCTGCAATATTATCTTCACTCCAACATCATCACGTAGGTTGATATTTTAGGGGTGATTAGTAAACCGCCCATTTTATTATAGTATACCAATAAAGATAATTGAAATTTCAGCGAAAACTAAAAAGCTTTTACGTTAAATTTTCAATGAGA
Organism: Monopis laevigella; assembly: GCA_947458855.1. Lineage (NCBI taxonomy): Eukaryota > Metazoa > Arthropoda > Insecta > Lepidoptera > Tineidae > Monopis > Monopis laevigella. Next base: position 10,610,702 of record OX381577.1, on the reverse strand, counting down.
TTTAATCTGGCTATAGAAATTTCATTTCGTTTTAGCACTTAAAATTTTTATTTTTTTATTTTTTATTATTATATAAAAGCCTTTTGTTATCTTATAAAATCGTTTATTCAAATTGAGTTCCATTTTTATAAATTCCTATTTCGGGATATTCTTATATTGAAATTTTTACACTAAAAAAGTAAAAACAAAAAACTCCTCTGCCATCTAGTATCCTAAACTAAGACTTCTAACTTCACTCTAGCATCGAGTCATTAGAAGCATCCATTTAAAGGGTGTCTGTGTATATATGTATAAAAACAATATTAAAATTAAATTGTAAATATTTAAACAAAATTCAACATTTAATCCGATTCATTCATTCATTTATTCGTTCCTGCAAAATACTTATAAATTTAATTTTAAACATTCAAATAGTATTTCGCTACATATTGCTGATATGATACAATTAAAATTAATCTAGATATCTATACTATTAATTAATATTATAAATGTATAAGTTTTTTGCTCAATCATCTAGAAATGGATAATTGTTTTTTTTTTTATCGGAGCACGACATGTGACTTTGTATCTATTTGTTTTATTTACCTGGTGGTGAGCAGGCCTACAAATTTCAAGAATGGGGTCGATAAATAATTATTCTACTACCGGTGAACCCACAGACTAAAACCAAAACACTAGATCACTTAATGATTTTTGGATCTGTATGGGCGGTGGTAACAGACCGGTCGGTCGGCCTAACAAAGTTATAGAGACCTTCCTCCCACCTAAATCGTTTTAGTTTTCATTCGAGATATTTGTCTGGAAAAGCAAACATATAGGCAGAATGAGTGAGCCCATAAAGGATTCGTGTTTTTAAATGTATACTACCCATCCTTTATACTACCCTAAAAAAGAAATTTAGAAATTATATACGAGTAGGACATACGTGGTGGCCTAGTATATACGTGGTGGCCTAGTTGGTTAGACCTTGGACTTAAAAACGCTTAGGTCCCTGGTTCGAATCCCGGTGTGTACCAATGAGTTTTTAATTAAAAAAATTATGTACATTTGTTTGACAACATCACTATAGTGCCTCGGAGAGCACGTTAAGCTGTCGGTCCCGGTTTCACTATAACAACTTGTGATACTGTTTATAGATGGGTTATTGAGTCTATCCAAAACATCGCGACGAGTTAGCCACTTGTTCGGTGTAGACTCATACCATCGGCTGCAACGAGGTAGGATTAAAACCCCTCCGCTGGGTACCCTGGGGCCGTCTAGGCGGTCTCGGGCGCCGTAAGGCACCCGTGATGATATATATATATATATATACGAGTAGGACCGTCTCCGTGGTCCACTTCGTCGTTGTATTCGGAGGTCGGTGGTTCGATTCCCACGCATAGAAAAGTATATTAGTATGGTTTCTATACAGTTTTCCATGGTCTGGGTGTTAATAAATTATAATACCAATTCGGAATCATTGTTCCTGACACTTAGTACAAGCCTAGAGCAAGCTAAGTTTGTGGCCAAGGATGTGTAAAAAAAAAGTGGAAATAATAGAATTTTCTTTTAACAAATAAAGAACACCCTTTTTAACCCTCTTTTAGCATCTACCCGCAATAATATTGTCTTTAAGATATCATATAACGAGGCATACGAGATTCACTTAAGTATGCGCTTTAAGTCAGAACCGTGAAACGCTTCTCGTGTAAGGTTCTAATGCTTGGAGTAAATCACTCCACTCCATTATCATGTTATCTTCGCCTTTAATATCAAAACGGGGGGATTCAATTAAGTAAATTTATTTTCTTAAGCGCCGTTAAGTGATATTCTGTTTTTGGTGATAACAGTTCCTGAAGTAACTTTTTGTTCGGAACTGAAATATGCTGTTTCAGTTAGTGATTAATTTGGAACAGATTTATCTTTTACTTATTTATTTTGTTTTAATCAAATTGTTTAAGTATTTACTAACTTAGTTATTTATTTAGGTAATTTAGAATATTGACAGCTGTTTATAAAGTAAATTTTGATACACGTATGTCGGTAAATCCTATTATTTTATCAAATATATGTTATAGTTATCTTCCTAGCCCGCTATCAACAACTTTTATTAACACTGCCATAAAACACACAAACAAATAGGAACTATGTTAGGTGTGTATAATATATGTGATGTATTTATACATTTTTATAAATTCTTTTTTAGAATAATCTTATATTGAATTTTTAAAGATAAAAATGCAATGAAAAAAATCCTGGTGGGTGGGACTCAAACCCACGAACCTCGCTATCGCGGCAAGTTGCTCAACCACTGAGCTAACCAGGTTCCAGTCACCCCTCACGAATTTAGTCATTGCTTGTTATCTACTTATACACAGACGCCCTCTATTAGCTTTCTTCTAATAACTCTTTACGAGTGAAGTTAGAAGTCCTAGTTTCTAATACTTGGTGGCAGAGGAGTCTGCTTTTTTATTTTAACTTTTTTTTCAGTATTTTATATTTATGCATTTTTATAAATTCCTTATTAAAAGGTTAGTGGGTTCGAGTCCCACCCACCAGGATTTTTTTCATTGCATTTTTATCTTTAAAAATTCAATATGTGATGTATAGTAAACTAAGCTTATATCCATAAGGCTTGTACTATGTGTACCAGAAACATTGATACTTTGGAGTATTCATAATATGTAGCCCGTAAAGGTAGAAATTATTATATATATATATACAGACTTTATTTATATACACAGACATTTTTAATACCTCCAAAATCTATCTAGATTTTGGAGGTCCCGCCAGATCTAGGTGGCCGCGTTTGTGGTTTATTAATCTATTTACACTTACACGCACATATTACACATTTACATATTATATTTATATTTACACGCACAGTATATAAGGCATTCCGCCAAAATACTATTTTTTATAAAAAGTCAGACCATGATAAATTGTACAGAAAAAAATACTAATATAGGTTTGCTAAGAGTAGAAATTAAACCCACGATCTCCGGATACGTTTATGGAGGCGGTAATGTATAAATAATGTATGAATGTGAAACTAATAAATAAATAACAATACATAAATTAATTAATTTACAATAAGTTCGTTAGTACACTCACAAACAAAATAAATTCAACTCTCTGAAAAGGCTACAAATTAAATTGCAATCGACAATCGACGTGGAAATAAATCAGCGTTAGCCAAAAAGCCCAAAAATCCCACATATACTATTCACACAAAACTCAATGCAAATTGAACTATATATTAGGGAATTAAGGTTGATATTAAATCTGGGATAATTTGATAATGTAGCAGGTACAGCCAGAAGCATAAATCAAGGGACATTTTATAGAAGTGTTTTTGTTTTCCTATTGGTTAATGAAGATAAACTGCGTAGTTGTTAGTGGCACAATCTGACGTCACCCGTCGTTATATATCGCACGCGAAATTATCACGAAAATTTTGGGTGAAAAATATTCTGTTGAAAATTTACTTTTACCTTCAATTACCAACTAAATTATGAAAATTTACAAAATCTTTACACGCCACTGGTTGTTAGAATATTTGGCGCTTATAATTTCATTGTAACACCCTATTTATACCATATTAGTTTTGGTTTGGCCTAGCTGACAGCGTAGTAGCGTTTAAATCACCCGTTAAAGTACAGTTGAGTTTAAATGTGGAACGAGTAACTAAAGTGGACCAATAATCGCCTTTTACCTTGCAATATTTTTAATTTATTATATTGAGCATGTTTAATTTATTATTATACTTATATGATTAAGCAAGTTTATATGTAATTTTTTTTTAACTAGGTCCTTAGTTAGAAAGAAAAAAAATAGTAAAAAAAAACATTAACGTTCTGTTTAAAGTTTAATAGATAACAAATACGCTATGTTACAACTTCAATGTGATAAAATTAAAAATAATGATAAAAAACTGTAAGACTTAAAAGGTACGAGTATTAAATAACAAAAGTAAAAAAAAGGATTTATTAACAAAGTCGTATCGCTCTAACAATATTTATTTATTTCATTATTAATTTATCTACAAAAAAAAGATTTATACTTTATTTAAGATAAGAAATTCCACTGGTCCTAAGACAATAAATTCGGCAAATTCGTATTCCGAGATAGAAACATCTACAATAACGCGGAATAACGCAATAAAAACGGACGCTAATTGGATCACCAAGACAAATGCCGCGTGCGATATATTTTGTATTATTAATATATTGTCAAACAAATAATGCTGCTAATTTATATAGTCACTCATTTTCCCTCAAACTAAGCCTTCCAAATGAGAATTTATTTAATAGTATTATTTGTATTGTCAATTGAAGTTGGGTTAGGAAAATAAACACTATTATTATAACAGAAAGTCACACTATTATATAGTACGAACCTAAGTACGAACCGTAATCAGAAAACATTTGCGTGTAGATGTCCAAGGCACCATCTGTCGACATATTAGCACCAATTAAAATAAGAAAAAAAGGTATAAAACCAGTTGTTTTATAACTCAATTAAACTTCGGATAAAGTACAATTTGCGGTTGAGAAATATTATCAAAATATCTTTAGGCAAGGTCGGACATCCTCGAGGAAACTCGGAATCAATCTCGGATCATTATTCCCTAAGGGCTTATTAAAAGTGAATTTTGTTCTCTTTAATTAAGAAAAAACATTATCTTGTCAACTTTGTTAAAGCTTAAAATATACGAGAACCTATCTATACTATATATATCTATACTTCGTAACATTTTCTCAGAACTGCTTGTCTAAAAATAATAAAGTATGTTCTAAACTAAACGCTTTCTGACTATATCTATTACGGCCAAAGTAATTGACCGTTAATATTGTGGGATTTAATTCAAGTAGGTGGGAGCGACGATAAAGTAGTGGTAAGAATGATATACGCGCCATTTGTGTCATGAACGCTGCACCATTTGTCCCCGCGATATGTGCGCCCGGTCACACTATCAAAGGACCACCAAAAATAATCACTCAATAGACAAGCACAATAGACGCAGAAAAGGGTATCTCGTTTCACGTGATCCGTTCGTTTATTTAGCTAAATAAAACCGATGCTGATGAATTTGATTCCATTGTGGATGCGGGCGCCCCGACAGATGGAATTTTGGGCTTTTATCTGTGGATTTACAACAAATTGCTGTTTGCGACGAGAATTTCTGGGACGCGCGATTAATTCGGAGCACGCTCGCATGCCTCAATAAATATGTTAAAATGTTACGCGACAATGGCGGCCGGCCGATTCCGCGTCGCATTTGCGAGCCACCGACACGCAATTTTCTAAAATGGTTACTATAGCCGGCGCACGATTTTCCAATATTTTCCGGTACGGCCTGCCTGGGCCAAACACAAACATCGCCTGACGTCTCTGTGTGTATACCGAGAGTAAATTCTTGCGTTAAAAAATCTTCATTAGACCTAGATATATTCATTAGCGAAACTCTATTTCAATTTTTTAATAAAATAAAATATATACGAAAAATTGGAAAGAAGAGAAATTAATTCAAGATTATCCAAATACAATAACGCCAGCGAGCGAGTGATTAGTATTCATTTCATTAATGGCAGATCCACGCCTACATTTATACCGCCGAGTCGAGCCGAGGCGACACCTACGTTAATTTATTATTTTTCTTAAACAATACCAATAATTTTGATTTTATTTTATGATCGTTCCAATAAAGCTGGCTTTAATAATTCTTAATTCAAAAGGTGAGAGGAAAAACGTAATTAATTTTGTTTTTTTCCAAAAGCCTCGATATAACTTTGATTAGTCCTTTCGGAAATGTTTTAATAATTTTATTTTTTCAATCAATATTTTACTTATAAAATTCTCGGCTGAATTGGTAATTAACATTTTATTAAATTGTAAACGATATTACATTATAAATGTTGGTGGTGGTATATTCCACGAACGAACAACACCCCAAAATATTCGCACGTGTTTTCACTTGTAACGAAGATGATAAATGTATTGACAAGTACGTGTGCGGAATGTTAAATCTGTCATTGAGCTAATCTCAAATAACGATGACAGACAAAATTTATCCAATTTACTGAATAAATAAAGTACATAGTAGTTTGTCACGGTATAAAGTAGATATTGATAAGTATAAAATGTGGTAAATTACTTATGACTTGTAAATCAAACAGTTTTTTTTTTAAATAAAAGTGTCTACCTATACAATTTTAAATATACACATACTATAACCTGACCAGATATTTAATACAAAATGTTAAAAATAATAGAAAACATATCTCTAAAATATGTATAACTTAGCAAAGGTATTAATTAGGAAGTATATATAATTTCATTTAAAAAAAAACTTACCTGTAAGCATGTATAAATTTATATGATGTGAACATAAACATGCCAAAATCTAATTCAGATATGTTTACATTATAATATTAATATAATTAAGTTATATAAGTTAATCTATAATAATTTACTACATACAACAAAAACCTAACCTAGAAGCCTATAGGTGAAATGTAAAGATATTAACTTATTGATAAATGATTATATATTTCAAACATATAACTAGAACCCGCAAGCAGAAACAAAATTAACTTTTACTTATAGGCTTCTTGATTAAAGACCGCTTTACGTTATCAGTTAAATTGATCAGTTCACTAATACGATAATCATAATCATGTTATAAATCCATAAAAGTATGTATATTAACACGGAATTGTTCTAAGACTCTTGAAAATGAAATGAATGAAATATATCTATATTTGCTGATATTGTCGGTGAAGCTATCGCCATTCTTGCCTATCCTTGCCAACTGTCTTGACCTCGCCCTATGAAACGACACTTCATAGGTCGCTCACACTCATTCAAATCTATATGTAGAAAAGAGATAAATAATTACTTTTTGTTTCTTTAATTTTTAAACGAAATATCGTTGCCATAGTGTTCTAATTCCTTGGGCATTGATTGATTATAAAAGATTTTGTTTTCATTTGTTGTTTTGGGCGTGTTTGGCAATCGGGCATTTTCTGTTTTTGTGTTTAAAAACGCGTTTTAGGGTCTTCGGGAACTTTTATTTATTACCGTATTTATTTATACTTTCATGGATTATACTGATTAGTCAAATTGATCAGTTAAAACTATTAGTTAGCGACTTCTACACAAATATAAACAACAATAATATTTTTTACCATTGTATTGAAGATCGTGATCGATTCACTTACCATGTGACTTACCAACTACGTGCAGCGACACAAAGTATGATCTGACAGGCTGGGTGGACACTTGACATTCGTATACCCCGGCGTCCCGTTGTTGGGCCCATTTGATGTGCAGGGTCCAGTCGTCTGTGTGAGTAGAGTGGGTGGCCTGAAACCTCTGGTCCGAGGTGTAAGTGTACCCTCCTACTGTGAGGATATGAAGGTCTCGATGACGAATCCAGGATACCTGGAATAGAAGACAAAGGAATTTATTTAATAACATTAATATAGAAACAGTATATTCGACCAGTGTATATTACCAATGATGGCAATGAAACGTGGTATTTTACTATGGGCGTTATTAGCAAGATCTAAATAGCACAACAAGCTATGCAGAGGGCTATGTTTGGAGTCGAGATCGAATCAGCAAGTTGAAACGGCAGTGGGCAGGGAACGTTCTTTTGGAAATCTATAGGAGAGGCTTATGTCCAATAGTGGACGTCCTACAGCTTATTATGATGATTAGTCACCATCATCATCTAAACTGGATATAAAAGGCAAAATTTGACACATTTTATATGAGAAATTCAGTTAATATACCTACATTTATTATTATTTAAAAATAACTTTATTAAGAATAACAAACGATTGCACAATAAAATATAATCAACAAAATATATAATACACATCGTTATCCACTAATACATTATATAGATTTGTGACTGACCTATAATTTACAAAATATTTTAGAACAATATTAATAAATATAATATATTTAGTAGAATCAGTTATTTTTTGGGTCTCTACCAACCCTGTCAGCTACTTCACTTCATTAGTTCATCTAGTTATAAAACATCCCACATTAGGTCTACGTAAAAAACCAAAGTGTAGGTAACATAACATAAGTGCCTCAAAATATATATGAATTTGAAAGAAAGAGAAAATTCAAAGTCAAAACTAACATCCCGAATAACTGTTCAATTTAATAATAAATAATATTTTAGAAGCACTTATTCTTCCTAAAGTTCATGTAACAACTCGCAACAGCAATGAAGTTAGTACAATAATACTCAAAACTTTATCCACTAATAAAAATATAGTAACTAAAGGTAATTTGGTTTTAGGCAGGAGCGTCTAACAATTGTTTGTTATTTATTATTGTTTTCGGGAACTTTTGTGAGTCGTCTACTTCATTATTAGGTTGTTACCCTGAGTTTGATTAATGCGTTTTGTTTCAAACTAACATGAGTTTGAATCTAAAATTAGTTTTATACGTTTTAAATTACTACCAGGAGCAACAAAACAAAAATAATAGTAATAATACAAAATAACTAAAACATTATTCTGAAAATAAAATCATCCAGTGTTTATCGTTCCGAGAAGACATTGTTAGTCTTTGACCGTTTAATAATTTATGGTGATAATATTTATGATGTTCTAATCCTAATATCTCCATAATAAACCCCAATATTTCTCGCCAAACTTCTTCATTACATTAATTAATAACTTCCCCGAACTCCCGAATGCGGACTTTCAAAACAAATATTTGCATTAATTTATTGGCCATTCGCGAATGAAAATGTTTGTCGTAGGTAGCTAAAACAAAAAATACTTTAATAGAAATTACAGTCTTTTCTTTCCCAAATTCTTTTCAAAATTTTCCTCCTTTATTCGTTCATACGAGTAAATTAAATCGGTAGCGTCGTCAGCTAAAATCCGGCTGAACAAAAACTGGCCACAAATTGTGAATGAATAGGATTTTCCATTATCCATCTACATTTATATTAAAAACTCCTACATTTAATTACGCGTTCAGAAGTCGAGCTTAGCGCTTAAAACCATTAATTCTGTCACATTGTAATATTCAAATTGATTTTATTTACATTGTTAGGCCTAGAATTTAATGTCTAGAACGTTTCGACTTTGACTAAGGGCGTTACAATAAGCTGACATTCAATAAATCCTTTTCAATTCTATCTATTTAGTGTTTACCGTCCCAGCTTTCACGGCTTTGACGCGAACATTTATAACTACAAATTTAGGTGGTCTTTAGAGAGTCAGAGTTGGTTATTTTAAATTGGATTCCTTTAAATTAATCTATGCCTTTAAATCTTATTTGAAACATATTAATTAGTATAAGAAAATTTATTAATTTCAAAATTTAGAAATAAATATTTTGAAGTTAACGTTTTCATAATTTCTTGAAGGATTAAGATTCGTTAAATATTTTGGCCTATTCTAATTTAGCTATTCATATCAGTTAGAGTATGAAATCCGGCAGAATGTAGAAAAACAATTTTTTAAAGAATTCGAATAGGTTAAAATTGTACATCTAAATCAAAAAGGAAACTTGGAAATTCTTACAGATGAGAGTTACGAATTTGGGAGGCTATTCAATTCTGAGGCCCACAAACTGATCTCTATCTCATAAAGGGATACATCCATGGAAAGAGATATTCCTTTTATGTAAAACACATTTTCCTACGCACATTCAATGGGGTGAAGGGATCAAAATGGAACGACAATATTATTGTAAGTGATGCTTCGTGAACGGTTTGTATGGGACATGTAAGTAATTCTATAAGGTGGAGTTAGTAAATATTTTATTTGGATTGTACTTTTGGAAAGGACTTTTATTGTTATTGTTACTTTGAAGCCTTCAGACTTTGTAATTGAATTTTGTTCTTATATGAAACGGAAGAATAATAAGTAAATGTTTGTCAGCATCTTGAGGTTTTGTATAAAGTTACAAATAAAAATAATTCATAAAGTTGTATTTTTCGAATGTATAACTGTATGTAGTTTATATATTTTGCCTTCTTTTACATTATTCTGTTATCTCTGTGGATCTTATATTACAATTTTTACTCTGCAAAAGGTTAGCTGGTAGACAATGCCTAAAGCATTAAGCCCGCCTTTGTGAATCTTTAAGTGCAATAAAGAGTTTAAGTAAAATAAATAAATATTTTATTATGATATATTTTATGATATTTTTAAATAATAGTCTTTAAATCTAACAATTCAATGTCATCGTTTTAAATGAATGTCACCTTGTAATAAAACTAGATACTTATTTACAATTTCATTAAAGTTCTTAACCGATTTAAAATTAAATGACATTTCGCTAACAAGTGTAAAGAAGATAAAATCGTTTCCAAAATGAAAATGTTCGGATAAAACTTTTTATCTCCATAATTTTGTTAATTATACAGTTCATGTTCGTATAATTTTCACGAAAGTTAATGTAATTAATAACATCGGTCGGCGGTCGGCGACTGATTCCAATCTCTTTGTAGCGGCGATCCTCGAAGGGATGAATCATTTATTTTTATTTGAACTAATGACGCAAACAATTGGTAATTTATGCTGCAATCTTGATCATTTATTTATATAAACTGCTTATAAATTATTTTAAAATAGTACTATAGTTTTAATTATGACTAAATTAATTTCTAGCATAATAACTAACTTACTTAGCTAACCAATTATTATTATTTATTAATTAACATTACACATAAAACCAATTAAATTGTTTAATAGATTTGAAGAACTTATTAATTGAAATAATTTAAAGAGTTATGCCTGTATTAATAAATGCTACTCAAACTCAATACTATTACTGAATATGCTGCTTAACTCAATATTAAGTATTGTTTCTTTCAAATATTTAACAAAATGTCGTTAAGGTAAAATGAAAGAAACATAGTTATTTTTTTACAGATCAATATCTGTAAAAAAATAACTACCTATGTTTCTTGGTTACAAAATAAGCTAAGCTTGTACTATGTGCACTAGAAACCAAAAACAATGATAGTCATACATATTATATTTTATAAACACCCAGACGATGGCCTGCACAGAAAAAATATACTAAAATTATTTTGACAAGAGTGGGAATCGAACCCATGGCGTTATATCTCCTGATATAACGCCAAAGGATGCCACGTAACCACTAGACCACGGATGCAGTAAAGTTAAAGATCTGATTACTAAAACTAAAACCTAACATTTCCTTCCTCCTATAACCGTGAACCTGTATGCAACCGCTGGTGCTATTATTCCTGAACATTGCATACTACTTAACATGAGATGGTTGCAAGGTTACATGTTGAAGTCTTATAAAAAAGAACTGATATTTTTTTTATAAAATAATGACACAAATATTAAAAAAAGCTGTAAAAAAGTAAATCCATGAAAACTAACTACATTGAAAGTTAATCTGCGAAGGACCCAAGTGTATTGTTACATGATAATGTAGTAATATTTCTGAGATTTGCTCGACTCTTGCTGATGACATAATACAAATTCATGTTCAAACATATTATTCAGCAGCTGCAATCTCGCTGCAGAGCGCTGACTCCAGCCACTTTATAAAATGTAAATAGTCGAGATTCGCTCAAAATGTAAAACAGGATTCAGGAACTTTGGCCGTGTTTGAACAGTCGATGTTCTGCTAAGAACTGACTGCTTTACGTTTTCTACTTTTGCGCTTATCGCGGTATTATATACTGGCATTCAATACCATATTGTGGTATTTTTTTTATTGGATATGTAGCTATTACTTTAATTCAATTAGTAAAATCAAGCAGGAAATATCAGAGAAGTATATACATGGTGACTTTGAAAGATTGTACTTTGGGCTAATATGAGACTCTACTTATCAAATCGAACAACTTTTCAAGTCAAAAGAAGTCAAATTTTGTTTACTTGCTACACATGGTTCCATGGGAAAAATTGCTAGATTTGATCAGTAGAGCCTCATGTTACAACCTTCCAAAGTCACAGTTGTATTTACGGCAGTGGAAACTTTAGGCATTTTATCATCGGACATAAAAATATATATTGGCACAAAATTGGTCTACGTTTCGAGTGACCTTAGAGTAGTGGCGTATTTCTTTCAGTCAAAAGACTTCAGAAAAGAAATGCCACTAGCATTCTGAGCACTACGTCTATAATTTATAAAAATAATAACAATTATAGTACTTATTTATTTAAAAAAAAACATCACGGGTGCCTTTCAGCTCCCGAGAACCATTTAAAACGCCTCACCCAGCGGATGGATTTACCCGTCATTTCGCCGATGGTATTCGAAGGCAACACCTAACAAGTGGCGAGCTTGTTGCGCTGTTTATGATGGTAAAGCTTCGTTGTATAAAGCGGTCACTCATCCCAGGTCGCCCTTGTATCTGCTCAACCTTGTTATCAGTTGCCCAGTGACTTAACCTCTAGGCCGGGCCGCTTATTTTGTTTATTTTTTTTATTTATCATTACTTAGTTACTCAACACATATTTTAGTATTAAATTTTTTTTTTTATTATATCTAGTAGGTAAGTATCAATAGATTTATGATTAAGTAATTTTAGTTTTCTATTATTATTATTACCATCGATTACGATGAGGTGGGATTAAAACCCCTCCGCTGGGTACCCTGGGGCCGTCTAGGTAGTCTCGGGCGCCGTAAGGCACCCGTGATGATATGTATGTATTATTATTATTTAAAATAAATATTTAACATTTAAGTCCTTATCAAAAGTACCCATTCCTTCTGTTATTGAACCCTTAGGTCTACAAAGATCTGATGGCTAAAGACCTGACGGTATGACTATTATACCATACAAATGTGGTCGTGCTTTGGGCTGGGATGCGACCTGCGTGGACACACTTTGTCGGGGTCATGTTTCGTCATCTTCCAAACGTGCGGGAGCTGCAGCTGGACAAGCAGTACAAATAAAGCTTAATAAGTGATGCAGAGCTCCTGAACTCGCACGTATTTTTGGCATTTTCTGTTGAGACAATGGGTCCGTGGTCCATCTAGCAAATTTATCCGTGATCTGGGTAAAAAAAAAAAATAGCAACTGGTGATCCTCTGTGCTAGGTTCAGAGGATCAGCATTGCTATTCAACGGGGTACCGCCGCTAGTGTCATTGGTACACTACGCCCATTGTCTCATAAAAAAAAAAATGTTCTAATTAATTAATTTTATAGGTAGGTATAGTATATTTTTGTTCATTTTATTTTTCATTGTATTTTTTTTAGAATTAAATAAACAAACTGAATATAATATTTATATTGTTTTGAAGTAAAATATGTTTTTACTGCGTTTAAGAAAGTTTATTTGTTGTGAACGTAATGTTAATAAAGTTATAAAAGGAATTTCAAAAGATTGAGCTACAGCCTAGTCAGCACTTTTTTCGCCAAACAGCAAAAAGGAATAAAAGAGTTGCATTTCTGCGCAGCGTCCAAAATCTCGTCTGAACGCTTTAAAAATACACCTTAATCCCTTTTACACAAAGTTGTTCATATAGGTTTTTGACAGTATTTTGCTTCACGAATGAACCCGATTGAGAAGCTTTACTAAATTTGATTTTAGAATATACTTAGGTATACATAATATTATAATTAGGTACTGTAAGTTCGTTTTCCCAAATTATTATATTTTAAAAGTTATAATGTAATTATAACTCTGAAAATATAATTATAAAAGTTAAGTTCCTTAATTATTTATTTATAAAACTTTATTCTATAATACAAAGGCGAACATAATGCCGTTGGGCATTAAGTTCCTGACTGTCAAACCTTAAATTTATCGTATATTATCACTAATAATATCTACTATCCGTTTCGTAACCGCATTCTGAAAGGAGCCTATTACTTCGTCAAGGTATCGTTGTTGGAGTCTCCTGAAAACCGGTGAATGCACAGAATAAAACCGAAACATAACTAGGTCAATTGACGGTTTTTAAACAAATTATATTATTATATATTAATAATAAATTACATATTAACTTTTTAAATGATTAATTATTACTTGCGAAGCCGCTGGTGAAATCTAGTTTAACATGACAAATTATATTTTCATGAATAGGCGCTTCGTTATGTTACATATATTATAATGATGAACCACTTTAATGACCGGCAGCGAACCATGACCTGATTGATATCCGTCAGGTGGATACATGACATAGTGTCACAGTAGAACTGATTGTTGATGGGAAGTCAATAAATTGTAGTAATAGTGTACTGACATGCCTCAATGCATGCTCAATATACATGGTGACTTTGAAAGGATGTACTTTGGGTTGTAATGAGGTTTTACTGATCAATACGAACAACTTTTCCCATGGAACCATGTGCCGTAAAAATATTGCCTTCTCCATACAAACTAGTAATTAAGTTCGCAGTATCATGGAGTTTAACGCCGTGATATGGAACCCAAGAGAATGTACATACACACTAATGGTAGAAAAGGTACAAAAAATGTTTCTAAGAAGCATGTATAAGAAAGTTTATGGTTACTACCCGTTCATGTATCCCACATTGTTTATTTTGGGAATGCTAAATTACAACTCATTGGAAGTCAGGCGTAATGTTGCGTTGGTCACTTATATTTTAAAAATTTTAAGAGGTTATATTAGTCTGCCAACAATATTAAAACAAATTTCTCTGTTTGTACCAAATAACTACTTGCGTGCGCGCAGACATTCGCTATTTGCCGAGATGAGTGCTCGCACATACCTACAACAGCGTGCTCCGGTGCCTCGCGCGATTAGTTTGTTGAACAGAATAGGGCAAAAATGTGAGGAATTTGATGTATTCGCATCATCTAATGCTGAAACCAGCCGGTTCGTACTGAGATGCTTGGAGCCATTATAGTCAATATAATTGTATTATTTAGAATAAGTAAGTTCTGTTATGTACAATTTATAGTTTAATAAATAAATAAATAAATAAATAATATTAAAATGACCAATTTGTATGGGGCAGCCAAAATTTTTTTCATTTTGGACACATAGTTCCATGGGAGAAGTTGTTCGATTTGATCAGCAGAACCTCATATTAGCCCAAAGTACATCCTTTCAAATTCACCCTGTATATAATATTCTGGTCTTTTATAGGATACTATAGGGCCTATAGTGTTATACCTATAGTACTTATAAGTAATCTTTATAAAAATATTACTCAATGATCATATTTTTCCTATATACTCCATATCCTTTAATACTTTATCAATGGTTTAACTTCCTTACCACTATTGACAAAAAATAAAATGAATGTAAAAATAAAAATTAGTCTTCTAAATTAACGAAAATAAAACTCGCTATAAAACATGATGTTACTCACTAGATGGAGGGTCTCCAAGCAAGCCAAGAAAACTATTGAAACTGTTAGGAACATAACTCTAAAAGTCTCGAGAGCTCGAATCATAATATTTTAGAGGCTCTTAGAGGCTTTTAGAGAGGCATGGAAAAAGTCTTATCTATAATTTAAAAAAAACACTAAAAAATATGAGAAAATAAATAGACATACAGAGAGACATCGCATATTATACATACTCACTCATATTAGAGATTAAAGAGTAGGAGAAAGAAAGAGATACAATATTTATAGCTAGATTATCCGTATGGTGGCGGATCCATCGCGTGTTTGGTAATAGTAAATTTAGTAGCAGGGGACTGCAGTGTTCCCAGACTTGTGACTGCGAACTAGAGTTGAAGAAAGCTGCACCGCACAGCTGAGTATGTTTGTCTCTTTACCCAACTATATAAGGTCCTATCATAGATATAATATAACTAAATATCACGGGTACCTTACGTTGCCCGAGACGGCCACAGGGTACCCAGCGGAGGGGTTTTTAATCCAACCTCGTCGTAGCCGATGGTCTACACCGTCTACACCAAACAAGTTGCTAGCTCGTCGCGATGTTTGGATAGTCTCAATAACCCATCATCTATAAACAGTTTCACAAGTTGGTATACTGAAACTAGGACCGACAGCTTAACGTCCACTCCGAGGCACTATAGTGGTGTTGTTAAACAAATGTACATATTTTTTAGATTAAAAACTCATTGGCACACACCGGGGTTTGAACCAGGGACCTAAGTGTTTTTTTAAGTCTAAGGTCTAACCAACTCGGCCACCACGTCAATAACTATAATATAACTTTTTATTAGGTTATTAATAAAGCCTAAGGCATTAAGCTCGCCTATGTACAATTTTATTTTATGTGTATAAGAATTTAAATAAATAATTAGACACATACAAGAAGTACCTAAGTAGGTACTAACCTACAGTAAAATATTATGTAATTCTAGCTTCTACACTTCCAAAGGAATACGGTCCTTAGTCGCATTACATATTAATGTTTCTGAAAAAACATACATATTAACAAACATACATACACACCCGTAGGTTTTTTAAGTTTGCTCGAAAAAACTCTTCAAAGGAGCACGGCATTTGATCTTGTTTCATATTCACCAGGCGCGCAGGGCCACCGAGTATGAATTTGTTTTCGCAAAAAGAGGAATAAATAAAAGGAATGGGTAATAACCCCCTTTCGCATAATTTGCATAGAGCCTCAGTATTTGCATGTCAATACTGTGGTGCTGAGATAGTCGCTAAATATGCTTCAAATTATTCGTTTGGAGTTAATGCTTGGACGCGTGCATTTACATGCTATTACAGTCTGCAATAATTCTGATTCGCGTTTGTGTGAGTACTCTATATAGCTACTAAGAAAAAATAATACCTGAAACATAATATATTTTTTTACAATACTTAAAATTAATACATATTCGTGTTTTAAAAAAGTATGTACATGGTTTCGAACTGAGGAACAGAAATTATTACGAGATGTCTACTTTTGTCTGCAAATCTTTTGCAGTTTTCGCTGTAATAATTTGTATGACATTAAATTTAAATTCATACACCAAAAAGGAAAAGGAGAAAATTAAATCGCTTATAGCGTTCATTTTATAATAGATCTGTTACTTATAGAGCTGATATTTCTATATTAAAAACATTATTTTAAGGATGCTAATCGCTTCAGAGGTGTTATCGTGCACTTAAAATTTAAATTAAAAGTTATAGGTATAATAATAATTTAAAATGGTTAAACAACGTCATTTGTATAACAATTTTCATCTTAAAATTCTCCAGTACCATTATTGCAACTAAACATTAAAACAAAAATCAGGACAAAAGGTACGTTTTACATAAAATCTTACAAACAAACCCAACCTTAATTTATACAACAATAATAAGCCTTTACATAATTAATAAAATAACCTGAAAACACCGCTTAATTTACACGTTGTTCCGGTATAACAGTACCTTTTATTCCCTAAGGTCCATGAATTTCACGGGCTCCAGCCTCCGTCCGCTCCCTATTCGCAAAGGGTCAGTGGGATCCAGGTCCAATTCGCTAAGGGCCCAAGTTTGGGACCCTGGGCGGAGACCTGCGTTCACTTAAATTGTCTCCGATGGTCGGTGGCCTAATTAATGGACTCGAATCGTAAGACGGTGAAGTCGTACGTCTACTGGGAAAAGTAGGTATGTTAAAGTTATATTTAGATACTCGAACCTCTTAAGAGATGCATGAAAGCAAACATCGACGTCGGTGTAGTATCTAAAACTAGTTCTCATGTAATAAATAAATTAAAACTTGACTAAAATCGATAGAAATAAATTTGAAGGCTTTCAGAATACGGATGGTAAAGGCCTATGAAGTAATCACACTCTGAAAGAAAAAGAACCCACTGACTAATACCAGTCTAAATGGATTTCGGATGAAAAGTGTGGAGGCACTAAAGAAAGAATAAAGTTCGGTGACCCCACACTACTTATCTCTGAACCTAACGTACAAATTAACTACATGCGATTGAGTCAATTCTTTAATATTACCCGATTGACAGAGATAGAAAATTAGTTGTCATCGTTTAAGATTCTTCTTTTTCATGTCTTACTAATTTCATTCCTAAAAGAACTGGCCTAAATAGCTAATATTTTTTAAAACGTTACTTCACTAAAGTTAAATCTAATTGAATACAATAAAGTTGGGAGATACTTAGCGGACTCCTATGGCAACATTTTATACAAAGCACTTCGCAAGTACAACACTATGGATAAGTTTAATATCCGCGAAACTTCCACTTTTACGAGCCCACCTAACTTATAACTGCACTAACTTTTCTTATAAGATACTGTGTTCATATTTAATTTATTTTCTGTGTGAAAACACTGTAACACTAGTGGAATTTATTTAGTTTATACCTAGTTGCTAAAGATTTTATAGCTTCTAAGCTTTTTAAAAAAAAACCTACAAAAATATTTATTTATATAATATAATTTTATTTTATGCCTTAAGTATTATTAATAGAACCTATTTTTTAAATCAAAAGGTAGGTATATTTTTATTCTAAAAAATGTCTGAAAAATAAATTATCTTATGAATACTTTTGCTTAAAATTACTCAAATGCATAATTATTATCTTCTTTCAATCGTGAGTTTAGTATAAAAGTTGAAGTGATTTGTAGACCTGCTTGTATGGTAGCACTGTAAAACGAAAGAAAACGTGGTTCATTATTTTTATCATAGAAGTCAATAAAATAAAATTGCCACTATGACAAAATACTCAGTATAATTTTATTATTACCTGTTGTGTTATTTTACGTTTAATCTATTTGTGGACGACGCGCCTCTTCTTAGTGGACATAAGGACTTATATTTTAATACAAATAAGTTTATTTATAAATTCAAAATATTTCTGTTCCCTTCGACAACTAAGTTGACAGTTTGTGATGAGGAGTTGGTGTTCAACGGTCGAGGTCTGTGTTCTCTACATTTGGTCTATAGGTCGCTGGTTCATATCCGGCTCGAAGGACCAAATGTAGAGAACACAAACCTCAAACACTGAAGGTATTTGAGATCCGTGTCGTAAATGAAAAGCGGACTGTAAAATAAATAATATATTCGTATGATAAACACCTAAATAAATATATACCTTTATAACATATATAACTATACCTAAACTAATAATAATATGTAAAACCAGAAAGCTCCTGTTCTCCTCGACCGCTGAACACCAACTCCTCATCACAAACTGTCAACCTAGCTGTCGAAGGGAACAGAAATATTTTGAATTTATAAATAAACTTATTTGTAATAAAATATAAGTCCTTATGTCCACTAAGAAGAGGCGCGTCGTCCACACTATTATTATAACAATATGTTTAAATATCACGCCTCTTTAAAATGTATTTATAAATTTTTCATTAGATTTAAACATTTCACTTATTAACTGCTTTTATTGTCCCGAAGGTTTGTCTGGTAGAGAATGCCTTTGTTTTTTGTATGCAATAAAGGTTTAAATAAATAAATATTTTTCTTTTGCCTTTTGTCTTTATTATTATATGTATCATATTTATTTCTATTACTAACTATGGAGGATGAAAAGAGTTGAAGAAAACATTTATACACCGCAAACACTATTACTATTATAGTTTTCGAATATGATTAAAAAACATGTAGGTATAAGTAATATTATTGTAAAAAAATAAATTGTTTTTTATCAATAAGTTTTGATTAATTAAATTATTTGTTTGACAATAACACTATGTATTAGCCTCATAGAGCACGTTAAGCCATTGGTTTCCACTGTAACAACTTGTGATACTGAATCTATACAAACACAGAGACAAACTTTTTCGTTGTAGTCTCAGAATAACATTAGATACAAATTTCAAGTTATTATACCGCTTATAACAAATACTATAAACCATCCCAAATCCAACAATAAAATCCCATAAATAATATTGCTTTAGTAAGGAAGGTTTACATGTCTCCAGTTAGAAGTTTCCCACGTAAAGTTTATTACATTGCAAGAAACAATAATAAAGTTAACTTCACACAATGAGCACGTAGGAGCGAAACACTTCACGCGAATGCTTTGATTTTACGTTTCCCAAATAGTTTCCTAAGCTCAAGTTTACGTTCAAAGATTTGATTATGAGCAAACAATTGTGCTTCAGAGCGGTATTCTGAGGGTAGCTATTTGATAAATTCCTCGACAATGTAATCCGAATTATTCGTAGAATTGTCGTCTTGCGTTTAATTAATTCGGTGGAGTCAGCCGCGGCGAAGCATGCGCGCTTCGGGCCGGCGATGCTGCCACACTTTGTCCGCTAATCCTTGCTTTGTTGTACGTAGATGGCAGGGTCTTTAGATTTAAATTCATTTCAATAATAATCAATTTTGTTTCATAAATATTTATTAAGTTGTGGTTTAAAATAGATTTGCCAGCTTCGTAACTGGGTCAAGAGGTTTATTTTGTAAATGCGTCGATTTTCTATTTGATCTCTAGATGTTTAGTAATAAGATATATAAATCTAGATGTTGTAACTTCAGCACTTGCAGCAAGTGCTGAAAATTTAGTCAGGCAGATGATTTCGAGCAGAGAGGAGTGGGACAAGAGCAGAAATGCTAAGAAATATAATAAAACGAAGACTAGATGAAGAAAAGGAGAAAATAAATAGGAAAGACTAGAGTATAGACAGACGCCTATCTGAAGAAATGCGGAAGCGGTGCCGATAAGCGGATCAGAGATGGAGGAGGTTTTAGTCCGTAGGGTACAGCAAGTTAAAGGCTGTGTAGTCGGATATGCCAAACCAACAATGGTATCCATGAGGATTTCCTCCTCCCTAATAAAAAAAAAGATGTAACTCATAACCTCACAAATGTAGATGTTATAATTTAAAACCTTACAAATTAAGATGTTATGACTCATAACCTTACAAATCTAAATGTTATGACTTGTAACCTTACAAATCTATGTTATAACTTGTAATCTTACAAATCTATATGTTATAACTTGTAACCTTACAAATCTATATGTTATAACCTAAAATCTTACAAATTCAGATGAAATGGTAAGACTCATAATCTTACAAATCTAGATAGATGTTATGACTCCTTACAAATTTAGATAGTATGACTTATCTTCATTAATAAAATCTTCATAATCTATTATCTTCATAAATATTAGATAATAACAAACGTGTTATTATCCAGATGTTAGGAAAATCTTGTCTAGTGGAAATCTAATTCTTGCAACTCGTCAATTATACTTTTTTAGGTGTAGGTAAGTCTCTATAACTTCGTGGTTTTTACCTAGTCACATGAAGACCTAGTCCTGAGAATATTGCATCAATTCTTGGCGGAGCGACAGCCGACAGTCTCCTGTATCCATCAGCGTTTGTATAGATTAGTTTTTTTTTGTTTTTTGTTTTTTTTATTGGAGCACGGCATGTGACTTTGCATCTACCTGGTGGTGAGCAGACCTACAAAGTCAATGAATGGGGTCAATCAATAATTGTTCTTAAACAATATTGATCGCTCCCACTATGCCGGCTAAATGATGCGATTACGAAATGGGGGGCGACAATGACGAATGGCATCACGAGTATATACTCGCTGCCTTATCGTCAATTCAACCACCCATTTCGTAACCGCATACTGAAAGGAGACTACCACCTCGACAAGAAATCAATGCAGCAGTCTCCAGAAAACCGGTGAACCCACAGACTAAAACCGAAACATGACTTGACGGTTTTTGCATCTGTAATGGTGGTGGTAACGAGACCGGTCGGTCGGCCTAACGAAGTTATAGAGACCTTCCTCCCTCCTAAATTGATTCTACCTAGTTGATTCAGTAAAGATATATCGGGGATGCTTATGAATTAAAGAATGAATTTGTTTTTTTTTATATTATAATTTGCTGGAGAGTATGTATTATTTAGAATACTGAAAAGGAAATTAAATTCTGTAACTTTAATTATACACGAAATTAAGATCTTACTTTACAAACTAAATACGTAGTATACATATACATAAGTATTATACGACCTTAACTAATATATGCAAATTCGACTTTATTGCCACCAGTAAAAGTACCAATAACTTTAAAAATACATAAAATATTTTATATGAATGTATCGTTTTGACGTTTAAACTATCATTTCAATACATAATAGGATTAAAAGTTCAATTTTATATTTGTTTATCTCTGTAATAAGAATTAAATCAAAAATTGTAACAGAAAATAATTTGATATTGATCGATAAAAAGGGAAAATAAAAAGTCACATTTCGTGCTTCAATAAACACCCCAAAAAAGTTTTATCAAAAAATAAATTAAATGTATTTGCGGTAAGTAGTAAATACCTATTAGTTTAGGTTTGCATGTCGAAACGTTGTAAAAGCCGGGCCTAGTTCAGAACTGTAGCGGTTAACGTGTTAAAAAATAATTACGTCATTGCCGGGAAATTTCACCAACTTCTTTGGTTTACTTTTAATAAGCTATTAGTTGAAGCTTAAGTAAACATGACGTGACAATAATGTTCGTAATAGGGTTTTTTTAAGTAGTTAACTTAACTACTTTCAGTTAATATTTAATTTGAGACCTAGACGGCCTCGGGCTACCCGGCAGGAGGGCTTTTTAATTTTTTAGGGTTCCAAAATTAAAACATTCACTGAAGCAACCTTAATGGTTAGTCATTGGTGCCTGTTCGCATAAAATTTCTGGAGAACTGTTGGTTAGTTTTACTCAAGACATTGTTAAATGTAAGTGTCAAAAAGAATGAAGGTATAAGTCCAGATGAAAAAGGGTCTAAGTTAAAAAAAGTTGCAATGAAAAAGCCGTATGGTTTTTCACTCTACTAAATGTTAGCTGGTAGATAATTTCTAAGGCATTAAGCTCGTCTATGTACACCTTTTTAATAAATAATTGTGTAATAAATAATTTCAATAAAAAAATAAGGGATAAATGGAGTTATATCACTCGCGAGCAACCAAATGGCATAAACTGCTAACTTTAACTTTATTTATGGTAAAAACAAGTTGTACGCTGCTAAGCTGACATTTCAAGCCTTCAAATCTACATGTCATTTGAAAGCTTGAGATGTCAGCTTTAATATATAAAATTTAAATATATTAGCACGGGTGCCTTACGGCGCCCGAGACCGCCTAGACGGCCTCAGGGTACCCAGCGGAGGTTTTTTAATCCCACATTCCCACCTCGTCGTAGCCGATGGTATTAGTCTACACTGAACAAGTGGCTAGCTCGTCGCGGATGGATAAACTCAATAACTCATCTATAAACAGTATCACAATTTTTTATACTAAAACTGGGACCAATACCTTAACATGCTCTCCGAGGCACTAAAGTGGTGTTGTTAAACAAACGTACATACATTTTTAGATTAAAAACTCATTGGTACACACCGTTGTTTGAACCAGGGACCTAAGTGTTTTTAAGTCTAAGGTCTAACCAACTCAGCCACCACGTATATTAATATATATTAGTGTATAGCTTTAAATTTCATGAGATCCTATCAATGTCCATATATTATTTTAATAATAAAATGCTGTCTGAACATAAATGTAGAAAAATGGCAATTTGGGAAATTTGTGGTTAGGTTTGTTAAAAATTAAAAAAAAACAGTAATGTGCCCTTCTGTGCACTATAATAGTGGTTGATTATGTATGTGTATGTAGATTGAAGGCTCTAAGACCCTTGGTAAATATTTGAAGAAACTAGAATAATTTAAAATTCGATTAAGATTAAATATTACGTCAAAAGTCACGTCAGCTAAAAGTTGCTAAGTATTTAAAATAATAACGTTTCATAATACACCTACGCGATAATAACAGAATTACCTCAAAGTATGACCCTCACGGACAAAAAGGGTATCAGGCGTTAATTTAAATAGCGTATTAAAGCGAAATTTGGCACGACTTAATTTACAGTAACTCTGGTCGGGATCCAGGGCGGCCTGAATATCAGATAAGGTAGCGTTTTCCGTGACAAAAGCGGTACAGCGCGCGTCCGCTCGCCCAAGAGAGATATCGCGCTTGTTCAGACGCCGCCCGCCGTGATCACGAATTTAAATAAGTCGTTTATGTGCGACAACTATTATTTAATTCATTCATTTATTACATTATTTGAATAACATTTTTCTAAAAACTGGTAACCACCGACTTTGATACAGTGAAATCTCCTACGAGGTCGAAAATGATATTCTTGGCAACACGAAAAGGCTTAACTAAATTTGCTATTGCATAGCTAGTTCCAGTATTACATTAACTACAAAAAACATATACAATATTATTGAATTTCATGCAATTGCCATTGCCATTTGTTTATGTATCATAATGAGATTGCATAACATTCAATAATAATTACAATATTAACTTAAGCAAGATCGACTCTTATTCAATATTAATAAAATTAATAATACTAATAGCAAATAATAATAATAATAGCAAATGATAATTTAAAGTATATTAGACACATAATGCTCTGGTCACAGACAAAGCTCTAGGCTTGTACCAGGAAATCGAATCGGCGATTTTCGAATATAACGCCAAAGGTCACTAGTCTACGAACGCAGCCTAACACCGTCTAAAATTATAGGTAATAATTACGATTTTACGAAAAAAAGATAGAGTTTGTACAATTTTCTGAAAGAAAGTTTTTTAAATAATAGAAATTGAAATGTTTAATATGCACTCTTGGTAAGTAATTATATATTTATCAACAAAGCAAAACTTCTACAAAAAGCCCATAATGTAAGTAAAGTATAAAATACATACTCCATGGGAGGTAGTGGTGGCAAAGAGTAATGTGCGCTATTTAGCACGAGCACTGCGTACTTTCCTAGCTTTATCCACATGACCGTGTTATATGTTACGAAGGCTACGTAGGTATCCTATTTAAGGATTAGAAGTTATTCAATCCTTAGAAACTTGTTTTCCAATAGTAATCCGTTTTTTTTTATTGATTCGTTTATCATCTATTCGTTACGAACATAAAATCAAATGGGCCCTGAGCAATTTCCAACCTTATAAATCTCCGGGTCCAGATGAAATATATCCCATTCTACTACAAAGGGGGCTGCCAATACTAAACTCCCACATTAGCAGACTCTTCAAAGCATCTATTGCATTTGGTTACACACCAAAGCAGTGGAGGATGGTTAAGGTAGTATTCATACCGAAGCCAGGTAAAGTAACCTACGAAGAACCCAAGTCGTTTAGACCTATTAGTCTATCATCTTTCTTATTAAAGATATTAGAAAAAATACTGGACAGACACATTAGGGAGGGCCCACTAACAAGGACACCTCTTCACAGACTTCAATGTGCCTATCAACAAGGAAAGTCAACTGAAACCGCGCTTCATCATGTCGTTCATAAAGCCGAGATGGCTTTAGAGAACAAGGAGGTATGCGTAGGCATATTCTTAGACATAGAAGGAGCATTTGATCGCACAACTTTTGAAGGCATTGACAATGCCTTAAAACACCATGGCATAGAATCAACCATTTGTAGATGGATACAAAATATGCTTAGGAGTAGAATGGTTATATCACAACTACTCGGAGATGAAATGATGATAACTACAACCAAAGGATGTCCACAGGGTGGAGTACTTTCTCCTTTGCTGTGGAGCCTTGTTGTAGACTCAATTCTAACAAAACTAAACGTTGGCCCATATTATACAGTAGGATATGCTGATGACCTAGTTATAATGGTAAACGGTAAATTTGTAGGCACAACAATAAGTGTAGCACAAAAGGCTCTGGGAACTGTTGAAGAATGGTGTAACTCTCAACATCTGTCAATAAACCCGAGTAAAACTTCAGCATTGCTGTTCACAAGGAAAAGAGACCTAACGGCACTGATCTCTTTAAAGTTATACGGGTCTGAACTACAATGGTCCACTGACGTAAAATATCTCGGTCTTACTCTAGATAAAAGCCTTACATGGAAACTACATGTTGACATGTTAATAAAAAGGGCAATAAGGGTATTTGCTATGTGTCGATCGGCATATGGCAAAACATGGGGACTAAAACCAACAGTAATGAAGTGGATATACAATACCATGGTAACGCCGATACTAACATATGGAAGTATTGTGTGGTGGCCACGGACTAAGCTTGATATCTGTAAAAAAGACCTAGCTAAGTTACAACGATTGGCATGTATGTCTATTTCAGGTGCCTTTAAAACAACACCGACGGCAGCTATGGAGGTACTATTAAATCTTAAACCTTTACACGTGATAATAGAAATGGAGGCAAGGAAATCACTTTACCGACTACGGAATAATAAAGAGTGGTATCCAAATATGCCCCAAACTATTCACACTAGGATGGAAACTGACAACAATCTCGATAGGATTCTTGAAATGTGCGCTGACAACATTTCGACTATTCGAATCTTTAAAAGGAACTACAAAACATATTTCCCGTCACGGGACGAATGGGAAAATGGTTCTAAACCCGACAGTAAATATCAAAACTGGTATACTGATGGATCAAAGATGCAGTCAGGAACGGGTGCAGGAATACATACTAATGGTCATGATATTCATGTAAGCATGGGACATTACCCTACAGTTTTCCAAGCAGAACTGTATGCGATAATAGTATCTGCAAAGAAGATCCTAGACATGAGATCACATGGAGAAAACATAAATATTCTCAGCGACAGCCAAGCAGCACTTAAAGCTCTGAGCTCGTATGAGACCAGATCTGGGCTGGTTTTGGAATGTGTTAAACTGTTGAATAAAATCGGCAGGAACAACAGGGTAAGACTGGCCTGGGTGCCGGGACATATGGGCATCGAAGGCAATGAAAGGGCAGACCAACTTGCTAAAATGGGTTCGGAAACTCCCTTAATTGGACCTGAACCATTTATAGGCATACCCAACATAACAATAATTAATGCATTAAAAAAATTTGCTGAGGACAAACACACAAGATGGTGGTTAACGCAGCAAGGCCTAATACATTCCAAGAAATTCATTGGTATGAGGGCAATAGGCCTGGATAAGATATGGAAATTCAACAGAAGTCAAATAAGGCTACTGGTGGGAGTGTTCTCAGGACACTATACAACCAACAAACACCTCTATACTATAGGAGTAAGAGATGATCCCACATGCAGATTCTGTGGTAAGGAGCCCGAATCCATGCGGCACCTACTGTGCGACTGTGACGCTAGGGCCATCCAAAGAATAAAATACCTAGGACAGGCTTATCCGGATCCAGAAAGCTACAGGCTAATCGACCTTGGTGATGTCCTTAAATATGTCAACAACATATTTGGGGACGATACTGAGGTGTGTGGATAATAGGAATGGGGAACACACAAAAGATCCCAAAGGGTCGAAGTGTTTTTGACTGATGTCAACCCCAAAACCAATAAGATAAGATAAGATAATCATCTATTCGTTGATCCTCCGTGGAATACCTTATATACAAAAAACGTTAAAACCGGAGACGATAAAGGTCAAACGGAAAATCACACAGTTTGATGAAATAATGAAACCTAAAATTATATTAATAGCAAAGAAAATCTCAATTAACGGCCAATATTTCTATTAGCATTTGAAAAGACAGAAGAAACAATTACAGAATTTGCGATCAAGATACGTAATCCATGTGGTATATACAACTGCGGTACTAAAGTAAAACAAAAGGTATAGACCCTAAGAGATCCCCTGACCAGTGCCTTTGATAAATATCAGCCAAATAATACATGAAGAATACCGTATAACAAAAAAAACTGCGTTAATTTAAACCTAGAAAATGAATCCTTCGACTTGTTTAGACCAATAAATTATAACTAAATAGAACGAAAATTTTCAAAAGAGCATTTCATGATGAATATAATAATTGTGAGTTGACAAATGGATCCCTACAGAGCAGAGAACGTTATCGTAAAGGCATATGGTAATGCGAGAGCTGCTCGTTTGCATGACAATAAACAACTGCTATATACGTAGACCATTCTCATATCAATCCTAAATAACCTCTTCTCTAAGAGGGTGATTTGCTGTGAAGTGAAGTTAAATTCATTGGTTGGAAGACTGTCATTAAATAGCTCCAAGACCAAGACTTGTTTTGAAATATAGATATTATGATTTATATGATGTTTGGGTGAAAAATACAATAAACTATTTTATCAATAAATCCTCATATCAATCCTGAATAATCTTTTCCCTAAGAGGGTGATTTGCTGTGAAGTAAAATTAAATTCAATGGTTGGGTGACTGTAAATAAATTGCTCCAAGATTTGTTTTAAAATATATAGTAGCATTATAAATATAGAGCATTATAAGATGGTTGGCTATAACAATTATTATTATTATCATATCAATTCAAAATAACCTAAGTCTCTAAGAGGGTGATTTGCTATGAAGTGAACTTAAATTCAATGGTTGTCATTAAATTGTTTCAAGAATTATTTTGAAATATAGATATAATACATTATACGGTGGTTGGCCAAAATATACAAATATTATTATTATTATCATATCAATTCAAAATAACCTCTTCTCTAAGAGGGTGAATTGCTGTGAAGTGAAGTTTAATTCAATGGTATTTTCCAACGAATCTTGGAGAAATTTAATGACAATTGCTCCAAGATTGGTTTTGAAATATAGATATAATGTATTACAAGATGGTTGTCTAAAAAATACAATTAATATTATCATATCAATTCAAATTAACCTCTTCTCTAATAGGGTGATTTGCTGTGAAGCGAAGTATAAATTCAATGATATACTAAATATAAATTTAAACTCCTTAAAATCTATTTACAGTTTTGTATAAGTGAAAATAAGTATTTTGTAATTTTATTTACAAAGAGTAATTAGTTAAATTCCACGGGATCAAATTCGAACGTAGTATTTGAGATATTTCTCATTTATTTATTACTTTATTATCTAGATTACGTACAGAAAACGACATGTGACTATCTTTGAGTAGAGTATCTATCTGGTGTTAAGCAAATCTATAAAGTTTCTGTATGAAGACGGTCAGTATAATTTAGTTTATCAGCATTGATTTCTCTCACTAGCCCGGCTAAATAAAGCGGTAACGAAATGAGCGGCGATACGATAGCGGCAACTTATGGATACTATATTAGTCTATTTTAAAAGCCTCACTGCTTTATCGTTAAATAACTGGCCATTTCGTAAACGCACCCTGAAAGAAGTCTACCACCTCGACAAGAAATCGATGCTGTAGTCTTCTAAAAACGGGTAGGTAAACCCGTAAGTGACTAGGGTTACTGACGGTTTATGCGTATGGATTGTATGGGAGTTGGTAATCCAAACCGGTTAGATATAGAAGGGCTTTACCTATTAAATCCTTACAAAATACCTAATAATGTACCCTGAGTATGAAAGCAATTTTGAAAGTGGAATTAATTAATTCAATACATTCTTTTACAGTATAATTTTAATAAAATTCTACCGAAAACAAAAAGTTGACCCAAACAAAATTTAAACAGCAAACTTTAGTTAGAAAACGAACAAAATGATAAAATAACAAATGTAAGGGATCGTTAAGCCGACAAAGTTTTTCTGCACTTCAATAATTTAGAAGGAAAGCCGCTTAACTCAGCCCTTTGTAAGAATTCATTTACGCTGAAACAGCCCCACCACACCTAACCGTTCGCGTACTCACTGACTACACAATACTTACTTACCGACATTAGATCCATTTATAATAACATTAAAGATATTTTATAAATGATATTAGTAACTAGCAGAATATTTTTGGTAAAGAATGTTTTACAATAGATTTTATTTAATTTTTTTGACATTAGATCCATTTATAATAATTACAATATTACAGATATTTTATAAATTATATTAGTAACTAGCAGAATATTTTTGTTAAGAATATTTTACAATAGATTGAATTTTAACTTATTTATTAGGAACCATAATTATGATAAAATTGTAACCAATACCTACCTAAGCTATATACTATTCACTGTACCGTGAGAAAACAATTAAACATACCATAAAAAGTATTTCAAACTAGGTTAATACCTAGTTTGAAATACTTTTTATGGTATGTTTTTTTCTTTTTATTTTATACCAAGATACCTAGTTGATTTACTAATCAACTAGGTATCTTGGTATAAAATAAAAAGAATAAAAATGTATGCAGAACAAATGATATGGTTACAAAGACGAATTGCTTTAGGATACAAAGAACACAAATGCCATAGCTTATCTAGTTATATACTTTTTTTAAAGTTTTTTTATCGTAAATAGTTTTGATGAATTCTTTATAATTTTAATTAATATAAATATTTTAATTCTTACTACCTAGATAAGAAATAGCGCACATATTTCACTGTGCACAGTGCTTCCGCGCAGTAAAACTACTCACTGCAAATAATTTATAGTAACTCCTGCCGTTTGTATTTCTGTGCAGTGCCATGCCGGAAAACAAAGGAAAAAACAAATTAAAAAAATAAGTATAACTTTAGAAGGAAAAATCAAAGGTGAAGTTTGCTATAGTAGTATAGGTACTATAGTAGTATAGGCCGATTCGTAAAATCTTCGGTAACGGTAACGGTACGTTATTCTCATAGACAGCCTCCATAAAGTAGTGGTTGCGCCTTCGGCGTTGTACTCAAAAATATTAGTATATACGATAATTCTGTACAGTTTGTCATGGTTTGGGTGTTTAAAAAATATAATATGTATTATATCGTTGCTTCTGGTACACATAGTACAAGCCTAGAGTTAGTTTGTAAGCAGAACTATATGTGTAAATTGTCCTGCATATTAAATAAACATTTTTGTATAGGAATAACGAACCGTTACATAAGTACAAAAAAAGATTCAGGAAAATGTTAACCAATATTTGTGATGAGTCGAACACAGTTTTACAGTAGACAGTTTATGTAACTCTAGTTGTAAGGTTGACTATGCTGAGCTAGACTGAGTTAGAAAGTAACATTACTATTGGAGCACGGCATAATATAATAATATAGCTTTATATCTACAAATTACAAGAACCTTAAATAAAAAGAACTGAAGATCACTAGATATACTCGTAATCATTGAAACATGACGAGATTTGTACAAAGTTCTATATTGTTAGTTAACTGGAACTGTTTCAGAATTGGAACTAACTGACCTCACCAACCCGGAGCCATTTCCCTAATGCTGTGTACTTAATTTTACTCCCAGCTTCGGACGGAACAAGACTAATGTATGCGAATGCACTTTACTGACCACACCCAGGTTGTTTATCGTACCTTGCAGATACAGAGTAGTTAACTTGCGATAGTCATTAGTTTTGGGCGTTTTTTCTATTTTTACCTATCAAGTAGGAATGCTTTTAACTGGGCGTTGTTTTATTTTCTGGTAAGCTTGGATATAATTTTAATTATTGTTAGCATAAGATAAAAACTACCCGTATATCCATGTGATATACATCTATATAATATACTGGTGCATAATCATAATATTCTATACTAGGTGGGAGGTATATTTCTATAGTTGAGTCTTTTAAACGAAGATGAATAGGAATCTTAAGCCGGCATAATGTATGAAACCAGCTCTTACAATACAGTTCTAAGAGCTGATTGTATTTATTTTTGGACCTGCATACTGCTTTCGATCAGGTAGATCATATGTCACATGCCGAGCTCCTATAAAAAAAAACAGAGAAAAAATTCTCTATATGTGCATGGCTACAGCGATTTATATTGGTTTTACCATCGCCGTACAGATGCAGAAGTGACCTAGGGCCTTACCAGGGAGCCGATCGATAATCGAATCGAAATACCCATCGAAATCGAAATGTATGGGATTTAACGTTTCTCGGCGATTGGACTCTACCCATAGAGTAAAATTCCTATACATTTTTATCGATCGATGAGGCGATTCGATTGGCGATCGTGTTCTTTGGTCAGGCCCCTAGTCATGTTTCTGTTAGGCCGTGGTGTCACATTTTTTCAGGAGACTATTTGCAGGTATAGTCTTTTTTCAGAGTGCGGTTACTAACTGGACAGTTGATTTGATGATGAAGCAGTGAGGTTATTAAAGTAAACTTGTAACGCAAATTCGTCTTTGTCGCCCCTCATTTCGCTTGGGCATTGTTACCAGTCAAACCTAGGCAATTTGATAGGTATACTATTTGATAAGGTATCTCTAGGAATAAGATGGTGGTATATATATATATATATATGTATATATCTTTACGGGTGCCTTACGGCGCCCGAGACCGCCTAGACGGCCCCAGGGTACTCAGCGGAGGGGTTTTAATCCCATCTCGTCGTAGCCGATGGTATGAGTCTACACCGAACAAGTGAACGTCGCGATGTTTTGAATAGACTCACAAGTTGGTATAGTGAAACCGGGACCGACAGCTTAACGTGCTCTCCGAGGCACTATAGTGGTGTTGTCAAACAAATGTATTTTTTTTTTTTATTAAATACTCATTGGTACACAACGGGATTCGAACCAGGGACCTTAGTGTGTTCAAGTTCAAGGTCTAACCAACTCGGCCACCACGTATATATACATTGATTTATATTAGTTTTTTTTTAATTAAGCGCCCGACCCATCTTCGTACACAATCTTAAAGGTTAGCTGGTAGATAATGAGGCATTAAATCGCCTTTGTAAATATTTATTGTTTAATATGCAATAAAGAGTTTAAATAAAATAAACTAGAGAACTAATTAGCGAGCACGCTATTTATACTTACATCTATAATTTTGATTCAAATCTAAAGGCGTATCTACAATTTAGGGTTACCTAGTAGTAATTTATTCCCATCGCGTTGTCAGGAATTAGCACGGAACCCATCAGGTTCTGACAGCCACAATCTTTAAGCGGCGGATATTAGTTCACCAAGATATTGGCAAATATTTGCTCTTCGCGTTCATCTACAGAACTTTAATTATAATTAAGTAATCTATTCATAACAGTATAATATTATTAGGATGAATAACTATAGATTATTTTCTTAATAAATTAATTATATATATATTTTTTTTAATTGAATATTGTAGAATAATAATATTATTTTAGGTATTAATCCACAATATTTAAGACTAAAATAAGTAATGATAATAATAAGATAGCAAATGTACCTACTTCGATAGGCCAACCGACCGGTTTTGTTAATTGAACTAGTCTTTCGGTTTTAGTCTATGGGTTCACCGGTTTTCAGGAGACTACTGTATTGCATGTTGGTTCGTAGTAGTCTCCTACAGGATGCGGTTATAAAACGGACGGATTTAACGTTAACAGCGAGAATGTTTAAGTATTATAAGCCATAATACTTAAACATTCTCGCTGTTTACGTTAAATCCGTCAGTTCAATTCTGTTAAATAAAAAAGTATTGATCCATTCGGGTACTTTGTAGATCAACTTATTATCAGATAGATACAAAGTCACATGTCGTACTTCTATAAAAAAAATATGATACTAGTATATTAGTAGTAGAGTATCATCACGGGTGCCTTAGCGCCTGAGATCGCTTAGATGGCCTCAGGGTAACGGTCAAATTTTATTCTCACCTCATCATAGCCTATGTTATTCCAAGTCTACACCGAACAGTTGGCCAGCTTATTCCGGTGTTTGGATCATAAAGGTATATATAGGTAGCCGCCCTAATGCCTAAAATCGCATTTCCACGCGTCAGAACAGAAAATGGGCGCCGCCATATAAACTCGAAACTAAAATTATTATAAACAATCACTGAGCATTGATTGGTTGAAGTGAGAACACAATATGGCGGCGAACACGTTTGACATTTTGTTTAATAGGCGATTTTAGGCATTAGGGCGATTCCATATATTATTCTTAGTTTCATGGTTTGGATAGACGCTATCACCCATCGATTAATAGTTGATTATGTATAGTGAAACTGGGACCGACCGCGACAGCCTCCGAGGCACTATATATAGTGGTGTTGCCAAACAACTGTGCATATTTCATTAAATTAAAAATCCTAGTTTCTAATAGTAGATGGCAGAGGAATCTGTTTTTTTTATTTTGACTTTTTTCAGTATTGATATTTATGCATTTTTATAAATTCCTTATTAGAATAATCTTATATATATTTTTTTAAGATAAAATGCAATGAAAAAAATCCTGGTGGTGGGACTCGAACCCACGAACCTCGCTTTCGCGGCAAGGCGCTCAACAAAGGGTTCGAGTCCACCCATCGTATATAAAAACTGTAGTAGTTTTAGTTCTGAGGTCAATCAACTCGACAACCTATCCAATTAAATACAGCATCATTTAAAATTCACAAAGATACATAGATAAACGATATTAAAGTTAAAAGCGGTCGATCGAGCTAACCACAAAGTCTTATATTACACTAGTTGGTTATGTAGCGTGCACAGGCGTGAGTAGTAAAAAAAAATACTATCACGGGTGCCTATTTGGGTCCCGATAACCGTTTAAACGGCTTCGGGGTACCCAGCGGAGGGATTAACCCGTCCTCATTTTGCCGATGGTATTCGGAGGCAACACCTAACAAGTGTCGAGCTTGTTGCGGTGTTTATGATGACATTGCCTCATTGTATAAAGCGGTCACCCATCCAAGGTCGGCCTTGTTGTCATCTGCTTAACCTTGTTATCAGTTGCGCAGTGACTTAACCACTAGGCTGGGGCCGCTTTTTTTGTTGAGTAGAATTTTCTTTATAATGACACAAATTGCCAGTACACTGCGCGTTTTATTTTTATAAATATCTAATATATTTTCTATGATATTTTAAAAATTAAATCACTTATAATAATGTATTATATTGTATAAGTAGTTATATTTATTAGTATAATATGCAAAACATATTACTTATTTATTAATTTTAATATTAGATTATTTATTTATTCTAAAAGTAACCTTTTAGAATATTGTAGATAAAATTCTGTGAGTCGGTTATGGGAACCAGAGTGCCGAGCACACTAGCTGCATGCGACTCTCTGGACCTCTAAAGCATTTATTCGGATTAAAAAAGGCTTCTTGGCTTCCGGATATTTGCTCAACATCTTGCCTATTTTCTTAACAAAAGCCTTTGCGTCCAGTGGCCAAGAGCCCATGGTCTATTGCGACTGCCAAAAACTCGAAGTAGTCGATGAGGTTCGAATATTATCAATGAGGTTCGAGACAGCCTCCGTAGGCGTAGGTTGCGCCTTTGGCGTTGTATCCGGAGGTCGTGGGTTCGATTCCCACCCATGGCAACAAAAAATATAGTTTGTTTTTTCTGTACAGTTTGTCATGGTCTGTATGGTGTTTATAAAAATATAATAAGTATTATATCGTTGCTTCTGGTACACATAGTACAAGCCTAGAGCTTAGTTTGTGGCCAGGGCAATATGTGTAATTTGTCCTACATATTATTATTATTATTATCATTTGGATTTTTTGTAATTTCGACACTGATAGCCGCGGCACCGGATCCTACTGAAGTAGAGCAAATTTTATAAACTTTAAATATTCCTAATTAAAGATTGTTGAGTTATTTCTTTATCAAAAAAAAAAACAAAGACTTACTTACTCATCTATTCTTTATTTACTATTAGAAAAAAGTATTTGTACTATGACCAAGAGAACGAGTACCTAATAGGATGTTTTTTTTCAGTGTCAGAAGCATACTATACGACCTTATCTTTTGCCGTTGATTTTATGCGAGGGCTGCGTCTGAGAAGGGATGCTGGAGATAGCTTATCTTTGGTCCCTTCCACCCTTTGCCCTACCCCGGATTTACTCTATGGACGCCTTTTAAACACTAATTCCTTGACTCCAATTTAATAATAATTTGGTCACATTTTTTATGTTAAAATTTCCGAAATAAAATTTAAATAAATACTTTTTGTTATTGAGATTGTGTTTTTTCTTTATAATCCGAATCTTTATAAATGTTAAAGAAATATTAATCAATTTTTACTGTAAAAACGGTATAATGCAGTTTGCAGTAAAAATTTATCGTAGCCACAAATATAATATAATGTAGGATAATTTACACATATTGCTCTGGTCACAAACTAAGCTCTAGACTAGTATGTGTACCAGAATCAAAGATATAATACATATTATAATTTATAAACACCCAGACCAAGCAAACTGTACAGAAAAACGTATTAATATATTTTAGTCACCACGACCTCCGGATACAACGCCAAAGGGCCAACACTAGTTTACGGAGGCGGACAAAATATATATTTTATTAAATTATTAATAAAATCAAACTTACTTTGCATTAATTTTCAGCAAACATTATTTGATTACATACAAACTATCCAAAGCATTCGTGGTCTAGTGGTTGCATGGCAAATAATATTAATACGCTTTTCTGTACTACTTGCTACGGTCTTGGTGTTTTTTTTTCTTTCTTTTTTAGGACAATTTACACATATTGCTCTGGTCAAAAACTAAGCTCTAGGCTTGTACAATGTGTACCAGAAGCAACGATATAATACATATTATATTTTTATAAACACCCAGACCATGACAAACTGTACAGAAAAGGCGTACTAATATTTTGTTGCCAGGGGTGGCAATCGAACCCACGACCTCCGGATGCAACGTCAAAGACGCAACCACTAGTCTACGGAGGCTGTCAATTAAGGTATAAAAAAAGGCTTATTTTATATGTATTAGTATCGTTGTAGCTGGTGCAGTTGTAAAAGCCTAGACCTAGTTTGTAAATAGGAAAATAAAAGTAATATGTTTTATAAAAACCACGACAAATAGTCTCAAGTATATATAAGTTATTTATTTATTTAAATACTTACTTGTACAGTAAAACAAAAAAAAAGTTTGTACAAAGGCGAACTTAATGCATTACGCATTATCTCTATATTCAACCTGTGAGATTGTGTTCGAAGTTGAGTGCTTAATTATAAGAAACTTATATAAATTACTTATATACAATATACATATTTAATACAATATATATATATAATATCTACATTATAAATAATATATACATCCATATACAATCAGTTATAATTTAAATGCTCTTGGAAGACGCTCTACATACAATGACTTTAAATAAGTGACAACTTATAAAACCCGAATAATTATGATCGTAATAATAGTATAGAAAAGAGTTGTACAGAACTAACTAAAGAATATTTTCAAATATTGAATTAGACGTTGGAAGGTAAACGAATTTGTTAGAAGGTACAGACCCACCAAGTTATCTGTAAAGTGGCGAAAACAAGACCCAAATAGGAAGGCAGCCATGTTGAATTGTCATTCGTTTGATGTAACTGTTAAACATTAATATAGCATAGTTAAACATGCTGGAAGCTACAAAGCTTTTTGAAGAAGAAGATCGGCATCAGGCTGTAATCATTCTTTCAAAAATAAGGTGACGACTGCTTTCAGCGGGTTGATTACGCGCACTAAATTCGATGGTTTTTAAAGCCTGGTTTAAATCTCAGAATATCGCGTCATAGAGATCTTAGGTGCTTAATTAGGTGCGCGTAATCACCCTGCTGAAGCCTTAGTGTGAGTTTTCTAACGATTATTACCTTACACGATTGAGTTAATTAAAATTAGTACAGAAAATAGCACAGCGCCCAAAACGGAAATTTTGGGAACTCAAAATGCGAGCGTGTGATTGGTGAATAAGTTAAAGCAGTAGTATAGTTTAACTCAACAAAAACTCACACTCTGACCGCTGTTTACAGTTAAGTTGGTGGGTCTGTAAGGAGGCATGACCGGCGCATGACAAATAGGCAATTTTAGATGACATTTATAAGGATTTCGATCGAAAGAAACAAATAGCTACAAAAACAAAGGGGATACATAAATTTTAAAGCTACCCGTTTTCTATAAGAGTCTGCGATAAATCTGCGCCTTCTAGAACCGGCGTTAAATTAATAGTACCGTGCCACGCAAAATATATCGAGCAAAATATAGCAAACGTTCTGGAATACCATCACGCTTATATTTTGACGTAAAAATTAAGCATTTTTCTTTGTGTATTTACTGTACTAACTTATTGTATAAATATTTATTTTTAGATTATCCTTTAGGACATCAATAGTATTCAATAGTTCTCATAGCAGTTTTAGTAATATTTATTATTATAATTAACTTTTATACTTTGTACATTCAAGAATTAATTACCAATTTAGCGACTAGTGTGAAAAACTAACGCTTCAAATATTGTTTTTTTTTCTCAGGAACTTGTAACTTTTTATTAGACTTACAACACCTACCTTATTGTTTTTTTTTCTGATATTTTAAATTATATTTAAAAAATTCAATTAAATAATAACGTATAAAAATACCAACAAAAATTACCTTCCATCGTCACCTACTTTTCTCACCTTAAAAAAATTACTTATGTCCTTTTATTACTATTTCGCTCAACAAGATATTCCAAATTTTAAGTAAATCGGTCCTGTTTTTTCGAGATATGTTGCGGCAAGACAAACAGATAGACCTCAGGTGTCTGTTCGCATAAGGATTCGTTTTTTGGTTATTTTTTTCGGAACCCTAATAATAATAATATTATGTAGGACAATTCAAGCATATTGCCTCTGGGCTTGTACTATGTGTATCTAGAAACAATAATACTATAAGATATATAACATTTTATAAACACCCAGACGTTTTAAGTTATAATAATGTTTTTCTTTAGCAACCGTTTTAATATTAAGTTATAATACACCCAAATATTATAATAACGTTTTTCTTATGCAAGCGCTAAAGAAAAACATTATTTTAGAGTGGGAATGGAATCCATGACCTCCGGATACAACTCCAATGACGTACCACTATGTCCACTATGCGTGTGTGGCCTAGTTGGTTAGACCTTGGACTTAAAAACACTTAGGTCCCTGGTTCGAATCCCGGTGTGTACCAATGAGTTTCTAATTTATTTATGTACATTTGTTTGATAACACCACTATAGTGCCTCGGAGAGCACGTTAAGCTGTCGGTCCCGGTTTCACTATACCAACTTGTGAAACTGTTTATAGATGGGTTATTGAGTCTATTCAAAACATCGCAACGAGCTAGCCACTTGTTCGGTGTAGACTCATACCATCGGCTACGACGAGGTGGGATTAAAACCCCTCCGCTGGGTACCCTGGGGCCGTCTAGGCGGTCTCGGGCGCCGTATGGCACCCGTGATGATACACATAAATAAACTATTATCTTTTACAACAAAATGAAACATAAAAATTAAAAAAAAAAAAAGTTATACCATCATATTATACCTAAATATATAATAATATAATATAGGGTTATTATTATTTAGAAACAACGATATAATACATATTATATTTTATAAACACTCAAACCATGACAAACTGTACAAAAAACGTACTAATATTTTCTTGCTAAGGGTGGGAATTGAACTCACGACCTCCGGATATAACGCCAAAGGCAACCACTAGTTAGGAGGCGGTCAAAAATATGTAAAGACATAATTTATATAGATATATAATATAAAACATTAATGTATCTATAAAAGTAAGATAAAGAATGCTCACGCCATTGAATATTAAAGAATATTATATATTAACAAACGTTTTGATAAAAAAAATCTAGTTAAACACATGCTGACAGACTCCGTAGACTAGTTGTTGCGCCTTTAGCGTTGTTTTCGGAGGTCGAGGGTTCGATTCCCTCCCATGGCAAAAAAATAGTAGTTAGTTTTTTTTCTGTACAGTTTATCATGGTCTGGATATTTATAAAATTTAATGTTATACCGTTGCTTCTGGTACACATAGTACAAACCTAGGGTTTAGTTTGTGACCAGAGCAAAATGTGCAATTTGTCCTACATATGATTATTATTATATGTTTTCTCCCTCTCACAGTAATATGGAACAAATATGACGAAACACAATTATGTCCATTTGTTTGACAACACTATAGTGCCTCGGTGAGCAAGTTATGCTGTCTGTCTCAATTTCACTATAACAACTTATAAAACAATTTTTAGATGGGGTACTGAGTATATCCTATCATCGCGACGAGCTAGCCACTTATATGGTGGAGACGAAAAAGCCCTCCGCTGGCTACCCTAAGGCCATCTAAGCGGTCTCGACCACCGAACGGTAAAAAAAAAATGCACATATACTCGTACATTAACATGTGTGACTTGGTCTACAGTAGCTCTAGTGTGAGTTTTTTTAACGTTTACCTTCGAATTAACTATACTACCGCGTTAACATTTTGACCAATCACAGGACCGCATTTCTAGTTCTCAAAATTT
Source organism: Monopis laevigella (assembly GCA_947458855.1). Classification (NCBI taxonomy): domain Eukaryota; kingdom Metazoa; phylum Arthropoda; class Insecta; order Lepidoptera; family Tineidae; genus Monopis; species Monopis laevigella. The sequence continues at coordinate 10,570,669 of OX381577.1, read as the reverse complement.
TTGCTCGGAGCGCTGAACTATTTCCCATACAAATTTTAGTTAACTCAAACGCAAAGTAATAGTTAGAAAACTCACACTAGGAGAACAGTTCGCTTAGTTACTAAGCATCTTTAGGACGTGATTTATCAAATAATTAATTTTGAGTAGGTTTAAATAGGCCGAGAAGTGGAGAGCTGGAAAAATCAGTTTGTTTGTTCAGCAATGTAATATTTAATCTCATTCCTTTATTGCATTTGTGTAAATCTTCGTAGGATACAAGGTTTTTAGCAAAACATTCCTGAATAGAGAAGTATCTATGTTTTATTAAACCTTTGAATGCAGTCCTTTGAGTAACTACCGAGTTACACATCAAACATGTGCAACTCGGAGTTCTATGTCTGAACCTACCTGAGCGGAGCCTGCACACTAGCATTAGCACGGCAGAAGCTAGTATGGAGTAATTAATGCTACAAATCTCAAAAGTTATTCTTGTACGTGATATTATAAATGGAGTTATGTTAGGTGATTCCGATACAGTTGTTTTTTTATAGGGACATGGCACGTAAGTTTGTATCTATGTAATGGTAAGTAGACCTACAAAGTCCAAAAATTGTGTTAATTATTTATTTATGTAACTTTATTGCATAATACAAAGACGGACTTAATGTTTTTGACCATTATTCGACAGTCAAACCTTTGGGACATTAGAACATTAAGTTTAGGTAATTAGTACATTGTTTTTTCACATAATTTATTGCTCCCACTAAGCCGTTAATGATGCTGTTACAAAATAGGCGGCGAAAAGGACTAATTTGTAATATGATGCTACTTGTTTTATCGTCAATTCAACAGTGAATCCACAGACTAAAGCCGAAACATAAGTAGTTCACTTGAAGGTTTTTGCAACTGTATGGTGGTAACGAAACCGGTTATAGGGACCTCCCCACCCACAGGTAAGAAAGTCCTGCGGTCCCGGTATTAATTACGGTTGATGGAGCATATCATTTACGTTCCGTTTTTGTTCCGTGACAAATGGACATGCCAAGAGAGTCTGTAAATGATCGCTCTTGGAGGCTTTGGTGTAGGTTATGTTGTACTTATTTAGGTTTTTAGGTTAGAGGGTAGTTTGTAGGTTTGCTTGTGTATTAACGGTGAACATCTATGTAGTTATATTCGTACTATCTAAATACATACACATATTTAGGGGAATTTGAAAGTTGTACTTTGGGCTAATTTGAAGTTCTACTGATCAAATCAACAACAACTTTTCCTGTTAAACCATGTGTCGCAAATGAAAGTCACCTTGTATCTATGCACGGCATGCCTTTGTATTTACTAGATATTAAGCAGACCTATATATGAAGTTCGTGAATGGGTTGATCAATACATTGTTGTTTAACAATATTGATTGCTCCCACTATGCCTGCTGAATGATCGGCAAAGACAAAAACAAACACACGAGTCTATTTTATTAGCCTTATCGTCAAATTAGCCGCCCAATTTGTAATGGCACCTGAAAAAAGAAATAGATGCAGTAGTCTCCGGAAAACCGGTGAACCCACAGACTAACATGACCGTCCTTCATTAAAAAAAATAATTTGCATGGAATCTATTTTGGATATATAAAGAGATGTTTAATAGCAACTACAATAATGGCTCTTTACATATACTTTAGTTAGATAAACCCCTTCCTGGGTTACCTTGTGGCCTCGGGCGCTTGCGCAGTAAGACCCATGATAATAAAAAATAGTAAATACCTAAACCAAAAGAAACACGCTTTACAATAAATCCATTCATTGAAAAAAAGTATTGTAAGTAAATCTCTAAACAAATTTTATTCAACAAGTTTTTTTCTTATTTCATCTAACAAGACCCCGTCAGTAAAGCTATTGAACTCTCAAATTCGCGTTATTGAGATTTCCCAGAATCGACATTGACGAAAAAGTTTTATTTATATGAAAGTGATGTTTGCGTTTCCAACTCGACAAGTTACTCAAAATGCCTTTGGAGTAGTTGGCGCGGAAAATTATTTACTCAGAGCCCCGGGGTATCGCTACATAAACAAAATCCTACGCTACTCAATAAATCAATTTAATTATAAAAAATATATAAAGATCATAAAAAGGCGTATGTGAGGATGTGTGAGTGGTACCACTTTCTTATGTACAACAGCTGTATCACAAGTTTTGGCCAACAGTGTATACTATAGCCGCTAGTAACTATAGATAGGGGTTAACCAATAAGATCGCTTTATTTTTCTAATAAACATCTATTATTGGTTGATTCCTATCTATAGTTGCAAAAACATATGGTAGAGCTACAGGAATACAGAAAATACAGGCGAGGCAACATGCGCGTCCCTTCAGTCAAAAACGTATGGATTTTGATAGTTATTATTCAGGACTATAGGCGTGAGGTACGCTGTCATCTGTCAAAATCCATACTTTTTCGACTGAAGGCGACGCGACATGGCCTCGCCTGTATATTTTCTCGGCATAGTGGCAGCGATCTATGCTGTTAAAAACAATGTATTGATCGACCTCATTTATGGATCTTATAGGTCTACTTATCATCAGGTAGATACAAAGACACATGCTGGGTTCATTGCGCGCGGTTCAAAAATGTCCCTTGAACTGTCGGGAGCAGTAGCACCACCATAAGTTTTTGTTAAATAATCTTTAACTTACTATACAGGTTAAAATGTAGGGATCCACTATTCGGGTTTATTTGTACTGAGAAAAAATTAAGAACCCATTTGGTGGGTCCCTACAGTTGTATAGTAAGTGAAAAAAAATATTAGGTAGAGGTACATTTTGGAGTGTCAATTCTATACATATTATTATGCTATGCCAGTTACTATATTATATATTTTAGCTTTCTTAGTCATTATTAGATGATTTGTTTTAGTTATACAATATTGTAAATAAATAAATATATATAGGTATAATATATAAAATATACATTCATCATTTCATTCCGTACCGATATCATAAATATTTGTCGTTCTTTTAATAATGAATAGCTGCTTAACTAAACGCACTCTAAGACCTCAGTGTTAAACTTTTTTTTTTTTTTGACTATTCATAAATATCTGTAAAGATTTACATGAAATAAATGATTTGATTTGATTTGATCTACCCACAGAAAAATAACCCTTATAACCAACATATAGTAAATAATAAATACCAAAGTAACATTTAAAAGGACGAAAATAAAAAGCAAACTTAATTAAAGCAAGTGAGGCTGGCGCCACAAACAGCACCCGTTTCTATTATCATCCGCGACGTATTTCCACTGCCTTTTAACATTTAAATATTTTCTTTGTCCTAACAATTCCACGGAATACAACCTTGAAGGCCTTCCATAAGAGGCTTCGACTTTAATGAGATTTCGGAGTGGGGCCCAAAGGGGGGCATAAGCTTTGGAGTGTCATTTTCTTTTTTTAAAAGCGCGGAGTGATTTTTCTCGCGGATTACGGCTTGCTGGCTGCGTACAATAACTTCTTTGATAGGAATGTGTGGTGGAAATAATTTAGGAGTTCGCTATTTCAGATCCTAGATTCTTTGTTGGTCAATTGTATTTGAACTGTTTGCTTTTTGGTGATTCGAACTGTTTATTTAGATTAATTATACAGTTATAAGTGTTGTTTTATTATTATTATTTTTTTAAGACAAATTACACATATTGCTCTGGTCACAAACTAATCACTAGGCTGGTACTATGTGTACAAGAAGCAACGATATTATACATTTTTATACATATAATTTAATCAGTTGTTATTCTATATACATGATATAATTAAAACTGTACATTAGCTTGATTAAAAAAAATGAATATATAACAAAAATCTAATGTGTATAGCTAGAATTCGTGTCTGTGTGTTTATTACCTTTTAACTTAATATCTACTGGACTGATTTGCATACTTAGTTGGTAAAATTACAAGTTACATTATATTTCGATATATTTACAAGGGTTTCAGATATACAAGGTTATTAAAAGTCTATAAAAACTAATTTTAAATAAAATAGGCAAGTAAAACCTATAAGATCCAAGTTAAAAAAGAATTGTTGGATCAGATTGAATCCAACCTAAATAGATTGTTTCTTCCAAAGTAAGCCATTTATAAGCCTGTACTTCACTTTGTTAAATGTATTGTTGTCTTGTGTCTATTAAAAATAAATTAAAATTGTGTTATAATTAAGTGTCAAAACATGTAACGAGAGCAATCTGCCGACAAACTATTTATATAGTTTGGCAGAGAAATACTTGTACAATTCTGTTTTTTTTGTTGGTTAAATAAATAAATAGAAATAAAAAAAAGTGGTAGTAAGTAGCAAAGATATATTGATAAAATACAGTGCTGATTTTTTTATATCAAAAATAAACAAAAATAACTTACGAAACAAAAGGTTATTAGAATGTAAGCAAAAGGTATTTTTTTAAAAGCACAGGAAGTTTAAAAAAATAATAAAAGACATAACATCACTACCATAATATAATCTATAAATACATGTTACCTGCTTAGGAAGATAATGATTTTACTCGTACATGCATGATTGTTTTGCGGTAAAAGAGAGAGGGGGGGGGGGTCGTCAAGCCCCCGGTTTTACCCCTCGAGGGGGAGGAACTGACCCTAATACGTAAAAGTTTACCCGACTGCGGTTGTCTGGTTAAATTTTTAATTACTGATGACTACTGCGAGATTTTTTGTTCTGTGTTTATTATGTAAACAAGGTTTTGCCTTCTCATTTGTATATTTTTCGTTACTTAAGTTAATAAGGGGAAGCTTAGTCAACGATAGCTTTTAAGACTTTTTAAGTTCATCGTTTTTTAAGTGAAAATTTTAAAAGGAACTTAATGAATTCTTTTTACAAATAATAATGTAAAGAATTATGAAAATATACAGGTGTTATATATATGTATATTTGCTTTGTTTTATTTGTTGTTGTTGTTTCAAATAATGCAAACTGAATACTTACACAATTAAAAATATGCATACCTACTATTGGAGTTAGAGACGATCCCAAATGCAGATTTTGTTCTAATAAGCCCGAGTCCATACAGCACCTACTGTGCGTTTGCGACGCAAGGGCCATGAAGAAAATGAAATACCTGAGACAGGCTTACCGGAACCGGAAAGCTACAGGGTCCTCAAACTAGATGATGACCTCAAATATGTCAGCAACATATTTGAGGACGGGACTAATGTATGAGGTGAAAAAGATCACACACTGGGTCGAAGTGTTTTACTGATATCACCCCCAAAAACCAATAAAATAATATAAGATACCCCTGTCTGGTTAATCAATAAATTATTATTACTATTACCATCAATTTATAACGGTATTCGATTATTTAGACTGAGTTTTCACTCGTCTTCTTTCTGTTTTCACTGATTCAATAATCATGATGTAGTCTCTAGTCTGAAAATACTTCTTATTGAGTATAGAAAAATGCAGTTAGACATCTTTGATGGCTGCTCCCATTTTTTCCTATCATCAGTAACAGTAGATAAAAGTTACACAAAGTACACGAGAAGAAATTGTATACTCCTAATATTTCTTAAATTTATTAATAACTTACTGCTTAATTTGTCCCGAAAGTTTGATGGATAGAGCACACCTAATGACATTAAGTTCGCCTTTATACTAAACTAGCTGGGCCCCTTTATCTGCTATTTAATTTAAGATAAATCAATCTTTCGTTCCCATACATATTTTTCCCTGTGCGCGACTAACATACTTAGGTTCGGACATATTCCTTCGAGGACTAAAAAAATTGTCAAAGCGTTTACAATATACAATATGCCGTATAATAAAAAAGTGTAATGCATTTTTTTTAAAGTGTAATGTCTTTTCCCTTACCTATAATCCCGTGGGTTCTTCAGACGATGCGTGAATTTGCAAGGCCGACATTGTAGACTCTACCAGCGACGCATTTGTCGATTTTGGCAACACAGAGTTATGCAGTCACATTTAAAAAAATCGGACCGTAAATAAAATACAGTCTATGTTACTCGCTGATTATAGCTTTCTATAGGCGAATTAAAAAAATCGGTTCAGCAGTTTTTGACTTTATCCAGAACTAACAAACAATCAAATCTTTTCTCTTTATAATATTAGTATAGATTTGTGCATTTTTTTATATCTATAATTATTTATAGATATACTATATATATATACAGGGTGAATTTGAATGGGTATACTTTGGGCTAATATGATGTTTTACTGGTCAATACGAACAACTTTTCCCATGGAACCATGTGTCGCAAATGAAAAAAAAATATGGCTTCCCCATACAAATTGGTCATTTTAACTTTACTAGTTTGTATGGAGAAAGCAATTTTTTTTTTCATTTGCGACACCTGGTTCCATGGGAAAAGTTGTTCATATTGATCAGTAGAACATCATATTAGCCCAAAGTACACCCATTCAAATTCACTATGTATATATATACTAATATTATAAAGAGAAAAAGTTTGATTTTTTTTTGTTTGTAATAGATAAATTAAAAAAATAACGATTTAATTATTATTTTACCTTTAGAAAGCTACATTATCAGCGACTAACTTGAGCTGTGTTTAATTTTTAATCCGATCGTAATAAAATAAAATTAAATGGACCAAATTCAAAATTATATGAGGACGAAATTTGCGGGCAATTCTAGAATTAAAATAAAATTTACCCAACTGACAAGTACACAAAACGTTATGTTAACAAAAAAAGGTATATTGCTTCGCTTTAAAACCCACAAATATATTTATTTAAACAAGTGGCGTTATGTGAAGGTAACAAATCGCAGTTGGTTAGGCAAAGTCACGTGCGGGTGAGTTACCGCCCTTACGTGGATTACGGTATGAATATCATATATTATTTTGTTCACACGATATATCCGAGGTCGAGGGTTCAATTTCACAGAGGCGGCATAGATAATAAACAAATGATTGTATTTATTTAAATATAATATTTTTATTAGGGCACGGCATCTCACTTCGTATCTACTTGATGGTAAGTATATCTACAGCATTGTTTAACAGGTCGATCCCGCTATGTCGGCTAAAAGATGCGGTTATAAAACAAGCGGCAACTAAGTCGAATTTGCATTACGATTCTACTTTTAAATATTCTTGCTGCTTTTTCGTCAAATCAACCGCCCATTTGATAACCGCATCGATATAGGTAATATCCTTTATTACCACCTCCACAAGAAATCGATGGAGTAGGCTCCCCGAAACGGGTAAACCCACAGACTAAAACAGAAACATGACTTTTTATTAACGGGACCTTCGATCGGCCTGGCGAAGTTAGAGAGCTGGCGAGACCTTCCTCTCACCTAAAGACGTAGTAAATCGGACAAATGAAAATACCTAATTGCCATTTAACATTATTTATTATTATGTAGAAATCTTAGTAGGTATTTCCTTTTTTTTTTTTAATACTCTGCTAATGTTATTTTAGTATAAATGCGCTGAATCTAATTTATTGACCGAATATCGTCCATAATACTTTAAAAACAAAAAAAAAACTTCCCATTTATAAATATGCAATAAACCATTTATTCTTAATCCCCTACATCATTTTTATCATTAAGATTTCCTTATATTTGGTTTCCACTTCTATTCACATAAGCCGAATATATATAAGGTATCACGGAATACTTAAACACTTTGTCGTCGTACAAGTTCCATAACTATTTAAACTGCGACGAGCTACTACATAAGCCTCGGCATATTATCAGCGACGACGAGTTAAGGGTAAAATATCTCATTATAGTCTGGATTTAAAAAAAAACCTCTATGATAAATTTCCTGGTGAATATGACTTGAATCCAAGACCCTCGCATTCACGGCATGGTTCTCAATTTAATCGTGATATTTGCATTTAACCATTGAGCCAACCAAGTATAAGTCACCTTCACGAAATATGTATAAACGCTTTTTATCTATACAGTATCTACCTGGTGGTGAGCATACCTAAAAGTCCATGAATATGGTCTATGCCAGCTAAATAATGCGATTACAAAATGAGCGGCGACAAAGACGAATTGCATTACGAGTATATTTTAATATACTTGCCGCCTTATTGTTTCCACCCATTTCGTAATCGATAAAATAATCTCCTGAAAATCTGTGACCCACAGACTAAAATCGAAACAAGACTAGGTTACTTGGCGTTTTTTGCATCTGTATAACGGGCGGTGGTAACGAGACCAGTAGGTCGGCGTAACGAAGTTATAGAGACCTTCCTTCTACCAAAAACATACGCTCTCTATGCGCATTTTTCTATTTACGCTAAATTAGAGTGAAGTTTAAAGTTCTTTACTTGAACAGTAGATGGCAGAGGAGTGTGCTATTTTAGTATTTATATTATCAAAAATGAAGTCGCTTCCCGAGTCTGCACGCTATATATCTTCTAAACTACGCAAACGGTTTTTGATGCCGATATCACCATTATTTAGGTAACTCTCTTCCGGAAGGTTAATATGTATAATATATAGTGATAAACTATTTAAATTATATATCTTTATTTACAGTAGCTTCTTTATTATTTTTCATAGGTCATTCAATAAGATACATAAATAAAACACAATATAATAATCAATATTGTATCTTATTGAATGACCTATGAAAAATATAGTGATATACATAATATTGTGATAAATAAGTCATCCGTCCGAAGCCGGGACGGGTTGCTAGTTATCTATATAAATAATAATCAATTGACGAATGCGCATCACTTCAGAATGGCACCCTATTTAGCTAATTCTTATTTTGTTGTGTTACTATTTCATTTAAAAAAACCTTGTCCTAACAATTGGACAAGGTTTTTTAAAATAAAATGGTCCAAACAGTGAATATTTTGGATTGAATAATCTTAATATAAAAATAAGGTGCGTGTAAGTAAGACAGAATAGTAGGGAGATCTACAAAAATATATATTGTCGTTCAGTTTCTTACATTATTGTAGCTGTAACATGTTACCTAATAATCAATTACAATCTTAAGTGGGCAAGAACTCGAACGTTAAAAAACATCTAAATGTTGTTTTCAGTTATAATATTTTTTTTTTTTTTGGAAAAAAAGAACATGGAGGTGTAGATTTTATTTACTCGATCCTAATTACATAATTTCTTTATAAAACATCTGTTTAGCTTTAAAATGAGAACTAAAGTAATATTTTTATAATCATAAATCAAACTTTGGGTGTCTTTTCAAAAGTTAATATATTTTTTATAAAAATACTATCTAATTAGGATCGAGTAAGTAATATTTACACCTCTACGTTCTTTTTCATTAAAAATAAACTATGATATCACTGAAAACAACATTTAGATGTTATTGGACGTTCGAGATCGCGAAACCTTTTACTGGCTTCTTAATTTGTTATTTTACTTGTTCGGTGTTTTTTTTAAAGAAGCAAAAATTACATAGTTTTACAATTTATTACAAATAGTACAGCTGGGCGAAGCCGGGACGGGCAGCTAGTATTTTTTATAGACATACCATATCAGAATTATATATTAAAATTTTAAAGATAAAATTGCAATGAAAAATTTCCTGGTGGATTGGACCACTAACCCTCGCTTTCGCGGCAAGGTATTCAATCAATTTTAAAATAAATATCATCACGAGTGCCTTTCGGCGCCCGATACCGCCTAGACGGCCTTAGGGTACGCAGCGGAGGCGTTTTTAATCCCACCTCGTCGTAGCTGATAGTATGGTTTTACACTGAACAACTAATTAACAGTTTCATATATTTTTAGATTAAAAACTCATTGGTACACACCGGGGCTTAAACCAGGGACCTAAGTGTTTTAAGTCTAACCAACTCGACCACCACGTATATCTTAATCTTTAAAATTGCAATAAGAATATCCTGATATGGATATTTTTAAAGCATAATAATATAAATATCTAGTAAAAAATTCAAAACAAAGCACACTAGTTTTATACTCTGAGATCGTTTAGACGATTTTCTAAATCTCTAAATTAACAGCACAGAAAATAAATTAATATTACCGAAAGCAACGTTTAGACGCTCGAGTTGGCGAGTATATTTCGTATGTTTAATAATATAGATTTAAATATCGGGTGATTGGATATATACGTGGTGGCCGAGTTGGTTAGACCTTGGACTTAAAAACACTTAGGTCCCTGGTTCGAAACTCGGTATGTACCAATGAGTTTTTAATTAAAAAAATATGTACATTTGTTTGACAACACCACTATAGTGCCTCGGAGAGCACGTTAAGCTGTCCGTCCCGGTTTCACTATACCAACTTGTGAAACTGTTTATAGATGGGTTATTGAGTCTATTCAAAAACATTGCGACGAGCTAGCCACTTGTTCAGTGTAGACTCATACCATCGGCTACGACAAGGTGGGATTAAAACCCCTCCACGGGGTACCCTGAGGGCTGTCTAGGCGGTCTCTGGCGCCGTAAGGCACCCGTGATGATATGTATATGTTTAGTTATTTTTCAAAATCTTCTAAAGTTGCGTGCACATAAACATAGTGACCTGCCTAATCTAAACAAAGAGAATATCCACAAGGATTAAGTTCAGAATGCTAAGCTTTATCGTCCAAGTGAGCGAAGATTTCACTGACCGATAAATAAACGCACAGAACCGCCCACAAACATATTTTAGCCGCTTTCAGCTCAGGGCGGGCGGGAAAAAACTTCATGTCCTCTATTGAGACCTTTTATACAGAACCTAATAATTTACCGACATCTATCTAGAGATTGTTTCTTTAAGGAAAATATTTGGTGGAAAAAAATATTAAATGAACGGTAAAATGTAAGTAAACGGCGTGATTGTACGCGTTACTTATGGCGCCCGAGCCCGCCTAGACGACCCAGGGTACCCAGCGGAGGGGTTTTATTCCCATCTTATAGTAAGTCTACACCTAGCATGTTGTAAGCTCGGAGCATTGTTTGTATAGACTTATAAACAGTTTCACAAATTGGTATGGTGAAACTGGGACCGACAATTTAATTTAACTGGCTCTCCAAGCCACTTTTCTAAAAATTTACTTTCCTAAAACCTTTATTAAAATTATACGAGAATATGTAATTAGTACTAATATTATTTTGTCAGTCTCGGAACCCTTATGGCATCCATAATGTTTCATACATAAATATACATATACATATACCGCCTTATAACCACTATCATAAAATCCAATTAATTATATATACGAGGTGGCCGAGTTCGTTAGACCTTGGACTTAAAAAACACTTAGGTCCCTGATTCGAATTCCGGTGTGTACCAATGAGTTTTTAATTAAAAATGTATGGAGTGCCTCGGAATGCACGTTAAGCTGTCGGTCCCGGTTTCACTATACCAACTTGTGAAACTGTTTATAGATGGGTTATTGAGTCTATTCAAAAAATCGTTCAGTGTAGACTCATACCATCGGCTACGACGAGGTAGGATCAAAACCCCTCCGCTGGGTACCCTGAGTCCTCATAGGCGGTCTCGTTCGCCGTAAGGCACTCGTGATGATATTAATTTTTATTTAATTACAATAATTTTCTAAGGCTGATCAGCAATAATAGATCAATTTGATTTTAAGCTATTATTGCTTTGAGCTCAATTATGCACCTTGTTCTATTTTAAACTTATGTTTGAAACTTCTTTTTTATTATACACAGAGTGACTTTGAAAGGTTGTCCTTTGGGCTTATATGGGTACTGATCAAATCGAACAACTTTTCACATGGAACCATGTGTCGCAAATAAAAAAAAATGCCTTCTTCATACAAACTAAGTAACGTTAAAAAGAAAATTACCAATTTGTATGGGGAAGCAAAAATATTTTATCATTTGGGACACATAGTTCCACGGGAAAAGTTGTACGATTTGATTAGTAGAGCATCATATGAGCCCTAAGTACAACCTTTCAAATTTACCCTGTATAATAGGTACATACCTATATTATATTATAGTTGTCGAGTAAAATTTATATTGCTTTAAAAGAACGCGACCGTCTTGAGTACTAAAACACTATTAATTAAAAACACGTAAACATATAAATAAATGAAAGTTCAATAAAGTAAATGAACGAGCTAGGCGGGCGGCAGCGGCAGGCGCAGGGAATGGCAATGAGCAGTATATTTATCCGTCGACTTTACGATTTATGAAAAACTTGATTATCCACTTAGTTCGGTACAAATCTCTTTCAATTTCTTTCGACTTTCACGAATGGCGTCGAGGGCCCCTGAATGATAATTCGCTGTAAATCGACACTCACTTTTTATTAACAAACGTTTATTTGAAAAAGCTGTTTTGGGAGAATCGCTGGCTGTAAATATTGTAGATTTAGCATTTATTGCTCGTGAAAATCGGGTCTAAAATCAAAAATTTTTTTTTAGCAGAATAAAATTATACTTTAAGCTTTAATACGATGGCTTAGATACATGTTATTATTGGAGTTCGGTTTAATCTTTAATATGCTTCAGTCCCAACAGTTTTTAAACTCTCGATTCAAACCCTAGGGTGTACTAGTGAGATTTTATTTAAAAAATCCGTAAACTTGTTTTATAATGCGATTTTAGTGCCTCGGAGAGTACTTTACCAGACCAGTTTCTCTGGCAAACTGTTTATACATGGGTTATTGAGTCTGGCCGAAGACTGAAATAAGCAAGGCCCTTGTTCGGTGTATACTCAGAATACCATTGTCTACGACGAGATGATAATAAAACCCTATGGCTTGGCACCCTAAGGCCATCTAAGTGGTATCACGCGCCGTAGGCACCCATGAAGATACTTTTATTCATTTTATTTTAAACATATTAAAAATACCCAGTTTCACCACACCAACTTGGAAACCGGTAAAAAAATGGGTTATTGAGTCTATTTAATCGCGACGAGCTAGCCACCTGTTCGGTGTAGGTAGACTCATACCATCGGCTACGATGAGGTTGCATTAAACCCCATTCGCTGGGTACCCTGAGGCGGTCACGGACGCCGTAAGGCACCGGCGATGACACTTATTTATATATTATTAAAAAAATACAAAACGTTACGAGATTGGTAAGTTTTATTTAAACTTATGTATTTATCAACCCTACCGCAAGTAAGTTCTTATTCAATAGGAGAAAAGCTAAATGTAACAGATCGTGTTTCAATTTAACAGACACCAATTGTTTTCATAAGGCTAAGTGTGTGCTGTAAACATATTTAGATTTATGAAACTGCAATAAATCTACGCGTGTGCATGTTTATTATTTAAATTATTTAACTGAAAAATAAACAAACAGACTGTTTACTTACAACGGCTCTGAAGAACATTCATTCCGTTCGCTCGGATGAGCTCGCAGCAGAGTCGCTCACGGGAGCTTGAGCAAAGTGACAGGTTATGAAAATAATAAACACTTTAAAATGAGTACAGAATAAAGGTAAATAGCAGATTCGTGTTGCGAGGAAATGGTATTTATATGTAAATTGAGAATAAATATAATTATATTTCTGAGTAACAAAATAATGAGCTTATATTTTCCATAAAATCAAATTATAGACGATAAATTATAGAGACGGTCATTAAACTATATATAAAGAGTTACGGTTATATTAAATTAAATGCACAACATTTTTAATGAAGATAATAACTTGTATAATAAAATTTAAAATAACTAAATAAAAAAATAAATAAAAAAAAATTGACTTCCCTATACAAATTGGTCCACCTCATGGTGACTTTGAAAGGTTATACTTTTGGCGAATATGAGGTTCTATTGATTTACTCGAACAGCTTTTCTCATATTGTCCATACAAATGATAAAATGACCAATTTGTATGAGGAAGCCAATTTTTTTTTTCATTTGCGACACTTGGTTCCTGGGAACCAGGAAAAGTTTTCGCTTTTATCAGTAGAGCCTCATATTAGCCCAAAGTACAACCTTTCAAATTCACCCTGTATATAAAAATCTAAAATATATTTAGAATAAAATTAAATTTTGTATTAATTCAAAAAATATCATCATAGTAAGTAAAACTATAAAGGTGGATTTCAGCGTTTGGATGCGAATGTGGTTAAAGTACACAAATATTCCAATATAATATTTTCCAACACTAATGTACTTATATATATATATACTAATATAATAAAGAGGAAAGATTTGTATTTTTGTATTTTTGTATGTTTGTAATGAATAAACTCAAAAACTACTGGACCGATTGCAATAATTTTTTCACCATTAGAAAGCTGCATTATTCAGAAGTAACATAGGCTATATAATATCACGCTAGGTCCTATAGGTGTGGAGCAGTAACCAAAAATGTTTTAAAAACGGGGGAAAAGTATCGTTTCTGAGGCCTTCCGTGGCGTGCGCTGAGCATATAGTTAAAGTTATACAAACCTGTGCGAAGCCGGGACGGGCCGCTAGTAAATATATAAATCTCTATAACTTCGCTAGGCTGTCCGACCGCAAATCCATACAGATGCAAAAACCGTCAAGTTACTTAGTCATGTTTCGGTTTTAGTCTGTAGGTTTTCCGGAGACTACTTCATCGATTTCTTGTCGAGTCTCCTTTCATGGTACGGTTACGAAACAGGCAATTGATTTAACGATAAAGTAGCGTGGATATTAAAATACTCGTAATGCAAATTCGTTCTTGTCGCCGCCCATTTCGTAACAGCATCATTTAGTCGGCGTAGTTGGAGCGATCAATATTGTTAAACAACATCCGGTAGATACAAAGTCACATGCCGCGCTCCAATGAATTAAAAATAATCTAAAACTTTTTAATATAAAAATAATAACAATACAGAACTAACAATACTGACTGACGTCTGAAAATTTATGAAACTACACATAGAAATATGAACTTTATATCGTAAAGACAAAGTTTATTTACGTCTGAAAGAAATTGGACAAACTAAAATTTTGTGGGATTACAGTTGGTTGTCAGCCTAGCTGTCTACATACCCTATTAATTCTAATGTCCTATTATCCAAGACAATAAAGGCCTGTCCAGAGAGCGGTTGTTCTGAAACAAGACTTGTCACATTTGCCCCAATTTGTTGATGGAAGTGTCACAAACATAAAACACGACAGCTCCCCTTTATTACAAGTTGCCGTAAAAATATAAATGTGACGGATAAACTTATACCTACCTGTTATTCTGTGACAACTCTGCGATCATGCCTGAAGATCCCATTTTACTTGGTATTTCGTCGGTATAGAGCCTAAAGTCCTATGATAGATCTGTTTGTTATTCAATTCTGTTATACAATTATGTATTATGGTGTTTTTGTCAATTGGTAATATTTTAAAAATAGTAGTTACTCACAAAAATGGATAAAGCTAACCTAACATTCATAAGAACTTTATTGAACGTTGTAGTAAAAATTGTGTTTAGTCTCTCTTACCAATGAAAATTATCTTTGAGAAAACACCATTTTAACATTTCGCCTGTTCAAAAACGTTTCGCTAAACCGGGGCTAATTAAAACTCTTTTTTTTTCCTGTCGGTTGGACCTTAAACTTAAAAACACTTAGGTCTCTGGTTCAAACCCCGGTGTGTACCAATGAGTTTTTAAACTAAAAAAATATGTATATTTGTTTAACAACACCACTAAGGTGCCTCGGAGAGCACGTTGTTATGTCGGTCCCGGTTTCACTATAACAACTTGTGAAACTGTTTATAGATGGGTTATTGAGTATATCCAAACATCGCGACGAGTTAGCCACGTTGTTCGGTGTAGACTCATACCATCGGCTATGACGAGGTGGGATTAAAAACCCCTCCGCTGGGTACCCTGAGGCCGTCTTGGCGGTCTCGCCCGTGATGATATATAACATGGAAAAAATGTACCAAAACAAATTCAAAAATGTTTCTCAATAGAGCAGCTATTATATTTTGTTACTAATAAACGTTTTTGTTTAGTAAGTTACTTACTAAATAAAAAAAACTACAATATTTAGTTAATCGTTTGTATAGGCATTTATATATATTAGTGAAATATACGTGGTGACATTGAAATATTGTACTTTGGGCTAATATGAAAAACAAAATGCCATCTCCATACAAACAAGTAATGTTAAAATGATCAATTTGTATGGGGAAAGCCATTTTTTTTTCATTTGCAACACATGGATCCATAGGAAAAGTTGTTTGATTTAATTAGAGAGCCTCACATTAGCCCAAAGTACAACCTTTTAAATTCAAACTAAAATAAAATAAAGTAAAAATATTAACAATACTGCTTTTGCATATAAAATCTTTTCTCTTTATAATATTAGTTCATGTGGATATAGATTAATATATAAGGTTTTCACTATTAAAATAAAATCGACCAGAAATAAATTTCTTCCGTTAACCGTAAGTGATCCTACAATCCTACATTTAAAGTGAGCACGTCTTCATGCCTAAAAAAGAAAAGAAAAATCCTAAACCCACGTCTACCTATGAAGAAGCATCACACGAACCAACCCACACCTGCAACGTTCTATTTTAGAAAGAAATTGAAATAAAATTTCAATAATTCTACTCGGTTTCCACTTCTGAGATATTCTTATTTGCAAAAGCTGTTAGGTATATTTTTATTCGTTCAATAACTTGACAGGACTGTTTTATTTCAAAAAAATACTTATATTTTTTTATAAAATTTAATTTTTAAAAGTGTAAACCAAACCCTTTGCTAATGACTTTTTTGGAAAAGTGCGTGAAAAGGTTTTTATATTAGTTTAAAAACAATTTTTAAATTTATATTTCACAGCGTATCTTCTAACTAAATAAAGTGGATTTAAAAACATCTAAAGATATTTTTATGAAATAATGGTTATTTAATGCTTTATAAGAACTAGAACTAACGGCATATTAAGGTGATTTTATATATTATATGTCATCTAAAGACGTGGGTTAAGCATGTGTTGGTCAATTCCCACCTATGGCAAAAAAATATTAGTACGTTTTTCTGTATCATGGCATGGGTATTTATAAAATATAACATGAATTATACGCTGTTTTTGGTACACATAGTACAAGATTAGAGCTAAATTTGTCACCAGAGCAATAAGTGTAAACTGTCCTAAAAAAATGCTATTGAATATTTAATTTGATATGACTCAGAACATTAAAAGACACTCTAAATTATTATTGTGAATGGTTGACAAAACAAGTAGAAAATAACGCAGATTTCTTGAAAAAATAAAACAGAAAACACGTTTAGTGTTACCTACGCCACTTCCGGTGCAGACTGTTTGTTCTGTCACCAAATGGAATTCCTCCTTCCGGCTGACTGGGCGCGAAATGTAATACCTTTGGAATAGAACAACGAGCGCCTGGTTGCAAAGTGACATACTCTGAAAACGATCTGATTTTTCAAACTTATTTCAGGATAAATAAATGGAACTTTTAGAAATTTTGTATATGTGTAACAATAGACACCACAAAATTGTATATGCTACTTTTAAATAATATTTATGTTTGGCATAAGTGTTATTAGGCATCTAACGGAGCAATTTAATTTTGAGTTTAGAAATATTTAAAGTAGTATACATACATAGTCTGGTCATAAATGCTTTTACAATTAAAAATAAAAATAATATTATATTTGAATTTTAAATTTGTCATTTTTATACGATTGTTCATGGTGTTTACTCATTTTAGCGCCAATACATTGTACAATATTTTGCGATATTACAATGGAGTGGGGTGATAAAGAGAACTGAATCGCTGTGATTGCATTACACAAAGTAGGTATGGAGCCAAATGCAATTTTTAAATCTCTCCATATACTTGGTATTAGTCAAATGTTTGTGTAACGGGCTATTAATATGTACAATAAGATCTCCTCTGTTTGTGACAGAAAAAGATCTGGCCGTCCACGTAGTGTTCGTACGAAAAAGGTGGTCAAAGCAGTAAGGGAAAGAATTCGAAGAAATCCTGCCCGAAAGCAAAAGATTTTATCTCGGGAGATAATGATAGCACCTAGAACCATTTCGCGTATTTTAAAAAATGACTTAGGACTTGCAGTCTATAAGAGACGCACTGGTCATTTCTTAACTAAGCGGTGGTACGCAAAGGCAGGTCACAGAAAAAAAATCTTTACGGATGAGAAAATTTTTACAATTAAGTAACATTTTAACAAAAAAATGACCGTATTTATGCTCAAAGCTCTAAGGAAGCTTCCCAATTAGTCGACAGAGTGCAACGTGGGCATTATCCGACTTCTATTATCCGACGTCTGTGATGGTTTGGTGGGGTGTTATCTATAAAGGAGTAACTGAGCCATATTTTTATAAAAAGGTATTAAAATATCGGCACAAGTAAACATCTAGATACCATTCTTGAAAAGGTAGTTAAACCCTTTAACAACACCATGTTTAATAACTAAGTATGGTCCTTCCAGCAGGACTCGTCGCCGGATCGTAAAGCTCGGTCCACGCAGTCTTGGTTGGAAGCGAACGTTTCGGACTTCATCAGAGCTGAAGACTGGCCGTCGTCTAGTCCCGATTCTTAATCCGATGGATTATGATTTATGATCATTTTTAGAGAGTACTGCTTGCTCTAAACGCCATGATAATTTGGAGTCCCTAAAACAATCCATACGATTGGCAGTGAATAATAACTGGCCTCAATGTTTAAAGGACTGTATTGCTGCCAATGGAGACCACTTTGAATAAGCTAAATAATTATATTTTAAATTGTTTTATATTTATGTATTAAACTAACATACTGTAGAAGTAATAAATGCGTTTTTGCAATAGACAAAAAAAAGTTCTTTGTTACAATATTTATGGCAAGACTAGGAATTAAAGATCAATTGCCCTAAAAACAGCATGCGCAGCATGATTAATTTGCAATACAATGGTTGAAACCATACAGAATTCTAAAACAAATATTAAAATAACAACGTGATGAAACTATTATAGCAAATATTTACACAAAACATATAATAAAAATGGACATGAAAATATATTTGCATTTGTCCCCCACTCTAAAGACTCTACCGCAAATGTTATAAAAAAAATATTCATTATTTTAAGATACCATCGCGGTACGTACTGGTAAGAAAACTTAGTGGATAGATGTATATATAGTATGTTGTAGGATGTTTAAACTTTCACAATCTAGTTTAATAACTAATGAAATTTGAAGGTAGGCAACGAAAGTATGAATAATATATGAATGTGCTGTAATAGTAACCTTGTAAAGTGGAAATGACAAATGTTCATTTGTGTCACTCGTACTGAAAGCTACCCATGGAAAAGAGATATATAGACACTTTTTGTTACTTTTAATTTTTGAAGAAAATGTCAAAAGTATTCGTATATCGCCATATTATGTTCCTGAGCGTTGTTGGTTATATTTTATCTTGGTTTTACATGAAACTTCTATTCTTATATCTAGAAAGGCGATTTAGGCCTTAGGGCTTTCTTATTGATTCCATAAGGTAGACCACCATTACTTTAGGTTTACATCCTACCTATGTCATTTTAAATGTGCGTAAATTATTTTTTTGGTCGTTCATTGAAGGTCTCCTTACATGCAATCATGATATCGTTATTTTACGGATTAAGCATGTGCCGGTCCATTACACAAATGTACCAGGACAGCAGCAGTCTGAGAGAAATGGCGACTGTTTGTGAATAAGAAGAAGAATGTGTCACCTAATTTGATTTTAACCTCTGGGTTATATATTTTATCACATAGGCAACATATGTATGTACCAAGATTATATTGTGAATATTGTTGCCAGAAGACGGTCTAATATGGCGAAATATAGCAAGCTAGTATTATTATTATATTGTATTTATTTATGTATCTTATTGGATGACCTATGAAAAATAGTCAACATATACAAATACTAATGTAGTTGAGAAACCGTTGATTTCACATCCTAATATAACTAGGTAAGTATCCTACAAAATAAATTATATGCTCCAAGTGTAAGACTATATTTATGTCAGAAAAAAAATATTTTTTTCATGGCAGTTCAGGTATATAATCACAACATTTAATAGTTTACTATTAGGATCGTTTAAACATAAATTATTACTTCATAAATTATACTATTTAGTAAAAGTATTTTTAGAAGCCTATTTTTATAATACGAACCTTGCCAGTAGGAGTGGGATAGTAATAGTGACAGCATTATAGATATTTTGATGATTCTTTTTTATTTTTTTATTTTAGGTAATATAATTTATTTACCTAACTAAAGATTATATTTACAATGATGGTTACAATTATAAATTATGAATTTCTTGAAGAACCTCCGAAGCATCTGGATACAGTGTTGGTCTGCGATTCAATACAAAACTCTAGTCAGTGGTTTATACAATTACATACATACATACATATCATCACGGGTGCCTTACGGCGCCCGAGACCGCCTAGACAGCCCCAGGGTACCCAGCGGAGGGGTTTTAATCCCACTTCGTGGTAGCCGATGGTATGAGTCTAAACCGAACAAGTGGCTAGCTCGACGCGATGTTTTTGAATAGACTTAATAATCCATCTATAAACAATTTCACAAGTTGGTATAGTGAAACCGGGACCGACAGCTTAACGTGCTCTCCGAGGCAATATAGTAGTGTTTTTTTAACAAATGTACATATTTTTTTTTATTAAAAACTCATTGTTACGCACCGGGATTCGAACCAGGGACCTGAGTGTTGTTAAGTCCGAGGTCTAACCAACTCGGCCACCTCGACTCGGCCTTTTTTATTTGGGTTCAAAGATATATCCAGTTGGGGAATGCCTATTACATATTATAAAATAAAATTGTCTCATAAAAACACAATTTGTAGTTACTGAAAACATGTGCAGCGGATTTTACGGTTAAAATCATGCTCACAATTAAATTTATTAAAAGTTGTCAATAATATTAATACTTATAATATTAAAAATAAAACATTTTGAGATACAGACTTTTCAAAGTAAACCAAATCATAACCTAGAGAGGCATACATTGCTTACCTCTCTTTTGGCAGCTCTCGGCAGCACGTAGTTAATATCTTCGGATATAAGTTAAAATACTAATACTAATATTTTGAGTCGAATTTTTAATAAATTCATAAAACTGTTAATGCCTTTGTTTTAAAACATTACATGCGCAAAGTACATAGAGCATTGCCCCTCTGAATTTCCAGCAATATTGTTTGAAAAAAATTTGGATTTAAAGTTTTCCAAGATTAATACAAAATTTTATTGTATCTGGTGACCATGGTCCCAGAATTTCCACCGAAAACGCTATAAATTCGTAAGAGGAGCTATGATTCTTGTATTTATCTTTATTATTGTTATTACAAAAAATATAGCTTGCCATTTCAGATCATAGTCCAAGAAAACATACAGCTCAACTAAACTAAAAACACAGACGGTCCAAGATCTGTATGTCAACAAAACCCCTAGATATTTTACTAGCTCAGTTAAGTTAGTAGATTCTAGACCCTGTATCGTCGCGTTAGGTATTACTTTGGACACCCAAGCGGCCAGTTTCATGACACAGGCATTTAATTTCCGTAGTGCCACCTGTGCCATGCCGCGCCTTCTGGGATTCTAACCCCACCCTTCCCTGACAGCAGCTTGAGAAGTAGACTTGAGGTTTAAATATTTATTTGTATCTGTAGGTAGGAAAACTAGGCTAATATAAATTTATATTAATATTGACAAGTACATGCTCACCAAATTAGACCGCCTAATTAAAATATCAATCGATCTCATGGTATGCGTAAATATACGAACTACCAAATAAATTGATAAACTTTTTTTTTAAATTTAGTATATTTTTTTGGCGATTAGTAATCATCATGTTAACTATCGCTGCTTCTCTACAAATGTCTAGAGCTAGTATGGATACTGTTTATTTAGTATTAGCACAAGTTTGTAGGTACACAGGCAGGTTTAATGCCTTAGGAAAATTATATTAAAATGAGATTGATTGTTAGTGAAAACGGTCCTAAGAGTATATTGCATTAAAAGCATTAAGTAGTAAATCCTACCTTTCCGCATTAACTAGTATGGTATGGTCCCACTTAGAACCCTAAGGCGTTTAACAATTTATTGAGTAGGGTGTATCAATGTGTTTTCTATAATTCAAACAAACAATAATAATAACATGTAGGACATTCTACACATATTGCTCTGGCTACAAAATAAGCTCTAGGCTTGTACTATTTGTATCGAAAACAGTGATATACATCATTATATTTTATAAACACTCAGACCATGACAAACTGTACAGAAAAACGTACTAATATTTTTTTTGCTATGGGTGGGAATCGAACCCACGACCTCCGGATACAACGCCAAAGGCTACATATAGTAATGTTGTATCTGAGAACTAATCTTTCTTAGTAATTTTAAAAAGAAATATTCTAGAACTAGTTAATTAAAATATATCGACAAATGTCTACGAAGTGGCGTAGCCATGTACTACGTCGTAGCACATACAAAATAACAGAATAAAAAATAAATTTAAAATTCTGTAGCTTGTTCAAATATTATTGTATAAAGTGCCCGCGAAAATATTGACGATAATTTTGCTACACCAATGAACCGCAAAGATGACGATTTTTTATTTTATTTGCACTAGCAATGAAAGTTTAATTTGTGATTTTTTTTTCATTTATGTAACTTTATTCATGGGTTGTAAATTATCCCATAAAGTCAGCAAACGACAAGGATACCTTAGATTCGCTTAAAAAATATAACCATTGGAAAGAAAAATGAGGACATATTCATGTTTTTTTTCATCGCCTTTATTTAGCAGACCAAATAGGTTGACCACATTCATGGACTTTGTGTCCATGAATGTGGTCAACCTATTTGTACACAGCAACATTGGTCGTCTCCACTATGCGTAAATGATGCGATTACGAAATGGGCAGCGACAAACACAAATTAATATGTATTATTGTATCATCGCTGCTTTATTGTTATTTCAACTGTTTTGTAACAGGAAGGAGACTACCACGAACAAATGATGCAGTAGTTTCCTGAAAACTGGTGAACCCAAAGACTAAAACTAAAATATTACTAGCATTTGACGGTTTTTACATCTGTATGGGCGGTGGTAACGAAACCGGTAAGCCAAGCGAAGTTATAGAGCCTTCCCTCGCACCTAAAGTATTTCTATTTGTGAATCTATAATCTTATGAAAGTATATATTATACATAAAAAAAAACTCCAACTCGGTATATAAAATCAAATATAATATTCCTTTAATATTATTAACATTAAATTTCAATTCACAACCTCTTCTGTTAAACTCGTTTATTCAAATTCAATCACAACGAAATATGAATTTTTCAGTTTAAAAACCAGAGTTAATGAATTATTAAAAAATCCTGGACTTTTGCTTTGTATTTTACATCACAATGAAGAGTTTTTTATTAATAATTCTCCGTTTAACAATTGTATTCGAACAGAGATATGTATTTTATTAAGCTTTAAAAGATTGTTTTTTTTTACACCTATTGAGTAGGTATAGTTTTTGCTTAAATCTCATCATTGCCTTACATATAGATTACCAACTTGCTGCTGGTATTTATCCAACATTCGTCCATCAGCTGGATGGAATAAAATGTTTTAATATATTTTATTTGTCTGTGGGTTATATTGGGAATAGAGGAGCAATCATTGTTCGTCATTTTGTATATTAATTTCATTTGTTATTGAGATGTTGTTTAATTAAAATCTTGGTACTATTTTAATTGTGTTTATGGCAACTAGGTTTTGCATAATTTCAATGTTAATATCTTCACAATATTTCTGTAGATTATTTTTTACTATTCCTGTGCATCCTACGATTATTGGGATTACTTTAATCTCATAGTAATATAGTCTATTCATTTCTTTTCTCAGTGGTTCATATTTCATGAACCACTACATATATATATATATATATATATATTTGTAATCACACATTATATATAACTTAATAAATGATATGCTATGTATACATTTAGCATACAGTTATGCATATCTGCCTAGCGGCAAATATAAAACATTTAGTTTTTTTTTAATGTCTAAAATATGAATGCGCTTATATTAATTATTATTACTTTAGCTTCATATACTATTTTTAAAAAACCACGTTAATTTAGGAGAATACTAAATGTTACCTAAATAACAAGGTTTTATAAAGGAAGAGTTTATAAAAGCGCTTCATTATATAAATTGTCGTTCAGCCATCACATCAATTAGTGTCCAACGGGTTGTTAAAGAGTGGAAAAACTTCAAACCATAAAGAAAAATATGCGATAATTTAGCTAAAATATTTTATAAGACTTTATTTTAATTAAGATCGTAAAAAGTATTAAAACACAATATTTAAGGGCTCTGCAGTAATCTTGACGCCCATACAAACGCACTTCCAATATTACACTTACAACTTGGCTGTAAGTTCAATTATTATTTTGATGTTAGTATAAAATTGTACGTAAAAATCTTTGTATTATTGATAATATAAAAAAAAAAGTTTAAAAATAAATACCCTACGTAGAAAGATTAAAAATAGAATAAATAGGTACAATGACCGACCAAAATATTATTTTAATATTGCGACAAACAGTAGCCGAGAATTACTGGAAATACGATAGCTCATTTTGTATGTAGAACGCAGACTGTGCGATCACGAATACAGTGTCCTTAATTTTATTATTATAAACAAACCCCTAAAATTTATAAATAAAGTTTAATTTTAAGATTATCTTTTTTTCTCCTATAAAAAGCAATAACTTGAAAATAAGGTACAAAAATCCGATAAAATATGCGTAGTTTTTTTGTGTTTTTTTTTTCTTGGAATGTAAACCGATCGTTTTTAACTACCTGAAGAAGGATTCGGTGTGAATATAAGTAACTAAATTAGGCATATTCAGTCGAATAGAATGGGGGAAGCGATCGGAATAGCTTTGTGATTTCTTTGGAAATGAGATCGTCGGAGAACGTCTGAATAGCTCAGCGTACGCCCTGCAGGAAGCGCACTGTGCTGCAAATGTGGTGGGAGCGGACCTAACTCATTACTGAATCGAATTATATGTAATTTAAAACAAATGTATATATAGGGCCATCATTTTGATAAACAATAAATCTTATATGTGGAGTTAATTTAGAATTATAAATACAAAGTTTTGTAGCCATTAAAAGTAATATATAAACGTGGTGTCCCTCGGTTTCTATTTCCGTTGTATCCATTTTTTTTTTATTAAAAATATATGTAAATATATGTATTTGACAACATCACTACTATAGCTACTATAAGGCACCCGTGATGTACGTGTCGTACGTACCTAAACCATTATATATGATTTGATATACCTGGTGGCCGAGTTGGTTAGACCTTGGACTTAAAAACACTTAGGTCCCTGGTTCGAATCCCGTGTGGACCAATGAGTTTTTAATTGAAAAAAATATGTAAATTTGTTTGACAACACCACTATAGTGCCTCGGAGAGCACGTTAAGCTGTCGGTCCCGGTTTCATTATACCAACTTGTGAAACTGTTTATAGATGGGTTATTGAGTCTATTCAAAACATCGCGACGAGCTAGCCACTTGTTCGGTTCATACCATCGGTTACGACGAGGTGGGATTAAAAACCCCTCCGTGGGTACCCTGGGGTCGTCTAGGCGGTCTCGGGCGCCGTAAGGCACCCGTGATGATATATATATATATTAGGTAAGATATATATAATAATAATATTATATTTACTTTAATAAATAATATTAAAAATAAGTACTCGTAATATGATAAACCCTCGATGTAAGTGCTACGGTAAGAGAAAATAAATAAATACAAAAGCTTACTATTGAAAATTCTTAAATGAAAATTTGAAATCGAGCACCGTAGCGTCCCCAAAATCCATTCATAGCAGACGACAAAACAACAAAGCTGTAGGAAGTCACGTTGAAAAATTTCAGAAGCGTCTTTAAGATTTGAAAGTTTTCGAGAAAAATGGAGAGGCAAGTTTTGTTCTACGGCATTAGTCGCTTGATCCACTGTGCGGCCCCGGTGGAGCGGGACTAGATGTTTACGGTCCACAACGCCCGTAGGATATTGACTAATGGACGCAGACCTTTATTCAGGCGTTTCTATTATGCATT
Source organism: Monopis laevigella (assembly GCA_947458855.1). Lineage (NCBI taxonomy): Eukaryota > Metazoa > Arthropoda > Insecta > Lepidoptera > Tineidae > Monopis > Monopis laevigella. Next base: position 10,544,632 of record OX381577.1, on the reverse strand, counting down.
AGTAGAGTGCTGTTCGCGGAAAAAGATGATGCAGTTTTTAAATTGTAGTTGCTTTATTGTTATACTACGCGGAGTAGGGTACTTTACTATGTTTACCTATCTATTGATTTTTTTGCAGAAATATTTTGTATTCTAATGGATTGTTATTTAAGACTATAGACGAATATGATACTTACAAAATATATGACTTGAATTGCACCTATTATTTGATTTTTAGTAATGGTTAGGTACGTTAATTAAGTATTCTCTATTAATAAGTTATTTCAACGATACAAAAAGTGCATACTTTTTCATAGTAAGTTTAAAAAAAAACACAATCAAAAACAAATTCGGGTCATCACTGAACGACAGTTATATAATATAAATAATTAAGCTTTACCCGCGTATTTCACCACGAGTGAAATTAAATACAAAAAAATGTTTTTATTTATTTCTGAATTTTTCATGTTTGTTTTAAATACATAAAAAAGCATTTTCAGATAGGTATATTTTTAACTTTAAATCTTAAGGGCCCTGGAGTCGACTTGACGTCCATACATACGTACTTCCAATTTTACATCTTGGTCGAAGTAAAATTTTTTTTTGTTCGTAATTGTACGAAAAAATCTTCCTGCTGTGGGTATTTTTTTTTTGTATTATAATAATAAAATGTATTTTCTAATTTCGAATAAAATAAAAATAATGATCCAACACAGAAAGATTAATAAATACAATAAGCGACAAAAATATTTTAATTCTGCGGCAAACAGTAATCGAGTATTATTTATTGGAAGTGCGAAAGCTAATTTTGTATGGAAAACACGGGGTTCGCGATTACGAATGCAGTGCCCTTAAAAAATAAATACGAATCTTTCTGTAGACTGTACATATAATTCCATTTAATGTCGAATGAAGTTTTTAAAATCTAATAGAAAAGCTAGAAACTATTTGCGACTTCTACCTCAAACCGACAACATCATAAGCCGTTGGCAGCAACGGAAATCACTAAAAAGACCGAAAGAAAACTCAATACGATCGAACGAGTGGTCTCCAATTTGATTGGTGGAATTATGTTTCTATCTTTGTCTGGCGTGTGGCGGGTCTGTTCCAAATAAACTGGAGAGCGATTAAGCGAACGGATGAGAGAACTAAACGCTTGGTCTGAGCTGAACTAAGGGGTTACTCTTTAACTTTTTGGAATGAAATCGTTTATTAATGAATTAAATACCCGAAGCAATAATGCAAGATTAAAAAATATTATGTTATTGGTTCACAGCATATATCACAAACAAAAACTTTGTGTATGAGAACTATACTATTATAACTGAGGATGGTTAATGCAAATTCTTGTTACAGTTTTGTAATTGCATCTGAAATGCTTTTAAAGCATAACAAGTTTGTGTACTTATTTATCTCAAAAAATATTTGATAAATAGTTCTAGTACTATCATTCCTTCCGATTTATTTTTCCATCATCGACGAGCGTAAGATACTGGTTATGTATGTAATCACGAATCGTCTGGTTGTAACTCTCCTAGACCCCGGGGTTCCTATCGATCCTTTTATCTAAGGATAGCAGGCGGTGGCGAGCAACACTTAACGATTCACCGAGATATAGACGAGGGTCCGCTTTAAAAGGCAGCTGTACTCCATACCACTTACCTGTCAAATCCCGAATATGAGATCGAGAGAATATCCACTACAATATCTACGATCACCTTGATTTTTTGTAGGTACATAGATTTTAGATAGCTAGTAATAATTAAATGAACGCTTTACGGAATTCCTATACAACAAAGTAAAAGTTTAATATTAGTCCATATGATTTTGAAAGTCATATGACATATAACATAGTCATTAAATCGTTGTGTGGACCATATCGATTCAATGATTTATACTAAATTGGAACCAGATCGAATACAAGAGTAATGCTCCAGGGTTTTTGAGCGTGTTTAATGACGTATGTAGGTTTCTTTAGGACCTGCCACAGCTTACAGGCGGCTAGTTCGCCACGGAAATGCTTTGTGTGATAAAGTCTAAGCGCTTTAGGGGGAACAATGTATTTGAACTATTATAGACACAGCAAAAGTCAATATGAAGACAGCGACATCTGATGTAAAGAAAGTTAAAAGAAGCATATGGCTTAGACGTTATTTATCTGATTAAAGATTATAGTTCATTTACTTTAGTATCGATTTTTCACTAGTTTTCTCATATATATCACATATTTTTATTAGAAATATAGAAATTAGGTGAAAAACTGACCCGATAGACATAGCAAACAAGGAGAGAACATTTCTTTCATTTTATCATCCCGTCTGGCTAGATTTTTCGGTATATATTAAAACTCTTAATATTTTTACAAAAATCGGTAATGTATTAAAAAATAAGATCTGAATGACTGTAACCGGTGCTATAAACTTATAAAAAACAAGCAAGTAAATATAAGATTTGTTTCTTTTTTTCTTGTTTAATTATGTTGTATATATTGTATGGGGTGCCTTAAGGTGCCCCAAACTACCTAGACGGCCTCAGGGTACATAGCGGTGGGTTTTTATTTCCACGGTAGTGGTAATATCTTATCAATTATATTCTTACTTATTATAACATATAATATTTATTTATAAAACATAATATGTATTAATATCGTTATTTCTGGAACACATAGTAAGAAACCTTAGTTTGTGATAGATAAGACAATTTATGTGTAATGTCGTACATATTATTATTAATATTACATTTAAATTCTCATGTCTCGGTCCGTCCACAAAATACTTTTTTTATAAGCTCAATATATTTTGGTTTACTTTCATATGATGATGAAAAAGGCCCCGAGGACGTCTTACTCAGACCGCATAAAATGCCAAAAAGTAACAAAACAAAAAGACACATTATGACCAAGCAAAGAAAAAGTAAGTCATTTAGGTTCAGTCTCGCTCCGGGCTGCCCCCTACTATGCCTGTCTGTCTAGACCTTTATATTTTGCATAGTCATAGATCTTAAGCCCGGTTTATATTGGTTGAATGTTAGCGAAGTATTGTAATAATCCCTTACATAGATAAGTAACTAAACATAGGTATGTGCAAAATGAGAACGGGTTAAAGGCGAAATGAGGATGGATTAATCTCTCCGCTGGGTACCCTGAGGCTGTTTAAACGGTTCTCGGGAGCCAAAAAGGCACCCGTGATAGTATTTATTTATTATTATTATAAAAATATATTTTTAACTAACACATCAGGAAGAAGAATATAAACTCAGTGTAAATGTTCTTGTTCTTTGAATTAAATAGCAAAACAATAAATACAAAATGCAAATAAAACCACTATAGTTCAAGCAATATTACTATAGGCAACTACTTTTATTATTTCCTCGAAGAACTAATTCCAGAACGCAATTTAAAAACTAACAAAGATAATTGTAGAATAACAGAGATAAGTAAAGTTTGATCAGTAAGTAAATCGGAATCCAATCTCGTCGGCGAACTTCCTGTTTGACCAAAATACAACCACAAATAGCGACCAAACTTCCGGCACACCAAGATATTTATTTACAAGGGATATAATAAAAAAAAACGTATGGTGCTTTAATATTAAGATATTAAAAATATTTTAACAATAATGATATGGTTATAACTACTTATGAACAATGTTTAATAAGTACTAATGAACCTATATTAAACCAATAGCATAAAGAGCATGGGTATTAATTTAATACAGGGGCATATAAGGCATATTATTATGTATTACCCCATTTACTTTTTAGAATACAGCATAATGTTATTTAAAAAAATATAACTCTTTAGAAACTATAGGTAAAAAAACGAAGCTATAAAAAGAAGTTATCGTATGACAAAAAATGCTGGAAATAAACTTTATTCATAGAAGATTTACCATATTATCATGTTTATATAGCTTAATAATACATCTTAGAATCAATTACAAAAATATATTTTGAAAATACCCTAAAAATCTCCCTTCTCTTTTCAGCATTTATTCAAACATGCTTTGCGAGATGAGACAGATTACGTAAAAGCCTCCTCGTAAAAGGCTGTGTTTTAGAAGTTCATCCCTGTGTAAATAAAAGGTCACTCTTGTAGTCCCATAATCCCTATTGATAAATAACCGTTTGATACTGCAATGCAGTAAGATAAAAACAATACATGAACAAATAAATATGCTGTGGTACAGAAGAATTCAGAATACATTTAGAATGTCAAAAAAAATAGAGACGAGTATCAAGCACAAAATAGATTTATTTCTTTAGGGATTTTTTATTGGATTTTCTATCTACCTCCACGTGATATCATACGGAGGTCGTGGGTTCGATTCCCACTCGTAGCAAAACAATATTAGTAGGTACAATTCAATCGTTCCGTTATTATTATTATTCTTTAGTATGTTTAACACTACAGTTTGTCATAAAATATATTATGTATTAGTATTTTTGTTACTGGTTACATAGTACAAGCCTATAGCTTAATTTGTGACCAGGGACAATATATGGGCAATTTTCTATATATCATTATTATATCATCATATATATTTTAAAAAAATACCATCATCAAATTTGCCTATTTGGCTCCCGAGAACCGTTTAAACGGCCTCAGGGTCCCAGCGGAGGGATTAACCCATCCTCATTTCGCCGATGGTATTCGGAGGCAACACCTAATAAGTGGCGAGCTTGTTGCGGTGTATATGATGAAATAGCCTCGTTGTATAAAGCGGTCACCCATCCCAGGCCGGCTTTGTTGTCATCTGCTTAACCTTGTTATCGGTTGCGCAGTGACTTAACCACTAAGCTGAGGCCGCTTTTTCATATATATTAGCTGTTAATTATTTACACTATCCGACTTATGATATCGGTTTACAAAAAAGAAGAAAAAGACCTACTTTATCAAATTTTATCAATATCAGATCATAAATTAATTTTGAGGGTAAATTATTTTTTGTTATAATTTAAATAAATAAGTTTTGAGGGTAAAATATTCTTTGTATTTATATATTAGTATAGTATATTTAGATACATTTTATAAGAGAGCTTTTTTGTAACTATAATAATCTCGTAGTTTTAGTCATCATAATTTTTAACACGTTTTTCCTGGTAGGCAAGTGACTGGGGTAGGTCATAAATCTTTCAGGGTGCTTTATTTTTTTCCTTCCGCATATTCGGACTCGTAGAAGCCTTTTTTATACCAAAAATATCTTTCATCGTGGTTTACTAAAATTTTGCTCATTGCGGTAATATGGGATTGTTTATTCTTTTTTTTTTGTTATTTAGAAATAGATAAAATGCATTTGTTTTTAAAAAGTAAACAGTCTTCTACCATTAACTTTAGTTATCTATGAGTCATACACAAAAGTACTTTGTGGTAATTATTGTAACACGTTTTATTTTTTAATTTTATTACCAGTCTTTGTGTATAATCGAACGGATTTTAAAAAAAAATTTTTCAAGAAAAGTTTTTTTAGATTTTGTTATAGGAGCACATCTTGTGACTTTTACTTGTAACCTACCTGATGTTAAGCAAACCTACAAAGTCCATGAATGGGGTCGATAAATTGTTGTTTAACAATATTGATTGCCGACTATGCTGGCTCAACGATGCGGATACGAAATGGGCGGCAGCAAGGACAGACTTGCATTATGAGTCTACTTTAATAATATCTTCGCTACTTTATCATCAAATCATCTGCCCGTTTCATAACCACACTCTGAAAAGAGACTACCACAAGCATACGATGCCGTAGTTTCCTAAAAACCGGGGAACCCAAAAGCTAAAACTGAATCATGACAAGGTCACTTGACGGTTTTTGCATCTGTATGGGCGGTTGTAACGAGACCGGTCGGCCTAGCGACACAATAATAAATAATTAATAATTAGGGTAATTAATTGGTACACAACTAAATCCATTTGTTTGAACTTACGACCCTTAGTTTATGGGTCAGCGCTCTAACCACTCGACCACACGTTTCCGAGTTACTTCAGTGTAATTACCAAGAGATTTTTGCATCAACTTTCCTCTCTCTATCTTCAAAGAATCTCGGCCTCTCTTTGACACTACTTCCTCGCTCTCAAGATTAGACCGGCTATTAATACATGTCCGTGTTTGTGGTAGCTAAGGCATTGGACCGACTCCCGCTGTATCGATCCAACATCGCGCAGCCGCCGTGTCACCAGGCATTAATTACTGGACCACCATACACAAACCCTCCTCTAAAGCCTTGCTGACATACGTCAATAAGCAAACCAGCAATGGATGTTAAGTTGAATTCTTTACAGTAGAACGTGGTACGGGCAACGGACATGGTTTTATCCGATTAAGTAACGGTACGGGCCCGTTCGTACGTTAGGTTTTAAGGTTTAACATAGGATTAAGTGTTACGTAATTAGGACTTAAGCTTAGGTAAGTCCGTTTAGTGGAAAGCTCAAGTTTTATAATTTTAATTGGTGGTCCTTAAAGTTGTGTAAGTTTTGAGATTACCAAACAATTTTGTTGGTTGGCTTTTAGTTTAGACATAACAATGACATTAGTTTAGCGGTAACTTGCTGCTTTGTACCTTCGTAGGTTTTTTTTTTTTCTGGTCGCTTGAAAGCAAGGCACTCCTAAGTAAATCTTTAGTGTTTGTGGTACATATAAAACGGAAAGTTTGAAGATTAAGCTTATAATCACAGTTCTAGACAGACGGATTATTCGGAAAAGTTAATAGATTTGCGTTTTTATTTATTTAATATAGGCTTATTTACCATCATCACATTTACAAATTCAATTATATAAACAATTATTATTATATGTGATAACATAAGTGCAAATATGTTATTTATAGAAAAACACAAATTACAAAATCATAAAAATTAGTACACACATAAAACTATTTCTTTTTTATAATATATATTATAAAACTTTAAAAAAGTGTCTTTTATTATAGTAATTCAGTTATATTATACAAATATTTTATCATTATTACCTATTTTTACCTACTTACTGCTTAATTTGTCCCAAAGGTTTGACTGGTAGAGAATGCCTAGCGGCATTAAGTCCGCCTTTGTACTAAATTTGTGCAATAAAGTTTTTAAATAAATAAAAAATAAAAATTATTTACATTATATATTATTTATTATTGAAATTTGAACATAATTTAATTTAACATTACTATTCTACGAGAAAGCTGTATGTCTTCACCAATTTTCAGGAGACTACTCCGCCGATTTCTATAGTTAGTGGTAGTCTCCTTTCAGGGTACGGTTACGGATTGGGCAGATGATTTTACGATAAAGAGAGAATATTAAAGAAGACTCGTAATGCAAATAACTCTTTGTCGCCACATCATTAAGAGGGCAAAGTATTAGGGATCAGTTAAACAACAATGTATTGATCGACCGCATTCATGGACTTTGTAGATCCGCTTACCAATAATAATTACCAACCCTATTTTTATACATACATACGCGTGTATCCCAGTTATGGGGTAGCAGAGAACAATGTTCGCTACTTCGTACGAACCCTACATACTTCACTAGCTTCCTCAACATTCATACATCTTCTCATACAGGCGCGTCTATTTCAGAGACTGCCAATTTGTCCCTTCCTGAGAAGATCGCCTGTTTAATCGAGATAAACGCGCCTTGGACGACCACGTAATCCACAAACATTCTCAATTTTTGTTTTATAAATTGTTTTAGTTATTCGTTCATCACTCATCCGTCAACGTGGCCCAACCACCTTAGCATTCTTTCAATCTTCGATACAACATCGTCTTCCGTTCCACTACTTTCTCTCAATATTCCATTTCTAATCTCGTCTCTGAGGGTCACACCACACATTTTTCTTACAGGCCTCATTTCAATTGCAATTTTATAATTACCAAAATAAAAATAAAACTAAGGCTAAGTTGCAGAGAGTTCATTTTGATTCAACTCATCCTAAGTACTACTTGTGTCGTAAGAAAGGTCAGTCACATAAGCGTTTAGTATGACGTATAGTACGTTTAGTAATATCTGGTAAAGCTCTCGCCATCTTCGAGTACACATTACTGATGGATGGATGTTTACGGAGGCGTAAGTTTGTAGTAACAACCTGCCCTGTGTGGGCTACTATCTATCACCCGACTGGGTACACGGTCCAACCGTGATCTTGCCTTCTATTAGGTTCCGTGTCTGGGAAACATAATTTATTGTATAGCGAATTTAATAACTGGAATATCTTGGTTTTGAAATGCGTAAGAAACTGATCTACAAAATCAATGAGAAGGAACGAGTTTAATGTGAAACGATATTTAAATATTCCATTACATCCATAGCTAACTTGCTAGCTATTAAGTTTGTTAATCAACACTCTAAAAGAAGAGTTAAAAAAAATATATATACACAAAAAAAAACAAATAATTTATTTTTTCCTACCTATATATAGATTCAATAACCCATCTAGACTCATACGCAGGGTACCGCTGGGTACCCTGGGGCCGCCTAGGCGGTCTCGGGCGCCGTAAGGCACACGTGATTATATGTATGTATAGATAATACTAAGTGAAAGTGCCTCCGTGTTCAAGTGGTTACATCGTTGAATTTATATTCATGGGTCTTAGGTTCGATTCCCACTCAAAGTAAAATACCGATTTTCTCTACGCTTTCCGCTACTCTACAGCAGGTTTGGGTTTTATAAAATATAATATGAATTAGTATTATTGTGTCTGGCATACATAGTAAAGCATTGGAGCTTAGTTTGTGATGAAGGCAATCTGTAAAATATCTTACACATTATTTATAAGCTCCTTCACAAATCGGCTAACGCAAAAATATATACTAAAACATATTTATATGTGCTTCTACAAACTCTTCAGCTTTATAAGATTACTACCTAAGTATAGAATTGTGATAACATATAAAACCACGTATCCTATCGAGTTAGAATTCAGAAAATATTTCAATATCAAAAGAAACTTTAGATGTGAGAATTTCTCTATCATCTACATAAATAAGGTAAGCCAATGATTTATTCATACTCTCATACCGCATTTCAGGAAACAAACTTTAGGAGCTTCTAAAAAATAATTACAGCCATTATAATCTGATGTGGCATAATGATAATAATAATCAATATTAATATACTTTGGTTGTGGGGGGTAATCTCTGGATCGATAGAACCGATTTTGAAAATTATTTTAGTGTTGGATAGCCTATTTATCGAGGAAGGCTATATAACATCACGCAATAACCAATAGGAGCAATCAATGAAAAATGTTGGGAAAACGGGGAAAATGTGTTCCTTTTGAGAGCTTTCGTTGCGTGCGCTGCGTAAACGGTTAAAGTTACGCAGACGAAGTTGTGATGGTCAGCTAGTTATTAATACAAGCAAAAATAAAATATGTAATGAAACCCACTCTGTTTAATATTATTACAAAAGCACGTTCATGATTTTAAGCCATTTTTAATACATATATATATCATCACGGGTGCCTTACGGCGCCCGAGACCGCCTAGACGGCCGTAGGGTACCCAGCGGAGGGGTTTTAATCCCACCTCGTTGTAGCCGATGGTATGAGTCTACACCGAACAAGTGGCTAGCTCGTCGCGATGTTTTGGATAGACTCAATAACCCATCTATAAACAGTTTCACAAGTTGGTATAGTGAAACCGGGACCGACAGCTTAACGTGCTCTCCGAGGCACTATAGTGGTGTTGTCAAACAAATGTACATAATTTTTTAAATTAAAAACTCATTGGTACACACCGGGATTCGAACCAGGGACCTAAGCGTTTTTAAGTCCAAGGTCTAACCAACTAGGCCACCACGTATATGTATATGTTTTAATACATGTCTTCCATAAATATTTTTTGTTGTAAATGAAAAACGAAAATGTACCCTCAGTATTTTTTCGAACATAAAATGGCAAACTCTGCAGCTGAATGTGGAAACAAAAAGACATTTGGACCAAACAAAGCTCATTCTGCAGGTCACTAGAACTCGCCTGGCAACAACTCGCAGCCAAACTCATCTCGAAAGTCGAGAAAACTCGAACAAAAGTCCCGCTTATTGACTCGTTGTAAAGTATCGGCCCGAAAGCTTCTTGTAGCGAAATGAGTAAAACTTGTTTTGAAATATTACTGCTTTGTAGGGCGACCATGGTTTCTAATTATTTATGTAATTAACGAATATATTATAATAATAATAATGTAGGACAATTTACACATATTGCTCTGATCACAAACTAAGTTCTAAGATTGCACTATTTGTACAAACAACAATGATAAAATGCATATTATATTTATAAACACCCGGACCATGACAAACTGCTTTTGCCATGAGTGGGAATCGAACGCACGACCCCCGGTTACAACGCCAAAGGCGCACCCACTACTCTACGGTGGAGGCCTAAATATTTAAATAAAAATCATTTTAATTTTATCTTGGAACGTAATAAAAACGTTATAATAAATACAAATATTATTTTTCATTTTGCGCTGATAAAATCCCAAAATCCGTTAATATCATTTCTTAATTAACTATCAGCCGTAAAATATTTATAGGCTATATTTATTAGAGAGAGATTATTGCGAGTCCGGTTACCTTGCCCGGTACATGTGGCTCGATCAATTTAATCCAAATGACCCTCTATTAGTGTCCGTCCGCTAACTGCTGATCTAATTGAGTAAAGCTCAAATACAGTGCTTGGCTTTCACGAGCCTCTAATGTGGGATACGTTTTGAAACGAATGGCTTTTTCATAAAAATGATAGACTAGTAATCAAAAGGTGTATGTTTGTGTTTTTTCTTTTTTGTTTAGGTATTTGTTTATATAAGTAGGTATGCAGATATCATATGATTTTTTTTTTTTTTTTTTTAATAATAGTTCTAAAATAAAATACTAATACATTATTATAATATAGTGTCTGAAGTTTTCTCTGTAAAAAAAATAGTCCATATGTAAGTAACATGGTTCAGTAATTAGAAAATAGATTTTCTTATCTTACTAATTTTAATTATAATTTGCAATGATGATACGATTAGTAAAGTTAAAACTAAAATTATATTAAAGTCGTATTGTTGAATTTGTTAAATTATATGCAATTTTTGTAATCAATAATATTATTACCCACAATTAATACCCATTCATAAAACTTAAACAAACTAATGGAATAATACTTTGTTAAAACATTAGAACATAATTCATTTTATTCAATGAAAATTGGTTAAACTCCTATCGCAAGTCGTGCTGTGCATCCAAACGTTAAGTCAACACCTTCCGCCGTCTGCGCGTTCCTCTCACCTTTAAATTTTGTACTAAAAATATTTTTCATTTCAATTTCAAAAATTCACCACCTAAAAATTTCACGCTGCGTTTGAAAAAAAGTCTGTGCATTTCTTACCGAATTTATTTTATTATTTTATTTCCTTATTTATTATTGTTCAAAAGCATCGGGTTTTGCACTATGTTGCAATGGTGAAATAAAAAGGCTGGTTTATTGGTAAGGAATAATTGATTAAAATATAACTGTAAATAAGAATAGTAATAATTATAGATATCTAGAGCATGTTATGGTCACATAGTCATGTTTACGTTATGGTCACATAGACATGTTTATGTTATGGTCACATAGTCATGTTTATGTCTTTAAAAATATCTTTCTATTTTTTTTAAGACATACGTATTGATTATCTACACTAATATTATAAAGCTGAAGAGTTTGTTTGTTTTGTTGAACGCGCTAACCTCCGGAACTACTGGTTCGTATTGAAAATGTATTTTAGTGTTGGATAACCCATTTATTAAGGAAGGCTACGTAACATCATGCTACGACCAATAGGAGCGGAGTAACAATAAAAAAATACACAAAAGATCCCATAGGTACGAAGTGTTTTTGACTGACGTCAACCCAAAAACCAATAAGATAAGAACAATGAAAAACGTTGCAAAAACGGGGAATAAGTATTCCTTTTAAAAGCGTACGCTGCGTAAACGGTTAAAATTATGCAGACGAACTTGCGCAGATCGGCTAGTGTATAATAATAATAAAGAATTTATTATTTCTGTTATTCAATGAAAAACTTAATATTAATGTAAAAGCCTCTGTGGGTCAGTAAAATGAGTAAATGTGTGTTAAAAAAATACATAATATCAAAATTAATAATAATAAATAATGTAAAAAATAAAACAAATTACTAATGAAAAATTTAAATCTTATTTAAAAAAAACTAAAAGTAAGTTGTTAAAAAGCACGCATTAATAGTTTCCCAAATGTCCTTAAACATCATACTTAATTGATGCTAACCCTACTGTCGAGTTATCAAAGAATGTTAGGAGAGAACGAAAATTAAATTTTGTAGAAGTTTCTGCTCATTGGTTAGGAAGTGTTGCCAGTTGTTGGTAGACGTGTCACGTGGCCGGAAGTGCTCTAACGAGAGCTGCCTTCACTTTGTTTACTTTACCCTTTTTGTTTTCCTTACAAAATATATACCTAATGAAATTGGAGCAGATATTTTTCTTATTTACTAAAACTAAAAAAATATGATATACTTAACAAAATATAAATCACAATAATTACGATAAAAGCTATAAAACATATTGGTGCAAATAAACAAACGGAGCTATGTAATCAATAGTCAGGCAGCCTTCACCGATCAACGTCTGTAAGAGCCTTAATGCTTGCGTATAATATACTGGTGCACATTTCATCGGGATTTTGATGAATTGTGCCGGTTTTACGGCGCACCTAAATAGGTAGGAGCCTCTTATCCTAATCTTTATAGCCAAATAAAAGGAAATACGTGAACGTAAATGTGAGCTTTCTAAATAATAAACCCGGGAACGCTTTGTTAGAACCACACTTCATCATTTATATTTTTGATGTTAAACCTTGAGAAGAAACACCACAAATGAATGAAAGAATACTTAAAACGTTTACCTTAACATAATTGGGTAAATAAATTAACTTGAGCCGGAATCTAGAACACTTTTTATAATGAATAAATAAAACACTGAAAGAATTCACCATACCAATCCTATTGTTTTCATGTTAGCTAATTTACTACAAACAGGTCAAGGCTGAATTACCTGAAACAAAACAAATATTTGTTACTTAAATACAAAAAAAAGAAAAGAAAATATGTTTATTGATACCAAACAAAATACATACAATTCACATCAAAACATGTTAATAACAAAATAGTAGGTAAGTATGTGTTAGAAGGTTTGGTTCCCTGACCCCATGCTAGGTCGCCCTGTGTTATGGGGACATAAAAAAATAGTTTGTTTCACAAAATAATTCCAAAGTCACCACGATAAAGGGGATCCTAGTATTGTGGCTAGGGCTCAAATTAATTGTATTAGAACTATAAAAAAAAGTGGAAGAGTAAACCAAATGTGTTAATTATTAGTACCTTCGATGCCAACATAATTTTCTTAGTTATATAAAAATATTTAATAAAATAAATCGAATTTACCCTAAAAGTCTTAAAACTGAGGATACCAAAGGGCCTTCTCGCGACTGTAGCGCCTTGTTCAAACGAATTATTTCGGAAAACCAACTTTAGTTATCATTAAAGTCTCCAGACTAGTTGAACTTAAAATTAGCTTATAAATATTTTCTCCGTCGACTTCTATGTTGGCCCCTTATGGACGATGTTGTCCTGCAGTTTGAAGTTTTGCAGCTGCCTTAACTTATTCATCATTCGAATTAGAGGTTTACTGGAGTACAGTAACATGTATGATCGCGCCCCCAAGCATCTCATCTCCTAACACCAACCTCTCATCAATATTCATGCTCCGTGCATGCTCTACTCCAACTTGTAAATACGCCGAACAAGAATGCGCTCAGGCAACTTTAAACACTAAAGCCCTCCTGTAAGCTTCAGTTTTCGGTGAGAACTTAGCGCAAACTTTAGAAGTTTCATCATTATCCTGCCGTGAACAATATTAGAGAAATGTGATACTTACATTTATAATATTTATTGCGACACTAACTGCACTACTTTATTAATAATTATAATAAGTACAGAGTAGTGTTTTGTATTTTCTTATTATTAATATTTGTTTAAATGATACAAACATCTGCCAATATACATACATACATACATACTTGCTTTAATGTATTATAATTTAACAGAGTATTCCATTACATACTCGTACATAATAATTAGCCTACTTATACAAAGAGGAATCTGCCAGTATATCAAGTGAATGGCAAACAGCCTCACGGATGTTTCAGTTCGATTCCGGAGTGAGGCCGGACTAATTAATGCAGAACGGCTTCCGGATTACATGTCGACGGTTTCCGAAACTCCGCCCCTCCGACCTGCCGTTGTTTTTGATTGGTTTACTGCTGCTCACTTTTACGGCCACTTTTGTTCAAGCTTCAACTTCATCAGGTGAATGTTTGGAGCTTTCAGGTATGAAGTTTTCAGTCTTGCCTTTGAAGGTTCGCTTAGTTTATTGCAACTAGTACTATTTTGGTTCTTTGTGTTGTTTTTCTGTTTAGTTTAATAAGTAAATACAGTGATAAGTACAGCAAAAGACCGCTAGTCATAACCTCACTCTAGTCCTCAATATTAATCGGGTATAAGATGTTGACAACTATGAACGTCAACAGAATTTTTTTAATAAAAATATTGTTGTTATTTTCACTTATTCAAATAAAGTGGTTTATTGTTGATAATTATTTTATTTAATGTTATCTTTGTGATAAATGCGAATAACGGCACCAGCAAACTCTCGAAAAGACAGAATTTTGTTAATAAAAATATTGTTGTTATTTTCACTTATTCAAATAAAGTGGTTTATTGTTGATAATTATTTTATTTAATGTTATCTTTGTGATAAATGCGAATAACGGCACCAGCCAGACAGTCCACTCGATTTTGTACCAATTTATCAACTTAAGGAATAGGTTTTCAATCGGAAATTAATTTTTGTCATTAGCCTTGAGATTAATTTTTAAAAGATTTTCGAAAGTTGAATTGTTTTTTGAATGGATCAGCGACAAAAAACATCATTTAGTATGACGTCGCTTAATATAATTGACTATATTTCATGTATTTATAAATGCTACTTAACCTCAATACTCACTCAAATATGCCTTGTCTCTTGTGACCAACTGTCAAACCAAGAAATAATTAAAGAGGCAAACGCTACTTGAATCAATATAGGGTATGACATAGATTCGACATTAGATTTGCCCCGCGTTGTAATTTTAAAGAAATCGTGCCGTCAATAAAATATATCATAGCATATGTTACTTAAAGATAATGTTGCTTTCTATTAGTAAGAATTTTCAAATTCGGATCAGATAGTTTTGCGTTTATCCGAAACAAACAAGCAATGAAATCCTTTCCTTTATAATATTAGTATAGATAATAAAATGATTCAAACATTGATAAAAAAATCAGACCTTACGTTAGTTAAATATTGCGGTCGCTTTTATTATTACAAGAAAGTATGTTTATATTCTTATCATTTACATTTTGAAGTTTATTAATAAGGAAACTTTTGATTAGTCCAGCTAACTTGATACGCCCCGTACTTTTGCATTTGTTACGAATGAAAATTTGAATATTAACAATTCAATTAGCATTTGGTGAGAGTAATTACACGTGGTTTGTGCACGCGATAGTATTTGCACGTGTCAAATGTGATTATGTCAAACGTGACAGTTATCTGCGAATGACGTGGCAGCTGTCATTAAAGCTATGGCGTGACGCTTCCAGCCCGATTCCTAAATTGATTTCGTGTAAATAAGGAATTAGTTACGGCTGAAAATTTTCAGTTGTTAATTCATAAATCACATGTTTTGTTGGTTGGTAATTTGTGAATTATTTAACTTATATGCCAATCCTTGTTATCCGTGTTTCAGTTTTATGTTAATCTGAATATTATGTAATGTTAGTGCTGTATTGCAGCATTTGTCAAAGGTAATTAATAAAGTCGCCATCACAATTTGTTTCAAAATGTGTGTTCAAAATGAAAAAATGTACACATTCATTCTATTATATATTGACACATCCCAATATATTCTATGCTATCTGTTGGCTTTGTGTAAAGAAATAATATTATTACTGTTGTACTAATAATATTATTTAAAACTTGTTAGAGTTTCGTTTAATTCGTTATTAGAGTTACTTAATTTTGCAAATATTACTTTTCATGTCAATAATTTATTTTTCTTTAATAAATTCTGTAAATGTATTTGAAATTTAACTTATAAATCTTTTCCAGCGAGCTCGTATATGAAATATTTATTATATACAGATTAAAAGTTTAATCATACTTGATGTCAATAACCAAAACCAATATTACCTTTAGTAAACTATTTAAATATCGTTCGATATTTCCAAAAAAAACAAACTCTAAATAAGCAATCTGTTTACCTTCCTTCTCCATTACTTTACCTACTTCAATAAACAAATAAATAATTCTGATAATATTCATTAGCACTACTTCCAAAGTTTCTTCTTTCTTCCGTTTTAAGTGATCGAAAGCTTGCCAAGTATCTGAAGGAATGGCAAGAAACGGAAATTTTGTCTGGAAGTTATTCGTTCGGGACACGCTCGCCTCCTCTAAATCACGCCACAATTACATTACACTAAGTAAAGCGAGATTTGGGTTTCCTCCAAACGGTAGCGAGTACCTGCTCATGCAAATTTATGGTGAAGATTTTTGATATTGACGTGAAATTTATCTAAAAGATGTGTGTGGAAGATAATAGTTCGTAATATTAAATGTTTGTATTTTTTTTATTGGGGCTCGGCATTTGGCCTTATAACTGTGTTGTAGACCTAAAGAAATTCATCAATGAATTATAATATATTAATCGGAGATCCCAAGTGCCAAAGCTATCTGTATCAATAAATTAGTATTGCCATTCAACGTGGCAATGCAGTAAGTGTGTTAGGTACCCTACCAAGTGGCGCTCCTTATAAAGATTTTTTTAATTTAGTTTAGTTTAATTTTTATTTATTTTTATTTTTAGGTTTATACTAGATTGCTATTTCATTATTATTATTTAGGTTAATTTTATTTTATTATTGTTAAATTTAATTTATTTTTTCTTGAATAAAGTTTTTAAATATATTAATAGACTATCAATATATTGTTGTTTATTAATAGAATTAGTCGCTCCTAACATCGGTGGTCAAAATGATGCGTTTACGAAATAGAAGGCAAAAAAGCCGAATTTGCTTTATGGTGACAAAAACAAAATATGATTAGATCACTTGACGGATTTCGCATATGTATGGGCAGCGGTAACAAAACCGGTCTATACTAGCAAAGTTATAGAGATCCTCTCTCACCTGAGGAACATTTCTAAGCACTTATATTAATAACTTATGAGCATTCTTGATTGCCTCCATGGTCTTAAGTCATTCCCACTTAGTTAGTGGCCATAGAAAATGGCACCCTGCCTGGGGAAAGATATGCTCAATTGCTCATTAAGTGATGGATCGATATGGTTTGACCGCCTCTGTAGACTAGTGGTTGCGCCTTTGGTGGTCTGGGTGTTTATAAAATATAATATGTATATAATAACGTAATGTGGCAATGCCGCTTCCGTTCTCGGGACTATCGGTGCTATGTCCGGGTTGGACGAAATTTTTTATTTAATTTATTTTATATAGTATAGTATTAATTTTTATTTCGTTAGGTATTTTTTTAATATCATTATAATTTTGTATATTATTATATATACATAATTTACTACATTAAAAAACGTTTTTTGAAAAATATGTATTATATCGTTGTTTTTGGTACTATGTACTACAAGCCTAGAGCTTAGTTTGCGACCAGAGCAATTTGTGCAAATTGTTCTACTTGTACTTGGCAAAATAATATTAGTTTTTTTCTACAGTTTGTTATGGCTTGAGAGTAAAATATAATATAATAATAATAATATGTAGGACAATTTACACAAATTGCTTTGGCCACAAACTAAGCTCTAGGCTTGTTACTATGTGTACCAGAAACAACGATATAATACATATTATATTTTATAAACACCCAGACTATGACAAACTGTACAGAAAAGGCGTACTAATATTTTATTGCCACGGCTGAATCAACACTACATGAGTCTATCATATCCTCGCTGCTTTACCATTAATTCAACTGCCTGTTTCTTAATCACATCCTGAAACGTGTGCCCATGAACGTATATAAAGCGTTTAGGTATAAATACCAACATCAATATTAACATTTAAATGTTGTATGTTATTAGGCACTTGTATGTTTGTTCTGTCTCATTGTACGCGAGCTTGTGTATTCCTTCAGTCAACATTGTGTAATACGTGATTCACTTTTGTTTGTAAGAGCCTGTTTACCGAAGAAAGAAGTACAGGCTGCTAATGAGGCTCTTCGCTTGATGCTTTCATGAGCTTATTCTACTTCTGTTCTAACTCAGTGGCCTTTATCACATTTTATATTTGCTTATCATTTACTCTTTAGGGTGTGTTAAAAACATCGACACCGACACTTTTTAATAGTTATATTATTTTTCTTTTCTTAATCATGTAAGCTACAATTTTCATGTTTTTATACAAAATCAGTCTCAAAACTTCTGAGCTAGGAAAATTCTCCGTTATTTGTCAATGTTTTCAAAAAAATAAACGAATTTTATAAAAGATAATAATTTTGAAATAAACAAAGTTATAAATTTCTTTTGATGACTCACTCGAATTTCTTTCCTATTTGGAGGCTTTTTTGCAAAACCTAACATATGCGATTAGAAAAATGTAACTAATACTATTTTTCATATACTTGTAGTTCACCAAGATCTATAGCAATTCCAAATAAATAAATAAATATTAAAACACTTATCACTATATGAAAAAAAAACTCCACACCACAAATTCTCAGTACCTACCAGTCTAAGAACCTTCCATTACCGATATATTATTTTCCTGAAAAATCATTAACCCTCGTTTATGATGATATTGGGATATGAATTTTAAAAAATCTTCGACTCTCTTACATTTTTTATCTAAGGCATATGTTTACATCTAGTCGATGAAAGTATATACCTAATAGAAAGCTGATCTAAAATCGCCTTTGCAAACATGAGAACAGAAGATGGCTGAACGAAAATAAAAGTCAAACTAAAACAAATAGGAGAACGAAAAATATTATAACCAATCAATGTTCAAGGAGTGGGAACAGAATATGGCGACGACAAACATGTTTGACAGTTTATTCGATAGACGATTAATATTCTTACTTTCATTATCTAATATAACAATATAAGAGTATGTTTTCCAATAAAGTACTTATTTCTGTTAAACACAAACGTTTTGTAAATTCGGGGATAAATTTAGGAAACAGCATAATTTCCATGCAAGCATTTGTCGAGGAAAGGTGTACCCATATAATTTAACAACAATTAATAGTTGAGGAGTGCACTGTAGTTAAGCAATTACTCAGCAAGTTCCGAACTTGTCCACGGGCTGCTCTAATGGAGGTACTCATTCACTCAGTAGAGTTTCCTTGCAAAACTTTCTCCCGACTGACTCCGCTGGTCTGAAATATTTCTTGATTATATTTAAAAAGTTAGCTTTATTTAGGAGACTACTTCTTTTATATTAAGTTTTACTGTATTTAATTAAAATAATTTATATAGGACTAGACTAGTAAATTTAGTTTTTTTTCTCTTAGGAATTGATGTACAAAAATATGTATTTAAATTTATCAGGCGACGCCGATCGTATTTCAAATATTATTATATCTACACCCATTAACTGGTAAGCTTGTCACGGTTTAAAAAATATACTCAGAAAATAATTTAAGTAAAAATATTTTAATATAAAATAAATGTTTTCTGTGTTTTAATTTTTCTGAAAGAGAATGTGTAAGAGAAAATACATACATACATATCTTCACGGGTGCCTTACGGCTCCCAAGACCGGCTGGACGGCTCCAGGGTACCCAGCGGATGGGTTTTTAATCCCACCTCGTCGTAGCCGATGGTATGACTCTACATTGAACAAGTGGCTAGCTCGTCGCGATGTTTTGAACAGACTCAATAACCCATCTATAAACAGTTTCACAAGTTGGTATATTGAAACCGCGACCGACAGCTTAACGTGCTCTTTGAGGCACTATAGTGGTGTTGTCAAACAAATGTACATTTTTTAATTAAAAACTCATTGGTACACACCGGGATTCAAACCAGGGACCTAAGTGTTTTTAAGTCCAAGGTCTAACCACTTACGTCCACCACGTACATATATCGCACCCTTAGTAATACAAGGGCATAATACGAAAAAGTAGTTTTTTGGGAAATTGCGTTTAAAGATTCTGGATTCTTACATTCCAGTTAATTTTTCAAATAAAATGCTTATTATTTAAGTTATAAATGTGAAATTTTGTAGATTTGTTCTTTTATAACTACACTATAATAGTCATAAAAAAGAAATTGAATTTAAATAAATCGTGTAAATTACAAGTAATTGAAGAAACACTTCCAAATTAGGCCCATATAGTACAAAAACACATATCACAAATTTGAAACTATTTAAGTGGGCAGGAAAAGGATTTGCGAACTAGAGCGTCAAAGAAAATCTAAATGTTGTTTTCAGTTATAATATTATTATTTTTTTGGAAAAAAGAACAGTGAGGTGTAGATTTAATTTACTCAATCCTAATTACATAATTTCTTTATAAAAAATCTGTTTAGTTTAAAAATGAGAACTAAAGTAATATTTATAGAATCATGAATCAAACTTTGGGTGTCTTTAAAAAGTTAATATATTTTTTAATAAAAATACTATCTAATTAGGATCGAGTAAGTAATATTTACACCTTTTTCTGTAGAAATAAACTTTGATATCACTGAAAACAACATTTACACGTTTTTAGACGTTCGAGATCGCGAAACCTTTTACTGGCTTCTTAAGTTTGATTTGGTATATTAATAATGTGCCTATAAAATTTTGATTTGAGCCCTTATATTATTAAGGGTGCGATATATATACGTAAGAGAAAATAATAATGAAATTAACCACCCAACTAAAATTATTATTGTAATAAATATTTGAGGTCGTGGGTTCGATTCTCACCCATGGTAAATAAATATTAGTTCGTTTTCTGTACAGTTTGTCATGGTCTGGATGTTTATAAAATATAATATGTATTATATTAATGTTTCTGGTACACATAGTACAAGCCTAGAGCTTAGTTTGTGTCCATAGCAATTTGTGTAAATTGGCCTACTTATTATTATTATTATGCTGTTTGAAAAAAAAATACCCTAAAAAGAAAATCAATAAAACTAAAGGGTTTGTTTGATATTGTTTTTATATTATACCTATTACTAAAAGCTATTATTTTATTTTATTTGTAACACGTTAAGTTTTCGTCCCAGTTTCACTAGGTATAATAACTTGTGAAACTAAATTGGCGATTATATAGTCTTAATTTGACCTAAGCATTAGTTACATTGGGGATAAATAAAATAAAAAAGCCTTTTATTCCATAAAAAAAACAGTTTGTTATACATTTATATTTACAGTAAAAAACAAAAAAAAAACTTAATTTTTAAGGAACCCTCTTTGGGTGAAGGCCTCCTCCATTTTGGACCTTTGGTCTCTGTTAAAGCTTGAACGCATCCAGTCTGTGCCAGCTATTTGGACTATTTCATCGCACCATCTTTCTGCTGGACTTCTTCTCTTCCTATTTCCCTCTGGGCCTTTCCAGAAAGTGGCTGTCTTAGTCCATCTAGCCTTGTCCATACGAGCTACATTACTGGGGATAGTAATGTCAAATTCCATACAAATATTTACCCATAGATTAAATTATAAATACTTAGAATATTTATGTGTGTATGATTTTAATCTTGGTACAAGTTATGCTTTCTTTTGGTCGAACTATCCCTTAGCCACAAACATCTCGCAAACTGCTAACTAAAATTTATAAACTACAAATTAATTACACTTAAGGGTGTTTGTTTCTTTCAAGAAGAAGTACAAGAAAGTTGCTTAAACTTGCTCTTTAAAATGTATTGGTACAAAACGGCTCTAGAAATTACGTGCAATATGGATTCTAAAGTACAACAATAAAGCTTACAGAAGACTTCTTGGGCGGGGAGAAGTCCGTAATATGAGACACAGCTTGACTTAATGGAGAGAGTCGCGAGCAAAACTGTTATTGTCGTGAAACTAATTTAATTGTGCTAACGTTTCTATTATTTATTGCCACAACGGAAAAAAATGCGGAACAGAAAAAAAAGTGACACTCGTGAGTGATACATACATATCATGACGGGTGCCTGAGGGGTTTTTAATCCCACCTCGTCGTAGCCGATGGTATGAGTCGACACCGAACAAGTGGCTCGCGATGTTTGGATAGACTTAATAACCCATCTATATACGTCTTGGTATAATGAAACTGTGCTCTCCGAGGCACTAGAGGCGAGGTGTTGTTAAACAAATGTACATATTTTTTTAGATTAAAAACTCATTGGTTTCTCATGGGGTTTGAACCAGGGACCTAAGTGTGTTTAAGTCTAAGGTTTAACCAACTCGGCCACCACGTATATTGAACGTGATTAAATTACGTGTGTTAAAGTAATTGTAACGATTAAAGTTAAAAATGGCGTCGAATGTATCAGTAGTCGACTTTCAAATAAAACTGATACATTCGACGCCATTTTTAACTTTAATCATTACATTTACAGAGTGTTTATCTTGGTGGAACTATATTAAACGAGATAAAAATGCATATATTAAATGAAAATGTTATTAGACACAAAGTAACAAATCGATCTACCAACTGAGACAACTGCAATGATTATTGTCGAGGTGGTAGTCTCCTTTCAGGGTGCGGTTACGAAGAGGGCAGTTTAATTGACGATCGAAGGCGAGAACGTTTGCACTGGTAATAGTAAATTCGTTTAATTAGACGCCCATTTTGTAATCGCATAACTTAGCCGGCGACAAATCAAACAAAAATATATAGATCGACTACATTCATGGACCTTATAGATCTCCTTACCACAGGTAGATTAAGTCATTGCTTATATATAAATATATAAAATCATAACTAAAATAGAATCTAAAAAAAACTTCTGTTTTTGTTCCACTAATTCTCCCAGTGTATACATTCTATATGACAAAATAAATAATCAAACTATTATTTTGTTTAGCCTAATAGAGACGCCTGAATAGAGACGCCTGGCGTGAGATTTTTATGAGAAACCTAAGAAATTATATTGTAGTTTCATTTTCAACTGTGATTTATATTTAAGTTCATTTTTGTTTTTATTGGAGTTATTATATGAACAATATTAGGTACTTTATATTTAGAGTGTGTGATATAGTCTAATTGAGTTTATAGACTGAAAAACAATTATATTATTTTAACTCAAAGTAAATATATAAAAAAGCGGCCCCAGCCGAGTGACTGCGCAACTGATAACAAGGTTAAGTAGGTGACAACAAGGCCGGCCTGGGATGGGTGACCGCTTTATACAAAGAGGCTATTTCATCATAAATACCGCAACAAGCTCGCCACCTGTTAGGTGTTGCCTCCGAATATCATCGACGAAATGAGGACGAGTTAATCCCTCCGTTCGGTACCCTGAGGCCGTTTAAACGGTTCTCGGGAGCCAAATAGGCACCCGGGATGGTATTTATTTATTTAAAGTAAATATTTGATTTATCTATATAATTGCTCTTTTTTTAATGTTGAAGAACTACGCAAACGTAACTGCCGCAAGTTCTTCAAGAAATTATTTGAATCACTCAAAATAAAAAATAATAAATAAACTTAAACAATAAATCCTAAAAACTATTTTAAGACCAAAAACAACTAACATTACAAAAACAAATAAAAAATATCTGACGTGAAATTGAATTACTAGAGTTTTTAACTCGAGTTTTTGAATTGTGGAATTGCTTGAAAATATTTCTTGTGGAGAAGTAAAAGGTTGAGTCAACGATTAATATAGTGTCCCGTTATTTCTTGTTTTTCATATTATTTTATTTTGGCTATTCATAATAATGACCTTTTATTGAAGCAGGGCTTGTGACTTTGTATCTACCTGGTGAATAGCAGACCTCCAAGTCCATTATTGGGGTTAACAAATACCAGTATCGATCGCTACCACTATGCCAGTTAATAAATGCGGTTACGAAATAGGTGGCTATGACCAAACACGAATTTTTGCAATACAAATCTACTTTAATATCCTTGCTGCTTTATCCTCAAACTGGCAAGAAATCGATGCATTAGTCTCCCGAAAATCGGTGAACCTAAAGACAAAAATCGAAACCTGACGAGGTCTCTTGGTGGTTTTTGCATCTTTATGATCTAACCGATCAGCCTAGCGATGTTATAAAAGGCCTTTCAGCCACATATACTTTAAAAGCTTATGTAAAAAATACCATCCGTATATCAGCACAGCCACAAACTAATCCTTTTGTAAAGCGCCCAGCACTAAACTTGACACGTCCGTTCCGTAAACCCAATCTTTACTATAAAACCAAAAAATTTACGACAAAGAATTGGGGCAAGACCTAAAAACTTGTTTGGTGGTCCAAAAGTTATGATTGTCGTAAAATTGGTGCTCCGACGAAGACGAAGCATGAATTAGAATGATGGGTAATTGTTCAGTCGGCCAGAGTAGTAAACAGACCCACTGCACTTCGGTGTATAGTTCGGGGCCACGTTTTACGTCAGGCAGTTAACGTTTAAGGCGCTGCTGTAGAGGTTTCAATTAATTAGGGCGCGGCTGTCCGGTGCTAAAACCACGTTTTTAACGAGCCGGTGTACAGGGCTAGCGGCGCTATTATTATTATTTTACGTGCAACCTACATTGTTGACGTTTATAGCACACTTTTCGAATTTATAATCGAAAACATAACTGAATTTGCGACGCCATAAATTACCTGTAGTCGGTTACTAGATTTTTCCATTAAGTTTATTAAATTATTTACTCTGCAATGTGAAATAACATGATATTTTCGGATTCACATTTTTAGGAGCTTTTAAATTAAATATACAAAACACTATATAGGTTATTTTCGATTTTCAATATATCAAATTAACGACATCAAAATCCACATTAATATACCCCGAAAACTAATCTAGAAATTTGTAAATTTTGACTTGTATTTTGAAAGCAAATACGCAAACAATCTGTTTCAATATTCCCATCATGTTTTACATCAAGAAGCATGAATTTGCTAGTTATAATTGTGGATGTTTGACAGCCCTGCAGCGGGATGGGATTAATTGCCGGAGTAACTCCTGCTACGAATATTGCTTTATTACTAAGAGATCGTGAGTTTGAAGTGTTGTTTATTCTTGGATTGCTTTTGCCTCGACCTCCGATTTGTGATGGTTCACCTAATCTTTGGAAGTAAAGGTATTAGTGATTATGGACTTCGACTGACCGACCGTTCGTGTTCAAATATTGGTAGTGGATAAAGTTTTGTTTTTGAGGAGTTTAATTTGTTTGTTTTGGTGTACGATCTGGCTTTATGATTTATTTGTTGCTTTATTAATTGTTAAAACTATAAGTTTTATTGATAAGAATATGATAGGATGTATGATAAAAATAGTTAGTTGTTGTTTAATATTTTCAGCCCAGAATTTGAACGTTATTATAAAATGTTATATTTTTGATGTTAAATAAATAAAATTAACATCATTATTAATATTTATTGTCAAAAATTATATAAAATTAGTTCACATTACTGAATTTATTAAAGACAAAAAGATAAGCATCACACCCTTATAATATACATTTTAGCATTACAGGTGGATAAATTATTTTAATAAATATATTAAAAAATCCTAAGCTATACCATCACGGGTGCCTTTTTGGCCCCGAGAACATGTTTATACGGCCTTAGGGTACCCAGCGGGTGATTAGGCTTTCCTTATTTCGTCGATGGTATTCGGAGGCAACACCTAATAAGTGGCGAGCTTGTTGCGGTGTTTATTATGGTATAGCCTCGTTGTATAAAGCGGTCACCCATTCCAGGTCCTGCCTTGTTGTCATCTGGTTAACCTTGTTATTATTTGCAGGACCGCCTAAGATAGGTAAAACCTAAATATAAAAAGAATTATAAACAACAATAATAAACCATATGGAAAAAAAATATTAGTACGTTTTCTATACAGTTTGTCATGGTTTGAGTGTTTATAATATATAATGTGTCTGATACACATAGTACAAGTTTAGTTTGTGACCATAGCAATATGTGTAATTTGACAGCCTCCGTAGACTAGTAGTTGCGCCTTTGGCGTTGTATCCGGAGGTAGTGGGTTCGATTCCCACCCATGGCAAAAAATATTAGTACGTTTTTTCTTTACAGTTTGTCATGGTCTGGGTGTTTATAAAATATAATATGTATTATATCGTTGCTTCTGGTACACATAGTACAAGCCTAGAGCTTAGTTTGTGACCAGAGCAATATGTTTAAAAAAAAAAAAAAAAATGTGCCTACATATTATTATTTATATTTTTTTAAATACCACCTACAATGCAAAGAACCTGACGTAAAGATAAACAAAGTTATAAGTGTCATGTTAAACTACAATAAAAGAGATGCTGACAAAGACATAAAACAACAAGCCGCAAATTGTTGTGCAGATTAACTCCTTAATTGCAGCCATAAGCAGTTTGCTCCCAATTGTCTAGGTTTTCTTGGAGACCTAATTAGTGGAACGTGTTTACCTCCCATTTGTGTCCGGTAATGCCGCCCCGGTACTCATAACTGGCATGCAATAACCTGCCTTATGAGATTATCTCACGATATTTCTTGCTTTTTTGAGATTCGAAATAGTTTTGCCTTTATTATTAGTTCACATGATGCTTTGGGAGCACGGCATTGTTAAAAATATAATTATGAAGTTTAATAACTGAGTGAGTTTTTTTATTATATCCTCATAATAGTTTTTTTTTATAATGTCTCTATTAAAATTTAGGTTAAGTAGTAAAAACCTTTTTTTACAAAAAGGTATAATGAAAAAAATATAAATAAATCCGCTTATTTGCAAGTAAAAGTGTGAGGAAAAGCTTGTAAATAAAAAACTATGTACTTGAGTCAGCACTTCTAGTTTGACTATAGACGGGTAAAGCTCATAAACACCGAAAATAAAAAAGGAGAGAAAGTTTCGCAAAAGTACGAATAATAAAATTGTATCGTGTTTTATCTTTCATCGTAAACGACACATGTACTTGCAGATTAGATAGGTCTTCCATCTCTCCAAAAAGGATCCCTTCGTCTCCCTCACATTAGTTATCTTTGTCAAGGCATAATGCCTTGCCCACTCCGTCACAGAGTAACCCGGCAATTACTTAATTGTCCACAACGAAAGCAACAAAACACTCCACCCTTATAAATCAGGACCTGCCCTAGGGCGTTAAGTGAATTGCCTATTTAACTAGTAGGTACCTATAAGCGTATGCTTTAGCAATTAAGGACACAAAGCCAGGTCTTGTTTATTTTACGGGAATAAAAGTAACTGAATAAAGTGATGATAATAAAAGTAAAACAGACACAATAGACTATTAAAAGCCTTACAAATACAGAGATAGGGTTGAAAATGAAACATCAGAGGAAATCCCGACTAATGGCTACGATTTCAAGGTTAGTTTGTTCAATTACCGATTAGAAAATAAACTCTGGTTAGGTAGATTTTGTAATCTGAATTTTGGGAAGGCAATTTGGGTAATTCATCAAATTGTTGATCCAATCTTTCATCATTATCATTTTAACAAAGATCTAAAAATAATTTCTTATTCAATTTATTACTTAATGTTCTACCTTTTATGTTTGTAGAATTACCTTTACAAATCAACGTCAATCAAGTTTTATGTTTTTTTAGTAGTTAAAATTATATAAATAATTTGGTATTCTAAAAAAATATGCGGGTTTGACTTGAAACTCTATAAAATAATAATTATTTCTTTTGGTATACGATATTATACTATATTAATAAAAACAGTAAGTAAAATATTATAGAATCAGATACTATTTAATATTATTAGATAAACAATTTTTAGAGCACACACACAAATAAACTCACTCAAAAATACTACTTCACACTTTTTATTATTATATAGATGAAAATAAATCTATATAAACAAGTATAACTAATATTATTTTATTTAGTATACGCGGTTTCACTATACCAACTTGTGAAACTGTTTATAGATGGGTTATTGAGTATATTCAAAATATCGCGACGAGCTAGCCACTTGTTCGGTGTAGACTCATACCATCGGCTACGACGAGGTGGGATTAAAACGCCTCCGTTGGATACCCTGGGTCCGTCTAGGCGGTCTCGTGCACCGTAAGGCACCCGTGATGATAAGCGTGTATGTGATACGCGCAACTTCGTCTGCGTAACTTCAACCGTTTACGCAGCGGAAGCCCTCAAATATTTTTTTTTCCGTTTTTGCAACATTTTTATTGATGCACCGCTCCTATTGGTTGTAGTAATGTTATATAACTTATAGCCTTCCTAGATAAATGAGCTATCCAGCACTTAAAGAATTTTCAAAATCAGTTACGTAGATCCAGAGATTACCCCCTATAACCTCACAAACTTTTCCCTCTTTATAAAATATAGATTACATAACAATTTTGTAGCAGCGTAAATATATTAAAAGCATTACTATTGTTAAAATATCTATATTCCTTTTTAAAGTTGTTCATCTTGTTAATAAATAATTACAAAATAAAACATGCTTTTCTGTATCGAATATTACAGCCGCATTTCCCGTGGAGTTTCGAAAAATATCTATAACATGTCAAGGCTGACCACCGCTCATAAAGATGCAACAACCGCTAAGTGTCTAGTCATATTTCGGATTTAGTTTGTGGGTTGACCGAATTGCAGTATCTTCTATTTATGGAGGTTAGGAAACGGGCAGTAAAGCAGCGAGAATACGTATTGCAAATGTGTCTTTGTCGACGCCCATTTCGTCACCGCATCATTTAGACGCATAGTGGCGATCAATAATGTTAAGCAATAATATATTAATCGACCCCATTCATGGACTCTTTGTAGATCTGTTTACTATAAGGTAGATAAAAAGTCACATGCCATGCACCAATAAAAAAAAACGCCAAAAACCTTCCTGTAACTCCCAAAAGCGCCATTCTTATATAGCAGTCTGTTTGTTATTCATGTCCCATTAATTTCGTTACATAATTCCATCTACGGAATTTAGACTGTATCCATTTTAATTCCATTTGGGTCGAGCAAATGCGTGTTGATCCCTAACTAACCCTTAAAAAAAGCCTAATGGTTCAGGTGACTATTTGTCTTAGCATGAATATATCAAGAAATATTAGTCATATATGAGTAAAAAGGTAGATTTAAAAAAAAATGTTATGGCCATTCATAGTGTCATAGCACAATTTAATGGGACATGCATATTAAATATACCTCCAAATAGTTTAATTAAATTTTACTAATGCAGCATACAAATTAATTTTATTGCAAAGCTTTTTATTGTTGCTTATTTTGCGTTCATTTTCGTTTGATTTGTGTTATTTATTTATTATCTTATTTCATATTTAGTTGTTCTAATATCGAAACTTTAATATACATGGTGAATTTGAAAGGATGTACTTTGGGCTAATATGAGGTTCTGCTGATCAAATCGAACAACTTCTCCCATGGAACCATGTGTCGCAAATGAAAAAAAAATTGGCTTGCTCATACAAATTGGTCATTTTAACATGAAAAGGAAAAGTTGTTCGTATTGATCAGTAGAACCTCATATTAGCCCAAAGTACATCCTTTCAAAGTCACCATTTATACCTAAATATTAAATTGTTAATTTGTAGACCGTTTACTTGAAACTAGAAAGAGACTAGTCACCACAAGACAGGGAATCCTAGTGTATATTTTACCACGAAATTTTTGTCATTTTTTTGTAAAACTTCGAATAAATCTTTTTAATGTAATGTAATAACATTAAAAAGCTTTGCACAAATATTTTTAAAGAACATTATTTTTTAGTAAGAACACTTACTAAAAATAATATTTGTCTTATGGATAACTGAAACTTTTATTAATAGAATAAGTTTCAGGATTTAACTTTTTGTTTGTTGCAAAGGCGACTGCTTTTGACATTCAAACTTTAAACATTTTTCGTTTAAATAATGGCCAAAAACCCAAGCGACAATAAAAATAATTTCTGTAGAAAATGTACTTTCTTAGTTTTGGATCAGTCTCAGAATATTAGGTACTAGAACTTCTTTAGAAATAACATCATATATTAATATAATAATAGTGATTAGAATGCATGCATATCTTCACGGGTGCCTTACGGCGCCCGAGACCGCCTTTACGGCCCCAGGGTACCAAGCGGAGGGGTTTTAATCCCACCTCGTCATAGCCGATGGTATGAGTCTACACCGAACAAGTGGCTAGCTCGTCGCGATGTTTTGAATAGACTCAATAACCCATCTATAAACAGTTTCACAAGTTGGTATAGTGAAACCGGGGCCGACAGCTTAACGTGCTCTCCAGTGGTGTTGTCAAACAAATGTACATAACTTTTTTTTAATTAAAAACTCATTGGTACACACCGGGATTCGAACCAGGGACCTAAGTGTTTTTAAGTCCAAGGTCTAACCAACTCGGCCACCACGTATATAGTGTATATAGTGATTAGAAGATACGTATAAATATAAATAAAATACAAGTGAGTGTGTGTAAAGAAAAACCAATGACAAATTTCGTGAGGATTGACTTACTTGATGGATAGATTTACTTGTATTGCGCAGCAGTTGAGATTACCTTGCCACGAAAGCAAGTATAGTTCGACTCCAACCACCAGGCTTTTTTTTTATTGTAACATCTATATAATTAAAAAATATAAGAATTTCCTAATAAAAAATATGGAATATAATAACATCTTATTATATAGGTACATTCAACGGCAAGGTAATGGTATATCCCCATGAAAAAAAAATTCAACAATTTAAAATAACTTATTTCCATAGGTCTACTGCATGGTGACACTTGAACACGTCGTTTCCAATTCAAAATACAAGTCAAATACAATACTTGGCTCATCAGAACACAGGGCAAAGTAAAAGTAAGACATCCATGCATCAGTAAAACAAGATAGAAAATAAAGTTTTAGTAAGAACCTGGCTATGACACTATTAATAATATCAACAACAAAAAATACATAATAACAATAACAAAAAAAAATTAACTAAATTAAATTTGTTTAAATTACATGTATATACAATAACAATGCCAAGACTGTAATATTATACCTACTTTAATAAATAAATGATAATTTCAATTTCTTCATGGACTCTATGCGAATGCTATTCGAGCCTATGGACTATAAATATACTGTATAACTGCTAGTAGGCATAAAAGCAGCACGTCCAGAGTAATACACGGGGTTAATCAATGTTTCCTAAGCTTCCAAAATATTGCAAAAGATAACCTGTCAAACCAATTATAACAACAAAATATTTCCTAGCAACGAAAGCTTTTAATTAAATATATTTAAGTCTTCAAGAGATCCCTTGGGATTTAAATCTCATTGCCTGCATCGAATACTCCAGATTTTTTTAATATTAGTAGTATCATATCATTTTTTTAATATTAATAGTTACCTATTATGAGGTGGAAGAAGGTGGTTTCTTGTGAAGTGTAAGGAGGTGGTTCTTATCGAAGTATTTTAAATAAAAAACCTCAAGAAAAAATACTGGGAAAGTTTAATTTGATTAAAAAAAAAATATTTCAGCAACCAACTGAAACGACATATTTTTTTCTTTTTAAAAAACATTTATTAGACATTTATTTAATGACAATTATTTTATTAGGCGGTGCCAACTTCAGAAGTAGAATCCAGTAGGACAAAATTATACTTGTAAATATTTATTATTTTATACTTTTTACTGTTTTTGAAGTTGTTGTTTTTTATTAAGTATACAGTTGATAAGTAAAAAAATAATAATAATGGGGGGCTCCAGAAATAAAGTACTCAAAGTGGGCGGTGGGAAAAATAAAGTTGAGAACCTATGGTATATGCTATGATAAAATATAGGTACTAGTCCAGTTATAATACTAAATAAGGTAAGCCAGTGAAGCAAGCGAAACAATTTGGTCATCTCACAGACAATAATAAAACACTTCGTCTGATTAATAACTCGAACACAATCGCTCAATTTCTCAAACAATAACTCCCATGAAATGATATGAGGAAAGACACGGTCCGTTAGCTTGCAGATGTGAAGAGAATGAGTAAAGTGAAGATAGGGAAAGTGACATATATGAGGCGGAAGTAACGCATAGTGCGGATCAGGAATAGAGAAACTAACTAAAATCCAAAAATAAAAACATGCCTGGAGACATATTTATAGTCTAAGAAACTGTTATTAATAAAACAATAACACACACATAATTAACAAAATGATTTGATATTAAAAAATAATAATGATTCTGATTTTTTATTTGTAATTAATTTAACAGTAACCATTATTAAAACCAACAATTACACGCGTTTCAAAGATTTATTAATTGTCACAAAACCAAGTATAAATATCGAGCATGAAGAAATTTAATTAAATCTGTAAACAGTAAAGAAATTTAATCTCAAAAACATTTCCGGCGCAAATTTGAAAGGTTTATAAACAACAAAAACTGAATATAAAGGTTCTTTTGATCGGAGTTGTCTAATAAAAATAAAGTAAGGCCGTCATATCCTACGCGGGCCATAATGAATAGTCCATTAACAAAGGAAAAACGTCGGGACGCGAGAGACGAGACTCCACAAACATTGATAACGATTTAACGACCGCGAGCAATTAAAGTGCCTTTGTTTAATCTACTGGAAACCGATGTAAATACTTGCGGCGCTGATTCCGAGCTCATCAAAACATATTACTCGCTTCAAGTTTTTGGAAATAATTGCTGTTTCACAAGTGTTTTGTATCTAAATGTTATTGTAAAGCTTAGCGATAATTAAAGAGTTAGATTAAATGAAACTTTGAGGCGTGGAACCATTAAGACGAGAGAACTTGATGAACTGAACGTGCCAGAGAAGGAGATTTACATAATAATTATACTGATATAAGTCGTATTACTAAGATGGCGCGGTTACAATCTCTGGGAGATTTAACATTACATTTTCAGTTTTGTGACACTTAACTTTAAAAATAGAATCAATAAAAGATGTTATTCTTTAATAAATATAATGGGATAAAATATGTTATTATTTAATGAATAATGGACAAAAGTACATTAATATAATTTTAGAGACCAGAGTATGTCACTAACTAAACTCACTCTTTCTACACAAAGCTCTTTCGCAAACAATCTTTTGTCGTTCGATCGATCCATGAGTAAAGCCATCTAATAAGACCGAATTGACTCATGTATTTAATGCAATAATTAATAAGCAGACATCAGTCACTCCGCATGCTCCTCCCTGGCGTTTGCGGAAAAAAAGAGATGTTGATAACAAATGAACTGTAAGATTGATTTCTATGCCAGCAATTAATCTCGACCGAAGAGGGAGGAGAGGGAGAAACGAGACACGGCTTTGGAGAAAATATATCAATTGTATTTGGATAACTTGTAGCTTGATGAAGAGAATATTATTATCATTAGATTTAAATAAAGACAAAGTTCAAAAGTAAATGACTAAATTTTATTGGATCTTTTAAAAGTTTACGCTGTGCATGTGATATTGATTATTAACTATTTTAAGAAAGCATTTTTTTTAATCAATTAACACCGAAAGGTTTGAATGGTAAAGAATACCTGGTGGTATTTGTACTTTGTGCAAAAATTTATACAGGTTGAATTTGAAAGGTTGTACTTTTAATATAAGGCTGCTGATGAAATCTAAAAACTTTTGCCATGGAAATTAAATGCTTTCTCTTTACAAACTAGTTATGTTAAAATGACCAATTTGTATGGGGACGCCAAAAATATAACCTTTCAAAGTGACCATGTATATTATAGGCACAAAACAAAGTTTTCTTAGATTATACAAAAAATAAACTTTCGTTCGTTATATTTAATTAAGAATTATTTTACATTTTGTTGTTTTAGGAGCGTTCAGCTTAAGCTTTAGCATATTTCGTTCAAAGAATTTAGAATATCTCCATTCTGAATTCTTTGAACGAAATATGTTAAATCTTAAGCCCCATGCTCCTCGGCAGCTGAAGACAGATTCCTGTGTAACACCACACCTGCTCCTTATGATGTAAATAGAGATGACTGAGTGTCGTCATCTGAGACGCAACATACGCAAACTCTTTCAAAATGGGGTCCCTTCTTGCTTGATATTTTGTGAAATACTAGTGATTTTAAAATAATAAACAAAAATAACCTGTTTATTTGTTTTAGCTTGTGGATAAAATAATCTACATGGCATATATATATATATATAAATCTTCACGGGTGCCTTACGGCACCCGAGACAGTCTAGACGGCCCCAGGGTACCCAGCGGAGGGGTTTTAATCCCACCTCGTCGTAGCTGATGGTATGAGTCTACACCGAACAAGTGGCTAGCTCGTCGCGATGTTTTGAATAGACTCAATAACCCATCTATAAACACTTTCACAAATTGGTATAGTGAAACCGGGACCGACAGCTTAACGTGCTCTCCGAGGCACTATAGTGGTGTTGTCAAACAAATGTACATACATTTTTTAATTAAAAACTCATTGGTACACACCGGGATTCGAACCAGGGACCTTAGTGTTTTTAAGTCCGAGGTCTAACCAACTCGGCCACCACGTATATACCCGGCATGTCAATACTAATATTATTCTTTTAGTGTTGGATAGTCCATTTATCAAGAAAGGCTATATAACATCACGCTACGACCAATAGGAGCGGAGTATCAATAAAAAATTTGGGAAAGCGGGGAAAATTTGTTCCTTTTCAGAGCTTCCGTTGCGTGCGCTGCGTAAATTAAAAGTTTAAAGTTCACGCATACGAATTTGCGCGTGTCAGCTAGCGTGTAATATTATAGTAAGCAAACCTACAAAGTTGGCATAAATAAGGTCGATAAATACATTGTTATTTAATTGCATTGATCCTACATTGCATTACATTACATTGCCTGTAAAGGTTTACATGAAATAAATATTTTTGACTTTGACTTTGACTTTACTGTGCCGGCTAAATAATGCGAAATGAGTGTAAATACAAATTTGTAAGAATCTTCCCTAATATCCTCGCTTATTTATCGCCAAATTCAGATTTTGTAAAACGCAATATGACTAGCAGATACTGTCTATCAATGGCGTTTCGGTGTTATTATGATATAAAGTATAACAAAAATTGCGTATTCACTGGGTGTTGTTATACGATATCGCAACAGAGCACAATTTCTTCCGCATCATTTCCATCAATTCACAACCGCTTCTCTCAAACACAGCCTCCGCTTAATTAAGGTCCCGCCGCAAAAAATAATGCAATTTTATACCCAACCTCGGGCTCCAGAGCCCCGCGCGAGGTCCTTTGAAGATACTAATGGAGGCTTCTTAGAATTAACTTAATAGCTCAACAATTACGGGGCGATCTTTTTCGGGTACTCAGTAATCTTGTTATGGTGACGGTTGCTTGAGGGACTCGCTGATATTGCTTGGTTTGGGTGCACTTTACAGGCTTTTTAATTAACTAATTGAAGAGACAATTCTCGTAGGTTTTCTTTTTACTCTATATTAACATAAGTTAAGTAAAGTTGGTCTCCTTGGTGCCAAGTGGCGTTGAGTTGGATAGCATTTCTCATACAATGACACAAGTTGCGTTTCTACTGCGCTTTAAATTTCCATATAAAATATTAAGCTAATAAAAAATAATATATGTACCTGTGTTAAGGATAGCGGCCTAGCCAAATACACCACTTAGAACTTGTTTTGTCAACTCAGGTCTCTATAGATATGCAATAAATATTTTAGATTGAAAAAAGCCGTAATGTTCATATTTTTTTACGCTACGATTGACTTTAAGCACAAACTATGGGTATTCAATATTTATTTATTTAAGGACAACCAGTGGTCGGATGCATTTATACTTCCTTAATATATTTTTTTCCTTAATATATTATATTAAATAAAATAAAAATACATTTTAACTTATTTATTTTAGACTTAAATATAATATACAAATAAAATATTTTAAAACTTTAAACGCTTAAAATGCCTACCTTCGGAAGGAGCTCGTCTTCTTGTTCCACAACTCTTAGAAAAGGCAAAATGTTTTATAAGTAAATTTAACTAAACAACAAATAGCTGGGAGCTCTCCCGGGTTCAGTTGGAAAGAACCAACATAAACAAACCGAGACATTAAAATAAAGCGCTACTTTTGTGAGATTCAGCGCTGCATCGCTGACTGGCTCGAGTTGCCGATGTTAGCGCTTCTCTGTTAGAAATGTATGCTATTTTATACAGTCTGTTATAAATAGCTAGAAAGTTGTTCATTTTTTGATAAATAAAAGATGGATGAAAGAGAATCCACAAGTAAAAATTGCGAGATCTAACAAGCAAAATCTAACCTGCCCAACGTCGGTAAATAATAA
This sequence comes from Monopis laevigella, assembly GCA_947458855.1. Classification (NCBI taxonomy): domain Eukaryota; kingdom Metazoa; phylum Arthropoda; class Insecta; order Lepidoptera; family Tineidae; genus Monopis; species Monopis laevigella. The sequence goes on along the minus strand of OX381577.1, from coordinate 10,508,145 downwards.
ACGGCGGATGCAATATCCTAGTAGCCTTGCGAGTCCCTGGGCGCATCACCGCACTGACTCGGCAACCCAACCGAATCAAAAATACATCGCGCAGCGCTCACTGCGAGCCAAATTAAATATCCACGTTATTGCAGTGGAGTACTCCTGAATTATGCATGGTTACCGACTTGCACCACGAATATGTTACATACATTGTCCGGATTGAATCTTTCTTTAATTCATTTGGGTCTCTGTGTCAACTGGACCAGTTACCTGAGTTGTGTTGTTGTTCTAGTTTTTGTTCAAACAGTTTGTTTAAAATATTTGTACATTTTTATAAATTCCTTATAAGGATAATCTTATATCTCAAATGATTTTTCTAAGATATCTAATAATTTTAACCTCTTTCATATAAAGAACTGAAATAATAAAAATATGAAACAAAATTTTGATAATAAATATATATAGTAGCTAGAGATAAGCAGAGGCCCTACAAAATCTTATATTGTTTTTTTTTAAAGATAAAATGCAATAAAAAAATATTATTCGAAAAACTGTAGGTACAGACGCAGTTAAACTTATTTTGATAATCTTGTAAAAAAATAAGTTTATATAAGAAAGAACATTATAACATTTTTATAAATCAAACTTTTTGAACTATTAAAACAAGAAAGGCTTTATATGCATAAAAAACAAAACTTAGGCAGGTGCCGCTAAAACACTGAGCCGTCAACAGAGGCTCTACCATGGGTTTGCGCATTGTAGAAACGTAACGTATTCATTTACGTATACGTGAGCAACAACCAATAGGATCGCTTAATTCAATCCTGTTACCAAAAATAAAGCGGCCCTATTGGTTGTTGCTATATAATGGTTGTTCTAAATTAGATGTACTAATACGTAAATGAATACGTTACGTTTCTACAATGCGCAAACCCATGGTAGAGCCCCAGGTATGTTTTTTTAACATGGTAAATAAATCAAAATCACAGAATATATATACCTACCTAAGCAAAAACTAGTAATAAAGTTAAAAATAGCCCAATTGGTATTAACAATACAGCTAATAAAATAATAATTAAGCTAATTTCAGTTAGCTAACAGGAGATTGAGTCCCGCCCAAATAAGATCAAACGGATCAATTATTAATATCTAACAATTAGTATTAATCTAGAATAGGTATTAGATTGTAATCTAGTACTAAAGTAAAGTAATTTAGACCTTAACACAGAGGATTTTGGTGTATTTAATAATGTAAGAGATTATAACGAAGCCTACGTATTTGTAATACAAGATAATAAATAAATCCCGTCTGATTCGACAATTATTGCGATGACTATAACGAATGACGGAGACAAGTCTTCGGGTCATTTATTGGCCCATTTGCTCAGTTTGTCTAAATTACCTACTGCTTTATATCATAGGTAATGGATAGTTGGTGTAATTGTTTTCATCATTTGGATAATTGTAAGTAATATCGAAAGTAATTAATACGTTAATGCTATTTATATTAATCGTATTAGTTTTGAGTTATTTTCCAATGCTGTTTTGGTTGTAACGGTTGTTCCAAATTAGGTGTAATGATTAACCTCTGCAATCTCTCTGAAAAAAAAAGAGACGGAGATAAGTAATTTGTGTATTACCTCTCTTTCTTTTTCCCGAGTGTTCGCAGAGGTAATTAATAACATTTAAAATTTGGAATAGACAATGTTTATTGTTTCTTTTGAATCTTACCAGGATATTCATATTTAATCTCATATTACCTATACATAACTTTTCCATTATTTAATAAAGATTATATAATTTATATAATCTGTGTTCTTTAATTATATAATGATTAAAGAACACAGACACTCACAATTTCCATTACAAAAATGGATGATGATTGAAGTATCTATAAATAAATGAGTCCCGATGAGCCCGACTCTTAATTATCGATGTTGACAGATGGTAGATGAGACCATTATTATTGTTTACTTTTGAATCTTATTAATATATTCATAGTTATTCTTATTATACATAAATTTGTAATAATTCAATGTAATTCCGGTAGTAAGGGATGTAGTAAATTATCTCTCGGAAAAAAAGAAAGAGACGGAGATATGTAATTTGTGTATATTACATCTATTTCTTTTCCCCGCGTAGGGTATTTATTATATTTACAAATTGGAACAGACTATTGTTTCTTTTAAATCTTACCGAGATATTCATAGTTAATCTTATTATAAATACATTTTTCATTATTAAACTTTAAAGTAACAATTAAAGACACTCACAATTTCTATTACAAAAATCAAGAAAAAAATTATGGTTAAGTATCTAAATAAATGAGTCCTGATTTATCCAGAGTTATCGATGTTGACAGATGGTAGATGGGGCCTTTGATAGACGGCCGTCAGAAAGTTCGCATGATAAAAAGATTTTTGGGGATCTGATGTGCCGTGAAATGGAGTTAGAAGCTGATTTGTTGAGGATTGTGAGCCAATGCGAGGATTTTGTGGCGTAAAAGCAAAATATTTGTAGCGACAAGTGCGGAATGCCAATCCGAGCAAGTGCGTGTAGATTTTCTCTTATCCGCAAATATTTACGCCTACAAAAATTATGTTGACGACATTCACCTTTTGGGAAATAACCTTTGTAGTGAAATGTGTTTTTGAGATAAGTTCTGTTTGGTTGGTACTTTGATAAATAAAATGTTCAGCTGAATCTAATATAGGAGCTTTATACGAGTAAGTTTTTTTTTATATAAACGCCTTTTGTGTTCGTGGGCGAGTTTGTTAGACCTTAACTTAAAAAAACAATACTTTTAAAGTCACGAGTATTTAATGATAACTTTAAATATATTTGCTTGACAATACCACTAAACTGCCTCGGAAAGCACATTAAGCTGCTGGTTTCAGTTTTACTATACCAACTTCTAAAACTGTTTATAAGTCTATAAAAACACTGCGACGAGCTTGCTACTGGTTCGGTGTACACACAAAATATCTGCCGGGTACGGCGCCCGAGACCGCCTAGACGGCATCAGTGTACCCAGCGGTGGAATTTTATTCACGACTAGCCAATGGTATTCTGAGTCTACACCGAACAAGTGGTGATCTCCCCGCGGTGTTGGAGTAGGCTTAATAATTCATCTATAAACAGTTATACAATCTGGTATATGATATTGGTAACACTAAATTGATTATTTTATATAGCTACACTAATGTATTTTTTACTTCTTCTTTATAAAGAGTCGCTTTATTATTATTATCAACGGTTTCACTCGAGATAAATTCAACCGACCCGTCGTACATCGTTCCTTTTTTATTTATTTAAGTAGGTAGGTACATACCAACTAAAACGTTAAGTTTGACATCTGTACGTTCATCTGTCCAAGGAAACTCTTATGTAGAGGCTCTAGGGTCTACTATGGGTTTACGCATTGTAGCAACGTAATGTACGTGAGCAACAACCAATAGGGCCGCTTTATTTTTGGTAACAGGATTGAATAAAGCGATCCTATTGGTTGTTGCTAAGGTATACGAATACAAATACGTTGCGTTGCTTCAATGCGCAAACCCATGGTAGAGCCCCTGGAGTCGACTTGACGCCGTTTATCCACATCAAATATTTCGAAATCTACTGGTCTAATTTTTGATTATGGACCTTGCTGACTAATATCTAATAGGATTAATCTCATATTTATCTAATAATATCTACTAAATTCACATTGATTAAATACCAACTTAAAAATATGTAAAACAACTGGACGAATGTAACTAGATCCCACTACACAGGGAATCCTAGGGTCGCAAATAAAAAAATTGACAATATTTTTTTTTAAACTTTTTAAATGCGAAAACTGTTAAACGCGTTAAGTTTTCTAAAATTTTCCAATTTTCTGGGCAATTTTTTTAATTGTTCTTAATCAGAAAACTAAAAACATATGAATGAAATCGGTTAAGTCGTTGTCAAGTTATAGCATAAATAAATCTCTTTATTTATATGAATAAAGATATTTCTACTATAGTTTTCCATGTCGGACAGGATATTTTAAAGCGCCTAGTACGTTATTATTATTTAGAAGAAGAAATAAAATAAGGTGCTACTGTAGTTACGAAATGCGAAATCGCGAAATGTCCTCTCCGACTTCTAATATAAATTTTATTATGAACCAATAAATATTAAGCATTTCAAAGTAACAAGTTCATAAATATTTGCTGAGTGAATAAATAAATAGAAAAAGAAACCCTAAGACCATATCTTTCGGGGCTTAAGAGATATTGCATAACGCGTGAAAATATATTTCGTAGCTTTGTACCTTTTTCCTTATTGTTTGAATAATAAAAGGGATCTACTTATAGAACCTTCCAGAAGGTAAGAATCCTTATACGTGTCATACCGCGACAAGGCCAGATGTAGGTACAATTATGCCAAGTGGTCAAAATTGTTGTACCTTATTTCTACAAAAGTCTAAAAATAGTATAAAGCAAACTTTATTAAAATAAACTCGTAATGCAAATGTCTTTGTCGACGCCCATTTCGTTACGGTACCATTTAGCCGGCATAGTGGTAGCGATCAATATTGTTAAACAGCAATGTATTGATCACCTATTCATAGACTTTGTAGGTCTGTTTACCATTAGCTAGGTACAAAGTCCCAGCCGTGCTCCAATAACAAATCTTATATTTCGTGAGTTTCATTTTATTCATTAGAACAGATTATTGGTAAACGGAAAGTGGCTATGTATATACCTGAAGGAAAATAGACCTACAAAGTCTATGAATATAGTCAATTATATCATTGTTGTAAAAGTAATGCTTGCTCTCACTATATCAGCTGAGTTATATGTGTGAAATGCGTCAAATCAACCAATAAGTGCGTTTGGTCACTTCTTTCCCAACCGCACCCTGAAAAAAGACTACCACACGAAAATAAATCGATGCAGTAGTCTCCTTGAAAATCGGTGAACCCACAGACTAAAACTAAAACATGACCAGGTAACTTGACGATTTTTGCATCTTTATAAGCGGTGTCGGTCGGCCTTGCGCGTTATAGAGAATTCCAGTTTCTTTGTCAAACTGAAATTTGATTAGTAAGTATAATAGGAAACAGTTTTATAAACATAATTCTAAATCTAAGAATCAAAGAGTTGAGCGGCTCTATAAATTGATGGTGGTAGCATTAGTACCAGCGGGTACCGGGGTCCGATTATCTAATTTATTGCCTTCTGATGTAGTTGGCATAGTTTTATCGTACCTCTTTTATTCGTAAAATACTAAATTTTCTTTTTAGTAGAAATATAACTACCAATCCTTGAATATATTTAATGTACTGTAAACTATGTATTTAATTGACAGCCTCCGTAGACTGGTTGTTTTGCTTTTGGCGTTAAATCCGGAGGTCGTGGGTTCGATTCCCACCAATGGCAAATACATATTAGTACGTTTTTCTGTTCAGATTGTGATGGTCTGGGTGTTTATAAAAATATAATTTGTATTAGTTTGTGACCATAGCAATTTGTGTAAACTGTCCTACATATTATTATTTAATTTTTACTAAGGTCAATTAAACATGTTAATCTTGGCTATTATACCCACGTGTGCTCCTTCATTATTTTAAACCCCCAATTTATAGGTATAATTTATTTACCTACCAAATTCTATAGTTACCAAAACTTAACAAAAAATTCAACTTTATACGAAAAAATAAGTAAATATAAAAACAAAAATATTTTAATGCAGTTTTATGTCGTTTAAATATATTATAGAACATTTATTTCTATCTGGTGTATTTAATAACTTTTCCTATGTGACTCTTAAAACACAAACACCATAAGTTTTATTTAGTCCTACTGGATTCTACTTTAAAAAGTCCGCATCAAGTTAATAGGTGGGATTTTTGAAGCTATACTACTTGTACTATTATTTCTTCTGTGGCTATACCTTCATCTATGTGCCTTCCAAATGACACATTAGGAAAACACTAGACATTTTGTTCACCAGGCACCGTGTCAATTTTAAAAGATTGTAATTAATACTAGAATCCAGTAAGACTAAATAATATTCATTGTTTTATACTTTTTAGTGTTTTTAAAGTCGGATTATTTTTGTTTGTTAAAAATATTTTATTTCCCGTTTTTTAATATGATAGTATACTGTTATGCTGTTCACATAAAGTTACAAGTTATAAGTTTAAAGGTATAGAGTTATTAAAACCAATTATATTCCTGAACTCTATAATAAACTCCGTAGTTCTGCTTTTATCAACCCGATCAAACCAACACTTATAACAAAAAAACTATTTCACCTACAACAAAAACAGAAAGTGACTATTTATAAAACGATATTGATGGCGAGATTCGTTGAGCATGTGAGGATATATGGTGGTCCCCAAGTGCTGAAGGTTACATAAGCGCCGCTATCCATCGCAATATCTGTGTGGCCACGATCAAAGCAAACAAACAAAGCAACCATTCTCCACACAAAAATATGAATGGGAAAAAATACATGATGAAAATCACTGACTATTCACAGATTTTAGGGTTTAGTTACCAGCCTTTTTGACATTGGAGCGTGGTTTGGTTTCGAATAAGTTTTTTTTGTGTAGAAATGTTAGTTTAATTTTATTTGTGTATTAGTTTTATTTCATGTACTAACCTTTTTTTGTTGTTCGAATAAGTATAGTTAACACGTTGGCTTTTAGCACTTCTAAAAAATACTGCATATTATAAAACAAAGTCCCAATGCGTCTGTCTGGTCGTGATGATCTCATAAACTACTAAACAGATTTTCAAGCAGTTTTCATCTGTCAACAGAGTGATTCCTGAAAAAGGTAATTGAGATGTATCATTTGTTAAGGTTTTGTGTAAATTTGAGGATGATTGTTGAATATGTTGGAAAAATCAAGCCGCCCTGGGAGTTTTAATCGAAAACGCTGCCAAAAAATCCCTTTGAGCTATAATAAAAAAATCCCATTGCATTATTCTCTTTTATAGATCTATACTATATATTATATATGCTATATATTTAGGGGTAAATAAGGGAGGGCAAACTAGGTAAGTTTTTTTGTACTAATAAAATGATGAAGCTGGGTCAACGAAATACTATGTTAGTTATGCAATAAATAAAACCAAAGCAATCAACGTATAAAATGTTTCTAATAGTAAAACTATAAATTTACTCATTTAGGTAAATGCTAAAAGAAGGAAATAGGTAATTCAAAAGGATTCCTAATATATACCCACCGACATGGTAACAGAAAGTCGATAAACTACAGAGAATGCTTCGCCGCGAAAGTGTTTGCTTAACGCTAAGAACGATCCATCCTAACGCTTTGTTCTTCACCAGATTCGAGAAACCTTCCAGCTCACCGTACATTAACTGGTTCTCACGGGCACTTTACTTCAGAGCCGGAAGTCGATACGCAATGGATGTACGAAACTGTTCCATTTAAATTGATATTTGCTGAAGAGTGTGTAGATGTGGCAGATTACGCTTGTGTCTCGAGTGCTGGAACGTTCGGCTAACTGTTGGTAGCGTCTAGTATTTGTTCTATCGAAAGCAGATAGATTCTATAGGTGCTTTTCATAGTATTGTAGAAGCTAATATACCTACGTTAGTTCCTATGGTAGAAGCTTGTGTAATTTGTCAAGAAGAAACATATACCAATGAACCATTTGCATTGTTGTGTAAAGCGGGTATGATGTATATATGTATAGTTTCGATAACACTCGAATAATTCCACATATGGAAAATAAATATAAATAAAAGTATTTATTTTAATTGAATGAAATATCAAACGTGTTCGGACACGCCATACTCTTTCTCACTTTTTGAGCATTGATTGGCTACAATCAATTTTGTTTTCACGTTTTACTTTGGGTTTATATGGCGGCATTTTCTGATAAAAACATTTTAGACAGGCAATTTTAGGCACTTCCACCATAATATTGTGACAAGGATTCGCTTCCATTATTCGTAATATATTAAACATTGTCTTAAAAATGAATGTTAATCTAATGAAATTCGACATAATATATTAACAACATAAAATTAAAAATAAAATAATGAGTGTACCTATGTACTATATGTAGTATCATCCTAAACAACCTATTATTCCAGATAATGATCTGAGCACACATGATTCCGCTGACGAAAGCCCTCAGCGGAGCCCCGAAGCCCTAACGTCAAGGGCGCCGCCCTACATTACCATAAAGGTCCCGATTTACATGCTCCTCGAGATTACGACAATTCTTTGCTCAAGTTCCTATTTTGTTTCGACCCTAAAGAATCGCAATAAAGTTTTAAATGTCTCTTTTCATGTAAAAACGTCGTATTTATTCGGTTATCTTTCCCAATGCACAAGTGTGGTGATACGGTTTAGTTATTAGGCAGAGCTACTAGGTACTTTGCATGACACTTGCCACGCGTTTTTATCTCGAATTTAACATACCTAGTAGATTTTTATAATATTGTTAATGTCCCACTTATTCACCTATTTCAATAAAAAGTAAATAGGTAAATAAATGGAACACAGAAGTCAAATTTGTTTATCTGATGAACCAATTAGGTGAACAAGTGAGAACATTCCCTTTTATTGCTATTATAATTATTTTTATTTATCGGGCAGGCAGCAAACAACTGATAGAAGCCTGTATCTTGTTATTCTTAAGTGTTAAATATTTCTTAGCTGATGTGGTTTAAAGTTGTCCAAACGATTTTTAAATTGATTGATAGTCTCAGCTGACACAACTTCTTTTGGTAGTGCATTTCAAGCGCCACAACTCTGTTGCTCAGAAAATGCTTGCGAGGGTTATTAAAGGCTCCTGTTTTATCTAATTTAAATGGGTGCCCTCGTAGCTGTGGATTAACAGTTCGTTGGAACATTTGGTCAAACTGTTGCAAGTCATAGTGTCCATTTAAGATCTTGTATGTTTCAATAAGGTCACCACGCTGCCTGCGTTCCCTTAAGGTGGTCAGTTTTAGGCTTCCTAATCTCTGCTCATATGTCAAATGCTTTAGCTCTCTTGGCACCTTGGTGAGTTTTCGTTGCACTTTTCTAACATATCTTCATCCTTTCCAAAATATGAGTTCCACATATTTTGAAAAGGATGTATGATGAATATTAATAGTTTTATTTTCTTAAGTACCATAACTTGGCAATGATTTTTAAGTTTAGTTAACTGTCAACTACGGGTTGTCGGTCCATCTACGTATTATTGAGTTTCTGATATTTCTGATAACCTATGACCATTAACACTATAATCGTAAATATATGTAATGTTTTACTAGACTTAAGATAATTTGAATATGCATTTTACTAATAGTAAGGTTTATTATCCTCTACTTATTTATGTTTACAACATAGGTTATCGTTAAACTTCGTGCTACCAGCCGTTGCCCCATTTACAGCAACAGAATTCTGAAAACGCATTACAAATGCATTGAAAGATCACGAACCCATTGTAATGTAAACGGTCTGCGCCCAGATTGGTTGAAGAAAATGGCGTATTTTAAAATCAAATAACGATATAAATTGCTCCCCAAGTTGCAGTAATGTGAACGTGCCATTTTATTTCAGCCCCGAATAAGCGAATGTATCTCAATTCTGAAATTAAATTGGTCGTTAGCGAGTGACGAGCGATGTGAGCACTTCATATAATGTGCCGCGTGAACGCTTTGTGTGCTATATTATTTTATATTGTCAAGTCTTGTCTGTAGTGGGATGAGCTGCGTCATTCAGATTTGCCCAACAGTACTTAATTATTCCATTATGAAACAAATATTAAAATCTTACATTTACATATATTTAAATATTAAAGCTGAAGTTTTTTTTGTTAGAATGCGATAATCTCTAGAACTAAGTATTAGTTGGGTTTTTGATAAAATCTTTTTGTATTTTATAGCCCAATTATTGATGAAAGTCAACCCTCATCTCCCGCGCCAGCGCACAGTAGGAACCATGTGAACGCATACGGGTCGATCGCTGGCGCATATTTTTGAAGTGCATATGTTTTGATTCTGCTGAGACTTTTCTTGATAGAATGATAAATAAATTTTGTGAAGATGAAATTGTAAAGTTTATTTAACAGTTATAAGAACATGAACCAAATCCCCAATGTTTCTAATGCGAAATCAACAACAAATATGTAATAATTTGATTGATTTGAGTATTTGTTTTTCCTTTTTTTTATTGGAGCACGGCATAGACTTTGCATCTACCTAATGGTAAACAGGCCTACAAAGTCCATTAATGATGTCGATCAATAAATTATTGTTTAACAACATAGATCGATCTCACTATGCCGGCTAAATGATTCAGTTACGAACTGGGAGACGACAAACACGAATTTGCATTATCATTCTATTGTAATATCCTTATTGAGACGAAAGTGTGTACACCACAGGAAATTCACAGAAATTACTGACCGTGTGTAAACAACACGGGCAAGGCCAGCGCTGGCAAGTCTCAATAGTAAATAGGACTCTCGCCAGCCACTGGCTTTGATAAACCTGCCTTTCATTGCAGAACGCCAGCCGTTGAAGAAGGCAAATCCTAAAGTAAAGTTCACAGAAAAATGGACTCACAAAGATGTAATATATTTATCCATCAGACTTTAACGATTCTCTATTATAACAGTACTAATACTGTTATAATAGAGAATCGTTAAAGTCTGATGGATATTAGTACTGTTATAATAGAGAATCGTTAAAGTCTGATGGATGAGTATGAAAGATTTGTACAAATTCTAAAATTTGTACAAATCTTTCATACTCATAGTTAAGAAAATGCCTAGCTAGATGAGTTTAGCGAAAATTCTATTTGTGTACGAATTATTACAACTAGTCAATTTACTAACTTCAAAAAAACAACAGAAATAATAAACACCATGTAATCAAATCCGGGGTAAAATTCCGAAGAATATCTCGCTTCTTCTGGAAGTTGTCTTGGCAAAGTCGTTTTAAGATAAAAGTTTTTGTCGTGAGCTTGGTAAATACGATCGTCCGCTGCCGGCTAGTTCACAACTTTTACATCAGCTTTAAAAATATTCACAACTCGTCGATCTTCTTCCATTTAGCCTGTTTGCGATGATTTCGAATAAAATTTTCTAAAAATAACCAAAACTTACATAACATTTTTATTTTATTGTAGCACGACATGTGACTTTGTAACCAGTTGGTAATAAGCATACCTACAAACTATGAATCAGATCGATTAATACACATTGTTGTTTAACGGTCACACAATTGGTCACTCCCACTATGTCGGTTAAATAATGTTTCGGAATGGGCGGCGACAAAGACGAATTTTGTCTAATTTAACATCCTTGCTGCTTTATTGAAAATCAACTGCCCGTTTCCTAACCGCACGACAAGATATCGATGCAATGGACCACTGAAAATCTGTGATCCTTTAGTCTGAAATTGTTCCCTATCTCATGTAAATACTTTTTCGTTTACTTTTTACCACATTTGGCTAATGGAGAACATGCCTGTGATTCACTTTTTGGTTCAAAAGGACGGCACATTCTAGCAGTTTTATTACTTGATATAGTATTATGATATAATTTAATGATGGTATGATATTCTTAGAAACACGGTGCCCATTTAAAAATAGACTAATATATATAGGTATATAAATAGAAGTAACCAAAAAGAACGTACTCTTTGAATTATCTTCCAAGATATTGTGGGAGCTTCTAAGCTCCCTCAATATCTTGGGGTTTCTTCATAAGTTCATTGTAATATTGTTATGGTACCACCGCTAAACTTTTTCTTATCTAACAAAAAAATATTATTAAAATCTGCTAACATAAACAAAAATAACAAAAAGACACGCGTTTTATTTACATATAAAAGTCGGTTAATAACATTCATCACTTATTTGGCACCAAAATTAACAAACAACAAAACAAAACAATTTGAAACATGTTATAAATAAAAAAAAAATTTGGCACAAAAGTTGAGTAGCCAGGTCAGCAGGAAGTTTCATAAAAAAAAACAGGCAGAAAAGCGAGTCGATGACAGGGATTTTGGCGGGAAGTGGCATCAAAGTGACGCGGGAAGCGCGGGGATAAGCTTATTACATTGTCAGGACTTCTAGTTTATTGTTTTTGGTTTACTTGCAACAGATTTGAAGCCGGGGTTTGTTTTTGATCGTGGACGAGGCTTTAGGGACAGTTTTGTGGGTTTTATATTTGTTGATGTTTTTCTGTAGCCTGTCTTTCGATTTAATATTATGCAGCAAATACTCATTTGTTTATAGTTGTTTGATGTGAATGCAATCATTATTTTTTACCTTTAACACTCCCTACTACTGCATCGATTTCTTGTCGAGGTGGTAGTCTACTTTCAGGGTGCGGTTACGAAATGGGTAGTTAGATTGTCGATAAGGCAGCGAATATATTAAAATATACTCGTAATGCAATTCGTCATTGTCGTCCCCCATTTCGTAATCGCATCATTTAGCCTACATAGTGGGAGCGATCAATATAGTTTAAGAACAAGTATTGATTGACCCCATTCATGGGCTGACATTGACATTTGTAGGTCTGCTCACCACCAGGTAAATACAAAGTCAACCTAACTCGTGTATTGTATATGCTACTACACAAAAAACTGATGCCAGATGATTTTGATTATAACGGACTGCAAAAATTTAATGCGTATTGGTCAGATCGTTTAGAACTTACAGACCGTTCACCGTAAGAGGTCCCCTGCCGTGACATGATGTTGACATTATGGCAGGCAGGAGACATTTTACGGTGAACGCAGGATGATATTGAAGGCACTTGTTCACCGATTAGTATTAATCGCAAGGTCTCACTGCGTAGATTGATCACAATAAGGACATACCAAGTGATTTTGGCAGCTAGAATTAGCCGGCTAAAATCGACTGCAAGGATTTGTTGAGTAGCATAAATACAAGTATTTGTCACATAATATTGTATACATTTAGTGTTGCACATTAAAGAAAAGACGGTAAGAACTCGATGAGTAGTTTTTTGCAAGCAATTACAGTGTTATATTAATTATAAGCATTAAGCGGCTGGGATTATCCGCAAAAACTTTTAGCATAGTTCGCCAGAAGAATTGGACGCTTTGTATTTAGTACAAAGACTGACAGCATTATATTGACCGCTAGGACTTGTCGGCTATGATTTTCTGCAAGGATTTGTCGTGTAATTCGTCACAAGAATAAGACGCGTAGTATTTGTACTTACTACATAGACTCGCAGCGTGATATTGACGGCAAGGACTTACTAACTGAGATTAAGCGCAAGGATTTGACATGCAGTTAGACGTAAGGATTTGACGCGTAGTATTCACCGCAAGGATTGGTCGCATAGCTGGCCGCAAAAATTTCATACGTAGTATTTCCGCAAGGATTTTCTGTTCTTGGTTCCCTAAAGACTTAAAGGGTGATATTGACCCATTCGCTGCTAGTCTTCTTACTGTTTTAGTTTTATTACATAAATATTACTTTCTATCATATCAGATAATATTCCTAATTAAAACCAATTAAAATAATCAAGATTGGCATCTGCCAATTAGGAATCTTATATAGAGCGTAATAATTTATGTCGTATCATAAATGAGCCATGATCGTTAATCAAAGCGCTTAATTAGCTCAATTAGAATTCACCTCATCGCTGACGAGGTTTAAGGTCCTTTTTACATTCAGTAGCTTTATCAGACATAGTATTGCTAAAAATATTTACAGCAAGCAATATTAGTTGACCAAGGGCCTCTTCATCCACCGCCTCCGTTGTTACACCGTTGGTGTGGTATCCAGAGCTGATGGGTTCGTTTCTTACTCTGGTAAAATAATTTCTATAGGTTTTTATTAAAAGAAAGATTTGTTAAGTATAATATGTATTAGAATCATTGTTTCTGGTACACATAGTCAATGTGTGAAATGTTCCAAATTTAAAAAAAAACTAGAAATATAAAATCCAACAGCGGGAAAAAATTATACAATGTAGTTTAACACAGTATTGGTCTTTGCCACTGTCTTACCTAACACGAAAAAGACAGATTTGCATTTTAAGTTATATTTTAATTATAAGTTAATATGTAAATATAATGTAGATGAGCCTTGATGATTAATAAATAAATAAAATAATAAGTCAAGGTAATATATCTGCCCTAACATACTCGTATATATAATAGCTGTTAGACAACTAAGGTTAAGAAAAGCGATCGGTCGGTCGGCCTATATAAGTTATTGAGGTCACATTATCCCACTAATTATGATATATTTACAAAAAAAGATTTACTATAGTTATTTTTTATATTTAATTTGCAGGACATCGATTTAGAGCTTTTTGGCACAGCATGTGAATTTGTATCTACCGTGTAATAAGCAGATCCACTAGTCCAAGAATACAGTCGATCAATGCATTGCTGTTTAACAGTACTGATAAATTCATTCAATTACTAAATGGGCAGCGTCAAATACAAATTTGTATTGCGAGTCTAATTTAATATTCCTCCTGCGTTATAGTCAAAGCTCGTTTGGTAACCGCATACTAAAAAGAGACTACCACCTAGACAACAAATCGATGCAATAGTCTCCCTAACCCGCAAACTTAAACTGAAACAACATGGCTAGGTCACCGACCTGGGGAAGTTATAGACCTTTAGAAGTTAAAGTTATAGAATAAAGATTTCCTAGGTAGATACTAGGAAAGTAATTTGCAAGGTATTTAAAAGACAGAAAACTTATCCGGAAAAAAAACCGAAGATCGGGAAGAGTTACTTCTAACTGTACGGGCGGTATGGTGTAGTGTAAACGAGATCTGAATTCTACGAACCGAATACGTGAATAAAACAATAAAATTTATGTTCGCAATAAAAGCGCGAACACATGAAGGTAGTTGTAAAATTGTAGGTAACAATTAGTCGCACGTGCCTCGTTCACCCGTAACTAAATCTAAATATACAGAACAAAATAATAGGGACTTATTAATATGATGAAATGAGTTTATTATTAAAAGTATATAATATATTTGTTTCGTCGGTTTCAAGTACCCAGACAGATATTTCTAAGAACGTTTGATGTTGATAATATTTATTAGGTATTTGAATATTAAAAATAATTAATAAGCGTGTTTGGATATTAAAAATAATAAAGTTAATAAAACTATATTGTCTGGAATATTCTTGTTTGCTAGACTTGAATAATAGGAATTAGTTAATAAAAAATTGGATCGTAGTTAGCCGAATCTAGCTTTTCTTGATAGAATATAATAAGATGTAATGAAATAATTTGATTCGTACAAAAAATATTATGATCTAGGACATTCTAGGACTGGTGAAATTGGACCGAGAGCTTAATTGATTTTCGATACCATATAGTGGCACTCAAACAAATAAAGTATGTACATAGCCAGTTTTAATCACATTGGTACACTCCAAAGATTTTTACTCCTTACAATTTCTAATGGTTTTATACCTTTCGAAGTTGTATAATAATTTAGGGAACGTAACAAGAATTCAATTACCTATTTCGCAAATAATAATGGACTTTATAAACATATTACTAGTTTTAAAATAAAGAAAAGTTGAGTCGAAAGAAATAAAGTACAGAAGTTCATGTAATAAAGCAAGTAGCATCGTTTCGCTTCTATGCACACGAACTTCGCGGAATTACTCAGGACCATACATAATGCAATCCGTTTAAGGAGCTCCTAGATATTCATAGACTATTATAAAATTATACGCTGTATGTCTACTTGTGGACATTACAGGTTAACGACTTGTGCTTTATGGGCTACTTTTGTCGGAGTGAAAAGGAAAACCTACTATTTATTTTATTTAAACCTAGCCTTTTAAACTTAGCTAAGCGGTTACGAAAAGGCATGTTACGTTGCATGGCGTTCACGGTTGCGACGTTATGTACGCGGTTACAATTCACACGGTTGCGAATCGAGCGGCTTTAATTCTTTCATAGCATTGGATATAATTTATTTAATTTTCCAAGGAAAACTTACCGCTATATATCGATATACAAGTACTCGTAGTATATTTTTATATCTTTAGTTTATACTAGAGAAGAGTTATGACTGTGGAAAAGGCGAAAGGAGTATGTAGGGATAGGGACAAGTGGCGCTCGGTTGTCTCTGCCTACCCCGTAAGGGACCTGGTGTTAAATAAATAAATAGTTTATATTAATTTCTTTTTTCACTATGTTTTTAAAATCATCTTTTATTATATATTTGTGTAATGCTAGGGTGGGTTTGTGGAGACCCCAGATACAGACCTAAGTCTAATTCGGGATCCAATCTCATATTAAATCTGTACTTTTTTTTCTCTTTGTATTGATGTTTTTGTAATGAGAAAGTAAATATTTATTATATTATATTGAGCCAACCAAGTTCTGGTCACCCATTACAAAATGTGTTATTGCTTGTTATCTACGAGTGGATTTTTAAGATGGGACAATAAGGGTAACCGGTATACATGCAAAACGATCCTAGGACACCAACCATAACTTTTTAAGATATGATGAACTGTATTCACAGAATTGCCGACAAAAAGCGATGGAGCGCGCTATGCTCGGCGTTTCCTTGCGGGATCATATTCGAAACGATGAGATCCGCAAAAGGACCAAAGTAACCGACATAGCCTCCAGAATCGCCAAATTTAAATAGCAGTGGGCAGGCCACATAGCTCGCAGAACAGACGGCCGTTGGGGCATTAAGGTTTTCGAGTGGCGACCGCGTTTTGGAGGACGCAGCAGAGGCAGGCCCCCCACAAGATGGACCGACGACCTGAAAAAGGTAGCGGGAAGCCGATGGCTACAGGCGGTGCAGAAGCGGTCGCTGTGGCGATCCTTGGGGGAGGCCTATGTCCAGCAGTGGACGCGTGAAAGGCTGGTATGATGATACACAACTTGGAAAAATGCAAAGAAAATTCTACATTGTTAGTGCAATTATGTACTTCTTGTTAAAAAATGTATTTAAATTGCAAACGTTTGGACTTTATTGAAGCGTATTTTGTAAGTAATAGAAACACGGAAGCTGCATTGAAACAGTACAATTACGCGAATAAGTATCCATTGCGACAAGTATAATCAAGAAAGGTAATTAATTACAAACCTTTTGAAAAATCTGCCAATATGGCTTAGCTTTTTTTTTTGCTACACATATTACACTCGGTTTCTAAGCGTTATTATTCTAAGCTTAGACACATAGATATAGGTAGGATAAATAAGTTTTATACATATGTATATTTTACAGTTTTTTAAACAATAATGCAAGAATGTAGGTAGGTACCTGTTTATATTTATGAAGTGATTGTGATCTAACCTTAATTTATGAGTTACCACTATATTTTAATTGACACTTTAATATCACTTTTTATCCTCTTAAATCTCAAAATGTATACTCCTACTATGAGCCAGGGAAGTCTATCAATATCCGTCTTTCATTTACGATCTTAATAAATATCTTGTGGGTAAATATATTTAGCAACTTTTTATCTTCCACGGACAGCAGATGGGGCTGGCAACGCAGCCGCTGACGCCGAAGACCTCAAGCGGCACAAATATTGTCAAGTACCTAATAATTAAATATTTGTACCGCTGGGTGTAGAAACCATGTGATCATGGGGCCAAGTACATAATGTACTAAATGTATGATTATGTTACCGGACATTTATATTGTGTTTTGTACCTAGGTACTGTTTTTATGTGGGTTAGGTGTTATTATTATTTTTATATTCCTAGTTATACCTAGGTTTACATTTTGGACAATGCCTCTATACAGCAGCTAATAGTTTAAGCTTTGTTTATTTTATAAATTATTCTCTGTATACTTATATACTGATTTACTGCAATGTGCTGCCCAGTATTCCAAGCTTATAATATTATGTATTAATAGTACTACAAGTGTATAAGATAGGCACCATGCCGCGCGACAGATGTGAGGATTTTTTTTTAGGTAACTATTTTATTTTAAATTTTTATTTTAGATAATATAGTTGTGTTTAATTTTTGTATTAAGTTTTTAAGATTGAATGAAGTTTTTAGCTAAATACGAATACATATGTACAAAGATTTTCTGTTACTACCACTGTTGATGCTGATCCAATGCAATTTATTTATTTTACGCTAAAAACTCCAATTATTCGAACTAAACGACTTCTTTACTTTAATTAAAATAAAAAAAAACACGGTAGTAGCTACGAAACTTAAATTAAACTTCAATAAAATAAGACCAAAAAAAGTTGGTAGCTAAGTGTATTTCCATTCGCAAATAGCTTTAAGAGTAGTTCGCGGACTTAACTCTAGAATATTTCATTAAGTTAGCTGTAATCCGGGCGACGACAATTTCCGGAGGCTTCGACGGCGGTGTGAAGTCTTCACTACTTACTTGTTCCGATTGGCCGCTCCGGTCCGAATGCACTTATTTTTTACTTTTAGAATCAACTGATAAGTATTGTGAATGAATGAACTAGTAATATTTTCTGTTTATGTTTTCCAGTAACTTTGGATAAAGCATTTTTAACTTTGTGAGGGGTGACTTTGAATGGCTCAATGGTTCAGTACTTTGTCGCGAAAGTAAATTTTATATTTATAATTGCAAATAAATTTTAATAATAAAGGACTATTTTAATAATAAATTTCCTCAATCCTTCGTGAAAAGCAACTGCCGAGATAATGACACAAGTTTTAATTTAGCATTTTTGATTATAAAAATATACCACTACATTAGAGTGGCATAGGTCGTCCACATAACCATAATAGGTTCTCACTAGGAACTCACTGTAATAATTAAAAATAATATATATACATATTGAATTAAGTAAAATATTGTTTTAGTTGTCAACAACAATTACTTTAGTTTAAAAAATATATACTTTTATTGAAATAATATTTTTAAGAATATTTGTATTCGTTTGAAGAATTCCTTTTTTCGGTCTAGCGGAGAAGTTTAATGTATGCAATATTGTAGTTACATATATCCGCGATGGAAGCATACAATAGAAGAGAGAGGGCTATTTGGAGACCAGCTCTCATGAACGGTTGTCTCCCAAAATACCGCGTAATCCATCACAGTCGGCCGCGACGTCGCACGCCATCTCGCGTCAATTATACGTAACGACTAAATTAGAATGGAGACACGAAATATATACTCAGAATTATGTTTGGAAATTGAGACCGGCACATGTGGATGAAAACAGTCAAGTTTACATGCTTAATTTAATTTAACAATAAGTTGGTTATTGGCGTTTGACCTTTGTCGTGTCTGAAGAAAAGCATCGATGAGATTGAGTTAATATTAATATAATTATATTAAAATAATAATAATCTATACTAAAATTATAAAGAAAAAAATGTTTCGTATAAACACGAAATGTTTTGAAAGATTCTTTCATCAATAGAAAGCTACATTATCAGCGAGTGACGTCAGCTCAGTTTTTATTTTTATTTTAAATCCCATTTCTTAAAAAAAATGTAAAACTTTTATATTCTACTCTATTTTCGGTGAACCATGTCGAGTTATCAAAAAATACCTTATAGTATATTTACTTTATAGTAAATTTCTTCATAATCTTATTTATATCACATTTTGGTTTATTTATTTGTTTAATTTTACAAGGAAAACTTGCGGATCTTTCTAGACTAGACGCAAGGAAAGTTTTTGCGTATAAATAGAAGAAAAAGAAACAAGTGAAGGTAAAATAAATAAATAGATCTAATATTAAATAAAAGAGGTTTCAGAGAAATAAAGTATGTACTTGTTTACATAAAATATAATAAAGAAACAGAAAATAAAATTATTAACACAAATGTTGCTCCCAAGAACCGTAGAACTAATGCAGGCCTGTCGCAAGGATATTCTAATTGTTCAATTACAAGTACTAATTCTTTGGAAATACGAGCCTCGTCTATAATCGGTATAGCAAGAACAGACCGATATTTAATTTTCAGTGAAAAAAGAAGTTACATGTAGCTGAATATTTTCCAGTAATTCAGGACAGTCCATATTTCCCTGGGCGATATTTAATAAAAATGTAGTGCCTGCGATTTGGCGACAAACTTCGAGGGGCACAAATTTTAATGATGTTTTTTAAATATATGAAGTAAATTTACATAGTTGGTGCTAACTTTTAAAGTACAAAATAATATAAACTATTTTTCATTATTTCATAGATTACAAAAGTGTTATTTTTTTCAAATGATATTTTTCATATTTTTTTTTATGTAATGAAATGAACCGTTTAAAATAAGTATCATCGAAATCGTTAGAGACATAACTTAAACACTACCTCATTCAGCTTTCTGATGAAATATTTCCCTGTTGAACCATCAGATCCTGACCAATTTTTAATGGCACAAACTTTGAAATCTTTACTTTCACATTCAAATTTCAAAATCGGTTAAGAATTTAACCAAATTAACTAAAGTAATGATTCCTCCTATTTTTTGAAGTCATTAATGAAACTGAAATACTATATTAACACATAATTAAAAACATAAAAAATACAATTTTATTTAGTACACAAATACAACTACAATATTATTTGTAACAGTTTATCTAGGCAGTTGAAATAATAGACAATGCGAACCGAAAATATCTAAAGCTATAATAGTATATATATATTTTAAATCAATAGATGAAATACCTACATCAAATTAAGAAACTTATATTATTATAACGCCTAGCTAGACATAAAACATTAATCTAGCTAGAAGCTCGCAAATAAAAACAAAAAAAACAACGATCCGATAGACAAATGTAGGTGCTTTAAATACAAAAGTAAAACACCCCCACCCTATTATCTTAAATAAAAATCGCAGGAAAAATGTGATACAGAATCAGCGATTGAACAATCACCGACGTTCGCCGTTCTATCACTCATCGTAATTTATATTCTATACACAGAGATTCTCGGCCGAGGTTCCTACAAAGGCTCCCAAAAGTTTTTCTCAAAATTACGAAGACAATATTGCCCCGCGATGACAGCTAACGAGCGCATTGTGTTCTACCCCCACCACCCTGGTGCCCCCTCCCTTAAGTCCTTTATCGACATGAAAAATAACTTGAATCTGCCGTTAGAAGCTTCCTCGAAAATTAAGGATCGCCTCCATAAATATCGGAGATAGAGTTCAGATGGTCGCATTTATCAGAATAATTATACAAAATAACCTTTTGCGTAATTAAATATTTTTGCTTTGAAAAATTACGTATTTTTAATAATAAATGGTGTATTTTTAACTTTTTTTTCTTTTGAATGTTTTATTTATCTATGAATAGGGCTTTTACCGATTATTAAAAAAATAAAATTACGTTTCTTAATATTGACTTTGAAAGGTTGTACTTTGGCCTAATATAATAATATAAGGCTCTATTGATCAAATCGAACAACTTTTCGCATATGATTAGAAATTGAAACAGGTGTCACAATTTAAAAAAAAAAAAAAAATGTTGGGTGTAGAAAAAAATCTCCATACATTACTAGTTTGTATAAGCCAAACATTTTTTTTCATTCATTTGCGAAATATGGTTCCATCGCTCGTTTTGACTACTAGAGCCTAATTTAATCCAAAGTATAATTTTGGGCTAAATTAGGACTTCCAAACTCACTATGTATAATGTTCCATAAAAGTATTTTTTTAAACTAAAAAAGTGGTGGGTGCCCATACAGATACCAAAACCGTTGAGTGATCTAGTCATGTTTGGATTTTAGTCTGCGGGTTTAACGGTTTTCGAGAGCCTAATGCACTACATAGATATCTTGTCGAAGTGGTTGTCTCTTTTAAGGGTACGTTTACGAAATGGACAATAAAGCAGCGAACAATGCCACCCATTTCGTAACCGCCAGATTAGTGTTTTTTAGTCGGCATAGAGTTAAAGTCAACAACGTATTGATCCAATTGATCCATTCATGGACTTTGTACATCTGCTTACTATCAACGTCACATCCCGTGCTCCAATAAAAAAGTAGATATTTATTGTATGAGATCACAAAACCTAAGGTTCCGGCCGTTGAAATGTTTTACAGCTACCAAATTCATAATTCAGTAAATCGAATATAAAAGGTAGTAAGATTTAAATTTCTTATCGCTTTATTCAAGACGACATAAAATCACAATGTTCACGTAAACCGTAAAAGTACAATATACTAACATACTTTTTATGACACCTAAGTTTATACGCAACACTGCAAACCATGTGTGTGTCATCTGGAAACACTTGTGAAACTCTACACTCGAACTCACTCACTCATTATCAACTTATTCACATTATACCATAACTAATGATCGAAATCATTGTTTAAGTAATAAGATTTTGTTTGTTTATTAGAATTAAAAAACATATTTTATATAGTTCCAAAATAAGAACTTATACCATACAAACTAAAACATTGTAACTCGCTCTATGACCTGAATTAAATCCAAAGTTTTTAAAAGCAATTAAAGTCTACTTTTATCGTACAATGGATAATAAATTTGCCCTTGTAAAAGTTGCGCGAATAAATTATGTTACTCGCACCGTACTGTTTAAATAACTTAAAAATTCAAACTTTTGTTTGTGTTTTTGTATACCAGGTATTTCGAACTCTAAATTCAAAGAAGTTTTCTACTGCTCATTCGATTTAAAGAAGTATGTCCTCTGCATCCTGAGAGGAATCCGCAAGCAGCTTTTAAGGTAATACGACCATAAATCGGTCAATAAAGCCTTTTTAGACACTTTTACGCGTCCGATAAAAGGCTGAAGGGCTTCGACCATTGAATTGGTAAATAGCTTCCTAATACATTTGGTTTTCAACACACTGAAGCACCTTAATAAGTTACACCGCCCTTAGCGAGACGCTGGGCGGGTCTGGAGGGCAGAACTACTTTCTACGTTAGATTGAGACATTCAGATTATTATGTTATGGCACAGTAGTAGAATTTCACTTCTATAATATTTACTGTAACACATTTTTTTTTTTTTTAGTTATTGTTTTAGAGAATTAATAATGTGATATAATATTTATATATTACAACATTTATTTGTCTTTCATCTATATTTCGTGATAGATTTAGTGTATATGCTTAAATAACCAATAACTCCTCATTAAGCTCCTTTTTTATTATTTGGGCACGTTATATGACTTTGTATCTACCTAATGTTGAGCAGACCTACATAATCCATAAATTGACTTCATCCTTCCATCGGAGTTTTTAAACGCTTGCTCACAGCTCACCATCAGAATGCTTAAACCAGATCCTCAAGGCTATTTTGTTTGGTATGGTATGTATGTTTATGTATTACGTGTATTATATTATATTCAGTATATAAGTAGTTTAAGTATTGTTATGTATTATTAATAACATTATATCTATTACTGTCACTGATGACGCCGCTCCAAAGAGAGGCGAAATATTTGGCAATAAAATTTTATAGCTTCAATTTATATACTTTACCTAGTAAGAAATACATCTAACACACTTTATTTATTTCTGATAACATTATATCTATTATTTTTTTTCGAAAAAGTTCTGCACCCCAAGCATATTTCACTCTCTCAAAGGCAGGCTGGTAGAAAATGTCTAAGGCATTAAGCTCGCCTATGTACAATTTTGTGCAATAAAGAATTTTAAATGAATAAATAATTGTTGTTAAATAACATTGATGACATGCGTCAGAGATGAATTGCATAACGAGTATATTTAATATTCTCGTTGCATGTTTAATTCAACCATTCATTTCGTAGCCCCATCCTGAAAAAAGTAGGTACCTACCTCATTATGGTACAGGAAATAGCGCAGATAGTGCTGTTTGCTGATGACACGTCACTATTATTTAAAGTTGATAGGAAAGACAATATATTGTCAGTAGCAAACAATACTCTGACTATGGTTTCTGAATGGTTTACGGCAAACAATTTGGTTCTAAACCCTAAAAAGACCAAGTGCCTGAAATTCTCTTTGCCAAACGTTCCAGTAGTTAACTGTTCGCTTAAATTAGGCGGCACTGAGCTGGAATTTGTTGACTCCACTATGTTTTTAGGAATCACGATCGATTCCAAACTGCAGTGGGTGAGCTCACATAAACACTTTATCTAAAAGATTGAGCTCAGCTGCATATGCAGTCAGAAAGATCAGACTTTTAACTGATGTAGCAACAGCCAGGCTTGTGTACTTTGCTTATTTCCACAGTATTATGACTTATGGTCTTATTATCTGGGGCTCAGCTGCAGACATAGAAACAATATTTATCCTTCAAAAAAGAGCTATTAGAGCTATGTATGGCATGAAGACCCGCGAATCCCTTCGGGAATTTTTCCCTAAAATTGAAGTAATGACACTGCCCTCCCAATTCATATTTGAAAATTTATTATACGTTAAGAAAAACTATACTACGTTTAATAAAAACGCAGATAGGCATACTCGTAACTTAAGAAATATAAACAAAATTGATATACCAAAATTTAGATTACAAAAAACTAATAAATGTTTCCTAATAAACTGTATCAGGTTATTTAATAAATTGCCAAATTCATTTATAGAACTTAATGATATAAAATTTAAAAATTGTATTAAGAAAACTTTAATAGCAAAAGCATATTACAAAGTTAATGATTATATTAATGACAGAGACGTCTGGAAACATACCTCCCTGCGACTGGAATCTCTCAACTAATAAATGTGATACAGTAATAATTCATTACTAAGTACTTATTATATTATTTTTATTCTACATTAGGTAATTTGTTATATTTGGAGAAGGTAATAACTTGTTATTACTATTATTTTTTTTGTTTTTATTTATTTTTAATATTAAGTATTTTGGCTAGGTAATATACCTACTATTGTTTTTCATATATTTAAACTATTATTTTGTTAACAGAGCTACATAATACGAATCCTTATTCGATGTTTGCGCGTGTCTCAGATTCTATAATGCATATGGCCTTGTAATGTGTCCTAGTAATATGATGTGTCCAGCGGATTTCCTCTCCTTTGAAGGTCATTGCAGTGGTGGTGCGTGTGCCGGGTTCTGGTCTGCACCCTAAGGGCCTGGTTGAGCAGGAGGATGGCTGACACATACGTTACGTCCGTGATCGGGTGCTGCTGTGGGGGCCTTGGATCTCCGCTGGACATGCATAGTTTAATTATTATGTTAAAAGCGGAGGTCTCGCAAAATTGTCGGATAGACTAGCGCGGGCATCGGGGGGCTTTGGTGTTTTGTGATTCTGTACTACCTCTATATTGTAAAAGGGTTTATCTGCTATGGGGTGTTCTACTCGTGCTCTTCAGCAGGATGAGGGTAAATTATCATATATAAAATATCACATATTATAAGCTAGTAAATAAGCATATCCTGATGGTCAGGTACATATGTGGAACGCCAGAGTTTTTTACTTGCTGGTGCCTTTTTCTCCGGGGTGTCTCTGGGGGACCAACATGCGGTTAGTGTTTGCGCTCTGATTGATACATTTTTGTACTTTTATATTAATTATTACTTATAGTGGATATTTGGGGCGTATATAGATATAATCTGTTAGGTTGGTCGGCTCGGTGGCACCTTTGCATGGCAGATAACGATGGACAGGTCAATGGAACCAGCTAACCACCTAGTCTTACACTGGTTGGTTATGTGGTGTGTGTTCGGTTTGGTTTCTAATTATTTTAACTTATTCTAACTTAAGAAACATAGATAAAATCGATATACCAAAGTTTAGACTGCAAAAAACGAATAAATGTTTCGTCATTAACAGTATAAGGTTATTTAATAAATTACCTCAAAGCATTATAGAACTGAGTGAAACAAAGTTTAAGAATTGTATAAAACACATTTTAATCAATAAGGCTTACTATAGCGTAAAACAATATTTTAACGATAAAGACGTCTGGAACCGTCCTGATATGCAATTGAGGTCTCGCAACTAGTGAACAAATTACTTATTTATTAGAATTATATTTGTAGAATAAACATTAGCTTAGTAGTGTCCGATATTGTAATAATTTAATATTACATAATTTATTTTTATTACATTATGTAAATTTTGTCTTTGGATAAGGTAATCAGTGATGATTACCTGCTTATTTATACTTAATTTATACTACAGTACTGTGTAGTTCTGTACATTGGTACAGTAACAAATAATCTGCCATAGGGTGTTTTGCGCATGCTGATCGGTGGGGTGCATTTTGAGTATGCTACTATATATATATATATGCTATATAGCATAAGCAAATCAATGGCTGTACTGTTTGTGTGAAGCACTAGAGTTTTTTACTTGCTGGTTTCTTTTTCTCCGGGGTGTCACTGAGGGGATCGACTTTACAGTTAGTATACCCGCCCTTAAAAATACCGATCCTTATATATATATATGTATGTGATTGGTTACTAACCTTTTATTTAGAATAAATATTTAAGGCGTGGATATGGTCGGTGAAGTTGGTCGCCTTGGTGGCTCCCTTGTATGGCAGATAATGATTGACAGGTCAATGGAATCAGCTAACCACCTAGTCTTACACTAGTTGGTTATGTAGTGTGTGTTCGGTTTGGTAGTAATTTTCATATTAAGATTTCTAAATTTAAGTTCTAAATCTGATATCAAGGTATAATAAATATTTGTCATTCTTTTAATAATGAATAGCTGCCTAACCAAACGCACTCTAAGACCTCATTGTTAATTTTTTTTTTTGACTATTCATAAATATCTGTAAAGATTTACATGAAATAAATGATTTGATTTGATTTGATTTATATATGCAAAAGCCTAACCAAGCGCACACTTAGACCTTATACTAAATATATATTTTTTTTTTTTTTGACTATGCATAAATACCTGTAAAGGTTTACATGAAATAAATATTTTTGACTTTTTTTGACTTTTGATTATCAACGTTTATCATATTCAGTCAAAACAGACAACCCAAAACTTTATAAAACAACCTTGATTAGTGTAAAAGAAAACGATAATTTTATTATACAGCCGCACCTGAACAAGTAGTAGATAAAGTATTTATGGAAGGTAACCACTATTCTGTCCTAATAACACAGAAGATTACATTAAAGCTATCCGCAGGTGAATGCGGTCCAAATCCCTATAACCGTTAGTTTGTTGATATTAATACCCGTAGAGGTTTACTCAGGCGGGGCATTGTCCTGGACACCGCTGGACTAATTAATGTACAAGAGGAGAAAAGAGAAAAGCTTATGCCGCTTTGTGAAAATACTAGACTAATATTATTAAACTGTTTTTTATTTGTTTATAATCACATAGTTTCTAGAACGTTGAATAATTGACGTCTCGTAAATTTAATACCAAACCCACATGTTTGGTATAATTTTAATTATAAACAATTTTGATGAACTTTGTTCTTGAAAGTTCCCAAACGTATTAACCATGTGTTAATACATATATAGATATAATTTTGAACATATAATATTTTGATTAAAGTTCTATGTCAGTAATGACGAGGCGGGATTAAAAACCCCTCCGCTGGATACCCTGGGGTCTAAGTGATCTGCGCCGTAAGGCACTCGTGATGTATACATATATATTAAAGTTCTACAATCTTGGTCTTATGCGCCATCACAGTCTCTATCGGTCCATACTTCTCTTGCCATATCTTCTAGCAAGAAGAGTGTCTGACAAGTGAGTGTCGAGAGAAGTATGGACTAAATGCACAAGAGATCCAGATTGTAGAACTTTAATCCAAATATAAATTATATGTTCAAAATTATATATGTGTGCATATGTGTTAATGTTAATACCGTTTGGGTACTGTTAAGAACAAAGTCTAAAAACTTCTAAACGTCTTTTAAAAATACAGATAATTTTTCCTTAAGGAATATGATATTTAAGTAAATTCTTAAGATAGCGATAGAGCTAGGATTTTCGAATTAAATAATAAAAACCATTTAAGGAAAAAATGTGTTTGTTTTTATTAAAAAGTAATCAACAGGATATAAGAAATTAAAAAAAAAAAAGGTGTTTAAAATTATATAAAATAGTAGGTGATTCATTGTAAATTATTTGTATTTTACAAGCACTTATAATTTGTAGAAAGAAACATACAAAATAGCATAGCAACAATAGAAAAAAAAATATGTGTGGTAACATCAAATGCCGACAGAAACGTGTAAAAATCACGATTCGTTTACACGTAAGTGTCACATAATCATACCTTATATCGCGAACTCTCGTCCTATATTACATACAAAATACCCCATTCAGCTGCGACGAAACATAATGGCCAAAATATGAATAAGGGTATAGTGGTCCGAGGTTCAAGGCCGGCTTTTGTGTCGCGAAAATTTATGTCGTTTGTGAAAGCCCTCATCGACCAGTTTCATGAGATTACGGGTGTTAGACCCTTTACAAATGCCACAGACTATTTTGATATATTTCTATTGATGTATGAACATTTGGTTCAAGTGAACTTTATGACGGTAATTGTATGATAAAACTTTTTTTTATTAAGGCACGGCATCAGATTTCGTATCTACCTAATGGTAAGCATATTTGTAAAGTCCAAGAATGGGGTCGATCAATTTATTATTGTTTAACAGCATTGATCGCTCTTACTATGCCGTATAAATAATGCGGTTACGAAACGGGGGCGTCAAAGATTTTTTTATTGCTTAAGCACGGCAAGTGACGTTTACGAGTCTACTTTAATATCCATTATTGTTAAATCAACCTTCCGTTTCGTAACCGCACCCTAAAGGGAGACCATCATCTAGATAAGAAATCGACACTCATACAGATGAAATAACCGTCAAGTGAAGTCATGTTTCAGTATTAATCTGTCAGTTCACCGGTTTTCAGGAGATTGCTGCAACGATTTCGTGTCGAGGTGGTAGTCTCCTTTCAGGGTGCGGTTACGAAATGGGTTGAATTGACAATAAGCAGCGAGTATATTAAAATATACTCGTAATGCAATTTGTCGCCACCCATTTCGTTATCGCATCATTTAGCCGGCATAGTGGGAGCGATCAATTTTGTTTAAGAACAAATATTAATCGACCCCATTCATGGACTTTGTCCACTTACTACCACCAGGTAGATACAAAGCCACATTCTGTGCTGCAATAAAAAATATAAAAAAAAATATTGATGTACAAACAATTTGGTCCAAATGATCTTCATGGCGGTAACTCTATGTTGAAACAATACTTAATACATTATAATTCAGGACCAGCAATCGACTGTTACAAATAGATTACAGGTGTGAGACCTTTTACAAATGCCGCTGACTATATCGCTGTATACACATTTATTGGGTTAAGCTATCTTAATAATAATAATATGTAGGAGAATTTACACATATTGCTTTGGTCACAATCTAAGCTCTAGGCTTAAACTATGTGTACCAGAAACAACAATATAACACATACTATATTTTTATAAACACCCAGACCATGACAAACTGAATCGAACGACCTCCGGA
The DNA here is from genome assembly GCA_947458855.1 of Monopis laevigella. Lineage (NCBI taxonomy): Eukaryota > Metazoa > Arthropoda > Insecta > Lepidoptera > Tineidae > Monopis > Monopis laevigella. The sequence continues at coordinate 10,478,774 of OX381577.1, read as the reverse complement.
TTCAACGCCAAAGGCAACCCCTAGTCTACGAAGGCTGTCATAGTGTATGACATACCTCCGTAGGCAATATTTAATAGAAGGAAATTCTTATTAACATAATTCAGAACCTGTCATCCACAGTTGCAATAGATAGAAAGCTACAGAAGGTGTGAAACCTTTTACAAATCCCGCTGACTAAGACGAAATGTTCGGGTTAATTGGTCTTTATGGAGGTAATTGTGCGACAAAACTATATATAAGACATGAAAATACTTATTATAAAATTAAGAGCCTGTTATAGACTATTATAATAGATTACAGGTATTAGAAATTTTACAAATGTCACTGAAAATGTTTAATATATTTCTATTTCTGTATGAACACGTTGTAATGTTTATAGATAGTCTTCTAAATCGAAAGTGCGATCTTTATGGCGGTAATTGTGTGATAATATTGAATTTAAGATAAGATTATAATTAATACTAAATCACAATATTAATTAACAGAAAACAAACCACAATAACGTTTAACCGAGACCTGCAAACCTACTAATATCATAATGAACATCAAAGCAAATCAAATGTTAGACTACTATCACTAATTTAAATCTTCTTTCAAGGAATAACACACCCAATTTAGGTCGAATACGGTCCAAATTCATTAACGTTAAGATACATGATTTATACATGCTGAAATCTAAACGGAATGTAATATCAGAACTGTTACGTAAGCTTCGTGACGCGTCGTCGTAGGGAAATTGATCTAACTAAATTAAAACTGAAATTTTGATTGAAGTTTTACAGTTTGGCTAAAAGTATGTCGAGGCGAGTAGTTGCAAGTTTTATGCCTTGATTTATTTATATAGTATATATTATTATTAATAAAAAATATATTGTGTTCTATGATGAAAATATTGAAACATATATTGTTTTCTTTTGGTTTCGCCCATACAAATAAATTGACTTATATCATCATCACGGGTGCCTTACGGAGCCCGAGACGGTATCAGGGTACCCCGCGGATCATTCTAAACCCACCTCGTCGTAGCCGATAGTATGAGTCTACACCAAACAGCTAGCTCGTCGCGATGTTCGGATAGACTCGATGACCCATCTATAAACAGTTTCAGCAGTTGGTATAATGAATCTGGGACCGACAGCTTAACATGCTCTCCGAGGCACTATGTACATCAATTTTTTGATTCTTTCTCTTCGCTACAAACCGGGGTTTGAACCAAGGACCCAAGTGTTTTGAAGTTTAAGGTTTAACCAACAATTCCTATAACATACTGTTCGTTATTCCCATGTAAATATGACAGATTTGCTTACCATAACCAACCGTTACGGTAATCTTTAATCACGAACGCCAACTACCACCTTCTAATTCTTTTTTTAAGACACATAATACCTTCCGCACGGGGCATAAAAAAGGTGTTTGGAAGTTTTTTTTTGTTTTGCCCGGCTGCTTGTGCCTATGTAATTGCCTGATAGTAAGCAGATATACATAGTCTATGAATGGGGTCGATCAATATTTTATTGTTTTAAAAACAGCATTGATGGCTTCCACTATACCGGCTAAATGATGCACATACGAAATGGATGGCGTCAAAGACGAATTTGCTTTACGAGCCTACTTTAGTGTCCTTGCTGCTTTATCGTCAAATCAATTGGCCGTAACCGTATTCTTAAAGAAGACTAACATCTTTATAAGAAGTCGATTCTTAGGTTCCTGAAAACCAGTAAACCCACAAAAAAAAAACGAAACATAACTAGGGGACTACTGCATTGATTTATTGTCGAGGTGGTAGTCTCCTTTCTTGGTGCGTTTACGAAATGGGCGACTGATTTGACGCTAAAGCAGCAAGGATATTAAAATAGACTCGTAATGTAAATACGTCTTTGTCGCCGCCTATTTTTTACCGCATCAATTAGCCGGCATAGTGAAAGCGATCAATATTGTTAAGCAACAATGTATTGATCGTCCCTATTCATAGACTTTGTAGGTCTGCTTACGTAGGTAGATACGAAGTCACATGCCGTGCTCCAATAAAAAAGGTCATTTGACGGTTTTTGCATTTGTATAAAAGTAACTTTACATTATTGATACTTTAGATTTTAGAGCTGCATTAGTACTGTAATGCCATTAATACCTTCTAGTGAAATAGTAACCCAAGTCCAATAGGTTGTTAAAACAATCGTATATTTTTTATTTAAAAAAAAAACATAACGGTTTTCAGTTCATTACTTCTCGTTTATTATAGAAAATAGCTTTTTTAAACTATACCCGAACCTATCGTTGGCTACCGAAATCTTTTCGAAATAACAAAAGTGTGAATTTTCGTAACGAAACTAATCAAATTTATCGAGGATTTTTGTAAAAACCTACCTTTTTGTTTTTTCTTCAACTTTTTGAAGAAATTTCAGTGTATAGGTATATTATTATACCTTTAAACGTAGTATTATATCTATTTCTTATTTAAAAAGTTCTGCACACTAAGCATATTTCACTCTCTCAAAGGTTAGCTGGTAGAAAATACCAATGAAAAGGCATTAAGCTCGCCTATGTACAATTTTGTGCAATAAAGATTTATAAATAAATATGTAATATTATTAAAATAATAATAAATAAATACTATCACGGGTGCCTTTTTAGGCTCCCGAAAACCGTTTAAACGGCCTCAGGGTACTCATAACTACCCCCTCAAACAAGATATATATTTAGAATTTCTGTAATAACAAATCCATAGACTGATCCTTTAACAAAATTAGGTTTGTTGACGTATTTTACATAATATAGGGGCGATGGGCTCAATATAATTATTATTAATAATTCTAATAAAAACAGATAAGAATAAAGTAGAAGTTCCGATAAAAGTAATCAAAAAAGATTTAATTTTATAAATAAAGTTGTTAAAATCGAATTAAGTAGAAAATGTTAATAAAGTCGCTTTAAGATAAAATAATTACTGTAAGTTTCGAGAATTTGTTTGAAAACTACATTTAAGTTTTTAATTAATTTATTTTCAACGAGTTAGAATTCGCTTAAAATAAGGAGCTATAACTATAACTTATTGCAAATAATAAACAAAAAATAATGTATGCATTTTAAAATATGCATATTGGTTATCTAAAACAAAATTAAGCGTGCCTCGAATTCGACCTTATGAATGCTTTCAATTGATTGTGCATGATTAAAATCAAATGCAACTCTATCATTTATTATTAAAAAAAAAAAAAAAAAAAAAAACACTTAATAATCTTTTTTTTCTCCAAATTTTGTAAATAAAATTCATTTAATTTCATTACTAATATTATAAATTCGAAAGTGTGTATGTTTGTCTGTATATTTGAGGATGTTACATGTCTAGACTACTGAACTGTCTGGATGATTTTTGGTAACGCAGTAAATTAAACCCCGGGAATTAACTTAGGATATATTTATAAGGTTTATGTTTTAAGACTATCTCTAGAAAAATAGTTTTTAAATGATAGAAAAAAAGTTCTAGCAAAGTTATGTATTAAAAAATTTCAAAATAATTTTCATTATCTTTTTGGGGTTTTCTTTTCCTTTAAGGTTGTCATTTTATATTAATATAATGGCACCTTCAGAGATTTGGTAGAAAGTGACTTACTTAAATATGGAGGAAAATTATAGAAATAATTTATTATCTAGGCAACCATTTTGAGATAGAAACTTGAAATTTAGGGAAAATCCCGTGGGTAAAAGGTACCATAGCTTCGGCAAATAAAAAATAATGTACTTTGTTAACCTACTAAAGAGATTTTTATACTTGGGTAATAAATACAATTTAAAAGCCTTAATTTAACACATACTAGTGTAAATTATCAGTTGATCCTAACATCAAAACTTAAAGCGCTTAACAAAATGTCAGATGTGGTTAATAGACGATTTATGAAAATACCCAACTACTAATATTGTGTCCAGATGTAATAGAGGCTGTGGTTTCATTACCACTCCGAGCGGACCAATCCCTCCTTAATGTTCAACTTTGTGCTACAAATTCTCTACCGTAGAAATTTGAAACTTATAATAAGGGGTCATAGGTTTATATTTGCAAATCAAGAGGTACAATTAAAATCTAGGAAACATTCGTCTCATGAAATATTTATGAATACGTATTAGTAATAGCAAAACACGTTAGAACAAAATAAAGCATAATCCAAAGGAAAGGTTCTGATGGGAACAGATGTTCGCGAATCTAATGCAATAACCTTTTTTCGCGTTCCATATAATGTACAAAAATGTGAAATATCGCTCGCCAGGGCAGGCTGTAACGTGTCATAAAAATAATCAAGTGAACTGCCGCCCTTGTTTGGAAGGACACGTAAATGTTTTTATTCATTTCCTGTATATATTTTATCTCCAAATAAAATGATAATTTCTCACATGAATATTGTGGTCCATTACAGCCACCTAAAAACTATGGCAAAGTCATATCATAAAATTGATATTTTTTATTTAAAATCTTATTTCACAAATCTGGTACAAATCCACTAGGCATTCTCTACCAGTCAAACCATCAGGACAAATTAAGCAATGAGTAAGTTGCTGTGGGCTTTTTGTTTATCTTTGCTACAAAGAATTAAAAAAACGCATTTTTAACTACGCAAATTTAATTTTGACGCATCTTTTAGATAATTACTTCCGGAAGCGTTAACGTAACGTTACACATAAGAAACTAACTATCTACTTCTAGGTAAGGTTTTTTTGTGTGTTTTTTTAAACAAAGCGTTATTATTGTTGGTTCCTAACGAGTTAACGTTACGTTAATACGATAGTAAAAACTAGAATAGAGCATAGTAGAGCTATTCTACACTCACCGGTGACTCCGTTTACCTTACGCACTAAATATTGACCATAGTTCCTCGGAAAGCGGCTGTGTGACACATTAAACAGTCGGTTCCAGTTTCACCATACCAACATGTGAAGCTGTTTATAAGTCTATGCAAACACAGCGGCGAGATTGACACTTATTTGGTATAGAATCAGAATAATAAAACCTAACGCTAGTACCCTAAGGCCGTCCTGGCGGTCCCTAGCGCCGTAAGACACCCTTGATGGTACGTTTAGGAAATATTGATTGCCGGTCTCTTTTTTTAATTTAAATTTACTAAAAATCAAGACCTCGAATTTACCAATTTATTACGAAATTAACATTAGTCAACCTGCTACTAATCTTCATTTAATAAAGATATTTAATATCTTGCTGCTAATAAAAAATATCTGGCTTTGTTTTAAACTTTTACAATAAATGTATTTACGTCTACATAATTTGTTCAGCAGCAAATTTCTGAAATTCCACACATGTTACAACAACACATATAACTGCAAATAACACAAGTTTTATTGTGACCAAGGCCGAGAGATCTCTTATGTGAGATGAGATGTCGTCACGTTAAGTTGTGTGACGTCATAAGGCTTTTATGACGACCTTCACATACCGAACCCGCCAAGGGCGAGGGAAAGAGAAAACAACTCTAACCGCTTTCGTTTAAAAAACTTTTAATGATAATATATTTGAGGATCATTTTATTTGAGTTAAGTAGATATATGTAATCTATACTAATATTATAAGTGTTTATTTGGTTGAACGCTCTAATCTCGAACGCGAACTACTGGTTCGAATTGAAAAATTGTTTAGTGTTGGATAGCCCATTTATAGAGGAAACCTTTATATAGGCTATAATATAACACTACGACAAGTAGGAGCGGAGCATCAATGAAAACTGTTGCGTAACCGGGGAAAAATATTCCTTTTCAGAGCTTCCGTTGCGTGCGCAGCATTTAACTTTAACTTAAATCTTTTGATTAAAGTTACGCAGACGAGGTTACGCGAGTCAGCTAATATATTTGAGATAAGTATCTATATGTAATATCGTAATATATTTAAGGTAAGCATGGGTAATATCATAATATACAGAGTGACTTTGAAACGAAGTACTTTAGGCTAAAATGAGGTTCTGCTGAACAAATCGAACAACTTTTCCCATGGAACAATGTGTCAAAAACGCCTGCTCAATTAGTAAAAGTTAAAATGACCACTTTTTGGAGCCATTTTTTTTTATTTACAACATTACATGAAGTTAGAATTCATTTAAAAGACTGAAAATAAGATGAAGTTACAAATTGTTACTAAAATAAATTTAAATCTCTAAAAGATTTAAAATATAATTAAAGTTAATCAATGAAAAAGAAAATGTAAACTAAAAAAATAAATGTTTAATTCAATTGGGATAAAAAGCCGCAATCACAACTTAATCTTAGCCAAAAGTCCGCAACGAATACGAAATAAGTCGAAACCAAAGCCGAACTAGTTTCCTCACACAAAGAAAAATAAACGTTTACATGAAAAGTTATCGCTTTAAACCGTCCCACATGAAATTTCTGCTTTATACTGAAACCGGCGTTGCAAAATATCATTAAACTTTGCGGGGGTCGAAAGTTTCGCGGGTCGAGTGGGCGTTAAATATTTAATATACACGACAGAGTGTTCCGCCACAGGGATCCGTACTGGGTCCTAACGTACTCTTTATTTGGTTGTACGTTAACGAATTATAACAAATTCCTATTTTAAAATATATTACAACATTATTTTAAATTAAAATATCCATGCAGATGCAAAAACCGACAAGTGACTAGTCATGTTTCGATTTTAGTCTGTGGGTTTACCGGTTTTCAGGAGAGTACTGCATCGATTTCTTGTCGAGGTGGTATTCTCCTTTCAAGGTGTGGTTACGAAATGGGTAGTTAAATTGACGATAAGGCAGCGAGTATATTAAAATATACTCGTAATGCAATTCGTCATTGTCGCCTCCCATTTCGTAATCGCATCATTAAGCCGGCATAGTGGGAGCGATCAATTTGTTAAAGAACAATTATTGATTGACCCCATTTATGGACTTTGCAGGTCTATTTATCACCAGGTAGATACAAAGTCACATGTCGTGCTCCAATAAAAAGTAAAAAATAAATACAAACTAGTTGTAGGTTTTCAAATATTAATTCCAAATCTTACCGATTGCCGCTCAAACAGATGTAATGTTTTAGTTTTAGTCTGTAGATATTAAGGTATACTCATAATGGGAATCCGTCTTTGTTGCTGTCCATTACGTAACCACATCAATTACCCGGCATAGTAAGAGCGATCAATGCAATTAAACAAGAATGTATTGATCGAACCAATTCATGGAATTTGTAGGTCTGCTTAGGTAGGTAGGTACAACGTCACATGTAGTGCTCTAATAATAAAAAATATGACTGATTTTATAGTAGTCTCTCTAACTTAACATTTTTATAATGTATAAAAATCTTTTTTTTTTTCTGTACAGTTTGTCATGGTCTGGGTGTTTATAAAATATAATATGTATTATATCGTTGCTTCTGGTACACAACGTACAAGCCTAGAGCTTAGTTTGTGACCAGAACAATATGTTTCATTTGTCCTACATATTATTATTATCTATACTAATATTATAAAGCTGAAGAGTTTGTTTGTTTGTTTGTTTGTTTGTTTGTTTGAACGCGCTAATCTCCGAAACTACTGGTTCGAATTGAATAATTCTTTTTGTGTTGGATAGTCCAGTTATCGAGGAAGGCTATAGGCTATATAACATCACGCTACGACCATAGGAGCAAAGATATAGTGGTAAATGTGTAAAAAACGGGAGAAATTATTTCATCTTTGAAGCCTTCCGTTGCGTGCGCCGTGAAAACGGTTCAAGATACACAAAAAATATGTATTAAAGAATAATCTAAATATATATAACTCAAAGGTGACTTACTGACATAGTGATCTATCAACGCACAGCCCAAACCACTAGACGGATCGGGCTGAAATTTGGCATGCAGGTAGATGTTATGACGTAGGCATCCGCTAAGAAAGGATTTTGATAAATTCTACCCCCAAGGGGATAAAATAGGGGATGAAAGTTTATATGATAAAAAAATAACTATTCCACGCGGACGAAGTCGCGAGCACAGCTAGTTTTATCATAAAATAAATAGTTTTAGGTTGATTTATAGTGAATAAAAAAACATAATACCAACTCCTAAACTAAGAAATAGTTTCTAGTAGGTAGCTAACTTTGTATGAACTATCCACCTTCCTTCACCCCGAGGGACGAAAAACTTTATGAAAAAAAAACAGAATCGGCTCAATTTATAGAAGTTACTGGAATGTTTGAACGTTTTCATTTTATTGAACAAAATTCTTTTGAAAATTTTAACCAAACGATAAGTAATATTTTTATTTATAAATAGTGGTGTCTTCGTAAGGTTTTGATTAAAACTCTAGCATATTAATAAAAGTTTAAAAATAAGCTTTTACTTGCTGTTTAAAAATAAAAAAATTAAAAAAATACCATCACGGGTGCCAATTTGGCTCCCGAGAACCGTTTAAACGGCCTCAGGGTCCCAGCGGAGGGATTAACCTATACTCATTTCGCCGATGGTATTGGAGGCAACACCTAACAAGTGGCGAGCTTGTTGCGGTGTTTATGATGAAATAGCCTCGTTGTATAAAGCGGCCACCCATCCCAGGCGGGTCTTGTTGTCATCTGCTTAACCTTGTTATCAGTTGCGCAGTGACTTAACCACTAGGCTGGGACCGCTTTTTACTTGCTGTTTAGTTTTAAATAAATCGGTTTAAAAATAAAAAAATTGCCAATTTATTCGCTGATAATAAGGCCATCTATTAATTCGTTTTTTTTTTATTTGGTTCATTAGTTGTTCATTTATCTGGAACAAATAATCTTTTTTTTTTTCAATATAACATATACCGGTTTTTAGAAGACTACTGCACCGATTTCTTGTCGAGGGGGCAGTCTCCTTTCATGGTACGGTTACAAAACAGGCAATTTATTTGACGATAAAGCAGCGAGGATATTAAAATAGACTCGTAATGCAAATATCGCCGCCCATTTCTTAACCACATCATTTAGCCGCCATTTAGTGGGAGCGATAAATATTGTTAAACAGCAATGTATTGATCGACCCCATTCATGGACTTTGTAGGTCTGCTTAACAGTAGGTGTATACAAAGTCACATGCCGTGCTCCAGCAATAATATATATATATATATGGATATTGGGAGAGTAAAAATGGATACTAGGGATGCAGACTCAATAAAAATAAACGTCATTTTCATGTGGTATAATAAAAACTCATTTTCCAAACATAAAACGTCCCGTCCCCCCCTCTTTACCGCGCCGGAGCCGTGACCACAACTGACTGCAACGTTTTGTCGAGTTTTCAGAAGTATGTCATTTCGTAAGCCCTTTATTGTGCTGTTAAAAAGGTGGCAAACTTTTTGTTTCCCAAGGGACAGCTTAATCTGTCGGTGGGGCCGCGATGTCACGTCAGGCAACTTTGTCAGTTGCGTGGCGAACCCTGTCGTCCAACAGATTTACCTGTACAAACTTTGTTTAAAGTTTTCTTGTTTTTGTTATGAGGTCAGGTTTTATATTAGCTGTTTAAGATTATTTACGACCTTATTTTTGACTCTACACGAGTCTTCAAGCTACCGTATTCCTTTTAACCATCACACCATAGAATAACAAATTGTTTGGTGTCCACTGGTTTGTGTTTTTCTGTAACATTAAAATATACATACATACATATCATCACGGGTGCCTTACAGCGCCCGAGACCGCCTAGAGATCCCCGGGTACCCAGCGGAGGGGTTTTTTAATCCCACCTCGTCGTAGCCGATGGTATGAGTATACACCGAACAAGTGGCTAGCTCGTCGCGATGTTTTAAATAGACTCGATAACCCATCTAAAACAGTTTCAATTAAAAATTCATTGGTACAAACCGGGATTCGAACCAGGGACCTTAGTGTTTTTAAGTCCAAGGTCTAACCAACTCGGCCACCACATATATCAATTAAAATATAATTGTGCAATAATATATATCTTTATAATTATTCCGTATTAATTCAGATTATCATCGAATATTATTTATTGTTTAACATCAACTATAGGATTCATAAGGACTTCTTAATTACAAATGTATTCAAATACACACTTGAGGTAATCGTTATCATAAGAGAATGTAAGATTAAACCCCCTTCAATGGGAACCCCAGGCGTCTGTAAGGCACCCGTAATGATTCTTACAATAATATTAACCCCAAAAGAATGTAAATCTATTCGTATTATCAAATTCTTCTGTTACTTATTTAAAGTGTTCATTCTTTTAGGTGGGAGGAAGGTCTCTATAACTTCATTAGGCCGACGGATCGGTCTCGTTACCACCGCCCATACAGATGCAAAAACCGTCAAGTGACCTAGTCGTGTTTCGGTTTTAGTCTGTGGGTTCACCGGTTTTCAGGAGACTACTGCATCGATTTCTTGTCGAAGTGGTAGTCTCCTTTCAGGGTGCGGTTACGAAATGGGTAGTAAGATTGACGATAAGCCAGCGAGTATATTAAAATATACTCGTGCAATTCGTCATTGTCGCCCCCCATTTCGTAATCGCATCATTTAGCCGGTATAGTGGGAGCAATCAATATTGTTTAAGAGCAATTCTTGATTGACCCCATTCATGGACTTTGTAGGTCTGCTCACCACCATATAGATACAAAGTCACATGTCGTGCTGTGTCCAATAAAAAAAATATAAAAAAATCTTTATTTCACAATTAGATATAATTGTAAAATTAAGAATGAAGACAACAATCTTACGTTAACTCTTTAATAATATTATAACACTGCTAAGCAGCTATAGCCTCCCTAAAGCAAAATAAACGCCAGCTGTAAATCATTCATTATAAATGTCAAACGGTGCTAGCCTGTCGCCAAAATATTGCTGCAGTTGTTAGTTCGGTTCTCTTTTGGCACTGGGATCGTTAAACCGCTGTGCTTTAGCAGTGTGAGTATTAGATACTATTGCTACTCTGTGATGTTTTTGTCTATGTATATTATTTTATGACGGGTAACTTTCGACTGTTTGAGAATTACGAAGAGGTTATACTAACCAGCAAAAAGTTGACAATTAAATTACGCATTATAACTTTGAAAATGCGGCCCCAGCCTAGTTGTTAAGTCACTGCGCAACTGATAACAAGGTTAAGCAGATGACAACAAGGCTGGCCTGGGATGGGTGACCGCTTTATACAACGAGGCAATTTCATCATAAACACCGCAACAAGCTCGCCACTTGTTAAGTGTTGCCTCCGAATACCATCGGCGAAATGAGGACGGTTTAATCCTTCCGCTGGGTACCCTGAGGCCATTTAAATGGTTTTTGGGAGTCAAATAGGCACCCGTGATGGTATTTATTATTTTATTTATAAAAAAAACATCATCACGCCCAATCGCCTGCTCCCATCTATCGCAATGTAGAGATTTATTTACTTCTCTTTTGGACTTTCCTTTTTCCACGTCCAAATTATCCTAATATCTAAGGAACATGTTTTTATTAATTATGTATATATATTTTTTTATTATTTTTATCTTTATTATATAAGTGTAATTTTTTTTAGTTTTTCTCGTTTAATAAGGTCCCTAACCCTTGTCCTAAGTTATCCTATATTATACCGATCAGTTTTCTTCGAACAATAATTTTGAAACATGATATTATGTATATGTATGTATATGATTGTAGGAATTCCCATAACCGCGTGCGCAGTAAATATACCTATTGCTAACTCTCAGTGCAAATAAATCACTTTTACGACACCGGGAATATGTTTTACGAAAACTTACTAATATTTAGGAGGAACCATAACCATTCCTTGTGGGCTTTAAACAAAAGATACAACGGCGGAGAAAACTTTAAACTGAATTTAAATGGATTCGTGCGCGGCGAAGAAAATTTCTTTAATAATTTTACAACCATTTATTTATTAGGTAACTTTTCCAAAGAGATACCTAAAAAATACATTCATACATATCATCACGGGTACCTTACGGCGCCCGAGACCGCCTAGACGGCCTCAGGGTACCCAACGGAGGGGTTTTAATCCCACCTCGTCGTAGCCGATGGTATGAGTCTACACCGAACAAGTGGCTAGCTCGTCGCGATGTTTTGAATAGACTCAATAACCCATCTATAAACAGTTTCCAAGTTGGTATAGTGAAACCGGCACCTACAGCTTAACGTGCTCTCCGAGGCACTATAGTGGCAAATGTACAACCAGGCACCTAAGTGTTTTTAGTGTTTAAGTCCAAGGTCTAACCAACTCGGCCACCAGGTATATAAATACCTAAAAAATACCTAAGCGATAGTACATATTTAACTTTCAGATTATTGCAACGTGAACATTTTTAGTTTTTAATGAATGTAGGTATATATTATTATATTGATATGTGTACATATATAAGGAAGTATGCATGTGTGGAGAAGAACCTACAAAAAACAAATAAAAAAATTTCATCAACAATAATACCATTCATCCAAAGTTGCTTTATTTAAAATACGCTTCAGGGCATAAACGTAATAATTTTTACAGTTCGCAAAATACAGATGGACTGTATAAACCGTTTTATTGGCGGTGTAGGTGCTTCGGTTATAGTCGACATTTGGTCCACAGTATTATTGTCTGGTCTCAGATTAGCTTTGGCATAAACTGGGTCATTAAGGCTTCGTATTTGGTGCAAAGTTTTATTATGCCTCATTTTGGCGGATATAGCGTTTGCGTTACGCGCTATGTTTACTCATTGTTTAATGTTTAATTAAACTTGGTTCGGTAATATAGTCGGATTACCTTTTGGTTTAACGGTTAGTTTTATAATTGTTACAGCAATTTCGTTAACGACATACATAATTAGACTAGAAATTTGTTGCCTGTCGTATAATTTAGATCTCCAGGTCATAGTTCATAAGATAGCAGGGTAATTAGTTATCTCTGGTGAAACAATTGGTCCTAATTGTATGCCTATTTTATATATTTTTATTACTATTGTTATGTATTTTTTTATTAAATATTAGGGCTGGCTGAGTATTTACTTAATGACGGAGTTCTTTAGATCTTTAATTGAATACACTATATATTTTAATTTATTATATTATATACAGTATTTTAAGTATATAATATAATATAGTAAGTAGTTTAAGTATTGTTATGCATCTAATGCATCATTGTTAAAATTATATGTATATCCTTCTATCGAAAGTTCCGCACCCTAAGCATATTTCACTCTCTCAAAGGTTAGCTGGTAGAAAATGCCTAAGGCATTAAGATCGCCTATGTAAAATTTTGTGCAATAAAGAATTTAAAATTAATAAATAATAATAATAATAAATCATTTATTTGCCAGAATACCATCGGCGAAATGAGGATGGGTTAATCCCTCCGCTGGGACCCTGAGGCCGTTTAAACGGTTCTCGGGAGCCAAATTGGCACCCGTGATGGTATAAAAAAAAAAAAAAAAAAAAAAAAAAAATATGGGTACATGTTGTTGAAAAGTTGTTTGCTTGATCCTACATATTCTACCACACTATGGCGTGCAAAATATATATAGATTTTTTAATCTTTATATAATATTAAAGTTAAACCACAGAAGAAATAACAGTACAAGCAATTAAATTTACACTAACACTATAATTACGCCATAATTATATTTACACTGACACTGTAATTATCACACATCAATATCAGCACGGTCAGCATTACAAATAGACCTGACTTCTAAAAATTCTTTTACTGAGTAGTACAACTTATGAAGCAATAAATAAATACACCGTTTTTAAGTCACCAATGAACCACTGCAGTACCTCAAAGAGCACATTAAGCTGTCGGTCCTTGGTACCAATATACCAACTTGTAAAACCGTTTATATTGATATAGATGTTTATGAGTCTATACAAACATCACGATGTGTTTGGCACTTATTCTTTGTAAACTCATAATGACATCAACTTTGAATAATGCGGAAAATACCCTTCTCTGTGTATCATGGCCTTCTAGGTGGCACCATAAGGCACGTATACAATAAATATATACTGTTATGGTGTCTGTTGTAGCTTCTAAAAATGGTGATACATGTATAGCTTATCAAGTTTATCTGGAATTCTGAAGGAATAAACAATGCTAGTTCATTTTACCCGACAATTAAAAAAAATATCAATAAGATTTTTCTTTTTATTAGCCTTATTCATACAAATATTTTTCCCAAAACATTATAACATTACCAATTATTATTATTAAACAAGTTAAATTTTGCAACGTCCCATCAAGAGTATAGGAGTGTAGCCCTCCAACTTTTCCATTGGTATCGTTTTTAAGCTTTCCTTGTCGAGTTTTCCTCTGCTATGACCTTTAATTTTCATCTTCACATCGTTTTGGTATTTTTCCGTTTATTGACCCTACCTATTCCGTTATTCTTATGACCCATCTTTCATCTTCCAATCTTATAAAAAGCCCAGCCTATTTGCATTGCATTCGTGAAATGAAATCAATAACATACCAACATTTTATTGGAGGTCTGTTGAACCATATCTATAACCAAGCATATTGAGTCAATTTTTACTTAGGCTCTAAAGAAAACATACAGGTAAATGTACTAGTAACACGAAGGTAGTTAGCGAATAAGTGACAGATGAAATGAATAGCAACAAATATTGTGGAAGTTACATAGTTGGTTAGGGAACTTGGTCGAGCGATGGCCACTCAATAATGCAAGAGTTTTCACTTCGGCCTACTAACGTCTGGTCAAAGTTCGTCTCTAACCCTATTTGTGTCATTTTATCAATTCCGTATGCATTTTAAAGATATTTATTGTTATTTAAAGGCCGCTACGGAGAGTGCAGAGGCCTTCAAAGTGCGCAAATATTGAACTATAATGAAAGATCACATATTTCTGCTGTTTGCAGTAGAGACTCTAGGCCCATGTGGCCAAAGCGCTAAAAAATCTTAAGGACATAACACCTCGTCTCATAGCGTCATCTGGTGACAAGAGGGCTGGCTCATTCCTCGCTCAAAGAATTAGCATTGCGATCCAGCGGGGAAATGCAGCCAGTATTCTTGCCACCATTCCACGCGGACTTGATCTATATAATTAGTACTAGGTAATAAAATAAAAAAAACTTTTTTTATATTACTGAATAAATGACTATTATTTAAAAGTATTATTAAGACCGCAGGAACTCGCTGGATGCAAGCCGCTTTCAACCGGTCTTTTTGGAAATCTATAGGAGAGGCTTATGTACAGCAGTGGACGTCCTATGGCTGATTATAATGATGATAATTTAAAAGTATAAAACTGCCAAAACGTGGAACTTACAAGACCACTGCTAATTCTCGCGCTTTCGACATGCATATTGGCTCGATAAATTTGACAAAAAAAACTTATTAGTTTTATTCATTAATGTTTATTTAATTAGAATGATAGCGTATTCGTGGAATCAATTTGATAGCGAGAATATCTCTATTATTAAAAGTGATAGCGTCGCACATTAAAAAAATAGAATGCATTAATTGCCAGCGAATGTCTTACTAGGGATTCGTACTTAACAAACCCCGGTGTGTACCAATGATTTTTTAATCTAAAAAAATATGTTACTTTTGTATAACAACACCACTATAGCGAATCGGAGAGCACGTTAAGCTGTCGGTCCCAGTTTCACTATACCAGCTTGTGAAACTGTATATAGATGAGTTATTGAGTCTATCCAAAACATCACGACGAGTTAGCCACTTGTTCGGTGTAGACTCTTACCATCGGCTACGACGAGATGGGATTAAAAACCCCGCCGCTGGGTACCCTGTGGCCGTCTAGGTCTCGGGCGCCCTAAGGCAACCGTGATGATATATATATATATATTATATTATTGCATGGGTAAAGTAACATATTGACTAAGGCTATCAAGCACGTACTTAATAATGTACTTATATACTCGTTAAATTCTGATTTAGTACAGATGCAGAAAAAAAAAAAAATGTCAACTTAAAACAAAAAAAATAATGTTTCTCAAAAAGTAAAAATAAAATCAAAAATATTTTAATGCAGTTTTAAGACGTTATAATATACCGAACTTTCCTTTATAGACCACTTATTTCTATCTGGTCTATCTCCAATAGTAATATGAAAAAAAACTATTTCCATAGTAAAAAAAGCAGACTTTAAAGTAAATCCATTATCGTCAAAAAGTTTTTTGTGACAGTAACTAAATAAAAGAGATTTGCACGACAAAAACTAAACCGACAGACCCGTTCCGAATCTAGTTAAAGTGCAATGAAATAAAAAGAGTTCCCGTGAACGATGTTAAATAAATTGTACGTCCAAAAGTAACTCTCGACGTGACGAACCAGCACGCGAGAGTGACGGCATGACGAACATTGTGTAAAACTAATTCAAATCAAAAAAAAGATCGATTTTAAAAATGGAATCTCATAGAAGCTCGGTGGCAGATACAGTCCGGCTAACTTAACTGTGAACTGTAGCTCTAGTGTGAGTTTTTTAACATTTACTTTCGCGTTAACTTTACTACTGCGTTAACATTTTGAACAATCACACGCTCGCATTTTTAGTTATTAAAATTTCCGCTTGGAGCGCTGAACTATTTCCCATACAAATTTTAGTTAACTCAAACGCAAAGTAATAGTTAGAAAACTCACAGTAGGGGTACTGAAAGGTGTCGCTATCGTCGTTTTAAATGGAATGATTGTAGTACGATGTTTATTAAATTGTACATCCAAAAGTAACTTTCGACGTGACGAACACGCGGCTTGACGAACATTGTGTGAAACTAATAGAAATAAAAAAAAGGACCGTTTTTCAAATAGGTCCTAATAGAAGCACAGCGTCAGTTAAAGAGTTGTACTAAGTGGGCAGGAAAAGGATCGAGCGTCAAAAACATCTAAATGTTGTTTTCAGTTATAATAAAGTTTTTTTTTGGAAAAGAAGAACATGGAGGTGTAGATTTTATTTACTCGATCCTAATTACATAATTTCTTTATAAAAAATATGTTAAGTTTTGAAATGATAACTAAAGTAATATTTTTAGAATCATAAATCAAACTTTGGGTGACTTTTCAAAAGTTACTATATTTTTTATAAAAATACTATCTAATTAGGATCGAGTAAGTAATATTTATACCTCTACGTTTTTTTTCTGTAGAAATAAACTTTGATATCACTGAAAACAACATTTACACGTTTTTAGACGTTCGAGATCGCGAAACCTTTTACTGGCTTCTTCTGTGAATCAAAACGTGTCGCGTTGTGGTTTTAAACAGATTGGTTGAACCTACTGCAGAACGTTTTTTAAAAAAAAAAACACTTTCCTTCTTTTTCAGCGGCCACATTTTTTTTTCTTATAATTATAACATGATTGTTAGATTGTCAAAATAACGATTTCCGCTATTAGCGCGCTCTCCATCAATCAGAGTTATTTTTTAACCTTCGCTGATTGGTGGAGAGAGCGCTTATAACGAAATTCCAGCGGCCATATTCTGTTTCTATATATATAACATGAGCGTTAGATTGTCAAAATTACGAATTCCGTTATTTGCGCTTTCTCCTCCAATCAGCGATGGTTAAAAAACTACTCTGATTGGAGGAAAGCGCGCTAATAGCGGAAAACGTTATTTTGACAATCTAACGATCACGTTAAAAGAAACAGAATGTGGCCGCTGGTCTTTCTAATCGCTAGGGTCTGTCTATATATCAGTAAGTAAGTTAGGCGCAAAGAACTTGAAATGTATTTTTTTTTATAATTGATGGATAATGCATAGATCATAAACGTGCCTGATGGAAAGCATCGAGGGATAACATATGCAGAAACAGTGTTCAACCGTAGCCATTGGTCGCTGTTGATTCCCGAAGCTTAAAAAGTAGCAAAATCCTATTTGTGCTCACTTGGGACTTGGGAGCTTAACTATTTATAAACATACTAGGAATTCGACCCGGAAACGCGTCTTTCAAAAGCAAAACAAACTTTTTCACAACTCTATACTCATAAATCAATCTTCAAAGTTCTACTATTACTTATTTTAAAAGTTAACAACTAAAAGTTATAAAGTTGACAGATATCGTTGATTTTTGCGGTAGCAGGCGATCTATTAACGACAGGCTGGCGTGTCGATGGCGTAACGTAAGCGTACAGTATCGTATCAACACATGTCACTTGCTCGAACGGCGGCAGGTCACGCAAACATTCCTATACGCTGAGGTCCCTGTAATGGCCTACTGACACGATAAATGCACTCGCTATTTTACGTACGTGTTGTACAAGTTTTAAATTATTTTATATGTGTTTAAAGAAATAAATAAAATTTCTAATTATGGTGTGATTTATTGGACGTTGGGCCGCAACCGTCAATGTAGTAGCAACCGCAACAAACATTGCTTTAATATATACCTACATGCTGATTTATACAAACCATCTATAATTAGTACATTACTGCTGCGTTCTATAATGACTACTTTGCTGGTCGCGCTGATGATGGCCGACACAGCGAGGACAGCAAGGGCTGCAATGATGGCCAAGCTGGAAGGCCTAGAGCGTAGCTAGGCTAGCTCGAGGCAATCATAGCGTGACCAGCAAAGCAGTCATAGTGGGCTTAGCCTTGTATAGTGCTTTACTCAAAAATGCAAGTACCTAATTTAAATAAAACCAGCAAGTAATTTAAATAAAATATATTATATTATTTAACTAGAAATTTAATTAAAATGACAATTATGAAAAGTATAGTTACTAAAATTCAACACCGACTTTCCCGGTTTGATATTACTAAAATAGCGACCGGCAATGTTTTGCCGGCCTGTTAGAGCGACCAGCAAAACTTTGCCGGCCGCTCCTTGAAAACTTTGCTCACAAGGTTGTCAAATTACATGCATTTTTGAGTAAAAGTATATTACTCGATTTTTATAAATGTACTTACACTTATTGTCGGATTAATAGTCGTTGCTAAACAATTACTAATGCTTAGCCGATGTTTCGGACTGTTAAACTGCATATAAAAATTAAAAAACAAAATTCTCAGATTAATATTAATCTGAGCAACCAATTGAGCATCGTTGCTATTTTTGTTTAAGAATATTTGTGGACTTTGCCGCTTACCATCAGATGATTTTAAAGTCACATGTTAAGAACAAATTTAAAAAGTACGAGAGGAGCGAGAAGTGAACATTGTACCGTTCTAAACCTTCCTTTAATATAAACCTTTCTGTCTCTGTGAACTGAACATAATAAATTAATCAATAATATCAGACGAAATTAATCGAAAATGAATTAGCGCCGAAGTTGTCGAGTATTAGAGATCTATTTAACTTGTCAAACTATCTCCCAGCCCCTCCCCTCCTCCTGCCCCTCGGCCTGGTCCGTCGCAGACCGCAAATTGTTTTTTAATTAGAATTTATGTTGACACGGGCATCAAAACTTTCCAATGAACCTCAAAATAATTGCCGAAATTAATATAGCTACCGAGATTTCAATATCGCCATCGTTGATACCGTCCAGTGGTTGATATCGTGGGTTCAATTCCCACTTATGGCAAACAAGATAAGTACGTTTTTCTGTATAGTTTGCCATGATCTGGGTATTTATTAAATATACTAATAATATATACATATTATCATCACGGGTGCCTTACGGCGCCCGAGACCGCCTAGACGGCCCCAGGGTACCCAGCGAACGGGTTTTTAATCCCACCTCGTCGTAGCCGATATGTATGATTCTATATCGAACAAGTGGCTATCTCGTCGCGATGTTTTGAATAGACTCAATAACTCATCTTTAAACAGATTCACAAGTTGGTATAGTGAAACCGAGACCGACAGCTTAACGTGCTCTCCGAGGCACTATAGTGGTGTTGTCAAACAAATGTACATTATTGTACATACATTTTTTAATAAAAACTCATTGGTTAACACCGGGATTCGAACCAGGGACCTAAGTGTTTTTTTATTTAAAATACACAATACTATATAATAAATATAAAATACATATTACTATATAATATATTACGATACTTGTACTAGTATCGTTGTTTCTGGTACACATAGTATAAAGTACAGCCAAGAGCTTATTTCTGGGCAATATGTATAAACATATCCTACATATAATAATAATTAATAATAACAATATATAGGTACCATTTTCATCTTTATACCTTACCAATAATAATAAATAATGTACATTCATGAAAAATATTATTCCATCATATGATATTAAAACATCAACATAGCGGAATTAACATTGCTATATTATTTATATTCTACGTCACATAAAAGCAATTTACACATATTGATAGTCACAAACTAAGCTCTAGGTTTGTACTATGTTTACCAGAAACAATCATATAATACATATTATATTTTATAAAGCACCATAATACACTGTACAGAAAAACATAATAATATTTTTTTGCCATGGGTAGAAATCGAACCCACGACCTCCGGATACAACACCAAAGGCGCAACCACTAGTCTACAGAGACGGTCAAAATTACAAAATCTGAATACACGAAAATTTTAACTGATATTATTAAACGCCTCCGTGGAGTAGTTGTTACGCCATTGAATTTAAATCCAGAGATCGTAGGTCCCTTTTGAGGATTAAAGCTTGCTCAAATATATGCACGCGCATATATTGAAGCAAGTTTACTGAAGCTAAGAGCAACTTAAAAATCAGCAATTGGATTAGATCACAAAAAAAAACACAAGAAAAATACTTTAAATAAAATATTTGGTATAATCATATAAACAAATCACAATGATGTACGCATGCTTCCCTTAACAGATATTCCAATTCGCATGGGTAAAACATCGGTAAAGGGGTGGCTGTGACCGTCCAGCCAACTCACGAAGTGGGGCGCTATGGCCAGCGTGCAACGCATCAGGTTCTGGCAGTCGTCCGCTGCACTGTGGCAATCCTTCGGCACTTCCTTCAAAAGCGTTTTATAGATCTCAGATAATTTAAAAGATCTCAAGGCTCCGCCTAAATAAAATTTAAAAGCGTTGAAAGTGTCCGTATATAGAACATGTTCTGGTAACGATTTGTTCAGGTTGATCAAATGGTTCTTCAGCACCGGGAAGTCCAACGCTTGCCCAAAATGAGAAACTAGGCAGACCGGCTTTTCGAGGGCGTCGAGAAAACTGCGGAGCATGGTGTATACGTGGTCGTCGAAAACAGTCTCGTCTTCAAGCAGCTGTTCGTCGAGGCCGGACATCTGACGGGCTACCTGCCTTACTTTTCGCCGTGGATTAAGACACAGTGTCAGCTTCTGTTGAACTCTCGGCAAGTTCTTTGAAGTGGCATTAAGGAAATGCTTCCGTTTGACGGCGAGCAGACTTATTTCGGTGATTTTTGTCTGGTTGTCCTCTTCCTCGGGAAGTCCTGTCGCTTCTAGATCCATGAACACTATACTTTTGACTAACATTTTGGCTTAGAATCCAGAGAACACTTCAATTCAACCGGCAAATAAAACTAATGCCGTTACAATGTACGCTTTGAAAAGTAACTGGCTCTTATAAGTATTTATAGTTAATTATTAAGATAATAATAAATACATTAATTATTTTGTTAAAGCATTAGATAATTGGTTTTGAAGAAATATAAAGTTATTTATTTATTTACTGATGATTTGACAATTAGTTTTTTTTTATTTATGACAAATTTCATGAAACCCATTTAGCACAAACCCATTAGCTAGACTGGGTGACAAATATTTTTTTTATATTAAATCATTGTTTATTTATCATTAACAACGTTATGTTATCAGATTATTATTTCCTTTGTGGGTGCAATGACTTCTCTAATCATTTATTAGGTCATTTATTAGGATTTAGTTCACTTGACAGTTTTTGCATCTGTATGGGCGGTGGTAACGAGACCGGCCGGCCCGCCAACGAAGTTATAGAGACCTTTCACCCACCTAAAAAAGGTTATTTTTTAAATAAAGAACTTACTTTAGAGAGGATATGTACACGACCTCGTTTTAATTAAGAGAAAATATTATACTTCCTAGATGTTAGGTAGTTGACCAAGAACGTCGATATATGTGTTACGTGTTTAACACGACCACTGCTACCATTATTAGTACAATAATAAGTAACTACGAACCTCATTCGTAAGTTATTTGTCGCTCATTGTTACTTCCAAACCAAAACACTGGTGATGTATCACAAAATAATTTATGATTCCTATCGGCTTCACATCATACATTCGCTCATTTACTGATTCAAGATTCGAATGATAATATTTAAAATAATTATGTTAATAATAATAATAAGTGTTTAATTCCAGAAATATAAACACCAACTTATGCTATTTTGGTACAGACCCGATTGTATAGTGATCCTCATTAAGCTAAGCCTGTCCCGTGAGTATCATTCGGCTATATTTTTTTTTTTAAGAGAGCTCGACATGTGACCTTACATCTACCTGATCGAAAGCAGTATGAAGGTCCAAGAACAAATGCAACCAACAATTAAGATCTACATAACCGTTGATTACGTACACCTATTATGCCGGCTTAAGATGCCTATACACTCTTCGTTTAAAGGACTCAAGATTATATGAAGAAGGAAACACGCAAGCAGGTAGATCTATTAGTATAACAAAGGAAGTCAAATGCTAAAAACGCAATTTAAGAACCTAAATCAAATGCATTTAGACTCTAAAGGGGCCTTCAAATTAGCGAAAGCTGCTGCAGTAGCGCTACTATAATTTTTCATAAAATATCTAGTACCGCTGGTGCATGCCACTTTTGCACCTACAACTAGTGAAGGAACACGTATTAATTGATTTTATCAAACATTGCCGTATCTTTTAATATCATTAATTTGATAGAATCAAGGTTATGAACGATACCAATTTCTTTTTTAGTCTTTTCTTTTTTCTCTGTAACAAAATTAATAAGAGTATTGATTCTTCGTCACAATCCATCGCGTTTTGATACGAAGCATCACTAATATTTATTAGAAGCGCCGGCACTGCGGCGCTTCTAATCGTCTAATTTGAATGCTAAGAGATATTTTGCGCACTACGTAAGGAATTAATTACGTAATTTCTCTACCCCTCCTCAAAAAAATAAAAAAGCATTTCAATCAATAGTGCGACAGATGTACGAATCACCATAACGATTAGTACGAGAAGGTACATCAGAGACAGTATGCGAATGCGTAAAGTCCGGGAAAATATTTCTGGATTTAGGAACATGTAACTTCTAGTGTTTAAGAATGCGGAACGCGAAATGTAATTTTCGTTGAATTCGCATCGCAGCTGAATACTACCTAAGCAAATTATCATATTTAGCTCTTGACGGCAAAGTCCTATTAGAGGCCGGGGTGCTCCCCGCCAAACCTTATTGGATTTGATGTTTATTGAAATCATATATTTATACATTACATGTATTGCTCTATTATTATTATTTTATCATCAACATCTATTATTGTTATTATATATCAGGCAGTTGCTGAAAGTAAAATAAATACACAGCCATGCATACACACACTTTTATTTTCAAATACACACGCACACACCCACATACCTAAACAGCATTAAACAAAAAATAAATCTAACAATGGCCAAAGTTTGGTCTGTGATGTAAATTTTACTACTATATATTGTAATGTACTGTAGATTTTTGTAATGATAAATAAATAAGTACCTAAACATAAATACTTGACTCTTTGATATTGACTTTCTTTCTGTCTCTAACGCATAGGTATAGACATAAAAACTAAAACTATAGATAAATTACTATATTAAAATTTTTTTAAAGATAAAAATTCAATGAAATTAATCCCGATGGGCGGGACTCGAACCCACGACCCTTGCTTTCGCGGCAAGGTACTCAACTACTGAACCAGATTTTAGTCACCCCTATATTTAAAAAGAGCATATTACTAGTTCAAGGGACAAAAACAAACTAAACTAGTAACGCCTTTTTCCCACGGGGGTAGGCAGAGACAAGGGAGCGCCACCTACAACGATCCTGGCATAACTCTCTCGCTTCCTTCACATCCACAACTCTCTTCATACAAACTCTATGGTTATGTGCACTGCGGATCCTAGTTTTTTTTGAGAATGTCCCCGATTTGGTCATGGAACATTAATCTGGGTCTTCCCGCCTTATCCTTTCAATAATCTCTGATTTATAAATCTCTTTAGTCAATTTATTTTCATTCATCTCCTCAATATGCCCAACCCACCGTAACATTATTTTGTGAATCCTGAGGCTCTACCATAGGTTTGCGCATTGTAGCAACGTACGTATTTGTATACGTATACGTGAGCAACAAGAAATAGGATCGCTTTATTCAATCCTGTTACCAAAAATAAAGCGGCCCTATTGGTTTTTGCTCACGTATACGTATATGTATACAAATACGTTACGTTGCTACAATGCGCAAACCCATGGGCAATCTCACTACACTACATCTCTTTTCACTACATCTTCTTTTAAATCACACGATTTCAAATCAGAGAAAAACGCGATGTTAAACAAAACAAAGCAAAATGATTCAGAACCGTTAAGTTTTTTTTTCCTTTATTTCCCTAAGAATTTCCTCAGCTAAGGCGTAACACGTAAGACTTGTACATTCCGTGCATGGGGGCTTTATTTTTAAAGTCATTCAGTTTTACGGTCGCGTGTGCCGGGTACACGTGGCTTTATGGGATGTAAACTATAAATATAATACGAATACTATACGGTATGTTTAACTGCATTATTAGGTAGGTATAGTTATTATTATTATTATTATTATATATATAACTGTAACTTTTTTTTATGAAATAAATAATTTTATTATTATTATTATTTTCACGAAAAAATCCCGAAGCATAAAGCGAAACTCTAATTTTTTACTAAACACTATGTGATAAATATTATAAACTAAGATGTGAATATATTTTTTTTAAATGATATAAATATAGATAGTATCCCCTATTTAAAATAAAGACTAGATTGATAGAACACTCGATACTTTATTTTGGATATAAAATAAATCATGCTTGCTGGTTAATGGTTGCTGTGTATTAAAAAAGTGATTTTTATTAATAAATATCTCTACTGCTGACACTTTAACATGGCGTTTTATTGAAAACAATTTAACATTATGTCTCTTAGTATTTATTTGCATCTTATTAAAATTATAAATTTTGTAAAAAATAAAAAATATTAAACAAGACCCTGCAAGGGTACTATAAAAATATTACTAACTACTTAGGTATACATTTATGAAACCTATTGTAATGAGATGTTGAAAATATTATATTTATAATACATTAAATGAAACACACATTCACTAATTATATTATTTAAATTGGCTTACATATACATAGTTAACCGACTTGTCTCTATCTCTACATACTTCTTTTACCCTTCACGGATACCCTTCACCTTACTTTTATATATTGGCACAAAACACATTTATATAAATATATATATTTAGTATATTGGTACTTAAAAAATATATAATATATATACAAGTATGCTTAAAATATTATTCTAATCAGAATTTATTTTTAATAAAAAAACTCTTTTAGAGTATAATAACTTTTGTGAATTAAAATTTAGGTACTCAAAACGGGAGCTAGACTTTACGCAGCGCCCCGTCCAAAGGAACTCTTTTGTGAAACGAACTTTATTTGTCTACCCACTTGAATGTGAAATGAAAGGTGTCGCTGCTGTCAATTACCCATAATAATAATTTGACCGCCTCCGTAGACTAGTGGTTGCGCCTTTGGCGTTGTAATTTTTGCCACCCATGATAAAAAGATACTAAGTAATATTTTTTCTGTACAGTATATTATTCTGTAATGTACAATTTTTCTATTAAATAAATAAATAAATAAATAAATTATTGTCTATGTGTTTATAAAAAGTTAATATGTATTAATATCATTGTTTCTGGTACACATAGTACACTAGAGCTTCAGGACATTATATATGTAATGTCCTTCATATCTTATATAGTATATTTCATACAAGTAAAACCAGCAGTCGTTTTGTCCAAAACATATTATTAAAATAAAATAAATTAATAATTTAAAACAAATGTTTATACAAGTCAAGTATTTGAGTTAAAATTAAGGTAATTTGTGATCTCATTACCGATTACAAACTCGTTAAATAATTAAAATATCTGTTTTATTTGCTTTATAAATTACACAAAATGGATAATTTACATTCGGGTTTTGAAACCTACCTAAACTATTTAAAATGTTGAGTTTTAATATCCCTTAACTTTTATTAACTCTACAAATAATATAAATGAAAAATAAAGAGTTTTATTAACTACTAGCTGTGGCCCGCAACTTCGTGTGGAGTTTTTTATTTCAAACAAAAAAAAACACAATTAAATTTTATCTTACACTATAAATATGTACCTATTACTAATAATTGTCACCAAAAAAGAAGATAGGTAGACTATTTCCAGCGATCTCTTACCTGAAACAAAAGAAAATTAATTAATAGTGTGTATAAAAAAAGATAAATTCGGGAATAAAATGTATACTAATGTAGATCATATTTACTTAATTTAAGTAATTTCACGTAATTACTTCTATAATATATTTCATTTGTTCTATAGAACAAACGAAAATAAAAGAAATAAAATTAATATATTAATGCAATAAGCATTGCTGGGATTGTTTCTCAAAATTCTGTTTTATTAATATCGCTAAAAATATATATTTTTTAAATTACTTATATATTTTTATTAGCAGTATGATTTTTCATCAACAAAAATATTTGTCGGTCATTATTATTTATTAATCTTTCTGTGTTGGGTTATATATTTTTTTCCGAATTAAAAAAAAATAAAAAATTTACAATACAAAAAAAATACTTACAACAGAAAGATTTTTGCGTAAAATAATTATGAACATAAAAAATATATGAACTTAACGAACGACCAACAGCCAAGTTGTAATATTAGAACTACGTTGGTATGAGAAAACTGGACCTTCCGTTACCAGTTGATAAATAATCCTGTTATTACTAAAGTTAAAAAAATAACAAACATTAAGATGCTGTATCTTCTTTTATACTAAACTATTCATCCGGAACGGGTGCAGGAGTACAGAACGTAAACAATCATTTAAAAGGTCATGATATTCATGTAAGCATGGGATATTACCCTACATTTTTTCAAGCAGAACTGTATGCGATAATAGTATCTGCAAAAAAGATTCTAGACGCAAGAACCAGTGTTAGACGACTAACACTGGTTCTTGTGGCATAGTTACCAGGACTCTAGCCCGGAATACTCCTTTGAATGGCGAGACTCTCTGGGCAAAGTAGATACCAGCTCTAGGGTCCCCTGACGCAACAACCAGTCTCACCGACAGATCCCGTACGATGGATATCCCTTAATAGACCTGAACCATTTATAGGCATACTTAGCAAAAGAATAAATAATGCTTTAAAGGAGTTTGCTGAGGACAAACACACAAGATGGTGGTTAACGCAGCAAGGCCTAATACATTCCAAGAAATTCATTGGAAGGCAACAGGCCTGGATAAGATATGGAAATTCAACAGAATTCAAATAAGGCTACATTACTGGTGGGAGTCTCTCAGGATACTACACAACTAACAAACACCTTTATACTATAGGAGTAAGAGATGATCCCACATGCAGATTTTGTGGTAATGAGCCCGAATCCATGCGGCACCTACTGTGCGACTGTGATGCTAGGGCCATCCAAAGAATCAAATACCTAGGACAGGCTTATCCGGATCCAGAAAGCTACCGGCTAACGGACTTTAGTGATGTCCTTAAGTACGTCAACAACATATTTGGCATATTTAAGGACAGTACTGAGGTTTGTGAACAATAGGAATGGAGAATACACAAAAGATCCCAAAGGGTCGAAGTGTTTTTGATTGATTTCCACCCCAAAACCAATAAGATAACAAAACTATTCATTATTACAAATAGAAAGAGAATTAAAAAACGAATCACTTTATTGTTTTAATTAATTTTTTGGTGGTTTTCCATCGTGTTTAATATAATTTTGCTGATTCTCCGTCCGCTGTTACGCGCTTCAACAGGGCATAACAGCAGGCAGTTATCCACTTCGGGCAGCCTCTTAAAGTTCAATTTTATTTGAATTAAATACATAAACAGTCGGAAATGGCCTTATGTTCGTTACGCAGTCCACACAAAATGTCGTATAAATAATTCTTCGCCCACATCACAAAGCCGGGAACTAAAAGATCTGAGAGTGACAATATCAAAGAGCATGTATGATAGGTATAAAGGGCGGAAAAGTCACTCACCTGTAAGACGTCATAGTTACATCACAGTGTGTTATACTTACATACATACACATAATTACGGATCCCTTACGGCGCCAGAGACCGCCTAGACGGCCCCAGGGTACCCAGCGGAGGAGTTTTTAATCCCACCTCGTCGTAGCCGATAGTATGAGTCTACACCGAACAAGTACCTAGCTCGTCACGATGTTTTGAATAGACTCAATAATCCATCTATAAACAGTTTCACAAGTTCGTATAGTGAAACCGGGACCGACAGCTTAACATGCTCTCCGAGGCACCATAGTGGTGTAGTCAAACAAATGTACACAATTAAAAACTCACACCGGGATTCGAACCAAGGACCTAAATGTTATACTTGATTTTAAAATACCTACGAAAACAATTATCATGATTTGAAAAGTTATATTTATTTCGTTGAGGTGAGCAAAAATCGAGAGATGTAAAAACATTATTCATCAAAACTTTATAGACCATTTTAGTTAAATCGGTATTTTGTCTCTTTGACCAATGAAAATTATTTTAGTCAGAAAAGAGATAAAATAGTATTTTTACTAAGAGGATTTTATGAATAAGAAGGTTTATTTATTTAAACACTTTATTGCACAGTACACAAAAGTTATGTACAAAGACGAACTTAATGCCTCTAACCTAAGCTAACCTTTAAGATTGTGTTCAAAGTGTACTTAATTTTAATAAACTTATATAAAGGTTAGACAGAATTCTTATTTCTCTACATTATAGAGTCTATATTGTGCTTATTAGTCATATTCCAGGGTGACTTTGAATGGATGTACTTTAGGCTAATATGAGGTTCTGCTGATCAAATCGAACAACTTTTCCCATGGAACCATAGGTCGCAAAAAAAAAATTTGGCTTCCCCATACAAATTTGTTATTTTAACAATACTAATTTGTATGGCGAAGGCATTTTTTTTTCGTTCATTTGCGACACATAGTTCCATGGGAAAAGTTATTCGATTTGATCAGCAGAACCTCATATTAGGCCAAAGTACATCCTTTCAAATTCACCCTGTATATAATACTCTGCAAGTGACTTTGTATCTACGTAATGGTAAGTACCTATAAAATCCATGAATGGTGTCGATCAATACATTGATTTTAACGGCATTAACCGCTTCCAATATGCCGGCTAAATGAGGTTATGAAACGGGCGGCGACAAAAACGAATTGCATTACAAGACTATTTTAATATTCCCGCTGTTTCATCGCTTATTTATTTTAAAAAGTAAGCAAAGAGTATTAGTGTACGCCGCTTCGCATGTTTCATCCATATATTATTAGATTACTACACATATAATATGTGCACCGATTCATAAACAGGCGCGTCTAAAGTTCTATACGATTGTACAAAACCGAAACTTTGGTGTTAGAAAGTGAAAAAGATCACTTTTCTTCTTCTTCTTCAAACTTCTTTGGTCTCTATTTTATAGACTTAGTACTTGTCCTTTTATTTTAATTATAATTATGTTCAGTCTTCGTTTCTCATCCTATGTCTTGTTATATTTTAAGAGTAAATATTCCGAACCTTAAAAAGCCAGGAAAATAATTCGCGGTCTCGAACGTCTAAAACGTGTAAATATTGTTTTCAGTGATATCAAAGATTATTTTTAATGAAAATAGAACGTAGAGGTGTAAATATCACTTACTCGATCCTAATTAGATAGTATTTTATAAATAATCTATTAGCTTTTGAAAAGACATTCAAAGTTTGATTTATAATTCTAAAAATATTACTTTAGTTGTCATTTTAAATCTTAATATGTTTTGTATAAAGAAATTTTGTAATTAGGATCGAGCAAATAAAATATACACTTAAAATATACTCCATGTTCTTTTTTTTGTCCAAAAAAAAAACGTTATTATCACTAAAATAATATTTAGATGTTTTTTACGCTTGAATTCATGAATCCTTTTTGTCTGCACTTATTTATGTTGTATGTTTACTTTACCTTGTCGTCCACTAAGCCATATGTGCCTCTGTATTTATATAACTAAACGGTATCACTACTACAAAGTTCATTAATTCTGAACCATCCAAAGTAGAAGTACCAGGAGTCCAGACGTGGGCAGCATTATGTAGAGCGTAATGTTGGGAGGTTTAGCATGATAATGCACACATCCGAATGGCCTCATCAGGTCTAGCACGATACGCGATACAATGCCCGACTGCGAATATCTACATTTACATAATGCACTAGACGTTTTTGTTCCCATATAGGAGAGTGAGAGTACTGGTCTGCTGTCTGCTATCGACTGTGTATGTCCTTCAATATTATTGTATTTATTTAAAATACTTTATTGCAGAAAATTGTACATAGGCGAGCTTAATGCCTTAGGCATTTTCTTCCAGCTAACCTATGAGAGAGTAAAATATGCTTAGGGTGCAGAACTTTTCGAAAAAGAAATAGATATAATCTTAACAATGATGCATAACAATACTTAAACTACTTATTTATATATTATAGTATTGTGCTAAATTTACCACCCTAATGTGCCTAGACTTCAACTAAATATCTCGCGAACTTCAAATATGTATGATCTCTATACCTATGGGACGATTTCCAGAACAAGAAGTTACTTCTAAATATCAAAATACTTAATAACACAAAACAATTAGCTACTTAGAACATAGGCTATTGGAAGTAAATCTGGTTATCGGTCTAGATAAATTTTACTATACCTAGTCTTGCCATAAATATTGTAACAAAGATTTTTTTTTTCTATTGCAAATAACATTTATTACTTTTACAGTATGTTAGTTGAATACATAAATATAAAACAATTAAAAATATAAAAAGCTTATTCGAAGTGGCGTCATTGGCTGCAATACAGTCCTTTAAACGTTGAGGCCAGTTATCAATATAAGCACGCACTCTTTCCATGGGAAAATTACTCACTGCCAATCGTATGGAATGATTTAGGGACTCCAAATTATCATGATGCAAGCCTTGCTCTCTAAAACTGATCATAAATCATAATCCAGCGGATTAAGATCAGGACTAGACAACGGCCAATCTTCAGCTCCGATGAAGTCTGAAATGTTCGTTTCCAACCAAAACTGCGTGGACCGAGCTTTATGACCCGGCGCCGAGTCTTGCTGGAAGGATACTTGGTTATTAAACATGGTGTTGTTAAGCGGCTTAATTACCTTCCCAAGAATAGTATCTTGATACACTTGTGCCGATGTTTTGATACCCTTTTCACAAAAATATGGCTCAGTTACTCCTTCATAGCTAACACCCCACCAAACCATCACTGAAGTCGGATAACGCCCACTGCACTCTGTCGACTAATTAGAAAGCTTCCTTAGAGCTTTGAGCATAAATACGGTCTTATAGTTTGTTAAAATGTTGCTCAATTGTAAAAAAAAATTCATCGGTAAACAATATTTTTCTGTGACCTTCCTTTGCGTACCGCTTCAGTAGTTGTTTAGATTTTACCACCCTATTATTTTTTAAATTATTAGTTAAGGCCTGAAAAAGGTCGCGGGAAGCCGATGGATACAGGCAGCGCAGAACCGGTCGTTGTGGCGATCCTTGGGGGAGGCCTATGTCCAGCAGTGGACGCGCGAAAGGCTGGCATGATGATGATGATGAGTTAAGAAATAACCAGTGCATCTCTTATAGGCTGCGAGTCCTAAGTCAACTTTTAAAATACGCGACATGGTTCCAGGTGCTATCTTCATCTCCCGAGATAAAATCTTTTGCTTTCGGACAGGATTACTTCGAATTCATTCCCTTACTGCTTTGACCACCTTTATCGTACGAATACTGCGTTGACGGCCAGATCTTTTTCTGTCAATAATAGAGGAGGTCTCAATCTACCTATTAATAGTCCGGTACACAAACATTTGACTATTACAAACTGTATGGAGAGTTTTAAAAATTGCATTTGGCTCCATACCTACTTTGTGTAATGCAATCACAGCGATTCGGTTCTATTTATCACCCCACTCTATTTTAATATCGCAAAATATTGTACAATGGATTGGCGCCAAAATGAGAAAACACAGTGAACAATCGTATAAAAAACAGATTCCAAATTCAAATGTAATATTTTTTTTATTTTTAATTGTTACAGTATTTATGGCCAGACTATGTATAGGCCCCAACAGTCTACCTTAATAATAGATAAGTGCATAGCTGATCAAAACCTATTAGTAAAGAACAATCTCAATTTCTAGTAAAGGACATGTGCACTAAAAGCCCGAATGAATATTTTACATTGAGATGACATTTACTGATAACTTAATCTCTACAAAATCGTTGACAGAAAAAAAACAAGACAATAATATAGGTACCTACACCAATGGTATCATAATATTAATTTCTCATTTAAGTAGTTGTAATATTCTAGTGAGAAAAGCGCCGCAGCCCTTGAATATAAAAGATGTTTGCACATAACCATTCCTAATTTGTTATTAAAATTAGTTATAAACGTCAAATAGAGCCCTAAATGTGTGAAATACTTCTCAGATTGATCTATAACAATTACTTCCGGATTACACAAACAAAACGGGGCTAAGTACCGGTCCCGAGCAGGCGCCG
Source organism: Monopis laevigella (assembly GCA_947458855.1). NCBI lineage: Eukaryota > Metazoa > Arthropoda > Insecta > Lepidoptera > Tineidae > Monopis > Monopis laevigella. The sequence continues at coordinate 10,446,032 of OX381577.1, read as the reverse complement.
GTTATCAAAACCCTGCAGTACCACAAACACGATCACTCTTTGCCATAACGCCTCGGTCCGCTTAGCCCAACTATAAATACCAGGTTTAATCCCGACTTACTCCGACCAGGGATAACTAACCAGAACTAAGGAATTGTACTATGTTTGACATTAAATTTATTCAGGAAATAAGTATTTTTTAAGCTTTTTGAGCATTTATTTAACTGAAGCTAACTAAAAATATACTTATAATATTATAAAGCTGAAGAGTTTGTTTGGACGCGCTTATCTCAGGAACTACTTGTTCGACGTGGTGGCCGAGTTGGTTAGGCCTTGGACTTAAAAACACTTAGGTCCCTGGTTCGAATCCCTGTGTGTACCAATGAGTTTTTAATTAAATGTATATACATTTGTTTGACAACACCACTATAGTGCCTCGGAGAGCACGTCGGCCCCGGTTTCACTATATCACCTTGTGAAGCCATCGGCTACGACGAGGTGGGATTAAAAACCCCTCCGCTGGATACCCTGGGGCCGTCTAGGCGCTCTCAGGAGCCGTAAGGCACCCGTGATGATATGTATATGTGTGTATTTTACTTCGAATTTAAACACTGAAAAAATCTTTTAGTGTTTGATAGCCCATTTATCGAGGCAAAAAGGACTGTATATACATAACATCACGCTACGACCAATAAGAGCGGAGTAACAATGAAAAGTGTTGTAAAAACGGGGGAGAATTATTCCCTTTGAGAGCATACGCTGTGTTAACGGTTAAAGTTACGCAGACGAAGTTGCGCGGATCAGATATAATCATAATTGATTTATTGTATGTATGA